>CM060897.1:134207675-135557675 GCA_030762935.1 Hymenopus coronatus | reverse complement strand
TTTACAAAGAAAAAAAAAACTAATACTACTGCTACTACTACTACTACTACTACTACTACTACTACTACTACTACTACCACTACTACTACTACTACTACTATTAATACTACTACTACTACTACTACTACTACTACTACTACTACTACTACTACTACTACTACTACTACTACTACTACTACTACTAGTACTACTACAACAACATTCCGTTGAAATCTCGGGATCAAATATTTGGGTGGAATACAATACCTTCTCTACCTACTATATATTGTACATACGGGCTTAAGAAAGTAAAAATCGGTTCAGTACCAAACTTGATATTTAAGTTCAGCATGTTCTACGGATGCGGCACGAAGGTTTTCGAGACCCCTCCCCCCAAAAAACTATCCTTTGCATGGCATGTTTTTCGAAAATTCTTCATGTAAAGGGTAGTTTGAGATGGGGGAATTTTCTTCAAAACTTTCTCTTTATAACCCTGGGAGATTGTGAACTTAAATTTCAAGGTTGGTACCCAACCGGATTTTCATTTTTGAGCTATGCTGTTCACACACACACACATACACACACACACACACACACACACACACGGAGGGACCTTTTTATAAAATGCTTGTTTTATTCAGGGGACCTCAAAACATGTTTCCGGTGAAATCTGGATATGGAATTTTTGAGTGGAATACATCTTCTCTACCTACTATAAGCATTAATACTGGTAGGCTTCGTCGCCGATTACCTCACCTTCGCTGTCGGTAGTGTAGTTGTAGTCTCGGAGTTGGTTGGGCTGCTGTACGGCTCGGGAACTCTCGTCCTGGACCCTCGGTGTAGTATTATGCTGAAGCGTGTTTTATAAGTTTAAATTTGCCGCTGGATCTGTAATGTTGGTCACGCTTACAGTTGGCGAAACTGGAATTAATGTTTAGCACCGAACTAATTGTTGAGACATTTTTAATCTGCTTCTCCTCGGTGAAGTTGTTTATATCTCATTTTATAAAGCGGTTGCATTACACATCAAGTGCTTGGTAGCTAAAGTCGGCGAGTAAAAGAATCTCAATCCCTCTGCTTGGTTAGTAGGACCTTCTAGCAGAGAATGAATTTAAAAATAATTTGGTATTTAAACTTTTATTTGTATAATTTGTTGTAACAACGCGGTGTTCCAAATGGTTTCTTTTACAGAAAACTGTGTCCTCATTATCTGCTTTATGGTATGTACTTACATAAATTATTGATTATAGTTAATATAATAGATTATTTTATTCACAATTACTATAATATTGATTCGATTTCTGAGATGAACTCTTAGCGTCTGTAGCTACCTCTTCACTATTCAGAGACTACCAGAACTTTTTAAAATGTTCACTTCTAACATAAAGTTGAAGATCACTGTTTTTAGTATTGTAATCTGCACAACACCATGGGAAGACATATTTCCTTGTTCTCACATTTCGTGAAATACATATAGAATATAAATGTTTATATGCTCCTAGCAATTCAAATTAATACATTTGAATAATTTACATAATAGTGTTCGTACAAATAATAAAATGTTCTAAATTTGTTATTTGTTAAGTTTTTTTTTTTTTTTTTTTTTTTTTTTTTTTTTTTTTTTTTTTTTTTTTTACCTGGTTGGTCATATCGGACGATGAATGAAATTGGTGAAATGATGCTCAAATGATCTCGGGGACCATGGAGCTTAAAGTTACTCGACATTCGTCTTCTAAGGATAAGGGAAAACCCCGAAAAAACCTTATCCGGGTAAGTCACCCTAAGCGAGATTCGAACATACGACCTGTTGAATGTGAAGCAGACACGCTACCACCACACTGCCCAGGCGGGCTCTTATCCTTTGTTACATCTTAATCAAATTACAGCATCCGGTATCTATCTCTTTTGTTCTCCTTCTTCTCCCGTCTTATGTTTATTTAACTTTTATATATGCTTAATATACTCTCCTAAACACCAATTCTAAGTTATTTTATACATAATAATGAGTTATATTTATTACATTTCGTTAAACATGCCATTTTAAGCACTTTTCGTGCGTATCGTGAAGCGATGATGTCACGTTACAATTTCTTCACATACATTGCTTTGGCTTTTAAGTGCCAAACAATATTATTTTATTACTCTCTATGCGCACTATGTACATCGTGTATAGAGAAGGTTGCACTCCAAAAAATTTGATACCGAGATTTCACCGAAAATATATATTTTAGGGTCCCCTGTATCCAAAAAAATCTGATGTGTTCGATTCACATGACTTTCTCTATATCTCTGTAAATTATTATTGTTGATAAGCTTATCTTTTATTTATTTCATGCTAATCGAGAAAAATTAGCAGAAATAGTCTTATTTTTCGCTTTATTGTAAGTAGAAGCGAAATAAGTGAGTACGATAGGTTAAAGTGAAAGCCAAAAGCTGGTTGCTATGTGACTGATGTTCCTTTGTTTGCATGGACGGGAGTTGACAAATTCCGGTATGAGAAAAGTATGTTTTTCAAAGCTTAAATCAAGAAAAAGGAATATCTCAAAAACGATCAACTCCACGAAAAAAAAGCATATGACATAAATTGCCTGTTTTAACGTGCTCTACATTTTTTCTCGGTTAAGTTTTTGTCCATCTCTTACGGTTTAGTAGTTATGAAAAATTCATCCAGAATAAAATAGTCTTCAGAGGCTATTCCCAGAAAATTCAAAATATACATTTTATTTGACAGGTAAATATCTTTAATATACGATATTTTAATCAAAATTGTTAGAGCCATTTTTTAGAAAATAAAAATATTCGAAAAAAGTTCCATGTAAAGGGCAGTTTGGGGGGGGGGGTTCTCAAAATCTTCGTGTCGCATTCCTCGAAGATACTAAACCTAAATACCAAGTTTGCTATTTTACCGACTTTTCGTTTTTGAGTTATCGTGTTCACAGACACACGGACACACGGATCTTTTTCTGAAAATACTTTTTTTGGATACAGGGGACCCTAAAACATATATTTCCGGTGAAATCTCGGTATCGAATTTTTTGGTGGAGTGCAATACATTCTCTATACACTATGCACATAGTGCGTATAGAGAAAGTAAAAAGTATTTTCAGAAAAAGGTCCGTGTGTGTGTATGTCCGTGTGTCAGTGTGTCCGTGTGTCTGTGAACACGATAACTCAAAAACGAAAAGTAGGTAAAATACCAAACTTGTATTTAAGTTTAGTATCTTCCAGGGATGCGACACGAAGATTTTGAGAAATATCCTCCCACCCCAAACTACCCTTTACATGGAACTTTTTTCGAAAATTTTGATTTTCTAAAAAATGGCTCTAACGATTTTGATTAAAATATCGTATATTAAAGATATTTACCTGAAAAATAAATTGTATATTTTGAATTTTCTGGGAATAGCCTCTGAAGACTACTTTATTCTGAGTCAATTTTGCGGAATTTTGCATGACTGCTAAACCGTAAGAGATGGACAAAAACTTACCACACAATAAATGTATAGCACTTTAAAACAATGAATTTATGTTATATACATTTTTTCGTGGAGTTGATTGTCTTTTAGATATTCCTTGTTTTTGGTTTCAGCTATAAAAAGCATACTTTTCTCATACAGGACTTTGTGAACTCGTGTCCATACAAACAAAGGAACTACAGTCACATAGCAACCAGCTTTTGACCATCACTTTAACCTATGGTATTCCCTTATTTTGCTTCTAATTACAAGGAAGCAAATAATAAGACTATTTCTGCTAATGTTTTCTCCATTAGCAGGAAGTAAATAGAAGCATAAGCTTTCTAACAATAATTTATGGCAGAGGTGTAGAGAAAGTAATGTGAATGGAACACATCAGATTTTTAATAATGTTTTAGGTCAGTATAGCTTTATTTTTAGTTTCCTAGATTGCTTCAATGTTGAACTCTGCGTCAATACATGTAGAGAAAGTGATGACCACATTGAAATTTGGTTTTCTTTGAACGACCAAGAGAAAGAATATAAAATAATGAATCCCCTTTTAGAAAAATATAAGTATTGAACATTTAAACCAATTAATAAAGAATAACTTGGGAATGGTTAACTGCAAAACATCCCGTTGTGTTACATTCGTATTTCTTTCTCTACATATTCTGCAATAAAGCAATCTTACAAAAGTTTACATTTCTTCTGCTTTACGTTAACATTTGCAGCAATATTTTCATTGTACACACTTTCTTGTAGGTACGCGTGAATATGGGATTATTTTAGATTAGAGCGATAGTCAAATTTTCAAGATCTGGTCACTATATAATAAATTCTATTCTCTTTTCACGATCAGGAGAAAGAGAAATGAATAAAGATATAGGTACTTTTATTATGTGCTAAAACCCCATCAAAAGTTCAACATCTTGTCCACCTGCATTTGTCCTACACTGGTATACACATTTCAAACTACACCGTTAAATAAGATATCTACGAAATTTCTTTCGGACGCCGACAAAATGATTAGACCCTCTTTGAAGGAAATGCTCCAACTTCCAACAGATACTTCAGATAGCATGCCTTACACTGACCATAAATATAGCGGCCTCAGGCTTTTCAAATGCGGCTGGGAAGTTTATCTGCAGCATATTAATGCCTGTATAAAACTAAAAAATCTGATGTGTACCATTCACATGACTTTCTCTATATCTCTGCAACAAATTATTCTTAAAAAGCTTATACTCCTATTTACTTTATGCTAATCAGAAAAAAATGAGCAGAAATAGTCTTATTACTTGCTTCCTTGTAAGCAGAAGCGAAATAAGGGACTACCATAGGTTAAGATGATAATCAAAAGCTGGTTTCTATGTCAATGAAGTTCCTTTGTTTATATGGATAGGAGTTGACAAGTTGCTATATGAGAAAAGTATAAGTTTTTCATAGCAGAAACCAAAAATAAGGAATGTCTCAAAAATAACGAACTTACGAAAAAAATGTATATAACATAAATTGTGTGTTTTAACGTGCTCTACATTTTTATATAGTAGTTTTTGTCCATCTCTTACGGTTTAACAGTTATTCAAAATTCAGTAAAATTCATCCAGAATAAACTACTCTTCAGAGGCTATTCACAGAAAATTCAAGATATACATTTTTTTGTCAGATAAATATCTTTAATATACGAAATTTTAATCAAAATCGATAGAGCCAATTTTGAGAAAATAAAAATTTTCGAAAAAAGTTCCATGTAAAGGGTAGTTGGGGGTGGGGGATTTTACTCAAAATCTTCGTATCGCATCCCTGGAAGATACTAAACTTAAATACCAAGTTTGGTATTTTATCGACTTTTCGTTTTTGAGTTATCGTGTTCACAGACACACGGACGCAGTGACACACGGACCTTTTTGTGAAAATGCTTTTTTTGGATATTGGGGACCCTAAAACATATATTTCCGGTGAAATCTCGGTGTCGAAATTTTGGGTGGAGTACAATACCTTCTCTATACACTATGTACATAGTGCGTATAGAGAAAGTAAAAATCTGATATGTTCCATGCACAAGACTTTCTCTACTTTGGTGTAACAAATTATTGTTAAATGGCATTTTCTTCTATTTATTTTATTATAGTAGAAATAACATAAAAAATCTGATGTGTTCCATTCACATGACTTCCTCTTTTTCTGTGTAATAAATTATTGTTAATAAGCTTCTTCTATTTACTTCATGCTAATCGAGAAAAAAATAGCAGAAATACTCTTATTACTTGCTTCCTTGTAAGTAGAAACGATATATGGAAGTATCATGAATTAAAGTGAAGTCAAAAGCTGGTTAACTAGGTTACTGAAGTTCCTTTGTTTGTATAGACATAGCCACGAGTTGACAAATTCTTGTATGAGAAAAGTACAATTTTTTTAAACCTGAAACCAAAAACAAGGAGTATCTCAAAAACGATAAACTCCTCAAAAAATTATATAACGTAAATTGTGTGTTTTAATATGCTCTACATTTGTTGTGGGGTAACTTTTTGTCTATTTCTTACGGTTTAGCAGTTATGCAAAATTTCGTAAAATTCATCCAGGTTAAGTAGTCTTCAGAGGGTATTCCCAGAAAATTCAAGATATACATATTATTTGTCAGATAAATATCTTTAATATACAATACTTTAATCAAAATTGTTAGAGCCATTTTTGAGAAAATCAAAATTTTCGAAAAAAGTTCCATTTAAAGGGTAGTTGGAGGTGGGATTTTCTTGAAAATCTTCGAGTGGCATCAATGGAAGTAACAAACTTAAATGCCAAGTTTAAGTCTTTTCGTTTTTGAGCTATGCTGTCCACAGACACACAGACACACACACGGACATTTTTCCAAAAAAGTTTTTTTTGGATTCAGAGGAACCCAAAACAGGTATTTCCGGTGAAATCTTGGTATCGAATTTTTGGGTGCATTACAATACCTTCTCTAAACATTATGTACACAGTACGTGTAGAGAAAGTAAAAAGAAATTGTCTTAATTACTTGCTTCTTTGAAAGAAGAAGGGAATACGCCTGTTTAAAACTATAGTCAAATTGTTTACCATGAGGTTGAAATCCGTTTCTATGCAGGACCAGGAATTTACTACTCTCCGCGTGGGAAAAGTTTTAAGTATTTTAAATCTAAAACAAATAGCAATGAATATTTCAGAAAATGGTCAATTACACAAAAACCGTATATGACATAAATTGTGCGCTTTAACGTGATCTACATATTTTTGTGTGTAGAAGTTTTTGTCAATCTCCTACGGTTTACCAGTTACGCACAATTCAGCAAAATTCATTCGGAATAAAGAGGTCTTTAGAGCCTATACCCACAAAATTCAAAATATACATTTTATTTGCCATATAAATTTCTTTAATATACGGTATTTTTATCAAAATTGTTACAACCAATTTTGAGAAAATCAAAATTTTCTATTTTTTTTTCGTGTAAAGCGAAGATACCTAACTTAAATACCAATAAAGTACGAAGTTTGATACTTTACCGAGATTTTGTTTTTGAGCTATCATGTTCACGAACACCACACAGACGGGCACTCACAGACACACCTTTATTTATTTATTTATTTATTTATTTATTTTTTTGGATAGAGGGTATCCTAAAACGTCCATTTGCGATGAAATCTTGGCATGGAATTTTTGGGTGGAGTGCAATACCTTTTCTATACACTATGTATATAGTTCGTGTTCAGAAAGTAAAAATCTGACCCATTCACATGACTTTCTCTACATCTCTGTAACAAATTATTGTTAAAAATCTTATATTCTATTTACTTCATGCTAATCGAGAAAAATTTAGCAGAAATAGTCTTAGTACTGGCTTCCTTGTAAGTAGAAGGGAAATGAGGGAGTACCATAGATTAAGGTGATAGTCAGAAGTTGGTTGCTATGTGACTGAAGTTCCTTTGTTTGTATGGACAAGGAATAGACAAAATCCTGTATGAGAAAAGTAAAGTTTTTCAAAGCTGAAACCAAAAACAAGCAATATCTCAAAAACGATCAACTCCACAAACAAATATAACATAAATTGTGTGTTTTAACGAACTCTACATTTTTTTGTGTAGCAAGTTTCTCTTACGGTTTAGCTGGATAGCAAAATCTGGCAAAATTCATCCAGAATAAAGAGGTCTTCAGAAAATTCAAGATACACATTTTGTTTGGTGTAAATAACTTTAATATACGGGATTTTAATCAAAATCGTTAGAACCAATTTTTAGAAAATCAAAATTTCGAACATTTTTCCATGTAAAGAGTAGTTGGGGGGGTTTTCTTGAAAATTTTCGTGTCACATCCTTGGAAGATACCAAACCTAAATACCAAGTTTGGTATTTAACGGCCTTTTCGTTTTTGAGCTATGCTGTCCACACACACACACACACACACACACACACACACACACACACACACACACACACACTCAGAGACCTTTTTTCTGAATTTTGTTTTATTCAGGGTGTACTAAAACCTGTATTTCCAGTGAAATCTCGGAATCAAATTTTTGGGTGGAATACAATACTTCCTCAATACACTATGTACATAGTACATATGGAGAAAGTAATAAGGCAATTATAACCTTTCAAAAACAGCTATTTGAGACTCTTAAGTTTTTCATGAAGCTTCGTTGAAGATTGTAAGTCAACTGTCCAAACATTCCGATATATGGATATAGGGAGCAATTTAGATATTAAAAGATGCCGACTGAAGTTTTAAGGAAAACCATTTAAACTTTGAATGTGCCTACAGTGAATCACTTATTTAGGAGTAGGTAAGTATATTTAAGGCCATATAGAGCGCTAAATATTTCGTTATTAGCAAATTGTTACATTGATTACCTTTAAATTTATTGATTTTGAAGAGAGATTATGTATTAATTTGATTTTAAATTTACTTAAGTAGTTTAATAAAAATTGTGATTTGTGGTGTCATAGATATAATAAAATTTATCTTAGGTTATGATATGCAACCAAATGAAGCAATGGATGCAACTATGAAAGTACACACAGTAAAATGAAGACAGAAGACATTGTTTATTACTTTCTCTACACCTACTATGTACATAGTATTCTATATATATAGTATATATATAGTATATATATAGTATAGTATATATTCTATGTACATAGAAGGTATTGCTTTCCAACCAAAAATTCAATACCGAGATTTCACCGGAAATACATGTTTTGGGTCCTCCTCAATAATAAAAAAAAAAAAAAAAAAAGCATTTTTGGAATAAGGTCCGCGTGTGTGTGCGTATGTTTTGTGTGTGTGTGTGAGTGTGTGTGTCTGTGGACAGCATAGCTCAAAGACGAAAAGTACATTTAGTACCAAACATGGTATTTAAGTTTGGTATCTTCCAATAATGCGACACGAAGGTGTTCAAGAAAATCCCCCCACGCCCAGCTACCCTTTACATGGAAATATTTTCGAAAGTTTTGGTGTTCTTAAAAATGACAAACGATTTTCATTAAAATTTGTTATATTTAAGATATTTGCATGCCAAATTAAATGTATATCTTGAATTTTCTGTGAATGGTCTCTAAAGACTACTTTATTCTAGATACATTTTACGGAATTTTGCATAAATGCTAAACCGTAAGCGATGGACAAAAACTTACCACTTAAAATGTAGAGCACATTGACACACACAATTTATGTCAGATACATTTTTTTTCGTGGAATTGATCGTTTTTGAGATATCCCTTGTTTTTGATTCCATCTTTGAAACACTTATACTTTTCTCATACAGGAATTTATCAATTCCTGTCCATGCATACAAAGGAACTTCAATCACATAGGAACCAGCTTTTGACTATAACTTTAACTTCTAGTACTCCCTCATTTCGCTTCTACTTACAAAGGAACAAGTAATAAGACTATTGCTGCTAATTTTTTCTTGAGCAGCATGAAGTAAATAAAAGCATAAGCCTTTAAACAATAATTTGTTGCAGAGATGTAGGGAAAGTCATGTAAATGGAACACATGATATTTTTTTTTTTAGGAGTTTCACCCAATAATTCAGGTGGATTGTTTTACTATGAGTTTCTTAAAGTGTCCAATAATTAAAAAGTTCTAGGATATGCTTTTATATGTTATAATAAACAATTAACCAACTGACCATTAAAGTATATTCGCAAAATATTGTAGGAAATAGAAAATATGTTTAATATTATTGTTTCCCAGGAATCATCTGAATAGATTTTCTTTTTAAATCGATCTACTTGGTTGTTGGAACATTTGTCGCTGTCTCTTTCGTCTACCTAATTCGTCTAAACTAATAAAATATAAAGCATACTAATATACTGTGGCACATTTTAATGAACACTAGAGTCTCCAGCTTTCCACTGGAATGTAATAATTAGCTATTAAATACATTTGTTTAGGATATTTTAACTATGCAACCTCAGATAAACGTTACACGTGTTGTCATCCCAGTGTGTGTTCGGATAAAACTAGAATTAGTGATGTGATATGAAATCAGTTTCTTAATTTCCCACTTTTGTGACAGTGAAAATGTAAAACATTGTTGAATGTACATACATTTTCGCAAGTACATTCGTTAAATTAAAACTTTTATCTGAAATGGAGTTCTTTTACATTCGAAAAGCATTAAATTTGTTAAGTATTTTCGTCTCTGATTGAATTCGTGACCATAGAAAGAAGTAAACCATGTTCGTCCTACATAGTTGCTTTCATAAACGTTATGATTTATTTCAAGGCTTTAAAAATCTGATGTGTCCATTTATATTACTATCTGCTGTGCAAACAACCTGATCTTACAAAAGATTAGCATGATTTAATAAAGGAATAATCAGGATATATAACATAAGAAGTGGTTTTATTTCTCAGATCCATATAAGCAGAAGGAAACTAAGAGAATACACTAGGTTAAAGCGACAGTTAAACCATTTAAAAACCGTCGCTAAGCAATTCTGTGAAGCGTTATGTTTTAGAGTGCCTTCAGAGAGCGAGGTTAAAGTAGAGGTATTTGCACAGTAAGAGTAAACTTCCATAAAGTTTAGCGCATGAAGTTAACATATTTCGGGTCGCAATAAGTGCAACAACGATTTTAGTTCAGCGGCAAGTTGCTGATTTCAGAGAACAGCTTCTATGTGTTGCACGTACAATCGTCTGGTCTTAGCGCTTTGATGTCTGCAATAACTCTACCATGTTCCCTGGTGCTCTTAATTGCTATCCTTTCGATACTTATTTTCGTCGCTTCTGTTCTGGGCGTCGACTGTTTTCTTGTGTTATGCCTTTGTCTCTTTATCTTCTTCAAAAGATTAATCAATAGCTGTATTCTAGAGTCCTGCTTGTTTTCAATCTTCTCTTCCCCTCGTTTGCTTTATATTCATTAAGTCTCACATCGATGTTACCGGGAAGTTTGTTACACCGTTACTTAATTAACTTACTTATTGAATATGGGAATACTTAAACCCCATTCTACAAGAAGCATATTAGCGTTATAGTTACAAAACGTTTACCATATTAGTACGTATTAACATAGGTTGGATGACATGCTGTTAACGGAAAACGAGATGTAATGTATATTATAACAATCTAACGTCTTCCATTCACATGGCTTTCTCTACATCTCTATAACAAATTATTATTAAAACGCGTATTCTTCTATCTAATTCATGTTAATCGAGAGAAACATTAACAGAAATGCTTTTTTATAAGTAGAAGAAAAATAATGGAATACACTAGGCTAAAAGGATAGTCAAATTGTTTAAAATCAGGTTGCCATGTGGATGAAATCCATTTCTTTGCATTGCCAGAAGTTGACAATTTCCGTATGTGCGAAGTTAAAATATTTTTAAACTGAAACCACTAACAAGCAATATCTCAAAAATGGTCAACTCTATGAAAAAAAAAAAAAAAAAATGTGTATGACAGTGTGCATTTCAACGAGATCTACATATTTGGCGCACCAAGGTCTGTCTATCTCCTACAGTTTCCTAGTTATACAAAATCCAGCAAAATTCATCCAAGATCTTAAATTTAAAATATCTTTAATATACAGTATTTTAATCAAAATCGTTAAAGCCGTTTTTGAGAAAATCAGAATGTTCGAAAGTTTTTCCATGTATAGTGTAGTTTGGAGTGAGGTATTTTCTCGAAATCTTCATGTCGGATCTTTGGAAGATACTAAACTTATATGTCAAGTTTGTTATTTTACCGACTTTTCATTTTTGAGTGATCGTGTTCACAGGCACACACACGGATCTTTTTCTACAGGGGACCCTAAAACGTCTATTTCCGGTGAAAGCTCGGTATCGAATTTTTGAGTGGAATGCAACACCTTCTCTATACAGTATGTGCATATTACGCGTAGAGAAAGTAAAACTCTGATTGCTCCATTCACATGACTTTCTCTACATTTCTGAAACAAATTATTGTTAAAAGGCTCCACGTTATGCAAATCGAAGTAAACCTTAACCTTTGCTTCGTTGCAAGTAGATAGGAAATAGGGGAGTACACCAAGCTAAAGCAACAGCCAAATCTTTTAAAAGCTGGTTGCCATGTGATTGAAATCCGTTTCTTTGCATGGCCAGGAGTTCACAGTTTCTCATTTGAGAAAATTAATTATTTAAAAACTGATGTTAATAACAAAGAATATCGGAGATGGTAAACTCCACGAAAACATGTATATGACATAAATAATGTGTTTTAACGAGATCTATATTTTATTGTATAGCAAGTTTATCAAGATATCGAATTCTGTGTAAAGAATGACAGAAACAGAGTGCCGTGGGCTGCCTATGCTATAGGGGCGTGAGGCAGGGCTGTATTTTAACTTTGTGGACGATATTACTGATGCAATGCTAGTAGAGAATATCGAAGCACCTGTAGTAGCACATTTGCAGATCCCAGCACTTTTATATGCGGGCGACTTAGTGTTGTGCTCTACGACAATTAACAGATTGCAACGAGGACTGGACAAACTTAAGACTTATTGCGATGAACGGTTACTTACAGTTAATGTGAATAAGACTAAGGAAATTACTTTAAAAAATTGTTATACTTTTAGCAAAGAGGAGACCTGGTCATATACAGGACAAATACTGGTTTATTAAATCAGTTTTTTACTTATGACTCACATTTAAATGAACGGAAAATGGACAAAACACATTGACATCACCAAACACAAGGCAAGGGTGAAAGCAACGGAAGCTCTCCGGATACGGTGCAAAATTCCGAATATATACGTGACCTTAATGAAAACTTTATAAGGAGCGACATGTGGACGATGACATGTGGAGGAAGAATATGGGGTTGGGAACAAACGGGGAATTTGTTCTGAGGACCCGATTTTAAAAGGAATTCTGGGCGTAGTGAGGGGTACTGCCACCTGCAGAATAACGAGGGAATTGGGAGCGAATAGTGAAACGATCAGAGCAGTGAAATATTAGATGAGAATCGTTCACGGAAACCAATCTCTATAGTTGAGAATGGAAGTTAATTCGATGTGGGCATCAAAATTAAAGAAGGCTCAGAAACCATTGGGATGGGATACATTTGGAGAAACATTAAGAATCGGCTCTACGACATTGACAGCCAGCAAATAACTGCGCAATGCACGGAGAAGGTTTCATTGGAAGTGCAGTCTGACTAAAATTGGAGTGGAGTATGGAGCAATATATTAAAACAGGCACCAAACTTATTAGAAAGGGGTTTGCGTGGATTAGATTAGGAACGTGGCGGAGGATAAAAATGAAGAGAATGCTCAGAGAAACTGCCCCATTTACGAGGAGGAAGAGTCATGGACCCATATCTTGGTAAGATGTAGGGGTACGGAGGAATGGAGGGAAAAGTATTTACCGTGATTCTTTACCACCCCGAATGTAGAGTTACAGACATGTTGGACGCTACTGGCAGACACGGAAGACACGGTCGAGCTAGGTAAATTTCTACTTAAGGCCTGACAGCTGAGATTTGAGAAAGCTGATCATATAAATACCAAGTACTGATTAAATACCAAGTTTGGTATTAAACGGACTTTTCATTTTTGAGTAATGCTGTCCACAAGCACACACACAAACAAACACACACATACTTACTCACAGACATACACACATTGACCCTTTTCTAAAAATGCTTCTTTTTGGATTCAGGGGTCTCAAAACATGTATTTACATAACACCTCGGTATAGAATGTTTGGGTGGAATACAGTAAATTCTCCATATACTATGTATATATTACGCGCGAGAAAAGTAAAAACACTAATATTTGAAATAGGTAATAGGACAATATTGTTGTTGGAGGCTATTGTGAAAGATAAACTGAACCAGAAAACAAGAAACCATAAGTTATTCAGTTTTTAACAGTTTAGAAATACATCATACTTCACAGGAATATGCAATGAGGGACATTTGGATTTTTTCACGTGCAGTTGAAAAATGAATAAAAATTTGTCACAAGGTATGTGGGCAATATTTGCGTCCGGGAGAGATCGCGACAAAGGCAGAAGATTCAAATCGGGACACTGTAAAAGGCTTTTGTAGCTTTTTTTGTCCTGAAAGCATTAAACACATTCGTTTCCGCGTTTATTTTCTGTAGTGGCAAGCTAATGCTGCAGTCTCTCTTAAACATCGCTGACTGCAACACAAATGCTTCGTCAGCTCCATAAGCACTTTGATTCCTCTAAGAATAACTACTATAAAATTGCTGTAAAGCTTAGTGAGATTCGCACAAAAAAACAATATTAAAAATAATAATGATTCAAAATTATGTCATGATTATCAGTTTAGAAATAGGATACGCTTTAATCGGCAAACGATTTTAATCGGCCTACGGTAATTTCAGTAGATATAGGTGTATTATAATAATAGTATATTATTATTATATATTATTAATAAGGTGTGTAATATATTATTACTTTTTTGTAACTTAACTTCCTTTAACCTGTTTGGTCCTATTGGACGATGAATGAAATTGGTAAAATGATGCTCAAATGATCTCGGGGCCTATGAAGCTTAGAGTTACTCGACATTCGTCTTCTCAGGATAAAGAAAAACCCCGAAAAAACCTTATCCGGTTAACTCACCCTAAGCGAGATCCGAATTCACGACCTGTTGAATATGAGGCAGACATGCTACCTCCACACTACCCATGGGGGCTTATATTATTGTATACCATTTTGTCATTACATATTACTGTTAATTATTATTAATTATTATTATTATTATTATTATTATTATTATTGTTAAGTGGATAAAGTAGGTAGGGATATATCATTGGTAGGGTTTATATCCAGAAGAGGCTAAGAGGAGCCCAGGGCCCAACAGTTTCCTAGTAAAAATGCTCTAGTGATGGTACTGACACAAACCAGTCTCATGTTTCATCAAAAAGGCATTTTGTTTTAACCCTTTCCAGTCCGATTTATTTTCGATTGAAACTGCTTTTTGAAAACTGCCTCTATAGGCTGCATAGTTACTTGATATATTAGTAGCTCAATTGTCTAAACTTAAGAAACATTGAATATCACTGATAAAACTTCCAACGTCACAGATTACCCTAGGTTGGAATTCTCGCTACAAAATATACAATGATAAAGGAAGGGATAGGCCCAGGCAAAATAAACGCTGATTGACATATCACAGGGATTTTATATTCGCTTTTACTGGTTTTATTCCATATTAATATCAATAAATTTAAAGAAAATAATGAAACTTACACAATGAAGGCAGATAATACTCATTTGCCATCTCGAACAACAAATACAGATAATGAAGCAATATAGCACCCTGGAAAGGGTTATACTGCTAAAGTTCTCCTTCGCTGATAGTACAACGTCCTAACAACCTCTTCCCTGAAAATTAATAGGTTAGTTGCATTTAAATTATATTTATAGTGCTTTAGAAAACGATAATCCTATCAAATTTCAAATCCGTCATTCTTTCTATTAACTTTCGAATATTTTCCCCTCCACACGGTTTCTTTTTTTGTCTCTCTCTCTCTCTCTTTCTCGCTCTCTCTCTCTCTCTGTGGTGGGTACTGACTGGTATAATTTGGTAACGCAGCACGTGGTTGTTATATACACATGTCTGCATAAATGAAAGTGATCTTTTTCCCTACACAAAATGTGTTTTTCTCTCATAACGTTTACATATTTAGGAAACTTTGTCGCCTCCCAAAATTAAATAAAATTGGATTTATTTATGCATGCTCTATAACTGCTGCAGTTCTAAACAAAGACCGCTTAATTTTGTTCAGAGATCTCTTTATCAGGTTTGAAGTGTTTTACGAGCCGTAAATGTACGACACAGGACCAACGGCTTTACTTCCCTTCGGAAGGAAGCCGTAGTTAGGGTTTTAATGCCCGAAAACATCCATTGCCCTCCGCTGGATTTGAACCTGCTACCTTGAGAATTCAATATATATGTAGATATTATAGAGTGTAAATAATGTAATATTTGGAAATAATTGAAAATAAATGGTGTAGAATTGGAAATGTGAAGCAAGAAGTAGCAAATTTGCAATATACTTTAGTTATACTATTTAAACTACCATTAAATATATCTAGGTATTGTTTATTCCCTTTATTCACCGTAATATCCTATTACAAGTTTTACGAATTTCTCAAATCCATTTTTAGTCATTAAGGTTCAATAAAACATTGATTTATATTGAAGTACACCACAAGTACTTCGTTTGCTTTGGTTTCTTACAACGATTTCTATTGCCTCACCAGCTATCGGACTGATAGCGTTCAAATCGTTCATAACGCAAAATTGGCTTTCATATCGCAGAATTCAGAACTGCCTATATTTGAACACCACTTATCACTAGGTATTAAAAGATTGTAGTACCAGAGCAAAGCGAGCATACCTGTGTTAGGTGTAGTAAAGTGTGTGTATGTGTGTGTATGAATGTGTGTGTGTGTGTGTGTGTATAAATAAACTGATTTTTCTCTACTTAGGTTTTGATCATTTGTACCAGTTTCATCAAAGCATGCGAGCGAAGCGAACATTCGCTTTGTTAAATCTAGGTCGATGCCTATTTAAATAATGTTTAATGTCCGCTTTTACTACATATGGTATTGCAGATGACAGTTTAGTGTGTGTGTCTGCGTTTAAATAAACAAATGAACGGCTTTTCTTCTGCTTTCTTTTTCATTATAGAAATCAAACATGAAAATATATTATGGCCGATTCGTTGTTAAAAGTAGAGGTGTCTAATCGACATTTCGCTTCAATTTTTCAAGTAAAGCGCAATGTCAGAATTAAAAGAACGGAAGCATCCCATATGAACATGATACCAAGCGACATTCGAAGACGATTATCTAAATTAGGAAAACATAAATCATCGGGCCAGATGGCATTTCGGGAGACTTTCTTAAGATTGGAGGGAAAGCAATAGTGACATACATACTGAGGCTATTCGAAGTAACAGTAAATAACGGAAACGTACCGCAAAATTGGAAGCAGGCTTTATTTGTGCCTATTTACAAACCAGGGGATCTAAAAAATGCGGCAAACTATAGGCTAGTTGGTTTGACATCAGTAGCGAGCAAACAAGTCGAGCACAATATTTAAGACGAGAATGGGATAAAAACACATTGGCTCTTCAAAGACCAACGTGGTTTCCGGAATGGACTTCTTGTGAGAGTCAACTAGTAGCTGTTTGTCAGAATGTAGCCCATACACTCGTCGTGGGCGGTATAGTACATGCAATAGTTATTGATATTTCTAAGAGTTTGACCATGTCCCTCATGGACGATTTATAGAAAAACTTTGTTATATGCAAATAGACAACAGAGTGATAACTTGGATTCGGGAATTCTTGAGCAGACGAACCCAAAGAATGCAGGTGGGAAATAAATTATCGTCTCCTACCAATGTAACCTCTGGTGTTCCCCAGGGAAGCGTGACGGGACCGTTGCTTTTTTTGCATATATGAATGATCTACGGTAAGGTATAACATCTCAGATTCGCCTATTTGCGGACGATTGTACAATCTAGAGAAATATTAGCGGTAAATGTGACACTATGAATTTACAAGAAGATTTAAACAAAATTCAACTCTGGGCGCAATATAATAATAGGGAAATAAATCCAAATAAATGCAACACAATTATATTTTCAAGAGTAAGAATAGTAGAAAATTAATATATAAATTAGTCAATAATAAAATATCCAGGGTAAATAGCATCAGATATTTAGCGATTAAATGAAAGATTGGAGTGGGTGGAACATGTAAACTTGGTCACAGGGAAGGCGCGGAAAGCATTGCACTTTGTAATGAGGATTTTAAAACGCAGCAATGGAAAGTCGCGTAATTTAGCATACACATCTTTAGTTTGGTCAATATTAGAATATAATGCTGCATGTTGGGATTCGTATCAGGTTGGGCAAAAACTGACACTCGGGAGGGTTCAAAAATGAGCAGCTAAATTTGTAGACAGAAGAAAATGATTCGAAAATCCTTCTAGCACTGCTACTTCCTAGAAAATACTAGGAAAACGTAGGAGACGAGCAAGGCTATGCGCAATTTTTAGAGCCTATAAGGGGGAATCTGCATAGAAAGATATATCCAAGTGATTATTAAAGTCATTATACTGTGAGAGAAATGATCACTCGAAAAGAAGAAGAAGAAGAAGAAGAAGAAGAAGAAGAAGTAGGGAACAGAAAACTGACATAGGTAAATTTTCCTTCGCCAATAGCACAATTAACGAATGGAACAAAACACCTGCCTCAAAGGGTAAATAGTTTTAAAAGGAGACTAAAGAAGAGTATTTATGGTCAGTATAGTAAATATAAATAGTACGTTATCACTAGTATTATAAGTATCTATGAGGTACTGTCATTCGACAATATTACCCATATTATTTATTTATTTTAATTATATTGTACATTGTATTATTACATTTACAGCGCTGCCAACGGCCATGCCCTAAACAGTCAAATAAAACATATATCTAAAAATGTTCACTGGCTTCACCAAGAATGTCAACGAAGCGAGCATACGCTGTGTTAGTTCTAGGTTAGTGTGGCATAATAAATTGATTTTGGGTGTTTAAATTTCAGTAACCTGCACTATTTCATCTCTGGTGACCTTTTCTGCGTTGGCAGCATCCACATTTCATTGCTTCTGGCCCGCCTAGCCTCCACTGTTATTTCATCCCCTACTATGTAATTTATTGTAAATTCTACTATATAAGAAAGTGGGACGGGTGACGAATTACGAGTATAAGTCCAGTCGGCAACAGCTCTGTTCCTAGAGGTTCCGCAGTGGATAATAAAGTTACTTTCACTTCTTAAATGCATCTTAGATGGTGGGACCATCGTATACACTAGGTAGGCTGCGAATTAAAGAATGTAATAATTGGTGAAAGCAGAAATATATGCATTTAGGTATAAATTATATTAATGCCAATTAGGTAATTTACCAATATAGTACTGTAAAGCAGGCGTTGCTTAATAATTTCGTTGCTGATGCACATTGATTATGAAGTGCAGTTTGGATTTAGGATTTCAGCATAAACCATTCCGTTTGTGAAATGTCCACTTTTTGCAGATTTATTTATTTAACACATTCGTATTATGGCTCTTTATTTTGAATTCCTTGTTACATTAAACCACGCCGCCGTGGACATCATTTTAAACAATAACACGTAACTGCCGTACACAGAATAAAGCACTTATATTGATATCAGGCGAAACAATATTGCAATACTTTTGATTTTGTGGCGCCGGAAATAATGGTTATCCTGACATTATCTGTGTCTTTAAACAAGAACTACGTTTTTACGGTTTACCGGTTATGCGAAAGTCCTTCAGAGCAAAGAAGGCTTCAGAAGCTATTTTAAGAAAATTCAAGATATTGTTTTATTTGGCATGTTAATATTTTTAATATTAACCAAAATCGTTCATTATCCTTTTTGAGAAAATGGAAAATTTCGAAAAATATTAAATCTAATGTCGCAATTGGGTTGGTAGGGATTTTTCTGAGAACCTTCATGTCGCATCCTTGGAAGATGCTGAACTTTAACACCAAGTTTGGCTTTTTACACACACGCACACACACACACACACACACGCGCGCGCGCGCATGGACCATTCTTTTTTAAATTATCTTTTTTGTTTATTCGGGTATCCTCGAAACATGTAACGCTGGTGAAATCTTGGTATCGAATTTTTGAATGGAAAATAATACCTTCTGTACCCAATGTACAGTATATACTGGTAGGTTAATCGCTTTGGAAAAGAACTGAGTTTTAAATTGTAAAATATAGATTTTTTAATATCAGCTGGAGATTGTCCAGTCATTTTCATTATTCTGCTAATGATCTTCATTATAACATACAAAACAAAATAAAAATAATAAAACACACGTTTCTTACTTAAGGGCTATTAAAATATTTTGAAATTAGTACTAAGCATACATATCGTACCATTATAAACAGATAGGATTCTACTTTGTTTTGTCGTATCTTAGCTGCTAAATTTTCACCAATTGTACTCGCATTGCCTGTAATTAAATACCCGCGATATTTGCCTTATTTGCACATTCTTCAGAGTAAAAATCATTTCATATTAAATCGCATTCTCAACTAAAGGACCACCAATTTTTTCAAACGCATGCTTCAAATGTGTTCGTATTCAACTAAAACTTTTATGGACCATCCAACAGAAGCAGTTGGACTTTTTGGTGGTGAAATCATTATCAAAATCAGTTTTTTTACATACATACGCACCCTCACAAACACTTAAGTTTTTTCTTTATAATATTAATATAGACAACAGCAGAAAGTAGAAGATTATACAGAGTTTCCTGATCAATTTTTACTTTCTCTACACGTATTATGTACATAGTGTGAAGAGAAGGTATTGCACTCCACTAAAAATTCGATACCGAGATTTCACCGGAAATATATGTTTTAGGGTCCCCTGTATCCAAAAAAAGCATTTTCACAAAAAGATCCGTGTGTGTGTGTGTGTCCGCGTGTCTATGAACACGATAGCTAAAAACGAAAAGTCGGTAAAGTACCAAACTTGCTATTTAAGTTTAGTTTGTTCCAAGATGCGACACGAAGATTTTCAAGAAAATCACCCCACCTCCAACTACCCTTTAGATGTAACTTTTTTTTGAAAATTTTGATTTTCTTAAAAATGGCTCTAACGATTTTGATTAAAATATCGTATATTAAAGATATTTACCTGACAAATAATATATATATTGAATTTTATGTAAATAGCCTCTGAAGACTACTTTATTCTGGATGAATTTTACGAAATTTTGCATAAATACTAAACCGTAAGAGATGAACAGAAACCTACAACACAAAAAATGTAGAGCACATTAAAACACACAATTTATTTTATGTATTATTTTTTCGTGGAGTTGATCTTTTTTTGAGATATTCCTTTTATTTGGTTACAGATTTGAGAAACTTGTACTTTTCTCATATAGAAATTTGTCAACTCGTAACCATACAAACAAAGGAACTTCAGTTACCTAGCAACCAGCTTTTGAGTATCACCTTAACCTATTTCGCTAGTACTACTTACAAGAAAGCAAGTAATAAGAGTATTTATGCTCATTTTTTCTCGATTGGCATGAAGTAAATTGAAGTATAAGCTTTTTAACAGTAATTTGTTGCAGAGGTGTAGAGAAAGTCATGAGAATGGAACGCATCAGATGTTTTTAAAGCCGCACTACATAAATACACGTAAGAGTTAAAAAAGTGACTATATAGATCTCTTTTCCTCTCCCTACTTATAAAGAGATGGTACAAAGAACTCATTGATTACTTTATTTCGTTACAAACTTCTTTCTAAATTGGAAGCAGAGTTTTGGAAGTTCCCTCACAAAGTTTGCTTGAAGGAGGGGTGAAGTATAATGAGTCTCCTTCATTCTGGTTAAAACCGTGCAAAAAGCTCTCCACAATAGCCGCCAAGACAGATTTCGGACAAAAATTGAGAACCAACGCAGTACTTTGTTACTTTATCAGCAAATTACCTCTCAAAAGGAACTTCCAAATAGATTTAAAAAGCCATTTGGGCAGTACAGGCACATAAGAAGAATGAGACTTGTATCAAAACATATGATGAGCTATACGTCGTTCACTAGGAAGTTCATTTTACAAGGAAATGCAAATTATAATACTTTTCAAATATTGACTAACTTCTTTTAAACGGGTATTATAACATGCTGCACATGGGTATGAAAGTATTGGAATTCTTTGTACTTTAATTTCTCACGGATCTATTTTCGGATAGACACATTTTATCCTCTATTTCAATTTAAGTTTGGAAAATAAGTGCAAATGAAAGGAACACAGGGAAACGGTGTCTCAAAAAGCCCAAACTAAAATAAATGGATTTTATTATTTAAAACGCTATAGCTCTTATAATATTGCTTACAATATTCTGCAACATCTATAGTATGCAAAGCATTATATTTGTCTATAAATTATATAAGAATTCAACCAACAATGCAAAGCTCAAAGACACTCATTTTATATAATTTTTTCGGTGGAAAAAACAGCAAAAAAGGTACATGCCCCCCCTTTTTTGTGGCAAATATGGCAAGAAAGACGAATGTCCAGTTTTCCTCGAATAATACGTCACAGTAAAGACTAATTACAAATACTTAACAAATTTCACAACTCTATAAACAGTACAGCATAGTACTAAAGTTGCCAGTCTCTACTGACCAGTTTTAACTTGAAATATCCCAGTTGAGTTCTGCAACTCTATTAATGCACGAAGGATATCTGCGCACGTCAAATATGGTTGAATTCTTCTCTTATGCTATGGAAGTGTTGTAACACTTGAAGACTATAAGCCATTGTATGTATTTTGATGCAAGACTAGTTAGGTGTGTACAGTATGAAGCTGACGATTTGGTCTAGTAGGAAATGGGCATTTGGTTATAAAGATCATACTGAATTTTTTTCCCCAGATTCTAGACAAACTTAGGTCACATTCTTTCACAATAAAAGGGCTTGGTTACTGTCTTGCAGTTTTGACATGGTCCCCCCAATGATCAGGAACTTCAGCTCTATTGCTCTGATTGAAGAGAGTCATGTTCCAAACTCACTCCAGATTTGACCCCTGATCGGATATACTACAATGATAGTTTTCAAACGCTTTCGAACGTGAACAATATAATATAAAAACCTTAAGGTCCTTTAGTTCCTGTTCTCTTCACAACAAGAATCACAAAATAATGCAAAGTGCTCAAACTAATTCCCAAGAACATGAAATATAAAATGGTGTAACATCGACGCATATATGCACCTGTCTTCGCTATACTCGAAAGAACATGAGCATTAAACAGGTAAAATACTAATTTCCGTTTATAGTATACTTCATTTGTATTAACATTGGGAAATTTTAGGTTTTCTGAAAGTCTAAACAAACAGTTTCATGTGAAGTGATACACACAGGCAAGATTGGCATTTGCATTGAAGAATGATTCAGCCCATCGTAATAGAAATTCTTCTTGTATGTTAAAAGGTTTTAAGTGAGCACTGAAGGGCATTTTGGGAATTTTGGTTAAAAAAGATGAAGATATTTAGAATTTTTATGCAAACAATACACTATATAATGTAGATATTTGCAAAGTTTGATTCTCCAAGGGCGGGTGTAACGCATGTTTTGGATGCCATTTTAAAACGTTACACAGGTTAAAAGACTTTCTATATAAAACTTTAAATTTACTTTCAGATTCAATTTATTTGCCATTCTCATATTCAAAATATATCTTCTTCTACAAAAATGCAGCTGAAATCTGAATTTTTTCCCATGAGCATCACAATGTGTGGAATAAACTATCAGGTTGGATTTTCATATTGATTATAGATTAATTTCAAAAAATAATTAGTATATAAATCAGATGCTTTTTGGCAGTTTTTTCAGTTTGTGATATCAAATTTGTTTAAAAAAAAAAAAGACTATCCACTACAGGGGAAGACTATCTAATTTGGACCAGCGTGTATTTAGGACCGATATCAGTTTAAGAAAATGGATACCGTTGGAAACACCAACAATACGAGTATCTTGAGCAGCATTTGTTGTCCAATTTTCCGCATTCTGTTGCCAATAACCTTGGAGGGAAGTTGTGGTCTTTGTAAAGAGCGTTTTCGCTGTAATTTTTCCTGCTTTTAGTATCGTGTTTTCTTCCATCTAAAAGTTTTGCGATACTTATAAAGTTGTGTTGTGTCGTGTAATTTGGACCGAAGGTGACGTGTAGTTTAGTCCGGATCAAATCTGATCTGCTGATTCCATTTCTGTACGGCAGCTAAGTGTCCTTCCGTCCACATCAGTAGAATATTTGAACAGGAACAATCCGTACATTTCTATGATGCATCAGGAGAGTCTTCAAAGAGAAGAAAAAATAGAACTTCAACTTCAGGTGTGGTCTTGATAGGAACAACTCATAAAGAAATGTTAGTTACAACCTCTAGTACTTCTAGAAACAAGGATAACAAGAAAATTAATTTTGATAAAGATGAAAATAAAAAGTTAGTGACTTTTTGTGTTGTATGTGGGGAAGCTCACGAGGAAGACTGGATACAGTGCAATAAATGCAAGGTTGTGCTGATATGTGATTCACTTTATTACTTTTGCGACAGGTGAACAATGAAATCCTCCTTTAATTTGCAACCAAAACTTTAAAATATTAAATGTCCACAAAATTTGGATGAAATTGATGGAAAGCGATGTTAATGTCGTTAAAGTTAACCTGCTCCATTCGAATATTTTGGATATTAATGATATACGTGATTATTTCAGGTCTAAATCAAGTATTACTGTAAATTTCAAACATTAAAAGTAAATATAAAAGTATAGGAATCGATTATAAATGTATTATGTAGTGGCCCAATTTACACATCCCCTCAGATCAAATTACACGCCTCTAGTCCAAAATACATGTCTTAGAAAAAAAAATATAGTTATAATTTTCAAATTAAGTATCTAGGACTAAGCCTTGAAAACGCTCATAAAGGAATAAGTTCATAACATTAACACGTTAAAGTAAGTTGTGGACTTTGACGAAGACTTTCTGCGCAGATATTAGCACCTAAAGTTAAGTGGTCCAAATTACACGGACTTCCCCCACGGAAGTTTCAACCAGAAATATATATATATTTAAAAGGTATTAAGAAATTCAGTTTTAAGCAATGGTGAATGTATAACTCAATATCTGTAGGAGAAAGTAGTTTCATTTTAAATTGAATAACTAAATTGAATAAATTAATATATCCAGAATGAAAACATATACCTACTTAAATTACACTTATTATAAATACTTCTTTTGTGGCCAGTAATGCCTGTGCAAACAATTAAAGCCGAATCTTCACATTTTAGAAAATCACTTTTATCACTTCGGTGTCCCTTAACTCTGCCCTTCTTCAGGATCTGATCAACTGGACAGTGTAGTTTCAAGTGCTCCCTTTTTAACTTTGAACGCATGTACATGTGCGCGGGTAACGAAGGAGAACGGAGATGTAGTACTTTGTGTTGAACATGTAAACGATTGTTCCACAAGATGTACAATTTGCAGAGTTTATTTTTAATCATATGGCATAAAGCTTCTTTACATACAATTCTCCTGGTAAACAAAGAGTTGACCGTCGTGTAGACGGTAATGGAATGTTTCTGCCTTTAAATTATTTAATGTGGGAATGAATAGCGTCTTCAGTTTGCTGTTTTAATTTATTTGATCTAATATTCTGCCAATCACGGTCATATTTATCATCTGAACCTGTTAGAGCTAACTTGGCCTGAATTATCTGAATACACCTTGCTGTTACACCATGAAACGGCATGAATGCCTTGTAACATACATATAACTCAATGATTTCATTATTTCTAACAAACATGCAATTCATAACTGTAGGAGTATCAGTGTAAATTGGTATGTTTTAATTCAAAATCTTCTCGGTCTTCTAGCCAGGTAAAAACTTGGCTTGACACCAACGTTTCGAAGAAGTGCATCTTCCTCGTCTTCAGGGTGAACTGATGGTATGTTTTGTTCCGTCTTGGTCTTCTTCGCGAAACAAAGTTCACGCTATTGAGTCCTTTTAAGTGGCTGTTCTGAACATCAGTATCTACAGCATTAAATTTCAAAATGTTCTAACTGCTAGTGTTATCAGTTCAAAACATTTCAAACGAGAGCAGTGGGAATCTGGCGCAAATTCATGAGAATCACACACTTTTTCTTTACGTCACTCACCATTTCAAGCCTTAGCCTCTTCTTTGAGAGTCTGTATTATCTCTTATTTCTGTGTCACTCAATTTAAGATAGTGTTAATGCCTTCGAAGCTACAAATGCACCGACAATAACAAAGCTGTGACAATGGGGTTCGGACATCAATGTTTCCATTGTTGCTATATGTTTCGTTTTGAACCAACACGTGTCAGTTAAATTTTATGCACATCTGTATAGCTTCAAAGTTGTCCTCCGTATCCTGGCCTATGATTCCCATGGTCGCGGATTCAAACCCGACGGAAATCGATGGATTTTTTTCGGGCGTAAACATCCTCAGCATGGATTCCTTTGGAAGGGAAGTAAGGCTGTTTGGTCCGTGTCGTACATTTACGACATGTAAAAGACCCTCAAGCCTCATAAAAAGGGGTCTTTCATGTCCAGCATAAAATGGGAAGATGAGACCGCAGCAGTTAAAGGTCATCTATTAGTAACATTCAATTCAAGCATTAAAGCTTCAATGCACTATCATCGTTAATGCCTTTAAATCTATGGACCTTAATCATTTTTCCCTGTCATAGTTATTTATATAACTAGTGAAAAATCTGATTGATTGTGACTCGAGTTCGCGAAAGTGAATACTTAATTGTTATGAATGTTACAATGAGAGTATACATGTGTTACAAATAATTTATGTAATTTAAGCACAAAAATAATAAACATAATAAATTTGCTAAATGAAAAACTATAATGTATCAGAGATCACAGATGTATGACATAATATTGTTGCTAAGTAGATGTTTCAGTTTCAACACTTACAGAAAATAATTGAAGGTAATGATAAAACTATTGAAAATATGGATTATACTCAGCTTCACATTTTGATCGAAGCCAAGAGTGTGAGAGTTTATTGGTTGCAGAAAATCAAAAGTTTTTTGTTCTTTTTTTACGAAAAAGAATATGAAAACCTTTGTGGACGAAGAAACAAAAAATGCGTTAGTTTGGTTAATGGAACCACATTACTGACATACTTTTCAGGGCTGATAATTACGCTGGTATTGCTTCCTAATATAGTAAGTAATTTAAAGTTAGATTGTAGATAATGTTCTCTTTTTTCAGTAGAAGATTTTTTATATCTTCGATGCTCTGGTGTGTATATTCAAGAGTGAAATATATGTTGAAATTGAAAGAAACCGTCGACAATTCATCTTTGGTAAGGTTTTAGATTTCTTGAAGAATTTATGAGTGGGATATAAGAAAGAGGAAAGAAAATATCAAATGAGCTCTCCAGATCTGAAATTAATCAATTTCTTGCTGAAGCTCCTGACGATTTCGAGTTTTCTTACAGGCATATTGGAGAAAACTATGTTGTGGCGGTGATGACGTCAGTGCTGCCGTGTTGCCATGGTCATTACGTCTTTCATTTTCTGACACTGGTGCATGAAACAGGTTTTATGCCGTCATAATAAACTGTTTTAGTACTAGGATTGCATGAACGTTATTTTCAAAGTCTTATATAAGTAACTTTGACCAGTTTTAGTCTCTTAAATGTGATTATGTGACATTAGTTATTTGTATCCTCTTTCCTTCAAACATGAACTACATCGTCTTCTTGCCCGCCCTGGTGTTCTTTTCCCGTGCTTTTTATATGTGTTGGCTATACTTGGTAATATTGTTTTGTTCATAATGATATATAACGGTCAATGTTTGTGCTATGCATGTGTGCATGTTTTTTTACAGACTTCTGTATCTTTTTACCAATTTTGATCAAACGTAGCGAAGATAACACACGGCGGAAATAATGATCCAGCTTAAAACTCGAAAATCCGTCCCATTTTACACGATTAGTTATTTAATTTTATGTTATACTTATCAAAGTGCGTTTCTTAGTATTACATAGTACATTTTATAATATGTACATATAGTATTACATGTACATATTAACTGAAAATAAACAAGGTACACTGACGCTAACTCAAGTACAATTGTTTCTTCCGAACTGAGATTTTCTCTGTAAACAGTCCCGAGGCCTGACGGTCACTCAACTCATTCATGAGATAACAAACTGTAGTATTTATGGTTGTTCAAGTGTCTTTTGATACATTAGTTAACAGCTAATATAACACATTTAAACAGTGAAATGATCTTATTACCCAATGCGTATTAATGTTATATGTTTTGTAATACATGCATTTAAAAGGTGGAAGACAAGGATAATTTGAACGTGAAAGTAGTGTTTTAATGTGTTGATTTTAAAATAATGGTGCAAAAGAAAGATAGTTTCTATTATAGTGCATTTAATAAGTAAAACATACGTTATTATCCCCCTCGGAGTGCCTAGAAGCCACGACGTTATAATACATTTTGTAATGCATTAATTTTAAAGGTGCAAAGAAAAGATATTTTATGTTTTGCGCCTTTTTTGTTACACGTATTTAATGTTTAATACTTTTCTATTACCGTAGTAGTGAATAGCATTTTTCAACTCTACGACTTCGTCAATGTTTCCTTTGCCCACAGCGATTTTTGTGCTTAACAGTTTGTGGTTGACATTGCGCATTAACAGATCCGCCATGACACATTGACCTCTAAAACAACATTAACAGGGTAGTTTCAGTGCCGTTAACAATGTAATCTCGGAATACATGTTAGTTTGGTATTAGTCCAGGACTATGCAGCAGCTTCTTTGTAGTGTTCCGAGAGTTTTAATTAAATCATTGTTTAAATATCTTGTGTAATAATTTTGGTACCACTCCACGATGTCCTCATTTAAAAGTAGGTATGAGACAGATTATTGCCCAGGTGAATAAGCGCATAACTAATATTTGTAATTGATTAAATTGTTTAGGTTAATTAGTAAGTAAGATATCATGTATTTATTATATATTGGATGTTCAGAGAGATTGTTCCTGGAAAGCGTTTCTAACTTCAACCCCAGAGTTCTCAAGCGACGAATTCAGTTGTTTACGCTATTTCTTTGTCTATTGCAAGAGGGGAAAGACGCTATTGTGTGGTCACGTCTCCGCAAGAAAGCGAAGACGACATATAAACCGGGGAACCACGAGGAAATCTAGGTCAAGAATCACGTGAAAGACGCTTTGACCAATTACAATTAATCACGTCACGGCAGAAGCGCACCCCAAGCCACTTTCGGCGCCAAAAATGGACCAATAAGATTACGAGTTGAGGAATTTGTTACAAATATAGAGTATTCGCCGCAATTTTCATACAGTTGAGATGTAACTCCAAGGGGAAACCTGCGACGCTGGTATGCGCGAATTAGTCAAGTTATTATAGTGATAGGCAGTTGGAATGTAACTACACGTAGACTCTGTGATGCCTGAATCAAGAATACTCGTAAACATAGTAAAGTTATTACAGTGATTCACACAGTTGAAATAAATGTCACGTGTAAGGAAGCGACGGCGGAAATTTAAAGTGTCTACAATTATTCTGCACGTAACTGTTGCACTCGTCGCCGCGTAAAGTTTAGTTACCTTTATGCGCGTTACGCTCTTGTTCGAGGGAAAATATCGAAACTCAACCGCGCCAGGAACATTCTCGGGAACGCTTGAAAAATAGAAATAAACCTTGATTGAACGAAACGTGCCGACGTTATTTAAGTTAATTCCCGTACCACTCCCTGGAGATCACCGTAGCTAAATACCAAAGCTAGATATAAATAGGTCTCAATTGCTCGTCGCTGAACCCACCAACAGCCGTGGAGCATCGAAAATCGACTTTAGCAGCTGCAACGCCGGAGAGAGGACCAGTCGTCGCTGCGCAGCCCAGGCCCACCAAGTACGTCAACCAGCTCTATACGCCACAGGTAGTATCCTTATTATCCATTGCTGAGCGTCTAGAAGTCACGATGTAATCCTCACACCTTGAAACAACACACAATACTTTTAAAATGCCTCATGAAACGCGAGGCTATTGGCCAAGTGCAACTAAAGATTAAAAGGATAAACCGTCATACCACCGGACACTTCAAGCTTAATAAGTATGACGAGGTCTGAATCTGAAGCAACAAGAAGTTACTATAGATAATAGTCGTGGAAGCCTGCAATTTTATTTACTGAAATGTTCTTTCCATCTGTTTTTATATTCTTCTGCTTTTCCAGTTCCCATGTTATTAAATCATTGTAGAATCAGTTCATAATTGCGCTTCCTTATGCTAATCTTAAAAACTTCATTTCCGTGACCTGAATGTCTGAAATAATGCTTCTTTGCTGCTGTTACAAAATTCAGGCCTATATAGAACAGAAACATACATTATCTTGTAAAAATCTAACCTTTATTCTTGTCGAGTCTTATGATGCCGCACATAATTTAATATCGGTTTCATTTATTTTTATGTGTTATATCTAATCTGAGACACTTAAAATGTTATGTGTAGCGTTTTTTTCCGCTGGGCGGGTTTTTTATGTTCTTCCTTGCTTAGCAGTCGTGTCTAGCTTAGTTTTAAATGTGACCGGTAGCTGATTGGCCGAGCGGTGTGTCGGGGAAATGAAGGAAGCCTTGCTCGATAGCGAGAGAACATAGGGGAGGGCTTGAGAGGAAAACAAAGTCTGGGTGTGTGGTGGAGCATGGTTCGACATATGACTTCCCCGAACGGGTTTTTAATTTACTCTGGGTATGTATCGCATCATCTTGGACAAATTAGTGAAATATTACTATGCCTGGTTGCCACTGATTGGCGTTTCTCTCCGTGTAAATTATGGAATACAAAATGTTGGAGAATGGTGTTTGCACCAGAGTTGGAATTTGACTTAATCTTATTCTTTTCGGTTGGGGAACATTCCAACATTTTTGATTAAACTGTGCGAATTTTGGAACGAGTATGTGATTTGAGCCGATTCTCTGGTACTCAATTAAATCTTATATTTCTGGTTTTTGCGAAGTGCCCGCCGGGATTAATATTCAACCTTGGGATTTACTCTTCTGTGTAGTGTGGGGGTTTCGTGTGATAGTGCTGTGACTATGCGATAATTCTGTTTTTAGGAGTTCATGCTTGTAATCCGCAGTTATGCCGCGTTACAGTTGGACTGAGTAAAATGTTCAAGTAGAGGTTTACATCTACACGGCACTAAAATAGGAGGCGAGATTTAAATGCCATTGGGCTTTCAAATGCTTTAGTCACATCGGTAATCGAGGCGTATTGAATTACCCCGGTTATTCTGGCCGGAGCTTTATTTAAAATTCCCCACCCCAATTACTCTTTACTTGGAACATTTTGATTTTCTCAAGAATGGCTATAACGAATTTGATTAAAATGTCATATTGTTAAAATATTTTCATGACAAACGAAATGTATATCTTGAATTTTCGGGGAAAAGCTTCTGAAGATTACTTCATTTTCGACGATTTTCATATCGTAGCTGGTAAACCGTTCGAGATAGACAAAGCCTTACTGCACAAAAATATAGATCTTGTTAAAACATATTTTGCATACACTTTTTTTTTTTTTTTTGATACGGTTAAAAACTTTCTTGTTATTGGTTTCAATTTTGGAGTACTTAATTTTTTTTTAAACTGGCAGTAATCTTTCATTCCATATCTCTTTTGTTTTATTCCTAGCCATGTAAAGATAACCGATTAAAATTTTGCACAAAGCGACGAGCTTTTGAAACGTTTGGCTATCTCTTAGCCTATTTTCTCTTACCCTTACTTATTTTCCCTTCCCTTATTTCTTTCCAATTACAAGGAAACAAGTAGTAAGATAAATTCTGCTCATGTTTATTTCGATTAGCATGACGTAGACAAAATAATCTTTTGACTGCCTCCGTGGTCGAGTGGGCAGCGAGCTAACTTCTCACCCGGAGGTCCCGGTTTTGATTCCCGGCTGGGACGAGGAATTTTCCCTATCCCCTACTCAGGCTGGAAGTATGTATGTGAAGGTATAATAATAATAATATATTATTATTATTATTGTTATTATTTATTATAAGAAAAGGTTGAATGCAACGCTGATAGAGAAAGTCATTAGAATGGAATACACAGATTTCCTGATTTCACTACACATACAATTTATATAGTAAGTATAGAGGGTTCATATTGTATTAAGCCCAAAAATTCGATGTTTAGATTTCACCAGAAACATGTTAAGAGGTCCCCAGAATAAAAGTTGTGTGTGTGCTATAAGACTCCATAGCAGAAAAACGAAATGATTTTTAATTAAATTAATTATATATAAGTATGAATTGCAATACATTTTGAATTCATTCCAATGACTAAACACTTCTTTGTAAAAAACTGCGGAAAGTGAAAAGCACATTTTAATAACAATCATTAATAAATAACATTTATTGTAATCCATTATGAAGAACTTTCTAGTATTTGCTGAACAATAGTCAATATATGCATGCTTTATTTGTGTTATGGATAGTATTCTTTAGAAGAAGTCCTCTTACGTCATTTTCTGTCTTTATTTTGTTACTGCGTTCTTACATTTTAGAAAGACAGAATTTCGATTTGTTTGTGTCAGCCAATTTTTATGTGGTCACGATCTGTTTAATTGTATATAAACAACTTGTTTGCAAGTAAAATTTTAATCCAGCATTACTTTTCCTTCTGACCTCGTCAGGTTAGGAGCTCATTTCTCCCTCTGATTACATCAGTATAGCAGGTCACCGTTCATAGACAATATCACATCTCCTTCTGATTACACCAGTACCACAGGTCACCGTGCATAGACAATATCACTTCTCCTTCTGATTACACCAGTACAGCAGGTCACCGTACATGGATAATATCACTCCTCCCTCTGATTACATCAGTACAGCAGGTCACCGTTCACAGACAATATCACTTCTCCTGATTACATCAGTACAGCAGGTCACCGTTAATAGACAATATCACTTCTCCCTCTGATTACATCAGTACAGCAGGTCGCCGTACCTAGACAATATCACTTCTCCCTCTGATTACATCTGTACAGCAAATCACCGTTCTTAGACAATATCACTTCTCCATCTGATTACATCAGTACAGCAGGTCACCGTTCATAGACAATATCACTTCTCCTTCTGATTACATCAGTATAGCAGGTCACCGTACCTAGGCAATATAATTTCTCCCTCTGATAACATCAGTACAGCAGGTCACCGTTCATAGACAATATCACTTCTCCCTCTGATTACATCAGCACAGCAGGTCACCGTTCATAGACAATATCACTTCTCCTTCTGATTACATCAGTACAGCAGGTCACCGTTTATAGACAATATCACTTCTCCCTCTGATTACATCAGTACAGCAGGTCATCGTACCTAGACAATATCATTTTTCCCTCTGATTCCATCAGTACATCAGGTCACCGTTCATAGAGAATATCAATACTTCTGATTACATCAGTATAGCAGGTCACCGTACCTGGACAATATCACTTCTCCCTCTGGTTACATAGTACAGCAGGTCACCGTTCATAGACAATATCACTTCTCCTTGTGATTACAACAGTATAGCAGGTCACAGTACCGGTACAATATCACTTCTCCCTCTGATTACATCAGTGCAGCAGGTCACCGTACCTATCCAATATCATTTCTCCCTCTGCTTACATCAGTACAGCAGGTCACCGTTCATAGACAATATCACTTCTCCTTCTGATTACACCAGTACAGCAGGTCACCGTACATAAACAATATCACTTATCCCTCTGATTACATCAGTACAGCAGGTCACCGTTCATAGACAATATTACTTCTCCTTCTGATTACATCAGTACAGCAGGTCACCGTTCATAGACAATATCACTTCTCCATCTGATTACATCAGTACAGCAGGTCACCGTACCTAGACAATATCACTTCTCCCTCTGATTACATCAGTACAGCAGGTCACCGTTCATACAAAATATCACTTCTGCATCTGATTAAATCAGTACAGCAGGTCACCGTTAATAGACAATATCACTTCTCCCTCTGATTACATCAGTACAGCAGGTCACCGTTCATAGACAACATCACTTTTCCCTCTGATTACATCAGTATAGCAGGTCACCGTACCTAGACAACATAATTTCTCCCTCTGATTACATCAGTACAGCAGGTCACCGTTCATAGACAATATCACTTTTCCCTCTGATTACATCAGCACAGCAGGTCACCGTTCATAGACAATATCACTTCTCCTTTTCATTACATCAATACAGGAGGTCACCGTTTATAGACAATAAAACTTCTCACTCTGATTACATCAGTACAGCATGTCACCGTACCTAGAAAATATCAATTCTTCTGATTACAACAGTATAGCCGGACACCGTACCTGGACAACACCACTTCTCCCTCTGATTACATAGTACAGCAGGTCACCGTACCTACACAATATCATTTTTCCCTCTGATTACATCAGTACAGCAGGTCACCGTACCTGGACAATATCATTTCTCCCTCCGATTACAGAACTACAGCAGGTCACCGTACTTAGACAATATAATTTCTCCCTCTGTTTACATCAGTACAGCAGGTCAACGTTGAGAGACAATATCACTTCTCCCTCTGATTACATCAGCACAGCAGGTCACCGTTCATAGACAATATCACTTCTTCTTCTGATTACATCAGTGAAGCAGGTCAACGTTTATAGACAATATAACTTCTCCCTCTGATTACATCAGTACAGCAGGTCCCCGTTCATAGACAATATCACTTCTTCTGATTTACATCAGTACATCAGGTCACCGTACCTAGACATTATCATTTCTCCCTCTGATTACATCAGTACAGCAGGTCACCGTTCATAGACAATATCACTTCTTCTGATTCCATCAGTATAGCAGGTCGCCGTACCTGGACAATATAATTTCTCCCTCTGATTACATAGTACAGCAGGTCACCGTTCATAGACAACATCACTTCTCCTTCTGATTACATCAGTATAGCAGGACTCCGTACCTGGACAATATCCTTCTCCATCTGATTACATCAGTACAGCAGGTCGCCGTACCTAGACAATATCACTTCTCCCTCTAATTACATCAGTTAAGCAGGTCACCGTTCATAGACAATATCACTTCTGCTTGTGATTACAACAGTATAGCAGGTCACCGTACACGGACAATATCACTTCTCCCTCTGATTACATCAGTACAGCAGGTCACCGTACCTATCCAATATCATTTCTCCCTCTGATTACATCAGAACAGCAGGTCACCGTTCATAGACAATATCACTTCTCCTTCTGATTACACCAGTACAGCAGGTCACCGTACATAGACAGTATCACTTCTCCCTCTGATTACATCAGTACAGCAGGTCACCGTTCATAGACAATATCACTTCTCCTTCTGATTACATCAGTACAGCAGGTCACATTTCATAGACAATATCACTTCTCCATCTGACTACATCAGTACAGCTGGTCACCGTACCTACACAATATCACTTCTCCCTCTGATTACATCAGTACAGCAGGTCACCGTTCGTAGAAAATATGACTTCTGCATCTGATTAAATCAGTACAGCAGGTCACCGTTCATAGACAATATCACTTCTCCCTCTGATTACAACAGTACAGCAGGTCACCGTTCATAGACAATATCACTTTTCCCTCTGATTACATTAGTACTGCAGGTCACCGTTCACGGACAATATCACTTCTCCCTCAGATTACATAGTACAGCAGGTCACCGTTCATAGACAATCTCACTTCTCCTTCTGATTACATCAGTATAGTTGGTCACCGTACATGGACAATATCACTTCTCCCTCTGATTACATCAGTACAGTTGTCACCGTACCTAGTCAATATCATTTCTCCCTCTGATTACATCAGTACAGCAGGTCACCGTTCATAGATAATAACTCTTCTCCATCTGATTACACCAGTACAGCAGGTCACCGTACATAGGCAATATCACTTCTCCCTCGGATTACATCAGTACTGCATGTCACCGTTCATAGACAATATCACTTCTCCATCTGATTACATCAGTACAGCAGGTCACAGTACCTAGACAATATCACTTGTCCCTCTGATTACATCAGTACAGCAGGTCACCGTACCTACACAATATCACTTCTCCCTCTGATTACATCAGTACAGCAGGTCACCGTTCATAGAAATATCACTTCTGCATCTGATTAAATCAGTACAGCAGGTCACCGTTCATAGACAATATCACTTCTCCCTCTGATTACAACAGTACAGCAGGTCACTGTTCATAGACAATATCACTTCTCCCTCTGATTACATCAGCACAGCATGTCACTGTTCATAGACAATATCACTTCTCCTTCTGATTACATCAATACAGGAGGTCACCGTTTATAGACAATATCACTTCTCCCTCCGATTACATCAGTATATCAGGTCACCGTACCTAGACAATATAATTTCTCCCACTGATTACATCAGTATGGCAGGTCACCGTTCATAGACAATATCACTTCTCCTTCTGAATACATCAATACAGGAGGTCAGCGATATAGACAATATCACTACTCCTCTGATTACATCAGTACAGCAGGTCACCGTACCTAGACAATATCACTTCTCCCTCTGATTACATCAGTACAGCAGGTCACCGTTCATAGACAATATCTCTTCTTCTGATTTCCATCAGTACAGCAGGTCACCCTACCTAGACAATATCATTTCTCCCTCTGATTCTATTAGTACAGCAGGCCACCGTTCATACACAATATCATTTCTTCTTATTACATCAGTATAGCAGGCCACCGTACCTGGACAACATCACTTCTCACTCTGATTACGTAGTACAGCAGGTCACCCTACCTAGACAATATCCTTTCTCCCTCTGCTTACATCAGTATAGCAGGTCACCGTTCATAGACAATGTCACTTCTCCTTCTGATTACATCAGTACAGCAGGTCACCGTACATAGACAAAATCACTGCTCCCTCTGATTACATCAGTATAGCAGGTCACCGTACTTAGACAAAATCACTTCTCCCTCTGATTACTTCAACACAGCAGGGCACGATTCAAGACAATATCACTTCTCTTTCTAATTACATCAGTACAGCAGGTGACCGTACCTAGACAATATAATTTCTCCCTCTGATAACATCAGTATAGCAGGTCACCGTACCTAGACGATATCACTTCTCCCTATGATTACATCAGTATAGCAGGTCACCATACTTAGACAATATAACTTCTCCTTCTGATTACATTAGTACAGCAGGTCACCGTACATAGACAATATCACTTCTCCCTGTGATTACATCAATATAGAAGGTCACCGTACCTAGACAATATCACTTCTCCCTCTGATTACATCACTATAGCAGGTCACCGTAGCTAGACAATATCACTTCTCCCTCTGATTACATCAGTAGAGCAGGTCACTGTACCTAGACAATATCACTTCTACCTCTGATTACATCAGATACACCAGGTCACTGTACATGGACAATATCAGTTCTCCCTCTGATTACATCAGTATAGCAGGTCACCGTACCTAGGTAATATCACTTCTCCCTCTGATTACATCAGTACAGCAGGTCATCGTTCATAGACAATATAACTTCTCCCTCTGATTACATCAGTACAGCAAGTCACCGTACATAGACAATAACACTTAACCCTTTGATTTCATCAGTACAGCAGGTCACCTTTCATAGACAATATCACTTCTCCCTCTGATTACATCACTAAAGCAGGTCATCGTACATAGACAATATGACTTCTTCCTCTGATTACATCAGATACACCAGGTCACTGTACATGGACAATATCAGTTCTCCCTCTGATTACATCAGTATAGCAGGTCACCGTACCTAGGTACTATCACTTGTCCCTCTGATTACATCAGTACAGCAGGTCACCGTAACTAGACAATATCACTTATCCCTCTGATTGCATCAGTACAGCAGGTCACCGAATTTAGACAATATCACTTCTCCCTCTGATTACATCAGTAGAGCAGGTCACCGTACATAGACAATATCACTTCTCCCTTTGATTTCATCAGTACAGCAGGTCATCGTACATAGACAATATCACTTCTTCATCTGATTACATCAGCACAGCAGGTCACCGTACCTAGACAATATCACTTCGCCTTCTGATTACATCAGTATTGCAGGTCACCGTACCTAGAATTATATAATTTCTCCCTCTGATTACATCAGTACAGCAGGTCACCGTTCATAGAAAATATCACTTCTGCATCCGATTACATAAGTACAGAAGGTCACCGGTCATAGACAATATCACTTCGCCCTCTGATTACATCAGTACAGCAGGTCACCGTTCATAGACAATATCACTTCTCCTTCTGATTTCCATCAGTACAGCAGGTCACCTTACCTAGACAATATCATTTCTCCCTCTGATTCCATCAGTACAGCAGGTCACCGTTCATAGCCAATAATACTTCTCCCTCTGATTACATCAGTACAGCAGGTCACCGTACATAGACAATATCACTACTCCCTCTGATTACATCAGTACAGCAGGTGACTGTACATAGACAATATCACTTCTCCCTCTGATTACATCAGTACAGCAGGTCAACGTACCTAGACAATATCACTTCTCCCTCTGATTACATTTGTACAGAAGGTCACCGTACCTAGACAATATCACTTCTACCTCTGATTATATCAAGAGAGCAGGTCACCGTAACTGGACAATATCATTTCTCCCTCTGATTACATCAGTACAGCAGGTCACCGTACCTTTCCAGTATCATTTCTCAGTCTAATTACATCAGTACAGCAGGTCACCGTACCTGGACAATATCATTTCTCCCTCTGATTACACCAGTACAGCAGGTCACCGCTCATAGAAAATATCACTTCTCCTTCTGATTACACCAGTACAGCAGGTCACCGTACATAGACAATATCACTTGTTTATCTGATTACATCAGTACAGCAGGTCACCGTACCTAGACAATATCACGTCTCCCTCTAATTACATCAGTACAGCAGGTAACCGTTCGTAGAAAATAACACTTCTGCATCTGATTAAATCAGTACAACAGGTCACCGTTCATAGACAATATCACTTCTCCCTCTGATTACATCAGTATAGCAGGTCACCGTACCTAGACAATATCACTTCTCCCTCTGATTACATCAGTACAGCAGGTCACCGTTCATAGACAATATAACTTCTCAATCTGATTACATCAGTACAGCAAGTCACCGTTCATAGACAATATCACTTCTCCCTTTGATTTCATCAGTACAGCAGGTCACCGTTCATAGACAATATCACTTCTCCCTCAGATTACATCGGTACAGCAGGTCACCGTACATAGACAATATCAATTCTCCCTCTGATTACATCAGTACAGCAGGTCACCGTACCTAGACAACATAATTTCTCCCTCTGATTACATCAGTACAGCAGGTCACCGTTCATAGACAATATCACTTCTACCTCTGATTACATCAGCACAGCAGGTCACCTTTCATAGACAATATCACTTCTCCTTTTCATTACATCAATACAGGAGGTCACCGTTTATAGACAATAAAACTTCTCACTCTGATTACATCAGTACAGCATGTCACCGTACCTAGACAATATCAATTCTTCTGATTACATCAGTATAGCCGGACACCGTACCTGGACAACACCACTTCTCCCTCTGATTACATAGTACAGCAGGTCACCGTACCTACACAATATAATTTCTCCCTCTGATTACATCAGTACAGCAGGTCACCGTACCTGGACAATATCATTTCTCCCACCGATTACAGCACTACAGCAGGTCACCGTACTTAGACAATATAATTTCTCCCTCTGTTTACATCAGTACAGCAGGTCAACGTTGAGAGACAATATCACTTCTCCCTCTGATTACATCAGCACAGCAGGTCACCGTTCATAGACAATATCACTTCTTCTTCTGATTACATCAGTGAAGCAGGTCAACGTTTATAGACAATATAACTTCTCCCTCTGATTACATCAGTACAGCAGGTCCCCGTTCATAGACAATATCACTTCTTCTGATTTACATCAGTACATCAGGTCACCGTACCTAGACATTATCATTTCTCCCTCTGATTACATCAGTACAGCAGGTCACCGTTCATAGACAATATCACTTCTTCTGATTCCATCAGTATAGCAGGTCACCGTACCTGGACAATATAATTTCTCCCTCTGATTACATAGTACAGCAGGTCACCGTTCATAGACAATATCACTTCTCCTTCTGATTACATCAGTATAGCAGGACTCCGTACCTGGACAATATCCTTCTCCATCTGATTACATCAGTACAGCAGGTCGCCGTACCTAGACAATATCACTTCTCCCTCTAATTACATCAGTTAAGCAGGTCACCGTTCATAGACAATATCACTTCTGCTTGTGATTACAACAGTATAGCAGGTCACCGTACCGGGACAATATCACTTCTCCCTCTGATTACATCAGTACAGCAGGTCACCGTACCTATCCAATATCATTTCTCCCTCTGATTACATCAGAACAGCAGGTCACCGTTCATAGACAATATCACTTCTCCTTCTGATTACACCAGTACAGCAGGTCACCGTACATAGACAGTATCACTTCTCCCTCTGATTACATCAGTACAGCAGGTCACCGTTCATAGACAATATCACTTCTTCTTCTGATTACATCAGTACAGCAGGTCACATTTCATAGACAATATCACTTCTCCAACTGACTACATCAGTACAGCTGGTCACCGTACCTACACAATATCACTTCTCCCTCTGATTACATCAGTACAGCAGGTCACCGTTCGTAGAAAATATCACTTCTGCATCTGATTAAATCAGTACAGCAGGTCACAGTTCATAGACAATATCACTTCTCCCTCTGATTACAACAGTACAGCAGGTCACCGTTCATAGACAATATCACTTTTCCCTCTGATTACATTAGTACTGCAGGTCACCGTTCACGGACAATATCACTTCTCCCTCAGATTACATAGTACAGCAGGTCACCGTTCATAGACAATCACACTTCTCCTTCTGATTACATCAGTATAGTTGGTCACCGTGCATGGACAATATCACTTCTCCCTCTGATTACATCAGTACAGTTGTCACCGTACCTAGTCAATATCATTTCTCCCTCTGATTACATCAGTACAGCAGGTCACCGTTCATAGATAATAACTCTTCTCCATCTGATTACACCAGTACAGCAGGTCACCGTACATAGGCAATATCACTTCTCCCTCGGATTACATCAGTACTGCATGTCACCGTTCATAGACAATATCACTTCTCCATCTGATTACATCAGTACAGCAGGTCACAGTACCTAGACAATATCACTTGTCCCTCTGATTACATCAGTACAGCAGGTCACCGTTCATAGACAATATCACTTGTCCCTCTGATTACATCATTATAGCAGGTCACCGTTCATAGACAATATCACTTTTCCTTCTGATTACACCAATATAGCAGGTCACCGTACATAGACAATATAATTGCTCCCTCTGATTACATCAGTACTGCAGGTCACCGTTCATAGACAATATCACTTCTCCCTCTGATTACATCAGCACAGCATGTCACTGTTCATAGACAATATCACTTCTCCTTCTGATTACATCAATACAGGAGGTCACCGTTTATAGACAATATCACTTCTCCCTCCGATTACATCAGTATATCAGGTCACCGTACCTAGACAATATAATTTCTCCCACTGATTACATCAGTATGGCAGGTCACCGTTCATAGACAATATCACTTCTCCTTCTGAATACATCAATACAGGAGGTCAGCGATATAGACAATATCACTACTCCTCTGATTACATCAGTACAGCAGGTCACCGTACCTAGACATTATCACTTCTCCCTCTGATTAAATCAGTACAGCAGGTCACCGTTCATAGACAATATCACTTCTTCTGATTTCCATCAGTACAGCAGGACACCCTACCTAGACAATATCATTTCTCCCTCTGATTCTATTAGTACAGCAGGCCACCGTTCATACACAATATCATTTCTTCTTATTACATCAGTATAGCAGGCCACCGTACCTGGACAACATCACTTCTCACTCTGATTACATAGTACAGCAGGTCACCCTACCTTGACAATATCCTTTCTCCCTCTGCTTACATCAGTATAGCAGGTCACCGTTCATAGACAATGTCACTTCTCCTTCTGATTACTTCAGTACAGCAGGTCACCGTACATAGACAAAATCACTGCTCCCTCTGATTACATCAGTATAGCAGGTCACCGTACTTAGACAAAATCACTTCTCCCTGTGATTACTTCAACACAGCAGGGCACGATTCAAGACAATATCACTTCTCTTTCTAATTACAGCAGGTGACCGTACCTAGACAATATAATTTCTCCCTCTGATAACATCAGTATAGCAGGTCACCGTACCTAGACGATATCACTTCTCCCTATGATTACATCAGTATAGCAGGTCACCATACTTAGACAATATAACTTCTCCTTCTGATTACATTAGTACAGCAGGTCACCGTACATAGACAATATCACTTCTCCCTGTGATTACATCAGTATAGCAGGTCACCGTACCTAGACAATATCACTTCTCCCTCTGATTACATCAGTATAGCAGGTCACCGTACCTAGACAATATCACTTCTACCTCTGATTACATCAGATACACCAGGTCACTGTACATGGACAATATCATTTCTCCCTCTGATTACATCAGTATAGCAGGTCACTGTACCTAGGTAATATCACTTCTCCCACTGATTACATCAGTACAGCAGGTCACCGTTCATAGACAATATAACTTCTCCATCTGATTACATCAGTACAGCAAGTCACGGTTCATAGACAATATCACTTCTCCCTTTGATTTCATCAGTACAGCAGGTCACCTTTCATAGACAATGTCACTTCTCCCTCTGATTACATCACTAAAGCAGGTCATCGTACATAGACAATATCATTTCTTCCTCTGATTACATCAGTACAGCAGGTCACCGTACCCAGACAATATCACTTCTCCCTCTGATTACATCAGTACAGCAGGTCACCGTTCATAGACAATATAACTTCTCCATCTGATTACATCAGTACAGCAAGTCACGGTACATAGACAATATCACTTCTCCCTTTGATTTCATCAGTACAGCAGGTCACCTTTCATAGACAATGTCACTTCTCCCTCTGATTACATCACTAAAGCAGGTCATCGTACATAGACAATATCACTTCTTCCTCTGATTACATCAGTACAGCAGGTCACCGTACCCAGACAATATCACTTCTCCCTCTGATTACATCAGTACAGCAGGTCACCGAATTTAGACAATATCACTTCTCCCTCTGATTACATCAGTAGAGCAGGTCACCGTACATAGACAATATCATTTCTCCCTTTGATTTCATCAGTACAGCAGGTCATCGTACATAGACAATATCACTTCTTCATCTGATTACATCAGTACAGCAGGTCACCGTTCATAGACAATATCACTTCTCCTTGTGTTTACAACAGTATAGCAGGTCACCGTACCGGTACAATATCACTTCTCCCTCTGATTACATCAGTACAGCAGGTCACCGTACCTATCCTCTATCATTTCTCCCTCTGCTTACATCGGTACAGCAGGTCACCGTTCATAGACAGTATCACTTCTCCTTCTGATTACACCAGTACAGCAGGTCACCGTACACAAACAATATCACTTATTCCTCTGATTACATCAGTACAGCAGGTCACCGTTCATAGACAATATCACTTCTCCTTCTGATTACATCAGTACAGCAGGTCACCGTTCATAGACAATATCACTTCTCCATCTGATTACATCAGTACAGCAGGTCACAGTACCTAGACAATATCACTTCTCCCTCTGATTACATCAGTACAGCAGGTCACCGTTCATAGACAACATCACTTTTCCCTCTGATTACATCAGTATAGCAGGTCACCATACCTAGACTACATAATTTCTCCCTCTGATTACATCAGTACAGCAGGTCACCGTTCATAGACAATATCACTTCTCCCTCTGATTACATCAGCACAGCAGGTCACCGTTCATAGACAATATCACTTCTTCTGATTTCCATCAGTACAGCAGGTCACCCTACCTAGACAATATCATTTCTCCCTCTGATTCTATTAGTACAGCACGCCACCGTTCATAGGCAATATCATTTCTTCTTATTACATCAGTATAGCAGGCCACCGTACCTAAACAACATCACTTCTCACTCTGATTACATAGTACAGCAGGTCACCGTACCTACACAATATCATTTCTCCCTCTGATTACATCAGCACAGCAGGTCACCGTTCATAGACAATATCACTTCTCCTTCTGATTACATCAGTTAAGCAGGTCACCGTTTATAGACAATATCACTTCTCCCTCTGATTACATCAGTACAGCAGGTCACCGTACCTAGACGATATCACTTCTCCCTCTGATTACATCAGTACAGCAGGTCACCGTTCATAGACAATATCACTAGTGCTTGTGATTACAACAGTATAGCAGGTCACCGTACAGGGACAATATCACTTCTCTCTCTGATTACATCAGTACAGCAGGTCACCGTACCTATCCAATATCATTTCTCCCTCTGATTACATCAGAACAGCAGGTCACCGTTCATAGACAATATCACTTCTCCTTCTGATTACACCAGTACAGCAGGTCACCGTACATAGACAGTATCACTTCTCCCTCTGATTACATCAGTACAGCAGGTCACCGTTCATAGACAATATCACTTCTCCCTCTGATTACATAAGTACAGCCGGTCACCGTACCTATCCAATATCATTTCTCCCTCTAATTACATCAGTACATCAGGTAACCATACCTAGACAATATCATTTCTCCCTCTGATTACACCAGTACAGCAGGTCACCGCTCATAGAAAATATCACTTCTCCATCTGATTACATCAGTACAGCAGGTCACCGTACCTAGACAATATCACGTCTCCCTCTAATTACATCAGTACAGCAGGTCACCGTTCATAGAAAATAACACTTCTGCATCTGATTAAATCAGTACAACAGGTCACGGTTCATAGACAATATCACTTCTCCCTCTGATTGCATCAGTATAGCAGGTCACCGTACCTAGACAATATCACTTCTCCCTCTGATTACATCAGTACAGCAGGTCACCGTTAATAGACAATATAACTTCTCAAACTGATTACATCAGTACAGCAAGTCACCGTTCATAGACAATATCCCTTCTCCCTTTGATTTCATCAGTACAGCAGGTCACCGTTCATAGACAATATCACTTCCCCCTCAGATTACATCGGTACAGCAGGTCACCGCACATAGACAATATCAATTCTCCCTCTGATTACATCAGTACAGCAGGTCACCCTACCTAGACAATATCACTTCTCCTTCTGATTACATCAGTATTGCAGGTCACCGTACATAGACAATATCACTTGTCCTTCTGATTTAAATCAGTACTTCAGGTCACCGTACCTAGACAATATCATTTCTCCCTGTGATAACATCAATACAGCAGGTCACCGTTCATAGACAATATCACTTCTCCATCCGATTACATCAGTACAGCAGGTCACCGTTCATAGACAATATCACTTCTCCCTCTGATTACGTTAGTACAGCAGGTCACCGTACCTAGACAATATAATTTCTCCCTCTGATTACATCAGTACTGAAGGTCACCATTCATAGACAATATCACTTCTCCTTCTGATTACATCAATACAGGAGCTCACCGTTTATAGACAATATCACTTCTCTCTCTGATTACATCAGTACAGCAGGTAACCTTACGTAGACGATATAATTTCTCCCTCTGATTACATCAGTACAGCAGGTCACCGTTCATAGACAATATCACTTCTCCCGCTGATTACATAAGCACAGCAGGTCACCGTTCATGGACAATATCACTTCTCCTTGTAATTGCAACAGTACAGCGGGTCACCGTACCTAGACAATATCACTTCTCCCTCTGATTACATCAGTAGAGCAGGTCACCGTACATAGACGATATTACTTCTCCCTCTGATTACATCAGTATAGCATGTCACCGTACCTAGACAATATCACTTCTTACTCTGATTACATCAGTATAGCAGGTCACCGTACCTAGACAAAATCACTTCTACCTCTGATTACATCAGTACAGCAGGTGACTGTACATAGACAATATCACTTCTCCCTCTTATTACATCAGTATAGCAGGTCAAAGTACCTAGACGATATCACTTCTCCCTCTGATTACATCAGTACAGCAGGTCACCGTTCATAGACAATATAACTTCTTCCTCTGATTACATCAGTACATCAGGTCACCGTTCCTAGACAATATAACTTCTCCTTTTGATTACATCAGTACAGGAAGTCACCGTACATAGACAATATCACTTCTCCCTTTGATTTCATCAGTACAGCAGGTCACCGTACATAGACAATATCACTTCTCCCTCTGATTACATCAGTACAGCAGGTCAACGTACCTAGACAATATCACTTCTCCCTCTGATTACATCAGTACAGCAGGTCACCGTTCATAGACAATATCACTTGTCCTTATTACATCAATACAGGACGTCACCGTTTATAGGCAATATCACATCTCCTCTGATTACATCAGTATTGCAGGTCACCGTACATAGACAATATCACTTCTCCCTCTGATTACATCAGTACAGCAGATCACCGTTCATAGTCAATATCACTTCTACTGCTGATTACATCATTACAGCAGGTCACCGTTTATAGACAATATCACTTCTCCTTCTGATTACACCAGTAAAGCAGGTCACCGTACCTAGACAATATCACTTCTACTTCTGGTTATATCAGTACAGCAGGTCACCATAACTGGACAATATCATTTCTCCCTCCGATTACATCAGTACAGCAAGTCACCGTACCTATCCAATATCACTTCTCCCGCTAATTACATCAGTTCAGCAGGTCACCGTACCTGGACAATATCATTTCTCCCTCTGATTACACCAGTAAGGCAGGTCACCGCTCATAGAAAATATCACTTCTCCTTCTGATTACACCAGTACAGCAGGTCATCGTACATAGACAATATCACTTCTCTATCTGATTACATCAGTACAGCAGGTCACCATACCTAGACAATTACACTTCTCCCTCTAATTACATCAGTACAGCAGGTCACCGTTCATAGAAAATAACACTTCTGCATCTGATTACATCAGTACAACAGGTCACCGTTCGTAGACAATATCACTTCTCCCTCTGATTACATCAGTACAGCAGGTCACAGTTCATAGACAATATCAGTTTTCCTTCTGATTTCCATCAGTACAGCAGGTCACCTTACCTAGACAATATCATTTCTCCCTCTGATTCCATCAGTACAGCAGGTCACCGTTCATAGCCAATATCACTTCTCCTGATTACATCAGTACAGCAGGTCACCGTACATAGACAATATCACTGATCCCTCTGATTACATCAGTACAGCAAGTGACTGTACATAGACAATATCACTTCTCCCTCTGATTACATCAGTACAGAAGGTCACCGTACCTAGACAATATCACTTCTACCTCTGATTATATCAGTAGAGCAGGTCACCCTAACTGGACAATATCATTTCTCCCTCTGATTACATCAGTACAGCAGGTCACCATACCTATCCAGTATCATTTCTCAGTCTAATTACATCAGTACAGCAGGTCACCGTACCTGGACAATATCATTTCTCCCTCTGATTACACCAGTAAGGCAGGTCACCGTTCATAGAAAATAACACTTCTGCATCTGATTAAATCAGTACAACAGGTCACCGTTCATAGACAATATCACTTCTCCCTCTGATTACATCAGTATAGCAGGTCACCGTACCTAGACAATATCACTTCTCCCTCTGATTTCATCAATACTGCAGGTCACCGTTCATAGACAATATAGCTTCTCCCTCTGATTACATCAGTACAGCAAGTCACCGTTCATAGACAATATAACTTCTCCCTTTGATTTCATCAGTACCGCAGGTCACCGTTCATAGACAATATCACTTCTCCCTCATATTACATCGGTACAGCAGGTCACCGTACATAGACAATATCACTTCTCCCTCTGATTACATCAGTACAGCAGGTCACCGTACCTGGACAATATCACTTCTCCCTCTGATTACATCAGTATAGCAGGTCACCGAACATAGACAATATCAATTTTCCCTCTGATTACATCAGTACAGCAGGTCACCTTACCTAGACAATATCACTTCTCCTTCTGATTACATCAGTATTGCAGGTCACCGTACATAGACAATATCACTTCTCCCTCTGATTGCATCAGTACAGCAGGTCACCGTTCATAGACAATATCACCTGTCCTGCTGATTACAGCAGTACAGCAGGTCACCGTTCATAGACAATATCACTTCTCCTTCTCATTACACCAGTACAGGAGGTCACCGTACATAGAGAATATCACTTCTCTCTCTAATTACATCAGTAGAGCAGGTCACGGTTCATTGACAATATCACTTCTCCTTCTGATTACGTCAGTACAGCAGGTCACCGTTCATAGACAATATCACTTCTGCATCTCATTACATCAGTACATCAGGTCACCGTACCTAGACAATATCACCTCTCCCTCTGATTACATCAGTACAGCAGGTCACCGTTCATAAACAATATCACTTCTCCATCCGATTACATCAGTACAGCAGGTCACCGTTCATAGACAATATCACTTCTCCTTCTGATTACATCAATATAGCAGGTCACCGTACCTAGACAATATAATTTCTCCCTCTGAATACATCAGTACTACAGGTCACCGTTCATAGACAATATCACTTCTCCCTCTGAATAAATCAGTACAACAGCTCACCGTACCTAGAAAATATCACCTCTCCCTCTGATTACATCAGTACAGCAGGTCAATGTTCATAGACAATATCACTTGTCCTTCTGATTTAAATCAGTACTTCAGGTCACCGTACCTAGACAATATCATTTCTCCTCTGATTACATCAATACAGCAGGTCACCGTTCATAGACAATATCACTTCTCCTTCTGATTACATCAGTATAGCAGGTCACCGTACAAGGACAATATCACTTCTCCCTCTGATAACATCAGTACAGCAGGTCACCGTACCTAGACAATGTCATTTCTCCGTCTGATTACAAAGGTACAGCAGGTCACCGTTCATAGACAATATGACTTCTCCTTCTGATTAAACCAGTACAGCAGATCACCGTACATAGACAATATCACTTCTACCTCTGATTACATAAGTACAGCAGGTCACCGTTCATAGACAATATCACTTCTTCTGATTACATCAGTAGAGCAGGTCACCGATCATAGACAATATCACTTCTCTCTGTGATTATATCAGTACAGCAGGTCACCGTACCTACACAGTATAAAAATCTTCCTCTGATTACATCAGTACTGCAGGTCACCGTTCATAGACAATATCACTTCTCCCTCTGAATAAATCAGTACAACAGTTCACCGTACCTAGAAAATATCACCTCTCCCTCTGATTACATCAGTACAGGAGGTCAATGTTCATAGACAATATCACTTGTCCTTCTGATTTAAATCAGTACTTCAGGTCACCGTACCTAGACAATATCATTTCTCCCTCTGATTACATCAATACAGCAGGTCACCGTTCATAGACAATATCACTTCTCCTTCTGATTACATCAGTATAGCAGGTCACCGTACAAGGACAATATCACTTCTCCCTCTGATAACATCATTACAGCAGGTCACCGTAACTAGACAATGTCATTTCTCCCTCTGATTACAAAGGTACAGCAGGTCACCGTTCATAGACAATATGACTTCTCCTTCTGATTAAACCAGTACAGCAGATCACCGTACATAGACAATATCACTTCTACCTCTGATTACATAAGTACAGCAGGTCACCGTTCATATATAATATCACTTCTTCTGATTACATCAGTATTGCAGGTCACCGTACCTAGACAATATCACTTCTCCCTCTGATTACATCAGTACAGCAGGTCACCGTTCATAGAAAATATCACTTCTGCATCTGATTACATCAGTACAGAAGGTCATCGTTCATAGACAATATCACTTCTCCCTCTGATTACATCAGTACAGCAGGTCACCGTTCATAGACAATATCACTTTTCCTTCTTAATACGTCAGTATAGCAGGTCACCGTACCTAGACAATATAATTTCTCCCTCTGATTACATCAGTACTGAAGGTCACCGTTCATAGACAATATCACTTCTCCTTCTGATTACATCAATACAGGAGCTCACCGTTTATAGACAATATCACTTCTCTCTCTGATTACATCAGTACAGCAGGTAACCTTACCTAGACAATATAATTTCTCCCTCTGATTACATCAGTAGAGCAGGTCACCGTTCATAGACAATATCACTTCTCCCGCTGATTACATAAGCACAGCAGGTCACGGTTCATAGACAATATCACTTCTCCTTGTGATTGCATCAGTACAGCGGGTCACCGTACCTAGACAATATCACTTCTCCGTCTGATTACATCAGTAGAGCAGGTCACTGTACATAGAGGATATTACTTCTCCCTCTGATTACAACAGTATAGCATGTCACCGTACCTAGACAATATCACTTCTCCCTCTGATTACATCAGTATAGCACGTCACCGTACCTAGACAATATCACTTCTACCTCTGATTACATCAGTACAGCAGGTGACTGTACATAGACAATATCACTTCTCCCTCTGATTACATCAGTATAGCAGGTCACAGTACCTAGACGATATCACTTCTTCCTCTGATTACACCAGTACATCAGGTCACTGTTCCTAGACAATATAACTTCTCAATCTGATTACATCAGTACAGCAAGTCACCGTTCATAGACAATATCACTTCTCCCTCAGATTACATCGGTACAGCAGGTCACCGTACATAGACAATATCAATTCTCCCTCTGATTACATCAGTACAGCTGGTCACCCTACCTAGACAATATCACTTCTCCTTCTGATTACATCAGTATTGCAGGTCACCGTACATAGACAATATCACTTGTCCTTCTGATTTAAATCAGTACTTCAAGTCACCGTACCTAGACAATATCATTTCTCCCTCTGATTACATCAATACAGCAGGTCACCGTTCATAGACAATATCATTTCTCCTTCTGATTACATCAGTATAGCAGGTCACCGTACCTAGACAATGTCATTTCTCCCTCTGATTACAACAGTACAGCAGGTTACCGTTCATAGACAATATCACTTCTCCTTCTGATTACACCAGTACAGCAGATCACCGTACCTAGACAATATCACTTCTACCTCTGATTACATAAGTACAGCAGGTCAACGTTCATAGACAATATCACTTCTCCTTCTGATTACATCAGTACAGCAGGTCACCGATCATAGACAATATCACTTCTCTCTGTGATTATATCAGTAATGCAGGTCACCGTACCTACACAGTATAATTTCTCCCTCTGATTACATCAGTACTGCAGGTCACCGTTCTTTGACAATATCACTTCTCCCTCTGATTACATCAGTATAGCAGGTCACCGTACCTAGACAATATCACTTCTCCCTCTGATTACATCAGTATAGCAGGTCACAGTTGATAGACAATAACAATTCTGCTTCTGATTTACATCAGTACATCGGGTCACCGTACCTAGACAATCTCATTTCTCCCTCTGATTCCATCAGTACAGCAGATCACCGTTCATAGACAATATCACTTCTTCTGATTACATTAGTTTAGCAGGTCACTGTACCTGGACAACATTACTTCTCCCTCCGATTACTTAGGACAGCAGGTCACCGTACCTAGACAATATCATTTCTCCCTCTGCTTACATCAGTACAGCAGGTCACCGTACTTGGACAATATCAGTTCTCCCTCTGATTACATCAGTACAGCAGGTCACCGTTCATAGAGAGTATCACTTCTCCTTCTGATTACATCAGTACAGCAGGTCACCGTACTTAGACAATATCACAGCTCCCTCTGATTCCATCAGTACAGCAGATCACCGTTCATAGACAACATCACTTCTTCTGATTACATCAGTTTAGCAGGTCACTGTACCTGGACAATATTACTACTCCCTCCGATTACATAGTACAGCAGGTCACCGTTCATAGACAATATTACTTCTCCTTCTTTTACACCAGTACAGCAGGTCACCGTACATAGACAATATCACTTCTCCCTCTAATTACATCAGTACAGCAGGTCACCTTACCTAGACAATATCACTGCTCCCTCTGATTAAATCAGTATAGCAGGTCACCGTACTTAGACAATATCACTTCTCCCTCTGATTATTTCAAAACAGCATGTCACAGTTCAAGATAATATCACTTCTCCCTCTGACTAAAACAGTACAGCAGGTCACCGAACATAGACATTATCTTTTCTCCCTCTGATTACATCAGTACAGCAGGTCACCGTACCTGGACAATATCACTTCTCCCTCTGATTACATCAGTACAGCAGGTCACCGTTCATAGAAAATATCACTTCTGCATCTGATTACATCAGTACAGAAGGTCACCGTTCATAGACAATATCACTTCTCCCTCTGAATACGTTAGTACAGCAGGTCACCGTACCTAGACAATATAATTTCTCCCTCTGATTACATCAGTACTGAAGGTCACCATTCACAGACAATATCACTTCTCCTTCTGATTACATCAATACAGGAGCTCACCGTTTATAGACAATATCACTTCTCTCTCTGATTACATCAGTACAGCAGGTAACCTTACCTAGACGATATAATTTCTCCCTCTGATTATATCAGTACAGCAGGTCACCGTTCATAGACAATATCACTTCTCCCGCTGATTACATAAGCACAGCAGGTCACCGTTCATAGACAATATCACTTCTCCTTGTAATTGCATCAGTACAGCGGGTCACCATACCTAGACAATATCACTTCTCCCTCTGATTACATCAGTAGAGCAGGTCACCGTACATAGACGATATTACTTCTCCCTCTGATTACATCAGTATAGCAATGCACCCTACCTAGACAATATCACTTCTCCCTCTGATTACATCAGTATAGCTGGTCACCGTACCTAGACTAAATCACTTCTACCTCTGATTAAATCAGTACAGCAGGTGACTGTACATAGACAATATCACTTCTCCCTCTTATTACATCAGTATAGCAGGTCAAAGTACCTAGACGATATCACTTCTCCCTCTGATTACATCAGTACAGCAGGTCACCGTTCATAGACAATATAACTTCTTCCTCTGATTACATCAGTACATCAGGTCACCGTTCCTAGACAATATAACTTCTCCTTTTGATTACATCAGTACAGGAAGTCACCGTACATAGACAATATCACTTCTCCCTTTGATTTCATCAGTACAGCAGGTCACCGTTCATAGACAATATCACTTCTCCCTCTGTTTACATCAGTACAGCAGGTCAACGTACATAGACAGTATCACTTCTCCCTCTGATTACATCAGTACAGCAGGTCAACGTACCTAGACAATATCACTTCTCCCTCTGATTACATCAGTACAGCAGGTCACCGTTCATAGACAATATCACTTGTCATTATTACATCAATACAGGACGTCACCGTTTATAGACAATATCACATCTCCTCTGATTACATCAGTATTGCAGGTCACCGTACATAGACAATATCACTTCTCCCTCTGATTACATCAGTACAGCAGGTCACCGTTCATAGTCAATATCACTTCTACTGCTGATTACACCATTACAGCAGGTCACCGTTCATAGAGAATATCACTTCTCCTTCTGATTACACCAGTAAAGCAGGTCACCGTACCTAGACAATATGACTTCTACCTCTGGTTATATCAGTACAGCAGGTCACCATAACTGGACAATATCATTTCTCCCTCCGATTACATCAGTACAGCAAGTCACCGTACATATCCAATATCACTTCTCCCGCTAATTACATCAGTTCAGCAGGTCACCGTACCTGGACAATATCATTTCTGCCTCTGATTACACCAGTAAGGCAGGTGACTGTACATAGACAATATCACTTCTCCCTCTGATTACATCAGTATAGCAGGTCACAGTACCTAGACGATATCACTTCTCCCTCTGATTACATCAGTACAGCAGGTCGCACGTTCATAGACAATATAACTTCTTCCTCTGATTACATCAGTACATCAGGTCACCGTTCCTAGACAATATAACCTCCCAATCTGATTACATCAGTACAGCAAGTCACCGTTCATAGACAATATCACTTCTCCCTTTGATTTCATCAGTACAGCAGGTCACCGTACATAGACAATATCACTTGTCCTTCTGATTTAAATCAGTACTTCAAGTCACCGTACCTAGACAATATCATTTCTCCCTCTGATTACATCAATACAGCAGGTCACCGTTCATAGACAATATCACTTCTCCTTCTGATTACATCAGTATAGCAGGTCACCGTACCTAGACAATGTCATTTCTCCCTCTGATTACAACAGTACAGCAGGTCACCGTTCATAGACAATATCACTTCTCCTTCTGATTACACCAGTACAGCAGATCACCATACCTAGACAATATCACTTCTACCTCTGATTACATAAGTACAACAGGTCAACGTTCATAGACAATATCACTTCTCCTTCTGATTACATCAGTACAGCAGGTCACCGATCATAGACAATATCACTTCTCTCTGTGATTATATCAGTACTGCAGGTCACCGTACCTACACAGTATAATTTCTCCCTCTGATTACATCAGTACTGCAGGTCACCGTTCTTTGACAATATCACTTCTCCCTCTGATTACATCAGTATAGCAGGTCACCGTACCTAGACAATATCACTTCTCCCTCTGATTACATCAGTACAGCAGGTCACAGTTGATAGACAATAGCAATTCTGCTTCTGATTTACATCAGTACAGCAGGTCACCTTACCTAGACAATCTCATTTCTCCCTCTGATTCCATCAGTACAGCAGATCACCGTTCATAGACAATATCACTTCTTCTGATTACATTAGTTTAGCAGGTCACTGTACCTGGACAACATTACTTCTCCCTCCGATTACATAGTACAGCAGGTCACCGTAACTAGACAATATCATTACTCCCTCTGCTTACATCAGTACAGCAGGTCACCGTAATTGGACAATATCAGTTCTCCCTCTGATTACATCGGTAGAGCAGGTCACCGTTCATACAGAGTATCAATTCTCCTTCTGATTACATCAGTACAGCAGATCACCGTTCTTAGACAATATCACTGCTCCCTCTGATTACATCAGTATAGCAGGTCACCGTACTTAGACAATATCACTTCTCCCTCTGATTACTTCAAAACAGCATGTCACCGTTCAAGACAATATCACTTCTCCCTCTGATTACAACAGTACAGCAGGTCACTGTACATAGACGATATCAATTCTCCCTCTGATTACATCAGTACAGCAGGTCACCGTACCAAGACAATATCACTTCTCCTTCTGATTACATCAGTATTGCAGGTCACCGTACCTAGACAATATCACTTCTCCCTCTGATTACATCAGTACAGCAGGTCACCGTTCATAGAAAATATCACTTCTGCATCTGATTACATCAGTACAGAAGGTCATCGTTCATAGACAATATCACTTCTCCCTCTGATTACATCAGTACAGCAGGTCACCGTTCATAGACAATATCACTTTTCCTTCTTAATACATCAGTATAGCAGGTCACCGTACCTAGACAATATAATTTCTCCCTCTGATTACATCAGTACTGAAGGTCACCGTTCATAGACAATATCACTTCTCCTTCTGATTACATCAATACAGGAGCTCACCGTTTATAGACAATATCACTTCTCTCTCTGATTACATCAGTACAGCAGGTAACCTTACCTAGACAATATAATTTCTCCCTCTTATTACATCAGTAGAGCAGGTCACCGTTCATAGACAATATCACTTCTCCCGCTGATTACATAAGCACAGCAGGTCACGGTTCATAGACAATATCACTTCTCCTTGTGATTGCATCAGTACAGCGGGTCACCGTACCTAGACAATATCACTTCTCCCTCTGATTACATCAGTAGAGCAGGTCACTGTACATAGACGATATTACTTCTCCCTCTGATTACAACAGTATAGCATGTCACCGTACCCAGACAGTATCACTTCTCCCTCTGATTACATCAGTATAGCACGTCACCGTACCTAGACAATATCACTTCTACCTCTGATTACATCAGTAGAGCAGGTGACTGTACATAGACAATATCACTTCTCCCTCTGATTACATCAGTATAGCAGGTCACAGTACCTAGACGATATCACTTCTCCCTCTGATTACATCAGTACAGCAGGTCGGACGTTCATAGACAATATAACTTCTTCCTCTGATTACATCAGTACATCAGGTCACCGTTCCTAGACAATATAACTTCTCTTTTTGATTACATCAGTAAAGCAGGTCACCGTACATAGACAATATCACTTCTCCCTTTGCTTTTATCAGTACAGCAGGTCACCGTTCATAGACAATATCACTTCTCCCTCTGTTTACATCAGTACAGCAGCTCACCGTACATAGACAATATCACTTCTCCCTCTTATTACATAAGTACAGCAGGTAACGTACCCAGACAATATCACTTCTCCCTCTGATTACATCAGTACAGCAGGTCACCGTTCATAGATATTATCACTTCTCCCTCTGATTAGATCAGTACAGCAGGTCACCGTACCTAGACAATATCACTTCACCCTCTGATTACATCAGTACAGCAGGTCACCGTTCATAGACAAAATCATTTCTCCTGCTGATTATACCAGTACAGCAGGTCACCGTTCATAGACAATATCACTTCTCCTTCTGATTACACCAGTAAACCAGGTCACCGTACCTATACAATATCACTTCTACCTCTGGTGTTATCAGTACAGCAGGTCACCGTAACTGGACAATATCATTTCTCCCTCTGATTACATCAGTATAGCAGGTCACCGTACCTAGACAATGTCATTTCTCCATCTGATTACAACAGTACAGCAGGTCACCGTTCATAGACAATATCACTTCTCCCTCTGATTACAACAGTAAGGCAGGTCACCGCTCATAGAAAATATCACTTCTCCTTCTGATTACACCAGTACAGCAGGTCACCGTACATAGACAATATCACTTCTCCATCTGATTACATCAGTACAGCAGGTCACCGTACCTAGAAAATATCACTTCTCCCTCTAATTACATCAGTACAGGAGGTCACCGTTCATAGAAAATAACACTTCTGTATCTGATTACATCAGTACAACAGATCACCGTACCTAGTAAATTTAATTTCTCCCTCTGATTACATCAGCACAGCAGGTCACCGTTCATAGACAATATCACTTCTCCCTCTGATTACATAAGCACAGCAGGTCACCGTTCATAGACAATATCACTTGTCCTTATTACATCAATACAGGAGGTCACCGTTCATAGACAATATCACTTCTCCTTCTGATTTCCATCAGTACAGCAGGTCACCTTACCTACACAATATCATTTCTCCCTCTGATTCCATCAGTACAGCAGGTCACCGTTCATAGCCAATATCACTTCTCCTGATTACATCAGTACAGCAGGTCACCGTACATAGACAATATCACTTCTCCCTCTGATTACATCAGTACAGCAGGTTAACGTACCTAGACAATATTACTTCTCCCTCTGATTACATCAGTACAGCAGGTCACCGTACCTAGACAATATCACTTCTACCTCTGATTATATCAGTATAGCAGGTCACCGTACCTATCTAGTATCATTTCTCAGTCTAATTACATCAGTACAGCAGGTCACCGTACCTGGACAATATCATTTCTCCCACTGATTACACCATTACAGCAGGTCACCGCTCATAGAAAGTATCACTTCTCCTTCTGATTACACCAGTACAGCAGGTCACCGTACATAGACAATATCACTTCTCCATCTGATTACATCAGTACAGCAGGTCACCGTACCTAGACAATATCACGTCTCCCTCTAATTAAATCAGTACGGCAGGTCAGCGTTCATAGAAAATAACACTTCTGCATCTGATTAAATCAGTACAATATGTCACCGTTCATAGACAATATCACATCTCCCTCTGATTACATCAGTATAGCAGGTCACCGTACCTAGACAATATCACTTCTCCCTCTGATTACATCAGAACAGCAGGTCACCGTTCATAGACAATATAACTTCTCCCTCTGATTACATCAGTACAGCAAGTCACCGTTTTTAGACAATATCACTTCTCCCTTTGATTTCATCAGTACAGCAGGTCACCGTTCATAGACAATAACACTTCTCCCTCAGATTACATCGGTACAGCAGGTCACCGTACATAGAAAATATGACTTCTCCCTCTGATTACATCAGTACAGCAGGTCACCGTACCTAGACAATATCACTTCTCCCTCTGATTACATCAGTAAAGCAGGTCACCGTACATAGACAAAATCAATTCTCCCTCTGATTACATCAGTACAGAAGTCACCTTACCTAGACAATATCACTTCTCCTTCTGATTACATCAGTATTGCAGGTCACCGTACATAGACAATATCACTTCTCCCTCTGATTACATCAGTACAGCAGGTCACCGTTCATAGACAATATTACTTCTCCTGCTGATTACACCAGTACAACAGGTCACCGTTCATAGACAATATCACTTCTCCTTCTCATTACACCAGTATAGCAGGTCACCGTACATAGACAAAATCAGTTCTGCATCTCATTACATCAGTACATCAGGTCACCGTACCTAGACAATATCACCTCTCCCTCTGATTACATCAGTACAGCAGGTCACCGTTCATAGACAATATCACTTCTCCCTCTGAATAATTCAGTACAGCAGCTCACCGTACCTAGAAAATATCACCTCTCCCTCTGATTACATCAGTACAGCAGGTCAATGTTCATAGACAATATTACTTGTCCTTCTGATTTAAATCAGTTCTTCAGGTCACCGTACTTAGACAATATCATTTCTCCCTCTGATTACATCAATACAGCAGGTCACCGTTCATAGACAATATCACTTCTCCTTCTGATTACATCAGTACAGCAGGTCACTGAAAATAGACAATATCACTTCTCTCTGTGATTATATCAGTACAGCAGGTTACCGTACCTACAAAGTATAATTTCTCCCTCTGATTATATCAATACTGCAGGTCATAGTTCATTGACAATATCACTTCTCCCTCTGATTACATCAGTATAGCAGGTCACCGTACCTAGACAATATCACTTCTCCCTCTGATTACATCAGTACAGAAGGTCACTGTACCTAGACAATATCATTTCTCCCTCTGATTCCATCAGTACAGCAGATCACCGTTCATAGACAATATCACTTCTTCTGATTACATCAGTTTAGCAGGTCACTCTACCTGGACAACATTACTTCAACCTCCGATTACATAGTACAGCAGGTCACCGTACCTAGACAATATCATTTCTCCCTCTGCTTACATCAGTACAGCAGGTCACCGTACTTAGACAATATCAGGTCTCCCTCTGAATACCTCAGTACAGCAGGTTACCGTTCATAGAGAGTATCACTTCTCCTTCTGATTACATCAGTACGGCAGGTCACCGTACTTAGACAATATCACTGCTCCCTCTGATTACATCAGTATAGCAGGTCACCGTACTTAGACAATATCACTTCTCCCTCTGATTACTTCAAAACAACATGTCACCGTTCAAGACAATATCACTTCTCCTTCTGATTACATCAGTACAGCAGGTCATCGTAACTAGGCAATATCACTACTGCCTCTGATTACATCAGTATAGCAGGTCACCGTACCTAGAATAATCACTTTTCCCTCTGATTACATCAGTACAGCAGGTCAACGTACATAGACATTATTACTTCTCCCTCTGATTACATCAGTATAGCCGGTCACCGTACCTAGACAATATCACTGCTCCCACTGATTACATCAGTATAGCAGGTCACCGTACCTAGACAATAATACTTCTACCTCTGATTACATAAGTACAGCAGGTCACCGTACATAGACAATATCACTTCTCCCTCTGATTACATCAGTACAGCAGGTCACCGTTCATAGACAATATAACTTCTCCATCTGATTACATCAGTACAGCAGGTCACCGTACCTACACAATATCACTTCTCCCTCTGATTACATCAGTACAGCAGGTCACATTTCATAGAAAATATCACTCCTGCATCTGATTACATCAGTACAGCAGGTCACCGTACCTACCCAATAACACTTCTCCCTCTGATTAAATCAGTACAGCAGGTCACCGTTCATAGACAATATCACTTCTCCCTCTGATTACAACAGTACAGCAGGTCACCGTTCATAGACAATATCATTTCTCCCTCTGATTACATAGTACAGCAGGTCACCGTACCTAGACAAAATCATTTCTCCCTCTGATTACATCAGTACAGCAGGTCACCGTAATTGGACAATATCATTTCTCCCTCTGATTAGAGCAGTACAGCAGGTCACCGTACCTAGACACTTTAATTTCTCCCTCTGATTACATCAGCACAGCAGGTCACCGTTCATAGACAATATCACTTTTCCTCAGATTACATCAGTTCAGCAGGTCACCGTTTATAGACAATATCACTTCTCCCTCTGATTATATCAGTACAGCAGGTCACCGTACCTAGACAATATCACTTCTCCCTCTGATTACATAGTACAGCAGGTCACCGTACCTAGACAATATCATTTCTCCCTCTGATTACAGCAGTACAGCAGGTCACCGTACCTAGACAATATAAGTTCTCCCTCTGATTACATCAGTACAGCAGGTCAACGTTCAGAGACAATATCACCTCTCCCTCTGATTACATCAGCACAGCAGGTCACCGTACCTAGACAATATAAGTTCTCCCTCTGATTACATCAGTACTGCAGGTCAACGTTCAGAGACAATATCACTTCTCCCTCTGATTACATCAGCACAGCAGGTCACCGTTCATAGACAATATCAGTTCTCCTTCTGATTACATCAGTAAAGCAGGTCACCGTTTATAGACAACATCACTTCTCCCTCTGATTACATCAGTACAGCAGGTCACCGTACCTACACAATATCACTTCTCCCTCTGATTACATCAGTACAGCAGGTCGCCGTTCATAGACAATATCACTTCTTCTTATTTACATCAGTACATCATGTCACCGTACCTAGACATTATCATTTCTCCCTCTGATTACATCAGTACAGCAGGTCAACATTCATAGACAATATCACCTCTTCTGATTACATCAGTATAGCAGGTCACCATACCTGGACAATATCACTTCTCCCTCTGATTACATCAGTACAGCAGGTCACCGTACTTATCCAATATCACTTCTCCCTCTAATTACATCAGTACAGCAGGTCACCGTACCTGGACAATATCATTTCTCCCTCTGATTACACCAGTACAGCAGGTCACCGCTCATAGACAATATCATTTCACATTCTGATTACACCAGTACAGCAAATCCACCGTACATACACAATATCACTGATTACATCAATACAGCAGGTCACCGTTCATAGACAATATCACTTCTGCTTGTGATTACAACAGTATAGCAGGTCACCGTACCGGGACAATATCACTTCTCCCTCTGATTACATCAGTACAGCAGGTCACCGTACCTATCCAATATCATTTCTCCCTCTGATTACATCAGAACAGCAGGTCACCGTTCATAGACAATATCACTTCTCCCTCTGATTACATCAGTACAGTAGGTCACCGCTCATAGACAATATCACTGCTCCTTCTGATTACATCAGTACAGCAAATTACATTTCATAGACAATATCACTTCTCCATCTGATTACATCAGTACAGCAGTCACCGTACCTACACAATATCACTTCTCCCTCTGATTACATCAGTACAGCAGGTCACCGTTTATAGACAATATCACTTCTCCCTTTGATTATATCAGTACAGCAGGTCACCGTACCTAGACAATATCACCTCTCCCTCTGGTTACTTAGTACAGCAGGTCACCGTATCTAGACAATAACATTTCTCCCTCTGATTACATCAGTACACAAGGTCCGCGTACCTGGACAATATCATTTCTCCCTCTGATTACATCAGTATAGCATGTCACCGTACCTGGACAATATCACTTCTCCCTCTGATTACATCAGTTCAGTAGGTCACCGTACCTATCCAATATCATTTCTCCCGCTAATTACATCAGTACAGCAGGTCACCGTAACTGGACAATATCATTTCTCCCTCTGTTTACACCAGTAAAGCAGGTCACCGCTCATAGTCATTATCACTTCTCCTTCTAATTAAACCGGTACTGCAAATCACCGTACATAGACAATATTACTTCTCCATCTAACTACATTGTACAGCAGGTCACCGTTCACGGACAATATCACTTCCCCCTCTGAGTACATAGTACAGCAGGTCACCGTTCATAGACAATCTCACTTCTCCTTCTGATTACATCAGTATAGCAGGTCACCGCACATGGACAATATCACTTCTCCCTCTGATTACATCAGTACAGTTGGTCACCGTACCTAGTCAATATCATTTCTCCCTCTGATTACATCAGTACGGCAGGTCTCCGTTCATAGATAATATCACTTCTTCTGATTACACCAGTACAGCAGGTCACCGTACATAGGCAATATCACTTCAACCTCTGATTACATCAGTACTGCATGTCACCGTTCATACACAATATCACTTCTCCATTTGATTACATCAGTACAACAGGTCACCGTACCTAGACAATATCATTTCTCCCTCTGATTACATCAGTACAGTAGGTCACCGTTCATAGAAAATATCACTTCTGCATCTGATTACATCAGTACAGCACGTCACCCTTCATAGACAATATCACTTCTCCCTCTGATTACATCACTATAGCAGGTCACCGTTCATAGACAATATCACTTTTCCTTCTGATTACATCATTTTAGCAGGTCACCGTACATAGACAACATAATTTTCCCTCTGATTACATCAGTACTGCAGGTCACCGTTTATAGACAATATCACTTCTCCCTCTGATTACATCAGCACAGCAGCTCACTGTTCATAGACAATATCACTTCTCCTTCTAATTACATCAATACAGGAGGTCACCGTTTATAGACAATATCACTTCTCCCTCTGATTACATCAGTACAGCAGGTCACTGTACCTAGACAATATAATTTCTCCCTCTGATTACATCAGTACGGCAGGTTACCGTTCATAGACATCACTTCTCCCTCTGATTACATAAGCACAGCAGGTCACCGTTCATAGACAATATCACTTCTCCTTCTGAATACATCAATACAGGAGGTCACCGATATAGACAATATCACTTCTCCTCTGATTACATCAGTACAGCAGGTCACCGTACCTAGACAATATCACTTCTCCCTCTGAAAACTACATTACAGCAGGTCACCGTTCATAGACAATATCACTTCTTCTGATGTCTTCAGTACAGCAGGTCACCCTACCTAGACAATATCATTTCTCCCTCTGATTTTATTAGTACAGCAGGCCACCATTCATAGACAATATCATTTCTTATTACATCAGTATAGCAGGTAACCGTAGCTGGACAACATCACTTCTCCCTCTCAGTACATAGTACAGCAGGTCACCGTACCTAGACAATATCATTTCTGCCTCTGATTACATCAGTACAGCAGGTCACCGTTCATAGACAATATCACTTCTCCGTCTGATTACATCAGTATAGCAGGTCACCGTACTTAGAATATATAATCTTCTCCCTCTGATTACATTAGCACAGCAGGTCACCGTTCATAGACAATATCACTTCTACCTGTGATTAAATCAGTATAGCAGGTCACAGTACCTAGACAATATCCCTTCTCCCTCTGATTACATCAGTATAGCAGGTCACCGTACCTAGACAATATCACTTCTCCCTTTGATTACATCAGTACAGCGGGTCACCGTTCATAGAAAATATCACTCCTGCATCTGATTACATCAGTACAGAGGTCACCGTACCTACACAGTATCACTTCTCCCTCTGATTACATCAGTACAGCAGGTCACCGTTCATAGAAAATATCACTTCTGCATCTGATTAAATCAGTACAACAGGTCACTGTTCATAGACAGTATCACTTCTCCCTCTGATTACAACAGTACAGCAGGTCACCGTTCATAGACAATATCATTTCTCCCTCTGATTACATAGTACAGCAGGTCACCGTACCTAGACAATATCATTTCTCCCTCTGATTACATCAGTACAGCAGGTCACCGTACCCGGACAATATCATTTCTCCCTCTGATTAGAGCAGTACAGCAGGTCACCGTACATAGACACTTTAATTTCTCCCTCTAATTACATCAGTACAGCAGGTCACCGTTCATAGACATAATCACTTCTCCCTCTGATTACATCAGCACAGCAGGTCACCGTTCATAGACAATATCACTTTTCCTCAGATTACATCAGTACAGCAGGTCACCGTTTTTAGACAATATCACTTCTCCCTCTGATTATATCAGTACAGCAGGTCACCGTACCTATACAATATCACTTCTCAGTCTGATTACATAATACAGCAGGTCACCGTACCTAGACAATATCATTTCTCCCTGTGATTACAAAAGTACACAAGGTCACCGTACCTGGACAATATGATTTCTCCTTTGATTACAGCAGTACAGCAGGTCACCGTACCTAGAAAATATAATTTCTCTCTCTGATTACATCAGTACAGCAGGTCACCGTTCATAGACAATATCATTTCTCCTTCTGATTACATCAGTAAAGCAGGTCACCGTTTATAGACAATATCACTTCTCCCTCTGATTACATCAGTACAGCAGGTCACCGTACCTAGACAATATCACTTCTCCCTCTGATTACATCAGTACAGCAGGTCACCTTCATAGACAATATCACTTCTTCTGATTTACATCAGTACATCATGTCACCGTACCTAGACATTAATATTTACTCCCTCTGATTACATCAGTACAGCAGGTCAACGTTCATAGACAATATCACTTCTTCTGATTACATCAGTATAGCAGGTCACCGTACCTGGACAATATCACTTCTCCCTCTGATTACATCAGTACAGCAGGTCACCGTACATATCCAATATCATTTCGCCCTCTAATTACATCAGTACAGCAGGTCACCGTACCTGTACAATATCATTTCTCCCTCTGATTACACCAGTACAGCAGGTCACCGCTTATAGCCAATATCATTTCACATTCTGATTACACCAGTATAGCAAACCACCGTACATAGACAATATCACTTCTCCATCTGATTACATCAGTACAGCAGGTCACCGTACCGGGACAATATCACTTCTCCCTCTGATTACATCAGTACAGCAGGTCACCGTACCTATCCAATATCATTTCTCCCTCTGATTACATCAGAACAGCAGGTCACCGTTCATAGACAATATCACTTCTCCCTCTGATTACATCAGTACAGTAGGTCACCGCTCATAGACAATATCACTTCTCCTTCTGATTACATCAGTACAGCAGGTTACATTTCATAGACAATATCACTTCTCAATCTGATTACATCAGTACAGCAGGTCACCGTACCTACAGAATATCACTTCTCCCTCTGATTACATCAGTACAGCAGGTCACCGTTTATAGACAATATCACTTCTCCCTCTGATTACATCAGTACAGCAGGTCACCGTACCTGGACAATATCACTTCTACCTCTGGTTACTTAGTACAGCAGGTCACCGTATCTAAACAATAACATTTCTCCCTCTGATTACATCAGTACACAAGGTCCGCGTACCTGGACAATATCATTTCTCCCTCTGATTACATCAGTACTGCAGGTCACCATTCATAGACCATATCATTTCTCCTTCTGATTACATCAATACAGGAGGTCACCGTTTATAGACAATATCATTTCTCCCTCTGATTCTATTAGTACAGCAGGCCACCGTTCATAGACAATATCATTTCTTCTTATTACATCAGTATAGCAGGTCACCGTACCTGGACATCACTTCTCCCTCTGATTACATAGTACAGCAGGTCATCGTACCTAGACAATATCATTTCTCCTTCTGCTTACATAAGTATAGCAGGTCACAGTACCTAGACAATATCATTTTTCCCTCTGATTATTTCAGTAGAGCAGGTCACCGTTCATAGACAATATCACTTCTCCTTCTGATTACATCAGTACAGCAGGTCACCGTACATAGACAAAATCACTGCTCCCTCTGATTACATCAGTATAGCAGGTCACCGTTCATAGACCATATCACTTCTCCTTCTGATTACATCAGTACAGCAGGTTACATTTCATAGACAATATCACTTCTCCCTCTGATTACATCAGTACAGCAGGTCAACGTTCAGAGACAATATCACCTCTCCCTCTGATTACATCAGCACAGCAGGCCACCGTTCATAGACAATATCATTTCTTCTTATTACATCAGTATAGCAGGTCACCGTACCTGGACATCACTTCTCCCTCTGATTACATAGTACAGCAGGTCACCGTACCTAGACAATATCATTTCTCCTTCTGCTTACATAAGTATAGCAGGTCACAGTACCTAGACAATATCATTTTTCCCTCTGATTATTTCAGTAGAGCAGGTCACCGTTCATAGACAATATCACTTTTCCTTCTGATTACATCAGTACAGTAGGTCACCGTACATAGACAAAATCACTGCTCCCTCTGATTACATCAGTATAGCAGGTCACCGTTCATAGACCATATCATTTCTCCTTCTGATTACATCAGTACAGCATGTCACCGTTCATAGACAATATCACTTCTCCCTCTGATTTCATAAGCACAGCAGGTCACCGTTCATAGACAATATCACTTCTCCTTCTGATTGCATCAGTACAGCGGGTCACCGTACCTAGACAATATCACTTCTCCCTCTGATTACATCAGTACAGCAGGTCACCGTTCATAGACAATATAACTTCTCCCTCTGATTACATCAGTACAGCAAGTCACCGTACATAGACAATATCACTTCTCCCTTTGATTTCATCAGTACAGCAGGTCACCTTTCATAGACAATATCACTTCTCCCTCTGATTCCATCACTAAAGCAGCTCATCGTACATAGACAATATCACTTCTTCCTCTGATTACATCAGTACAGCAGGTCACCGTTGCTAGACAATGTCACTTCTCCCTCTGATTACATCAGTACAGCAGGTCACCGATCTTAGACAATAGCACTTCTCCCTCTGATTACATCAGTAATGCAGGTCATCGTACATAGACAATATCACTTCTTCATCTGATTACATCAGTACAGTTGGTCTCCGTACCTAGACAATATCACTTCTCCCTCTGATTACAACAGTACAGTAGTTCACCGTACATAGACAATATCAATTCTCCCTCTGATTACATTAGTACAGCAGGTCACCGTACCTAGACAATATCACTTCTCCTTCTGATTACATCCGTATTCCAGGTCACCGTACCTAGACAATATCATTCTCCCTCTGATTACATCAATACAGCAGGTCACCGTTCATAGAAAATATCACTTCTGCATCTGATTACATCAGTACAGAAGGTCACCGTTCATAAACAATATCATTTCTCCCTATGATTACATCAGTACAGCAGGTCACCGTTCATAGACAATATGACTTATCCTGCTGATCACATCAGTATAGCAAGTCACCGTACCTAGTAAATATAATTTCTCCCTCTGATTACATCAGCACAGCAGGTCACCGTTCATAGACAATATCACTTTTCCTTCTGATTACATCAGTATAGCAGGTCACCGTACCTCGACAGTATAATTTCTCCCTCTGATTACATCAGTACTGCAGGTCACCATTCATATACCATATCATTTCTCCTTCTGATTACATCAATACAGGAGGTCACCGTTTATAGACAATATCACTTCTCCCTCTGATTACATCAGTACAGAAGTCACCCTACCTAGACAATATCATTTCTCTCTCTGATTCTATTAGTACAGCAGGCCACCGTTCATAGACAATATCATTTCTTCTTATTGCATCAGTATAGCAGGTCACCGTTCATAGACAATATCACTTCTCCTTCTGATTGCATCAGTACAGCGGGTCACCGTACCTAGACAATATCACTTCTCCCTCTGATTACATCAGTACTGCAGGTCACCATTCATAGACCATATCATTTCTCCTTCTGATTACATCAATACAGGAGGTCACCGTTTATAGACAATATCACTTCTCCCTCTGATTACATCAGTACAGAAGTCACCCTACCTAGACAATATCATTTCTCCCTCTGATTCTATTAGTACAGCAGGCCACCGTTCATAGACAATATCATTTCTTCTTATTACATCAGTATAGCAGGTCACCGTACCTGGACATCACTTCTCCCTCTGATTACATAGTACAGCAGGTCATCGTACCTAGACAATATCATTTCTCCTTCTGCTTACATAAGTATAGCAGGTCACAGTACCTAGACAATATCATTTTTCCCTCTGATTATTTCAGTTGAGCAGGTCACCGTTCATAGACAATATCACTTCTCCTTCTGATTACATCAGTACAGCAGGTCACCATACATAGACAAAATCACTGCTCCCTCTGATTACATCAGTATAGCAGGTCACCGTTCATAGACCATATCATTTCTCCTTCTGATTACATCAGTACAGCATGTCACCGTTCATAGACAATATCACTTCTCCCTCTGATTACATAAGCACAGCAGGTCACCGTTCATAGACCATATCATTTCTCCTTAGATTACATCAGTACAGCAGGTCACCGTACATAGATAATATCACTTCTCCCTCTGATTACATCAGTATAGCAGGTCACCGTACCTAGACAATATCACTTTAACCTCTGATTACATCAGTACAGCAGGTGACTGAACATAGACAGTATCACTTCTCCCTCTGATTACATCAGTATAGCAGGTCGCAGTACCTAGACGATATCACTTCTCCCTCTGATTACATCAGTATAGCAGGTCACCGTACCTAGACAATATCACTTCTCGCTCTGATTACATCAGTACAGCAGGTCACCGTTCATAGACATTATAAATTCTTGCTCTGATTACATAAGTACAGCAGGTCACCGTTCCTAGTCAAAATAACTTCTCCTTTTGATTACATCAGTACAGCAGTTCACTGTACATAGACAATGTCACTAGACAATATCACTTCTCCCTCTGATTATGTCAGTAGAGCAGGTCACTGTACATAGACAATATCACTTCTCCCTCTAATTACATCAGTACAGCAGGTCAACGTACCTAGACAATATCACTTCTCCCTCGGATTACATCAGTACAGCAGGTCATCGTACATAGACAATATCAGTTCTCCCTCTGATTACATCAGTACAGCAGGTCACCGTACCTAGACAATATCAATTCTCCTTCTGATTACATCAGTATTGCAGGTCACCGTACATAGACAATATCACTTCTCCCTCTGATTACATCAGTACAGCAGGTCACCGTTCATAGACAATATCACTTTTCCTGCTGATTACACCAGTACAGCGGGTCACCGTTCATAGACAATATCACTTCTCCTTCTGATTACACCAGTAAAGCAGGTCACCGTACAGAGACAACATTACTTCTCCCTCTGATTACGTCAGTACAGCAGGTCACCGTTCATAGACAATATCACTTCTTCTTCTGATTATGTCAGTACAGCAACTCACCGTTCATAGACAATATCACTTCTGCCTCTGATTACATCAGTAGAGCAGGTGATCGTACATAGACAATATCACTTCTTCATCTGATTACATCAGTACAGCAGGTCACAGTACCTAGACAATATCACTTCTCCCTCTCATTATAACAGTACAGCAGGTCATCGTACATAGATAATATCAATTCTACCTCTGATTACATCAGTACAGCAGGTCACCGTACCTAGACAATATCACTTCTCCTTCTGATTACATCAGTATTGCAGGTCACCGTACCTAGACAATATCACTTCTCCCTCTGATTACATCAGTACAGCAGGTCACCGTTCAAAGAAAATATCACTTCTGCATCTGATTACATCAGTACAGAAGGTCACCGTTCATAGACAATATCAGTTCTCCCTCTGATTACATAAGCACAGCAGGTCACCGTTCATAGACAATATCACTTCTCCCTCTGATTACATCAGTACAGCAGGTCACCGTACATAGAAAATATCACTACTCCCTCTGATTACATCAGTATAGCATGTCACCGTACCTAGACAATATCAGATCTCCCTCTGATTACACCAGTATAGCAGGTCACTGTACCTAGACAATATCACTTCTACCTCTGATTACATCGGTACAGCAGGTGACTGTACATAGACAATATCTCTTCTCCCCCTGATTACATCAGTATAGCAGGTCAAAGTACCTAGACGATATCACTTCTCCCTCTGATTACATCAGTATAGCAGGTGACCGCACCTAGTCAATATCACTTCTCCCTCTGATTACACCAGTACAGCAGGTCACCGTTCCTAGACAATATAACTTCTCCTTTTAATTACATCCGTACAGCAGGTCACCGTGCATAGACAATATCACTTCTCCCTTTGATTACATCAGTACAGCGGGTCACTGTTCATAGAAAATATCACTCCTGCATCTGATTACATCAGTGCAGCAGGTCACCGTACCTACAAAATATCACTTCTCCCTCTGATTACATCAGTACAGCAGGTCACCGTTCATAGAAAATATCACTTCTGCATGTGATTAAATCAGTACAGCAGGTCATTGTTCATAGACAATATCACTTCTCCCTCTGATTACAACAGTACAGCAGGTCACCGTTCATAGACAATATCATTTCTCCCTCTGATTACATAGTACAGCAGGTCACCGTACCTAGACAATATCATTTCTCCCTCTGATTACATCAGTACAGCACGTCACCGTACCTGGACAATATTATTTCTCCCTCTGATTAGAGCAGTACAGCATGTCACCGTACCTAGACACTTTAATTTCTGCCTCCAATTACATCAGTACAGCAGGTCACCGTTCATAGACATAATCACTTCTCCCTCTGATTACATCAGCACAGCAGGTCACCGTTCATAGACAATATCACTTTTCCTCAGATTACATCAGTACAGCAGGTCACCGTTTATAGACAATATCACTTCTCCCTCTGATTATATCAGTACAGCAGGTCACCGTACCTAGACAATATCACCTCTCCCTCTGATTACATAGTACAGCAGGTCACCGTACCTAGACAATATCATTTCTCCCTGAGATTACATCAGTACACAAGGTCACCGTACCTGGACAATATCATTTCTCCCTCTAATTACAGCAGTACAGCAGGTCACCGTACCTAGACAATATAATTTCTCCCTGTGATTACATCAGTACAGCAGGTCAACGTTCAGAGACAATATCACTTCTCCCTCTGATTACATCAGCACAGCAGGTCACCGTTCATAGACAATATCAGTTCTCCTTCTGATTACATCAGTAAAGCAGGTCACCGTTTATAGACAATATCACTTCTCCCTCTGATTACATCAGTACAGCAGGTCACCGTACCTAGACAATATCACTTCTCCCTCTGATTACATCGGTACAGCAGGTCACCGTTCATAGACAATATCACTTCTTCTGATTTACATCGGTACATCATGTCACCGTACCTAGACATTATCATTTCTCTCTCTGATTACATCAGTACAGCAGGTCAACGTTCATAGACAATATCACTCCTGATTACATAAGTATAGCAGGTCACCGTACCTGGACAATATCATTTCTCCCTCTAATTACATAGTACAGCAGGTCACCGTTCATAGACAATATCACTTCTCCTTCTGATTACATCAGTATAGCAGGTCACCGTACCTGGACAATATCACTTCTCCCTCTGATTACATCAGTACAGCAGGTCACCGTACATATCCAATATCATTTCTCCCTCTAATTACATCAGTACAGCAGGTCACCGTACCTGGACAATATCATTTCTCCCTCTGATTACACCAGTACAGCAGGTCACCGCTCATAGCCAATATGATTTCACATTCTGATTACACCAGTATAGCAAACCACCGTACATAGACAATATCACTTATCCATCTGATTACATCAGTACAGCAGGTCACCGTACCGGGAAAATATCACTTCTCCCTCTGATTACATCAGTACAGCAGGTCACCGTACCTTTCCAATATCATTTCTCCCTACGATTACATCAGAACAGCAGGTCACCGTTCATAGACAATATCACTTCTCCCTCTGATTACATCAGTAATGTAGGTCACCGCTCATTTACAATATCACTTCTACCTCTGATTACATCAGTACAGCAGGTCACCGTACATGGACAATATCAGTTCTCCCTCTGATTACATCAGTATAGGAGGTTACCGTACCTAGGTAATATCACTTCTCCCTCTGATTACATCAGTACAGCAGGTCACCGTTCATAGACAATATAACTTCTCCCTCTGATTACACCAGTACAGCAAGTCACCGTACATAGACAATATCACTTCTCCCTTTGATTTCATCAGTACAGCAGGTCACCTTTCATAGACAATATCACTTCTCCCTCTGATTCCATCACTAAAGCAGCTCATCGTACATAGACAATATCACTTCTTCCTCTGATTACATCAGTACAGCAGGTCATCGTTCCTAGACAATGTCACTTCTCCCTCTGATTACATCAGTACAGCAGGTCACCGAACTTAGACAATAGCACTTCTCCCTCTGATTACATCAGTAATGCAGGTCATCGTACATAGACAATATCACTTCTTCATCTGATTACATCAGTACAGTTGGTCTCCGTACCTAGACAATATCACTTCTCTCTCTGATTACAACAGTACAGCAGGTCACCGTACATAGACAATATCAATTCTCCCTCTGATTACATCAGTACAGCAGGTCACCGTACCTAGACAATATCACTTCTCCTTCTGATTACATCAGTATTCCAGGTCACCGTACCTAGACAATATCATTCTCCCTCTGATTACATCACTACAGCAGGTCACCGTTCATAGAAAATATCACTTCTGCATCAGATTACATCAGTACAGAAGGTCACCGTTCATAAACAATATCATTTCTCCCTCTGATTACATAAGTACAGCAGGTCACCGTTCATAGACAATATCACTTTTCCTGCTGATCACAGCAGTATAGCAAGTCACCGTACCTAGTAAATATAATTTCTCCCTCTGATTACATCAGCACAGCAGGTCACCGTTCATAGACAATATCACTTTTCCTTCTGATTACATCAGTATAGCAGGTCACCGTACCTCAACAGTATAATTTCTGCCTCTGATTACATCAGTACTGCAGGTCACCATTCATAGACCATATCATTTCTCCTTCTGATTACATCAATACAGGAGGTCACCGTTTATAGACAATATCACTTCTCCCTCTGATTACATCAGTACAGCAGGTCACCCTACCTAGACAGTATCATTTCTCCCTCTGATTCTATTAGTAGAGCAGGCCACCGTTCATAGACAATATCATTTCTTCTTATTACATCAGTATGGCAGGTCACCGTACCTGGACATCACTTCTCCCTCTGATTACATAGTACAGCAGGTCACCGTACCTAGACAATATCATTTCTCCTTCTGCTTACATCAGTATAGCAGGTCACAGTACCTAGACAATATCATTTTTCCCTCTGATTATTTCAGTAGAGCAGGTCACCGTTCATAGACAATATCGCTTCTCCTTCTGATTACATCAGTACAGCAGGTCACCGTACATAGACAAAATCACTGCTCCCTCTGATTACATCAGTATAACAGGTCACCGTTCATAGACCATATCATTTCTCCTTCTGATTACATCAGTACATCATGTCACCGTTCATAGACAGTATCACTTCTCCCTCTGATTACATAAGCACAGAAGGTCACCGTTCATAGACAATATCACTTCTCCTTCTGATTGCATCAGTACAGCGGGTCACCGTACCTAGACAATATCACTGCTCCCTCTGATTACATCAGTATAGCAGGTCACCGCACCTAGACAATATCACTTTAACCTCTGATTACATCAGTACATAAGGTGACTGAACATAGACAGTATCACTTCTCACTCTGATTACATCAGTATAGCAGGTCGCAGTACCTAGACGATATCTTTTCTCCCTCTGATTACATCAGTATAGCAGGTCACCGTACCTAGACAATATCACTTCTCGCTCTGATTACATCAGTACTGCTGGTCACCATTCATAGACATTATAAATTCTTGCACTGATTACATCAGTACAGCAGGTCACCGTTCCTAGTCAAAATAACTTCTCCTTTTGATTACATCAGTACAGCAGGTCACTGTACATAGACAATGTCACTAGACAATATCACTTCTCCCTCTGATTACGTCAGTACAGCAGGTCACCGTACATAGACAATATCACTTCTCCCTCTGATTACATCAGTACAGCAGGTCAACGTACCTAGACAATATCACTTCTCCCTCGGATTACATCAGTACAGCAGGTCATCGTACATAGACAATATCACTTCTCCCTCTGATTACATTAGTACAGCAGGTCACCGTTCATAGACAATATCACTTTTCCTGCCGATTACACCAGTACAGCAGGTCACCGTTCATAGACAATATCACTTCTCCTTCTGATTACACCAGTAAAGCAGGTCACCGTACAGAGACAACATTACTTCTCCCTCTGATTACGTCAGTACAGCAGGTCACCGTTCATAGACAATATCACTTCTTCTTCTGATTATGTCAGTACAGCAACTCACCGTTCATAGACAATATCACTTCTCCCTCTGATTAAATCAGTAAAGCAGGTCATCGTACATAGACAATATCACTTCTTCATCTGATTACATCAGTACAGCAGGGCACCGTACCTAGACAATATCACTTCTCCCTCTGATTATAACAGTACAGCAGGTCATCGTACATAGACAATATCAATTCTCCCTCTGATTACATCAGTACAGCAGGTCACCGTACCTAGACAATATCATTTCTCCTTCTGATTACATCAGTATTGCAGGTCACCGTACCTAGACAATATCACTTCTCCCTCTGATTACATCAGTACAGCAGGTCACCGTTCATAGAAAATATCACTTCTGCATCTGATTACATCAGTACAGAAGGTCACCGTTCATAGACAATATCACTTCTCCCTCTGATTACATAAGCACAGCAGGTCTCCGTTCATAGACAATATCACTTCTCCCTCTGATTACATCAGTACAGCAGGTCACCGTACCTAGAATATATCACTTCTCCTTCTGATTACATCAGTATTGCAGGTCACCGTACATAGACAATATCACTTCTCCCTCTGATTACATCAGTACAGCAGGTCACCGTTCATAGATAATAACACTTCTTCTTCTGATTACACCAGTACAGCAGGTCACCGTACATAGGCAATATCACTTCTCCCTCTGATTACATCAGTACTGCATGTCACCGTTCATAGACAATATCACTTCTCCATCTGATTACATCAGTACAGCAGGTCACCGTACCTAGACAATATCACTTCTCCCTCTGATAACATCAGTACAGCAGGTCACCGTTCATAGAAAATATCACTTCTGCATCTGATTACATCAGTACAGCATGTTACTGTTCATAGACAATATCACTTCTCCATCTGATTACATCACTATAGCAGGTCACCGTTCATAGACAATCTCACTTTTCCTTCTGATTACATCTTTATAGCAGGTCACCGTACATAGGCAATATAAATTCTCCCTCTGATTACATCAGTAATGCAGGTCACCGTTCATAGACAATATCACTTCTCCCTCTGATTACATCAGCACAGACGTTAGCTGTTCATAGACAATATCACTTCTCCTTCTGATTACATCAATACAGGAGGTCACCGTTTATAGACAATATCACTTCTCCCTCTGATTACATCAATACAGCAGTTCACCGTACCTAGACAATATAATTTCTCCCTCTGATTACATCAGTACGGCAGGTCACCGTTCATAGACAATATCACTTCCCCCTCTGATTACATAAGCACAGCAGATCACCGTTCATAGACAATATCACTTCTCCTTCTGAATACATTAATACAGGAGGTCACCGCTATAGACAATATCACTTCTCCTCTGATTACATCGGTACAGCAGGTCACCGTACCTAGACAATATCACTTCTCCCTCTGATTACATCAGTACAGCAGGTCACCGTTCATAGACAATATCACCTCTTCTGATTTCCATCAGTACAGCAGGTCACCCTACCTAGACAATATCATTTCTCCCTCTGATTCTATTAGTACAGCAGGCCACCGTTCATAGACAATATCATTTCTTCTTATTACATCTGTATATCAGGTCACCGTACCTGGACATCACTTCTCCCTCTGATTACATAGTACAACAGGTCACCGTACCTAGACAATATCATTTCTCCTTCTGCTTACATCAGTATAGCAGGTCACAGTACCTAGACAATATCATTTTCCCTCTGATTATATCAGTACAGCAGGTCACCGTTCATAGACAATATCACTTCTCCTTCTGATTACATCAGTACAGCAGGTCACCGTACATAGCCAAAATCACTGCTCCCTCTGAATACATCAGTATAGCAGGTCACCGTACTTAGACAGTATCACTTCTCCCTCTGAATACTTCAACACAGCGGGTCACAGTACCTAGACGGTATCACTTCTCCCTCTGATTACATCAGTATTGCAGGTCACCGTACCTAGACAATATCACTTCTCCCACTGATTACATCAGTACAGCAGGTCACCGTTCATAGAAAATATCACTTCTGCATCTGATTACATCAGTACAGAAGGTCACCGTTCATAGACAATATCACTTCTCCCTCTGATTATATCAGTACAGCAGGTCACCGTTCATAGACAATATCACTCTTCCTTCTGATTATATTGGTATACCAGGTCACCGTACCTAGACAATATAATTTCTCCCTCTGATTACATCAGTACTGCCGGTCACCGTTGATAGACAATATCACTTCTCCTTCTGATTACATCAATACAGGAGGTCACCGTTTAAAGACAATATCACTTCTCCCTCTGATTACATCAGTACAGCAGGTAACCTTACCTAGACAATATAATTTCTCCCTCTGATTACATCAGTACAGCAGGTCACCGTTCATAGACAATATCACTTCTCCCTCTGATTACATAAGCACAGCAGGTCACCGTTGATAGACAATATCACTTCTCCTTCTTATTGCATAAGTACAGCGGGTCACCGTACCTAGACAATATCACTTCTCCCTCTGATTACATCAGTACAGCAGGTCACCGTACATAGATAATATCACTTCTCCCTCTGATTACGTCAGTATAGCATGTCACTGTATCTAGACAATATCACCTCTCCCTCTGATTACATCAGTATAGCAGGTCACTGTACCTAGACAATATCACTTCTACATCTGATTACATCAGTACAGCAGGTGACTGTACATAGACAATATCACTTCTCCCCCTGATTACAAGAGTACAGCAGGTCACAGTACCTAGACGATATCACTTCTCTCTCTGATTACATCAGTATAGCAGGTCACCCCACCTAGACAATATCACTTCTCCCTCTGATTACATCAGTACAGCAGGTCACCGAACATAGACAATATCACTTCTCCCTTTGATTTAATCAGTACAGCAGATCACCGTACATAGACAATATCACTTCTCCCTCTGATTACATCAGTACAACAGATCAATGTACCTAGACAATATCAATTCTCCCTCTGATTACATCAGTACAGCAGGTCACCGTACATAGACAATATCAATTCTCCCTCTGATTACATGAGTACAGCAGGTCACCGTACCTAGACAATATCACTTCTCCTTCTGATTGCATCAGTATTGCAGGTCACTGTACCTAGACAATATCACTTCTCCCTCTAGTTACATCAGTACAGCAGGTCACCGTTCATAGACAATATCACACCTCCCTCTGATTACATCAGTACAGCAGGTCACCGTTCATAGACAATATCACTTGTCCTTCTGATTACATCAATACAGGAGGTCACCGTTTATAGACAATATCACATCTCCTACTGATTACACCAGTACAGCAGGTCACCGTTCACAGACAATATCACTTCTCCTTCTCATTACACCAGTACAATAGGTCACCGTACATACACAATATCATTTCTCCCTCTAATTACATCAGTACAGCAGGTCACCGTTCATAGACAATATCACTTCTCCTTCTGATTACGTCAGTACAGCAGGTCACCGTTCATAGACAATATCACCTCTGCATCTCATTACATCAGTACATCAGGTCACCGTACCTAGACAATATCACCTCTCCCTCTTAATACATCAGTACAGCAGGTCACCGTTCATAGACAATATCACTACTCCCTCCGATTACATTAGTACAGCAGGTCACCGTTCATAGACAATATCACTTCTCCTTCTGATTACATCAGATTAGCAGGTTACCGTACCTAGACAATATCACATCTCCTCTGATTACATCAGTACAGCAGGTCACCGTACCTAGACAATATCACTTCTCCCTCTGATTACATCAGTACAGTAGGTCACCGTTCATAGACAATATCACTTCTCCTGCTGATTACACCAGTACAGCAGGTCACCGTTCATAGACAATATCACTTCTCCTTCTCATTACATCAGTACAGCAGGTCACCGTACATAGACAATATTACTTCTCCCTCTGATTACGTCAGTACAGCAGGTCACCGTTCATAGACAATATCACTTCTCATTCTGATTACGTCAGTACAGCGGGTCACCGTTCATAGACAATATCACCTCTGCAACTCATTACATCAGTACATCAGGTCACCGTACCTAGACAATATTTCCTCTCCCTCTGATTACATCAGTACAGCAGGTCACCGTTCATAGACAATATCACTTATCCCTCTGATTACATAAGCCCAGCAGGTCACCGTTCATAGACAATATAACTTGTCCTTCCGATTACATCAATACAGGAGGTCACCGTTTATAGAAAATATCACATCTCCTCTCATTACATCAGTACAGCAAGTCACCGTACCTTTACAATATCACTTCTCCCTCTGATTACATCAGTACAGCAGGTCACCGTTCATAGACAATATCACTTCTCCTTCTGATTTCCATCAGTACAGCAGGTCACCTTACCTAGACAATATCATTTCTCCCTCTGATTCCATCAGTACAGTAGGTCACCGTTCATAGACAATATCACTTCTCCTGTATACATCAGTAAAGCAGGTCACCGTACATAGACAGTATCACTCCTCCCTCTGATTACATCAGTAGAGCAGGTCACCGTACCTAGACGATATCACTTCTCCCTCAGATTACATTAGTATAGCAGGTCAATGTACCTAGACAATATCACTTCTCCCTCTGATTACATCAGTACAGCAGGTCACCGTACATAGACAATATCACTTCTCCCTCTGATTAATTCAGTATAGTAGGTCACCGTACCTAGACAATATCACTTCTCCCTCTGATTACATCAGTACATCATGTCACCGTACCTAGACATTATCATTTCTCTCTCTGATTACATCAGTACAGCAGGTCAACGTTCATAGACAATATCACTTCTTCTGATTACATCAGTATAGCAGGTCACCGTACCTGGACAATATCATTTCTCCCTCTAATTACATAGTACAGCAGGTCACCGTTCATAGACAATATCACTTCTCCTTCTGATTACAACAGTACAACAGGTCACCGTACATAGACAATATCACTTCTCCCTATGATTACATCAGTACAGCATTTTTTTTTTTTTTTTTTTACCGTGGAGGCGAAAAATGTATTACGCATTCAACCCCCAGCCGAAGTGCAATGGCTGGGAGGATATGTGGGACTCTCCGCTTCCTCATGCGGCATACCCACTAAAAAACCCCTCCACGTTATAACAGTAGTTTGTTGTGAATCTCGTGGCTTTGCGCGGTCCCGCTGATGCACCCGCGTTAGTCGGCGAAAGATAGGAAGCTGCCGCACGTTGTGCGGGAGCGGGTATAAGGTTGTTTCTAGGCTAACAGCCATGGAACCTGACTGCAGCCTAGGGAGTAGAGGTGATATTGGAAAGGAAATAAAGGGTGGAAATTTGAGGAGAGAATAGGACGTAGACGTTATGGATTATACCTGCTTCGGAATTGCTCCACGAAGCTCCCAGTAGTCTTCCACTCCGTTGGTGGTCGGGCATTCCCGAGCCGTGCGTGCCCCTCAGCCTGTACAGGAAGAGGAGCAGTGATGGGTTGCTGACGTTTGGTTTAAAAAAGCTCAGCAGAGTATGCAGCTTGCTGCAGGAGAACCTGCCTCAGAGGCTGCATGAGGGCGTCGATCCTGGTGGACAGGTCGGCGGCTGAAGTCTGCTGGCTGGTGGCTGCTGCGGCGTTAGAAGCTTGCAGTTCCTGCAGCTTCTGTGTGAGGAGGCTGCATGTCTCTTCCAGAGCAGCTATTCGAGCGCCGACGTTCAGGATCTCCGCGTGGAGGTCCTGAATGGCTTCTCGCGTCGCTGCGTCTGTTGAGAGTGCAGGTGGTGAGGCCTCGGTGGTGGTTGTCTGCGGTGGAGTGGTACGGCGGGCAGAAGTTAGTGATGAAGTGCTGCTCCTTGGGTAGAGAGGGCACTGGGCTTGCCCTGTGTAGTGTCCTGTGCCACGACAGGTGGCACAGAATCGGCGGTGTCGGCGGAGATCATGCCCAGCGCACTCGGTGGTGGTGGAGTTGGTACCGCAGTAGTGGCACCTCGGTGTCGAAGAGCAGACTTCAGCGGTGTGGCCGTAGGCACAGCAGCGTCGGCAAGGCCGATGGCGTTCCTGTCGGCTAGCCTCGACGACCAGAAGTCGCCCTAATAAGGGCAACCCTGACGCCAAGGCAGCTTCCAGGTCAGCCTGGTCCTGTATCTCCAGACGGACGAGCGGCGTTGGTCCCCGGTCGCAGTAAATGCGGGTGGCCCTCAAGCATGAAGGCCACCGCGACTGCACGGCGGTGAGCAGATGCCGGGTGGTAAGGTCCCTAGGGACCCCCCGTACCACGGCACTGAACCGGGGCGGCGTCTTAGAGCTGGGTGGAGGCGTCGGTGGCGGCGGTGTTGGCGGCAACTGCGGCTGCAGTTGCGGCGAGACTGCGGTGGCGGCCGGCGAAGCAGGGCTTGCCGGGACCGGTATCAACGGAGAAGCTGCCTCCTCGGCGGCGGCCGAGGAAGAGGCGACGGGTGCTGCCTTAGCAGCGGCGTGTCTGCGCAGTCTCTTCTTGGCCGTACCTAGACAATATCACTTCTCCCTCTGATTACATCAGTACAGCAGGTCACCTTACATAGACAATATGAATTCTCCCTCTGATTACATCAGTACAGCAGGTCACCGTACCTAGACAATATCACTTCTCCTTCTGATTACATCAGTATTGCAGGTCACCGTACATAGACAATATCACTACTCCCTCTGATTACATCAGTACAGCAGGTCAACGTTCATAGACAATATCACTTCTCCTGCTGATTACACCAGTAAAGCAGGTCACCGTACATAGACAATATTACTTCTCCCTCTGATTACGTCAGTACAGCAGGTCACCGTTCATTGACAATATCACTTCTCCTTCTGATTATGTCAGTACAGCAGGTCACCGTTCATAGACAATATCACTTGTCCCTCTGATTATATCAGTAAAGCAGGTCATCGTACATAGACAATATCACTTCTTCATCTGAATACATGAGTACTGCAGGTCACCGTACCCTAGACAATATCACTTCTCCCTCTGATTACAACAGTACAGCAGTTCACTGTACATAGACAATATCAATTCTCCCTCTGATTACATCAGTACAGCAGGTCACCGTACCTAGACAATATCACTTCTCCTTCTGATTACATCAGTATTGCAGGTCACCGAACCTAGACAATATCACTTCTTCCTCTGATTACATCAGTACAGCAAGTCACCGTTCATAGAAAATATCACTTCTCCCTCTGATTAAATCAGTACAGCAGGTCACCGTTCATAGACAATATCACTTTTCCTTCTGATTACATCAGTATAGCAGGTCACCGAACCTAGACAATATAATTTCCTCCTCTGATTACATCAGCACTGTAGGTCACCGTTCATAGACAATATCAGTTCTCCTTCTGATTACATCAATACAGGAGGTCACCGTTTATAGACAATATCACTTTTCCCTCTGATTACATCAGTACAGCAGGTAACCTTACCTAGACAATATAATTTCACCCTCTGATTACATCAGTACAGCAGGTCACCGTTCATAGACAAAATCACTTCTCCCCCTGATTACATAAGCACAGCAGGTCACCGTCCATAGACAATATCATTTCTCCTTCTGATTGCATCGGTACAGCGGGTCACCGTACCTAGACAATATCACTTCTCCCTCTGATTACATCAGTACAGCAGGTCACCGTCCATAGACAATATCACTTCTCCCTCTGATTACATCAGTATAGCTGGTCACCATACCTAGACAATATCACTTCTACCTCTGATTACATCAGTACAGCAGGTGACTGTACATAGACAATATCACTTCTCCCTCTGATTACATCAGTATAGCAGGTCACAGTACCTAGACGATATCACTTCTCCCTCTGATTACATCAGTATAGCAGGTCACCGTACCTAGACAATATCACTTCTCCATCTGATTACATCAGTACAGCAGGTCAACGTACCTAGACAATATCACTTCTCCCTCGGATTACATCAGTACAGCAGGTCATCGTTAATAGACAATATCAATTCTCCCTCTGACTACATCAGTACTGCAGTTCACCGTACCTAGACAATATCACTTCTCCTTCTGATTACATCAGTATTGCAGGTCACCGTACATAAACAATATCACTTCTCCCTCTGATTACATCAGTACAGCAGGTCACCGTTCAGAGACAATATCACATCTCCTGCTGATTACACCAGTACAGCAGGTCACCGTTTATACACAATATCACTTCTCCTTCTGATTACACCAGTAAAGCAGGTCACCGTACATAGACAATATTACTTCTCCCTCTGATTACGTCAGTACAGCAGGTCACCGTTTATAGACAATATCACTTCTCCTTCTGATTATGTCAGTACAGCAGGTCACCGTTCATAGACAATATCACTTCTCCCTCTGATTACATCAGTAAAGCAGGTCATCGTACATAGACAATATCACTTCTCCCTCTGATTACATCAGTACAGCAGGTCACCGTACCTAGACAATATAACTTCTCCCTCGGATTACATCAGTACAGCAGGTCATCGTACATAGACAATATCAATTCTCCCTCTGATTACATCAGTACAGCAGGTCACCTTACATAGACAATATGAATTCTCCCTCTGATTACATCAGTACAGCAGGTCACCGTACCTAGACAATATCACTTCTCCTTCTGATTACATCAGTATTGCAGGTCACCGTACATAGACAATATCACTACTCCCTCTGATTACATCAGTACAGCAGGTCACCGTTCATAGACAATATCACTTCTCCTGCTGATTACACCAGTAAAGCAGGTCACCGTACATAGACAATATTACTTCTCCCTCTGATTACGTCAGTACAGCAGGTCACTGTTCATTGACAATATCACTTCTCCTTCTGATTATGTCAGTACAGCAGGTCACCGTTCATAGACAATATCACTTGTCCGTCTGATTATATCAGTAAAGCAGGTCATCGTACATAGACAATATCACTTCTTCATCTGAATACATGAGTACTGCAGGTCACCGTACCCTAGACAATATCACTTCTCCCTCTGATTACAACAGTACAGCAGTTCACTGTACATAGACAATATCAATTCTCCCTCTGATTACATCAGTACAGCAGGTCACCGTACCTAGACAATATCACTTCTCCTTCTGATTACATCAGTATTGCAGGTCACCGAACCTAGACAATATCACTTCTTCCTCTGATTACATCAGTACAGCAAGTCACCGTTCATAGAAAATATCACTTTTCCTTCTGATTACATCAGTATAGCAGGTCACCGAACCTAGACAATATAATTTCTTCCTCTGATTACATCAGCACTGTAGGTCACCGTTCATAGACAATATCAGTTCTCCTTCTGATTACATCAATACAGGAGGTCACCGTTTATAGACAATATCACTTTTCCCTCTGATTACATCAGTACAGCAGGTAACCTTACCTAGACAATATAATTTCACCCTCTGATTACATCAGTACAGCAGGTCACCGTTCATAGACAAAATCACTTCTCCCCCTGATTACATAAGCACAGCAGGTCACCGTCCATAGACAATATCACTTCTCCTTCTGATTGCATCGGTACAGCGGGTCACCGTACCTAGACAATATCACTTCTCCCTCTGATTACATCAGTACAGCAGGTCACCGTCCATAGACAATATCACTTCTCCCTCTGATTACATCAGTATAGCTGGTCACCTTACCTAGACAATATCACTTCTACCTCTGATTACATCAGTACAGCAGGTGACTGTACATAGACAATATCACTTCTCCCTCTGATTACATCAGTATAGCAGGTCACAGTACCTAGACGATATCACTTCTCCCTCTGATTACATCAGTATAGCAGGTCACCGTACCTAGACAATATCACTTCTCCATCTGATTACATCAGTACAGCAGGTCAACGTACCTAGACAATATCACTTCTCCCTCGGATTACATCAGTACAGCAGGTCATCGTTAATAGACAATATCAATTCTCCCTCTGACTACATCAGTACTGCAGTTCACCGTACCTAGACAATATCACTTCTCCTTCTGATTACATCAGTATTGCAGGTCACCGTACATAAACAATATCACTTCTCCCTCTGATTACATCAGTACAGCAGGTCACCGTTCAGAGACAATATCACTTCTCCTGCTGATTACACCAGTACAGCAGGTCACCGTTTATACACAATATCACTTCTCCTTCTGATTACACCAGTAAAGCAGGTCACCGTACATAGACAATATTACTTCTCCCTCTGATTACGTCAGTACAGCAGGTCACCGTTTATAGACAATATCACTTCTCCTTCTGATTATGTCAGTACAGCAGGTCACCGTTCATAGACAATATCACTTCTCCCTCTGATTACATCAGTAAAGCAGGTCATCGTACATAGACAGTATCACTTCTCCCTCTGATTACATCAGTACAGCAGGTCACCGTACCTAGACAATATAACTTCTCCCTCGGATTACATCAGTACAGCAGGTCATCGTACATAGACAATATCAATTCTCCCTCTGATTACATCAGTACAGCAGGTCACCGTACCTAGACAATATCACTTCTCCTTCTGATTACATCAGTATTGCAGGTCACCGTACCTAGACCATATCACTTCTCCTTCTGCTTACATCAGTATTGCAGGTCACCGTACCTAGACAATATCACTCCTCCCTCTGATTACATCAGTACATCAGGTCACCGTTCATAGAAAATATCACTTCTGCATCTGATTACATCAGTACAGAAGTTCACCGTTCATAGACAATATCACTTCTCCCTCTGATTACATCAGTACAGCAGGTCACCGTTCATAGACAATATCACTTTTCCTGCTGATTACATTAGTATAGCAGGTCACCGTACATAGACAATATAATTTCTCCCTCTCATTACATCAGTACTGCAGGTCACCATTGATAGACAATATCACTTCTGCTTCTGATTAAATCAATACAGGAGGTCACCGTTTATAGACAATATCACTACTCCCTCTGATTACATCAGTACAGCAGATAACCTTACCTAGACAATATAATTTCTCCCTCTGATTACATCAGTACAGGAGGTCACCGTTCATAGACAATATCACTTCTCCCTCTGATTACATAAGCACAGAAGGTCACCGTTCATAGACAATTGCACTTCTCCTTCTGATTTCATCAGTACAGCGGGTCACCGTACCTAGACAATATCACTTCTCCCTCTGATTACATCAGTACAGCAGGTCACCGTTCATAGACAATATCACTTCTCCCTCTAATTACATCATATAGCATGTCACCGTACCTAGACAATATCACCTCTCCCTCTGATTACATCAGTACAGCAGGTCACCGTACATAGACAATATCACTTCTCCCTCTTATTACATCAGTATAGCATGTCACCGTACCTAGACAATATCACGTCTCCCTCTGATTACATCAGTATAGCAGGTCACTGTACCTAGAGAATATCACTTCTCCCTCTGATTACATCACTACAGCAGGTCTCCGTTCATAGACAATATAACTTCTTCCTCTGATTACATCAGTAAAGCAGGTCACCGTTCCTAGACAATATAACTTCTCCTTTTGATTACATCAGTACAGCAGGTCACCGTGCATAGACAATATCACTTCTCCCTTTGATTTCATCAGTACAGCAGGTCACCGTTCATAGACAATATCACTTCTCCCTCTGATTACATCAGTACAGCAGGTCACCGTACATAGACAATATCACTTCTCCCTCTGATTACATAAGTACAGCAGGTCAACGTACCTAGACAATATCATTTCTCCCTCTGATTACATCAGTACAGCAGGTCACCGTACATAGACCATATCAATTCTCCCTCTGATTTTATCAGTACAGCAGGTCACCGTACCTAGACAATATCACTTCTCCTTCAGATTACATCAGTATTGCAGGTCACCGTACATAGAAAATATCACTTCTCCCTCTGATTACATCAGTACAGCAGGTCACCGTTCATAGACAATATCACTTTTCCTTCTGATTACATCAGTACAGCAGGTCACCGTACATAAACAATATCACTGCTCTCTCTGATTACATCAGTATAGCAGGTCACCGTACTAAGACAATATCACTTCTCCCTCTGATTACTTTAACACAGCAGGTCACCGTTCAAGACAATATCACTTCTCATTCTCATTACATCAGTACAGCAGGTCACCGTACCTAGCCAATATCACTTCTCCCTCTGATTACATCAGTAGAGCAGGTCACCGTACCTAGACGATATCACTTCTCCCTCAGATAACATTAGTATAGCACGTCAATGTACCTAGGCAATATCACTTCTCCCTCTGAATACATCAGTACAGCAGGTCACCGTACATAGACAATATTACTTCTCCCTCTGATTAATTCAGTATAGCAGGTCACCGTACCTAGACAATATCACTTCTCCCTCTGATTACATCAGTATAGCAGGTCACCGTACCTAGACAATATCATTTCTACCTCTGATAATTTCAGAACAGCAGGTGACTGCACATAGACAATATCACTTCTCCCTCTGATTACATCAGTATAGCAGGTCACAGTTCCTAGACTATATCACTTCTCCCTCTGATTACAACAGTACAGTAGGTCACCGTACATAGACAATATCACTTCTCCCTCTGATTACATCAGTACAGCAGGTCAACGTACCTAGACAATATCACTTCTCCTTCTGATTACATCAGTACAGCAGGCCACCGTACATAGACAATATCAATTCTCCCTCTGATTACATCAGTACAGCAGGTCACCGTACCTAGACAATATCACTTCTCCTTCTGATTACATCAGTATTGCAGGTCACCGTACATAGACAATATCACTACTCCCTCTGATTACATCAGTACAGCAGGTCACCGTTCATAGACAATATCAATTCTCCTGCTGATTACACCAGTACAGCAGGTCATCGTTCATAGACAATATCACTTCTCCTTCAGATTACACTAGTAAAGCAGGTCACCGTACATAGACAATATTACTTCTCCCTCTGATTACGCCAGTACAGCAGGTCACCGTTCATAGAGAATATCACTTCTCCCTCGGATTATATCAGTAAAGCAGGCCATCGTACATAGACAATATCACTTCTTCATCCGATTACATCAGTACAGCAGGTCACCGTACCTAGACAATATCACTTTTCCCTCTGATTACAACAGTACAGCACTTCACCGTACATAGACAATATCAATTCTTCCTCTGATTACATCAGTACAGCAGGTCACCGTACTTAGACAATATAACTTCTCCTTCTGATTACATCAGTACAGCAGGTCACCGTTCATAGACAATATCACTTCTCCCTCTGATTACATAAGCACAGCAGGTCACCGTTCATAGACAATATCACTTCTCCTTCTGATTGCATCAGTACAGCGGGTCACCGTACTTAGACAATATAACTTCTCCCTTTGATTACATCAGTACAGTAGTCACCGTACATAGACAATATCACTTCTCCCTCTGATTACATCAGTAGAGCATGTCACCGAACCTAGACAATATCACTTCTCCCTCTGATTACATCAGTATAGCAGGTCATACCCAGACAATATCACTTCTACCTCTGATTACATCAGTACCGCAGGTGACTGTACATAAACAATATCACTTCTCCCTCTGATTACATCAGTATAGCAGGTCACAGTACCTAGACGATATCACTTCTCCCTCTGATTACATCAGTATAGTAGGTCACCGTACCTAGACAATATCGCTTCTCCCTCTGATTACATCAGTACAGCAGGTCAACGTACCTAGACAATATCACTTCTCCCTCGGCTTACATCAGTACGGCAGGTCATCGTACATAGACAATATCAATTCTCGATCGGATTACATCAGTACGGCAGGTCACGGTACCTAGACAATATCACTTCTCCTTCTGATTACATCAGTATTGCAGGTCACCGTACATAGACAATATCACTTCTCCCTCTGATTACATCAGTACAGCAGGTCACCGTTCATAGACAATATCACTTTCCTGCTGATTACACCAGTACAGCAGGTCACCGTTTATAGACAATATCACTTCTCCTTCTGATTACACCAGTAAAGCAGGTCACCGTACTTAGACAATATTACTTCTCCCTCTGATTACGTCAGTACAGCAGGTCACCGTTCATAGACAATATCACTTCTCCTTCTGATTATGTCTGTACAGCAGGTCACCGTTGATAGACAATATCACTTCTCCCTCTGATTACATCAGTACAGCAGGTCACCGTACCTAGACAATATCACTTTTCCCTCTGATTACAACAGTACAGCAGTTCACCGTACATAGACAATATCAATTCTTCCTCTGATTACATCAGTACAGCAGGTCACCGTACTTAGACAATGTAACTTCTCCTTCTGATTACATCAGTACTGCAGGTCACCGTTCATAGACAATATCACTTCTCCCTCTGATTACATCAGTACAGCAGGTAACCTTACCTAGACAATATAATTTCTCCCTCTGATTACATCAGTACAGCAGGTCACCGTTCATAGACAATATCACTTCTCCCTCTGATTACATAAGCACAGCAGGTCACCGTTCATAGACAATATCACTTCTCCTTCTGATTGCATCAGTACAGCGGGTCACCGTACCTAGACAATATAACTTCTCCCTTTGATTACATCAGTACAGTAGTCACCGTACATAGACAATATAACTTCTCCCTCTGATTACATCAGTAGAGCATATCACCGTACCTAGACAATATCACTTCTCCCTCTGATTACATCAGTATAGCAGGTCATACCCAGACAATATCACTTCTACCTCTGATTACATCAGTACAGCAGGTGACTGTACATAAACAATATCACTTCTCCCTCTGATTACATCAGTATAGCAGGTCACATTACCTAGACGATATCACTTCTCCCTCTGATTACATCAGTATAGCAGGTCACCGTACCTAGACAATATCGCTTCTCCCTCTGATTACATCAGTACAGCAGGTCAACGTACCTAGACAATATCACTTCTCCCTCGGCTTACATCAGTACGGCAGGTCATCGTACATAGACAATATCAATTCTCGATCGGATTACATCAGTACAGCAGGTCACGGTACCTAGACAATATCACTTCTCCTTCTGATTACATCAGTATTGCAGGTCACCGTACAGAGACAATATCACTTCTCCCTCTGATTACATCAGTACAGCAGGTCACCGTTCATAGACAATAACACTTTCCTGCTGATTACACCAGTACAGCAGGTCACCGTTTATAGACAATATCACTTCTCCTTCTGATTAAACCAGTAAAGCAGGTCACCGTACTTAGACAATATTACTTCTCCCTCTGATTACGTCAGTACAGCAGGTCACCGTTCATAGACAATATCACTTCTCCTTCTGATTATGTCAGTACAGCAGGTCACCGTTCATAGACAATATCACTTCTCCCTCTGATTACATCAGTAAAGCAGGTCATCGTACATAGACAATATCACTTTTTCATCTGATTACATCAGTACAGCAGGTCACCGTACGTAGACAATATCACTTTCCCTCGGATTACATCAGTACAGCAGGTAATCGTACATAGACAATATCAAGTCTCCCTCGAATTACATCAGTACAGCAGGTCACTGTACCTCGACATAATCACTTCTCCTTCTGATTACATCAGTATTGCAGGTTGCCGTACCTAGACAATATCACTTCTCCTTCTGATTACATCAGTATTGCAGGACACCGTGCCTAGACAATACCACTTCTCCCTCTGATTACATCAGTACAGCAGGTCACCATTCATAGAAAATATCACTTCTCCCTCTGATTACATCAGTACTGCAGGTCACCGTTCATAGACAATATCACTTTTCCTTCTGATTACATCAGTACAGCAGGTAACCTTACATAGACAATATAATTTCTCCCTCTGATTACATCAGTACAGCAGGTCACCGTTCATAGACAATATCACTTCTCCCTCTGATTACATCAGTATAGCAGGTCACCGTACCTAGACAATATCACTTCTCCCTCTAATTACAACAGTACAGCAGCTCACCGTACATAGACAATATCACTTCTCCCTCTGATTACATCAGTACAGCAGGTCAACGTACCTAGACAATATCACTTCTCCCTCTGATTACATCAGTATAGCATGTCACCGTACCTAGACAATATCACCTCTCCCTCTGATTACATCAGTATAGCAGGTCACTGTACCTAGACAATATCACTTCTACCTCTGATTACATCAGTACAGCAGGTCACCGTTCATAGACAATATCACTTCTCCCTCTGATTACATCAGTACAGCAGGTCACCGTACATAGACAATATCACTTCTCCCTCTGATTACATCAGTACAGCAGGTCAACGTGCCTAGACAATATCACTTCTACGTCTGATTACATCAGTACAGCATGTCACCGTACATAGACAATATCATTTCTCCCTCTGATTAAATCAGTACAGCAGGTCATCGTACCTACACAATATCACTTCTCCTTCAGATTACATCAGTATTGCAGGTCACCGTACATAGACAATATCACTTCTCCCTCTGATTACATCAGTACAGCAGGTCACCGTTCATAGACAATATCACTTCTCCTGCTGATTACACCAGTACAGCAGGTCACCGTTCATAGACAATATCACTTCTCCTTCTGATTACACTAATAAAGGAGGTCATCGTACATTGACACTATTAATTCTCCTTCTGATTACGTCAGTACAGCAGGTCACCGTTCATAGACAATATCACTTCTCCTTCTGATTATGTCAGTACAGCAGGTCACCGTTCATAGACAATATCACTTCTCCTGCTGATTACACTAATAAAGCAGGTCACCGTACCTGGACAATATCATTTCTCCCTCGATTACACCAGTACAGCAGGTCACCGCTCATAGAAATTATCACTTCTCCTTCTAATTACACCAGTACAGCAGGTCACCGTACCTAGACAATATCACTTTTCCCTCTAGTTACATCGGTACAGCAGTTCACCGTTCATAGAAAATAACACTTCTGCCTCTGATTACATCAGTACAACAGGTCACCGTTCATAGACAATATTACTTTTCTTTCTGATTACATCAGTATAGCAAGTCACCGCACCTAGAATTATATAATTTCTCCATCTGATTACATCAATACAGCAGGTCACCGTTCATAGACAATATCACTTCTCCCTCTGATTATATAAGCACAGCAGGTCACCGTTCATAGACAATATCACTTGTCCTTCTGATTACATCAATACAGGAGGTCACCGTTTATAGACAATATCACATCTCCTGCTGATTACACCAGTACAGCAGGTCACCGTTCATAAACAATATCACTTCTTCTCATTACACTAGTACAGCAGGTCTGCGTACATACACAATATCATTTCTCCCTCTAATTACATCAGTACAGTAGGTCACTGTACATAGACAATATCAATTCTCCCTCTGATTACATCAGTACAGCAGGTCACCGTACCTAGACAATATCACTTCTCCTTCTGATTACATCAGTATTGCAAGTCACCGTACCTAGACAATATCACTTCTCCCTCTGATTACATCAGTACAGCAGGTCACCGTTCATAGATAATATCACCTCTCCTTCTGTTTCCATCATTACAGCAGGTCACCATACCTAGACAATAACATTTCTCCCTCTGATTCCATCAGTACAGTAGGTCACCGTACATAGACAATATCACTGCTCCCTCTGATTACATCAGTATAGCAGGTCACCGTTCTAAGACAATATCACTTCTCCCTCTGATTACTTCAACACAGCAGGTCACCGTTCAAGACAATATCACTTCTCATTCTGACTACATAAGTACAGCAGGTCACCGTACCTACCCAATATCACTTCTCCCTTGATTACATCAGTAGAGCAGGTCACCGTACCTAGACAATATCACTTCTCCTACTGATTACATCAGTACAGCAGGTCACCGTACCTAGATAATATCACTTCAACCTCTGATTAATTCGGTATAGCAGGTCACCGTACCTAGACAATATCACTTCTCCCTCTGATTACATCAGTATAGCAGGTCACCGTACCTAGACAATATCACTTCTACCTCTGATTATTTCAGAACAGCAGGTGACTGCACATAGACAATATCACTTCTCCCTCCGATTACATCAGTACAGCAGGTCACCGTTCCTAGACAATATAACTTCTCCTTTTGATTACATCAGTACAGCAGGTAACCGAAGATAGAGAATATCACTTCTCCCTTTGATTTCATCAGTACAGCAGGTCATCGTTCATAGACAATATCACTTCTCCCTCTGATTACATCTGTACTGCAGGTCACCGTACATAGACAATATCACTTCTCCCTCTGAATACATCAGTACAGCAGGTCAACGTACCTAGACAATATCACTTTTCCCTCTGATTACAACAGTACAGCAGGTCACCGTACATAGACAATATCAATTCTCCCTCTGATTACATCAGTACAGCAGGTCACCGTACCTAGACAATATCACTTCTCCTTCTGATTACATCAGTATTGCAGGTCACCGTACATAGACAATATCACTTCTGCCTCTGATTACATCAGTACAGCAGGTCACCGTTCATAGACAATATCACTTCTCCTTTTGATTACACCAGTAAAGCAGGTCACCGTCTATAGACAAAATTACTGCTCCCTCTGTTTACGTCAGTACAGCAGGTCACCGTTCATAGACAATATCACTTCTCCTTCTGATTATGTCAGTACAGCAGGTCACCGTTCATAGACAATAACACTTGTCCATCCCGTTACATCAGTAAAGCAGGTCACCGTACCGAGACAATATCACTTCTACCTCTGATTATATCAGTACAGCAGGTCACCGTAACTGGACAATACCATTTCTCCCGCTGATTTCCATCAGTACAGCTGGTCACCTTACCTAGACAATATCATTTCTCCTTATGATTCATCTAGTACAGCAGGTCACCGTTGATAGACTATATAACTTCTTCTGATTACATAAGTATAGCAGGTCACTGTACCTGGACAACATCACTTCTCCCTCTGATTATATAGTACAGCAGGTCACCGTACCTAGACAATATCTTTTCTCCCTCTGCTTACATCAGTACAGCAGGTCCCCATACCTGGATAATATCACCTCTCCTGATTTCCATCAGTACAGCAGGTATCTTACCTAGACAATATCATTTCTCCCTCTGTTTCCATCAGTACAGCAGGTCACCATTCATAGACAATATCACTTCTCCTGATTACATCAGTACAGCAGGTCACCGTATATAGAGAATATCACTGCTCTCTCTGATTACATCAGTATAGCAGGTCACCGTACTAAGACAATATCACTTCTACCTCTGATTACTTCAACATAGCAGGTCACCGATCAAGACAATATCACTTTTCCTTCTGATTACATCAGTACAGCAGGTCACCGTACCTAGACGATATCACTTCTCCCTCTGATTACATCAGTATAGCAGGTCACAGTACCTAGAAAATATCACTTCTCCCTCTGATTACATCAGTACAGCAGGTCACCGTACATAGACAATATCACTTCTCCCTCTGATTACATCAGTATAGCATGTCACCGTACCTAGACTATATCACTTCTCCCTCTGTATACATCAGTATCGCAGGTCACCGTACCTAGACAATATCACTTCTACCTCTGATTACATCAGTACAGCAGGTCACCGTACATAGACAATATCACTTCTCCATCTGATTACATCAGTATAGCAGGTCACCGTTCATAGACAATATCACCTCTCCTTCTGATTACTTCAGTACAGCAGGTCACCGTTTATAGACAATATCACTTCTGCATCTCATTACATCAGTACATCAGGTCACCGTACCTAGACAATTTAAATTCTCCCTCTGATTACATCAGTACAGCAGGTCACCGTTCATAGACAATATAATTTCTCCCTCTGAATACAACAGTACAGCAGGTCACCGTTCATAGACAATATCACTTCTCCTTCTGATTACGTCAGTACAGCATGTCACCGTTCATTGACAATATCACTTCTGCATCTCATTACATCAGTACATTAGGTCACCGTACCTAGACAATATCACCTCTCCCTATGATTACATCAGTACAGCATGTCACCGTACCGAGACAATATAATTTCTCCCCCTGAATACATCAGTATGGCACGTCACCGTTCATAGACAATATCACTTCTCCCTCTGAATAAATCAGCACAGCAGGACACCGTTTATAGACAATATCACTTCTCCCTCTAATTACATCAGTACAGCAGGTCACCGTACCTTGACAATATCACTTCTCCCTCTGATTACATCAGTACAGCAGGTCACCGTTCATAGACAATATCACTTCTTCTTCTGATTTACATCAGTACATCAGGTCATCGTACCTAGACAATATCATTTCTCCCTCTGATTACATGAATACAGCAGGTCACCGTTCATAGACATTATCACTTCTCCTTCTGATTACATCAGTATGGCAGGTCACCGTACATGGACAATATCACTTCTCCCTCTGATAACATCAGTTCAGCCGGTCACAGTACCTAGACAATATCACTTCTCCCTCTGATTACATCAGTAAAGCAGGTCACCGTACATAGACAATATCAATTCTCCCTCTGATTACATCAGTACAGCAGGTCACCGTACATAGACAATATCACTTCTCCCTCTGAGTACATCAGTACAGCAGGTCACCGTTCATAGAAAATAACACTTCTGCATCTGATTCAACCAGTACAACAGGTCACCGTTCATAGACGATATCACTTCTCCCTCTTATTAGATCAGTATAGCAGGTCACCGTACATAGACCATATAACTTCTCCCTCTGATTACATCAGTACAGCAAGTCACTGTTCATAGACAATATTACTTCTCCCTTTGATTTCATCAGTACAGCAGGTCACCGTTCATAGACAATATCACTTCTCGATCAGATTACATCGGTACAGCATGTCACCGTACATAGACAATATCACTTCTCCCTCTGATTACATCAGTACAGCAGGTCACCGTACCTAGACAATATCACTTCTCCCTCTGATTACATCAGTAAAGCAGGTCACCGTACATAGACAATATCAATTCTCCCTCTGATTACATCAGTACAGCAGGTCACCGTACTTAGACAATATCACTTCTCCTTCTGATTACATCAGTATTGCAGGTCAACATACACAGACAATATTACTTCTCCCTCTGATTACATCAGTACAGCAGGTCACCGTTCATAGACACTATCACTTCTCCTGCTGATTACACCAGTACAGCATGTCACCGTTCATAGACAATATCACTTCTCCTTCTCATTACATCAGTACAGCAGGTCACCGTGCATAGACAATATCACTTCTCCCTCTAATTACATCAGTAGAGGAGGTCACCGTTCATAGACAATATCACCTCCCCTTCTGATTACGTCAGTACAGCAGGTTAACGTTCATAGAAAATATCACTTCTTTATCTCATTACATCAGTACATCAGGTCATCGTTCATAGACAATATCACTTCTCCCTCCGCTTACATCAGTACAGCAGGTCACCGTTCATAGACAATATTACTTTTCCTTCTGATTACATCAGTAAAGCAAGGCACCGTACCTAGAATTATATAATTTCTCCCTCTGATTACATCAGTACAGCAGGTCACCGTTCATAGACAATATCACTTCTCCCTCTGACTACATAAGCACAGCAGGTCACCGTTCATAGACAATATCACTTGTCCTTCTGACTACATCAATACAGGAGGTCACCGTTTATAGACAATATCACATCTCCTGCTGATTACACCAGTACAGCAGGTCACCGTTCATAGACAATATCACTACTCCTTCTCATTACACCAGTACAGCAGGTAACCGTACATAGACAATATTACTTGTCCCTCTGATTACGTCAGTACAGCAGGTCACCGTTCATAGACAATATCACTTCTGCATCTCATTACATCAGTACAGCAGGTCACCGTTCATAGACAATATCACTTCTCCCTCTGATTACATAAGCACAGCAGGTCACCGTTCATAGACAATATAACTTGTCCTTCTGATTACATCAATACAGGAGGTCACCGTTTATAGACAATATCACATCTCCCCTGATTACATCAGTACAGCAGGTCACCGTACCTTTACAATATCACTTCATCCTCTGATTACATCAGTACAGCAGGTCACCGTTCATAGATAATATCACCTCTCCTTCTGTTTCCATGATTACAGCAGGTCACCTTACCTAGACAATAACATTTCTCCCTCTGATTCCATCAGTACAGTAGGTCACCGTACATAGACAATATCACTGCTCCCTCTGATTACATCAGTATAGCAGGTCACCGTTCTAAGACAATATCACTTCTCCCTCTGATTACTTCAACACAGCAGGTCACCGTTCAAGACAATATCACTTCTCATTCTGACTGCATCAGTACAGCAGGTCAACGTACCTACCCAATATCACTTCTCCCTCTGATTACATCAGTGGAGCAGGTCACCGTACCTAGACGATATCACTTCTCCCTCAGATTACATTAGTATAGCAGGTCAATGTACCTAGACAATATCACTTCTCCCTCTGATTACATCAGTACAGCAGGTCACCGTACCTAGACAATATCGCTTCTACCTCTGATAAATTCGGTATAGCAGGTCACCGTACCTAGACAATATCACTTCTCCCTCTGATTACATCAGTATAGCAGGTCACCGTACCTAGACAATATCACTTCTGCCTCTGATTATTTCAGAACAGCAGGTGACTGCACATAGACAATATCACTTCTCCCTCCGATTACATCAGTACAGCAGGTCACCGTTCCTAGACAATATAACTTCTCCTTTTGATTACATCAGTACAGCAGGTCACCGTAGATAGACAATATCACTTCTCCATTTGATTTCATCAGTACAGCAGGTCTTCGTTCATAGACAATATCACTTCTCCCTCTGATTACATCAGTACTGCATGTCACCGTACATAGACAATATCACTTCTCCCTCTGATTACATCAGTACAGCAGGTCAACGTACCTAGACATTATCACTTTTCCCTCTGATTACAACAGTACAGCAGGTCACCGTACCTAGACAATATCACTTCTCCTTCTGATTACATCAGTATTGCAGGTCACCGTACATAGACAATTTCATTTCTGCCTCTGATTACATCAGTACAGCAGGTCACCGTTCATAGACAATATCACTTCTCCTTTTGATTACACCAGTAAAGCAGGTCACCGTCTATAGACAAAATTACTTCTCCCTCTGATTACGTCAGTACAGCAGGTCATCGTTCATAGACAATATCACTTCTCCTTCTGATTATGTCAGTACAGCAGGTCACCGTTCATAGACAATAACACTTGTCCATCCCATTACATCAGTAAAGCAGGTCACCGTACCGAGACAATATCACTTCTACTTCTGATTATATCAGTACAGCAGGTCACCGTAACTGGACAATACCATTTCTCCCGCTGATTTCCATGAGTACAGCTGGTCACCTTACCTAGACAATATCATTTCTCCATATGATTCATCTAGTACAGCAGGTCACCGTTATTAGACAATCTAACTTCTTCTGATTACATAAGTATAGCAGGTCACTGTACCTGGACAACATCACTTCTCCCTCTGATTACATAGTACAGCAGGTCACCGTTCATAGAAAATAACACTTCTGCATCTGATTCCACCAGTACAACAGGTCACCGTTCATAGACGATATCACTTCTGCCTCTTATTAGATCAGTATAGCAGGTCACCGTACATAGACAATATAACTTCTCCCTCTGATTACATCAGTACAGCAAGTCACTGTTCATAGACAATATCACTTCTCCCTTTGATTTCATCAGTACAGCATGTCACCGTTCATAGACAATATCACTTCTCGATCAGATTACATCGGTACAGCATGTCACCGTACATAGACAATATCAGTTCTCCCTCTGATTACATCAGTACAGCAGGTCACCGTACCTAGACAATATCACTTCTCCCTCTGATTACATCAGTAAAGCAGGTCACCGGACATAGACAATATCAATTTTCCCTCTGATTACATCAGTAGAGCAGGTCAGCGTACTTAGACAATATCACTTCTCCTTCTGATTACATCAGTATTGCAGGTCAACATACACAGACAATATTACTTCTCAATCTGATTACATCAGTACAGCAGGTCACCGTTCATAGACAATATCACTTCTCCTGCTTATTACACCAGTACAGCAGGTCACCGTTCATAGACAATATCACTTCTCCTTCTCATTACATCAGTACAGCAGGTCACCGTGCATAGACAATATCACTTCTCCCTCTAATTACATCAGTAGAGGAGGTCACCGTTCATTTACAATATCACCTCCCATTCTGATTACGTCAGTACAGCAGGTTACCGTTCATAGAAAATATCACTTCTTTATCACATTACATCAGTACATCAGGTCATCGTTCATAGACAATATCACTTCTCCCTCCGCTTACATCAGTACAGCAGGTCACCGTTCATAGACAATATCACTTTTCCTTCTGATTACATCAGTAAAGCAAGGCACCGTACCTAGAATTATATAATTTCTCCCTCTGATTACATCAGTACAGCAGGTCACCGTTCATAGACAATATCACTTCTCCCTCTGACTACATAAGTACAGCAGGTCATCGTTCATAGACAATATCACTTCTCCTTCAGATTACACTAGTAAAGCAGGTCACCGTACATAGACAATATTACTTCTCCCTCTGATTACGCCAGTACAGCAGGTCACCGTTCATAGAGAATATCACTTCTCCCTCGGATTATATCAGTAAAGCAGGCCATCGTACATAGACAATATCACTTCTTCATCCGATTACATCAATACAGCAGGTCACCGTACCTAGACAATATCACTTTTCCCTCTGATTACAACAGTACAGCACTTCACCGTACATAGACAATATCAATTCTTCCTCTGATTACATCAGTACAGCAGGTCACCGTACTTAGACAATATAACTTCTCCTTCTGATTACATCAGTACAGCAGGTCACCGTTCATAGACAATATCACTTCTCCCTCTGATTACATAAGCACAGCAGGTCACCGTTCATAGACAATATCACTTCTCCTTCTGATTGCATCAGTACAGCGGGTCACCGTACTTAGACAATATAACTTCTCCCTTTGATTACATCAGTACAGTAGTCACCGTACATAGACAATATCACTTCTCCCTCTGATTACATCAGTAGAGCATGTCACCGAACCTAGACAATATCACTTCTCCCTCTGATTACATCAGTATAGCAGGTCATACCCAGACAATATCACTTCTACCTCTGATTACATCAGTACCGCAGGTGACTGTACATAAACAATATCACTTCTCCCTCTGATTACATCAGTATAGCAGGTCACAGTACCTAGACGATATCACTTCTCCCTCTGATTACATCAGTATAGTAGGTCACCGTACCTAGACAATATCGCTTCTCCCTCTGATTACATCAGTACAGCAGGTCAACGTACCTAGACAATATCACTTCTCCCTCGGCTTACATCAGTACGGCAGGTCATCGTACATAGACAATATCAATTCTCGATCGGATTACATCAGTACGGCAGGTCACGGTACCTAGACAATATCACTTCTCCTTCTGATTACATCAGTATTGCAGGTCACCGTACATAGACAATATCACTTCTCCCTCTGATTACATCAGTACAGCAGGTCACCGTTCATAGACAATATCACTTTCCTGCTGATTACACCAGTACAGCAGGTCACCGTTTATAGACAATATCACTTCTCCTTCTGATTACACCAGTAAAGCAGGTCACCGTACTTAGACAATATTACTTCTCCCTCTGATTACGTCAGTACAGCAGGTCACCGTTCATAGACAATATCACTTCTCCTTCTGATTATGTCTGTACAGCAGGTCACCGTTCATAGACAATATCACTTCTCCCTCTGATTACATCAGTACAGCAGGTCACCGTACCTAGACAATATCACTTTTCCCTCTGATTACAACAGTACAGCAGTTCACCGTACATAGACAATATCAATTCTTCCTCTGATTACATCAGTACAGCAGGTCACCGTACTTAGACAATGTAACTTCTCCTTCTGATTACATCAGTACTGCAGGTCACCGTTCATAGACAATATCACTTCTCCCTCTGATTACATCAGTACAGCAGGTAACCTTACCTAGACAATATAATTTCTCCCTCTGATTACATCAGTACAGCAGGTCACCGTTCATAGACAATATCACTTCTCCCTCTGATTACATAAGCACAGCAGGTCACCGTTCATAGACAATATCACTTCTCCTTCTGATTGCATCAGTACAGCGGGTCACCGTACCTAGACAATATAACTTCTCCCTTTGATTACATCAGTACAGTAGTCACCGTACATAGACAATATAACTTCTCCCTCTGATTACATCAGTAGAGCATATCACCGTACCTAGACAATATCACTTCTCCCTCTGATTACATCAGTATAGCAGGTCATACCCAGACAATATCACTTCTACCTCTGATTACATCAGTACAGCAGGTGACTGTACATAAACAATATCACTTCTCCCTCTGATTACATCAGTATAGCAGGTCACATTACCTAGACGATATCACTTCTCCCTCTGATTACATCAGTATAGCAGGTCACCGTACCTAGACAATATCGCTTCTCCCTCTGATTACATCAGTACAGCAGGTCAACGTACCTAGACAATATCACTTCTCCCTCGGCTTACATCAGTACGGCAGGTCATCGTACATAGACAATATCAATTCTCGATCGGATTACATCAGTACAGCAGGTCACGGTACCTAGACAATATCACTTCTCCTTCTGATTACATCAGTATTGCAGGTCACCGTACAGAGACAATATCACTTCTCCCTCTGATTACATCAGTACAGCAGGTCACCGTTCATAGACAATAACACTTTCCTGCTGATTACACCAGTACAGCAGGTCACCGTTTATAGACAATATCACTTCTCCTTCTGATTAAACCAGTAAAGCAGGTCACCGTACTTAGACAATATTACTTCTCCCTCTGATTACGTCAGTACAGCAGGTCACCGTTCATAGACAATATCACTTCTCCTTCTGATTATGTCAGTACAGCAGGTCACCGTTCATAGACAATATCACTTCTCCCTCTGATTACATCAGTAAAGCAGGTCATCGTACATAGACAATATCACTTTTTCATCTGATTACATCAGTACAGCAGGTCACCGTACGTAGACAATATCACTTTCCCTCGGATTACATCAGTACAGCAGGTAATCGTACATAGACAATATCAAGTCTCCCTCGAATTACATCAGTACAGCAGGTCACTGTACCTCGACATAATCACTTCTCCTTCTGATTACATCAGTATTGCAGGTTGCCGTACCTAGACAATATCACTTCTCCTTCTGATTACATCAGTATTGCAGGACACCGTGCCTAGACAATACCACTTCTCCCTCTGATTACATCAGTACAGCAGGTCACCATTCATAGAAAATATCACTTCTCCCTCTGATTACATCAGTACTGCAGGTCACCGTTCATAGACAATATCACTTTTCCTTCTGATTACATCAGTACAGCAGGTAACCTTACATAGACAATATAATTTCTCCCTCTGATTACATCAGTACAGCAGGTCACCGTTCATAGACAATATCACTTCTCCCTCTGATTACATCAGTATAGCAGGTCACCGTACCTAGACAATATCACTTCTCCCTCTAATTACAACAGTACAGCAGCTCACCGTACATAGACAATATCACTTCTCCCTCTGATTACATCAGTACAGCAGGTCAACGTACCTAGACAATATCACTTCTCCCTCTGATTACATCAGTATAGCATGTCACCGTACCTAGACAATATCACCTCTCCCTCTGATTACATCAGTATAGCAGGTCACTGTACCTAGACAATATCACTTCTACCTCTGATTACATCAGTACAGCAGGTCACCGTTCATAGACAATATCACTTCTCCCTCTGATTACATCAGTACAGCAGGTCACCGTACATAGACAATATCACTTCTCCCTCTGATTACATCAGTACAGCAGGTCAACGTGCCTAGACAATATCACTTCTACGTCTGATTACATCAGTACAGCAGGTCACCGTACATAGACAATATCATTTCTCCCTCTGATTAAATCAGTACAGCAGGTCATCGTACCTACACAATATCACTTCTCCTTCAGATTACATCAGTATTGCAGGTCACCGTACATAGACAATATCACTTCTCCCTCTGATTACATCAGTACAGCAGGTCACCGTTCATAGACCATATCACTTCTCCTGCTGATTACACCAGTACAGCAGGTCACCGTTCATAGACAATATCACTTCTCCTTCTGATTACACTAATAAAGCAGGTCATCGTACATTGACACTATTAATTCTCCTTCTGATTACGTCAGTACAGCAGGTCACCGTTCATAGACAATATCACTTCTCCTTCTGATTATGTCAGTACAGCAGGTCACCGTTCATAGACAATATCACTTCTCCTGCTGATTACACTAATAAAGCAGGTCACCGTACCTGGACAATATCATTTCTCCCTCGATTACACCAGTACAGCAGGTCACCGCTCATAGAAATTATCACTTCTCCTTCTAATTACACCAGTACAGCAGGTCACCGTACCTAGACAATATCACTTTTCCCTCTAGTTACATCGGTACAGCAGTTCACCGTTCATAGAAAATAACACTTCTGCCTCTGATTACATCAGTACAACAGGTCACCGTTCATAGACAATATTACTTTTCTTTCTGATTACATCAGTATAGCAAGTCACCGCACCTAGAATTATATAATTTCTCCATCTGATTACATCAATACAGCAGGTCACCGTTCATAGACAATATCACTTCTCCCTCTGATTATATAAGCACAGCAGGTCACCGTTCATAGACAATATCACTTGTCCTTCTGATTACATCAATACAGGAGGTCACCGTTTATAGACAATATCACATCTCCTGCTGATTACACCAGTACAGCAGGTCACCGTTCATAAACAATATCACTTCTTCTCATTACACTAGTACAGCAGGTCTGCGTACATACACAATATCATTTCTCCCTCTAATTACATCAGTACAGTAGGTCACTGTACATAGACAATATCAATTCTCCCTCTGATTACATCAGTACAGCAGGTCACCGTACCTAGACAATATCACTTCTCCTTCTGATTACATCAGTATTGCAAGTCACCGTACCTAGACAATATCACTTCTCCCTCTGATTACATCAGTACAGCAGGTCACCGTTCATAGATAATATCACCTCTCCTTCTGTTTCCATCATTACAGCAGGTCACCATACCTAGACAATAACATTTCTCCCTCTGATTCCATCAGTACAGTAGGTCACCGTACATAGACAATATCACTGCTCCCTCTGATTACATCAGTATAGCAGGTCACCGTTCTAAGACAATATCACTTCTCCCTCTGATTACTTCAACACAGCAGGTCACCGTTCAAGACAATATCACTTCTCATTCTGACTACATAAGTACAGCAGGTCACCGTACCTACCCAATATCACTTCTCCCTTGATTACATCAGTAGAGCAGGTCACCGTACCTAGACAATATCACTTCTCCTACTGATTACATCAGTACAGCAGGTCACCGTACCTAGATAATATCACTTCAACCTCTGATTAATTCGGTATAGCAGGTCACCGTACCTAGACAATATCACTTCTCCCTCTGATTACATCAGTATAGCAGGTCACCGTACCTAGACAATATCACTTCTACCTCTGATTATTTCAGAACAGCAGGTGACTGCACATAGACAATATCACTTCTCCCTCCGATTACATCAGTACAGCAGGTCACCGTTCCTAGACAATATAACTTCTCCTTTTGATTACATCAGTACAGCAGGTAACCGAAGATAGAGAATATCACTTCTCCCTTTGATTTCATCAGTACAGCAGGTCATCGTTCATAGACAATATCACTTCTCCCTCTGATTACATCTGTACTGCAGGTCACCGTACATAGACAATATCACTTCTCCCTCTGAATACATCAGTACAGCAGGTCAACGTACCTAGACAATATCACTTTTCCCTCTGATTACAACAGTACAGCAGGTCACCGTACATAGACAATATCAATTCTCCCTCTGATTACATCAGTACAGCAGGTCACCGTACCTAGACAATATCACTTCTCCTTCTGATTACATCAGTATTGCAGGTCACCGTACATAGACAATATCACTTCTGCCTCTGATTACATCAGTACAGCAGGTCACCGTTCATAGACAATATCACTTCTCCTTTTGATTACACCAGTAAAGCAGGTCACCGTCTATAGACAAAATTACTGCTCCCTCTGTTTACGTCAGTACAGCAGGTCACCGTTCATAGACAATATCACTTCTCCTTCTGATTATGTCAGTACAGCAGGTCACCGTTCATAGACAATAACACTTGTCCATCCCGTTACATCAGTAAAGCAGGTCACCGTACCGAGACAATATCACTTCTACCTCTGATTATATCAGTACAGCAGGTCACCGTAACTGGACAATACCATTTCTCCCGCTGATTTCCATCAGTACAGCTGGTCACCTTACCTAGACAATATCATTTCTCCTTATGATTCATCTAGTACAGCAGGTCACCGTTGATAGACTATATAACTTCTTCTGATTACATAAGTATAGCAGGTCACTGTACCTGGACAACATCACTTCTCCCTCTGATTATATAGTACAGCAGGTCACCGTACCTAGACAATATCTTTTCTCCCTCTGCTTACATCAGTACAGCAGGTCCCCATACCTGGATAATATCACCTCTCCTGATTTCCATCAGTACAGCAGGTATCTTACCTAGACAATATCATTTCTCCCTCTGTTTCCATCAGTACAGCAGGTCACCATTCATAGACAATATCACTTCTCCTGATTACATCAGTACAGCAGGTCACCGTATATAGAGAATATCACTGCTCTCTCTGATTACATCAGTATAGCAGGTCACCGTACTAAGACAATATCACTTCTACCTCTGATTACTTCAACATAGCAGGTCACCGATCAAGACAATATCACTTTTCCTTCTGATTACATCAGTACAGCAGGTCACCGTACCTAGACGATATCACTTCTCCCTCTGATTACATCAGTATGGCAGGTCACAGTACCTAGAAAATATCACTTCTCCCTCTGATTACATCAGTACAGCAGGTCACCGTACATAGACAATATCACTTCTCCCTCTGATTACATCAGTATAGCATGTCACCGTACCTAGACTATATCACTTCTCCCTCTGTATACATCAGTATCGCAGGTCACCGTACCTAGACAATATCACTTCTACCTCTGATTACATCAGTACAGCAGGTCACCGTACATAGACAATATCACTTCTCCATCTGATTACATCAGTATAGCAGGTCACCGTTCATAGACAATATCACCTCTCCTTCTGATTACTTCAGTACAGCAGGTCACCGTTTATAGACAATATCACTTCTGCATCTCATTACATCAGTACATCAGGTCACCGTACCTAGACAATTTAAATTCTCCCTCTGATTACATCAGTACAGCAGGTCACCGTTCATAGACAATATAATTTCTCCCTCTGAATACAACAGTACAGCAGGTCACCGTTCATAGACAATATCACTTCTCCTTCTGATTACGTCAGTACAGCATGTCACCGTTCATTGACAATATCACTTCTGCATCTCATTACATCAGTACATTAGGTCACCGTACCTAGACAATATCACCTCTCCCTATGATTACATCAGTACAGCATGTCACCGTACCGAGACAATATAATTTCTCCCCCTGAATACATCAGTATGGCACGTCACCGTTCATAGACAATATCACTTCTCCCTCTGAATAAATCAGCACAGCAGGACACCGTTTATAGACAATATCACTTCTCCCTCTAATTACATCAGTACAGCAGGTCACCGTACCTTGACAATATCACTTCTCCCTCTGATTACATCAGTACAGCAGGTCACCGTTCATAGACAATATCACTTCTTCTTCTGATTTACATCAGTACATCAGGTCATCGTACCTAGACAATATCATTTCTCCCTCTGATTACATGAATACAGCAGGTCACCGTTCATAGACATTATCACTTCTCCTTCTGATTACATCAGTATGGCAGGTCACCGTACATGGACAATATCACTTCTCCCTCTGATAACATCAGTTCAGCCGGTCACAGTACCTAGACAATATCACTTCTCCCTCTGATTACATCAGTAAAGCAGGTCACCGTACATAGACAATATCAATTCTCCCTCTGATTACATCAGTACAGCAGGTCACCGTACATAGACAATATCACTTCTCCCTCTGAGTACATCAGTACAGCAGGTCACCGTTCATAGAAAATAACACTTCTGCATCTGATTCAACCAGTACAACAGGTCACCGTTCATAGACGATATCACTTCTCCCTCTTATTAGATCAGTATAGCAGGTCACCGTACATAGACCATATAACTTCTCCCTCTGATTACATCAGTACAGCAAGTCACTGTTCATAGACAATATTACTTCTCCCTTTGATTTCATCAGTACAGCAGGTCACCGTTCATAGACAATATCACTTCTCGATCAGATTACATCGGTACAGCATGTCACCGTACATAGACAATATCACTTCTCCCTCTGATTACATCAGTACAGCAGGTCACCGTACCTAGACAATATCACTTCTCCCTCTGATTACATCAGTAAAGCAGGTCACCGTACATAGACAATATCAATTCTCCCTCTGATTACATCAGTACAGCAGGTCACCGTACTTAGACAATATCACTTCTCCTTCTGATTACATCAGTATTGCAGGTCAACATACACAGACAATATTACTTCTCCCTCTGATTACATCAGTACAGCAGGTCACCGTTCATAGACACTATCACTTCTCCTGCTGATTACACCAGTACAGCATGTCACCGTTCATAGACAATATCACTTCTCCTTCTCATTACATCAGTACAGCAGGTCACCGTGCATAGACAATATCACTTCTCCCTCTAATTACATCAGTAGAGGAGGTCACCGTTCATAGACAATATCACCTCCCCTTCTGATTACGTCAGTACAGCAGGTTAACGTTCATAGAAAATATCACTTCTTTATCTCATTACATCAGTACATCAGGTCATCGTTCATAGACAATATCACTTCTCCCTCCGCTTACATCAGTACAGCAGGTCACCGTTCATAGACAATATTACTTTTCCTTCTGATTACATCAGTAAAGCAAGGCACCGTACCTAGAATTATATAATTTCTCCCTCTGATTACATCAGTACAGCAGGTCACCGTTCATAGACAATATCACTTCTCCCTCTGACTACATAAGCACAGCAGGTCACCGTTCATAGACAATATCACTTGTCCTTCTGACTACATCAATACAGGAGGTCACCGTTTATAGACAATATCACATCTCCTGCTGATTACACCAGTACAGCAGGTCACCGTTCATAGACAATATCACTACTCCTTCTCATTACACCAGTACAGCAGGTAACCGTACATAGACAATATTACTTGTCCCTCTGATTACGTCAGTACAGCAGGTCACCGTTCATAGACAATATCACTTCTGCATCTCATTACATCAGTACAGCAGGTCACCGTTCATAGACAATATCACTTCTCCCTCTGATTACATAAGCACAGCAGGTCACCGTTCATAGACAATATAACTTGTCCTTCTGATTACATCAATACAGGAGGTCACCGTTTATAGACAATATCACATCTCCCCTGATTACATCAGTACAGCAGGTCACCGTACCTTTACAATATCACTTCATCCTCTGATTACATCAGTACAGCAGGTCACCGTTCATAGATAATATCACCTCTCCTTCTGTTTCCATGATTACAGCAGGTCACCTTACCTAGACAATAACATTTCTCCCTCTGATTCCATCAGTACAGTAGGTCACCGTACATAGACAATATCACTGCTCCCTCTGATTACATCAGTATAGCAGGTCACCGTTCTAAGACAATATCACTTCTCCCTCTGATTACTTCAACACAGCAGGTCACCGTTCAAGACAATATCACTTCTCATTCTGACTGCATCAGTACAGCAGGTCAACGTACCTACCCAATATCACTTCTCCCTCTGATTACATCAGTGGAGCAGGTCACCGTACCTAGACGATATCACTTCTCCCTCAGATTACATTAGTATAGCAGGTGAATGTACCTAGACAATATCACTTCTCCCTCTGATTACATCAGTACAGCAGATCACCGTACCTAGACAATATCGCTTCTACCTCTGATAAATTCGGTATAGCAGGTCACCGTACCTAGACAATATCACTTCTCCCTCTGATTACATCAGTATAGCAGGTCACCGTACCTAGACAATATCACTTCTGCCTCTGATTATTTCAGAACAGCAGGTGACTGCACATAGACAATATCACTTCTCCCTCCGATTACATCAGTACAGCAGGTCACCGTTCCTAGACAATATAACTTCTCCTTTTGATTACATCAGTACAGCAGGTCACCGTAGATAGACAATATCACTTCTCCATTTGATTTCATCAGTACAGCAGGTCATCGTTCATAGACAATATCATTTCTCCCTCTGATTACATCAGTACTGCATGTCACCGTACATAGACAATATCACTTCTCCCTCTGATTACATCAGTACAGCAGGTCAACGTACCTAGACATTATCACTTTTCCCTCTGATTACAACAGTACAGCAGGTCACCGTACCTAGACAATATCACTTCTCCTTCTGATTACATCAGTATTGCAGGTCACCGTACATAGACAATTTCATTTCTGCCTCTGATTACATCAGTACAGCAGGTCACCGTTCATAGACAATATCACTTCTCCTTTTGATTACACCAGTAAAGCAGGTCACCGTCTATAGACAAAATTACTTCTCCCTCTGATTACGTCAGTACAGCAGGTCATCGTTCATAGACAATATCACTTCTCCTTCTGATTATGTCAGTACAGCAGGTCACCGTTCATAGACAATAACACTTGTCCATCCCATTACATCAGTAAAGCAGGTCACCGTACCGAGACAATATCACTTCTACCTCTGATTATATCAGTACAGCAGGTCACCGTAACTGGACAATACCATTTCTCCCGCTGATTTCCATGAGTACAGCTGGTCACCTTACCTAGACAATATCATTTCTCCATATGATTCATCTAGTACAGCAGGTCACCGTTATTAGACAATCTAACTTCTTCTGATTACATAAGTATAGCAGGTCACTGTACCTGGACAACATCACTTCTCCCTCTGATTACATAGTACAGCAGGTCACCGTTCATAGAAAATAACACTTCTGCATCTGATTCCACCAGTACAACAGGTCACCGTTCATAGACGATATCACTTCTGCCTCTTATTAGATCAGTATAGCAGGTCACCGTACATAGACAATATAACTTCTCTCTCTGATTACATCAGTACAGCAAGTCACTGTTCATAGACAATATCACTTCTCCCTTTGATTTCATCAGTACAGCATGTCACCGTTCATAGACAATATCACTTCTCGATCAGATTACATCGGTACAGCATGTCACCGTACATAGACAATATCAGTTCTCCCTCTGATTACATCAGTACAGCAGGTCACCGTACCTAGACAATATCACTTCTCCCTCTGATTACATCAGTAAAGCAGGTCACCGGACATAGACAATATCAATTTTCCCTCTGATTACATCAGTAGAGCAGGTCAGCGTACTTAGACAATATCACTTCTCCTTCTGATTACATCAGTATTGCAGGTCAACATACACAGACAATATTACTTCTCAATCTGATTACATCAGTACAGCAGGTCACCGTTCATAGACAATATCACTTCTCCTGCTTATTACACCAGTACAGCAGGTCACCGTTCATAGACAATATCACTTCTCCTTCTCATTACATCAGTACAGCAGGTCACCGTGCATAGACAATATCACTTCTCCCTCTAATTACATCAGTAGAGGAGGTCACCGTTCATTTACAATATCACCTCCCATTCTGATTACGTCAGTACAGCAGGTTACCGTTCATAGAAAATATCACTTCTTTATCACATTACATCAGTACATCAGGTCATCGTTCATAGACAATATCACTTCTCCCTCCGCTTACATCAGTACAGCAGGTCACCGTTCATAGACAATATCACTTTTCCTTCTGATTACATCAGTAAAGCAAGGCACCGTACCTAGAATTATATAATTTCTCCCTCTGATTACATCAGTACAGCAGGTCACCGTTCATAGACAATATCACTTCTCCCTCTGACTACATAAGCACAGCAGGTCACCGTTCATAGACAATATCACTTGTCCTTCTGATTACATCAATACAGGAGGTCACCGTTTATAGATAATATCACATCTCCTGCTGATTACACCAGTACAGCAGGTCACTGTTCATAGACAATATCACTACTCCTTCTCATTACACCAGTACAGCAGGTAACCGTACATAGACAATATTACTTGTCCCTCTGATTACGTCAGTACAGCAGGTCACCGTTCATAGACAATATCACTTCTATTTCTGATTACGTCAGTACAGCAGGTCACCGTTCATAGACAATAACACTTCTGCATCTCATTACATCAGTACAGCAGGTCACCGTTCATAGACAATATCACTTCTCCTTCTGATTACATAAGCACAGCAGGTCACCGTTCATAGACAATATAACTTGTCCTTCTGATTACATCAATACAGGAGGTCACCGTTTATAGACAATATCACATCTCCCCTGATTACATCAGTACAGCAGGTCACCGTACCTTTACAATATCACTTCATCCTCTGATTACATCTGTAGAGCAGGTCACCGTTCATAGATAATATCACCTCTCCTTCTGTTTCCATGATTACAGCAGGTCACCTTACCTAGACAATAACATTTCTCCCTCTGATTCCATCAGTACAGTAGGTCACCGTACATAGACAATATCACTGCTCCCTCTGATTACATCAGTATAGCAGGTCACCGTTCTAAGACAATATCACTTCTCCCTCTGATTACTTCAACACAGCAGGTCACCGTTAAAGACAATATCACTTCTCATTCTGACTACATCAGTACAGCAGGTCACCGTACCTACCCAATATCACTTCTCCCTCTGATTACATCAGTAGAGCAGGTCACCGTACCTAGACGATATCACTTCTCCCTCAGATTACATTAGTATAGCAGGTCAATGTACCTAGACAATATCACTTCTCCCTCTGATTACATCAGTACAGCAGGTCACCGTACCTAGACAATATCACTTCTACCTCTGATAAATTCGGTATAGCAGGTCACCGTACCTAGACAATATCACTTCTCCCTCTGATTACATCAGTATAGCAGGTCACCGTACCTAGACAATATCACTTCTCCCTCCGATTACATCAGTAGAGCAGGTCACCGTTCCTAGACAATATAACTTCTCCTTTTGATTACATCAGTACAGCAGGTCACCGTAGATAGACAATATCACTTCTCCATTTGATTTCATCAGTACAGCAGGTCATCGTTCATAGACAATATCACTTCTCCCTCTGATTACATCAGTACTGCATGTCACCGTACATAGACAATATCACTTCTCCCTCTGATTACATCAGTACAGCAGGTCAACGTACCTAGACAATATCACTTTTCCCTCTGATTACAACAGTACAGCAGGTCACCGTACCTAGACAATATCACTTCTCTTTCTGATTACATCAGTATTGCAGGTCACCGTACATAGACAATTTCACTTCTGCCTCTGATTACATCAGTACAGCAGGTCACCGCTCATAGACAATATCACTTCTCCTTTTGATTACACCAGTAAAGCAGGTCACCGTCTATAGACAAAATTACTTCTCCCTCTGATTACGTCAGTACAGCAGGTCATCGTTCATAGACAATATCACTTCTCCTTCTGTTTATGTCAGTACAGCAGGTCACCGTTCATAGACAATAACACTTGTCCATCCCATTACATCAGTAAAGCAGGTCACCGTACCGAGAGAATATCACGTCTACCTCTGATTATATCAGTACAGCAGGTCACCGTAACTGGACAATACCATTTCTCCCGCTGATTTCCATCAGTAGAGCTGGTCACCTTACCTAGACAATATCATTTCTCCATATGATTCATCTAGTACAGCAGGTCACCGTTATTAGACAATATAACTTCTTCTGATTACATAAGTATAGCAGGTCACTGTACCTGGACAACATCACTTCTCCCTCTGATTACATAGTACAGCAGGTCACCGTACCTAGACAATATCTCTTCTCCCTCTGCTTACATCAGTACAGCAGGTCCCCGTACCTAGATAATATCACCTCTCCTTCTGATTTCCATCAGTACAGCAGGTCACCTTACCTAGACAATATCATTTCTATCTCTGTTTCCATCAGTACAGCAGGTCACCTTTCATAGACAATATCATTTCTCCTGATTACATCAGTACAGCAGGTCACCGTATATAGACAATATCACTGCTCCCTCTGATTACATCAGTATAGCAGGTCACCGTACTAAGACAATATCACTTCTACCTCTGATTACTTCAACATAGCAGGTCACCGTTCAAGACAATATCACTTTTCCTTCTGATTACATCAGTACAGCAGGTCACCGTACCTAGACGATATCACTTCTCCCTCTGATTACATCAGTATAGCAGGTCACAGTACCTAGAAAATATCACTTCTCCCTCTGATTACATCAGTACAGCAGGTCACCGTACATAGACAATATCACTTCTCCCTCTGATTACATCAGTATAGCATGTCACCGTACCTTGACAATATCACTTCTCCCTCTGATTACATCAGTATCGCAGGTCACCGTACCTAGACAATATCACTTCTACCTCTGATTACATCAGTACAGCAGGTCACCGTACATAGACAATATCACTTCTCCATCTGATTACATCAGTATAGCAGGTCACCGTTCATAGACAATATCACCTCTCCTTCTGATTACTTCAGTACAGCAGGTCACCGTTCATAAAAAATATCACTTCTGCATCTCATTACATCAGTACATCAGGTCACCGTACCTAGACAATTTAACCTCTCCCTCTGATTACATCAGTACCGCAGGTCACCGTTCATAGACAATATAATTTCTCCCTCTGAATACAACAGTACAGCAGGTCACCGTTCATAGACAATATCACTTCTCTTTCTGTTTACGTCAGTACAGCATGTCACCGTTCATTGACAATATCACTTATGCATCTCATTACATGAGTACATCAGGTCACCGTACCTAGACAAGATCACCTCTCTCTCTGATTACATCAGCACAGCATGTCACCGTACCTAGACAATATAATTTCTCCCCCTGAATACATCAGTACAGCACGTCACCGTTCATAGACAATATCACTTCTCCCTCTGAATAAATCAACACAGCAGGACACCGTTTATAGACAATATCACTTCTCCCTCTAATTACATCAGTACAGCAGGTCACCGTACCTAGACAATATCACTTCTCCCTCTGATTACATCAGTACAGCAGGTGACCGTTCATAGACAATATCACTTCTTCTTCTGATTTACATCAGTACATCAGGTCACCGTACCTAGACAATATCATTTCTCCCTCTGATTACATGAATACAGCAGGTAACCGTTCATAGACAATATCACTTCTCCTTCTGATTACATCAGTATGGCAGGTCACCGTACATGGACAATATCACTTCTCCCTCTGATAACATCAGTTCAGCAGGTCACCGTACCTAGACAATATCACTTCTCCCTCTGATTACATCAGTAAAGCAGGTTACCGTTCATAGAAAATAACACTTCTGCATCTGATTCTACCAGTACAACAGGTCACCGTTCATAGACGATATCACTTCTCCCTCTTATTACATCAGTATAGCGGGTCACCGTACATAGACAATATAACTTCTCCCTCTGATTACATCAGTACAGCAAGTCACTGTTCATAGACAATATCACTTCTCCCTTTGATTTCATCAGTACAGCAGGTCACCTTTCATAGACAATATCACTTCTCGATCAGATTACATCGGTACAGTATGTCACCGTACATAGACAATATCACTTTTCCCTCTGATTACATCAGTACAGCAGGTCACCGTACCTAGACAATATCACTTCTCCCTCTGATTACATCAGTAAAGCAGGTCACCGTACATAGACAATATCAGTTCTCCCTCTGATTACATCAGTACAGCAGGTCACCGTACCTAGACAATATCACTTCTCCTTCTGATTACATCAGTATTGCAGGTCAACATACACAGACAATATCACTTCTCCCTCTGATTACATCAGTACAGCAGGTCACCGTTCATAGACAATATCACTTCTCCTGCTGATTACACCAGTACAGCAGGTCACCGTTCATAGACAATATCACTTCTCCTTCTAATTACATCAGTACAGCAGGTCACCGTGCATAGACAATATCACTTCTCCCTCTAATTACATCAGTAGAGGAGGTCACCGTTCATAGACAATATCACCTCCCCTTCTGATTACTTCAGTACAGCAGGTTACCGTTCATAGAAAATATCACTTCTGCATCTCATTACATCAGTACATCAGGTCACCATACCTAGACAATATCACCTCTCCCTCTGATTACATCAGTACAGCAGGTCACCATTCATAGACCATATCACTTCTCCCTCCGATTACATCAGTACAGCAGGTCACCGTTCATAGACAATATTACTTCTCCTTCTGATTACATCAGTATAGAAGGTCACCGTACCTAGACAATATAATTTCTCCCTCTGAATACATCAGTACAGCAGGTCACCGTTCATAGACAATATCACTTCTCTCTGTGGATAAATCAGCACAGCAGGTCACCGTTTATAGACAATATCACTTCTCCCTCTAATTACATCAGTACAGCAGGTCACCGTTCATAGACAATATCACTACTCCTTCTCATTACACCAGTACAGCAGGTAACCGTACATAGACAATATTACTTGTCCCTCTGATTACGTAAGTACAGCAGGTCACCGTTCATAGACAATATCACTTCTCATTCTGATTACGTCAGTACAGCAGGTCACCGTTCATAGACAATATCACTTCTGCATCTCATTACATCAGTACAGCAGGTCACCGTTCATAGACAATATCACTTCTCCCTCTGATTACATAAGTACAGCAGGTCACCGTTCATAGACAATATAACTTGTCCTTCTGATTACATCAATACAGGAGGTCACCGTTTATAGACAATATCACATCTCCCCTGATTACATCAGTACAGCAGGTCACCGTACCTTTACAATATCACTTCATCCTCTGATTACATCAGTAGAGCAGGTCACCGTTCATAGATAATATCACCTCTCCTTCTGTTTCCATGATTACAGCAGGTCACCTTACCTAGACAATAACATTTCTCCCTCTGATTCCATCAGTACAGTAGGTCACCGTACATAGACAATATCACTGCTCCCTCTGATTACATCAGTATAGCAGGTCACCGTTCTAAGACAATATCACTTCTCCCTCTGATTACTTCAACACAGCAGGTCACCGTTCAAGACAATATCACTTCTCCCTCTGATTACATCAGTAGAGCAGGTCACCGTACCTAGACGATATCACTTCTCCCTCAGATTACATTAGTATAGCAGGTCAATGTACCTAGACAATATCACTTCTCCCTCTGATTACATCAGTACAGCAGGTCACCGTACCTAGACAATATCACTTCTACCACTGATAAATTCGGTATAACAGGTCACCGTACCTAGACAATATCACTTCTCCCTCTGATTACATCAGTATAGCAGGTCACCGTATCTAGACAATATCACTTCTACCTCTGATTATTTCAGAACAGCAGGTGACTGCACATAGACAATATCACTTCTCCCTCTGATTACATCAGTACAGCAGGTCACCGTTCATAGACAATATCATTTCTCCCTCTAATTACATCAGTACAGCAGGTCACCGTACCTGGACAATATCATTTCTCCCTCTGATTACACCAGTACAGCAGGTCACCGCTCATAGCCAATATGATTTCACATTCTGATTACACCAGTATAGCAAACCACCGTACATAGACAATATCACTTATCCATCTGATTACATCAGTACAGCAGGTCACCGTACCGGGAAAATATCACTTCTCCCTCTGATTACATCAGTACAGCAGGTCACCGTACCTTTCCAATATCATTTCTCCCTACGATTACATCAGAACAGCAGGTCACCGTTCATAGACAATATCACTTCTCCCTCTGATTACATCAGTAATGTAGGTCACCGCTCATTTACAATATCACTTCTACCTCTGATTACATCAGTACAGCAGGTCACCGTACATGGACAATATCAGTTCTCCCTCTGATTACATCAGTATAGGAGGTTACCGTACCTAGGTAATATCACTTCTCCCTCTGATTACATCAGTACAGCAGGTCACCGTTCATAGACAATATAACTTCTCCCTCTGATTACACCAGTACAGCAAGTCACCGTACATAGACAATATCACTTCTCCCTTTGATTTCATCAGTACAGCAGGTCACCTTTCATAGACAATATCACTTCTCCCTCTGATTCCATCACTAAAGCAGCTCATCGTACATAGACAATATCACTTCTTCCTCTGATTACATCAGTACAGCAGGTCATCGTTCCTAGACAATGTCACTTCTCCCTCTGATTACATCAGTACAGCAGGTCACCGAACTTAGACAATAGCACTTCTCCCTCTGATTACATCAGTAATGCAGGTCATCGTACATAGACAATATCACTTCTTCATCTGATTACATCAGTACAGTTGGTCTCCGTACCTAGACAATATCACTTCTCTCTCTGATTACAACAGTACAGCAGGTCACCGTACATAGACAATATCAATTCTCCCTCTGATTACATCAGTACAGCAGGTCACCGTACCTAGACAATATCACTTCTCCTTCTGATTACATCAGTATTCCAGGTCACCGTACCTAGACAATATCATTCTCCCTCTGATTACATCACTACAGCAGGTCACCGTTCATAGAAAATATCACTTCTGCATCTGATTACATCAGTACAGAAGGTCACCGTTCATAAACAATATCATTTCTCCCTCTGATTACATAAGTACAGCAGGTCACCGTTCATAGACAATATCACTTTTCCTGCTGATCACAGCAGTATAGCAAGTCACCGTACCTAGTAAATATAATTTCTCCCTCTGATTACATCAGCACAGCAGGTCACCGTTCATAGACAATATCACTTTTCCTTCTGATTACATCAGTATAGCAGGTCACCGTACCTCAACAGTATAATTTCTGCCTCTGATTACATCAGTACTGCAGGTCACCATTCATAGACCATATCATTTCTCCTTCTGATTACATCAATACAGGAGGTCACCGTTTATAGACAATATCACTTCTCCCTCTGATTACATCAGTACAGCAGGTCACCTTACCTAGACAGTATCATTTCTCCCTCTGATTCTATTAGTAGAGCAGGCCACCGTTCATAGACAATATCATTTCTTCTTATTACATCAGTATGGCAGGTCACCGTACCTGGACATCACTTCTCCCTCTGATTACATAGTACAGCAGGTCACCGTACCTAGACAATATCATTTCTCCTTCTGCTTACATCAGTATAGCAGGTCACAGTACCTAGACAATATCATTTTTCCCTCTGATTATTTCAGTAGAGCAGGTCACCGTTCATAGACAATATCGCTTCTCCTTCTGATTACATCAGTACAGCAGGTCACCGTACATAGACAAAATCACTGCTCCCTCTGATTACATCAGTATAACAGGTCACCGTTCATAGACCATATCATTTCTCCTTCTGATTACATCAGTACATCATGTCACCGTTCATAGACAGTATCACTTCTCCCTCTGATTACATAAGCACAGAAGGTCACCGTTCATAGACAATATCACTTCTCCTTCTGATTGCATCAGTACAGCGGGTCACCGTACCTAGACAATATCACTGCTCCCTCTGATTACATCAGTATAGCAGGTCACCGCACCTAGACAATATCACTTTAACCTCTGATTACATCAGTACATAAGGTGACTGAACATAGACAGTATCACTTCTCACTCTGATTACATCAGTATAGCAGGTCGCAGTACCTAGACGATATCTTTTCTCCCTCTGACTACATCAGTATAGCAGGTCACCGTACCTAGACAATATCACTTCTCGCTCTGATTACATCAGTACTGCTGGTCACCATTCATAGACATTATAAATTCTTGCACTGATTACATCAGTACAGCAGGTCACCGTTCCTAGTCAAAATAACTTCTCCTTTTGATTACATCAGTACAGCAGGTCACTGTACATAGACAATGTCACTAGACAATATCACTTCTCCCTCTGATTACGTCAGTACAGCAGGTCACCGTACATAGACAATATCACTTCTCCCTCTGATTACATCAGTACAGCAGGTCAACGTACCTAGACAATATCACTTCTCCCTCGGATTACATCAGTACAGCAGGTCATCGTACATAGACAATATCACTTCTCCCTCTGATTACATTAGTACAGCAGGTCACCGTTCATAGACAATATCACTTTTCCTGCCGATTACACCAGTACAGCAGGTCACCGTTCATAGACAATATCACTTCTCCTTCTGATTACACCAGTAAAGCAGGTCACCGTACAGAGACAACATTACTTCTCCCTCTGATTACGTCAGTACAGCAGGTCACCGTTCATAGACAATATCACTTCTTCTTCTGATTATGTCAGTACAGCAACTCACCGTTCATAGACAATATCACTTCTCCCTCTGATTAAATCAGTAAAGCAGGTCATCGTACATAGACAATATCACTTCTTCATCTGATTACATCAGTACAGCAGGGCACCGTACCTAGACAATATCACTTCTCCCTCTGATTATAACAGTACAGCAGGTCATCGTACATAGACAATATCAATTCTCCCTCTGATTACATCAGTACAGCAGGTCACCGTACCTAGACAATATCATTTCTCCTTCTGATTACATCAGTATTGCAGGTCACCGTACCTAGACAATATCACTTCTCCCTCTGATTACATCAGTACAGCAGGTCACCGTTCATAGAAAATATCACTTCTGCATCTGATTACATCAGTACAGAAGGTCACCGTTCATAGACAATATCACTTCTCCCTCTGATTACATAAGCACAGCAGGTCTCCGTTCATAGACAATATCACTTCTCCCTCTGATTACATCAGTACAGCAGGTCACCGTACCTAGAATATATCACTTCTCCTTCTGATTACATCAGTATTGCAGGTCACCGTACATAGACAATATCACTTCTCCCTCTGATTACATCAGTACAGCAGGTCACCGTTCATAGATAATAACACTTCTTCTTCTGATTACACCAGTACAGCAGGTCACCGTACATAGGCAATATCACTTCTCCCTCTGATTACATCAGTACTGCATGTCACCGTTCATAGACAATATCACTTCTCCATCTGATTACATCAGTACAGCAGGTCACCGTACCTAGACAATATCACTTCTCCCTCTGATAACATCAGTACAGCAGGTCACCGTTCATAGAAAATATCACTTCTGCATCTGATTACATCAGTACAGCATGTTACTGTTCATAGACAATATCACTTCTCCATCTGATTACATCACTATAGCAGGTCACCGTTCATAGACAATCTCACTTTTCCTTCTGATTACATCTTTATAGCAGGTCACCGTACATAGGCAATATAAATTCTCCCTCTGATTACATCAGTAATGCAGGTCACCGTTCATAGACAATATCACTTCTCCCTCTGATTACATCAGCACAGACGTTAGCTGTTCATAGACAATATCACTTCTCCTTCTGATTACATCAATACAGGAGGTCACCGTTTATAGACAATATCACTTCTCCCTCTGATTACATCAATACAGCAGTTCACCGTACCTAGACAATATAATTTCTCCCTCTGATTACATCAGTACGGCAGGTCACCGTTCATAGACAATATCACTTCCCCCTCTGATTACATAAGCATAGCAGATCACCGTTCATAGACAATATCACTTCTCCTTCTGAATACATTAATACAGGAGGTCACCGCTATAGACAATATCACTTCTCCTCTGATTACATCGGTACAGCAGGTCACCGTACCTAGACAATATCACTTCTCCCTCTGATTACATCAGTACAGCAGGTCACCGTTCATAGACAATATCACCTCTTCTGATTTCCATCAGTACAGCAGGTCACCCTACCTAGACAATATCATTTCTCCCTCTGATTCTATTAGTACAGCAGGCCACCGTTCATAGACAATATCATTTCTTCTTATTACATCTGTATATCAGGTCACCGTACCTGGACATCACTTCTCCCTCTGATTACATAGTACAACAGGTCACCGTACCTAGACAATATCATTTCTCCTTCTGCTTACATCAGTATAGCAGGTCACAGTACCTAGACAATATCATTTTCCCTCTGATTATATCAGTACAGCAGGTCACCGTTCATAGACAATATCACTTCTCCTTCTGATTACATCAGTACAGCAGGTCACCGTACATAGCCAAAATCACTGCTCCCTCTGAATACATCAGTATAGCAGGTCACCGTACTTAGACAGTATCACTTCTCCCTCTGAATACTTCAACACAGCGGGTCACAGTACCTAGACGGTATCACTTCTCCCTCTGATTACATCAGTATTGCAGGTCACCGTACCTAGACAATATCACTTCTCCCTCTGATTACATCAGTACAGCAGGTCACCGTTCATAGAAAATATCACTTCTGCATCTGATTACATCAGTACAGAAGGTCACCGTTCATAGACAATATCACTTCTCCCTCTGATTATATCAGTACAGCAGGTCACCGTTCATAGACAATATCACTCTTCCTTCTGATTATATTGGTATACCAGGTCACCGTACCTAGACAATATAATTTCTCCCTCTGATTACATCAGTACTGCCGGTCACCGTTGATAGACAATATCACTTCTCCTTCTGATTACATCAATACAGGAGGTCACCGTTTAAAGACAATATCACTTCTCCCTCTGATTACATCAGTACAGCAGGTAACCTTACCTAGACAATATAATTTCTCCCTCTGATTACATCAGTACAGCAGGTCACCGTTCATAGACAATATCACTTCTCCCTCTGATTACATAAGCACAGCAGGTCACCGTTGATAGACAATATCACTTCTCCTTCTTATTGCATAAGTACAGCGGGTCACCGTACCTAGACAATATCACTTCTCCCTCTGATTACATCAGTACAGCAGGTCACCGTACATAGATAATAACACTTCTCCCTCTGATTACGTCAGTATAGCATGTCACTGTATCTAGACAATATCACCTCTCCCTCTGATTACATCAGTATAGCAGGTCACTGTACCTAGACAATATCACTTCTACATCTGATTACATCAGTACAGCAGGTGACTGTACATAGACAATATCACTTCTCCCCCTGATTACAAGAGTATAGCAGGTCACAGTACCTAGACGATATCACTTCTCTCTCTGATTACATCAGTATAGCAGGTCACCCCACCTAGACAATATCACTTCTCCCTCTGATTACATCAGTACAGCAGGTCACCGTACATAGACAATATCACTTCTCCCTCTGATTACATCAGTACAACAGATCAACGTACCTAGACAATATCAATTCTCCCTCTGATTACATCAGTACAGCAGGTCACCGTACATAGACAGTATCAATTCTCCCTCTGATTACATGAGTACAGCAGGTCACCGTACCTAGACAATATCACTTCTCCTTCTGATTGCATCAGTATTGCAGGTCACTGTACCTAGACAATATCACTTCTCCCTCTAGTTACATCAGTACAGCAGGTCACCGTTCATAGACAATATCACACCTCCCTCTGATTACATCAGTACAGCAGGTCACCGTTCATAGACAATATCACTTGTCCTTCTGATTACATCAATACAGGAGGTCACCGTTTATAGACAATATCACATCTCCTACTGATTACACCAGTACAGCAGGTCACCGTTCACAGACAATATCACTTCTCCTTCTCATTACACCAGTACAATAGGTCACCGTACATACACAATATCATTTCTCCCTCTAATTACATCAGTACAGCAGGTCACCGTTCATAGACAATATCACTTCTCCTTCTGATTACGTCAGTACAGCAGGTCACCGTTCATAGACAATATCACCTCTGCATCTCATTACATCAGTACATCAGGTCACCGTACCTAGACAATATCACCTCTCCCTCTTAATACATCAGTACAGCAGGTCACCGTTCATAGACAATATCACTACTCCCTCCGATTACATTAGTACAGCAGGTCACCGTTCATAGACAATATCACTTCTCCTTCTGATTACATCAGAATAGCAGGTTACCGTACCTAGACAATATCACATCTCCTCTGATTACATCAGTACAGCAGGTCACCGTACCTAGACAATATCACTTCTCCCTCTGATTACATCAGTACAGTAGGTCACCGTTCATAGACAATATCACTTCTCCTGCTGATTACACCAGTACAGCAGGTCACCGTTCATAGACAATATCACTTCTCCTTCTCATTACATCAGTACAGCAGGTCACCGTACATAGACAATATTACTTCTCCCTCTGATTACGTCAGTACAGCAGGTCACCGTTCATAGACAATATCACTTCTCATTCTGATTACGTCAGTACAGCGGGTCACCGTTCATAGACAATATCACCTCTGCAACTCATTACATCAGTACATCAGGTCACCGTACCTAGACAATATTTCCTCTCCCTCTGATTACATCAGTACAGCAGGTCACCGTTCATAGACAATATCACTTATCCCTCTGATTACATAAGCCCAGCAGGTCACCGTTCATAGACAATATAACTTGTCCTTCCGATTACATCAATACAGGAGGTCACCGTTTATAGAAAATATCACATCTCCTCTCATTACATCAGTACAGCAAGTCACCGTACCTTTACAATATCACTTCTCCCTCTGATTACATCAGTACAGCAGGTCACCGTTCATAGACAATATCACTTCTCCTTCTGATTTCCATCAGTACAGCAGGTCACCTTACCTAGACAATATCATTTCTCCCTCTGATTCCATCAGTACAGTAGGTCACCGTTCATAGACAATATCACTTCTCCTGTATACATCAGTAAAGCAGGTCACCGTACATAGACAGTATCACTCCTCCCTCTGATTACATCAGTAGAGCAGGTCACCGTACCTAGACGATATCACTTCTCCCTCAGATTACATTAGTATAGCAGGTCAATGTACCTAGACAATATCACTTCTCCCTCTGATTACATCAGTACAGCAGGTCACCGTACATAGACAATATCACTTCTCCCTCTGATTAATTCAGTATAGTAGGTCACCGTACCTAGACAATATCACTTCTCCCTCTGATTACATCAGTACATCATGTCACCGTACCTAGACATTATCATTTCTCTCTCTGATTACATCAGTACAGCAGGTCAACGTTCATAGACAATATCACTTCTTCTGATTACATCAGTATAGCAGGTCACCGTACCTGGACAATATCATTTCTCCCTCTAATTACATAGTACAGCAGGTCACCGTTCATAGACAATATCACTTCTCCTTCTGATTACAACAGTACAACAGGTCACCGTACATAGACAATATCACTTCTCCCTATGATTACATCAGTACAGCATTTTTTTTTTTTTTTTTTTACCGTGGAGGCGAAAAATGTATTACGCATTCAACCCCCAGCCGAAGTGCAATGGCTGGGAGGATATGTGGGACTCTCCGCTTCCTCATGCGGCATACCCACTAAAAAACCCCTCCACGTTATAACAGTAGTTTGTTGTGAATCTCGTGGCTTTGCGCGGTCCCGCTGATGCACCCGCGTTAGTCGGCGAAAGATAGGAAGCTGCCGCACGTTGTGCGGGAGCGGGTATAAGGTTGTTTCTAGGCTAACAGCCATGGAACCTGACTGCAGCCTAGGGAGTAGAGGTGATATTGGAAAGGAAATAAAGGGTGGAAATTTGAGGAGAGAATAGGACGTAGACGTTATGGATTATACCTGCTTCGGAATTGCTCCACGAAGCTCCCAGTAGTCTTCCACTCCGTTGGTGGTCGGGCATTCCCGAGCCGTGCGTGCCCCTCAGCCTGTACAGGAAGAGGAGCAGTGATGGGTTGCTGACGTTTGGTTTAAAAAAGCTCAGCAGAGTATGCAGCTTGCTGCAGGAGAACCTGCCTCAGAGGCTGCATGAGGGCGTCGATCCTGGTGGACAGGTCGGCGGCTGAAGTCTGCTGGCTGGTGGCTGCTGCGGCGTTAGAAGCTTGCAGTTCCTGCAGCTTCTGTGTGAGAAGGCTGCATGTCTCTTCCAGAGCAGCTATTCGAGCGCCGACGTTCAGGATCTCCGCGTGGAGGTCCTGAATGGCTTCTCGCGTCGCTGCGTCTGTTGAGAGTGCAGGTGGTGAGGCCTCGGTGGTGGTTGTCTGCGGTGGAGTGGTACGGCGGGCAGAAGTTAGTGATGAAGTGCTGCTCCTTGGGTAGAGAGGGCACTGGGCTTGCCCTGTGTAGTGTCCTGTGCCACGACAGGTGGCACAGAATCGGCGGTGTCGGCGGAGATCATGCCCAGCGCACTCGGTGGTGGTGGAGTTGGTACCGCAGTAGTGGCACCTCGGTGTCGAAGAGCAGACTTCAGCGGTGTGGCCGTAGGCACAGCAGCGTCGGCAAGGCCGATGGCGTTCCTGTCGGCTAGCCTCGACGACCTGAAGTCGCCCTAATAAGGGCAACCCTGACGCCAAGGCAGCTTCCAGGTCAGCCTGGTCCTGTATCTCCAGACGGACGAGCGGCGTTGGTCCCCGGTCGCAGTAAATGCGGGTGGCCCTCAAGCATGAAGGCCACCGCGACTGCACGGCGGTGAGCAGATGCCGGGTGGTAAGGTCCCTAGGGACCCCCCGTACCACGGCACTGAACCGGGGCGGCGTCTTAGAGCTGGGTGGAGGCGTCGGTGGCGGCGGTGTTGGCGGCAACTGCGGCTGCAGTTGCGGCGAGACTGCGGTGGCGGCCGGCGAAGCAGGGCTTGCCGGGACCGGTATCAACGGAGAAGCTGCCTCCTCGGCGGCGGCCGAGGAAGAGGCGACGGGTGCTGCCTTAGCAGCGGCGTGTCTGCGCAGTCTCTTCTTGGCCGTACCTAGACAATATCACTTCTCCCTCTGATTACATCAGTACAGCAGGTCACCTTACATAGACAATATGAATTCTCCCTCTGATTACATCAGTACAGCAGGTCACCGTACCTAGACAATATCACTTCTCCTTCTGATTACATCAGTATTGCAGGTCACCGTACATAGACAATATCACTACTCCCTCTGATTACATCAGTACAGCAGGTCAACGTTCATAGACAATATCACTTCTCCTGCTGATTACACCAGTAAAGCAGGTCACCGTACATAGACAATATTACTTCTCCCTCTGATTACGTCAGTACAGCAGGTCACCGTTCATTGACAATATCACTTCTCCTTCTGATTATGTCAGTACAGCAGGTCACCGTTCATAGACAATATCACTTGTCCCTCTGATTATATCAGTAAAGCAGGTCATCGTACATAGACAATATCACTTCTTCATCTGAATACATGAGTACTGCAGGTCACCGTACCCTAGACAATATCACTTCTCCCTCTGATTACAACAGTACAGCAGTTCACTGTACATAGACAATATCAATTCTCCCTCTGATTACATCAGTACAGCAGGTCACCGTACCTAGACAATATCACTTCTCCTTCTGATTACATCAGTATTGCAGGTCACCGAACCTAGACAATATCACTTCTTCCTCTGATTACATCAGTACAGCAAGTCACCGTTCATAGAAAATATCACTTCTCCCTCTGATTAAATCAGTACAGCAGGTCACCGTTCATAGACAATATCACTTTTCCTTCTGATTACATCAGTATAGCAGGTCACCGAACCTAGACAATATAATTTCCTCCTCTGATTACATCAGCACTGTAGGTCACCGTTCATAGACAATATCAGTTCTCCTTCTGATTACATCAATACAGGAGGTCACCGTTTATAGACAATATCACTTTTCCCTCTGATTACATCAGTACAGCAGGTAACCTTACCTAGACAATATAATTTCACCCTCTGATTACATCAGTACAGCAGGTCACCGTTCATAGACAAAATCACTTCTCCCCCTGATTACATAAGCACAGCAGGTCACCGTCCATAGACAATATCACTTCTCCTTCTGATTGCATCGGTACAGCGGGTCACCGTACCTAGACAATATCACTTCTCCCTCTGATTACATCAGTACAGCAGGTCACCGTCCATAGACAATATCACTTCTCCCTCTGATTACATCAGTATAGCTGGTCACCATACCTAGACAATATCACTTCTACCTCTGATTACATCAGTACAGCAGGTGACTGTACATAGACAATATCACTTCTCCCTCTGATTACATCAGTATAGCAGGTCACAGTACCTAGACGATATCACTTCTCCCTCTGATTACATCAGTATAGCAGGTCACCGTACCTAGACAATATCACTTCTCCATCTGATTACATCAGTACAGCAGGTCAACGTACCTAGACAATATCACTTCTCCCTCGGATTACATCAGTACAGCAGGTCATCGTTAATAGACAATATCAATTCTCCCTCTGACTACATCAGTACTGCAGTTCACCGTACCTAGACAATATCACTTCTCCTTCTGATTACATCAGTATTGCAGGTCACCGTACATAAACAATATCACTTCTCCCTCTGATTACATCAGTACAGCAGGTCACCGTTCAGAGACAATATCACATCTCCTGCTGATTACACCAGTACAGCAGGTCACCGTTTATACACAATATCACTTCTCCTTCTGATTACACCAGTAAAGCAGGTCACCGTACATAGACAATATTACTTCTCCCTCTGATTACGTCAGTACAGCAGGTCACCGTTTATAGACAATATCACTTCTCCTTCTGATTATGTCAGTACAGCAGGTCACCGTTCATAGACAATATCACTTCTCCCTCTGATTACATCAGTAAAGCAGGTCATCGTACATAGACAATATCACTTCTCCCTCTGATTACATCAGTACAGCAGGTCACCGTACCTAGACAATATAACTTCTCCCTCGGATTACATCAGTACAGCAGGTCATCGTACATAGACAATATCAATTCTCCCTCTGATTACATCAGTACAGCAGGTCACCTTACATAGACAATATGAATTCTCCCTCTGATTACATCAGTACAGCAGGTCACCGTACCTAGACAATATCACTTCTCCTTCTGATTACATCAGTATTGCAGGTCACCGTACATAGACAATATCACTACTCCCTCTGATTACATCAGTACAGCAGGTCACCGTTCATAGACAATATCACTTCTCCTGCTGATTACACCAGTAAAGCAGGTCACCGTACATAGACAATATTACTTCTCCCTCTGATTACGTCAGTACAGCAGGTCACTGTTCATTGACAATATCACTTCTCCTTCTGATTATGTCAGTACAGCAGGTCACCGTTCATAGACAATATCACTTGTCCGTCTGATTATATCAGTAAAGCAGGTCATCGTACATAGACAATATCACTTCTTCATCTGAATACATGAGTACTGCAGGTCACCGTACCCTAGACAATATCACTTCTCCCTCTGATTACAACAGTACAGCAGTTCACTGTACATAGACAATATCAATTCTCCCTCTGATTACATCAGTACAGCAGGTCACCGTACCTAGACAATATCACTTCTCCTTCTGATTACATCAGTATTGCAGGTCACCGAACCTAGACAATATCACTTCTTCCTCTGATTACATCAGTACAGCAAGTCACCGTTCATAGAAAATATCACTTCTGCATCTGATTACATCAGTACAGAAGTTCACCGTTCATAGACAATATCACTTCTCCCTCTGATTACATCAGTACAGCAGGTCACCGTTCATAGACAATATCACTTTTCCTGCTGATTACATTAGTATAGCAGGTCACCGTACCTAGACAATATAATTTCTCCCTCTCATTACATCAGTACTGCAGGTCACCATTGATAGACAATATCACTTCTGCTTCTGATTAAATCAATACAGGAGGTCACCGTTTATAGACAATATCACTACTCCCTCTGATTACATCAGTACAGCAGATAACCTTACCTAGACAATATAATTTCTCCCTCTGATTACATCAGTACAGGAGGTCACCGTTCATAGACAATATCACTTCTCCCTCTGATTACATAAGCACAGAAGGTCACCGTTCATAGACAATTGCACTTCTCCTTCTGATTTCATCAGTACAGCGGGTCACCGTACCTAGACAATATCACTTCTCCCTCTGATTACATCAGTACAGCAGGTCACCGTTCATAGACAATATCACTTCTCCCTCTAATTACATCATATAGCATGTCACCGTACCTAGACAATATCACCTCTCCCTCTGATTACATCAGTACAGCAGGTCACCGTACATAGACAATATCACTTCTCCCTCTTATTACATCAGTATAGCATGTCACCGTACCTAGACAATATCACGTCTCCCTCTGATTACATCAGTATAGCAGGTCACTGTACCTAGAGAATATCACTTCTCCCTCTGATTACATCACTACAGCAGGTCTCCGTTCATAGACAATATAACTTCTTCCTCTGATTACATCAGTAAAGCAGGTCACCGTTCCTAGACAATATAACTTCTCCTTTTGATTACATCAGTACAGCAGGTCACCGTGCATAGACAATATCACTTCTCCCTTTGATTTCATCAGTACAGCAGGTCACCGTTCATAGACAATATCACTTCTCCCTCTGATTACATCAGTACAGCAGGTCACCGTACATAGACAATATCACTTCTCCCTCTGATTACATAAGTACAGCAGGTCAACGTACCTAGACAATATCATTTCTCCCTCTGATTACATCAGTACAGCAGGTCACCGTACATAGACCATATCAATTCTCCCTCTGATTTTATCAGTACAGCAGGTCACCGTACCTAGACAATATCACTTCTCCTTCAGATTACATCAGTATTGCAGGTCACCGTACATAGAAAATATCACTTCTCCCTCTGATTACATCAGTACAGCAGGTCACCGTTCATAGACAATATCACTTTTCCTTCTGATTACATCAGTACAGCAGGTCACCGTACATAAACAATATCACTGCTCTCTCTGATTACATCAGTATAGCAGGTCACCGTACTAAGACAATATCACTTCTCCCTCTGATTACTTTAACACAGCAGGTCACCGTTCAAGACAATATCACTTCTCATTCTCATTACATCAGTACAGCAGGTCACCGTACCTAGCCAATATCACTTCTCCCTCTGATTACATCAGTAGAGCAGGTCACCGTACCTAGACGATATCACTTCTCCCTCAGATAACATTAGTATAGCACGTCAATGTACCTAGGCAATATCACTTCTCCCTCTGAATACATCAGTACAGCAGGTCACCGTACATAGACAATATTACTTCTCCCTCTGATTAATTCAGTATAGCAGGTCACCGTACCTAGACAATATCACTTCTCCCTCTGATTACATCAGTATAGCAGGTCACCGTACCTAGACAATATCATTTCTACCTCTGATAATTTCAGAACAGCAGGTGACTGCACATAGACAATATCACTTCTCCCTCTGATTACATCAGTATAGCAGGTCACAGTTCCTAGACTATATCACTTCTCCCTCTGATTACAACAGTACAGTAGGTCACCGTACATAGACAATATCACTTCTCCCTCTGATTACATCAGTACAGCAGGTCAACGTACCTAGACAATATCACTTCTCCTTCTGATTACATCAGTACAGCAGGCCACCGTACATAGACAATATCAATTCTCCCTCTGATTACATCAGTACAGCAGGTCACCGTACCTAGACAATATCACTTCTCCTTCTGATTACATCAGTATTGCAGGTCACCGTACATAGACAATATCACTACTCCCTCTGATTACATCAGTACAGCAGGTCACCGTTCATAGACAATATCAATTCTCCTGCTGATTACACCAGTACAGCAGGTCATCGTTCATAGACAATATCACTTCTCCTTCAGATTACACTAGTAAAGCAGGTCACCGTACATAGACAATATTACTTCTCCCTCTGATTACGCCAGTACAGCAGGTCACCGTTCATAGAGAATATCACTTCTCCCTCGGATTATATCAGTAAAGCAGGCCATCGTACATAGACAATATCACTTCTACATCCGATTACATCAGTACAGCAGGTCACCGTACCTAGACAATATCACTTTTCCCTCTGATTACAACAGTACAGCACTTCACCGTACATAGACAATATCAATTCTTCCTCTGATTACATCAGTACAGCAGGTCACCGTACTTAGACAATATAACTTCTCCTTCTGATTACATCAGTACAGCAGGTCACCGTTCATAGACAATATCACTTCTCCCTCTGATTACATAAGCACAGCAGGTCACCGTTCATAGACAATATCACTTCTCCTTCTGATTGCATCAGTACAGCGGGTCACCGTACTTAGACAATATAACTTCTCCCTTTGATTACATCAGTACAGTAGTCACCGTACATAGACAATATCACTTCTCCCTCTGATTACATCAGTAGAGCATGTCACCGAACCTAGACAATATCACTTCTCCCTCTGATTACATCAGTATAGCAGGTCATACCCAGACAATATCACTTCTACCTCTGATTACATCAGTACCGCAGTTGACTGTACATAAACAATATCACTTCTCCCTCTGATTACATCAGTATAGCAGGTCACAGTACCTAGACGATATCACTTCTCCCTCTGATTACATCAGTATAGTAGGTCACCGTACCTAGACAATATCGCTTCTCCCTCTGATTACATCAGTACAGCAGGTCAACGTACCTAGACAATATCACTTCTCCCTCGGCTTACATCAGTACGGCAGGTCATCGTACATAGACAATATCAATTCTCGATCGGATTACATCAGTACAGCAGGTCACGGTACCTAGACAATATCACTTCTCCTTCTGATTACATCAGTATTGCAGGTCACCGTACATAGACAATATCACTTCTCCCTCTGATTACATCAGTACAGCAGGTCACCGTTCATAGACAATATCACTTTCCTGCTGATTACACCAGTACAGCAGGTCACCGTTTATAGACAATATCACTTCTCCTTCTGATTACACCAGTAAAGCAGGTCACCGTACTTAGACAATATTACTTCTCCCTCTGATTACGTCAGTACAGCAGGTCACCGTTCATAGACAATATCACTTCTCCTTCTGATTATGTCTGTACAGCAGGTCACCGTTCATAGACAATATCACTTCTCCCTCTGATTACATCAGTACAGCAGGTCACCGTACCTAGACAATATCACTTTTCCCTCTGATTACAACAGTACAGCAGTTCACCGTACATAGACAATATCAATTCTTCCTCTGATTACATCAGTACAGCAGGTCACCGTACTTAGACAATGTAACTTCTCCTTCTGATTACATCAGTACTGCAGGTCACCGTTCATAGACAATATCACTTCTCCCTCTGATTACATCAGTACAGCAGGTAACCTTACCTAGACAATATAATTTCTCCCTCTGATTACATCAGTACAGCAGGTCACCGTTCATAGACAATATCACTTCTCCCTCTGATTACATAAGCACAGCAGGTCACCGTTCATAGACAATATCACTTCTCCTTCTGATTGCATCAGTACAGCGGGTCACCGTACCTAGACAATATAACTTCTCCCTTTGATTACATCAGTACAGTAGTCACCGTACATAGACAATATAACTTCTCCCTCTGATTACATCAGTAGAGCATATCACCGTACCTAGACAATATCACTTCTCCCTCTGATTACATCAGTATAGCAGGTCATACCCAGACAATATCACTTCTACCTCTGATTACATCAGTACAGCAGGTGACTGTACATAAACAATATCACTTCTCCCTCTGATTACATCAGTATAGCAGGTCACATTACCTAGACGATATCACTTCTCCCTCTGATTACATCAGTATAGCAGGTCACCGTACCTAGACAATATCGCTTCTCCCTCTGATTACATCAGTACAGCAGGTCAACGTACCTAGACAATATCACTTCTCCCTCGGCTTACATCAGTACGGCAGGTCACCGTACATAGACAATATCAATTCTCGATCGGATTACATCAGTACAGCAGGTCACGGTACCTAGACAATATCACTTCTCCTTCTGATTACATCAGTATTGCAGGTCACCGTACATAGACAATATCACTTCTCCCTCTGATTACATCAGTACAGCAGGTCACCGTTCATAGACAATAACACTTTCCTGCTGATTACACCAGTACAGCAGGTCACCGTTTATAGACAATATCACTTCTCCTTCTGATTAAACCAGTAAAGCAGGTCACCGTACTTAGACAATATTACTTCTCCCTCTGATTACGTCAGTACAGCAGGTCACCGTTCATAGACAATATCACTTCTCCTTCTGATTATGTCAGTACAGCAGGTCACCGTTCATAGACAATATCACTTCTCCCTCTGATTACATCAGTAAAGCAGGTCATCGTACATAGACAATATCACTTTTTCATCTGATTACATCAGTACAGCAGGTCACCGTACGTAGACAATATCACTTTCCCTCGGATTACATCAGTACAGCAGGTAATCGTACATAGACAATATCAAGTCTCCCTCGAATTACATCAGTACAGCAGGTCACTGTACCTCGACATAATCACTTCTCCTTCTGATTACATCAGTATTGCAGGTTGCCGTACCTAGACAATATCACTTCTCCTTCTGATTACATCAGTATTGCAGGACACCGTGCCTAGACAATACCACTTCTCCCTCTGATTACATCAGTACAGCAGGTCACCATTCATAGAAAATATCACTTCTCCCTCTGATTACATCAGTACTGCAGGTCACCGTTCATAGACAATATCACTTTTCCTTCTGATTACATCAGTACAGCAGGTAACCTTACATAGACAATATAATTTCTCCCTCTGATTACATCAGTACAGCAGGTCACCGTTCATAGACAATATCACTTCTCCCTCTGATTACATCAGTATAGCAGGTCACCGTACCTAGACAATATCACTTCTCCCTCTAATTACAACAGTACAGCAGCTCACCGTACATAGACAATATCACTTCTCCCTCTGATTACATCAGTACAGCAGGTCAACGTACCTAGACAATATCACTTCTCCCTCTGATTACATCAGTATAGCATGTCACCGTACCTAGACAATATCACCTCTCCCTCTGATTACATCAGTATAGCAGGTCACTGTACCTAGACAATATCACTTCTACCTCTGATTACATCAGTACAGCAGGTCACCGTTCATAGACAATATCACTTCTCCCTCTGATTACATCAGTACAGCAGGTCACCGTACATAGACAATATCACTTCTCCCTCTGATTACATCAGTACAGCAGGTCAACGTGCCTAGACAATATCACTTCTACGTCTGATTACATCAGTACAGCAGGTCACCGTACATAGACAATATCATTTCTCCCTCTGATTAAATCAGTACAGCAGGTCATCGTACCTACACAATATCACTTCTCCTTCAGATTACATCAGTATTGCAGGTCACCGTACATAGACAATATCACTTCTCCCTCTGATTACATCAGTACAGCAGGTCACCGTTCATAGACAATATCACTTCTCCTGCTGATTACACCAGTACAGCAGGTCACCGTTCATAGACAATATCACTTCTCCTTCTGATTACACTAATAAAGCAGGTCATCGTACATTGACACTATTAATTCTCCTTCTGATTACGTCAGTACAGCAGGTCACCGTTCATAGACAATATCACTTCTCCTTCTGATTATGTCAGTACAGCAGGTCACCGTTCATAGACAATATCACTTCTCCTGCTGATTACACTAATAAAGCAGGTCACCGTACCTGGACAATATCATTTCTCCCTCGATTACACCAGTACAGCAGGTCACCGCTCATAGAACTTATCACTTCTCCTTCTAATTACACCAGTACAGCAGGTCACCGTACCTAGACAATATCACTTTTCCCTCTAGTTACATCGGTACAGCAGTTCACCGTTCATAGAAAATAACACTTCTGCCTCTGATTACATCAGTACAACAGGTCACCGTTCATAGACAATATTACTTTTCTTTCTGATTACATCAGTATAGCAAGTCACCGCACCTAGAATTATATAATTTCTCCCTCTGATTACATCAATACAGCAGGTCACCGTTCATAGACAATATCACTTCTCCCTCTGATTATATAAGCACAGCAGGTCACCGTTCATAGACAATATCACTTGTCCTTCTGATTACATCAATACAGGAGGTCACCGTTTATAGACAATATCACATCTCCTGCTGATTACACCAGTACAGCAGGTCACCGTTCATAAACAATATCACTTCTTCTCATTACACTAGTACAGCAGGTCTGCGTACATACACAATATCATTTCTCCCTCTAATTACATCAGTACAGTAGGTCACTGTACATAGACAATATCAATTCTCCCTCTGATTACATCAGTACAGCAGGTCACCGTACCTAGACAATATCACTTCTCCTTCTGATTACATCAGTATTGCAAGTCACCGTACCTAGACAATATCACTTCTCCCTCTGATTACATCAGTACAGCAGGTCACCGTTCATAGATAATATCACCTCTCCTTCTGTTTCCATCATTACAGCAGGTCACCATACCTAGACAATAACATTTCTCCCTCTGATTCCATCAGTACAGTAGGTCACCGTACATAGACAATATCACTGCTCCCTCTGATTACATCAGTATAGCAGGTCACCGTTCTAAGACAATATCACTTCTCCCTCTGATTACTTCAACACAGCAGGTCACCGTTCAAGACAATATCACTTCTCATTCTGACTACATAAGTACAGCAGGTCACCGTACCTACCCAATATCACTTCTCCCTTGATTACATCAGTAGAGCAGGTCACCGTACCTAGACAATATCACTTCTCCTACTGATTACATCAGTACAGCAGGTCACCGTACCTAGATAATATCACTTCAACCTCTGATTAATTCGGTATAGCAGGTCACCGTACCTAGACAATATCACTTCTCCCTCTGATTACATCAGTATAGCAGGTCACCGTACCTAGACAATATCACTTCTACCTCTGATTATTTCAGAACAGCAGGTGACTGCACATAGACAATATCACTTCTCCCTCCGATTACATCAGTACAGCAGGTCACCGTTCCTAGACAATATAACTTCTCCTTTTGATTACATCAGTACAGCAGGTAACCGAAGATAGAGAATATCACTTCTCCCTTTGATTTCATCAGTACAGCAGGTCATCGTTCATAGACAATATCACTTCTCCCTCTGATTACATCTGTACTGCAGGTCACCGTACATAGACAATATCACTTCTCCCTCTGAATACATCAGTACAGCAGGTCAACGTACCTAGACAATATCACTTTTCCCTCTGATTACAACAGTACAGCAGGTCACCGTACATAGACAATATCAATTCTCCCTCTGATTACATCAGTACAGCAGGTCACCGTACCTAGACAATATCACTTCTCCTTCTGATTACATCAGTATTGCAGGTCACCGTACATAGACAATATCACTTCTGCCTCTGATTACATCAGTACAGCAGGTCACCGTTCATAGACAATATCACTTCTCCTTTTGATTACACCAGTAAAGCAGGTCACCGTCTATAGACAAAATTACTGCTCCCTCTGTTTACGTCAGTACAGCAGGTCACCGTTCATAGACAATATCACTTCTCCTTCTGATTATGTCAGTACAGCAGGTCACCGTTCATAGACAATAACACTTGTCCATCCCGTTACATCAGTAAAGCAGGTCACCGTACCGAGACAATATCACTTCTACCTCTGATTATATCAGTACAGCAGGTCACCGTAACTGGACAATACCATTTCTCCCGCTGATTTCCATCAGTACAGCTGGTCACCTTACCTAGACAATATCATTTCTCCTTATGATTCATCTAGTACAGCAGGTCACCGTTGATAGACTATATAACTTCTTCTGATTACATAAGTATAGCAGGTCACTGTACCTGGACAACATCACTTCTCCCTCTGATTATATAGTACAGCAGGTCACCGTACCTAGACAATATCTTTTCTCCCTCTGCTTACATCAGTACAGCAGGTCCCCATACCTGGATAATATCACCTCTCCTGATTTCCATCAGTACAGCAGGTATCTTACCTAGACAATATCATTTCTCCCTCTGTTTCCATCAGTATAGCAGGTCACCATTCATAGACAATATCACTTCTCCTGATTACATCAGTACAGCAGGTCACCGTATATAGACAATATCACTGCTCTCTCTGATTACATCAGTATAGCAGGTCACCGTACTAAGACAATATCACTTCTACCTCTGATTACTTCAACATAGCAGGTCACCGATCAAGACAATATCACTTTTCCTTCTGATTACATCAGTACAGCAGGTCACCGTACCTAGACGATATCACTTCTCCCTCTGATTACATCAGTATAGCAGGTCACAGTACCTAGAAAATATCACTTCTCCCTCTGATTACATCAGTACAGCAGGTCACCGTACATAGACAATATCACTTCTCCCTCTGATTACATCAGTATAGCATGTCACCGTACCTAGACTATATCACTTCTCCCTCTGTATACATCAGTATCGCAGGTCACCGTACCTAGACAATATCACTTCTACCTCTGATTACATCAGTACAGCAGGTCACCGTACATAGACAATATCACTTCTCCATCTGATTACATCAGTATAGCAGGTCACCGTTCATAGACAATATCACCTCTCCTTCTGATTACTTCAGTACAGCAGGTCACCGTTTATAGACAATATCACTTCTGCATCTCATTACATCAGTACATCAGGTCACCGTACCTAGACAATTTAAATTCTCCCTCTGATTACATCAGTACAGCAGGTCACCGTTCATAGACAATATAATTTCTCCCTCTGAATACAACAGTACAGCAGGTCACCGTTCATAGACAATATCACTTCTCCTTCTGATTACGTCAGTACAGCATGTCACCGTTCATTGACAATATCACTTCTGCATCTCATTACATCAGTACATTAGGTCACCGTACCTAGACAATATCACCTCTCCCTATGATTACATCAGTACAGCATGTCACCGTACCGAGACAATATAATTTCTCCCCCTGAATACATCAGTATGGCACGTCACCGTTCATAGACAATATCACTTCTCCCTCTGAATAAATCAGCACAGCAGGACACCGTTTATAGACAATATCACTTCTCCCTCTAATTACATCAGTACAGCAGGTCACCGTACCTTGACAATATCACTTCTCCCTCTGATTACATCAGTACAGCAGGTCACCGTTCATAGACAATATCACTTCTTCTTCTGATTTACATCAGTACATCAGGTCATCGTACCTAGACAATATCATTTCTCCCTCTGATTACATGAATACAGCAGGTCACCGTTCATAGACATTATCACTTCTCCTTCTGATTACATCAGTATGGCAGGTCACCGTACATGGACAATATCACTTCTCCCTCTGATAACATCAGTTCAGCCGGTCACAGTACCTAGACAATATCACTTCTCCCTCTGATTACATCAGTAAAGCAGGTCACCGTACATAGACAATATCAATTCTCCCTCTGATTACATCAGTACAGCAGGTCACCGTACATAGACAATATCACTTCTCCCTCTGAGTACATCAGTACAGCAGGTCACCGTTCATAGAAAATAACACTTCTGCATCTGATTCAACCAGTACAACAGGTCACCGTTCATAGACGATATCACTTCTCCCTCTTATTAGATCAGTATAGCAGGTCACCGTACATAGACCATATAACTTCTCCCTCTGATTACATCAGTACAGCAAGTCACTGTTCATAGACAATATCACTTCTCCCTTTGATTTCATCAGTACAGCAGGTCACCGTTCATAGACAATATCACTTCTCGATCAGATTACATCGGTACAGCATGTCACCGTACATAGACAATATCACTTCTCCCTCTGATTACATCAGTACAGCAGGTCACCGTACCTAGACAATATCACTTCTCCCTCTGATTACATCAGTAAAGCAGGTCACCGTACATAGACAATATCAATTCTCCCTCTGATTACATCAGTACAGCAGGTCACCGTACTTAGACAATATCACTTCTCCTTCTGATTACATCAGTATTGCAGGTCAACATACACAGACAATATTACTTCTCCCTCTGATTACATCAGTACAGCAGGTCACCGTTCATAGACACTATCACTTCTCCTGCTGAATACACCAGTACAGCATGTCACCGTTCATAGACAATATCACTTCTCCTTCTCATTACATCAGTACAGCAGGTCACCGTGCATAGACAATATCACTTCTCCCTCTAATTACATCAGTAGAGGAGGTCACCGTTCATAGACAATATCACCTCCCCTTCTGATTACGTCAGTACAGCAGGTTAACGTTCATAGAAAATATCACTTCTTTATCTCATTACATCAGTACATCAGGTCATCGTTCATAGACAATATCACTTCTCCCTCCGCTTACATCAGTACAGCAGGTCACCGTTCATAGACAATATTACTTTTCCTTCTGATTACATCAGTAAAGCAAGGCACCGTACCTAGAATTATATAATTTCTCCCTCTGATTACATCAGTACAGCAGGTCACCGTTCATAGACAATATCACTTCTCCCTCTGACTACATAAGCACAGCAGGTCACCGTTCATAGACAATATCACTTGTCCTTCTGACTACATCAATACAGGAGGTCACCGTTTATAGACAATATCACATCTCCTGCTGATTACACCAGTACAGCAGGTCACCGTTCATAGACAATATCACTACTCCTTCTCATTACACCAGTACAGCAGGTAACCGTACATAGACAATATTACTTGTCCCTCTGATTACGTCAGTACAGCAGGTCACCGTTCATAGACAATATCACTTCTGCATCTCATTACATCAGTACAGCAGGTCCTCGTTCATAGACAATATCACTTCTCCCTCTGATTACATAAGCACAGCAGGTCACCGTTCATAGACAATATAACTTGTCCTTCTGATTACATCAATACAGGAGGTCACCGTTTATAGACAATATCACATCTCCCCTGATTACATCAGTACAGCAGGTCACCGTACCTTTACAATATCACTTCATCCTCTGATTACATCAGTACAGCAGGTCACCGTTCATAGATAATATCACCTCTCCTTCTGTTTCCATGATTACAGCAGGTCACCTTACCTAGACAATAACATTTCTCCCTCTGATTCCATCAGTACAGTAGGTCACCGTACATAGACAATATCACTGCTCCCTCTGATTACATCAGTATAGCAGGTCACCGTTCTAAGACAATATCACTTCTCCCTCTGATTACTTCAACACAGCAGGTCACCGTTCAAGACAATATCACTTCTCATTCTGACTGCATCAGTACAGCAGGTCAACGTACCTACCCAATATCACTTCTCCCTCTGATTACATCAGTGGAGCAGGTCACCGTACCTAGACGATATCACTTCTCCCTCAGATTACATTAGTATAGCAGGTCAATGTACCTAGACAATATCACTTCTCCCTCTGATTACATCAGTACAGCAGGTCACCGTACCTAGACAATATCGCTTCTACCTCTGATAAATTCGGTATAGCAGGTCACCGTACCTAGACAATATCACTTCTCCCTCTGATTACATCAGTATAGCAGGTCACCGTACCTAGACAATATCACTTCTGCCTCTGATTATTTCAGAACAGCAGGTGACTGCACATAGACAATATCACTTCTCCCTCCGATTACATCAGTACAGCAGGTCACCGTTCCTAGACAATATAACTTCTCCTTTTGATTACATCAGTACAGCAGGTCACCGTAGATAGACAATATCACTTCTCCATTTGATTTCATCAGTACAGCAGGTCATCGTTCATAGACAATATCACTTCTCCCTCTGATTACATCAGTACTGCATGTCACCGTACATAGACAATATCACTTCTCCCTCTGATTACATCAGTACAGCAGGTCAACGTACCTAGACATTATCACTTTTCCCTCTGATTACAACAGTACAGCAGGTCACCGTACCTAGACAATATCACTTCTCCTTCTGATTACATCAGTATTGCAGGTCACCGTACATAGACAATTTCATTTCTGCCTCTGATTACATCAGTACAGCAGGTCACCGTTCATAGACAATATCACTTCTCCTTTTGATTACACCAGTAAAGCAGGTCACCGTCTATAGACAAAATTACTTCTCCCTCTGATTACGTCAGTACAGCAGGTCATCGTTCATAGACAATATCACTTCTCCTTCTGATTATGTCAGTACAGCAGGTCACCGTTCATAGACAATAACACTTGTCCATCCCATTACATCAGTAAAGCAGGTCACCGTACCGAGACAATATCACTTCTACCTCTGATTATATCAGTACAGCAGGTCACCGTAACTGGACAATACCATTTCTCCCGCTGATTTCCATGAGTACAGCTGGTCACCTTACCTAGACAATATCATTTCTCCATATGATTCATCTAGTACAGCAGGTCACCGTTATTAGACAATCTAACTTCTTCTGATTACATAAGTATAGCAGGTCACTGTACCTGGACAACATCACTTCTCCCTCTGATTACATAGTACAGCAGGTCACCGTTCATAGAAAATAACACTTCTGCATCTGATTCCACCAGTACAACAGGTCACCGTTCATAGACGATATCACTTCTGCCTCTTATTAGATCAGTATAGCAAGTCACTGTTCATAGACAATATCACTTCTCCCTTTGATTTCATCAGTACAGCATGTCACCGTTCATAGACAATATCACTTCTCGATCAGATTACATCGGTACAGCATGTCACCGTACATAGACAATATCAGTTCTCCCTCTGATTACATCAGTACAGCAGGTCACCGTACCTAGACAATATCACTTCTCCCTCTGATTACATCAGTAAAGCAGGTCACCGGACATAGACAATATCAATTTTCCCTCTGATTACATCAGTAGAGCAGGTCAGCGTACTTAGACAATATCACTTCTCCTTCTGATTACATCAGTATTGCAGGTCAACATACACAGACAATATTACTTCTCAATCTGATTACATCAGTACAGCAGGTCACCGTTCATAGACAATATCACTTCTCCTGCTTATTACACCAGTACAGCAGGTCACCGTTCATAGACAATATCACTTCTCCTTCTCATTACATCAGTACAGCAGGTCACCGTGCATAGACAATATCACTTCTCCCTCTAATTACATCAGTAGAGGAGGTCACCGTTCATTTACAATATCACCTCCCATTCTGATTACGTCAGTACAGCAGGTTACCGTTCATAGAAAATATCACTTCTTTATCACATTACATCAGTACATCAGGTCATCGTTCATAGACAATATCACTTCTCCCTCCGCTTACATCAGTACAGCAGGTCACCGTTCATAGACAATATCACTTTTCCTTCTGATTACATCAGTAAAGCAAGGCACCGTACCTAGAATTATATAATTTCTCCCTCTGATTACATCAGTACAGCAGGTCACCGTTCATAGACAATATCACTTCTCCCTCTGACTACATAAGCACAGCAGGTCACCGTTCATAGACAATATCACTTGTCCTTCTGATTACATCAATACAGGAGGTCACCCTTTATAGATAATATCACATCTCCTGCTGATTACACCAGTACAGCAGGTCACCGTTCATAGACAATATCACTACTCCTTCTCCTTACACCAGTACAGCAGGTAACCGTACATAGACAATATTACTTGTCCCTCTGATTACGTCAGTACAGCAGGTCACCGTTCATAGACAATATCACTTCTATTTCTGATTACGTCAGTACAGCAGGTCACCGTTCATAGACAATAACACTTCTGCATCTCATTACATCAGTACAGCAGGTCACCGTTCATAGACAATATCACTTCTCCTTCTGATTACATAAGCACAGCAGGTCACCGTTCATAGACAATATAACTTGTCCTTCTGATTACATCAATACAGGAGGTCACCGTTTATAGACAATATCACATCTCCCCTGATTACATCAGTACAGCAGGTCACCGTACCTTTACAATATCACTTCATCCTCTGATTACATCTGTAGAGCAGGTCACCGTTCATAGATAATATCACCTCTCCTTCTGTTTCCATGATTACAGCAGGTCACCTTACCTAGACAATAACATTTCTCCCTCTGATTCCATCAGTACAGTAGGTCACCGTACATAGACAATATCACAGCTCCCTCTGATTACATCAGTATAGCAGGTCACCGTTCTAAGACAATATCACTTCTCCCTCTGATTACTTCAACACAGCAGGTCACCGTTAAAGACAATATCACTTCTCATTCTGACTACATCAGTACAGCAGGTCACCGTACCTACCCAATATCACTTCTCCCTCTGATTACATCAGTAGAGCAGGTCACCGTACCTAGACGATATCACTTCTCCCTCAGATCACATTAGTATAGCAGGTCAATGTACCTAGACAATATCACTTCTCCCTCTGATTACATCAGTACAGCAGGTCACCGTACCTAGACAATATCACTTCTACCTCTGATAAATTCGGTATAGCAGGTCACCGTACCTAGACAATATCACTTCTCCCTCTGATTACATCAGTATAGCAGGTCACCGTACCTAGACAATATCACTTCTCCCTCCGATTACATCAGTACAGCAGGTCACCGTTCCTAGACAATATAACTTCTCCTTTTGATTACATCAGTACAGCAGGTCACCGTAGATAGACAATATCACTTCTCCATTTGATTTCATCAGTACAGCAGGTCATCGTTCATAGACAATATCACTTCTCCCTCTGATTACATCAGTACTGCATGTCACCGTACATAGACAATATCACTTCTCCCTCTGATTACATCAGTACAGCAGGTCAACGTACCTAGACAATATCACTTTTCCCTCTGATTACAACAGTACAGCAGGTCACCGTACCTAGACAATATCACTTCTCCTTCTGATTACATCAGTATTGCAGGTCACCGTACATAGACAATTTCACTTCTGCCTCTGATTACATCAGTACAGCAGGTCACCGCTCATAGACAATATCACTTCTCCTTTTGATTACACCAGTAAAGCAGGTCACCGTCTATAGACAAAATTACTTCTCCCTCTGATTACGTCAGTACAGCAGGTCATCGTTCATAGACAATATCACTTCTCCTTCTGTTTATGTCAGTACAGCAGGTCACCGTTCATAGACAATAACACTTGTCCATCCCATTACATCAGTAAAGCAGGTCACCGTATCGAGAGAATATCACGTCTACCTCTGATTATATCAGTACAGCAGGTCACCGTAACTGGACAATACCATTTCTCCCGCTGATTTCCATCAGTAGAGCTGGTCACCTTACCTAGACAATATCATTTCTCCATATGATTCATCTAGTACAGCAGGTCACCGTTATTAGACAATATAACTTCTTCTGATTACATAAGTATAGCAGGTCACTGTACCTGGACAACATCACTTCTCCCTCTGATTACATAGTACAGCAGGTCACCGTACCTAGACAATATCTCTTCTCCCTCTGCTTACATCAGTACAGCAGGTCCCCGTACCTAGATAATATCACCTCTCCTTCTGATTTCCATCAGTACAGCAGGTCACCTTACCTAGACAATATCATTTCTATCTCTGTTTCCATCAGTACAGCAGGTCACCTTTCATAGACAATATCATTTCTCCTGATTACATCAGTACAGCAGGTCACCGTATATAGACAATATCACTGCTCCCTCTGATTACATCAGTATAGCAGGTCACCGTACTAAGACAATATCACTTCTACCTCTGATTACTTCAACATAGCAGGTCACCGTTCAAGACAATATCACTTTTCCTTCTGATTACATCAGTACAGCAGGTCACCGTACCTAGACGATATCACTTCTCCCTCTGATTACATCAGTATAGCAGGTCACAGTACCTAGAAAATATCACTTCTCCCTCTGATTACATCAGTACAGCAGGTCACCGTACATAGACAATATCACTTCTCCCTCTGATTACATCAGTATAGCATGTCACCGTACCTTGACAATATCACTTCTCCCTCTGATTACATCAGTATCGCAGGTCACCGTACCTAGACAATATCACTTCTACCTCTGATTACATCAGTACAGCAGGTCACCGTACATAGACAATATCACTTCTCCATCTGATTACATCAGTATAGGAGGTCACCGTTCATAGAAAATAACACTTCTGCATCTGATTCAACCAGTACAACAGGTCACCGTTCATAGACGATATCACTTCTCCCTCTTATTAGATCAGTATAGCAGGTCACCGTACATAGACCATATAACTTCTCCATCTGATTACATCAGTACAGCAAGTCACTGTTCATAGACAATATCACTTCTCCCTTTGATTTCATCAGTACAGCAGGTCACCGTTCATAGACAATATCACTTCTCGATCAGATTACATCGGTACAGCATGTCACCGTACATAGACAATATCACTTCTCCCTCTGATTACATCAGTACAGCAGGTCACCGTACCTAGACAATATCACTTCTCCCTCTGATTACATCAGTAAAGCAGGTCACCGTACATAGACAATATCAATTCTCCCTCTGATTACATCAGTACAGCAGGTCACCGTACTTAGACAATATCACTTCTCCTTCTGATTACATCAGTATTGCAGGTCAACATACACAGACAATATTACTTCTCCCTCTGATTACATCAGTACAGCAGGTCACCGTTCATAGACACTATCACTTCTCCTGCTGAATACACCAGTACAGCATGTCACCGTTCATAGACAATATCACTTCTCCTTCTCATTACATCAGTACAGCAGGTCACCGTGCATAGACAATATCATTTCTCCCTCTAATTACATCAGTAGAGGAGGTCACCGTTCATAGACAATATCACCTCCCCTTCTGATTACGTCAGTACAGCAGGTTAACGTTCATAGAAAATATCACTTCTTTATCTCATTACATCAGTACATCAGGTCATCGTTCATAGACAATATCACTTCTCCCTCCGCTTACATCAGTACAGCAGGTCACCGTTCATAGACAATATTACTTTTCCTTCTGATTACATCAGTAAAGCAAGGCACCGTACCTAGAATTATATAATTTCTCCCTCTGATTACATCAGTACAGCAGGTCACCGTTCATAGACAATATCACTTCTCCCTCTGACTACATAAGCACAGCAGGTCACCGTTCATAGACAATATCACTTGTCCTTCTGACTACATCAATACAGGAGGTCACCGTTTATAGACAATATCACATCTCCTGCTGATTACACCAGTACAGCAGGTCACCGTTCATAGACAATATCACTACTCCTTCTCATTACACCAGTACAGCAGGTAACCGTACATAGACAATATTACTTGTCCCTCTGATTACGTCAGTACAGCAGGTCACCGTTCATAGACAATATCACTTCTGCATCTCATTACATCAGTACAGCAGGTCACCGTTCATAGACAATATCACTTCTCCCTCTGATTACATAAGCACAGCAGGTCACCGTTCATAGACAATATAACTTGTCCTTCTGATTACATCAATACAGGAGGTCACCGTTTATAGACAATATCACATCTCCCCTGATTACATCAGTACAGCAGGTCACCGTACCTTTACAATATCACTTCATCCTCTGATTACATCAGTACAGCAGGTCACCGTTCATAGATAATATCACCTCTCCTTCTGTTTCCATGATTACAGCAGGTCACCTTACCTAGACAATAACATTTCTCCCTCTGATTCCATCAGTACAGTAGGTCACCGTACATAGACAATATCACTGCTCCCTCTGATTACATCAGTATAGCAGGTCACCGTTCTAAGACAATATCACTTCTCCCTCTGATTACTTCAACACAGCAGGTCACCGTTCAAGACAATATCACTTCTCATTCTGACTGCATCAGTACAGCAGGTCAACGTACCTACCCAATATCACTTCTCCCTCTGATTACATCAGTGGAGCAGGTCACCGTACCTAGACGATATCACTTCTCCCTCAGATTACATTAGTATAGCAGGTCAATGTACCTAGACAATATCACTTCTCCCTCTGATTACATCAGTACAGCAGGTCACCGTACCTAGACAATATCGCTTCTACCTCTGATAAATTCGGTATAGCAGGTCACCGTACCTAGACAATATCACTTCTCCCTCTGATTACATCAGTATAGCAGGTCACCGTACCTAGACAATATCACTTCTGCCTCTGATTATTTCAGAACAGCAGGTGACTGCACATAGACAATATCACTTCTCCCTCTGATTACATCAGTACAGCAGGTCACCGTTCCTAGACAATATAACTTCTCCTTTTGATTACATCAGTACAGCAGGTCACCGTAGATAGACAATATCACTTCTCCATTTGATTTCATCAGTACAGCAGGTCATCGTTCATAGACAATATCACTTCTCCCTCTGATTACATCAATACTGCATGTCACCGTACATAGACAATATCACTTCTCCCTCTGATTACATCAGTACAGCAGGTCAACGTACCTAGACATTATCACTTTTCCCTCTGATTACAACAGTACAGCAGGTCACCGTACCTAGACAATATCACTTCTCCTTCTGATTACATCAGTATTGCAGGTCACCGTACATAGACAATTTCATTTCTGCCTCTGATTACATCAGTACAGCAGGTCACCGTTCATAGACAATATCACTTCTCCTTTTGATTACACCAGTAAAGCAGGTCACCGTCTATAGACAAAATTACTTCTCCCTCTGATTACGTCAGTACAGCAGGTCATCGTTCATAGACAATATCACTTCTCCTTCTGATTATGTCAGTACAGCAGGTCACCGTTCATAGACAATAACACTTGTCCATCCCATTACATCAGTAAAGCAGGTCACCGTACCGAGACAATATCACTTCTACCTCTGATTATATCAGTACAGCAGGTCACCGTAACTGGACAATACCATTTCTCCCGCTGATTTCCATGAGTACAGCTGGTCACCTTACCTAGACAATATCATTTCTCCATATGATTCATCTAGTACAGCAGGTCACCGTTATTAGACAATCTAACTTCTTCTGATTACATAAGTATAGCAGGTCACTGTACCTGGACAACATCACTTCTCCCTCTGATTACATAGTACAGCAGGTCACCGTTCATAGAAAATAACACTTCTGCATCTGATTCCACCAGTACAACAGGTCACCGTTCATAGACGATATCACTTCTGCCTCTTATTAGATCAGTATAGCAAGTCACTGTTCATAGACAATATCACTTCTCCCTTTGATTTCATCAGTACAGCATGTCACCGTTCATAGACAATATCACTTCTCGATCAGATTACATCGGTACAGCATGTCACCGTACATAGACAATATCAGTTCTCCCTCTGATTACATCAGTACAGCAGGTCACCGTACCTAGACAATATCACTTCTCCCTCTGATTACATCAGTAAAGCAGGTCACCGGACATAGACAATATCAATTTTCCCTCTGATTACATCAGTAGAGCAGGTCAGCGTACTTAGACAATATCACTTCTCCTTCTGATTACATCAGTATTGCAGGTCAACATACACAGACAATATTACTTCTCAATCTGATTACATCAGTACAGCAGGTCACCGTTCATAGACAATATCACTTCTCCTGCTTATTACACCAGTACAGCAGGTCACCGTTCATAGACAATATCACTTCTCCTTCTCATTACATCAGTACAGCAGGTCACCGTGCATAGACAATATCACTTCTCCCTCTAATTACATCAGTAGAGGAGGTCACCGTTCATTTACAATATCACCTCCCATTCTGATTACGTCAGTACAGCAGGTTACCGTTCATAGTAAATATCACTTCTTTATCACATTACATCAGTACATCAGGTCATCGTTCATAGACAATATCACTTCTCCCTCCGCTTACATCAGTACAGCAGGTCACCGTTCATAGACAATATCACTTTTCCTTCTGATTACATCAGTAAAGCAAGGCACCGTACCTAGAATTATATAATTTCTCCCTCTGATTACATCAGTACAGCAGGTCACCGTTCATAGACAATATCACTTCTCCCTCTGACTACATAAGCACAGCAGGTCACCGTTCATAGACAATATCACTTGTCCTTCTGATTACATCAATACAGGAGGTCACCGTTTATAGATAATATCACATCTCCTGCTGATTACACCAGTACAGCAGGTCACCGTTCATAGACAATATCACTACTCCTTCTCATTACACCAGTACAGCAGGTAACCGTACATAGACAATATTACTTGTCCCTCTGATTACGTCAGTACAGCAGGTCACCGTTCATAGACAATATCACTTCTATTTCTGATTACGTCAGTACAGCAGGTCACCGTTCATAGACAATAACACTTCTGCATCTCATTACATCAGTACAGCAGGTCACCGTTCATAGACAATATCACTTCTCCTTCTGATTACATAAGCACAGCAGGTCACCGTTCATAGACAATATAACTTGTCCTTCTGATTACATCAATACAGGAGGTCACCGTTTATAGACAATATCACATCTCCCCTGATTACATCAGTACAGCAGGTCACCGTACCTTTACAATATCACTTCATCCTCTGATTACATCTGTAGAGCAGGTCACCGTTCATAGATAATATCACCTCTCCTTCTGTTTCCATGATTACAGCAGGTCACCTTACCTAGACAATAACATTTCTCCCTCTGATTCCATCAGTACAGTAGGTCACCGTACATAGACAATATCACAGCTCCCTCTGATTACATCAGTATAGCAGGTCACCGTTCTAAGACAATATCACTTCTCCCTCTGATTACTTCAACACAGCAGGTCACCGTTAAAGACAATATCACTTCTCATTCTGACTACATCAGTACAGCAGGTCACCGTACCTACCCAATATCACTTCTCCCTCTGATTACATCAGTAGAGCAGGTCACCGTACCTAGACGATATCACTTCTCCCTCAGATCACATTAGTATAGCAGGTCAATGTACCTAGACAATATCACTTCTCCCTCTGATTACATCAGTACAGCAGGTCACCGTACCTAGACAATATCACTTCTACCTCTGATAAATTCGGTATAGCAGGTCACCGTACCTAGACAATATCACTTCTCCCTCTGATTACATCAGTATAGCAGGTCACCGTACCTAGACAATATCACTTCTCCCTCCGATTACATCAGTACAGCAGGTCACCGTTCCTAGACAATATAACTTCTCCTTTTGATTACATCAGTACAGCAGGTCACCGTAGATAGACAATATCACTTCTCCATTTGATTTCATCAGTACAGCAGGTCATCGTTCATAGACAATATCACTTCTCCCTCTGATTACATCAGTACTGCATGTCACCGTACATAGACAATATCACTTCTCCCTCTGATTACATCAGTACAGCAGGTCAACGTACCTAGACAATATCACTTTTCCCTCTGATTACAACAGTACAGCAGGTCACCGTACCTAGACAATATCACTTCTCCTTCTGATTACATCAGTATTGCAGGTCACCGTACATAGACAATTTCACTTCTGCCTCTGATTACATCAGTACAGCAGGTCACCGCTCATAGACAATATCACTTCTCCTTTTGATTACACCAGTAAAGCAGGTCACCGTCTATAGACAAAATTACTTCTCCCTCTGATTACGTCAGTACAGCAGGTCATCGTTCATAGACAATATCACTTCTCCTTCTGTTTATGTCAGTACAGCAGGTCACCGTTCATAGACAATAACACTTGTCCATCCCATTACATCAGTAAAGCAGGTCACCGTATCGAGAGAATATCACGTCTACCTCTGATTATATCAGTACAGCAGGTCACCGTAACTGGACAATACCATTTCTCCCGCTGATTTCCATCAGTAGAGCTGGTCACCTTACCTAGACAATATCATTTCTCCATATGATTCATCTAGTACAGCAGGTCACCGTTATTAGACAATATAACTTCTTCTGATTACATAAGTATAGCAGGTCACTGTACCTGGACAACATCACTTCTCCCTCTGATTACATAGTACAGCAGGTCACCGTACCTAGACAATATCTCTTCTCCCTCTGCTTACATCAGTACAGCAGGTCCCCGTACCTAGATAATATCACCTCTCCTTCTGATTTCCATCAGTACAGCAGGTCACCTTACCTAGACAATATCATTTCTATCTCTGTTTCCATCAGTACAGCAGGTCACCTTTCATAGACAATATCATTTCTCCTGATTACATCAGTACAGCAGGTCACCGTATATAGACAATATCACTGCTCCCTCTGATTACATCAGTATAGCAGGTCACCGTACTAAGACAATATCACTTCTACCTCTGATTACTTCAACATAGCAGGTCACCGTTCAAGACAATATCACTTTTCCTTCTGATTACATCAGTACAGCAGGTCACCGTACCTAGACGATATCACTTCTCCCTCTGATTACATCAGTATAGCAGGTCACAGTACCTAGAAAATATCACTTCTCCCTCTGATTACATCAGTACAGCAGGTCACCGTACATAGACAATATCACTTCTCCCTCTGATTACATCAGTATAGCATGTCACCGTACCTTGACAATATCACTTCTCCCTCTGATTACATCAGTATCGCAGGTCACCGTACCTAGACAATATCACTTCTACCTCTGATTACATCAGTACAGCAGGTCACCGTACATAGACAATATCACTTCTCCATCTGATTACATCAGTATAGCAGGTCACCGTTCATAGACAATATCACCTCTCCTTCTGATTACTTCAGTACAGCAGGTCACCGTTCATAAAAAATATCACTTCTGCATCTCATTACATCAGTACATCAGGTCACCGTACCTAGACAATTTAACCTCTCCCTCTGATTACATCAGTACCGCAGGTCACCGTTCATAGACAATATAATTTCTCCCTCTGAATACAACAGTACAGCAGGTCACCGTTCATAGACAATATCACTTCTCTTTCTGTTTACGTCAGTACAGCATGTCACCGTTCATTGACAATATCACTTATGCATCTCATTACATGAGTACATCAGGTCACCGTACCTAGACAAGATCACCTCTCTCTCTGATTACATCAGCACAGCATGTCACCGTACCTAGACAATATAATTTCTCCCCCTGAATACATCAGTACAGCACGTCACCGTTCATAGACAATATCACTTCTCCCTCTGAATAAATCAACACAGCAGGACACCGTTTATAGACAATATCACTTCTCCCTCTAATTACATCAGTACAGCAGGTCACCGTACCTAGACAATATCACTTATCCCTCTGATTACATCAGTACAGCAGGTCACCGTTCATAGACAATATCACTTCTTCTTCTGATTTACATCAGTACATCAGGTCACCGTACCTAGACAATATCATTTCTCCCTCTGATTACATGAATACAGCAGGTAACCGTTCATAGACAATATCACTTCTCCTTCTGATTACATCAGTATGGCAGGTCACCGTACATGGACAATATCACTTCTCCCTCTGATAACATCAGTTCAGCAGGTCACCGTACCTAGACAATATCACTTCTCCCTCTGATTACATCAGTAAAGCAGGTTACCGTTCATAGAAAATAACACTTCTGCATCTGATTCTACCAGTACAACAGGTCACCGTTCATAGACGATATCACTTCTCCCTCTTATTACATCAGTATAGCGGGTCACCGTACATAGACAATATAACTTCTCCCTCTGATTACATCAGTACAGCAAGTCACTGTTCATAGACAATATCACTTCTCCCTTTGATTTCATCAGTACAGCAGGTCACCTTTCATAGACAATATCACTTCTCGATCAGATTACATCGGTACAGTATGTCACCGTACATAGACAATATCACTTTTCCCTCTGATTACATCAGTACAGCAGGTCACCGTACCTAGACAATATCACTTCTCCCTCTGATTACATCAGTAAAGCAGGTCACCGTACATAGACAATATCAGTTCTCCCTCTGATTACATCAGTACAGCAGGTCACCGTACCTAGACAATATCACTTCTCCTTCTGATTACATCAGTATTGCAGGTCAACATACACAGACAATATCACTTCTCCCTCTGATTACATCAGTACAGCAGGTCACCGTTCATAGACAATATCACTTCTCCTGCTGATTACACCAGTACAGCAGGTCACCGTTCATAGACAATATCACTTCTCCTTCTAATTACATCAGTACAGCAGGTCACCGTGCATAGACAATATCACTTCTCCCTCTAATTACATCAGTAGAGGAGGTCACCGTTCATAGACAATATCACCTCCCCTTCTGATTACGTCAGTACAGCAGGTTACCGTTCATAGAAAATATCACTTCTGCATCTCATTACATCAGTACATCAGGTCACCATACCTAGACAATATCACCTCTCCCTCTGATTACATCAGTACAGCAGGTCACCGTTCATAGACCATATCACTTCTCCCTCCGATTACATCAGTACAGCAGGTCACCGTTCATAGACAATATCACTTCTCCTTCTGATTACATCAGTATAGAAGGTCACCGTACCTAGACAATATAATTTCTCCCTCTGAATACATCAGTACAGCAGGTCACCGTTCATAGACAATATCACTTCTCTCTGTGGATAAATCAGCACAGCAGGTCACCGTTTATAGACAATATCACTTCTCCCTCTAATTACATCAGTACAGCAGGTCACCGTTCATAGACAATATCACTACTCCTTCTCATTACACCAGTACAGCAGGTAACCGTACATAGACAATATTACTTGTCCCTCTGATTACGTCAGTACAGCAGGTCACCGTTCATAGACAATATCACTTCTCATTCTGATTACGTCAGTACAGCAGGTCACCGTTCATAGACAATATCACTTCTGCATCTCATTACATCAGTACAGCAGGTCACCGTTCATAGACAATATCACTTCTCCCTCTGATTACATAAGTACAGCAGGTCACCGTTCATAGACAATATAACTTGTCCTTCTGATTACATCAATACAGGAGGTCACCGTTTATAGACAATATCACATCTCCCCTGATTACATCAGTACAGCAGGTCACCGTACCTTTACAATATCACTTCATCCTCTGATTACATCAGTAGAGCAGGTCACCGTTCATAGATAATATCACCTCTCCTTCTGTTTCCATGATTACAGCAGGTCACCTTACCTAGACAATAACATTTCTCCCTCTGATTCCATCAGTACAGTAGGTCACCGTACATAGACAATATCACTGCTCCCTCTGATTACATCAGTATAGCAGGTCACCGTTCTAAGACAATATCACTTCTCCCTCTGATTACTTCAACACAGCAGGTCACCGTTCAAGACAATATCACTTCTCCCTCTGATTACATCAGTAGAGCAGGTCACCGTACCTAGACGATATCACTTCTCCCTCAGATTACATTAGTATAGCAGGTCAATGTACCTAGACAATATCACTTCTCCCTCTGATTACATCAGTACAGCAGGTCACCGTACCTAGACAATATCACTTCTACCACTGATAAATTCGGTATAACAGGTCACCGTACCTAGACAATATCACTTCTCCCTCTGATTACATCAGTATAGCAGGTCACCGTATCTAGACAATATCACTTCTACCTCTGATTATTTCAGAACAGCAGGTGACTGCACATAGACAATATCACTTCTCCCTCTGATTACATCAGTACAGCAGGTCACCGTTCATAGACAATATCACTTCTTCTTCTGATTTACATCAGTACATCAGGTCACCGTACCTAGACAATATCATTTCTCCCTCTGATTACATGAATACAGCAGGTAACCGTTCATAGACAATATCACTTCTCCTTCTGATTACATCAGTATGGCAGGTCACCGTACATGGACAATATCACTTCTCCCTCTGATAACATCAGTTCAGCAGGTCACCGTACCTAGACAATATCACTTCTCCCTCTGATTACATCAGTAAAGCAGGTTACCGTTCATAGAAAATAACACTTCTGCATCTGATTCTACCAGTACAACAGGTCACCGTTCATAGACGATATCACTTCTCCCTCTTATTACATCAGTATAGCGGGTCACCGTACATAGACAATATAACTTCTCCCTCTGATTACATCAGTACAGCAAGTCACTGTTCATAGACAATATCACTTCTCCCTTTGATTTCATCAGTACAGCAGGTCACCTTTCATAGACAATATCACTTCTCGATCAGATTACATCGGTACAGTATGTCACCGTACATAGACAATATCACTTTTCCCTCTGATTACATCAGTACAGCAGGTCACCGTACCTAGACAATATCACTTCTCCCTCTGATTACATCAGTAAAGCAGGTCACCGTACATAGACAATATCAGTTCTCCCTCTGATTACATCAGTACAGCAGGTCACCGTACCTAGACAATATCACTTCTCCTTCTGATTACATCAGTATTGCAGGTCAACATACACAGACAATATCACTTCTCCCTCTGATTACATCAGTACAGCAGGTCACCGTTCATAGACAATATCACTTCTCCTGCTGATTACACCAGTACAGCAGGTCACCGTTCATAGACAATATCACTTCTCCTTCTAATTACATCAGTACAGCAGGTCACCGTGCATAGACAATATCACTTCTCCCTCTAATTACATCAGTAGAGGAGGTCACCGTTCATAGACAATATCACCTCCCCTTCTGATTACGTCAGTACAGCAGGTTACCGTTCATAGAAAATATCACTTCTGCATCTCATTACATCAGTACATCAGGTCACCATACCTAGACAATATCACCTCTCCCTCTGATTACATCAGTACAGCAGGTCACCGTTCATAGACCATATCACTTCTCCCTCCGATTACATCAGTACAGCAGGTCACCGTTCATAGACAATATCACTTCTCCTTCTGATTACATCAGTATAGAAGGTCACCGTACCTAGACAATATAATTTCTCCCTCTGAATACATCAGTACAGCAGGTCACCGTTCATAGACAATATCACTTCTCTCTGTGGATAAATCAGCACAGCAGGTCACCGTTTATAGACAATATCACTTCTCCCTCTAATTACATCAGTACAGCAGGTCACCGTTCATAGACAATATCACTACTCCTTCTCATTACACCAGTACAGCAGGTAACCGTACATAGACAATATTACTTGTCCCTCTGATTACGTCAGTACAGCAGGTCACCGTTCATAGACAATATCACTTCTCATTCTGATTACGTCAGTACAGCAGGTCACCGTTCATAGACAATATCACTTCTGCATCTCATTACATCAGTACAGCAGGTCACCGTTCATAGACAATATCACTTCTCCCTCTGATTACATAAGTACAGCAGGTCACCGTTCATAGACAATATAACTTGTCCTTCTGATTACATCAATACAGGAGGTCACCGTTTATAGACAATATCACATCTCCCCTGATTACATCAGTACAGCAGGTCACCGTACCTTTACAATATCACTTCATCCTCTGATTACATCAGTAGAGCAGGTCACCGTTCATAGATAATATCACCTCTCCTTCTGTTTCCATGATTACAGCAGGTCACCTTACCTAGACAATAACATTTCTCCCTCTGATTCCATCAGTACAGTAGGTCACCGTACATAGACAATATCACTGCTCCCTCTGATTACATCAGTATAGCAGGTCACCGTTCTAAGACAATATCACTTCTCCCTCTGATTACTTCAACACAGCAGGTCACCGTTCAAGACAATATCACTTCTCCCTCTGATTACATCAGTAGAGCAGGTCACCGTACCTAGACGATATCACTTCTCCCTCAGATTACATTAGTATAGCAGGTCAATGTACCTAGACAATATCACTTCTCCCTCTGATTACATCAGTACAGCAGGTCACCGTACCTAGACAATATCACTTCTACCTCTGATTATTTCAGAACAGCAGGTGACTGCACATAGACAATATCACTTCTCCCTCCGATTACATCAGTACAGCAGGTCACCGTTCCTAGACAATATCACTTCTCCATTTGATTTCATCAGTACAGCAGGTCATCGTTCATAGACAATATCACTTCTCCCACTGATTACATCAGTACTGCATGTCACCGTACATAGACAATATCACTTCTCCCTCTGATTACATCAGTACAGCAGGTCAACGTACCTAGACAATATCACTTTTCCCTCTGATTACAACAGTACAGCAGGTCACCGTACCTAGACAATATCACTTCTCCTTCTGATTACATCAGTATTGCAGGTCACCGTACATAGACAATTTCACTTCTGCCTCTGATTACATCAGTACAGCAGGTCACCGTTGATAGACAATATCACTTCTCCTTTTGATTACACCAGTAAAGCAGGTCACCGTCTATAGACAAAATTACTTCTCCCTCTGATTACGTCAGTACAGCAGGTCATCGTTCATAGACAATATCACTTCTCCTTCTGATTATGTCAGTACAACACTTGTCCATCCCATTACATCAGTAAAGCAGGTCACCGTACCGAGACAATATCACTTCTACCTCTGATTATATCAGTACAGCAGGTCACCGTAACTGGACAATACCATTTCTCCCGCTGATTTCCATCAGTACAGCTGGTCACCTTACCTAGACAATATCATTTCTCCATATGATTCATCTAGTACAGCAGGTCACCGTTATTAGACAATATAACTTCTTCTGATTACATAAGTATAGCAGGTCACTGTACCTGGACAACATCACTTCTCCCTCTGATTACATAGTACAGCAGGTCACCGTACCTAGACAATATCTTTTCTCCCTCTGCTTACATCAGTACAGCAGGTCCCCGTACCTAGATAATATCACCTCTCCTTCTGATTTCCATCAGTACAGCAGGTCACCTTACCTAGACAATATCATTTCTCCCTCTGTTTCCATCAGTACAGCAGGTCACCTTTCATAGACAATATCATTTCTCCTGATTACATCAGTACAGCAGGTCACCGTATATAGACAATATCACTGCTCCCTCTGATTACATCAGTATAGCAGGTCACCGTACTAAGACAATATCACTTCTACCTCTGATTACTTCAACATAGCAGGTCACCGTTCAAGACAATATCACTTTTCCTTCTGATTACATCAGTACAGCAGGTCACCGTACCTAGACGATATTACTTCTCCCTCTGATTACATCAGTATAGCAGGTCACAGTACCTAGAAAATATCACTTCTCCCTCTGATTACAGCAGTACAGCAGGTCACCGTACATAGACAATATCACTTCTCCCTCTGATTACATCAGTATAGCATGTCACCGTACCTAGACAATATCACTTCTCCCTCTGATTACATCAGTATCGCAGGTCACCGTACCTAGACAATATCACTTCTACCTCTGATTACATCAGTACAGCAGGTCACCGTACATAGACAATATCACTTCTCCATCTGATTACATCAGTATAGCAGGTCACCGTTCATAGTCAATATCACCTCTCCTTCTGATTACTTCAGTACAGCAGGTCACCGTTCATAGACAATATCACTTCTGCATCTCATTACATCAGTACATCAGGTCACCGTACCTAGACAATTTAACCTCTCCCTCTGATTACATCAGTACCGCAGGTCACCGTTCATAGACAATATAATTTCTCCCTCTGAATACAACAGTACAGCAGGTCACCGTTCATAGACAATATCACTTCTCCTTCTGTTTACGTCAGTACAGCATGTCACCGTTCATTGACAATATCACTTCTGCATCTCATTACATCAGCACAGCATGTCACCGTACCTAGACAATATAATTTCTCCCCCTGAATACATCAGTACAGCACGTCACCGTTCATAGACAATATCATTTCTCCCTCTGAATAAATCAACACAGCAGGACACCGTTTATAGACAATATCACTTCTCCCTCTAATTACATCAGTACAGCAGGTCACCGTACCTAGACAATATCACTTCTCCCTCTGATTACATCAGTACAACAGGTCACCGTTCATAGACAATATCACTTCTTCTTCTGATTTATATCAGTACATCAGGTCACCGTACCTAGACAATATCATTTCTCCCTCTGATTACATGAATACAGCAGGTAACCGTTCATAGACAATATCACTTCTCCTTCTGATTACATCAGTATGGCAGGTCACCGTACATGGACAATATCACTTCTCCCTCTGATAACATCAGTTCAGCAGGTCACCGTACCTAGACAATATCACTTCTCCCTCTGATTACATCAGTAAAGCAGGTTACCGTTCATAGAAAATAACACTTCTGCATCTGATTCCACCAGTACAACAGGTCACCGTTCATAGACGATATCACTTCTCCCTCTTATTACATCAGTATAGCAGGTCACCGTACATAGACAATATAATTTCTCCCTCTGATTACATCAGTACAGCAGGTCACCGTTCATAGACAATATCACTTCTCCCTGTGGATAAATCAGCACAGCAGGTCACCGTTTATAGACAATATCACTTCTCCCTCTAATTACATCAGTACAGCAGGTCACCGTACATAGACAATATCAATTCTCCCTCTGATTACATCAGTACAGCAGGTCACCGTACATTGACAATATCACTTCTCCCTTTGATAACATCAGTACAGCAGGTCTCCGTACCTAGAGAATGTCATTTCTCCCTCTGATTACATCAGTACAGCAAGTCACCGTTCATAGACAATATCACTTCTCCGTCAGATTACACCAGTACAGCAGGTCACCGTACCTAGACAATATCACTTCTACCTCTGATTTCATAAGTACAGCAGGTCACCGTTCATAGACAATATCACTTCTCCTTCTGATGACATCAGTACAGCAGGTCACCGATCATAGACAATATCACTTCTCCCTCTGATTATATCAGTACAGGAGGTCACCGTACCTACACAGTATAATGTCTCCCTCTGATTACATCAGTACTGCAGGTCACCGTTCATAGACAATATCACTTCTCCCTCTGATTACATCGGTACAGCAGGTCACCGTACCTAGACAATATCACTTCTCCCTCTGAGTACATCAGTACAGCAGGTCACAGTTGATAGACAATATCACTTCTGCTTCTGATTTACATCAGTACAGCAGTTCACTGTACATAGACAATATCAGTGCTCCCTCTGATTACATCAGTACAGAGGGTTACCGTTCATAGACAATATCACCTCTCATTCTGATTTCCATCAGTACAGCAGGTCACCTTACCTAGACAATATCATTTCTCCCTCTGATTCCATCAGTACAGCAGGTCACCGTTCATAGACAATATCACATCTTCTGATTACATATGTACAGCAGGTCACCGTACATAGACAATATCACTGCTCCCTTTGATTACATCAGTATAGCAGGTCACCGAACTAAGACAATATCAGTTCTCCCTCTGATTACTTCAACACAGCAGTTCACCGTTCAAGACAATATCTCTTTTCCTTCTGATTACATCAGTAAAACAGGTCACCGTACCTAGACAATATCACTTCTCCCTCTGATTACATCAGTATAGCAGGTCACCGTACCCAGACGATATCACTTCTGCCTCTGATTACATCAGTATAGCAGGTCACAGTACCTAGAAAATATCACTTCTCACTCTGATTACATCAGTACAGCAGGTCACCGTACATAGACAATATCACTTCTCCCTCTGATTACACCAGTATAGCATGTCACCGTACCTAGACAATATCACTTCTCCCTCTTAATACATCAGTATCGCAGGTCACCGTACCTAGACAATATCACTTCTACTTCTGATTACATCAGTACAGCAGGTCACCGTACATAGACAATATCACTTCTCCCTCTGATTACATCAGTATAGCAGGTCACCGTACCTAGACGATATCACTTCCCACTCTTATTTCATCAGTATAGCAGGTCACCGTACCTAGACAATATCACTTCTCCCTCTGATTACTTCAGTACAGCAGGTCACCGTTCATAGACAATATCACTTCTCCCTCATATTTCATAAGTACAGCAGGTCACCGTTCATAGACAATATCAATTCTCCCTCAGATTACATCGGTACAGCAGGTCACCGTACATTAGACAATATCACTTCTCCCTCTGATTACATCAGTAAAGCAGGTCACCGTACATAGACAATATAAATTCTCCTTCTGATTACATCAGTACAGCAGGTCACCGTACCTAGACAATATCACTTCTCCTTCTGATTACATCAGTAAGGCAGGTCACCGTTCATAGACAATATCACTTCACCTGCTGATTACACCAGTACAGCAGGTCACCGTTCATAGACAATATCACTTCTCCTTCTCATTACACCAGTACAGCAGGTCGCCGTACATAGACAATATCACTTCTCCCTCTAATTACATCAGTACAGCAGGTCACCGTTTATAGACAATATCACTTCTCCTTCTGATTACGTCAGTACAGCAGGTCACCGTCCATAGACAATATCACTTCTGCATCTCATTACATCAGTACATCAGGTCACCGTACATAGACAATATCACTTCTCCCTCTGATTACATCAGTACAGCAGGTCACCGTTCATAGACAATATAACTTCTCCCTCTGATTACATCAGTACAGCAAGTCACCGTTCATAGACAATATCACTTCTCCCTTTGATTTTATCAGTACAGCAGGTCACCGTTCATAGACAATATCACTTCTCCCTCAGATTACATCGGTACAGCAGGTCACCGTTCATAGACAATATCACTTCTCCCTCTGATTACATCAGTCTAGCAGGTCACCGTACCTAGACAATATCACTTCTCCCTCTGATTACATCAGTAAAGCAGGTCACCGTACATAGACAATATCAATTCACCCTCTGATTCCATCAGTACAGCAGGTCACCGTACCTAGACAATATCACTTCTCCTTCTGATTACATCAGTATTGCACGTCACCGTACATAGACAATATCACTTCTCCCTCTGATTATATCAGTACAGCAGGTCACCGTTCATAGACAATATCACTTCTCCTGCTGATTACACCAGTACAGCAGGTCAACGTTCATAGACAATATCACTTCTCCTTCTCATTACACCAGTACAGCAGTTCACCGTACATAGACAATATCACTTCTCCCTCTAATTACATCAGTACTGCAGGTCACCGTACCTAGACAATATCACATCTCCTCTGATTAAATCAGTACAGCAGGTCACCGTACCTAGACAATATCACCTCTCCCTCTGATTACATCAGTACAGCAGGTCACCGATCATAGACAATATCACTTCTCCCTTTGATTACATAAGCACAGCAGGTCGCCGTTCATAGACAATATAACTTGTCCTTCTGATTACATCAATACAGGAGGTCACCGTTTATAGACAATATCACATCTCCTCTGATTACATCAGTACAGCAGGTCACCGTACCTATACAATATCACTTCTCTATCTGATTACATCAGTACAGCAGGTCACCGTTCATAGACAATATCACTTCTCCTTCTGATTTCCATCAGTACAGCAGTTCACCTTACCTAGACAATATCATTTCTCCCTCTGATTCCATCAGTACAGCAGGTCACTTTTCATAGAAAATATCACTTCTCCTGAGTACCTCAGTACAGCACGTCACCTTACATAGACAATATCACTGCTCCCTCTGATTACATCAGTAGAGCAGGTCACCGTACTAAGACAATATCACTTCTCCCTCTGATTACTTCAACACAGCAGGTCACCGTTCAAGACAATATCACTACTCCTTCTGATTACATCAGTACAGCAGGTCACCGTACCTAGACAATATCACTTCTCCCTCTGATTACATCAGTAGAGCAGGTCACCGTACCTAGACGATATCATTTCTCCCTCAGATTACATTATTATAGCAGGTCAATGTACCTAGACATAATCACTTCTCCCTCTGATTGCATCAGTACAGCAGGTCACCATACATAGACAATATAACTTCTCCCTCTGATTACATCAGTAGAGCAGGTAACCGTTCCTAGACAATATAACTTCTCCCTTTTTTTTACGTCAGTACAGATGGTCACCGTAGATAGACAATATCACTTCTCCCTTTGATTTCATCAGTACAGCAGGTCACCGTTCACGGACAATCTCACTTCTCCCTCTGATTACATCAGAACAGCGGGTCACCGTACATAGACAATATCACTTCTCCCTCTGATTACATCAGTACAGCAGGTCAACGTACCTGGACAATATCACTTCTCCCTCTGATTAAAACAGTACAGCAGGTCACCGTACAAAGACAATATTAATTCTCCCTCTGATTACATCAGTACAGCAGGTCACCGTACCTAGACAATATCACTTCTCTTTCTGATTACATCAGTACTGCATTTCACCGTTTATACACAATATCACTTCTCCTGCTGATTACACCAGTACAGTAGGTCACCGTTCATAGACAATATCACTTCTCCTTTTGATTACACCAGTAAAGCAGGTCACCGTAAATAGACAATATTACTTCTTCCTCTGATTACGGCAGTACAGCAGGTCATCGTTCATAGACAATATCAGTTCTCCCTCTGATTACATCAGTACAGCAGGTCACCGTTCATAGACAATATCACTTCTGCTTCTGATTACATTAATATAGCAGGTCACCGTACCTAGACAATATAATTTCTCCCTCTGATTACATCAGTACAGCAGGTCACCGTTCATAGACAATATCACTTCTCCCTCTGATTACATCAGCACAGCAGGTCACCGTTTATAGACAATATCACTTCTACCTCTGATTACATCAGTACAGCAGGTCACCGTACCTAGACAGTATAATTTCTCCCTCTGATTACATCAGTACAGTAGGTCACCGTTCAATGACAATATCACTTCTCCTTTTGATTTACATCAGTACATCAGGTCACCATACCTAGACAATATCATTTCTCCCTTTGATTACATCAGTACAGCAGGTCACCGTTCATAGACAATATCACTTCTTCTGATTACAATTGTATAGCAGGTCACCGTACCTGGACAATATCACTTCTGCCTCTGATTACATAGTACAGCAGGTCACCGTTCATAGACAATATCACTTCTTCTTCTGATTACATCAGCATAGCAGGTCACCGTACATGGACACTATCACTTCTCCCTCTGATTACATCAGTACAGCAGGTCACCGTACCTAGACAATATCACTTCTCCCTCTGATTACATCAGATTACATCGGTACAGCAGGTCACCGTTCATAGACAATATCACTTCTCCTTCTGATTACATCAGTACAGCAGGTCACCGTTCATAGACAATATCACTTCTCCACCTGATTACATCAGTACAGCAGGTCACCGTACCTAGACAATATCACTTCTTCCTCTGATTACATCAGTACAACAGGTCTCCGTTCATAGACAATATCACTTCTCCCTCTGATTACATCAGTGTAGCAGGTCACCGTACCTAGACAATATCACTTCTCCCTTTGAGTACATCAGTACAGCAGGTCACTGTTCATAGACAATATCTCTTCTCCGTCTGATTACATCAGTACAGTAGGTCAACGTTTATAGACATAATCACTTCTCTCTCTGATTACATTAGTACAGCAAGTCACCGTACATAGACAATATCACTTCTCCCTCTGATTACATCCGTACAGCAGGTCACAGTACATAGACAATATCACTTCTCCACCTGATTACATCAGTACAGCAGGTTACCGTACCTAGACAATATCACTTCTCCTTCTGATTACATCAGTATAGCAGGTCACCGTACATAGACAATATCTCTTCTCCCTCTGATTACATCAGTAGAGCAGGTCACCGTACATAGACAATATCACTTCTTCCCTCTGATTACATCGGTATAGCAGTTCACCGTACATAGACAATATTATTTATCCCTCTGATTATACCATTACAGCAGGTCACAGTACATAGACAATATCAATTCTCCCTCTGATTACACCAGTATAGCAGATCACCGTTCATAGACAATATCACTTCTTCTGATTACATCAGTACAGCAGGTCACCGTACCTAGACAATATCATTTCTCCCACTTATTCCATCAGTACAGCAGATCACTGTTCATAGACAATATCACTTCTTCTGATTACATCAGTTTAGCAGGTCACTGTACCTGGACAACATTACTTCTTCCTCTTATTACATAGTACAGCTGGTGACCGTACCCAGACAATATCTTTTCCCCTTCTGATTACATTGTACAGCAGGTCACCGTACCTAGACAATATCACTGCTCCCTCTGATTACATCAGTATAGCAGGTCACCGTACTTGGACAATATCATTTCTCCCTCTGATTACATCGGTACAGCAGGTCACCGTACCTAGACAATATCACTGCTCCCTCTGATTACATCAGTACAGCTGGTCATCGTACCTAGACAAAAGCACTTCTCCCTCTGATTACATCAGTATAGCAGGTTACCGTACCTAGACCATATTACTTCTACCTCTGATTACATCAGTACAGCAGGTCACCGTACATAGACAATATCACTTCTCCCTCTGATTACATCAGTACAGCAGGTCACCGTTCATAGACAATATAACTTCCCCCTCTGATTTCATCAGTACAGCAGGTCACCGTTCATAGACAATATAACTTCTCCCTCAGATTACATCAGTACAGCTGGTCACCGTTCATAGACAATATCACTTCTCCCTCTGATTACATCAGCACAGCAGGTCACCGTTCATAGACAATATAACTTCCCCCTCTGATTTAATCAGTACAGCAGGTCACCGTACATAGACAATATCACTACTCCCTCTGATTACATCAGTACAGCAGGTCACCGTACCTAGACAATATCACTTCTCCTTCTGATTACATCAGTACAGCAGGTCACCGTTCATAGACAATATCACTTCTCCCTCTGATTACATCAGTACAGCAGGTCACCGTTCATAGACAATATCACTTCTGCTTCTGATTACATTAATATAGCTGGTCACCGTACCTAGACAATATAATTTCTCCCTTTGATCACATCAGTACAGCAGGTCACCGTTCATAGACAATATCACTTCTCCCTCTGATTACATCAGCACAGCAGGTCACCGTTTATAGACAATATCACTTCTCCCTCTGATTACATCAGTACAGCAGGTCACCGTACCTAGACAGTATAATTTCTCCCTGTGATTACATCAGTACAGTAGGTCACCGTTCAATGACAATATCACTTCTCCTTTTGATTTACATCAGTACATCAGGTCACCATACCTAGACAATATCATTTCTCCCTTTGATTACATCAGTACAGCAGGTCACCGTTCATAGACAATATCACTTCTTCTGATTACAACAGTATAGCAGGTCACCGTACCTGGACTATATCACTTCTGCCTCTGATTACATAGTACAGCAGGTCACCGTTCATAGACAATATCACTTCTTCTTCTGATTACATCAGCATAGCAGGTCACCGTACATGGACACTATCACTTCTCCCTCTGATTACATCAGTACAGCAGGTCACCGTACCTAGACAATATCATTTCTCCCTCTGATTACATCAGATTACATCGGTACAGCAGGTCACCATTCATAGACAATATCACTTCTCCTTCTGATTACATCAGTACAGCAGGTCACCGTTCATAGACAATATCACTTCTCCACCTGATTACATCAGTACAGCAGGTCACCGTACCTAGACAATATCACTTCTTCCTCTGATTACATCAGTACAACAGGTCTCCGTTCTTAGACAATATCACTTCTTCTGATTAGTTCAATACAGGAGGTCACCGTACATAGACAATATCACTTCTCCCTCTGATTACATCAGTACAGCAGGTCACCGTACCCAGACAATATCACTTCTCCTTCTGATTTACATCAGTATAGCAGGTTACCATACCTAGACAATATCATTTCTCCCTCTTTTTCCATCAGTACAGCTGGTCACCGTTCATAGACAATATCACTTCTTCTGATTACATCAGTATAGCAGGTCACCGTACCTGGACAACATCAGTTCTCCCTCTGATTTCATAGTACAGCAGGTCACCGTACCTAGACAATATCATTTCTCCCTTTGATTACATCAGTACATCAGGTCACCATACCTGGACAATATCATTTTTCCCTCTGATTAAATCAGTACAGCAGGTCACCGTTGATAGACAATATCACTTCTCCTTCAGATCACATCAGTACAGCATGTCACCGTACATAGACTATATCACTGCTCCCTCTGATGACATCAGTATAACAGGTCACCGTACTTAGACAATATCACTTCTCCCTCTGATTACATCAGTAGAGCAGGTCACCGTACCTAGACGATATCATTTCTCCCTCAGATTACATTATTATAGCAGGTCAATGTACCTAGACATAATCACTTCTCCCTCTGATTACATCAGTACAGCAGGTCACCATACATAGACAATATAACTTCTCCCTCTGATTACATCAGTACAGCAGGTAACCGTTCCTAGACAATATAACTTCTCCTTTTTTTTTACGTCAGTACAGATGGTCACCGTAGATAGACAATATCACTTCTCCCTTTGATTTCATCAGTACAGCAGGTCACCGTTCACGGACAATATCACTTCTCCCTCTGATTACATCAGAACAGCGCGTCACCGTACATAGACAATATCACTTCTCCCTCTGATTACATCAGTACAGCAGGTCAACGTACCTGGACAATATCACTTCTCCCTCTGATTAAAACAGTACAGCAGGTCACCGTACAAAGACAATATTAATTCTCCCTCTGATTACATCAGTACAGCAGGTCACCGTACCTAGACAATATCACTTCTCTTTCTGATTACATCAGTACTGCATTTCACCGTTTATACACAATATCACTTCTCCTGCTGATTACACCAGTACAGTAGGTCACCGTTCATAGACAATATCACTTCTCCTTTTGATTACACCAGTAAAGCAGGTCACCGTAAATAGACAATATTACTTCTTCCTCTGATTACGTCAGTACAGCAGGTCATCGTTCATAGACAATATCAGTTCTCCCTCTGATTACATCAGTACAGCAGGTCACCGTTCATAGACAATATCACTTCTGCTTCTGATTACATTAATATAGCAGGTCACCGTACCTAGACAATATAATTTCTCCCTCTGATTACATCAGTACAGCAGGTCACCGTTCATAGACAATATCACTTCTCCCTCTGATTACATCAGCACAGCAGGTCACCGTTTATAGACAATATCACTTCTACCTCTGATTACATCAGTACAGCAGGTCACCGTACCTAGACAGTATAATTTCTCCCTCTGATTACATCAGTACAGTAGGTCACCGTTCAATGACAATATCACTTCTCCTTTTGATTTACATCAGTACATCAGGTCACCATACCTAGACAATATCATTTCTCCCTTTGATTACATCAGTACAGCAGGTCACCGTTCATAGACAATATCACTTCTTCTGATTACAATTGTATAGCAGGTCACCGTACCTGGACAATATCACTTCTGCCTCTGATTACATAGTACAGCAGGTCACCGTTCATAGACAATATCACTTCTTCTTCTGATTACATCAGCATAGCAGGTCACCGTACATGGACACTATCACTTCTCCCTCTGATTACATCAGTACAGCAGGTCACCGTACCTAGACAATATCATTTCTCCCTCTGATTACATCAGATTACATCGGTACAGCAGGTCACCGTTCATAGACAATATCACTTCTCCTTCTGATTACATCAGTACAGCAGGTCACCGTTCATAGACAATATCACTTCTCCACCTGATTACATCAGTACAGCAGGTCACCGTACCTAGACAATATCACTTCTTCCTCTGATTACATCAGTACAACAGGTCTCCGTTCATAGACAATATCACTTCTCCCTCTGATTACATCAGTGTAGCAGGTCACCGTACCTAGACAATATCACTTCTCCCTCTGATTACATCAGTACAGCAGCTCACCGTACATAGACAATATCACTTCTGCCTTTGAGTACATCAGTACAGCAGGTCACTGTTCATAGACAATATCACTTCTCCGTCTGATTACATCAGTACAGTAGGTCAACGTTTATAGACATAATCACTTCTCTCTCTGATTACATTAGTACAGCAAGTCACCGTACATAGACTATATCACTTCTCCCTTTGATTACATCAGTACAGCAGGTCACCGTACCTAGACAATATCACTTCTCCCTCTGATTACATCCGTACAGCAGGTCACAGTACATAGACAATATCACTTCTCCACCTGATTACATCAGTACAGCAGGTTACCGTACCTAGACAATATCACTTCTCCTTCTGATTACATCAGTATAGCAGGTCACCGTACATAGACAATATCTCTTCTCCCTCTGATTACATCAGTAGAGCAGGTCACCGTACATAGACAATATCACTTCTTCCCTCTGATTACATCGGTATAGCAGTTCACCGTACATAGACAATATTATTTATCCCTCTGATTATACCATTACAGCAGGTCACAGTACATAGACAATATCAATTCTCCCTCTGATTACACCAGTATAGCAGATCACCGTTCATAGACAATATCACTTCTTCTGATTACATCAGTACAGCAGGTCACCGTACCTAGACAATATCATTTCTCCCACTTATTCCATCAGTACAGCAGATCACTGTTCATAGACAATATCACTTCTTCTGATTACATCAGTTTAGCAGGTCACTGTACCTGGACAACATTACTTCTTCCTCTTATTACATAGTACAGCTGGTGACCGTACCCAGACAATATCTTTTCCCCTTCTGATTACATTGTACAGCAGGTCACCGTACCTAGACAATATCACTGCTCCCTCTGTTTACATCAGTATAGCAGGTCACCGTACTTGGACAATATCATTTCTCCCTCTGATTACATCGGTACAGCAGGTCACCGTACCTAGACAATATCACTGCTCCCTCTGATTACATCAGTACAGCTGGTCATCGTACCTAGACAAAAGCACTTCTCCCTCTGATTACATCAGTATAGCAGGTTACCGTACCTAGACCATATTACTTCTACCTCTGATTACATCAGTACAGCAGGTCACCGTACATAGACAATATCACTTCTCCCTCTGATTACATCAGTACAGCAGGTCACCGTTCATAGACAATATCACTTCTCCACCTGATTACATCAGTACAGCAGGTCACCGTACCTAGACAATATCACTTCTTCCTCTGATTACATCAGTACAACAGGTCTCCGTTCTTAGACAATATCACTTCTTCTGATTAGTTCAATACAGGAGGTCACCGTACATAGACAATATCACTTCTCCCTCTGATTACATCAGTACAGCAGGTCACCGTACCCAGACAATATCACTTCTCCTTCTGATTTACATCAGTATAGCAGGTTACCATACCTAGACAATATCATTTCTCCCTCTTATTCCATCAGTACAGCTGGTCACCGTTCATAGACAATATCACTTCTTCTGATTACATCAGTATAGCAGGTCACCGTACCTGGACAACATCAGTTCTCCCTCTGATTTCATAGTACAGCAGGTCACCGTACCTAGACAATATCATTTCTCCCTTTGATTACATCAGTACATCAGGTCACCATACCTGGACAATATCATTTTACCCTCTGATTAAATCAGTACAGCAGGTCACCGTTGATAGACAATATCACTTCTCCTTCAGATCACATCAGTACAGCATGTCACCGTACATAGACTATATCACTGCTCCCTCTGATGACATCAGTATAACAGGTCAACGTACTTAGACAATATCACTTATCCCTCTGATTACATCAGTACAGCAGGTCACCGTTCAAGACAATATCACTTCTCCTTCTGATTACATCAGTACAGCAGGTCACCGTACCTAGACAATATCACTTCTCCCTCTGATTACATCAGTATAGCAGGTCACCGTACCTAGACGATATCACTTCTCGCTCTGATTACATCAGTATAGCAGGTCACCGTACCTAGACATATCACTTCTCCCTCTGATTACATCAGTACAGCAGGTCACCGTACATAGACAATATCACTTCTCCCTCTGATTACATCAGTATAGCAGGTCACCGTACCTAGACAATATCACTTCTCCCTCTGATTACATAAGTACAGCAGCTCACCGTACATAGACAATATCCCTTCTCCCTCTGATTACATCAGTAGAGCAGGTCACCGTACATAGACAATATCACTTCTCCCTCTGATTACATCGGTATAGCAGTTCGCCGTACATAGACAATATTATTTATCCCTCTGATTATACCATTACAGCAGGTCACAGTACATAGACAATATCAATTCTCCCTCTGATTACACCAGTATAGCAGATCACCGTTCATAGACAATATCACTTCTCCTTCTGATTACATCAGTACAGCAGGTCACCGTACCTAGACAATATCATTTCTCCCTCTTATTCCATCAGTACAGCAGATCACTGTTCATAGACAATATCACTTCTTCTGATTACATCAGTTTAGCAGGTCACTGTACCTGGACAACATTACTTCTTCCTCTTATTACATAGTACAGCTGGTCACCTTACCCAGACAATATCATTTCCCCCTCTGATTACATAGTACAGCAGGTCACCGTACCTAGTAAATATAATTTCTCCCTCTGCTTACATCAGTACAGCAGGTCACCGTACCTAGACAATATCACTGCTCCCTCTGATTACATCAGTATAGCAGGTCACCGTACTTGGACAATATCATTTCTCCCTCTGATTACATCAGTACAGCAGGTCACCGTACCTAGACAATATCACTGCTCCCTCTGATTACATCAGTACAACTGGTCATCGTACCTAGACAATATCACTTCTGCCTCTGATTACATCAGTATAGCAGGTCACCGTACCTAGACAATATCACTTCTCCCTCTGATTACATCAGTACCGCAGGTCACCGTACATAGACAATATTACTTCTCCCTCTGATTACATCAGTATAGCCGGTCACCGTACTTAGACAATATCACTTCTCCCTCTGATTACATCAGTATAGCAGGTTACCGTACCTAGACCATATTACTTCTACCTCTGATTACATCAGTACAGCAGGTCACCGTACATAGACAATATCACTTCTCCCTCTGATTACATCAGTACAGCAGGTCACCGTTCATAGACAATATAACTTCCCCCTCTGATTTCATCAGTACAGCAGGTCACCGTTCATAGACAATATAACTTCTCCCTCAGATTACATCAGTACAGCAGGTCACCGTTCATAGACAATATCACTTCTCCCTCTGATTACATCAGCACAGCAGGTCACCGTTAATAGACAATATAACTTCCCCCTCTGATTTCATCAGTACAGCAGGTCACCGTTCATAGACAATATAACTTCTCCCTCAGATTACATCAGTACAGCAGGTCACCGTACATAGACAATATCACTACTTGCTCTGATTACATCAGTACAGCAGGTCACCGTACCTAGACAATATCACTTCTCCCTCTTATTACATCAGTACAGCAGGTCACCGTTCATAGACAATATCACTTCTCCCTCTGATTACATCAGTACAGCAGGTCACCGTTCATAGACAATATCACTTCTGCTTCTGATTACATTAATATAGCAGGTCACCGTACCTAGACAATATAATTTCTCCCTCTGATTACATCAGTACAGCAGGTCACCGTTCATAGACAATATCACTTCTTCTGATTACATCAGTATAGCAGGTCACCGTACCTGGACAACATCAGTTCTCCCTCTGATTACATAGTACAGCAGGTCACCGTACCTAGACAATATCATTTCTCCCTTTGATTACATCAGTACATCAGGTCACCATACCTGGACAATATCATTTTTCCCTCTGATTAAATCAGTACAGCAGGTCACCGTTGATAGATAATATCACTTCTCCTTCAGATCACATCAGTACACCATGTCACCGTAGATAGACTATATCACTGCTCCCTCTGATGACATCAGTATAACAGGTCACCGTACTTAGACAATATCACTTATCCCTCTGATTACATCAGTACAGCAGGTCACCGTTCAAGACAATATCACTTCTCCTTCTGATTACATCAGTACAGCAGGTCACCGTACCTAGACAATATCACTTCTCCCTCTGATTACATCAGTATAGCAGGTCACCGTACATAGACAATATCTCTTCTCCCTCTGATTACATCAGTAGAGCAGGTCACCGTACATAGACAATATCACTTCTCCCTCTGATTACATCGGTATAGCAGTTCACCGTACATAGACAATATTATTTATCCCTCTGATTATACCATTACAGCAGGTCACAGTACATAGACAATATCAATTCTCCCTCTGATTACACCAGTATAGCAGATCACCGTTTATAGACAATATCACTTCTCCTTCTGATTACATCAGTACAGCAGGTCACCGTCAGTGTACCTGGACCACATTACTTCTTCCTCTTATTACATAGTACAGCTGGTCACCGTACCCAGACAATATCATTTCCCCCTCTGATTAAATAGTACAGCAGGTCACCGTACCTAGACAATATCACTGCTCCCTCTGATTACATCAGTATAGCAGGTCACCGTACTTGGACAATATCATTTCTCCCTCTGACAACATCGGTACAGCAGGTCACCGTACCTAGACAATATCACTGCTCCCTCTGATTACATCAGTACAGCTGGTCATCGCACCTAGACAATATCACTTCTGCCTCTGATTACATCAGTATAGCCGGTCACCGTACCTAGACAATATCACTTCTCCCTCTGATTACATCAGTATAGCAGGTTACCGTACATAAACAATATTACTTCTCCCTCTGGTTACATCAGTATAGCCGGTCACCGTACCTAGACAATATCACTTCTCCCTCTGATTACATCAGTATAGCAGGTTACCGTACCTAGACCATATTACTTCTACCTCTGATTACATCAGTACAGCAGGTCACCGTTCATAGACAATATAACTTCCCCCTCTGATTTCATCAGTACAGCAGGTCACCGTTCATAGACAATATAACTTCTCCCTCAGATTACATCAGTACAGCAGGTCACCGTGCATAGACAATATCATTTCTCCCTCTAATTACATCAGTAGAGGAGGTCACCGTTCATAGACAATATCACCTCCCCTTCTGATTACGTCAGTACAGCAGGTTAACGTTCATAGAAAATATCACTTCTTTATCTCATTACATCAGTACATCAGGTCATCGTTCATAGACAATATCACTTCTCCCTCCGCTTACATCAGTACAGCAGGTCACCGTTCATAGACAATATTACTTTTCCTTCTGATTACATCAGTAAAGCAAGGCACCGTACCTAGAATTATATAATTTCTCCCTCTGATTACATCAGTACAGCAGGTCACCGTTCATAGACAATATCACTTCTCCCTCTGACTACATAAGCACAGCAGGTCACCGTTCATAGACAATATCACTTGTCCTTCTGACTACATCAATACAGGAGGTCACCGTTTATAGACAATATCACATCTCCTGCTGATTACACCAGTACAGCAGGTCACCGTTCATAGACAATATCACTACTCCTTCTCATTACACCAGTACAGCAGGTAACCGTACATAGACAATATTACTTGTCCCTCTGATTACGTCAGTACAGCAGGTCACCGTTCATAGACAATATCACTTCTGCATCTCATTACATCAGTACAGCAGGTCACCGTTCATAGACAATATCACTTCTCCCTCTGATTACATAAGCACAGCAGGTCACCGTTCATAGACAATATAACTTGTCCTTCTGATTACATCAATACAGGAGGTCACCGTTTATAGACAATATCACATCTCCCCTGATTACATCAGTACAGCAGGTCACCGTACCTTTACAATATCACTTCATCCTCTGATTACATCAGTACAGCAGGTCACCGTTCATAGATAATATCACCTCTCCTTCTGTTTCCATGATTACAGCAGGTCACCTTACCTAGACAATAACATTTCTCCCTCTGATTCCATCAGTACAGTAGGTCACCGTACATAGACAATATCACTGCTCCCTCTGATTACATCAGTATAGCAGGTCACCGTTCTAAGACAATATCACTTCTCCCTCTGATTACTTCAACACAGCAGGTCACCGTTCAAGACAATATCACTTCTCATTCTGACTGCATCAGTACAGCAGGTCAACGTACCTACCCAATATCACTTCTCCCTCTGATTACATCAGTGGAGCAGGTCACCGTACCTAGACGATATCACTTCTCCCTCAGATTACATTAGTATAGCAGGTCAATGTACCTAGACAATATCACTTCTCCCTCTGATTACATCAGTACAGCAGGTCACCGTACCTAGACAATATCGCTTCTACCTCTGATAAATTCGGTATAGCAGGTCACCGTACCTAGACAATATCACTTCTCCCTCTGATTACATCAGTATAGCAGGTCACCGTACCTAGACAATATCACTTCTGCCTCTGATTATTTCAGAACAGCAGGTGACTGCACATAGACAATATCACTTCTCCCTCTGATTACATCAGTACAGCAGGTCACCGTTCCTAGACAATATAACTTCTCCTTTTGATTACATCAGTACAGCAGGTCACCGTAGATAGACAATATCACTTCTCCATTTGATTTCATCAGTACAGCAGGTCATCGTTCATAGACAATATCACTTCTCCCTCTGATTACATCAATACTGCATGTCACCGTACATAGACAATATCACTTCTCCCTCTGATTACATCAGTACAGCAGGTCAACGTACCTAGACATTATCACTTTTCCCTCTGATTACAACAGTACAGCAGGTCACCGTACCTAGACAATATCACTTCTCCTTCTGATTACATCAGTATTGCAGGTCACCGTACATAGACAATTTCATTTCTGCCTCTGATTACATCAGTACAGCAGGTCACCGTTCATAGACAATATCACTTCTCCTTTTGATTACACCAGTAAAGCAGGTCACCGTCTATAGACAAAATTACTTCTCCCTCTGATTACGTCAGTACAGCAGGTCATCGTTCATAGACAATATCACTTCTCCTTCTGATTATGTCAGTACAGCAGGTCACCGTTCATAGACAATAACACTTGTCCATCCCATTACATCAGTAAAGCAGGTCACCGTACCGAGACAATATCACTTCTACCTCTGATTATATCAGTACAGCAGGTCACCGTAACTGGACAATACCATTTCTCCCGCTGATTTCCATGAGTACAGCTGGTCACCTTACCTAGACAATATCATTTCTCCATATGATTCATCTAGTACAGCAGGTCACCGTTATTAGACAATCTAACTTCTTCTGATTACATAAGTATAGCAGGTCACTGTACCTGGACAACATCACTTCTCCCTCTGATTACATAGTACAGCAGGTCACCGTTCATAGAAAATAACACTTCTGCATCTGATTCCACCAGTACAACAGGTCACCGTTCATAGACGATATCACTTCTGCCTCTTATTAGATCAGTATAGCAAGTCACTGTTCATAGACAATATCACTTCTCCCTTTGATTTCATCAGTACAGCATGTCACCGTTCATAGACAATATCACTTCTCGATCAGATTACATCGGTACAGCATGTCACCGTACATAGACAATATCAGTTCTCCCTCTGATTACATCAGTACAGCAGGTCACCGTACCTAGACAATATCACTTCTCCCTCTGATTACATCAGTAAAGCAGGTCACCGGACATAGACAATATCAATTTTCCCTCTGATTACATCAGTAGAGCAGGTCAGCGTACTTAGACAATATCACTTCTCCTTCTGATTACATCAGTATTGCAGGTCAACATACACAGACAATATTACTTCTCAATCTGATTACATCAGTACAGCAGGTCACCGTTCATAGACAATATCACTTCTCCTGCTTATTACACCAGTACAGCAGGTCACCGTTCATAGACAATATCACTTCTCCTTCTCATTACATCAGTACAGCAGGTCACCGTGCATAGACAATATCACTTCTCCCTCTAATTACATCAGTAGAGGAGGTCACCGTTCATTTACAATATCACCTCCCATTCTGATTACGTCAGTACAGCAGGTTACCGTTCATAGTAAATATCACTTCTTTATCACATTACATCAGTACATCAGGTCATCGTTCATAGACAATATCACTTCTCCCTCCGCTTACATCAGTACAGCAGGTCACCGTTCATAGACAATATCACTTTTCCTTCTGATTACATCAGTAAAGCAAGGCACCGTACCTAGAATTATATAATTTCTCCCTCTGATTACATCAGTACAGCAGGTCACCGTTCATAGACAATATCACTTCTCCCTCTGACTACATAAGCACAGCAGGTCACCGTTCATAGACAATATCACTTGTCCTTCTGATTACATCAATACAGGAGGTCACCGTTTATAGATAATATCACATCTCCTGCTGATTACACCAGTACAGCAGGTCACCGTTCATAGACAATATCACTACTCCTTCTCATTACACCAGTACAGCAGGTAACCGTACATAGACAATATTACTTGTCCCTCTGATTACGTCAGTACAGCAGGTCACCGTTCATAGACAATATCACTTCTATTTCTGATTACGTCAGTACAGCAGGTCACCGTTCATAGACAATAACACTTCTGCATCTCATTACATCAGTACAGCAGGTCACCGTTCATAGACAATATCACTTCTCCTTCTGATTACATAAGCACAGCAGGTCACCGTTCATAGACAATATAACTTGTCCTTCTGATTACATCAATACAGGAGGTCACCGTTTATAGACAATATCACATCTCCCCTGATTACATCAGTACAGCAGGTCACCGTACCTTTACAATATCACTTCATCCTCTGATTACATCTGTAGAGCAGGTCACCGTTCATAGATAATATCACCTCTCCTTCTGTTTCCATGATTACAGCAGGTCACCTTACCTAGACAATAACATTTCTCCCTCTGATTCCATCAGTACAGTAGGTCACCGTACATAGACAATATCACAGCTCCCTCTGATTACATCAGTATAGCAGGTCACCGTTCTAAGACAATATCACTTCTCCCTCTGATTACTTCAACACAGCAGGTCACCGTTAAAGACAATATCACTTCTCATTCTGACTACATCAGTACAGCAGGTCACCGTACCTACCCAATATCACTTCTCCCTCTGATTACATCAGTAGAGCAGGTCACCGTACCTAGACGATATCACTTCTCCCTCAGATCACATTAGTATAGCAGGTCAATGTACCTAGACAATATCACTTCTCCCTCTGATTACATCAGTACAGCAGGTCACCGTACCTAGACAATATCACTTCTACCTCTGATAAATTCGGTATAGCAGGTCACCGTACCTAGACAATATCACTTCTCCCTCTGATTACATCAGTATAGCAGGTCACCGTACCTAGACAATATCACTTCTCCCTCCGATTACATCAGTACAGCAGGTCACCGTTCCTAGACAATATAACTTCTCCTTTTGATTACATCAGTACAGCAGGTCACCGTAGATAGACAATATCACTTCTCCATTTGATTTCATCAGTACAGCAGGTCATCGTTCATAGACAATATCACTTCTCCCTCTGATTACATCAGTACTGCATGTCACCGTACATAGACAATATCACTTCTCCCTCTGATTACATCAGTACAGCAGGTCAACGTACCTAGACAATATCACTTTTCCCTCTGATTACAACAGTACAGCAGGTCACCGTACCTAGACAATATCACTTCTCCTTCTGATTACATCAGTATTGCAGGTCACCGTACATAGACAATTTCACTTCTGCCTCTGATTACATCAGTACAGCAGGTCACCGCTCATAGACAATATCACTTCTCCTTTTGATTACACCAGTAAAGCAGGTCACCGTCTATAGACAAAATTACTTCTCCCTCTGATTACGTCAGTACAGCAGGTCATCGTTCATAGACAATATCACTTCTCCTTCTGTTTATGTCAGTACAGCAGGTCACCGTTCATAGACAATAACACTTGTCCATCCCATTACATCAGTAAAGCAGGTCACCGTATCGAGAGAATATCACGTCTACCTCTGATTATATCAGTACAGCAGGTCACCGTAACTGGACAATACCATTTCTCCCGCTGATTTCCATCAGTAGAGCTGGTCACCTTACCTAGACAATATCATTTCTCCATATGATTCATCTAGTACAGCAGGTCACCGTTATTAGACAATATAACTTCTTCTGATTACATAAGTATAGCAGGTCACTGTACCTGGACAACATCACTTCTCCCTCTGATTACATAGTACAGCAGGTCACCGTACCTAGACAATATCTCTTCTCCCTCTGCTTACATCAGTACAGCAGGTCCCCGTACCTAGATAATATCACCTCTCCTTCTGATTTCCATCAGTACAGCAGGTCACCTTACCTAGACAATATCATTTCTATCTCTGTTTCCATCAGTACAGCAGGTCACCTTTCATAGACAATATCATTTCTCCTGATTACATCAGTACAGCAGGTCACCGTATATAGACAATATCACTGCTCCCTCTGATTACATCAGTATAGCAGGTCACCGTACTAAGACAATATCACTTCTACCTCTGATTACTTCAACATAGCAGGTCACCGTTCAAGACAATATCACTTTTCCTTCTGATTACATCAGTACAGCAGGTCACCGTACCTAGACGATATCACTTCTCCCTCTGATTACATCAGTATAGCAGGTCACAGTACCTAGAAAATATCACTTCTCCCTCTGATTACATCAGTACAGCAGGTCACCGTACATAGACAATATCACTTCTCCCTCTGATTACATCAGTATAGCATGTCACCGTACCTTGACAATATCACTTCTCCCTCTGATTACATCAGTATCGCAGGTCACCGTACCTAGACAATATCACTTCTACCTCTGATTACATCAGTACAGCAGGTCACCGTACATAGACAATATCACTTCTCCATCTGATTACATCAGTATAGCAGGTCACCGTTCATAGACAATATCACCTCTCCTTCTGATTACTTCAGTACAGCAGGTCACCGTTCATAAAAAATATCACTTCTGCATCTCATTACATCAGTACATCAGGTCACCGTACCTAGACAATTTAACCTCTCCCTCTGATTACATCAGTACCGCAGGTCACCGTTCATAGACAATATAATTTCTCCCTCTGAATACAACAGTACAGCAGGTCACCGTTCATAGACAATATCACTTCTCTTTCTGTTTACGTCAGTACAGCATGTCACCGTTCATTGACAATATCACTTATGCATCTCATTACATGAGTACATCAGGTCACCGTACCTAGACAAGATCACCTCTCTCTCTGATTACATCAGCACAGCATGTCACCGTACCTAGACAATATAATTTCTCCCCCTGAATACATCAGTACAGCACGTCACCGTTCATAGACAATATCACTTCTCCCTCTGAATAAATCAACACAGCAGGACACCGTTTATAGACAATATCACTTCTCCCTCTAATTACATCAGTACAGCAGGTCACCGTACCTAGACAATATCACTTATCCCTCTGATTACATCAGTACAGCAGGTCACCGTTCATAGACAATATCACTTCTTCTTCTGATTTACATCAGTACATCAGGTCACCGTACCTAGACAATATCATTTCTCCCTCTGATTACATGAATACAGCAGGTAACCGTTCATAGACAATATCACTTCTCCTTCTGATTACATCAGTATGGCAGGTCACCGTACATGGACAATATCACTTCTCCCTCTGATAACATCAGTTCAGCAGGTCACCGTACCTAGACAATATCACTTCTCCCTCTGATTACATCAGTAAAGCAGGTTACCGTTCATAGAAAATAACACTTCTGCATCTGATTCTACCAGTACAACAGGTCACCGTTCATAGACGATATCACTTCTCCCTCTTATTACATCAGTATAGCGGGTCACCGTACATAGACAATATAACTTCTCCCTCTGATTACATCAGTACAGCAAGTCACTGTTCATAGACAATATCACTTCTCCCTTTGATTTCATCAGTACAGCAGGTCACCTTTCATAGACAATATCACTTCTCGATCAGATTACATCGGTACAGTATGTCACCGTACATAGACAATATCACTTTTCCCTCTGATTACATCAGTACAGCAGGTCACCGTACCTAGACAATATCACTTCTCCCTCTGATTACATCAGTAAAGCAGGTCACCGTACATAGACAATATCAGTTCTCCCTCTGATTACATCAGTACAGCAGGTCACCGTACCTAGACAATATCACTTCTCCTTCTGATTACATCAGTATTGCAGGTCAACATACACAGACAATATCACTTCTCCCTCTGATTACATCAGTACAGCAGGTCACCGTTCATAGACAATATCACTTCTCCTGCTGATTACACCAGTACAGCAGGTCACCGTTCATAGACAATATCACTTCTCCTTCTAATTACATCAGTACAGCAGGTCACCGTGCATAGACAATATCACTTCTCCCTCTAATTACATCAGTAGAGGAGGTCACCGTTCATAGACAATATCACCTCCCCTTCTGATTACGTCAGTACAGCAGGTTACCGTTCATAGAAAATATCACTTCTGCATCTCATTACATCAGTACATCAGGTCACCATACCTAGACAATATCACCTCTCCCTCTGATTACATCAGTACAGCAGGTCACCGTTCATAGACCATATCACTTCTCCCTCCGATTACATCAGTACAGCAGGTCACCGTTCATAGACAATATCACTTCTCCTTCTGATTACATCAGTATAGAAGGTCACCGTACCTAGACAATATAATTTCTCCCTCTGAATACATCAGTACAGCAGGTCACCGTTCATAGACAATATCACTTCTCTCTGTGGATAAATCAGCACAGCAGGTCACCGTTTATAGACAATATCACTTCTCCCTCTAATTACATCAGTACAGCAGGTCACCGTTCATAGACAATATCACTACTCCTTCTCATTACACCAGTACAGCAGGTAACCGTACATAGACAATATTACTTGTCCCTCTGATTACGTCAGTACAGCAGGTCACCGTTCATAGACAATATCACTTCTCATTCTGATTACGTCAGTACAGCAGGTCACCGTTCATAGACAATATCACTTCTGCATCTCATTACATCAGTACAGCAGGTCACCGTTCATAGACAATATCACTTCTCCCTCTGATTACATAAGTACAGCAGGTCACCGTTCATAGACAATATAACTTGTCCTTCTGATTACATCAATACAGGAGGTCACCGTTTATAGACAATATCACATCTCCCCTGATTACATCAGTACAGCAGGTCACCGTACCTTTACAATATCACTTCATCCTCTGATTACATCAGTAGAGCAGGTCACCGTTCATAGATAATATCACCTCTCCTTCTGTTTCCATGATTACAGCAGGTCACCTTACCTAGACAATAACATTTCTCCCTCTGATTCCATCAGTACAGTAGGTCACCGTACATAGACAATATCACTGCTCCCTCTGATTACATCAGTATAGCAGGTCACCGTTCTAAGACAATATCACTTCTCCCTCTGATTACTTCAACACAGCAGGTCACCGTTCAAGACAATATCACTTCTCCCTCTGATTACATCAGTAGAGCAGGTCACCGTACCTAGACGATATCACTTCTCCCTCAGATTACATTAGTATAGCAGGTCAATGTACCTAGACAATATCACTTCTCCCTCTGATTACATCAGTACAGCAGGTCACCGTACCTAGACAATATCACTTCTACCACTGATAAATTCGGTATAACAGGTCACCGTACCTAGACAATATCACTTCTCCCTCTGATTACATCAGTATAGCAGGTCACCGTATCTAGACAATATCACTTCTACCTCTGATTATTTCAGAACAGCAGGTGACTGCACATAGACAATATCACTTCTCCCTCTGATTACATCAGTACAGCAGGTCACCGTTCATAGACAATATCACTTCTTCTTCTGATTTACATCAGTACATCAGGTCACCGTACCTAGACAATATCATTTCTCCCTCTGATTACATGAATACAGCAGGTAACCGTTCATAGACAATATCACTTCTCCTTCTGATTACATCAGTATGGCAGGTCACCGTACATGGACAATATCACTTCTCCCTCTGATAACATCAGTTCAGCAGGTCACCGTACCTAGACAATATCACTTCTCCCTCTGATTACATCAGTAAAGCAGGTTACCGTTCATAGAAAATAACACTTCTGCATCTGATTCTACCAGTACAACAGGTCACCGTTCATAGACGATATCACTTCTCCCTCTTATTACATCAGTATAGCGGGTCACCGTACATAGACAATATAACTTCTCCCTCTGATTACATCAGTACAGCAAGTCACTGTTCATAGACAATATCACTTCTCCCTTTGATTTCATCAGTACAGCAGGTCACCTTTCATAGACAATATCACTTCTCGATCAGATTACATCGGTACAGTATGTCACCGTACATAGACAATATCACTTTTCCCTCTGATTACATCAGTACAGCAGGTCACCGTACCTAGACAATATCACTTCTCCCTCTGATTACATCAGTAAAGCAGGTCACCGTACATAGACAATATCAGTTCTCCCTCTGATTACATCAGTACAGCAGGTCACCGTACCTAGACAATATCACTTCTCCTTCTGATTACATCAGTATTGCAGGTCAACATACACAGACAATATCACTTCTCCCTCTGATTACATCAGTACAGCAGGTCACCGTTCATAGACAATATCACTTCTCCTGCTGATTACACCAGTACAGCAGGTCACCGTTCATAGACAATATCACTTCTCCTTCTAATTACATCAGTACAGCAGGTCACCGTGCATAGACAATATCACTTCTCCCTCTAATTACATCAGTAGAGGAGGTCACCGTTCATAGACAATATCACCTCCCCTTCTGATTACGTCAGTACAGCAGGTTACCGTTCATAGAAAATATCACTTCTGCATCTCATTACATCAGTACATCAGGTCACCATACCTAGACAATATCACCTCTCCCTCTGATTACATCAGTACAGCAGGTCACCGTTCATAGACCATATCACTTCTCCCTCCGATTACATCAGTACAGCAGGTCACCGTTCATAGACAATATCACTTCTCCTTCTGATTACATCAGTATAGAAGGTCACCGTACCTAGACAATATAATTTCTCCCTCTGAATACATCAGTACAGCAGGTCACCGTTCATAGACAATATCACTTCTCTCTGTGGATAAATCAGCACAGCAGGTCACCGTTTATAGACAATATCACTTCTCCCTCTAATTACATCAGTACAGCAGGTCACCGTTCATAGACAATATCACTACTCCTTCTCATTACACCAGTACAGCAGGTAACCGTACAAAGACAATATTACTTGTCCCTCTGATTACGTCAGTACAGCAGGTCACCGTTCATAGACAATATCACTTCTCATTCTGATTACGTCAGTACAGCAGGTCACCGTTCATAGACAATATCACTTCTGCATCTCATTACATCAGTACAGCAGGTCACCGTTCATAGACAATATCACTTCTCCCTCTGATTACATAAGTACAGCAGGTCACCGTTCATAGACAATATAACTTGTCCTTCTGATTACATCAATACAGGAGGTCACCGTTTATAGACAATATCACATCTCCCCTGATTACATCAGTACAGCAGGTCACCGTACCTTTACAATATCACTTCATCCTCTGATTACATCAGTAGAGCAGGTCACCGTTCATAGATAATATCACCTCTCCTTCTGTTTCCATGATTACAGCAGGTCACCTTACCTAGACAATAACATTTCTCCCTCTGATTCCATCAGTACAGTAGGTCACCGTACATAGACAATATCACTGCTCCCTCTGATTACATCAGTATAGCAGGTCACCGTTCTAAGACAATATCACTTCTCCCTCTGATTACTTCAACACAGCAGGTCACCGTTCAAGACAATATCACTTCTCCCTCTGATTACATCAGTAGAGCAGGTCACCGTACCTAGACGATATCACTTCTCCCTCAGATTACATTAGTATAGCAGGTCAATGTACCTAGACAATATCACTTCTCCCTCTGATTACATCAGTACAGCAGGTCACCGTACCTAGACAATATCACTTCTACCTCTGATTATTTCAGAACAGCAGGTGACTGCACATAGACAATATCACTTCTCCCTCCGATTACATCAGTACAGCAGGTCACCGTTCCTAGACAATATCACTTCTCCATTTGATTTCATCAGTACAGCAGGTCATCGTTCATAGACAATATCACTTCTCCCACTGATTACATCAGTACTGCATGTCACCGTACATAGACAATATCACTTCTCCCTCTGATTACATCAGTACAGCAGGTCAACGTACCTAGACAATATCACTTTTCCCTCTGATTACAACAGTACAGCAGGTCACCGTACCTAGACAATATCACTTCTCCTTCTGATTACATCAGTATTGCAGGTCACCGTACATAGACAATTTCACTTCTGCCTCTGATTACATCAGTACAGCAGGTCACCGTTGATAGACAATATCACTTCTCCTTTTGATTACACCAGTAAAGCAGGTCACCGTCTATAGACAAAATTACTTCTCCCTCTGATTACGTCAGTACAGCAGGTCATCGTTCATAGACAATATCACTTCTCCTTCTGATTATGTCAGTACAACACTTGTCCATCCCATTACATCAGTAAAGCAGGTCACCGTACCGAGACAATATCACTTCTACCTCTGATTATATCAGTACAGCAGGTCACCGTAACTGGACAATACCATTTCTCCCGCTGATTTCCATCAGTACAGCTGGTCACCTTACCTAGACAATATCATTTCTCCATATGATTCATCTAGTACAGCAGGTCACCGTTATTAGACAATATAACTTCTTCTGATTACATAAGTATAGCAGGTCACTGTACCTGGACAACATCACTTCTCCCTCTGATTACATAGTACAGCAGGTCACCGTACCTAGACAATATCTTTTCTCCCTCTGCTTACATCAGTACAGCAGGTCCCCGTACCTAGATAATATCACCTCTCCTTCTGATTTCCATCAGTACAGCAGGTCACCTTACCTAGACAATATCATTTCTCCCTCTGTTTCCATCAGTACAGCAGGTCACCTTTCATAGACAATATCATTTCTCCTGATTACATCAGTACAGCAGGTCACCGTATATAGACAATATCACTGCTCCCTCTGATTACATCAGTATAGCAGGTCACCGTACTAAGACAATATCACTTCTACCTCTGATTACTTCAACATAGCAGGTCACCGTTCAAGACAATATCACTTTTCCTTCTGATTACATCAGTACAGCAGGTCACCGTACCTAGACGATATTACTTCTCCCTCTGATTACATCAGTATAGCAGGTCACAGTACCTAGAAAATATCACTTCTCCCTCTGATTACAGCAGTACAGCAGGTCACCGTACATAGACAATATCACTTCTCCCTCTGATTACATCAGTATAGCATGTCACCGTACCTAGACAATATCACTTCTCCCTCTGATTACATCAGTATCGCAGGTCACCGTACCTAGACAATATCACTTCTACCTCTGATTACATCAGTACAGCAGGTCACCGTACATAGACAATATCACTTCTCCATCTGATTACATCAGTATAGCAGGTCACCGTTCATAGTCAATATCACCTCTCCTTCTGATTACTTCAGTACAGCAGGTCACCGTTCATAGACAATATCACTTCTGCATCTCATTACATCAGTACATCAGGTCACCGTACCTAGACAATTTAACCTCTCCCTCTGATTACATCAGTACCGCAGGTCACCGTTCATAGACAATATAATTTCTCCCTCTGAATACAACAGTACAGCAGGTCACCGTTCATAGACAATATCACTTCTCCTTCTGTTTACGTCAGTACAGCATGTCACCGTTCATTGACAATATCACTTCTGCATCTCATTACATCAGCACAGCATGTCACCGTACCTAGACAATATAATTTCTCCCCCTGAATACATCAGTACAGCACGTCACCGTTCATAGACAATATCATTTCTCCCTCTGAATAAATCAACACAGCAGGACACCGTTTATAGACAATATCACTTCTCCCTCTAATTACATCAGTACAGCAGGTCACCGTACCTAGACAATATCACTTCTCCCTCTGATTACATCAGTACAACAGGTCACCGTTCATAGACAATATCACTTCTTCTTCTGATTTATATCAGTACATCAGGTCACCGTACCTAGACAATATCATTTCTCCCTCTGATTACATGAATACAGCAGGTAACCGTTCATAGACAATATCACTTCTCCTTCTGATTACATCAGTATGGCAGGTCACCGTACATGGACAATATCACTTCTCCCTCTGATAACATCAGTTCAGCAGGTCACCGTACCTAGACAATATCACTTCTCCCTCTGATTACATCAGTAAAGCAGGTTACCGTTCATAGAAAATAACACTTCTGCATCTGATTCCACCAGTACAACAGGTCACCGTTCATAGACGATATCACTTCTCCCTCTTATTACATCAGTATAGCAGGTCACCGTACATAGACAATATAATTTCTCCCTCTGATTACATCAGTACAGCAGGTCACCGTTCATAGACAATATCACTTCTCCCTGTGGATAAATCAGCACAGCAGGTCACCGTTTATAGACAATATCACTTCTCCCTCTAATTACATCAGTACAGCAGGTCACCGTACATAGACAATATCAATTCTCCCTCTGATTACATCAGTACAGCAGGTCACCGTACATTGACAATATCACTTCTCCCTTTGATAACATCAGTACAGCAGGTCTCCGTACCTAGAGAATGTCATTTCTCCCTCTGATTACATCAGTACAGCAAGTCACCGTTCATAGACAATATCACTTCTCCGTCAGATTACACCAGTACAGCAGGTCACCGTACCTAGACAATATCACTTCTACCTCTGATTTCATAAGTACAGCAGGTCACCGTTCATAGACAATATCACTTCTCCTTCTGATGACATCAGTACAGCAGGTCACCGATCATAGACAATATCACTTCTCCCTCTGATTATATCAGTACAGGAGGTCACCGTACCTACACAGTATAATGTCTCCCTCTGATTACATCAGTACTGCAGGTCACCGTTCATAGACAATATCACTTCTCCCTCTGATTACATCGGTACAGCAGGTCACCGTACCTAGACAATATCACTTCTCCCTCTGAGTACATCAGTACAGCAGGTCACAGTTGATAGACAATATCACTTCTGCTTCTGATTTACATCAGTACAGCAGTTCACTGTACATAGACAATATCAGTGCTCCCTCTGATTACATCAGTACAGAGGGTTACCGTTCATAGACAATATCACCTCTCATTCTGATTTCCATCAGTACAGCAGGTCACCTTACCTAGACAATATCATTTCTCCCTCTGATTCCATCAGTACAGCAGGTCACCGTTCATAGACAATATCACATCTTCTGATTACATATGTACAGCAGGTCACCGTACATAGACAATATCACTGCTCCCTTTGATTACATCAGTATAGCAGGTCACCGAACTAAGACAATATCAGTTCTCCCTCTGATTACTTCAACACAGCAGTTCACCGTTCAAGACAATATCTCTTTTCCTTCTGATTACATCAGTAAAACAGGTCACCGTACCTAGACAATATCACTTCTCCCTCTGATTACATCAGTATAGCAGGTCACCGTACCCAGACGATATCACTTCTGCCTCTGATTACATCAGTATAGCAGGTCACAGTACCTAGAAAATATCACTTCTCACTCTGATTACATCAGTACAGCAGGTCACCGTACATAGACAATATCACTTCTCCCTCTGATTACACCAGTATAGCATGTCACCGTACCTAGACAATATCACTTCTCCCTCTTAATACATCAGTATCGCAGGTCACCGTACCTAGACAATATCACTTCTACTTCTGATTACATCAGTACAGCAGGTCACCGTACATAGACAATATCACTTCTCCCTCTGATTACATCAGTATAGCAGGTCACCGTACCTAGACGATATCACTTCCCACTCTTATTTCATCAGTATAGCAGGTCACCGTACCTAGACAATATCACTTCTCCCTCTGATTACTTCAGTACAGCAGGTCACCGTTCATAGACAATATCACTTCTCCCTCATATTTCATAAGTACAGCAGGTCACCGTTCATAGACAATATCAATTCTCCCTCAGATTACATCGGTACAGCAGGTCACCGTACATTAGACAATATCACTTCTCCCTCTGATTACATCAGTAAAGCAGGTCACCGTACATAGACAATATAAATTCTCCTTCTGATTACATCAGTACAGCAGGTCACCGTACCTAGACAATATCACTTCTCCTTCTGATTACATCAGTAAGGCAGGTCACCGTTCATAGACAATATCACTTCACCTGCTGATTACACCAGTACAGCAGGTCACCGTTCATAGACAATATCACTTCTCCTTCTCATTACACCAGTACAGCAGGTCGCCGTACATAGACAATATCACTTCTCCCTCTAATTACATCAGTACAGCAGGTCACCGTTTATAGACAATATCACTTCTCCTTCTGATTACGTCAGTACAGCAGGTCACCGTCCATAGACAATATCACTTCTGCATCTCATTACATCAGTACATCAGGTCACCGTACATAGACAATATCACTTCTCCCTCTGATTACATCAGTACAGCAGGTCACCGTTCATAGACAATATAACTTCTCCCTCTGATTACATCAGTACAGCAAGTCACCGTTCATAGACAATATCACTTCTCCCTTTGATTTTATCAGTACAGCAGGTCACCGTTCATAGACAATATCACTTCTCCCTCAGATTACATCGGTACAGCAGGTCACCGTTCATAGACAATATCACTTCTCCCTCTGATTACATCAGTCTAGCAGGTCACCGTACCTAGACAATATCACTTCTCCCTCTGATTACATCAGTAAAGCAGGTCACCGTACATAGACAATATCAATTCACCCTCTGATTCCATCAGTACAGCAGGTCACCGTACCTAGACAATATCACTTCTCCTTCTGATTACATCAGTATTGCACGTCACCGTACATAGACAATATCACTTCTCCCTCTGATTATATCAGTACAGCAGGTCACCGTTCATAGACAATATCACTTCTCCTGCTGATTACACCAGTACAGCAGGTCAACGTTCATAGACAATATCACTTCTCCTTCTCATTACACCAGTACAGCAGTTCACCGTACATAGACAATATCACTTCTCCCTCTAATTACATCAGTACTGCAGGTCACCGTACCTAGACAATATCACATCTCCTCTGATTAAATCAGTACAGCAGGTCACCGTACCTAGACAATATCACCTCTCCCTCTGATTACATCAGTACAGCAGGTCACCGATCATAGACAATATCACTTCTCCCTTTGATTACATAAGCACAGCAGGTCGCCGTTCATAGACAATATAACTTGTCCTTCTGATTACATCAATACAGGAGGTCACCGTTTATAGACAATATCACATCTCCTCTGATTACATCAGTACAGCAGGTCACCGTACCTATACAATATCACTTCTCTATCTGATTACATCAGTACAGCAGGTCACCGTTCATAGACAATATCACTTCTCCTTCTGATTTCCATCAGTACAGCAGTTCACCTTACCTAGACAATATCATTTCTCCCTCTGATTCCATCAGTACAGCAGGTCACTTTTCATAGAAAATATCACTTCTCCTGAGTACCTCAGTACAGCACGTCACCTTACATAGACAATATCACTGCTCCCTCTGATTACATCAGTAGAGCAGGTCACCGTACTAAGACAATATCACTTCTCCCTCTGATTACTTCAACACAGCAGGTCACCGTTCAAGACAATATCACTACTCCTTCTGATTACATCAGTACAGCAGGTCACCGTACCTAGACAATATCACTTCTCCCTCTGATTACATCAGTAGAGCAGGTCACCGTACCTAGACGATATCATTTCTCCCTCAGATTACATTATTATAGCAGGTCAATGTACCTAGACATAATCACTTCTCCCTCTGATTGCATCAGTACAGCAGGTCACCATACATAGACAATATAACTTCTCCCTCTGATTACATCAGTAGAGCAGGTAACCGTTCCTAGACAATATAACTTCTCCCTTTTTTTTACGTCAGTACAGATGGTCACCGTAGATAGACAATATCACTTCTCCCTTTGATTTCATCAGTACAGCAGGTCACCGTTCACGGACAATCTCACTTCTCCCTCTGATTACATCAGAACAGCGGGTCACCGTACATAGACAATATCACTTCTCCCTCTGATTACATCAGTACAGCAGGTCAACGTACCTGGACAATATCACTTCTCCCTCTGATTAAAACAGTACAGCAGGTCACCGTACAAAGACAATATTAATTCTCCCTCTGATTACATCAGTACAGCAGGTCACCGTACCTAGACAATATCACTTCTCTTTCTGATTACATCAGTACTGCATTTCACCGTTTATACACAATATCACTTCTCCTGCTGATTACACCAGTACAGTAGGTCACCGTTCATAGACAATATCACTTCTCCTTTTGATTACACCAGTAAAGCAGGTCACCGTAAATAGACAATATTACTTCTTCCTCTGATTACGGCAGTACAGCAGGTCATCGTTCATAGACAATATCAGTTCTCCCTCTGATTACATCAGTACAGCAGGTCACCGTTCATAGACAATATCACTTCTGCTTCTGATTACATTAATATAGCAGGTCACCGTACCTAGACAATATAATTTCTCCCTCTGATTACATCAGTACAGCAGGTCACCGTTCATAGACAATATCACTTCTCCCTCTGATTACATCAGCACAGCAGGTCACCGTTTATAGACAATATCACTTCTACCTCTGATTACATCAGTACAGCAGGTCACCGTACCTAGACAGTATAATTTCTCCCTCTGATTACATCAGTACAGTAGGTCACCGTTCAATGACAATATCACTTCTCCTTTTGATTTACATCAGTACATCAGGTCACCATACCTAGACAATATCATTTCTCCCTTTGATTACATCAGTACAGCAGGTCACCGTTCATAGACAATATCACTTCTTCTGATTACAATTGTATAGCAGGTCACCGTACCTGGACAATATCACTTCTGCCTCTGATTACATAGTACAGCAGGTCACCGTTCATAGACAATATCACTTCTTCTTCTGATTACATCAGCATAGCAGGTCACCGTACATGGACACTATCACTTCTCCCTCTGATTACATCAGTACAGCAGGTCACCGTACCTAGACAATATCACTTCTCCCTCTGATTACATCAGATTACATCGGTACAGCAGGTCACCGTTCATAGACAATATCACTTCTCCTTCTGATTACATCAGTACAGCAGGTCACCGTTCATAGACAATATCACTTCTCCACCTGATTACATCAGTACAGCAGGTCACCGTACCTAGACAATATCACTTCTTCCTCTGATTACATCAGTACAACAGGTCTCCGTTCATAGACAATATCACTTCTCCCTCTGATTACATCAGTGTAGCAGGTCACCGTACCTAGACAATATCACTTCTCCCTCTGATTACATCAGTACAGCAGCTCACCGTACATAGACAATATCACTTCTCCCTTTGAGTACATCAGTACAGCAGGTCACTGTTCATAGACAATATCTCTTCTCCGTCTGATTACATCAGTACAGTAGGTCAACGTTTATAGACATAATCACTTCTCTCTCTGATTACATTAGTACAGCAAGTCACCGTACATAGACAATATCACTTCTCCCTCTGATTACATCCGTACAGCAGGTCACAGTACATAGACAATATCACTTCTCCACCTGATTACATCAGTACAGCAGGTTACCGTACCTAGACAATATCACTTCTCCTTCTGATTACATCAGTATAGCAGGTCACCGTACATAGACAATATCTCTTCTCCCTCTGATTACATCAGTAGAGCAGGTCACCGTACATAGACAATATCACTTCTTCCCTCTGATTACATCGGTATAGCAGTTCACCGTACATAGACAATATTATTTATCCCTCTGATTATACCATTACAGCAGGTCACAGTACATAGACAATATCAATTCTCCCTCTGATTACACCAGTATAGCAGATCACCGTTCATAGACAATATCACTTCTTCTGATTACATCAGTACAGCAGGTCACCGTACCTAGACAATATCATTTCTCCCACTTATTCCATCAGTACAGCAGATCACTGTTCATAGACAATATCACTTCTTCTGATTACATCAGTTTAGCAGGTCACTGTACCTGGACAACATTACTTCTTCCTCTTATTACATAGTACAGCTGGTGACCGTACCCAGACAATATCTTTTCCCCTTCTGATTACATTGTACAGCAGGTCACCGTACCTAGACAATATCACTGCTCCCTCTGATTACATCAGTATAGCAGGTCACCGTACTTGGACAATATCATTTCTCCCTCTGATTACATCGGTACAGCAGGTCACCGTACCTAGACAATATCACTGCTCCCTCTGATTACATCAGTACAGCTGGTCATCGTACCTAGACAAAAGCACTTCTCCCTCTGATTACATCAGTATAGCAGGTTACCGTACCTAGACCATATTACTTCTACCTCTGATTACATCAGTACAGCAGGTCACCGTACATAGACAATATCACTTCTCCCTCTGATTACATCAGTACAGCAGGTCACCGTTCATAGACAATATAACTTCCCCCTCTGATTTCATCAGTACAGCAGGTCACCGTTCATAGACAATATAACTTCTCCCTCAGATTACATCAGTACAGCTGGTCACCGTTCATAGACAATATCACTTCTCCCTCTGATTACATCAGCACAGCAGGTCACCGTTCATAGACAATATAACTTCCCCCTCTGATTTAATCAGTACAGCAGGTCACCGTACATAGACAATATCACTACTCCCTCTGATTACATCAGTACAGCAGGTCACCGTACCTAGACAATATCACTTCTCCTTCTGATTACATCAGTACAGCAGGTCACCGTTCATAGACAATATCACTTCTCCCTCTGATTACATCAGTACAGCAGGTCACCGTTCATAGACAATATCACTTCTGCTTCTGATTACATTAATATAGCTGGTCACCGTACCTAGACAATATAATTTCTCCCTTTGATCACATCAGTACAGCAGGTCACCGTTCATAGACAATATCACTTCTCCCTCTGATTACATCAGCACAGCAGGTCACCGTTTATAGACAATATCACTTCTCCCTCTGATTACATCAGTACAGCAGGTCACCGTACCTAGACAGTATAATTTCTCCCTGTGATTACATCAGTACAGTAGGTCACCGTTCAATGACAATATCACTTCTCCTTTTGATTTACATCAGTACATCAGGTCACCATACCTAGACAATATCATTTCTCCCTTTGATTACATCAGTACAGCAGGTCACCGTTCATAGACAATATCACTTCTTCTGATTACAACAGTATAGCAGGTCACCGTACCTGGACTATATCACTTCTGCCTCTGATTACATAGTACAGCAGGTCACCGTTCATAGACAATATCACTTCTTCTTCTGATTACATCAGCATAGCAGGTCACCGTACATGGACACTATCACTTCTCCCTCTGATTACATCAGTACAGCAGGTCACCGTACCTAGACAATATCATTTCTCCCTCTGATTACATCAGATTACATCGGTACAGCAGGTCACCATTCATAGACAATATCACTTCTCCTTCTGATTACATCAGTACAGCAGGTCACCGTTCATAGACAATATCACTTCTCCACCTGATTACATCAGTACAGCAGGTCACCGTACCTAGACAATATCACTTCTTCCTCTGATTACATCAGTACAACAGGTCTCCGTTCTTAGACAATATCACTTCTTCTGATTAGTTCAATACAGGAGGTCACCGTACATAGACAATATCACTTCTCCCTCTGATTACATCAGTACAGCAGGTCACCGTACCCAGACAATATCACTTCTCCTTCTGATTTACATCAGTATAGCAGGTTACCATACCTAGACAATATCATTTCTCCCTCTTTTTCCATCAGTACAGCTGGTCACCGTTCATAGACAATATCACTTCTTCTGATTACATCAGTATAGCAGGTCACCGTACCTGGACAACATCAGTTCTCCCTCTGATTTCATAGTACAGCAGGTCACCGTACCTAGACAATATCATTTCTCCCTTTGATTACATCAGTACATCAGGTCACCATACCTGGACAATATCATTTTTCCCTCTGATTAAATCAGTACAGCAGGTCACCGTTGATAGACAATATCACTTCTCCTTCAGATCACATCAGTACAGCATGTCACCGTACATAGACTATATCACTGCTCCCTCTGATGACATCAGTATAACAGGTCACCGTACTTAGACAATATCACTTCTCCCTCTGATTACATCAGTAGAGCAGGTCACCGTACCTAGACGATATCATTTCTCCCTCAGATTACATTATTATAGCAGGTCAATGTACCTAGACATAATCACTTCTCCCTCTGATTACATCAGTACAGCAGGTCACCATACATAGACAATATAACTTCTCCCTCTGATTACATCAGTACAGCAGGTAACCGTTCCTAGACAATATAACTTCTCCTTTTTTTTTACGTCAGTACAGATGGTCACCGTAGATAGACAATATCACTTCTCCCTTTGATTTCATCAGTACAGCAGGTCACCGTTCACGGACAATATCACTTCTCCCTCTGATTACATCAGAACAGCGCGTCACCGTACATAGACAATATCACTTCTCCCTCTGATTACATCAGTACAGCAGGTCAACGTACCTGGACAATATCACTTCTCCCTCTGATTAAAACAGTACAGCAGGTCACCGTACAAAGACAATATTAATTCTCCCTCTGATTACATCAGTACAGCAGGTCACCGTACCTAGACAATATCACTTCTCTTTCTGATTACATCAGTACTGCATTTCACCGTTTATACACAATATCACTTCTCCTGCTGATTACACCAGTACAGTAGGTCACCGTTCATAGACAATATCACTTCTCCTTTTGATTACACCAGTAAAGCAGGTCACCGTAAATAGACAATATTACTTCTTCCTCTGATTACGTCAGTACAGCAGGTCATCGTTCATAGACAATATCAGTTCTCCCTCTGATTACATCAGTACAGCAGGTCACCGTTCATAGACAATATCACTTCTGCTTCTGATTACATTAATATAGCAGGTCACCGTACCTAGACAATATAATTTCTCCCTCTGATTACATCAGTACAGCAGGTCACCGTTCATAGACAATATCACTTCTCCCTCTGATTACATCAGCACAGCAGGTCACCGTTTATAGACAATATCACTTCTACCTCTGATTACATCAGTACAGCAGGTCACCGTACCTAGACAGTATAATTTCTCCCTCTGATTACATCAGTACAGTAGGTCACCGTTCAATGACAATATCACTTCTCCTTTTGATTTACATCAGTACATCAGGTCACCATACCTAGACAATATCATTTCTCCCTTTGATTACATCAGTACAGCAGGTCACCGTTCATAGACAATATCACTTCTTCTGATTACAATTGTATAGCAGGTCACCGTACCTGGACAATATCACTTCTGCCTCTGATTACATAGTACAGCAGGTCACCGTTCATAGACAATATCACTTCTTCTTCTGATTACATCAGCATAGCAGGTCACCGTACATGGACACTATCACTTCTCCCTCTGATTACATCAGTACAGCAGGTCACCGTACCTAGACAATATCATTTCTCCCTCTGATTACATCAGATTACATCGGTACAGCAGGTCACCGTTCATAGACAATATCACTTCTCCTTCTGATTACATCAGTACAGCAGGTCACCGTTCATAGACAATATCACTTCTCCACCTGATTACATCAGTACAGCAGGTCACCGTACCTAGACAATATCACTTCTTCCTCTGATTACATCAGTACAACAGGTCTCCGTTCATAGACAATATCACTTCTCCCTCTGATTACATCAGTGTAGCAGGTCACCGTACCTAGACAATATCACTTCTCCCTCTGATTACATCAGTACAGCAGCTCACCGTACATAGACAATATCACTTCTGCCTTTGAGTACATCAGTACAGCAGGTCACTGTTCATAGACAATATCACTTCTCCGTCTGATTACATCAGTACAGTAGGTCAACGTTTATAGACATAATCACTTCTCTCTCTGATTACATTAGTACAGCAAGTCACCGTACATAGACTATATCACTTCTCCCTTTGATTACATCAGTACAGCAGGTCACCGTACCTAGACAATATCACTTCTCCCTCTGATTACATCCGTACAGCAGGTCACAGTACATAGACAATATCACTTCTCCACCTGATTACATCAGTACAGCAGGTTACCGTACCTAGACAATATCACTTCTCCTTCTGATTACATCAGTATAGCAGGTCACCGTACATAGACAATATCTCTTCTCCCTCTGATTACATCAGTAGAGCAGGTCACCGTACATAGACAATATCACTTCTTCCCTCTGATTACATCGGTATAGCAGTTCACCGTACATAGACAATATTATTTATCCCTCTGATTATACCATTACAGCAGGTCACAGTACATAGACAATATCAATTCTCCCTCTGATTACACCAGTATAGCAGATCACCGTTCATAGACAATATCACTTCTTCTGATTACATCAGTACAGCAGGTCACCGTACCTAGACAATATCATTTCTCCCACTTATTCCATCAGTACAGCAGATCACTGTTCATAGACAATATCACTTCTTCTGATTACATCAGTTTAGCAGGTCACTGTACCTGGACAACATTACTTCTTCCTCTTATTACATAGTACAGCTGGTGACCGTACCCAGACAATATCTTTTCCCCTTCTGATTACATTGTACAGCAGGTCACCGTACCTAGACAATATCACTGCTCCCTCTGTTTACATCAGTATAGCAGGTCACCGTACTTGGACAATATCATTTCTCCCTCTGATTACATCGGTACAGCAGGTCACCGTACCTAGACAATATCACTGCTCCCTCTGATTACATCAGTACAGCTGGTCATCGTACCTAGACAAAAGCACTTCTCCCTCTGATTACATCAGTATAGCAGGTTACCGTACCTAGACCATATTACTTCTACCTCTGATTACATCAGTACAGCAGGTCACCGTACATAGACAATATCACTTCTCCCTCTGATTACATCAGTACAGCAGGTCACCGTTCATAGACAATATCACTTCTCCACCTGATTACATCAGTACAGCAGGTCACCGTACCTAGACAATATCACTTCTTCCTCTGATTACATCAGTACAACAGGTCTCCGTTCTTAGACAATATCACTTCTTCTGATTAGTTCAATACAGGAGGTCACCGTACATAGACAATATCACTTCTCCCTCTGATTACATCAGTACAGCAGGTCACCGTACCCAGACAATATCACTTCTCCTTCTGATTTACATCAGTATAGCAGGTTACCATACCTAGACAATATCATTTCTCCCTCTTATTCCATCAGTACAGCTGGTCACCGTTCATAGACAATATCACTTCTTCTGATTACATCAGTATAGCAGGTCACCGTACCTGGACAACATCAGTTCTCCCTCTGATTTCATAGTACAGCAGGTCACCGTACCTAGACAATATCATTTCTCCCTTTGATTACATCAGTACATCAGGTCACCATACCTGGACAATATCATTTTACCCTCTGATTAAATCAGTACAGCAGGTCACCGTTGATAGACAATATCACTTCTCCTTCAGATCACATCAGTACAGCATGTCACCGTACATAGACTATATCACTGCTCCCTCTGATGACATCAGTATAACAGGTCAACGTACTTAGACAATATCACTTATCCCTCTGATTACATCAGTACAGCAGGTCACCGTTCAAGACAATATCACTTCTCCTTCTGATTACATCAGTACAGCAGGTCACCGTACCTAGACAATATCACTTCTCCCTCTGATTACATCAGTATAGCAGGTCACCGTACCTAGACGATATCACTTCTCGCTCTGATTACATCAGTATAGCAGGTCACCGTACCTAGACATATCACTTCTCCCTCTGATTACATCAGTACAGCAGGTCACCGTACATAGACAATATCACTTCTCCCTCTGATTACATCAGTATAGCAGGTCACCGTACCTAGACAATATCACTTCTCCCTCTGATTACATAAGTACAGCAGCTCACCGTACATAGACAATATCCCTTCTCCCTCTGATTACATCAGTAGAGCAGGTCACCGTACATAGACAATATCACTTCTCCCTCTGATTACATCGGTATAGCAGTTCGCCGTACATAGACAATATTATTTATCCCTCTGATTATACCATTACAGCAGGTCACAGTACATAGACAATATCAATTCTCCCTCTGATTACACCAGTATAGCAGATCACCGTTCATAGACAATATCACTTCTCCTTCTGATTACATCAGTACAGCAGGTCACCGTACCTAGACAATATCATTTCTCCCTCTTATTCCATCAGTACAGCAGATCACTGTTCATAGACAATATCACTTCTTCTGATTACATCAGTTTAGCAGGTCACTGTACCTGGACAACATTACTTCTTCCTCTTATTACATAGTACAGCTGGTCACCTTACCCAGACAATATCATTTCCCCCTCTGATTACATAGTACAGCAGGTCACCGTACCTAGTAAATATAATTTCTCCCTCTGCTTACATCAGTACAGCAGGTCACCGTACCTAGACAATATCACTGCTCCCTCTGATTACATCAGTATAGCAGGTCACCGTACTTGGACAATATCATTTCTCCCTCTGATTACATCAGTACAGCAGGTCACCGTACCTAGACAATATCACTGCTCCCTCTGATTACATCAGTACAACTGGTCATCGTACCTAGACAATATCACTTCTGCCTCTGATTACATCAGTATAGCAGGTCACCGTACCTAGACAATATCACTTCTCCCTCTGATTACATCAGTACCGCAGGTCACCGTACATAGACAATATTACTTCTCCCTCTGATTACATCAGTATAGCCGGTCACCGTACTTAGACAATATCACTTCTCCCTCTGATTACATCAGTATAGCAGGTTACCGTACCTAGACCATATTACTTCTACCTCTGATTACATCAGTACAGCAGGTCACCGTACATAGACAATATCACTTCTCCCTCTGATTACATCAGTACAGCAGGTCACCGTTCATAGACAATATAACTTCCCCCTCTGATTTCATCAGTACAGCAGGTCACCGTTCATAGACAATATAACTTCTCCCTCAGATTACATCAGTACAGCAGGTCACCGTTCATAGACAATATCACTTCTCCCTCTGATTACATCAGCACAGCAGGTCACCGTTAATAGACAATATAACTTCCCCCTCTGATTTCATCAGTACAGCAGGTCACCGTTCATAGACAATATAACTTCTCCCTCAGATTACATCAGTACAGCAGGTCACCGTACATAGACAATATCACTACTTGCTCTGATTACATCAGTACAGCAGGTCACCGTACCTAGACAATATCACTTCTCCCTCTTATTACATCAGTACAGCAGGTCACCGTTCATAGACAATATCACTTCTCCCTCTGATTACATCAGTACAGCAGGTCACCGTTCATAGACAATATCACTTCTGCTTCTGATTACATTAATATAGCAGGTCACCGTACCTAGACAATATAATTTCTCCCTCTGATTACATCAGTACAGCAGGTCACCGTTCATAGACAATATCACTTCTTCTGATTACATCAGTATAGCAGGTCACCGTACCTGGACAACATCAGTTCTCCCTCTGATTACATAGTACAGCAGGTCACCGTACCTAGACAATATCATTTCTCCCTTTGATTACATCAGTACATCAGGTCACCATACCTGGACAATATCATTTTTCCCTCTGATTAAATCAGTACAGCAGGTCACCGTTGATAGATAATATCACTTCTCCTTCAGATCACATCAGTACACCATGTCACCGTAGATAGACTATATCACTGCTCCCTCTGATGACATCAGTATAACAGGTCACCGTACTTAGACAATATCACTTATCCCTCTGATTACATCAGTACAGCAGGTCACCGTTCAAGACAATATCACTTCTCCTTCTGATTACATCAGTACAGCAGGTCACCGTACCTAGACAATATCACTTCTCCCTCTGATTACATCAGTATAGCAGGTCACCGTACATAGACAATATCTCTTCTCCCTCTGATTACATCAGTAGAGCAGGTCACCGTACATAGACAATATCACTTCTCCCTCTGATTACATCGGTATAGCAGTTCACCGTACATAGACAATATTATTTATCCCTCTGATTATACCATTACAGCAGGTCACAGTACATAGACAATATCAATTCTCCCTCTGATTACACCAGTATAGCAGATCACCGTTTATAGACAATATCACTTCTCCTTCTGATTACATCAGTACAGCAGGTCACCGTCAGTGTACCTGGACCACATTACTTCTTCCTCTTATTACATAGTACAGCTGGTCACCGTACCCAGACAATATCATTTCCCCCTCTGATTAAATAGTACAGCAGGTCACCGTACCTAGACAATATCACTGCTCCCTCTGATTACATCAGTATAGCAGGTCACCGTACTTGGACAATATCATTTCTCCCTCTGACAACATCGGTACAGCAGGTCACCGTACCTAGACAATATCACTGCTCCCTCTGATTACATCAGTACAGCTGGTCATCGCACCTAGACAATATCACTTCTGCCTCTGATTACATCAGTATAGCCGGTCACCGTACCTAGACAATATCACTTCTCCCTCTGATTACATCAGTATAGCAGGTTACCGTACATAAACAATATTACTTCTCCCTCTGGTTACATCAGTATAGCCGGTCACCGTACCTAGACAATATCACTTCTCCCTCTGATTACATCAGTATAGCAGGTTACCGTACCTAGACCATATTACTTCTACCTCTGATTACATCAGTACAGCAGGTCACCGTTCATAGACAATATAACTTCCCCCTCTGATTTCATCAGTACAGCAGGTCACCGTTCATAGACAATATAACTTCTCCCTCAGATTACATCAGTACAGCAGGTCACCGTTCATAGACAATATCACTTCTCCCTCTGATTACATCAGCACAGCAGGTCACCGTTCATAGACAATATAACTTCCCCCTCTGATTTCATCAGTACAGCAGGTCACCGTTCATAGACAATATAACTTCTCCCTCAGATTACATCAGTACAGCAGGTCACCGTTCATAGACAATATCACTTCTGCTTCTGATTACATTAATATAGCAGGTCACCGTACCTAGACAATATAATTTCTCCCTCTGATTACATCAGTACAGCAGGTCACCGTTCATAGACAATATCACTTCTCCCTCTGATTACATCAGCACAGCAGGTCACCGTTTATAGACAATATCACTTCTCCCTCTGATTAAATCAGTACAGCAGGTCACCGTACCTAGACAGTATAATTTCTCCCTCTGATTACATCAGTACAATAGGTCACCGTTCAATGACAATATCACTTCTCCTTTTGATTTACATCAGTACATCAGATCACCGTTCATAGACAATATCACTTCTTCTGATTACAACAGTATAGCAGGTCACCGTACCTGGACAATATCACTTCTGCCTCTGATTACATAGTACAGCAGGTCACCGTTCATAGGCAATATCACTTCTTCTTCTGATTACATCAGCATAGCAGGTCACCGTACATGGACACTATCACTTCTCCCTCTGATTACATCAGTACAGCAGGTCACCGTACCTAGACAATATCATTTCTCCCCTTGATTACATCATATTACATCGGTACAGTAGGTCACCGTTCATAGACAATATCACTTCTCCTTCTGATTACATCAGTACAGCAGGTCAACGTTCATAGCCAATATCACTTCTCCACCTGATTACATCAGTACAGCAGGTCACCGTACCTAGACAATATCACTTCTTCCTCTGATTACATCAGTACAACAGTTCTCCGTTCATAGACAATATCACTTCTTCTGATTACTTCAATACAGGAGGTCACCGTTTATAGACAATATCACTTCTCCCTCTGACTACTTCAGTACAGCAGGTCACCGTACCTAGACAATATCACTTCTCCTTCTGATTTACATCAGTATAGCAGGTCACCATACCTAGACAATATCATTTCTCCCTCTGATTCCATCAGTACAGCAGGTCACCGTTCATAGACAATATCACTTCTTCTGATTACATCAGTATAGCAGGTCACCGTACCTGGACAACATCAGTTCTCCCTCTGATTAAATAGTACAGGAGGTCACCGTACCTAGACAATATCATTTCTCCCTTTGATTACATCAGTACATCAGGTCACCATACCTGGACAATATCATTTTTCCCTCTGATTAAATCAGTACAGCAGGTCTCCGTTGATAGACAATATCACTTCTCCTTCAGATCACATCAGTACATCATGTCACCGTACATAGACTATATCACTGCTCCCTCTGATGACATCAGTATAACAGGTCACGGTACTTAGACAATATCACTTATCCCTCTGATTACATCAGTACAGCAGGTCACCGTTCAAGTCAATATCACTTCTCCTTCTGATTACATCAGTACAGCAGGTCACCGTACCTAGACAATATCACTTCTCCCTCTGATTACATCAGTATAGCAGGTCACCGTACATAGACGATATCACTTCTCGCTCTGATTACATCAGTATAGCAGGTCACCGTACCTAGACATATCACTTCTCCCTCTGATTACATCAGTACAGCAGGTCACCGTACATAGACAATATCACTTCTCCCTCTGATTACATCAGTATAGCAGGTCACCGTACCTAGACGATATCACTTCTCCCTCTGATTACATCAGTATAGCAGCTCACCGTACATAGACAATATCTCTTCTCCCTCTGATTACATCAGTAGAGCAGGTCACCGTACATAGACAATATCACTTCTCCCTCTGATTACATCGGTATAGCAGTTCGTCGTACATAGACAATATTATTTATCCCTCTGATTATACCATTACAGCAGGTCACAGTACATAGACAATATCAATTCTCCCTCTGATTACACCAGTATAGCAGATCACCGTTCATAGACAATATCACTTCTCCTTCTGATTACATCAGTACAGCAGGACACCGTACCTAGACAATATCATTTCTCCCTCTTATTCCATCAGTAACGCAGATCATTGTTCATAGACAATATCACTTCTTCTGATTACATCAGTTTAGCAGGTCACTGTACCTGGACAACATTACTTCTTCCTCTTATTACATAGTACAGCTGGTCACCGTACCCAGACAATATCATTTCCCCCTCTGATTACATAGTACAGCAGGTCACCGTACCTAGAAAATATCATTTCTCCCTCTGCTTACATCAGTATAGCAAGTCACCGTACCTAGACAATATCACTGCTCCCTCTGATTACATCAGTATAGCAGGTCACCGTACTTGGACAATATAATTTCTCCCTCTGATTACATCAGTACAGCAGGTCACCGTTCCTAGACAATATCACTGCTCCCTCTGATTACATCAGTACAGCTGGTCATCGTACCTAGACAATATCACTTCTGCCTCTGATTACATCAGTATGGTAGGTCACCGTACCTAGACAATATCACTTCTCCCTCTGATTACATCAGTACAGCAGGTCACCGTACATAGACAATATTACTTCTCCCTCTGATTAGATCAGTATAGCCGGTCACCGTACTTAGACAATATCACTTCTCCCTCTGATTACATCAGTATAGCAGGTTACCGTACCTAGACCATATTACTTCTACCTCTGATTACATCAGTACAGCAGGTCACCCTACATAGACAATATCACTTCTCCCTCTGATTACATCAGTACAGCAGGTCACCGTTCATAGACAATATAACTTCCCCCTCTGATTTCATCAGTACAGCAGGTCACCGTTCATAGACAATATAACTTCTCCCTCAGATTTCATCAGTACAGCCGGTCACCGTTCATAGACAATATCACTTCTCCCTCTGATTACATCAGCACAGCAGGTCAACGTTCATAGACAATATAACTTCCCCCTCTGATTTCATCAGTACAGCAGGTCACCGTTCATAGACCATATAACTTCTCCCTCAGATTACATCAGTACAGCAGGTCACCGTACATAGACAATATCACTACTCCCTCTGATTACATCAGTACAGCAGGTCACCGTACCTAGACAATATCACTTCTCCCTCTGATTACATCAGTACAGCAGGTCACCGTTCATAGACAATATCACTTCTCCCTCTGATTACATCAGTACAGCAGGTGACGGTTCATAGACAATATCACTTCTGCTTCTGATTACATTAATATACCAGGTCTACGTACCTAGACAATATAATTTTTCCCTCTGATTACATCAGTACAGCAGGTCACCGTTCATAGACAATATCACTTCTCCCTCTGATTACATCAGCACAGCAGGTCACCGTTTATAGACAATATCACTTCTCCCTCTGATTACATCAGTACAGCAGGTCACCGTACCTAGACAGTATAATTTCTCCCTCTGATTACATCAGTACAGTAGGTCACCGTTCAATGACAATATCACTTCTCCTTTTGATTTACATCAGTACATCAGGTCACCATACCTAGACAATATCATTTCTCCCTTTGATTACATCAGTACAGCAGGTCACCGTTCATAGACAATATCACTTCTTCTGATTACAACAGTATAGTAGGTCACCGCACCTGGACAATATCACTTCTGCCTCTGATTACATAGTACAGCAGGTCACCGTTCATAGACAATATCACTTCTTCTTCTGATTACATCAGCATAGCAGGTCACCGTACATGGACACTATCACTTCTCCCGCTGATTACATCAGTGCAGCAGGTCACCGTACCTAGACAATATCATTTCTCCCTCTGATTACATCAGATTCCGTCGGTACAGCAGGTCACCGTTCATAGACAATATCACTTCTCCTTCTGATTACATCAGTACAGCAGGTCACCGTTCATAGACAATATCACTTCTCCACCTGATTACATCAGTACAGCAGGTCACCGTACCTAGACAATATCACTTCTTCCTCTGATTAAATCAGTACAACAGGTCTCCGTTCATAGACAATATCACTGCTTCTGATTACTTCAATACAGGAGGTCACCGTTTATAGACAATATCACTTCTCCCTCTGATTACATCAGTACAGCAGGTCACCGTACCTAGACAATATCACTTCTCCTTCTGATTTACATCAGTACAGCAGGTCACCATACCTAGACAATATCATTTCTCCCTCTGATTCCATCAGTGCAGCAGGTCACCGTTCATAGACAATATCACTTCTTCTGATTACATCAGTATAGCAGGTCACCGTACCTGGACAACATCAGTTCTCCCTCTGATTACATAGTACAGCAGGTCACCGTACCTAGACAATATCATTTCTCCCTTTGATTACATCAGTACATCAGGTCACCATACCTGGACAATATCATTTTTCCCTCTGATTAAATCAGTACAGCAGGTCACCGTTGATAGACAATATCACTTCTCCTTCAGATCACATCAGTACAGCATGTTACCGTACATAGACTATATCACTGCTCCCTCTGATGACATCAGTATAACAGGTCACCGTACTTAGACAATATCACTTATCCCTCTGATTACATCAGTACAGCAGGTAACCGTTCAAGACAATATCACTTCTCCTTCTGATTACATCAGTACAGCAGGTCACCGTACCTAGACAATATCACTTCTCCCTCTGATTACATCAGTATAGCAGGTCACCGTACTTAGACGATATCACTTCTCGCTCTGATTACATCAGTATAGCAGGTCACCGTACCTAGACATATCACTTCTCCCTCTGATTACATCAGTACAGCAGGTCACCGTACATAGACAATATCACTTCTCCCTCTGATTACATCAGTATAGCAGGTCACCGTACCTAGACGATATCACTTCTCCCTCTGATTAAATCAGTATAGCAGCTCACCGTACATAGACAATATCTCTTCTCCCTCTGATTACATCAGTAGAGCAGGTCACCGTACATAGACAATATCACTTCTCCCTCTGATTACATCGGTATAGCAGTTCGCCGTACATAGACAATATTATTTATCCCTCTGATTATACCATTACAGCAGGTCACAGTACATAGACAATATCAATTCTCCCTCTGATTACACCAGTATAGCAGATCACCGTTCATAGACAATATCACTTCTCCTTCTGATTACATCAGTACAGCAGGACACCGTACCTAGACAATATCATTTCTCCCTCTTATTCCATCAGTAACGCAGATCATTGTTCATAGACAATATCACTTCTTCTGATTACATCAGTTTAGCAGGTCACTGTACCTGGACAACATTACTTCTTCCTCTTATTACATAGTACAGCTGGTCACCGTACCCAGACAATATCATTTCCCCCTCTGATTACATAGTACAGCAGGTCACCGTACCTAGAAAATATCATTTCTCCCTCTGCTTACATCAGTATAGCAGGTCACCGTACTTGGACAATATAATTTCTCCCTCTGATTACATCAGTACAGCAGGTCACCGTTCCTAGACAATATCACTGCTCCCTCTGATTACATCAGTACAGCTGGTCATCGTACCTAGACAATATCACTTCTGACTCTGATTACATCAGTATGGTAGGTCACCGTACCTAGACAATATCACTTCTCCCTCTGATTACATCAGTACAGCAGGTCACCGTACATAGACAATATTACTTCTCCCTCTGATTAGATCAGTATAGCCGGTCACCGTACTTAGACAATATCACTTCTCCCTCTGATTACATCAGTATAGCAGGTTACCGTACCTAGACCATATTACTTCTACCTCTGATTACATCAGTACAGCAGGTCACCCTACATAGACAATATCACTTCTCCCTCTGATTACATCAGTACAGCAGGTCACCGTTCATAGACAATATAACTTCCCCCTCTGATTTCATCAGTACAGCAGGTCACCGTTCATAGACAATATAACTTCTCCCTCAGATTTCATCAGTACAGCCGGTCACCGTTCATAGACAATATCACTTCTCCCTCTGATTACATCAGCACAGCAGGTCACCGTTCATAGACAATATAACTTCCCCCTCTGATTTCATCAGTACAGCAGGTCACCGTTCATAGACAATATAACTTCTCCCTCAGATTACATCAGTACAGCAGGTCACCGTACATAGACAATATCACTACTCCCTCTGATTACATCAGTACAGCAGGTCACCGTACCTAGACAATATCACTTCTCCCTCTGATTACATCAGTACAGCAGGTCACCGTTCATAGACAATATCACTTCTCCCTCTGATTACATCAGTACAGCAACTCACCGTTCATAGACAATATCACTTCTGCTTCTGATTACATTAATATACCAGGTCTACGTACCTAGACAATATAATTTTTCCCTCTGATTACATCAGTACAGCAGGTCACCGTTCATAGACAATATCACTTCTCCCTCTGATTACATCAGCACAGCAGGTCACCGTTTATAGACAATATCACTTCTCCCTCTGATTACATCAGTACAGCAGGTCACCGTACCTAGACAGTATAATTTCTCCCTCTGATTACATCAGTACAGTAGGTCACCGTTCAATGACAATATCACTTCTCCTTTTGATTTACATCAGTACATCAGGTCACCATACCTAGACAATATCATTTCTCCCTTTGATTACATCAGTACAGCAGCCCACCGTTCATAGACAATATCACTTCTTCTGATTACAACAGTATAGTAGGTCACCGCACCTGGACAATATCACTTCTGCCTCTGATTACATAGTACAGCAGGTCACCGTTCATAGACAATATCACTTCTTCTTCTGATTACATCAGCATAGCAGGTCACCGTACATGGACACTATCACTTCTCCCGCTGATTACATCAGTGCAGCAGGTCACCGTACCTAGACAATATCATTTCTCCCTCTGATTACATCAGATTCCGTCGGTACAGCAGGTCACCGTTCATAGACAATATCACTTCTCCTTCTGATTACATCAGTACAGCAGGTCACCGTTCATAGACAATATCACTTCTCCACCTGATTACATCAGTACAGCAGGTCACCGTACCTAGACAATATCACTTCTTCCTCTGATTAAATCAGTACAACAGGTCTCCGTTCATAGACAATATCACTGCTTCTGATTACTTCAATACAGGAGGTCACCGTTTATAGACAATATCACTTCTCCCTCTGATTACATCAGTACAGCAGGTCACCGTACCTAGACAATATCACTTCTCCTTCTGATTTACATCAGTACAGCAGGTCACCATACCTAGACAATATCATTTCTCCCTCTGATTCCATCAGTGCAGCAGGTCACCGTTCATAGACAATATCACTTCTTCTGATTACATCAGTATAGCAGGTCACCGTACCTGGACAACATCAGTTCTCCCTCTGATTACATAGTACAGCAGGTCACCGTACCTAGACAATATCATTTCTCCCTTTGATTACATCAGTACATCAGGTCACCATACCTGGACAATATCATTTTTCCCTCTGATTAAATCAGTACAGCAGGTCACCGTTGATAGACAATATCACTTCTCCTTCAGATCACATCAGTACAGCATGTTACCGTACATAGACTATATCACTGCTCCCTCTGATGACATCAGTATAACAGGTCACCGTACTTAGACAATATCACTTATCCCTCTGATTACATCAGTACAGCAGGTCACCGTTCAAGACAATATCACTTCTCCTTCTGATTACATCAGTACAGCAGGTCACCGTACCTAGACAATATCACTTCTCCCTCTGATTACATCAGTATAGCAGGTCACCGTACCTAGACGATATCACTTCTCGCTCTGATTACATCAGTATAGCAGGTCACCGTACCTAGACATATCACTTCTCCCTCTGATTACATCAGTACAGCAGGTCACCGTACATAGACAATATCACTTCTCCCTCTGATTACATCAGTATAGCAGGTCACCGTACCTAGACGATATCACTTCTCCCTCTGATTACATCAGTATAGCAGGTCACAGTACCTAGACAATATCACTTCTCCCTCTGACTACATCAGTACAGCAGCTCACCGTACATAGACAATATCACTTCTCCCTTTGATTACATCAGTACAGCAGGTCACCGTTCATAGACAATATCACTTCTCCGTCTGATTACATCAGTACAGCAGGTCACCGTTTATAGACAATATCACTTCTCCCTTTGATTACATCAGTACAGCAGGTCACCGTTCATAGACAATATCACTTCTCCCTCTGATTACATCAGTACAGCAGGTCACCGTACCTAGACAATATCACTTCTCCCTTTTATTACATCAGTACAGCAGGTCACCGAACATAGACAATATCACTTCTCCCTCTGATTACATCAGTACAGCAGGTTACCGTACCTAGACAATATCACTTCTCCTTCTGATTACATCAGTATAGCAGATCACCGTACATAGACTATATCACTTCTCCCTCTGATTACATCAGTAGAGCAGGTCACCTTACATACAGTATCACTTCTCCCTCTGATTACATCAGTATAGCAGTTCACCGTACATAGACGATATTATTTATCCCTCTGTTTATACCGGTACAGCAGGTCACAGTACATAGACATTATCAATTCTCCCTCTGATTACACCAGTATAGCAGATCACCGTTCATAGACAATATCACTTGTTCTTCTGATTACATCAGTACAGCAGGTCACCGTTCATAGTCAATATCACTTCTCCCTCTGATTACATCAGTACAGCAGGTCACCGTACATAGACAATATCACTTCTCCCTCTGATTACATCAGTACAGCAGGTCACCGTACCTAGACAATATCAGTTCTCCCTCTGATTACATTAGTACAGCAGGTCACCGTACATAGACAATATCACTTCTCCCTCTGATTACATTAGTACAGCAGGTCACCGTACATAGACATATCACTTCTCCCTCTGATTACATCAGTATAGCAGGTCACCGTACATAGACAATATCACTTTTGCCTCTGATTACATCAGTATAGCAGGTCACCGTACATAGACAATATCAGTTCTCCCTCTGATTACACCAGTACAGCAAGTCACAGTACATAGACAATATCACTTCTCCTTCTGATTACATAAGTACAGCAGGTCACCGATCATAGACAATTTCACTTCTCCTTCTGATTACATCAGTACAGCAGGTCAACCTTCATAGACAATATCACATCTCCCTCTGATTATACCAGTATAGCAGATCACCGTTCATAGACAATATCACTTCTCCTTCTGATTACACCAGTACAGCAGGTCACAGTACATAGACTATATCACTTCTGCCGCTGATTACACCAGAATAGCAGATCACCGTACATAAACAATATCACTTCTCCTTCTGATTACACCAGTATAGCAGGTCACCGTACCTAGTTGTTATGGGATTGAAATCCGTTGCTTTGCGTGACCAGGAGTTGACAAGTTCCCATATGAGGAAAGTTTAAAGTACTTTAAAGCTGAAATCAATAATAAGGAATATATATATAAATATATATATATATATATATATATATATATATATATATATATACATAAAACGGCTATTTTCCCGAAAAAATGTTTATGACATAATTTGTGTGTTATATTGTGATATACATTTTTTGTGTAATACATTTTTGCCAATTTCTTACGGTTTACCAATTATGAAAAATTTCGCAAATTCGCTCATAATAAACATGTCTTCAGAGGCCATTCCAAAAAAATTCAAGATATACATTTTATTTGTCACGTAAATATCTTAGATATCAGAGATTTTATTCAAAATCCTTAGTGCTATTTTAGAGAAATCAAAATGTTCGATTCTTTTTTCCATGTAAAGGGTAGTTAGGGTGAGGGGATTTTCTTGAAAATCTTCGTGTCGCATCCTTGGAAGATACCAAACTTAAATACCAAGTTTGGTATTTTACGTACATAGTACGTGTAGAGAAAGTAAGAATGCTCTTTTAGGATACAGGGAACCCTAAAACGTGTATTTCCAGTGAAATATTTGAAGCGAATTTTTAGTAGGATGCAATACGTTCTCTATACACCATGTATATAGTACATGTAGAGAAAGTAAAAATACATTTTATTTGCAGCTTTTACAGCTAAGGTTACCAGGCTGATTTACAGTGAGTGGATGATAATTCACAGAAAGCGGCAATCACCAGGCGTTATACATTAAACAAAGATGTCTTATATACAAGATAATACTATATAGCAATGTATGAAGAAAATGCAATGGTAAGTATTAATAATACATGACAATTTAATTATTGATCTATGTGTAGGGACAGTATCTTGGGGACCGATAGTGGGACAGAATAGAAGTTGGCGTAGTGTGGTATATAGTTGTGGTGTGTGGACAATACGTACAGGTACTAATAGAAGTAAAATGGGGCGTGATAGACTGTGATGTTTTCACTAATAGTGGAAGGCGATTAGGCGGGTGGGTGGTAAACATAAATACCACTCATTTACGCGAACTAACAATTTCAATAGTTACATTGTACATTCAATTGCTGTTGTGCAACAAGTCATCAGCATCATTATTCGTTTCTCAAAATACATAGCTGCACAACAACGTAACGTCTTACATCATCGGCTGTTGCGTAAGCAACACCTCGTAGCACATTTCGTATGTCACGCATTATTGGAAATCCGACAATGCCAAACATTATCTTCACCTTCTTTTTCACACGGTTTAAAACAGGTGTTACGGGTCTCTGATTAATTGCTTGCCCTAGTTCATACTTTCTGTAGTGAAGGTAAGCGTTTCTCAGATATTCCTTGTTATTGGTTTCAACTTTGAAATACTTATACTATTATAAGAGAGGAAGTGTCCGTTTTTCTTTTCTTCTACTCCTGGCAAAGCAAAGAAGCAAATTGTAATGACAATCGCATATCGAAGTTTTAAAATATTTGACTCTCGCTTTAGCATAGTGCGTTCCTTTAGTTCTCTTCTACTTATAAAGAACTAAGTAATAAGAACATTCTGCTAATTATCTCGAAAGAAAAATATTTTTTGTAAGAGCTTTATAGAAAAGCTAGAGAAAGTCATGTGAGTGTAACACATCAGATTTTTCTTATTTAATGTCAGAATGTCCTATCACCTATGTTTCACACCATCCCTGAATAAGCCAGTTTCTTATTGGTTTGAAACAAGAGCATCCAGAGGGGAGTCCTCCTTGCCAAGCAAAGCATTAATTTAAAAATGCATTCAAACAAAGGTTAACACACTGGATACATATTAGTGAAATAAATAGTAACCTTACACAAACATTGATTTATATATGGTAAAAATAAATTCTATAGTCTGCTTACCTAAACCGATACACGAAGCTTGTATCTGCTGCCTTAACTTAGGAGGGTGGGGAGTGGTACGCATGCGCAATAGTGAAAGAGAAGTGGAAAAAAATGTCCTGATTCTTACGGTTGTGCCATTCAGTCATTACGTGACGATTGCGTTGACTTTTTGTGTGTTTTTTGTATTACAAAATGCATTGTGTCACAATTAGAGATGTTCAGGTCTTTTATTTATTTTTTCACAACAAGCGACACTAAGCAATGTAGCATGTTCCACTTCAGACAAGAGACTACCAAGTTGAGGTTATACTGCCATTGGCATTTCCTTTAAACCGATGCTCAGCAATACTAAAGACGGGTTTTATCATATACAATATGTAATCATACATAATACAAAATTCCAATCCTTACAAAATAACTCTGTTTTTCACAAGTCACTTGTTTTTTTCATTAATACAATAAAAATCTTAAGATTGTTTATATAATTCACAACTATTTTTTATATTTGCCTTGCTATAATACTATTCACCAACAAAGAGAGAATCCCAAAAAGGAGTGTGTAATCGTATCTGTTTGTAAATAGTGAGACAAGGACAGTGAATTTGTGCGAGAGAGCCATGCTACAAGAATGTGTACGATAGAGAACACTCCACCCAGCTCGGCTTAGCACGTCAACAATACCCCCTATGCACCTCATTCCCTGGGGACTTTCTTTGCTGTGGGAAGCAGTATGCAGCAGCTCCAAATATAATAAATAATATTAGTACTAGGTATTGATATACCCGTTTTTTTTTTTGTTTTTGTTTTTTTATTGCTTCATTTGTATAGCCCCTTTTAACATCAATGGTCATATCGGGGGCTTTCACCTGTGAAACTGTAGGTTCAGAACATTAGGTTAAACTTTATATTACTAAACACACGCACATTCACACTTCCAGACTCTATGGGGGGATAGGGAATAATTCCGGTTAAAGAAAAATTCCCCACCCCAGCCGGGAATCGAACCCGGGACCTCGGGGTGAGAAGTCAGCTCGCTGACCACTCGACCACGGAGGCAGTCTATTCCCGTTTTATATGCTCCTCTAAATACGTTCTACCTCTAGCTCTAAATTTGCGAAGTAATATTGTTTTTTTTTAAATGTCATGGGTAACTCAAAATCATCCGGTGGGCCGTTCTTACAGAAATTCTGGATCAATCCTTCATTTGAAATCAAGCTCTCATTAGCCTATGAGCAAGATCAGCCTACGTGAGCGGCGAAAAGAAGGTACTTCACAAACTATCCACACCCCTTCTGGATAAGTCCGTCTTTTATTGATTTGATGTTAAATGTCCGGTATTCAAATATTAACCCAAGAGCACAAATCGCTTACAGGCTCCCGAGCGAAAAGAAGGAAATAACCAAGTAAGCGGTGGGGACTGGCCGTGGCTCAGGTGGTTTAGTATTTTCTTACCAACATGATTCACCTGCATTATATTGAACAAAATATTGAAGATGGTGTTGATTATGATGATGCAGCGATGACGATCAAATAAATGGGCTATTTGTGAGAGATGGATTGTGTCGGAAACGTGTTTTCTCGCGCTAGGTTCAACAACAATAACCCTAGTCTTTTGTTCAGGCTTGAAATCCACAACTACTTAGCTCAAGTTATTTAGATATTTTAAGCAAAATACACGAATATTAATGCTTATATATTACGAGTAGAAGAAAAATAACTAGTGGTAAATGATTATGGACATCAGGTAGTGATGGAAGCTGCGAAAACAGTAACATAGGAGAAACTATAAAGCCCATGGGAAAACAAACTGCTGGGAAAATTCAACTGGTGTTTAAGTCGGTTAGATATTGTAGAGGATGGGGAAGCAGGAAGAGTTATGTGTAGCAGAAAACGTGAGGTGAACTTTGCGTATAAATCTTTTAGAGCAGTCAGATTTAATATCAAAGAGCATATAAACGTGATGTTGTATACAGCATCCTGCTACCATGTGCATTTCCCATCCTGTCTTATCTTTAGTGTCACACCCGAGACCAACGAAACACCTAACCAAGAAAGTGCAGCAATATCCTATACCGGAGATGGCGAAAGATGACATGATTACACTTGTATTCTTCCGTCGCTTCTCCTTGCTAATCATTTCCATCTGTGTTTTGCATGTAGTAAGCTGATGTGGTACAGGTTGCCTATTCCAGTAACTTGGAAGGGACAGGCATGGCCCCCACATCCATGATATCTATTCCGAGTTAATTCCTGTTACTAATAACGGTTTACATATTAACAAAAATCAATCCTTTTGTAATATGAAACTACTAAATAGTGTAACAAAGGCTCTTTTTTTTTTTTTTTTTTTTACTTCAACAAAATATCTCTTTATTTTTAACTGACTACAATATCCTCAAATAGCTGTCTTTCGTACTCATTCTGCCGTATAGTGTTCTTTCGACGTTCGTTGCGGCGACGATACAGCTCGCTACGAAATTCCCATCGAACTCGCTCACACGCAGGGCTTCGTTGCCCCTTTCTGTATCTGTTGATCACATCACTGGGCATTTCCAGAATCCGCTGCACCTGCAGTACACCGCCAGTATTCGTATATTCACAATGCGCGTCTTCGACGTTAAAGATCCTTCCGAAGAACATGTATCCACTCGCACGTATATAACAATCACAGCTGCGATGTCAAAAGAATTTACCGCGGCAAACGTATTCACTAACACACAAGTTTTCTGTAACAATGGATGCTAACAATCAGCTATTACTTAAGAAGCAAGCCGCATACACATCTTCGGCGATTACGGCTGCAGAGTGTAGTAAAAATATAATACAATATTTATTTAAAATGGCATGTCAATGTAAAATTACAGACATCGCTGCAGAATTTATTGAGTGCCTAAGCGCGAACATTGACTTTCAATGGTTAATGTTTCTAAATGAAACAATATCGATAATGGAAGTTGGAGCATCACTAATTTACAATTTAATGCAGTAACTACGAATAACTTCCTGTGCCGTCTCGCAGTGGGCTAGGGCGTAATGCTCTGTTTTGTGGCCACGGAATACGTTCAGGTTCGATCCGATCCATGAGGTTGGGGTTTTTAAGTTCCGGGCGTAGAACCAGTGCCCACTCAGCATTGTAAGGTGAGGAACTGCGATAAGCAGCGATCCCGGCCATTACAGCCAACATTCCGGCTGAAGGATGTGTGATTCTGGTCCTATCAGCGCCGGGTGTTCGGTTGGATGATCGTCCACTTCTGCCATGCGTAAGTGGGCGTGAGATTAGTAGTCAACTTGGTAGCCCCAGGGCTGTAGCGGTACTAGATTATGTTTTAACTATGAGTAACCAAACTCACAACTATGGTTGACTTGTTACTATTGACTCATTGAGAGCTCTCTCTCTCTCTCATTTCTTCTGACTCTATTCCCACCTTTCTAGGTTTTTGCAATAGGGATATAAATGCTGTTTAGAGATTAATTATGCTATCTTTAATATTATGTTACAAAAAGTAAAACGTAGGTGATAAATTATTAAACTGTTTATAAATGTTCATAAAATCAACAAATACCGAAATAGTAGACAATAGTTTAGGTAACTTTGCTTACACGATAGCATCATCCTAAAAATGAGATATTTCCACAACTTTCTCTCTTTCTCTCTCTCTCTCTCTCTCTCTCTCTCTCACCCCCCAGGGGCCTTCTACCGTAGGTACGGGTTTGGCGCACCCGGGGGTTCCCGAGTCACTCACCGCCATCTCATCATCCCCATTGCCACCAATTGAGCCACATTTTGTGTTTGTGCCTATTTGTTTGTGTCTCTTTTTATGGGAACGAATTTACTCGCCTCATCTTCTTCCCCTTCTAGGCTTATTCTTTACATATTTAGTTTTAAGGCTTTAGATTTATTCACGCCTGCCTCACCAACAGGGATCTTTATTCTATCTCCGTGGTTCATGTCCCACGGTTCCAGCGCGGCTTCAAACATGTTTGCTCTTCAGAGGTCTCAGGCGTGAAGGTTGAGTGGACCCTTCCTACTGCCCCTATGTGTAAGCCTTAGGTGCGCAGCGCGTCCAAACCGTTATGTACACCCATGTAGCTTCCTTGGGGGCCCGGTCCGTTTTAATTTCCCGACGAACGTTGCTCCTTGGGTTAGAATTACGGACCAGTCGTGTTATCGCTAACGGAAACCCGGTGTAATCAACCACAAGTCCCCTGAATCCATGTCTGCTTTATTACGCAGCATGGCCTAAAGTGGGGAGCCACAGGTGGTTATACCTGTGGTAGGGGCTTAAAGCCGGGTTGTACATGGTGAAGGGCTTACCTGTAAGGACCAGCAGTGGTGGCTGGAGGATAACTCCTGAGGTATTCCTTGAGATCGGTCTGGTAGGGGTCTACCAGGCGGCACAGACCGGAAAGTATTTTGGTGTCTTTTTTTCTCTACCCCCGGATGGCAGGCTGACGCCGACGGTTCCGGAAGGGGGTCCTTCCATCATGCTATCTCCGCGAGATATCAGTCCGTTTTACATACAACGCGAGATTGATACAGGATATGCGGTAATGTGACCAATGCAACCAGAACGTGAGACGGTACACTTTTGGTTGAAACGAAGACGGAAGACCACTCCAAGAAACTCGTGAAGGCCAGCTTGTTGGGTTCCTACCCCATAAAGGTGGCCGGTCCCCCACAAGACTTTGAACACCTGTAGGGGCGTAATAACTACCTCTTGTTTAGACGGTCTTTCCGAGGCAGATATTGTCTCCAGTTTATCTGACCAGGGTGTATGCCAAGCGTACCGTCAGCTCGGCATACGTGATGGTGAATCAGTGGCATTGCGTACGGTATTTCTGATTTTTAAGGGAACCGCAATACCCGAGACCTTGTATTGTGGATAAGAACGCGTCTCTGTGCGACCTGGATGTGCCAAACTCAATGCGCTGTTTTCGGTGCCAACGGTTCGGTCATACGCAAACTCGGTGCACGTTTGATGCAACATGTGAATGCTGCGGCCAGCCTGCACATGGTGAAGGTGTCTGTTCACGAGACCCCTGTTGCGTCCACTGCCGCGGAAGTCATACCACTAGCTCCCGGCAATGCCCACGATTTTTGGAGGAAAAGGCCATTCAGAAACTAAGAATCAAAGAACAATTAACTTTTCCGGAGGCCCGGCACCGCTATCAGCAGCTTAAGCCTGCGACCACCTTGGGCTACGCCTCCGCTGTTCGCCGCACTGCTAGTGCCTCTGTAGCTCTTCAAACTGCACCGGTTGCTGAAGCGTCCATTCAAACGGAACTGCCGCTGACCTCTGCTGTCTTGCCTGAACGGACTGCACCGCCGGCTTCGAGAGCTTCAACTTCAGCTGACCCTCCGTCAAAATCCGTACGCCAGTCGTCACCTAGTCCACCACCTGTTGCCGCCTCTCATAAGCGTTCTCTTAAGAAGCAAAAGGTGGCGGATAAAACAAAGTCCCGTTCACGTTCTACGAGCCGAAGAACGTCTCCCGAATCCCAACCATCAGAGGAGTCCGATGGGGACATAGGCCGTCCTTTTTTGGGCCAGATGTCTGTGAAACTCAACCGACTACCTTAAGAGTGCTTGTTGTTTAACTGTCCATCAGCTCCTATTGAGAGTTTCCTTTATTCCACCTCGCTTCTCCCACATTTCTAGCGTCTTTCCTTCTTGCCATGGCTCTGCTGACATGGAACACTCGCGGTGTTCGCTCCCATAGAGCTGAACTACAGTTGCTGCTGCAGTCTTATGATCCCTTGGTCGTCTGCTTACAGGAGACGAAGCCTCGCCCTCACGATCCTTTTGTAGTCCACCGTTACGACCCGGCTCGTTTCGATCTTACCGCGATCGCTTACCACTGCCTTGCTAGCTGTTGCTGTCCATCTTGTTCTTCCTGGTTTCACCTTTTCAGTCTGTAACATTTACGTTCCTCCTACAGCTACCCTCAGTTCAGCAGATCTGGTCACACTCTTTCTCAACTCCCGGCTCCTTTTGTCTTGTTGGGTGATTTCACTTTGGGATTCCTCTAGGGCAAGTGAGCGAGGGACGCTCCTTGTAGACCTCTTCGACCAATTTCGGCTAACTGTTTTGAACACTGGTGAACCCACTTTTATTACCGATTCTTCTACCACGCTCTCTCATTTGGACCTTTCTGTTTGTTCAGCACAGCTTGCTCACCGGTTACAATGGAATGTGGTATCTGACACCCATTCCAGCGATCATTGACCATGTGTTCTCAGTTTGCTCTCACACCGTGTATCTTCGTCACGAGAAGCAACTTGGCAGCTAGCTTAGGCTAATTGGACCCTCTTTTCAGTAAAAGCTGTTTTCTCGGACCGTGAGGTCGACGCCGTCGATCGTATAGTGGAACATTTTATTGCTGTTGTTCTCTCAGCCGCCAACTTATCTATTCCTCGGTCGTCTTCCCATCCCAGATGATTGCCGGTTCCTTGGTGGAATGCTGAGTGCCGAGAGGCTATTTGTGCGCTCCGGAGGGCTGTTAGGGTCTTTCACCTTCACCCTACTCTGGACCATTTGATTTGTTTCAAACAAGCCCGCGCAAGGGCCCGTCGCGTTATTAAGGATAGCAAGCGGGCTTCCTGGACTGCGTTTGTTGCCAACTTTAATCGAGTAACGCCTTTCTCGGTTGTCTGGGAAAAGCTACAATGTGTTGCTGGTAAGCAGCCCAACGCTTCTATACTGGGTTTCACGTGGGATCTGCTACCGTCGTCGATCCGGTAGCCATTGCTGACGCCCTTGGTAGTACATTCACCTCTGCGTCTAGCTCCGAGAAGTATGATCGAGATTTTCGTGTTACCAAGACTGAGGTGGAGTCTGAAACTCCCTCTTTCGCTCTTTTAACAATGAGTGCTGTAACTTTACTTTTAGTATCCAGGAGCTTGAGAACTCCCTATCGTCCTCTAGGTTCTCTGCTCCCGGACAAGATGGTATTCATATCGCCATGCTCCAGCATCTTTCTCCTGCAGGCAAACTCTTTCTCTTGTTTCTCTACAACCGCATCTGGTGCGATGGAGTGTTTCCATCAGTCTGGCGTGAGGTCGCCATCGTCCCAATCTTAAAACCTGGTAAGGATCGTCATCTACCTTCCAGCTATCGTCCAATCTCCCTCACCAGTGCACTATGTAAGGTGATGGAGCGCATGATCAATGGACGGTTACGATGGTGGCTATAGTCTGAGAAATTTCTGTGCAACATCCAGTGCGGCTTTCGCCGATACCGCTCCTCGACTGACCACCTTGTGTCCCTCTCGACTCACATCCTTAATGACTTTTTACGAAGGTGTCAAACTGTGGCCATATTTTTCGATCTCCAGAAAGCTTATGACAGCTGCTAGAGGGCTGGCTTATTGCGTACATTGCATAAGTGGGGCTGCAGTGGCCGCCTTCCAATGTTCCTCCTGGAGTTTATTGCATCATATCTATTTTTAACTTTAATTGCAGTTGTTAAAATTATTAATATTTATAAAGGACCTCTACGTCAAATAAATTAAAGCAACAGCATTTATAGGTTACGTATTACCCTGAGGACAAATATCTTTTTGAGGGGCTAGGATCAATAATTTCATTCATTGCAGTTGTTATATTTATTATCATCTTATGAGAAAGCATAATTTCTAGAAGCGGGTATTTCGTGTGCGTGTGAGCTCTGTTTGCTCCCATGTTTTAGTCAGGAGAATGGAGTACCTCAAGGTTCGGTTCTCAGTTGCACCCTCTTCGCCATCGCCATCAATCCTAGGCTGATTGCCTTCCTGCTGGTATTTCCTCCTCCTTATTTGTTGACGACGTTGCAATTTATTGTTCTCGGCGCACGTGCCTTTTTGGAGCGTCCCCTTCTGGCTAGTCTCGATCGTCATAGCAAGTTGGAGCGTTGCAAATGGTTTCCGTTTTTCTGCCGAGAAAACAGTTTGTGTCAACTTCTAGCGTCGGAAACGTTACACGCCGCCTTCCCTACACCTTGGGCCGGTACCGTTGCCCTTCGCCGAAACTGTGAAGTTTCTTGGCCTGGTGTTCGACAGGAAGCTTTGCTGATCGTCCCATATCTCTTCGCCGAAAGCTCGATGTGCTCGAGCACTTAAAATTTTACGTGTTTTATGTGGCACATCCTGGGGAGCAGACCGCACTGTGCTATTATAGCTATACCGTTCGCTTGTTCGCTCTAAACTTGATTGCGGGTACATTGTGTACTCTTCGGCATGTCGTTCAGTTTTACATCGTTTAAACCCAATTCACCATCGAGGGATTCGCCTGGCACTGGGTGCGTTTCCGACGAGCCCAGTTATTAGTTTGTCTGCGGAGGCTGACTGTCAATATGCTGTTAGTGCGCTGGCCTTGCTTCCTGCCGGGGTTCGTTTTCGTGAACTGCTTCGGCTCTTGGATGTTCAGCTACTGGGGGAATGTTCATCCCCTCCTTGGTTACCCTGCGATACCCCGGTTCACCTACGGTTGGCATCCATGCCGAAATCAGTTATTCCGCCCTCGGCCTTCCGCTCCGCTTTTTTAGAGTTGCAGGCCAAGTTTCGGAACCATTGTTTATTTTTACGGTTGGTTCAAAGGATGCCCATGGTGTGGGATGTGCTTTTGTTTTTAATTCGCGGTGTTACGCCCTTCATCTTTTGGGGCAGTGTTCAAATTTTACCGCCGAAAACTTTTCAGTGTCTATCAGGCTTTTCTTTTTATCCGGGGCAGGATTTTAGGCAGTTTGTTATCTGTAGCGATTCCCTCAGTGCACTACTGGGCCTGCCATACCATCCTTTGATACAGCGTATTCAGGATCGCCTGTATTCGCTCGCTGATGCTGGCCTCAGCGTGTCGTTTGTTTGGGTTCCTGTCCACGTAGGTATGAGCGGGAATGAGCAAGCGGACGCAGCTGTTAAGTCTGCAATTTTAAATCCTACTTTTTAGCTCCACTGTTTCTCCCAATGATGCTCGTGTCCTCCTGCGCCGGGCCATTCTTTCGCGCTGGTTCATGGAATGGTCCGGGGTGCGTGGGAACAAACCCAGAGAGGCCAAGTCCCTTACTGTCTCTAATTGGAGATGATCAAATTTACAACGTGATTGTAACTGCACATGCTTTTATCATAATTTTCTTCATAGTAATACCTATTATAATTGGAGGATTTGGTAATTGATTAGTACCTTTAATATTAGGAGCACCAGATATAGCATTCCCTGGACTACTTCCTCACGTGCATGTCGCCGCGATGAAGTGACTTTAGCGCGACTGCGTATTGAACATTGCCGTTTTAGCCATCAGTACATTTTACGTGGGGAAGCCGCTCCTCAATGTGCTCCGTGTAATGAGCCTTTGACGGTGTGTCATTTTTTATTGGAGTGCCGCCTTTTTACTGTGCCTCGTGCGTCCCTGTCTCTGCCTCCTGACCCCCCCACCCTGCTAGGCGACAACCCTGCTGCATGTGAGGGACTTTTAACGTTTCTTCGCCGCTGCGGAATGTGTAGTCAGGTCTAATTTTATCACGGGATTTCATCTTTTTACCGACTTTTCAGTCCCTCGGTTTTAATCTGGTTATGGTAGCCCTTTTATGATCTCCATGACTTTTTGTGCGGTAATCCTAATTTAGCGGTTTTTATGGCTTTTAATTTTTAGCTTTTTTGTTTACCATAGGGCGCTAATAACCTCTGCAGTTGTGCGCCCTTAAACACTACTACTACTACTCTCTCTCTAACCTGGAAATGTGGTGTTCTTAAAATGGCTCATTTAACACAGTCGCATAAAAGTATTAAATGAATTCGAAAATGTGCCTGGAGATCCTAAACATAAGCTGAAATATTCTAATGAACATTTCAGCCAGACAGTTTGTCAAACCAGTATTCTTATTTGAACTACTAACATGAGATGCATCTCAGTATCGTCGTTACCGTTACTATGCGACAGTATATTAGCCCACTATGTATTTTATTAGTTTAATTATTATTTTTGTATGGTTATAATATAGGAAATGTCTGCTTCAGTAGCCAAGACTGAGCAGATTGTAGAACGCAAAACCTTAGGGCGACGAAGTTGCTTTTATGCTCGCCAATGTTACTTTCTTTGTTAATGCTAGTAACACAATTGCCTTTGTGTAGCAAGATATTTAGAGCATCAGAGACACAAGTAACAGGGTGAATTTTAGAGAAAGGTTATTTCCCAAAAAGTCAGGAAGTCGGACTTCTTCATTATAAAGAGCGGTCACGTGGGTTTAATACAAAGAACTTAACAAGTTAGTCACGTGACAACGCTATTTTTCACGCTTCTTTTCGGCCAATCAGGAAGGAGTTCAATTTTGGAGATTTTAGATATTTAAGCCATGCCCTTACAAGGAATCGGATTATTGTGATCGGTACTATGATGGTAACTATGATGGTTACTGTGATTCTTACTATGATTATGATTGGTGTGTGTGCCTAAGTACATATTTTTATTACGCGAGATATAATAGGTATAGCATAATAGAATAGCGTAATAGAAAAGTAAGCAGGGATTAATGATGACCGTCGAAACAAGAACTCGGTAAATAGAAAATAGCACTAATTATTATTACTTCTAAATATTCAAGAATTCTTATGTTGGGAGTGGCTCGTAGGGTAAGTGCCTCAACAAGCAACAACGGAGAATAAAAAAGCCTTCATTCAGTGGAATCCAACGTCGAATACTTTTATTTTTGAGTTTACCTTGTGTTACATACCATTTTTTATTCTATCCCCCCCCCCCCCCGAGTGAGAACAACTTGTGTTCTACAGGAGCGAGCATAGCCGGAGCAACAATGGACTCTTCATAGGTATGTACACGTTTGTTTATTAAGTATTCAACGGGTGCTAATCTCGACCGACTTCGAGGAAGACAAAAACGACAGCGACATATTGACAACACAATGAGAATGAGACAACTATCATCACTATAATCATCGTCGCCGCCGCCGCCGCCGCCGCCACTGCAGCATTCAGCGCCCGTATACCAATTCTTGTACAATTACTATACTTATAATCATTGGTTCATGTTTAAAATTTCATCTCGTACACTTCAAACTGGCATTTTTTTTTTTTTTTTTTTTTGCACAAAACTGCTCTCATACCTACTGCTTTTAAGGAGACGTTTTTGTAGCTCTTTAAACTATTATACCATGAAATAAATGCAGCGTTTTCTGAACACCTGTCCTTTGTCATTTGACAATGAACTCTTTTTATTTATTTCTCAAAATATAGCCAAAGTATGGTGATGGATGCAGACATTATTCTATGTGAGCAGTAAAATGAGTTTTGGGTGTTCGAAATAAAGTTTTTATTTTAATAAAAACAAGCTTATTCGGGTAACTCACTCTGAGCAAGATTCGACTAAAGCTATGTTGCAGATTGTATTTAAACGTTTAGTGATGTCTGATTTCTCACTTTCAAAAGTTTTACGTCAAATTGGATTTTTTTCTTTTAGATTTAGCAATAAATTCTATGCATTGTGCATTGAGAAAAGTATTGTAGCAGTCGTTTGCATACTTCATGTTTTTGAAATGCACATTAAATTCTGTTAATTGATTTAGAATTCTTGAAACAGCAGGCTCAAGTGGTGACCATGGTGTTACACGCAGATTTTGCACTTTTAGGGCTTATTATGATGTTCCTTTGATTAAGATTCCGGCTATGTATTATCTGTGAGTCAAGGCTAATTTTCGCATCTCTACCTTCCGTGAATAACTAATAAGAAGTTATTCTTAGTGATGAACTAATCGCCACTCGGTTAGCGGTTGGGATACTATTTTGGAGGTAACTATACAAAAACAGAGTCATCTGTCCCCGATTCGATTGATAATAATCGATAGCAATTCCAAGGAGCAATAATTAGGAACAGGCAGAAAGCCAGAATAATCAAGACTTCAAAATAGTAATTTATAGGTTTAGAACGAATAAAAATTTTGTAAACGCTATAAGATTGTCGAAAGTTGAACTGATTTTTTTAATTTCTATATCTAAAATTTTTGCTGCACTATACCTCCAGCATTATTCTTTAGCATAGTTTGCTAAGTGTTTTGTTTCATTTTTACTTTCTATATACATGCTGTGTACATAGTGTATAGAACAGGTATTGCATTCCACTCAAAAATTCGATACCGAGATTTTACCAGAAATACACGTTTTAGAATATCCAGTATCCAAAACAAACATTTTTACTTTCTTTACACGTATTATGTACATAGTGTATAGAGAAGGTATTGTATTGCACACAAAAATTCCATTCCGATATTTCACCAAAATACATGTTTTGAGACCCCCTGATTAAACAAATTAAAAAAGGTGTATGTCTGTACGGGTCTGTGGCCAACATAGCTAAAAAAAGTATGTTAAATATCAAACTTGGTATCTCTATTCTGAATTAAACTTGCTGGATTTTGCACAACTACTGAACCGAAAGAGATAGTCAAAAAAGTGATACACAAATAATGTAGATGTGGTTAAAACACACAGTTTAGGTCGTATACATTTTTTTATAGAGTTAACCGTTTCGAGATATTCGGAATTATTGGTTTAAATTTTAAGCCACTTAAACTTTTCTCAATCGGGAAGACATATATTTTCTCGTTTCTCTTTGGTTACTCCTGGCAAGCAAAGATAATGGAATTTCAACTGTTTCATATAGCGACCAGCTTTTAAAGGACTAGACTATCGCTTTATATGTGCATTCCTTTACTTTCCTTCTATTTACAAGGAAGCTAGTAATTTAACTAATTCTGATAATGTTTATCTTAATTAGCACAATATAGCTAACCAAATAATGTATTGAATAAAATGTTTGTTTGCCGAACAGCTACAGAATATTATGTGAATGCAACACATCAGATTTTTACTGTCTCTACATGTACTGTGTACATAGTTTATAGAGAAAGTATTGCATTCCACCCAAAAATTCGATACCGAGATTTCACCGGAAACCCAGTATAAAAAAAAGCATTTTAGAAAAAGGTCCGCGTGTGTTCGTGTGTCCGTGAAAACGAAAAGTCAGTAAAATACCATACTTGATATTTAAGTTTAGCTCTCTTCCTTCGATGTGACACGAAGAGTTTGAGAAAAATCACACTACCCCAACCTACTCTTTAGATGTGAAAAAAATCGAAAAGTTTGATTTTCTCAGAAATGGCTGTAACAATTTTCATTAAAATACTGTAATATTAAAGATATTAATATTGCAAATAAAATGTATATCTTAAATTTTATGAGAATAGCCTTTAAGATCTCTTTATAATGAATGACTTTTTTTTTTTTTTTTTATAAATTTCACTTGAGTGGTAAACCGTAACAGATATACAAAAACTTAGTACACACAAAAGATAGATCACGTTAAAACACACAATTTTTGTCATATACGTTCTTTTTCTTTTTTTGTGGAGTTGGCCGTTTCTGAGATAATCCTCATTGGTTTCAAATGTAAAATACTTGAAACCTTTCGCATATGAAAAGTTGCAAACCCCTGGCCCTGTATAAAAATGGGTTTTAAGCACATGGCAACTAACTTTCAAAAGATTGGACTATCGTTTTAGCCTAGTGTATTCTCTTATTTTCCTTTTACTTACAAGGAAGAAAGTAATCAAGACAATTTCTGTTAATGTTTATCTCGGTTATCGTGAAGTAGATAGAAGAGTATGCTTTTTAACCATTATTCGTTAAGCGATGTTGAAAAAGTTATGTGAATGGAACACATCAAAGTTTTTATTTCGGTAACGTGCATCTTAAATATAAAGAAATTGATGTTAAGCCGAATTCGCAAGAGCGTTTAACTTTATATTCCAAAATTCTCTGGTTTTCTACTAAGGAAATCATCTACACTATTCCGCATGAATATGTTAACAGCAAAAATAGACTTTATATATTTTCTAAACGTAAGCATTCATTCTCATATGGCACCCCCCCCCCAAAATAACCGTTCACCTACTCATCCTTTGACTTAAGTTGTAAGACGTGGAGGATTTAGACGCGATTTCACACCATTATAATCGTAGTTAACGAGGTAGACAGGCGAGCTGAAATCACATGGTTCTTCTTGGCCCGATGAAGTAAAATTGCATTCTCCCAGTATATCTATATTCAACACAGAGTAGTGTAAATTGCTTGTTAAATTCGTAGAGAAGGTGCTGTTAAATAATGGGGCAATTCAAAGTTGGCCATGTTTAAGACGCTGATTAGCGCCGGATAGGCTGAGTGGTTAGATTACTCGCCTCTTACCTAGGCGGCCCGGGTTCTTTTTTTTTTTGATAGCGCCGCTTTGTTCACCACAAATCTCATATGCCCTAGGGATCGAACCCCGGCCGTCTAGGTGAGAGGCGAGTGGTCTAACATTCAGCCACGGCGCGGCCAAAACCCGGATTTGATCCCAAACGACCATATATGAGATTTGTGGTGGACAAAGCGGCGCAGGGAAGGGGTTTCTTCGGATTCTCCGGTTTCCCCCACCACGCATTCCACCCGTAGTAGTCCATCTTCATTCAATGCGTCATCAGTGTCATCACCTGCGGTGTCATATGTAGTAAAAGCGGGCGATAAACTATATCAAAGAAAAAAAATGAGCGTCGCAGCTTGTCTATCTCGTTAGTCATGATTACAAACTTTTGTTACTAGATCAGAGCAGCGTATTCAACAGGGAAGATGAAACAGTACACAACCAATTGCACAATGAAGTGATTAACAATTTGGAAGAGAAAAATAGTTACAATTTATGTGGCTATCGACACTAATAAAATGGAAAGTATCATAAACAAAAGGAATTGATGACACTTTTAAAAATAAATGTTAAGGATGGCATTGTGAAATGAGGAAAGGAAATTGTATTTCACATGAATTCACGATTGATTGTACTGCAGAAGGCTGGAAAGATTCAAGATTCAGGAACACGCGTTTTCTATTATCAACGGGAATTATTAAAAAGAGTGAACGTGAAGTGTAAAACTTAAAAGTTAAGCTTTTATTAAGTGGACGTAGTATATAGATTGGAAATAGTAAACCTGATAAATAAATCGAAACAAACGACAGCTACATTAAAGAAAAGTAGCAACTCGTTATAAGTATAATAAAATATAAGTTAGGAGATGAATATGGGTAAAGTAAATGAAGAAGAATGTTGTTTTTTTTCAGTGGAATTGATGTTAATAGAAATTAAAAAAAAATGAATAACATTTACGGCAAGTGAAGGGTCGTGTTGCTAGAAACAAAGACGGTGGGCGAAGTTCGGCTCATGTGCCCTCGCTTGGACTTGCCTGCTCTATGGCATCCAATACTTGGAAGAAATAAAATAAATACGATACTTGTAGATCACTTCATCTTTCAAACACTTTAACAGCAACATTGATGCAGTTACTAAAGAGAGACGCAAGCCTTCTCCGCTACCAACGTGTTTCTATACATGTAAAATATAGTTTTACATTAACCTAAGCAAACTATATTGAGTGTGAAACCCCTATACATAATACTTTAAAATTCGCTAACCTATTTTCAAGCTTCGTTACAAGTATATCTATCCTATTTTGCATTATCTCCAAGAAATATATCAACCACAAATCGTTCATTGTTTTACTTTCTCTAGCACGTATGTACATAAGATGTACAGAGTACCTAGAGAATTATTATATTCCACCCAAAAATTCGATGTCGATATTTCACCATCATATGTTTTGGGATTCCTTGAGTACGAAAAAAGCAGTTTTAGAAAAATATCCGTGTGTGTATGTGTGTGTGTGGATATCATAAATGAAAAACGAAACGACCATTAAAAATCAAACTTAGTATTTATGTTTATTCTCCAAGAATGCGACACGAAGATTTTCAAACAATACCCCACCACAAACTAATCTTTACATTAAAAATGTTTGAAAATTTTGTTTGCTCAAAAATGACTTTAATGATTTGGATTAAAATACCATATATTAAAGATATCTACATCAAATAAAATGTATATTTTAAATTTTCTGGGAATAGTCTCTGAAGACCTCTTTTTTCTGGATGAGTTTTGCAGAATTTTACATAACGGTCAAACCACAAGAGATAGACAAAAATGTAATAACCAAAAAAACGCAGATATCTTTAAACCCCATAATTTATGCACTTTATTTTCTAGTAGAGTTGACCGTTTTTGAGATGTTCCTTATTATGGTTCCAGTTTTTAGCTTTCTAACTTCTCTCAAACGGCACCATGCAAAGCGAACCTTACTCGATTGTTTCACAATGCGACCAGATTACGGTTTATCTGCTATGCAAGATTCATTCAGAATGACTTCAGAAGCAATTCAGGAAAACAAGATATACATTTTGGCATGTAAATATATTTAATATATGATACTTTAATCAAAATCATTAGTGCCGTATTGTTTAAAGTCTTCTTGTTACATACTTGGGAGATGCTTAACTTAAATACCAAGTTTGGGATTTAAAGGAGTTTTCGTTTTTGAGTTATGCTGTCCACACATACACACACACTCACACACACACACAGGTCTTTTCCTAAAAGTGATTTTTTTTTTATTTTGTGAGTCTGAAAAAATATATCCCGTATAGCCTTAGTATCGAATTTTTGGGTGGAATATAAGCATTCGTACTTACTATGTACATTGTACATACGTCATATAGAAAGTTATTTGAAATATTTCAGCTGAAATTAATTTTTTCCATAATTCAAGTTTAAACATTTGAAAAGTTGAATAACGTGTAAGTAAAAGTTTTTCTTCTATGCCATTTTAATTTCTCTTCTTTATCGGCTGGAGAATTCAAGATTTGACGTCTTAGTCGGCAATATTATAACCTGGACATTTTAGAACGCAGGAATTGCTTGTTAGAGCTTGTGCATTCATCAGCTGCGCCGACGACGTCAGCTGACCTCTTCACCACCAAGGGTTTAAAAGCTATCTTCCGGGTTTGCCACCAAGAGGGATAGCTCAGGCCGTATCTCTTTGTCCGAATTTGGGAGGTCGCGGATTCAATCTCCGACGACTCTCACTGTGACAAATGTGTTTTTCATGGTTTCCCCGTGAGAATTGGCGTTGAATGGTTCACTTTCTACCATGACTTTCTTGTTCTTTTGTTTCCTATAACCATTACTTCCTTATTTACTTCAGGGCTAATGGACCAGGCGATGGTGTTTTGCGAGTTGCGGCCGGCCGGTGGGTGTACCTGTAAAGGTTTCCTCTGTGGTTTTTTTGCACGACCGGCATTTGTCTTTCGAAAGACCCCAGGAAGCTCGGGGTATATGGCTAAGACCCTAAAGGCCCTTCCCGGTATTTCCAGTTATGAGGGCTGAGAAAAAATCTGAAAACGAATGTCTCATGAAGCACGGTGCTGGAGGGCATACCACTCATACGAGTCCGTGGCTTCGCGTCTCAGACAGGATTCTGGTAGACCATAAGGAGATTCATATTATTTTGATATATCACATCTCAATGGCAACTCACTAACTCCACAAGTACTTAAGACCCGGGCTCAGTTGATTAGGTCTTCTAAACCCAAAATCGGGGGTTCAAACCTTACCCCGACCTATGGTTTTTAAATGTGCTTAAAAGCAGATCTGTGTTGGTAGATTTACTGACATGTTAAATAACTACTGCGAGACGAAATTCAGGCACACTGGTGGCACTGATATTATTCTGGTAATTGACAGCGTCGTTAACAAAATGAGGGAAACAATTCTGGGCTTTATCGTTAACCAATTATTAGGTCATGAGTTAATTGCTTTTCTCACCAACCGTGTGTAGTACAGAAGTTATAGAGGTAAAGTTAGAGTGAAAAATGCAATGCCATAGCCGGGATTTGAACCACGGATCTCCTGAGCTATCATGGCAGCATGCCGGCACGGTTTGGCCGGCTCTAAATTCTTCAACTGACTCCCTTTTTTTCCGCTAAACCACAAGGAAACCTAAAACTATTTATCATACTTCAATGGTGACTTACGAACTCCGTTAAGTACTTAAATCAAACCAACTATTAGATCATTCAATACAAATTAATTATTTCTGTAACAACAGCTTTCAATTTTCGTGTATGTTTTCAGTTTGAGACTATAACAGGTACAGATTTATTCTGCTGCGTGAAAGAGAACATGTCCATTCCCAAAAATGGTCTGGCATTCACTCAAGTAAAAACTTTAAGCTTTATGTAAAACTGTTGGCGCAGTGGCTAAGTCGCAGACTAGTCATGCTTTGCTGTGGATCGATCTTAAAGTCCGGATACGGAACAAAGAGGCGCGTAGGCTGGTTTCCTCCGGGTATTCCGGTTTCTCTTCTATTCATTCCATGCTGTTCTCGCCAGTATCGCCTTCATTACCTAGCACAATGAAAACCGGCCGCGAGGCGTGTGGCTAGAAAATGGACTGTGAAACTGACGCATGGAAGCCAACATGAGTTGACACTGGACATCACCACATTTTAATATCTTAAAATATGGGCTCAAAAAGTCTGTAACTGCATATGGTCATTATTTATTCTGGGGTACATTTTTTGAATTGAAAATAAAGCAGGAACTCTGTAGTATTTCTGATGTTCAATCATTCTAATAGCAACTGGCTGGAGGCGTTTGCAGAAGTAGTATTGCGCGTTAATTAACGAAGCGAAACTTGATGGCGCATACAGTTACGTGCATCTCTTCTCCCTTCTCCCTGCGGCATTCATCGCTGACTAGCAATAACAGGTTACAGTTGCATATGTAGCTACTGCATCCTTTCCGGATTGTCTGTATTCTGTGATATTGGCTGCCCACTTGTCTCGGTGTTGAATCCTACATCGAGACTATGGGAGAGATAGACATTTTTGGACAGTAATTTTACCAGCGTAAAAGTTTACAGCATTTACAGTCAGAATTTTTTACTTTCTCTACGTGATACACACTTAGATAGAGAAGGTATTACACTCCATCTAAAAATTCGACTCTGAGGCTTCATCGGAAATACTGTTTTAACATCCCCTATATCTAAAGATAAACATTTTTAGAAAAATGCCCCTGTGTGTTTGTGTGTATGACAGTGTGTCTGTGTACACGATAACCCAAAAACAAAAAGTCGGTAAAACGCAAAACTTGTTTAGTATCTTCCAAGGTTGCGGCACGAAGATTTTGATTTTCCCCACTCAAACTAACCTTCACGTGGAAAAAATTCGAATATTTTGATTTTCTCACAAATGCCTCTAACGATTTACATGACAAATACCATTTATATCTTGAATTTTCTGGGAATGGTCTTAGAAGACCTCTTTATTCTGGATGAATTTTCCGAATATGGCATAACTGCTAAGCCGAAAGAGATAGACAAAAACTTACTACACAAATAATGTGGATTCCATTGAAACGTACAATTTGTCACATACAGTTTTTCCGTGGAGTTGGCCATTTCCCAAACATTCATTCTGTTCGGTTACAGTTTTAAAATACTTAAACCTTTCTCATATGGGAGTTTGTGAACTCCTGGCCATGCAAATAAACGGAGTATATTCCCTTTATTTCCCTTCTACTTACAAAGAAGCAAGTAATAAGACAATTTCTGTCAATGTTTATCTCGATTAGCATGAAGTAGATAGAAACATAATCTTTTTATCAACAATTTGTTACAGAGATATAGATAAAGTCAAGTGAATGGAACACAGATTTTGATAGACAACCCAGCCTTTGTGCTAATGATATTAAATGATGATTTTATTAAAGGAATTTTTATTGTTCAGTTTAAATTGATCAACTTATCCTACCTGTATGGAGGAGGTACACCCGTTAGGACTTGCCATGGTTGTCTAGGACCAGAAGCCTGTCGAGGAGCCGACAGTTAATCACTAACTAAAGAACCCAGTACGAGGAATGAGGGAAGGAAGTACAAAGCATGAAATGGAAGAAAAATGGAAGATGGAAAATTGTTGGAATGAATGGCTGGAGAAATCAGAGAACCCAGAAAATATATTCCCAGATTGACCCATTTTTCAATCGCAAATGCCACATGCAATGCACTGGGATTGAATCTGGGCCGCCTTATGTTGGGATTGATGGGAATAAATTGCATTGTGCAAATTTGGATTTATGTATCTATGTGGTTATTTTAATACAAACCATTAAGTGGTTAAACATATTAGTAATCATGAAAACAAAAACTATAGTATCAATACTACGCTCGATTTGTATTTTCAACACAATAACATCAGCATAAGCAATGGAGTTTTATATTCATCTCATTATTCAACTTGTCTTTTATCTCTCCAATACAGTGTACCAAAACAATGGTCTTAAGATGGACACCCCTGAGGACATACTTTGGTTATTTCTTTATTAACGAAATTCTTTATTCCTTTAATATTTAATTTTCTAACATTGCAGCAATTCGTTATACTATATATAGATATTTATAATATTTCTTTTGCCTCTCTCTCTCTCTCTCTCTCTCTCTCTCTCACACACACACACACACACTCACACACACACACACACACACATAGAAGGTTTATTTGAAAATGACTAAAGCTTTTGATTAAAATACCGTATATTAAAGATACTACATGGCAAATAAAATGTAGATTAAATTTGTTGGGAATAGCTTCTAAAGTCTTCCTTATTCTGAATGACTTTTACACAACTGGTAAATCATGATACACAAATATTTACTACACAAAAATGTAGATCTCAGAAAACAGAAAATAAGAACAAAGAAAGCATAAACCAACTCCAACACCACCAGGAAGAGCGGCACCAGCACCCGCGCCAATTAGCGGACTATTAGCCATCCAGAAGCGAGGAGGCGGGGCAACCTCCACGGCACTGCCATTCATAAGCGGGAGCAAAAAAGCCTGGTCGACAGCAGTGCATCTACCAACCACCACTACAAGCCAGAATGCAGTCAACTATAGTGCCGTCGCTGCAGGAGTACACCGACAACTGGCCCCACAGCTGCTTCTGGAACAACTTCGACATCATATGCCCTCACTCTTGAAGGCCACTAGGACTGTTACCAGGAGGTAAACGGAGCTAAGAGCAGAGACGCACGGAAGTCCCTAACAGTTTTCACTTGATGTCAGTCTGGCGTGCCAAGAAGGTTATATAGGTGCCGGAAGGCCGGAAGTAGGCCTTTTCAACAGCACCTAGCCTTAACCAGTGCAACCAGGAGGAAGAGAGTTTTGCTTGGAGCAAGCTACCATGCCATCTACCGTCGACCTTAAAGATGAAGAAGGGAAATGAAATAAAGGAATTAAATGGAACGGAACCGTGGTAAATATATAGCACCTCGACATTTGCCTAAGTGGCCCCGGAAAACCACGGAAAAACCCAGGGCCAGAGTACGCGGTCAAGGGGAGCAAACCCAAATCCCCCGAATGCCAGTTTGAGACCAAACGCCTGAGCCACCTGGCTCAGTTAATACAAACCATACCTTTTTTCGATGTGTCCGAGCTCTCTAATTCTGACAAAGAGGTATCCTCTTAAGCGGCACATCCCACAAGATAAAAATCTGATATATTACATTCACATGACTGTCACACGCTATTCTTATAAAAGCTTATTCCATCTACTTCATACTATTCAAGATAGACGCTAAAAGAAAAAGAAATATTCTTGTTACTTCTTTCTTGAGGTACAACAGAAATAAATAAGAGAATACGCTCTTCGAAAGTGATCTCAATTGAATTATCCTTCTCAGAAGTAAAAAAAAAAAAAAAAAAAAAAAAAAAGAATAAAAGGTTTGTTCTATTCACATGACTATCTGTATGTGTTCTATAAGCAACCTTTTCTTACAAAGGATTGTTCTTGTAACTACATCATAATCGAGATAAACATTAAGAGAAATGGTCTTATTATTTGCTTCGTTGTAAGAAGAAGAGAAATAAATGAGTATTCTAGGCTAAAGCGACAGTCAAATCCTTTCAAAGATAGTCGCTATGTGACAATAAAATTCGGCTCTCTTTGTATAGCCATGACTAAAACAAAAAAAAAAAAAAAAAAAAAAAAAACATATGAAATGAATGAGAGCTTCCGTTTTAGAAAAGTATATATCTCGGAAATGGAATGTATCTATTTCATACATGTTACATATTTTACGCGTTTTAATGAGATCTACATTTTCTGCGTAGTAAGTTTTTGTCTATCTCTTGTGTTTACCATTTTGCAAAGTTCAACCAAAATGTAGAAGACTTCAGAAGTTCAAAGAAATTCAGGATACACATGTCTTATTTATTTTCATGTAGATGTCTGTAATATAGGCATTTTAATCAAAATCATTACACCTTTTTTGAGAATATCGAAAATTTTGAATAATTTGTATTTAACAGACTTTTCTTTTTTCAGCTATGCTGACTATAGACCCATAGACCTTTTCCTAATTGTATTCAGGGTTCTCAAAACAGGTATTTCCGACAATATCTCGGTCTCAAATATTTGGGTGGATAGCAATATCTTTTGGTAGAGGGAGTAAAAAGATGTCTTGCCCTTCATTTGTCTTTATTCTTTCTACTACTGTAACATTCTCCGCATTCATTTCCAAGATGGCAACAGGTGAAATTCTCTTATGAGGACACATAGAGGTAAATAACAATTTGTAAACGTCGCCCGTATGGCGAACGGCGACAGAAGCATTACTTAAATGTATGTGAGGATTTTAAAATGCAGATTATAACTCCGAGCTGCTAATATGTTCAGTTTGATTGGCAACCCTTAGGATTGCATAGCGACCCGTACATACATACCAGCGAAACTGGGAAACAGCAGCTGAACAATGCATTTGTTGGAATTAGTTACAGCATCATGCGCACACACTCAGATTCTGAACGGATAATTACACTCCGGTGCATAACTTGGAATAGGCCTATCACAGGCGAGAAACACAACACCCGCATCCCTTTGTACTTCCCATTTCCCAATCTCAACATCCTAAGTGTCCTTCCGTACGCAGCACAAGAGTTATTTCAATAATGTGGTTTGGAACCGAAATTCAGTTGCAAAACGTGATTTTACCGACCGAATATTAAACTGAGGTTAAAAAGAATATTGCCATCCCAGTTGAGATCCATTTAAAATGTACAAAGCATTTAGAGATGATTATAAACATAGTAAGTTTGTCCCGTATCTGTTAAGTGTGGTGTGGCTAGTCACCTTTCATTGGCTACCTTGATGGAATAGGCGGACATTCTTCGTTTTTAAGCTACCTCTCGGATGAGAAAGCGCATACTATCACGACAGTGTGTTTAATCGCTTTTATCTCCTGACCTTGTTCTCCATTTGTAGCCAATCAGGGGAAAGGGGATAGGAATTGTGAGAGGCAGATTATATATCAACGGGGCAGCCTATAAGAAACGAGGATTAGTACTAGTGACTATTAAGCGATACCGGACAAATTTATGTGGAATAGACTTTGGCTGAAAAGCCCGGCCTTACCCGTGGGTTGGCAGTTTATGCTTATAATATTTAGCCTTAGATTGCACTTGTTCAACAACGTGCGTTTCTCTGTACGCATTTAGAAATTATTACACAACACACTTAAAAAATAGATAATCAATACATTTGTGCTTGATAAAGAATGGGCCGAGGTACAGGACTGCATTTCATGCTGATACAAGGGATCAATGATGGAATGAATACTGCATAGTCCATCTGTTTTCTTATTTGCCAGTATGTGCATATTCTGTTATTAGAACCGCGTGGAATATAAAGGAGGTTTGCAGGGTCACTGAGTTTACCAACTGCAAAAACATACTCTCATTAGTATGCCATCATTTGCATCAATGAGTATAGACTGTTCCTCAGTAGGGACACTCTAAATGATTGTAACATAACTGCATTGAGCATGATTACTATGAAATTTGGAGTTGGTTGAATTTTCTTTAGCTGTATATGTGAACACATTGTGGTATTGGGGTTTCAATTGTGTTCATTGTTGTGTTATTTACCTGGAAAGCATGCCAATGTGTAAGAGTACAATATCCAGTTACCTATCTTTTCTGTAGTGAAGCAGTAGTGTCAGGTTTGGTATCCATCAAAACACGAGGATGTAAAGTAATTCCTAGCCCGGATCTTTAATATATCCTCACATAATATTTATCCTTTATAGCACGAGACCTAGGTAATAAAATGAGACAAAACATTAAACAACTTAACCTACATTGTGCTATTAATTAATTCTTACAGAACGCAACATGAATGTACTTGGCTTGAAATTTAATGTTATATTTAGTAAAACACCTAAATGTTGATTCCTGTTTATAAATTCATAGCATCCTGTTGATTCTTTGTGTTATTTATTATAAATGCACAATAAAATATTATATGAAGATAAATAACATAATAAAGAAGAAGTTTGTATTTAATATGAGAGTTCGAAATTTTGCTAAGTTTTCAACACGGCGATTATAGCGCTTTTGTGTAGTAGCTATAATTATTTATATTTTTACACTATAATCAATTTCAGAGAGACCAACATATAATATCTGAACTCTTTTCTTGTATTGATAATGTTCTAGCCATCACTGTAATCGTTGTGAAAGATGTAGATGGTGTAGCAAACGTTTGTAGCCATCACATGAAATTAAACTATTAATCCCATAAACGGAATTTTTAATTCGAAGCTACGCCATATTTTTTTTTCCTTATGACTAAAATTATCACAGCCAAATTTTATTCGAAATCGGTGAAACAAAGTCTACAAGGAAAACATACATACAGTCATATACATATTTATTGAGTTTCATATATTAAAATTAATGACACAAATATGTCGATGACATTGAATAACTCAGGGGGAATCTAAGCGAATTAAAGTGCTTTGGTGTTGAATCTTAAAAACTATTACGCAATTACAAAACATTGAAATACAATTTCACTGTTCAAGCTTCATCCGCTAACATTGTAAACGAAGAACTTTCTGACATTAATTTATTAAGAGGAAATGTTTAATTTAATAACCTCTATAACATAGAACCATAACATTGGTCATTGTGATATATCCTGACTACTGTGGACTGTGTCACATTAATCAAATGTAAAGAAGATATATTTGCTTTTATTTTTACATGAGCAAATTCATTTTATATGAATTTCCATTCAAGTAGTATTGAATTAATATATGAATACCGAAAGACTGTCATTCACTATCATAAATCCCTAAGCTTAAAAAAGACAATTACATTTCCAATTACTTCCCTTATCCAGGTCAGAATGTTCAAGTCCAGAACAGAAAAGCTAAGGATGAGAAGACGACCTAATTAAAATTGCCGAGCTCAGGTGATACGGCTGAGGAACTTATTTCTTACTAACGAGTAAAGCCAAGAGGACTGAGGCGAAGTGTCATGTGAGGCAGTACAGAGTTATGCTGTGCACACACAGGTGCGCAGTACTAACTTTATTGAACTGTTATATCAACAGTACGATATGAATATTCTCTAAAGTTATTATTCTTAAAAACCTGAAGTGTCCCATTCACACGAGTTCTTATACATCTAACATTGTAACGAATTATTGTTAAAAAAAACCCCTATTATTCTATCTACTTCATGCTAATCGAGGTAAACATTAGCAGAAATGGTCTTATTATTTACTTTCTTGTAAAAAGAAGGATAGTCGCTAAAGCGATAGTGAAATCATTTAAAACCTGGTTGCTGCTATGTGATTGAAATTCACTTCTTTTCATAGCCAAAAGTTGACAAATTTCTACGTGAGAAAAGTAGTCAAAAGGTCTTCAAAACCTTTGTGTCGCATCCTTCGAAAATACTAAACTTAAATACCAGGGCTTTTACATTTTTGAGCTACTGTGTTCACGAGTAAACACACACAATACCTTTTTCTAAACATTTTTTATTTTATTCAGGGACCTTAAAACATGGGTATTTCCAGTGACATATCGACATCGAATTTTTGGATGGAATGTAATACCTCCTCCATACACTATGTGCACAGATAATGTAAAGAAACTAAAAATCTGATGCTACATTTCCATGACCTGTTCCGCAACAAAATTTTCTTTCAAAAGTTTGTTCTTCTATCTGCTTCATGCTAATCAAAATAAAGGATAGCAACAATGACTAGACTAAAGCTCTTTTAGAGCTGGTCAACTTGCGATTCATTTTAAATCATATTCCATTTTAATGACCAGGATAAAAAAAAAAAGTATCTGAAGTGTTGCGCTCACATGGTTTTTTCTATTAACACATTATTGTTACAAAAGCTATTATTCTATTTATTCCATGGTAATTAAGGTTAACATTAACAAAAATGATCTTATTACTTATTTCCTTGCATTGTAAAACAAGGGAAATATCTATCTGGTTTATGTGCTAGTCAAATCTTGAGTTAAACGAAAACTGATACCATTGAAATTTTGTTTACTTTACATGGTTGGTCAGGTAAAAAATTGGTTACTCTTGAGAAAAGTATTAGTATTGGAAAATGTAAACCATTAACAAGGATATCTCGGAAATGGTGAACTCCACAGAAGTTTGTATTGGACATAAATTATGTGTTTTAACGAGATATGCATTTGTTGTTGGAATCTATTGTCCATTTCTAACGGTTTACCATTTATACAAGTCATTCAGAATAAGAGGGTCTTCAGAAGCACTTCCCAGAAAATTCAAGAAATATGTTATGAAAATGTCTTAATCATAAGATACTTGAATAAAAATCGTTAGAGCCATTTTGAGAAAATCAAAAGTTTCGAAAAATGTGCCACGCTTAGGGTAGTTTGGTATGGGGTGATTTTTCTAAAAATCTTCATGTCGCATCCTTATAAAATACTCAACTTAAGTTACAAGTCTGGTATTTAACTATCTTTTCGTCTTAGAGTTATGCTGTGCACACACAGGTGCGCACAGACCTTTTTTTTAAAATCCTGATGTGTTTCATTTACAGGACTTTCTCTACCGACTCTACAAAAGGTTGTTGTTCTTTCTACTCCATGCTAATCGAGAAAAAACATTAGGAGATTGGCTTTAGTATTTAGTTCCTAATAAGTAAAAGAGAACCAAGGGAAGACACTAGGCTAAATCGATAGTCAAATGTTTTAAAAGTTTTACCTAAAAACAGTTATTTCCAAGAAATCTCAGTATCGAATTTTTGAGTGGAATACAATACCTACCATCTTTACCTACTATGTGTATTGCACATATGTGGTCGAGAAGGTAAAAAGAAGTATCGGTTAAGCACCAAACTTGGTGTTTATATTCATTATCTTCCTAGAAGGCGATTTTCATGGAAATTCCACCTATTCTACCCTTTACATAAAAGAAAAAAAAAGATTTTGTAACGATTTGGATTAAAATATATATTACGATATTTACTGACAAACTGAATGTAAATCTTGAATTTTCTTGCTATAGCCTCAGATACTGAATGAATTTTACATTACTGTCATGTTTCGTTTCCTTTCTCTCTCTCTCTCTCTCTCTCTCTCTCTCTCTCTCTCTTATTTTACTACTGGACATGCTAAGAGAAACGCTTGCACACAGCTACCGGCTTTTTAAAATATTTTACTATGGTTTTATAACGTAATACACTACTAGTATTAAGTTATTTCCCTTCTAATTAAAAGGAACTAATACAATGATGTTTATCTCGGTTAGCAAAATACAGATAAAATAATAATTTGTAAGAATACTTTGAAGAGAAAGTCATGTGAATGGAGCACATAAGATATTTTAGTTATGCTCATAGACAGCAGTCACACAAATATTAGACTTTTTGATTGGAAATCAAATATACTTATTATGCTAAATAAATATTTTACTTGCTAAACATATGAGTTTATCATATCTATTTGATTGTAAAAATAAAAGTATTTTATAAATATATTCGAAGATAATATTTATTTCAATAACAGATTTAGTGTTATGCTCTATCTGACGCACATTCATCACACACGCACACACACAAATTGGCGCACCTTTTTCTAAATATAATTATTTTGCGGGTGTTTCAAACATGCATTTCCGGTAAAATCGGATGGTGAATGAAATAGATGAAGTGAAGCTTAAATGAACTTGGAGCTACCCGCCATTCATCTTCTCAGAATAAGGGCAAACCCGGATAATAACTTTATCCGGGAAACTCGCCCTCACCGAGATTCGAACTTAGGGACCTCTTGAATGTGAGGCAGACACACTTTACCCACACTGTAGAGGTAGAAACATTTATAGAAAATCGATCATTTCGAAAAATCTCCCATGTAAAGGGAAATTTGGCGGTGGGAGATATCCTGAAAACATTCGTGTCGCAGCCCTGAAAAATATTGAACTAAATATGATTTTTGAACTTAACTGACCTTTTATTTTTTATTTATGCTGTTTATAGACTCCGGACCCTTTAAAGTGTTTGTAATTGAGAGATGTGTTTCTGTTGAAATCTAGGTATCGAAATTTTGGATGGAATGCAAAATATGCAGTATTTATTTTGTGCGATATACATAGATGAAAAAAGTAAATGTTGTACTATACTTTGTTTTTCATATCTTTCTATTACAATTATAAGCGTACAAAATTAGCAGATGTTTCATGAGTATCGGCATGACCCACATTCTTCTTACAGAATCTTATTCTTTGGGTCACTATCGGTCATACTGAATGAAAACGGTTTGTATCGTCTGGGTTTGAATGGGCCATATTCGGTTGCAAAGGTAGAGTAGAAAGCAGCATCCCTGATTTTCAATAGAAGTAGTTTAGCAGCTTATCAGAGGATAGTTGCATTGTGCAACAGCAGTTAATACTCACAATGCCTGTTTAGAAAAACATCTGCAAAAGTAATCAAAGTAAGAGCTGAGAAGCTTGCGTGTTTTGGAAGAGAATGCGCACCTTTCAAGTCGCTTGCTATCCAGATTTCTTTTCATGTCATTTCTAGAATATTACTAAAGAATATGGCTCCAATGCTAGCAGTAGCTTTTACTTTAAGATTCTATTTGAATAAAATATCTAATTATTACATTCACTTTACCTTCTCCACGCATCCGCAGCAAACTATTCTTAAAAAAAATATCATTTATCTAACTACTTGAACCTAGATAGCTTTAATCTAAGTAAACACCTGCAGAAATGCCTTGATTACACATTTACTTGTAGATACAGTGGTATTAGCGAATACAATTAATAGGCTTAAGCGAAAGTCAAACATTTAAAGAGCTGGTTGCTATTTGATGGCTTTGAAATGCCGTTCCTTTTGCTTGCCCACGAGAAAGAAAAGAGAACGACGACTTCTCATTTGAAAAACTCATGAGTATAGGAAGATTGAAATGAATAAAAAGGAACATCTAGAAAGTTCTTAGCTTCACAACAAATGTTCTTGACAACAATTGTGAGCTTTGACGAAATCTACATTTTTTGTGTAGTAAGTTGTCGTCCAGCTCTTAAGATTTGCCAGTTATGCAAACATCATGTAGAATGAAGAGGACTTCAGATACTATTTTCATAAAATTCAAGATATACTTTTCATTTTGATTGTAAATATCATTAGAATGTACTTTAATGAAATTCATTAATTTATAAAATCAAAATTTTCGAAAATGTCTCCTTGTAAAGGATAGTTTGGGATGGGAGAATTTTCTTGAAAATCTTCTTGTTAATTCTTTCGGATATACTAAATTTAAATACCAAGTTTTTTATTTAACGGAACTTTTGTTTTCTTACTTATGCAAACTGATCGATACCACTGCATTAAACTTTGGACAGTGCCTGACTCAGGCACATTGATTGCTTGGCTGGATCTACACCTCGTCTTCCGTTCAAAAATACAGACACACACACACACACACACACACTCTCACACTCTCTCACACACACACACACACACACACACAGGGGGTTGGAATTTGGCGAAATCGATGGTTAATATATGTATCCTAACTTTTGGATTAAAACATTTAAATTCGCTCAGGAGGAACAAAACTATTATCGCTTTGCATTCAAAGTTTACTGCCAAAATATTAGCAAATACAACCGAAAACAGCAAATATTTTGGAACTGATTAATGTCACAAAATATTTTATTTTGAAATGTATAGTGTAAATATATTTACACATTTCCTTACGTTTTTCCTAGTTCTCATGATTTATTGGCTAGTATATGAAAGTCAATAATTGTCTGGGTGTTTAGCTTACTACGCACGCACAGAAGAGGCTTAATTGACATGGTAATACCCAATTTATTCTTATAAAGAGAGAAAATATGCGCGCCCGTGTGCGCGGAACATATTCTTGGAAACTATTCATGATTTTTTATTCTTTTATTATTAAAATGCCTATTGTTCCCAATAGAATTAGGCCATAAATATTTACCAAGTATTTTGAAATTGTAATATTTGGGGAGGGGGACGAATAATGTTAATTCGTCTTCAATAACATTGGTTGTATTTAGCTATACGGAATACGACAAATATTTAATAATTTCCAATGTAAAGGGGTACAAGATACTTAATAAAATCTTTAACATTACGTCATTGGAATAAGGAAAACTGCCGTTCATTAGGTTTTTTTATTGAAAATTGCATCCAATGGGCATTTTGGTATGACTAACAGAATGTGATAATTTTAGAACTGGTATAACGATATCTACTCTAATAATTTAAAAAATGTTCTGTTGCACATTTAATATAACACTACAGGTTTTACTGCCTTATTAACAAGAATTTCATAAAAAGTTCTTCTGTGTGTGTGTGTGTGTGTGTGTGTGTGTGTGTGTGTGTGTGGAGGCAGCATAAGTAAGAAAACAAAAGTTCCGTTAAATAAAAAACTTGGTATTTAAATTTAGTATATCCGAAAGAATTAACAAGAAGATTTTCAAGAAAATTCTCCCACCCCAAACTATCCCTTACAAGGAGACATTTTCGAAAATTTTGATTTTATAAATTAATGAATTTCATTAACAAAGCTTATTAAAATTGAATTACTCTCCCAAAAATAGTTATAAAGATATAGATGAGAATACCGTATGTTGGAAATAGGTTTAGTTTTCTGGCAATGACCTATGAAACTCTCTTCAGTTTGGATGATTGCTGAATAACTGGTAAACCGCATCAGATAGAGAAAATGGTATCACCAAAAAAATGGTATATCTCGTTGAATGAGACAATTATGCCAGGTACATTTTTTGCGTTGGCTATTTACGAAGTGTTTCTTATTTGTTTAAATTTTGGATTACTTATCCTTTACTCAAACAGAAGATGCTTGTTCGTTTTTTTTACTTCATTATGCACATTCAATGCACATAGTAGCTAAGTAAGAATTGTATTCTACCCAAAAATGTGATACCGAGCGTCACTGGAAATGCACATTTTGAGCTCTTCTAATTCCTTCTAACGCATTTCAGAAAAAGTTCTTCTGTGTGTGTGTGTGTGTGTGTGTGTGTGCATATATATGTATGCTAAGTGATTACAACCATATTTATATTAAACACTTTTGGCCAATAATTCTCATGATAAGTTATGATTCTCCTTTAAATACCTGTTGGATTAATTTTGACTCCTCATTTAAAATAGTTTCGTGCCATTCTTCTAAAATAGCGCATTGTTAATGATTAATTAAATTTATGCTCCTGTTATCTCACAAATGTCACTCATTATAAAATACAAAACATATGCACATTTATTTGCAAAATTAAATAGAACTATTTAACTAATTAAGAGGGTTTTCCCACACCCCGTATGTAGGACAGGATTTGGAAACGTGAAGTCAGACCGAAAGCGGGATTTAAACCACTTGTTTCCGTGCGGAAGCTCTAACCACCACCGACACGACATTAAGTTTACCAACTGCCTCGCGATTTTTTCCGGTAAACCACAAAAAGATGTCAATTTATTTTAAGAAGACGCGTCCCAAGTGCCCCGGTCCCCATGGCCGCGCTCGCCAAAGCGTCTCGCAGGGGACCGTGGGTTCGAGTCCCGCCTTGGGCATGGGTGTTATATGTTTGTGTATGTGTGTGTAAAAAGTAAAACAGAAATTCAGTAATCATATACTAATCACAGTAAACTAGTTAGGTAAATAAAAAGTAGGGCATACTGTGCCGGAAACAAGTCCTGATTGTACCTTAGATGTGTTAATTGAATGGTATGTCCCTGCAACCACTTACACTGATACACAGATTTAATACAGTTGTAAACCAACAGTAAATATTCTTTCAATATTTACCAATAGAATGTTGCTATATCGATTGCTCATATAAATGTTCGATGTAGGAAAAATTCTGTGAATTTGAATACATTGATACAAATAGGAAGGTTCCTAAATCACAAATAACACATTGTTTGGAACTATCTTCTTCTTTAGCCATCAATCCTTGAACTGGTTTGCAGTGATTCCTCATTCTGATCTTATTTCTGCCTTCCCCTTTAATTCTTCGTGCGTTAATTTGTTATAAGTTTAGTAGTATTTTTCTCCCATTGCTATCTTGCCTTCAATTGAACCATAGATTATAATTTTCTAAATATTTTGGTGTCTTAATAAATGCCCTATAAAACTTATTTTATTACTTTTTCTACATAGTACATGGTACGTTGGTAGAGAAGGTATTGCGCTCCATCAAAAAATTCAATACCGAGGTTTCACCGGAAATATACGTTTTAGGATCCTCTATATAAAGAAAAAGCGTTTTGAAAAAGGTCCGTGTGTGTGCGTGCGTGTGAACACGATAACTCAAACAAAGAGTTGATAAATGCCATACTTAATATTTAAGTTTAGTATCTTCCAAGGAATAGAGGAAAGTCGCCCCACCCCAAACTATCCGTTACACGGAAAAAAGTTCCAAAATTTTGATTTTTATTAAAATACCATGTATTGAGGATCTTTACTGAGAAATATAATCCATTTCTTGATTTTGCTGGGAATAGCCTCTGAAAACCTGTTTATTGTTGATGAATTTTGCTGAATTCTGTATAACTTGTAAACTGTAAGAGATAGACAAAATTGCACAAAAATGTAGATCTCGTTAAAGCACACAATTTATCTTATGTACAATTTTCGTGGAGTTTATCATTTTCAGCTATTTGCTGTTGTTGGTTTCAGATTTCAAATACTTAAACTTTTCTCATACGGGAGTTTGTCAACTCCTGGCCAGGCTAAGAAACAAATTTTAATCATATAGCAACCACCTTTTAAAACATTTGTTTAACGCTTTAGCCTACTGTATTCCCTTATTTCCCTCCTACTTTCAAGAAAGCGAGTAATAAGACTATTTCTGCTAATACGTATTTAACTGGATTAGCATGAAGTAAGTAGAAAAATAAGCCTTTTATGAACAATTTGTTACAGAGAAAGTCATCCTGTGTTGCATTCCATTATTCATTTTCAAATTCCTCTTTCTACTTTTGTTGTCCCTCAAACTTCTTCATTGCTAATTTTATCAGTCCAATTTATTTTAGTATTTTGCTATTACACTATGTTTCAGATGCTTCTGTTTTTCTTCTTTGGATTATAGGATTTATCACGTTTCACATCCGTGTAAAGTTATGCTCCATACATATGGTGTCAATAAATTCTTCCTAATTTCCAAACCAATGCCCATTATTGGATCTATATAATCTTTCTTACTGAAGGCAGGGTTTGCTATATATATATATATATATATATATATATATATATATATATATATATATATTCTTATTAACAATTTCGTTTTTCTTCGTCCATAAACATTATTTTTCACCTGGCAAATTATATCTTCAGCCTCATCCAATAATTTTCTGTTCCATTTAATTTGTGTTTCATTATTTAGTTGTTTCCTAAAGTTGAAATTATCGTTTTCGATTTCTTAATATTTATGTGGTAAATATTTCAAGGTGAGGTTTCTAAAGTATTAATAAACACTCTAATTCTCTTTGATTTTCCTAAAAATTGCAATGTCATCTGCAAATCGGAGCATGTTAATTTGAAATCCCGATATTTTTATACAGATGCCTATTTTTTCAATAATCTCACTTCTAATCTTTGTGTGTATACATAGAACAGAATTGATGATAGTGCACATCCTTATCACAGGATAGAAAGTATACAGAAACGAAACTTGAGATCGACTCCTTTGATGTGCATGAAGTCAAGCACTGCGCTAGACGCCATATTAAGTCCAGGTAAACGCAAAGCGAAGTCTGTTTGTTACATACGTTATTAAGCAAATTAAAGCGTTTAAAATAATAAAGCACGAACATATGTAATAAAAATATTATGTTTGGCATACACTTGACTTTCTCAGCTTACTCTGCTACAAACTATGTATGGGGATGCTCTATTTCTTGTTAATACATATACATTTTAATAGCGCTTTTCGTTAGGGGTGTAAATGATCTTTCCGATGTCACCCGCTAGGCAAAAGCCCGTTCTATTTTCATGAACTTGAGAAAAAGTAAAGAAGAAACCCTGAATGATAATTTATACGTAGAAAATTAGTATATATTAAAATTTTTAATTAATAACTCGAAAATGATTAACTCCACAAAAAATATGCATGACAAACTTTTGGCTTTAACAGGATCTACATTTTTTGGATAGTAAGATTTTCTCTATCTCTTATGGTTTACCAGTTTTAAAAAAGTCATCCAAACTGAAGAGGACTCTAAAGCTCAAGACCAAAAAATTCAAGATATACATTTCATTTCCCAAGCAAAAGCATTAAACATTTGGTTTTTAATAAAAATCGTTGGAGTCATATTTACCTTCTCTAGTCCGTATGTACAATTTACGTAGTGGATAGAGAAGGTATTGTATGTCACCCAAACATTTAGTACCAAGAATTCACCGGAAATATATGTTTTGAGGTCCCCTGAGTCCGATAAAATTTTTTAGAAAAAAGTCTATGTGAAAAGTCAGTCAAATATCAAATGTGATATTAAGTTCAGTATCTTCCAACGATATGACACGAAGATCCCTCCAGCCCAAACTATTCTTTACATGATTTTGATTTTCTGAAAAATGACTAACGATTAAAATGTTATATGAATATATATAATATATATATATATATATATATATATATATATTATGACAGATTAAATGTATATCTTGAATTTTCTGGGAATAGCTCCTGAAAACCTCTTCATTCTGAATGACTTATATACAGGATGTTTCAAAAATACGGGGCATAATTTCAGGTATGTATTTCCCACATGAAGACAATCAAAATAGTTCATTATAACATGTGTCCGGAAATGTTCATTTCCGAGTTATGGCCTTTACAACATTAAAAGTCCCACCTGTAGACAATCAAAATAGTTCATGTCCGGAAATGCTTCATTTCCGAGTTTTGGCCTTCACAACATTGGAATTCACTGGAACGTTTTTCTTTCCGCAGGTCTTTGCCGTCAAAGGAGACATTAGAAGGGCGCTCTGATAGTTCATTCTGAGTAAGGTTACATTCAGTGTTCTTTAGGCGTTAAGACTGTGCGATATGTATTCAAATCAAGAGCTGGCAGAGATACACTTCATGTACGGTAAGGCGGACGGCAATGCTGCGCTGGCTCGTCGTTTGTACCAGGAGAGGTACCCACAGCGACAATGTCGAGATCGGAAGACATTTGTACGTCTCCATTCCCGTCTGTGCGAGTATGGAACATTCACCTCTCCTGGTTTGGGAAGGGGACGACCAAGATCTACAACTCCAGAAGTGCAGGAGGAGATTCTGGAGGCTGTGGACAGGACTCCTTCTATCAGCACACGATGGTTAGCGTTGCAAGTCAATGTTCCTCATACGACTGTCTGGAGACTGTTGAACGAGTATCAATTGTATCCTTATCATTTGCAACGTATACAGGCCCTGTCACCAGCAGATTACCCTGCACGAGTTAGGTTCTGTCAGTGGTTCTTGCAGCAGTGTGGTGTAAATCCGAACTTTTCTGCCGTCGTATTATTTACAGATGAAGCACAGTTCACAAGAGATGGCATAACAAATTTCCACAATCAGCATGTATGGTCGCATGAAAACCCACGTGCAACTGTTGTATCTCATCACCAGGTGTGGTTCTCCCTCAACATGTGGGCCGGTATCATTGGTGATCGATTAGTTGGACCCCATGTACTTGTAAACAGACTTACGGGGCAGGCGTACACAAACTTCCTGGAAAACACCATATCTGACGTTTTCGAAGACACAACACTGATCAATCATCAACACATTCACTTCTTGCATGATGGCGCTCCTGCACACTTCAGTCTTACGAGCCGCCGGTACTTGGATCAAAGGTTTCCTGATCGATGGATAGGTAGAGGTGGCCAAATTGCTTGGCCTCCATGCTCACCTGCTCTGAACCCTCTCGATTTCTACTTGTGGGGCTATTTAAAATCATTGGTTTATTCGTCTCCGGTGCCGGATTTGGAATCTCTTCGGAATCGAAATGTGGCAAGTTGTGAGGACATACGCAATACTCCTGGAGTTTGGGATCGTGTTCGCAGGTTAATGAGACATCGATGTGAGGTCTGTATTCAATCAGGAGGTGGACATTTTGAACATCTTCTGTAATAACAACCTGCGGAAAGAAAAACGTTCCAGTGAATTTCAATGTTGTGAAGGCCATAACTCGGAAATGAAGCATTTCCGGACACATGTTATAATGAACTAATTTGATTGTCTACATGTGGGAATTACATGCCTGAAATTATGCCCCGTATTTTTGAAACACTCTGTATAACTTTTGTATAATTGCTAAAGCGTTAAAGATAGACCAAAACTTACTGCACAAAAAATGTAGAACACTCAATTTGTATTTATATATATAGTTGACCGTTTGAGATATTCCGAGTTGTTGGTTTCAGTTTAAAGTACTTAACACTTTTTCAAACGGGAAGTCATTCCTAGCAAGCAAAGAGGACCGAATTTCAAGTATTTCACCTAGTGACCGGATTTTAAAAACATGGGCTAGTGCTTTAGCCTCTGCATTCTGTTATTTCCCGTATTTAAGAAAAACAACTAATAAGACCAATTATAGTAATGTTTCACTTGATTATAATTTAGATTATAATCAAGATGATGTATATAAATGAATAATGTTTTGTAAGAAAAGTTTGTTTGCGGAACAGCTAGAGAAAGTCATGTGAATGGAACATAACAGAATTTTCAGACTGTTTTATTTGCTACTCATATCTACATACTCTAGCGATAGGTAATGATGATTAGGAAGATATATAGGTAGGAGTAAATAACCAAGTGATTCAATGGGCTGCTAAGTTTGATATAATAAAATAATAAAAAATCTGATATATACTTTATTTCACTGCTTAGGGCGTGGCTTGGTGGCAGCGCTGTCAATGTAATAATACAATGAGTTAAATAAACAATAATGTGAATAATACACTGTTAAAATGCCAATAACATCATAGTATACTAATATATACATAATTATAACAGCAGTAATCATAACGCAATATTTTTATTTACTATCGTGACTATAAATCACTCTTCTTTAGACTCTTTTTAAAACTATTTACACTTTGAGGCAAAGTCTTCTGTAAATCTGCAGGTATTTTGTTCCATTCGTTTATTGTTCTATTTGTGAAGGAGAATTTACCTATGTCTGTTTTCTGTTCCCTATTTCTTATTTTTTCCGAGTGATCATTCCTCTCACAGTATAAGGGCTTTAATAATCGTTTGGATATGTCTTTCCATGCAGGTTCCCCCTTATAGGCTCTAAAAATTGCACATAGCCTTGCTCGTCTCCTACGTTTTCTAGTGTTTCCCAGGAAGTAGCTGTGCTGGTATGATTTTCGAATCGTTTACTTCTGTCTAGAAATTTAGCTGCTCTTTTTTGAACTCTCTCTAGTGCCAGTTTTTGCCCCGCCCGAAAGGGATCCCAGCATGCAGCACTATATTCTAATATTGGTCGAACTAAAGAAGTGTATGCCAAATTTCGCGACTTTTAAAATCCTCATTACGAAATGCAACGCTTTCCACGCCTTCCCAGTGATCGAGTTTACATGTTCCCCCCACTCCAATCTTTGATTTAGTATTTTATATCTGGTGCTATTTACTCTGAGTATTTTCTTATTGTCTAATTTTTATATTACGTTTTCTACTATTCTTGCCCTTGAAAATATAATTGCTTTACATTTGTTTGGATTTATCTCCATTTTATTATATATTTCCCAGAGTTGAATTTTGTTTAAATCTTCTTGTAGATCTATTGTGTCACATTTACCGCTAATATTTCTATAGATTATACAATCGTCTGCAAATAGGCGAATCTGAGATGTTATCCCTTCCAGTAATTCATTTATATATGCTAAGAAAAGCAACGGCCCGATCACGCTTCCCTGGGGCACACCAGAAGTTACATTTGTAGGAGACGATAATTTATTTCCCACCCGCACTCTTTGGGTTCGTTCGCTCAAGAATTACCGAATCCAAGTTATCACTCTGTTGTCTATTTGCAGATTACAAAGTTTTTCTATTAGTCGTCCATGAGGTACAAGGTCAAACGATTTAGAAAAATCAATTATTATTGCATGTACTTTTCCACCCGCGTCAAGTGTATCGGCTACATCCTGACAAACAGTTACTAGCTGACTCTCACAAGAATGTCCGTTCCGGAAATCATGTTGGCCTTCGAAGAAGAGCCAATGCGTTTTATCCCATTCGCATCTTAAATATTGTGCTATAAGATGTTCAACTTGTTTGCTTACTACTGATGTCAAACTAACTGGCCTATAGTTTGCCGCATTTGTTCGATCCCCTGCTTTATAAATAGGCAAAACTATAGCCTGCTTCCAGTCTTGCGGTATACTTCCGTTATTTACTGTTACTTCGAATAGCCTCAGTATGCATGGAATGATTGCCTTAAGAAAGTCGCCCGAAATGCCATCTGGCCCGACTGATTTATGTTTTTCTAATTTAGCTAACCGTCTTCTAATGTCCCTTGGTTTCACTGTCATAGTTCTTTTAATACTGGCATTGCTCTTTACTTGAAAAATTGAAGCGAGATGTTGATTAAACACTTCGGTTTTTGAAAATGAATCGGCCATTAGTATATTTCCATTCTTGATTTCTGGAATGATTTCTGCGTTTCCCCTGCGCCTTCTCACAAATTTAAAAAATTGCTGCCAACTATTCCTGTCAGACGAGAGAATACTTTTTAAGAAATGTTCTTCCGCGGTAATCTTTTCTAATAGAAGTTTGTTTGACAAAACTCGGAATTTATTTGCGTGATAACTACTATTTTTTCGTGAACTGTATGCTCTCCTGACTTGTTTCTTTAGCCGTTTTACTGTTTAATTGTAGTATTCCGGGTCAGGGTTTTTAGTTAGTATTTTACGGGGTATAAATTGATATTTTGCTTCCGTAACAGTTTTTTAAAATTTTGCCATATTTCTTCTACCGAACTTCCAGATTGGGACCACAGCGAATATTTTTCGTTTAAGAATTTTTGCAGCCTCGGAATGTTTCCTTTGTAATATTGGTAAAAGTGTCTCATTTCATCCGTGTGAAACTTGGCACGTATTTCTTCTACTTTAAGTAATACGCAGTTATGGTCACTTATACCTGGAAAAACCTCGCATTCTAGTACAGCTTCTTCTGGCTTTACAAGAAATATGTCCAAAACCGCCCCTTCTCTGGTTGGGGTTTTTACAAACCAGGTCATTAACAATGCCTGCGATTCCCCACCCCTCAAGTCACCCGCCCAGTTAGCTCGCGGAAGATTTAGGTCTCCCCCTACAATTACCTGCTCACTGGCCATGTCACTCTTAAAAGTTCGTTTTGCAAGTGATGTTAGTGATCCTAAGTGATCACCTGGTGGCCTAAATGTTCCTATTACCTGCCATTTATTTTTACTATAGTTTCCTGAAATTTCTACTTGCAAGATTTCATATTCCTCATCCCTCCATAATTCGACACCATTGTATATATTCTTGACACAAATAAATATCCCACCTCCTCTGCCATTCCTATCTCTTCTTATTGTCGTGAGGTTATTCCCTAATACTTCAGCGTTTGTAATATCTGGATGAAGCCATGATTCGGTACCTATTACTATGTCTGGATCATAAGCATCTATTAAGTTTGAGAATTCTAATTTTTTGTTTAAGATACTTCGACAATTTACCTGCAAAATCATTAGAGACTCGCCTTTACTAATAGGTTTTCCTCGGCGTTCTCACCGTTCCATTGTCAGTTGCCACCGGCCTCATCCCGTCCACCACCAACCTCGTCTCGTCCATCACCTTCCTCGTCTCGTCCGCAGCCCCCCTCGCCAGATGCGCCACCGTCGTGTTCATCACTGTCCCCGTCTCGTCCAGCGCCGTTCTCTTCCCGTTCTCCGCCGAACGATGCAGCCACTCTAGTGAAAAGTGACGCCAATGACGCCGCTCCTCTCCTATTTAGGTGCACACCATCACGCCCTAAATCATTATCACCCAGCCAGGAGTTTGGGTCAACGAAGAGAAGACCGAGTCGCTCTGCCACCCATTGAAAAGAGTCATTTACTCTACCAACCTTGCGCCAGTTTACGTCTCTGCGTCGTACCACTCCACTTAAAATTATTTTAGCAGCGGGAAATTTACTCTTCATTGTTGTAGCCAAATCGTACATGTTCCCCATGATGTGGTCTATGCTTCCCCTCAGGTCATTTGATCTTACATGCACAATTACCGTTTCCGGATTCCTTTGTTCCTGCTGCTCCACAACGTGCCTCATCTGCTCCGTTCTTATTCCAGGGAAGCACTCTACAGTCAACTCTGCACTGTGATGTCCAACATGCTTTATTATTGAGTCTCCCACCAACAAACATTGTTCCCGCTTTGTATGCACCTCCGGAGTTTTTAACATTTTCATTTCTTCTTTCAATTGTCGTATTTGTTCGCTGCAAGTTTACTCTCAGCCGCCGAATCTCATCCATCATTTTAATTTCTTCCCTTTCTTTTCCCATTAACATGTGGGTTTTCTCGCACTGAATACATCTCCAACTGTCTTCAATTTGCTATGTTTTCTTTATTTTTTGGCAACTGAAATGAAACCAGCTCATACAGAGACTGCAGAGAAGGCCCGTCCGTAAGTTCTTCTTGCATGTCTGGCATTTCACCGCCTCTTGCACTGGTCCTGGGTTTATTTCTACACCACCTATCACCAATAACACAGATAACACCAATGCATAGAAGGCATATGTCTTGGTGCATCTTCGTATCTTTCCCCATGTAACTTTCGTCCCCCTCTATCTGTCCACATGCCGATTCTCGCCCGGTACGTCTGCAGGTCACACCCCATGGCGAGCAGGTAGCAAACACGTCCGTCCCTGATGGATCTCCGGAGACGATGTGTTCCATTCACATGACTTTCTCTATATCTATAAAACAAATTATTCTTAAAGACCTTATGCTTCTACTTACTTCACGCTAATTCAGAAAAATTAACAGAAATAGTTCTATTACTTGCTTCCTTGTAAGTAGAAGCGAAATAAGGGAGTACCATGGGTTAAAGTGATAGTCAAAAGATGTTGCTATGTGATTGAAGTTCCTTTATTTGTATGGACAGGAGTTGACAAATTCCTGTATGAGAAAAGTTAAGTTTTTCGAGGCTGAAACCAAAAACAAGGAATATCTAAAAAACAATCAACTCCACGAAAAAAATGTATGCAACATAAATTGTGTGTTTTAATGTGCTCCACATTTTTTGTGTGGTAAGCTTTTGTCCATCTTTACGGTTTAACAGTTATGCAAAATTCCGTAAAACTCAATCAGAATAAAATAGCCTCAGAGGTTATCCAAAAAATTCAAAATATACATTTTATTTTTCAGGTAAATATCTTTAATATACCATATTTTAATCAAAATCGTTAGAGCCATTTTTTAGAAAATCAAAATTTTCGAAAAAAGTTCCATGTAAAGGGTAGTTTGGGGAGGGGGGATTTTTCTCAAAATCTTCGTGTCGCATCCCTGGAAGATACTAAACTTAAATACCAAGTTTGGCATTTTACCGACTTTTCGTTTATGGGTTATCGTGTTCACAGACACACGGACACACACACATACACACGGACCTTTTTCTGAAAATACTTTTTTTTTATACAGGGGACCCTAAAACATATATTTCCGGTGAAATCTCGGTATCGAATTTTTGGGTGGAGTGCAATACCTTCTCTATACACTATGTACATAGTACGTGTAGAGAAAGTAAAAAAGTTTAGAATCGAATCAGAATGGTCAATAAATATGATTCGTCAGAATGAATCAGGCATGTCATGCACAAAAAATAAATAATGCAAAACTGAAGCTTAAAGCTTACACATGATATGTCATATTACTTACTTTACAGGAGACATTCCAGGTTTCTATATCATATGTTACACTTTCTTTAACAATTATTGTCATTACGCGAAACAAATAAATAATACAAAACTGAAGCTTGATGCAAACCTTATTTGTATTTGAATTATTTTTGCATTAGGTGCTCATCACTGTTAGCCTTTTCTCTTACACTGCTCTTAAGAGCAGTAAAGCTTTAGCAGTCAACAAATATTCTAACTTGTACAGTGATAATATAACAGTTGAGTATAATAGTCCCAGTAGCTAAAATACGCAATAAATAGCATCAACAAAATGTGGATTATGAAGTGTGCAACTTTAAGAACACATCTGTTTACTCTGTTCCAATATGGCAGTATTCGCAAATGTGAACTGAATTTTGGCGCACGGATTGCAGTCCAGTTTTCTTTCTGTATACTCTCTATTGTGTCCGATCAGTTATCATTTAATCATGCTATACTTCGTTTCGCTGATCCCTCTACTATATCGGGAGGTTTAAGCTTTTGAAACCCAGATGCATGCTGTCCATCGTTTTCTTGCTCCTGCCTTAAGAGGGAGTTGTTCTTTCATATTTAGAAGCGGTGAAGGAATACGAACAATTATGTTTTTATTCCTTTTATAACTATCACTGGGAATTTATTAATGTTATGAGGAGATGTTACAATTATGTGCTTTGATGGATAGGAACAAAGTAAAGAGATTTTGATTTCTGTATTTTCTTACATTTCCCAGAGACGGATCTGGTAAATAATGGCGCTATTTGGCAAATTTTATTGGATTACAATTAGTCATTGTAAATATAACTTGGACTACTCTCCCTCTCTAATGTAATCCAGTGCTTTTATCTATTTATCAGAATTTGTAGATTGGAGTTCTCAAATGTATTTAAGCCAACGTTATCTTCCGCCTAAAAGCGTTGTGTTGCTGTTCGACATCTTTGAGTTGAAATTGATGGTAACAGTTAACACAACACATTGCAGAGGAAATCCAAATATGAGTTTACCACTTTTTCCAATTTTAGGTTTAAATATAAATTTATACGATTTTAGGTACATGTTATTTACTAGGCTTAATATGGTGAATAATACGGTAAGAATACTTGAGTTTGACATAGTGCCTTGTATAAGAACCATGGATATAATTAATTAAAACAATCTTTGAGAAACCCAGTTCACATTTATCCAAATGTATTAAAAACTGAGGACTTATTTGAAACAGTTATTTATACACTGCTATTTGAAAGACAATATACAGTTCTCAGGGGATATATTTCTAACTAAGAACAGACTGAGGTTGTCTGTTTTCAATCTTCAGATCCATCAAAATTATCCATATGCGCAAAAATATCAAGTATTTCAAGCTCCCAGGAATCATCGTCCTTTATCTTCCGGATACACTTCGAGCAATAAAAGCAGTAATTCAGTAATTTAGTTAAAGACTGAAGAAACACGTTGTTATGTATTTACTTGTGTTCATTGATAATTGAATGGTTATAATTTTATTTTGTAAAAAATAGTAATAAAAATTCGCAATGAAGTTTTTCTGACAAGGGAGATGTGGCAGTATATCTGAATCACTTTGCTGAATACTTAAAAGGCATATCAATTAAAACAAATCATAAAATATCTTCCATGAATATCGATCATATTCAAGCATTTTCCTTCACTTAGCTCAAAAACAGCAATAATTATGTCACTGACGGATTTGATTGAGAGTCACATCATGGATACTTGGCAAGAAAAATAAGTTTGCAAAGCGAGCCAGAAGATTCGATGAAAATTCTGGTGTTATTCATTAGCTTACTTTACTTTATGGAGCTTTTATATTACTTTTTACCTCTTCTACTACGTATTGATGGTAAAGTGCACTTTATTAGTAACAATGTCATTAAATCGAGTCAATAACGGCAAAGACAATGAACTTCTTGTAGCTGCAAATGCTCTGACTGTGGGCAAGATAAATCTTTGGAATGTGATATTTTTTTTTTTTTGCAACAAAGGATCTTGTTATAGATGATTAAAAAAGAATGTGTATAATTGCAACCAACGCGTCCACAACCAGCACAGCTAACCCAACCAGCAAAGTATAAATATGGTCGTCTCGTACAATTTTAAACAATTAAATCTTCGATTTTAATAGTGCTTCCTTTTCCCTTAACATGTTAAGTCTTCGCGAGTGAAACTAACGTCTTCACAACCAATAGTCAATAAGGGGTAGCTCTTCCCTCTATTTGTAAATAAGCTTGTAACTAGTTCTAAACCTCCGCAAGAAAATAAAGAGGCTAAAAGTCATATATTGAATTAGTGGATGAATTAAACGAATTAAATAAAAGTGAAAGAAGTAAAAATATACTCTTACAAAAAATTAACCTGGACTGACACAGTACACCACCCTCCCCCAGGGAACTCTAGTGTTTGGTACAAATAATACATCTGAATCGGAAGCTTCTATATTAAAAGGCGTTGTGAAAATAGTTTTACTACACGTTTTACACTGTTGACGTAGTCAAGTTTTTGAAATCGGACTTTCTTGAGGAGTAAAAAGCTAAATTCTAAGTAACCAGACATTTATTCATCGTTTAAAGGTGATTTATATGAAGAACATGAGGAACAAATGAAGAATGTAAATGCGGTAATTTGGACTTATAATAGTTTTATAAGCGGTTTTTATTACTTTACGGCGAACACCATAGTTAACAAACAATTAAATATATCTATGATTGATAACATTCAAAATGCTAGCACGCTAATTAGTGTTGATTGCTGATGGATTTGTAACAGAAACTGAATATCTCACTCGTGAACTTCATTCTGCTAACACGCACAATAAAATACGCAAAACCTCACACGGCGAAGTCAAGTGGATCATTGACCACCTCAAGAACAAAAAAGCACCTGGACCTGGCACTATACCCAATATTGCGTTAAAGAACTTGCCTCTTGTAACCATTAAAAGACTAGCACTCTCATCTACAATTACATAATTGACAGCGGCACCTACCTAAGCCAATGGAAAACCGCAAAGGTACTCCATTTTCACAAAAAGAATAAAGATCGCAGAAATCCTGACAACTATCGCCCCATTAGCTTACTGAACACACTCAGCAAAATTCAAAAAAAGATTATCCTCAAACGCCTCAATGCTCACATAATCAAACATAACTTGCTCATTCGGCTTCAGAGCACAGCACTCAGCCAGCCTGCAGCTGCTCCGCATAACTGACCACATCACGCGCGGCTTCAACACCAATAAGTCAACTGGAGCTCTGTTTCTGGGCATCGAAAGGGCGTTCGACCGAGTATGGCATCCGGGCCTCCTGAGAAAACTAACCTCGCTTAACATTCCCGACTCCTAGTCAAACTTATCGCCAATTATCTTCGCGACAGGCATTTCGTATCCACGGTGAATAACACTTACTCTACACCCAGGTGAATAGAGGCGGGAGTCACCCAAGGCAGTTTACTGGGACCTACTCTCTTTAATCTATACGTGAACGACATACCTCACCCCCCCCCAATGTCAATCTTTACTTATAAGCTGACGACACTGCTGTCACCGCCCAATCCGGCAAACCACTGTTCATCCACCACCGCCTTCAAGGCTACCTCCGGGATCTGGAGGGATGGCTCTCAAATTTGCGCATTGAAATAAACCAAAATAAATGCCAAGGCCTGATATTTGCCCGGCGCACTAACCATAAATACCCCAAGCATGCCTTACCGTCGCTTACGCTCTTCGGACAGGATATCCACTGAACCAATCAGGCCACATACCTAGGTGTAACGATGGACCAAAGTCTTACCTGGACTGAACATATAAAGAAAATACGCATAAAAGCACGGATACAGCTACGCAATCTCTACCCTCTACTCATAACTGGTTCACACTTAACCCCTTCACTGGGACTTCTACTGTACAAATCTCTCATCAGACTTATTCTCACCTACGCTGCCCCCGTCAGGGGCTACGCGGCCGATACTTACATAAAACAACTAAATTCCTTCCAAAACCGAATCCTCCGAAGCCTCCCTCAGCTGGCCCCAGCTTACAAACTACACGAAGAACTCCGAATACTCATGGTAGACCAATTCATAACAAAACTAGCACATGACCTTTATGCCAAAATTCCCGGATATTATAATGCCCTCATTAATACTCTAGGCAACTACGACACAGACGATGACTAGATCAAACACAAAACTCCTTTACACATTTTTGGACGCAATCTTCACAATAATCCAGCTACAATTGATACAAGAATCCACCTGTTTAATTTAATGAACCGCAACTAACCACTTTTCTGTTGACAGCACCAAACTACTACATGAACTGCGTTGGCAGCTCAGCGATGAACATCACTGCATACACACACGCATACACACACATACACACAGGTAACATTATTAGACTCTGCCGCCTCCTCGGCATTCCATTCGCATGCAATTTAGTATTAATCCATCTTATTACCACCCCCTTTTTTGCACGCACTAACCGCCTCTTCTCACTTACTCAACATTTCATCCATCCAAACAAACTCCTCTAATCACCCTGGGCGCCGAACAAACTTCGGTATGTTCGGTCTCCCAGGACGCAATGCACGCGCTAGCAATGCACGCGCTTCGACTAACCGGGGTGCAATCGCGGAACCCGACCACTAACAAGCATGTACTCAATACTAACATAGCACCCCGTCTCCTTAGCCAGTATCTTTAGTTAGATTAGCCTACTAACAGCTTGTGCATGGGGAGACGATGTAGTCTCTGAGGATGATTGTCACCGGGGGTGACGGGTGTGGGGCCGCCTCTTTTAAAAAGAATTTAAAAAAAAAATTAAAAACAAATCCCGACCCTCACCACGCCGCCGCTGCTGTGCATTCGGCCACACTGAGGACGCCTGCGCCGGCCACCCACGGTGCCACTACTGTGGGGTTCCTAGACTTACGACCGAATGCACCAACCATGACCTGAGGAACCGCCGGAGGTACTGCGCCACCTGTGAAGGCTTTGACCATTTCACGGGCCAGGCTCTGTGCCATCTGTATCCTCGCAGACACCGCCCACAGCATTCGTCTACAATCGCCGCCGCCTCACCTTCGGCAGACACTGCGAGGACCACACAAGCCACCACCATCACTCCGCAGATACTAGCATCAGCAGCACCACCCGACAGTACCATGAAGGATGCCGTGCAGGACCTGTATTCCGAGGTCTTGCATATCAGCACCCAATTGGCTCTCCTTGAGGAAGCGCTGTCTGCCATCTCCGCCGCCATTGTTGAGACCCAGACCGACATTCCACGAAAACTTCACGTAATTAATGCCGGACTCCAGGACCTGCAGCAGACCACCACCACTACTGCGACTGTGTTGAGAACGTTCGTCACTAACTGCACAGCGCGACTCAACGATTCAGCAACACAAACATCGCTCAAAGAAGGCCTTGAACTATCACCAACACAGTGACTGACAGAATACGACCTGACATTATACACAGTGCCCACAGAAAACTCGCCCGGATCGAAGCAACATTCTACAACACCCAGCAGCCAATCCGACGCAACAAACAAGACCCCACCAATACAGCACACACACCAGAATACTGAGCAGCTGCTCAATAATGACACACACCCAAATGATGAAGCTGCTAACCAGCAGTCTTGGCACAACTCCGCACCTCGACATTCCACCATCTTTGTACCCCAACGGATGCGTGACCCTACCAACATAGACAGCATTTATGCCCTATGATTTATAGAGAGCAACTGAAAACAATTATGCAGCCACTTCCCCTGCAACCAAATAAAACATCATCCTCTACTCCCTCCTCACTCCACCTCCATTTTCACCTCCTACTTCCTACTTGCTATTACTCAGGGCCTTTGGGTCATGAGTAATGCCTAGCTATCCTTCTCCTACCCGCTCCCGGACTTCGTCCGGTAGCAACGCAGACTGCCCTTATTAACGGAGGTGCATAAGCGGTACTGCATCACTCCCCTCTCCTTTTAATTTCCTCTCCTCAATTTCACCTCCACTATTTCCTTACCTTCACCAGGCTCTCCCCCTGAGGATATAACGCAGGATCTTTCTCCTTCCAGCTCTCCGTCTCCTTTCAAAAAAAAAAAAAAAAAAATCCCGTGAAGGCTTTGGCCATTTCACACAGGCCCTCTTTATCCTCGCCGACGCCGTCCACAGCACTCGACCACAGCCGCCGCCACACCATCAGATGCCTCCACGACAACTACACCGTCAACGACCATCACTTCACAGACACCAGCCTGGACCATTGTTTACTGTTTAGAAGGTGACAATGCATCAGTTCACAAACACAGTGACGGAGAGCTGGAAGGAGAAAGATCCCGTGAAGGCTTTGGCCAGGCGCAGTGCCCTCTTTATCCTCGCTGACGCCGTCCACAGCACTCGACCACACCATCCACACACTTGGATGCATACGGAGGATGCTGGCATAAAAAAAAAATGACACACTAATTCAATTTAACAGACTGTCTGAATGTTGTAATTGACGAAGAAATGCCAGTTTGGTTGCAAGACCATCATGGTGTCCAAATAAAGCAAGCTGTGTTATGCGTTCATCATTTACTCCTGCAATGAAAACATTTATCCCGGCCAAGCACCCGCAGCGGGAAGGACAATGATGGCCGTTGCTGCGTTTGATTAACTGCTAGCGAGTTTACACAACAGAAAACGCTTAAGTAAAGGGCCGCCGTGTGCTCATTATACCTGCGCCAGAGTAGTGTTTTCATTTACACGCTCTATGGAGATAGAAAACTTAAACACACCAAAGTGAACGGCGCGGCGCTCAACCTTTACAATCTGTTGGCGTGGTGACTGGCGACTTGATCCACCGCTTTGATCTGCAACAATATACCTAGTTCGTTTATTGACTTTCAAATATTTCAAAATATATACCTTTGTACCGGTAGTTATTAGATATCTTAATCCTTGCCATGGCTTCTTTCGGAAGGGAAGTAAAGCTGTTGGTCTCGTGACATAGATTTACGGCTCGTAAAAGAACCTCAAGCCTGATAGAGAGGCCTCTGAGCAAAATTAAGCGGTATTTCACGCCCAGTATAGAATGGGACGGTGAGAACCACAACAATTAAAGAGCGACCATAAATTTAAAAAAAAAAAAAAAAAAAAAGTGCATTTAAAAACTCAGATATCTTATGTCCATAAATACGACATTTAACAGTATCATGGATGGTAGGTATAATGAGAATTAATTAGAACCCTGAAAAATTTTGTACAGAAGATTTTGCTCCTCCGTATAGAAATTGTAATTGCGATAATTATAGGAAGTGCAACTTTGTTTATTGAATTAGCATAACTTGCAACTCTGCTCTTAAAAGGGAGATTATAATTTTACTTCCTCTAGCACTATGTACATGATAGGACAGAAAGTATTTCATTGCACCCAAAATTTTGATACCGGAGTTTCACAAGAAATACTCGTTTTAGAATTCCTTGATTGTAAAAAAAAAATGGGAAAAAGGTTCGTGTGTATGGCCGTATGTCTGTGAACACGACAACTCAACAACGAAATGTTAGTAAAATACAAACCTTTGTATTTGAGCTATCTTCCAGGGCTGCGACACGAACATTTTGAGGAAAATTCTCTCACTCCAAACTACCCTTAGAAAAAGTTTAAAAAATTGATTTTCTCAAAGAATGTCCAGCGATTATAATTAAAATACCGTATATTAAAGATATTTACATGATATGTAAAAATATATATCTTGAATTTTCTGGGAATAGCTTCTGAATACCTATTCAATCTGAATGAATTTTGCTGAACTTTGTATAACTGGTAAACCATAAGAAATAGACAAAAACTTATATCATAAGCATGATTATCTCGTCAAAACACATAATGTCATACATTTTTGTTGTAGTGTTGACCGTTTCCGAGATCATCCCTATTTATATTTAATTCAATTGTATTTTGAATCGCTTTAATAACTTGGTCATATCACAATAATGCTACTCGGTAAGATACATCGTTGACGGTATGTGGTGGACAGTGGTCTTTTAAGGTCTCATCCCCAAACCATACTTCTTCACTTTGCGCCGAGCAGATGGTTTCAGAGGGCCGTGCAGTCTAGCTGTTCTACCGCAATCAGATGGTACAATCCATAGCCTGTCTCTATCGCTCATTTTACCATTTATCTATCTCTACCACTTTCTTTTCATATTTCTCTCCCTCTTCCTTTTCTACCATCTTCCTTTATACTTTACTCTCCCTTTCTTTTTATCCTTCGTCCCTTTAGGTGTCTCGTAATCTTCTAGTCCCAGTTCTCAGCTATTTTCTCTAGCCCAGCCTCTCACAGTGTAAGGCACAATTTAATGAGGCTTTGAAATCGGAAATAACGCCACTTTTTTCTGGCACATTAAATAATGGATAGATAGATAAGTGACCGAGTGACCTGGGTGGCCCGGGTTCAATCCCAAGCGACCACATCTGAGATTCGTGGTGGACAAAGCGGTGCAGGGGCGGATTTTCTCCGGGTTCTCCGTTTTCCCCGCCATCACATTCCACCGATGCTCCATCTTCATTCTATGCATCCTCAGTGTCATCGCCTGCGGTACCATAGTAGCAAAAGCGTTACACTATTAAAAAATAGAAGATAGAAAAAATATCTTTATTGATGTCTAAATATTAAAGTTATTGCATAAATACTTGATGCATGAATTGTTGTGTGTACACGCATGTTTAGATGCAAGTTAAAGGTTACAAAAAGAAACAAAAGATAAAAGTAAAGAAAAATAGATTAATTGTAAGTAAATTTAACTTCTCCCAGTTCTATTTGCTTCCACTTAGAAGGGAACTGATACAACACTTTCTGCTATGTCTACCTCGAATACCACGATATAGATAAAATAACCTTCTGCAACATTTGTTTGTAGAAGAAGATATGTGAATGAAACACACAAAAATTTTACTTTCTCTAGCGTGTATATACAACGTAGGAACATAGTAAATAGAGAACGTATTGTATTCCACCCAAATATTCCGAGATTTCACTGAAAACAGATGGGCCAACACCTGTTACGCTATTCTTCTTTAACATAAGAGCTTAGACCCAGTGCAGGATTAAATCAAAAAATTAAGACGCCAAAACAAAAAAACGAAAATGACGGTACGCAATGTTTCACTCCATTATTATTATTATTATTATTATTATTATTATTATTATAAATATTATTATTGTTTTAATTATTATTGTTATAATAATTATTATTATAATTGTTATTGTTATTATTGTTATAATTATTATTATAATTATTATTGTTATAATTATTGTTATTATTATTGTTATAATTATGTTATGATTATTGTTATTGTTATAATTATTATTAACTCTAACTGCATTAGCAGACTATATCAAAATATTAAAGCCTCATAATGAATAATATGCAAACATGACCATTACAAAATTATAAAACTAGCTATTGCTGGATACTTCATAGGTGAAATAAATACTTTTTAGTTAATTCCCAATCTAAAAGATGATTTTATTCTCACAAAAAGAAAAGTTTCTGTAACTGAAGTGGAAAACATGCTAACCTTTTCGATTTGTTTGCAATAATCTTGTATACGAAATCACGGACTCTAATAGTTACAAACTTGAGAGCTCCTCTCAATGAGCGGGAATGCGTCACCGTTTCCCTGATATGCAAGAATAGTGGAACGCAGGTCGCTTGAATATTCCCCGTTGAGCTCTGCAATTCTTTAAACGCACGAATGGTTATCTACTAACGTGAAACACGGCGCTTTTTTAGTAGAAAAAATATCTTTTTTAAAAAAACGTTTTGTGTGCGAGTGTGTGCATGTGTGTAAGAGGGACAGCGTAAATCAAAAACGAAAACCCCGTTAAATACCAGTCTTGGTTTTTAAGTTAAGCACCATCCAAGGATGCGACACAGAGATTTTCAGAAAAATCCACTCACCCCAACTACCCTCTACATGGAACATTTGTGGGTCTGGGTAGACCAGTTGGTTAGGTGCTGACCTTCTCAACTCCAGGTCGTGGCTTCAAACCCGGGGCAAACCGATGGTTTTCAACTGTGCTTAAAAAAACAGCCCCATGTTGGTGGATTTACTGGCATGTTTAAGAACTGCGGGACGAAATTCCGGCACAACGGTGGCGGTGATATGATCCTAGAGTTTAAAGCGTCGTTAATAAACAAAAAAATAAAAAACAATTTTTTTCTCGAAAATTTGGATGTCCTCAAAAATGGATCTATTGATTTTGATTAATAATATGATAACATTTTAATTAATGTATATCTTGAATTTTCTAGGAATAGCCCCAGGAGACCTCTTCATTTTGTACGACGCTTACATAACTGGTAAACCGTAAGAGATAGAAAAAGAGCTTACTACAGAAATCTGTAGTGTTTTACATCTCGTAAAACACACAATTTCAATATATACGTTTTCTACAGTTAACCATTTCCGAGATAACCCTGTTATTGTTTTCAATTTTAAAATATTTATAGTTTTCTCATACTGGAAGTCGTCCATGTATTTTTTGTTTTACTCTTGGCCGTTGAAGAAGCTAATTTCAACGATAATCGCATGGCGACAGCTATTAAAACAGTTGACTATCACTTCACTGTTATTTTTCCCTTCTATTTATAAGGAACTACACAATAAATGCGCTAATAACCTTGCAGTTGTGAGCCCTAAAAGCATACCATACAATAAATGCATTTTTGCTAATGTTTATCTCGATTAGTACACATAGATAAAAGAACAATCTTTCATAAGAATAGTTTGTTTGCAAAATAATTAGAGAAAGTCATGTGAATGAAACACATCATACAGCGCCTTTGTAGCTTCGTTAATAATTAATGTGCCCATGTGCATTGATCCCTGTCGTTTGGCAGATATTTGGAAATGCTATTATGATGTGTTTAGAATACTCTTTGGCTGAATCTGGATCCGCCACTGCTCTTCAGCTCAACCTTCGTGAACTTTCGCCATTGATCTCTCTCGTAGACATCTTTCCTGACAGAAACCTGATAGGCAAATGTTTGGGAGACGTCCTCAGCTTCTCTCAATTCTTTCAACCTTCACTTGATCCTCCGCAATGGGAAATGTTGACGCTCTTTGCTTCAGGAAATCGCGTTGCTGTCCTGCGAGCGCTTTTTCCTTTCTCTAAAGTACTTTTAGGAACTTGGAACAAATGCTATATGTAATCTCGTACACCAGAATTTTAAGCGATTTTGAAATCTTTTGTTTGATTTGTTTTTTCTTTCTTTTGTGTCCATCAAACTAGTTTGACTATAAGAAGAATGAATAAAAATAAGCAAATAAATTTGCCTAGTATTCAAGAGTTTAATAAAATAAACAGTGTAAATACATTTACAAAAATAATGTAGTCCATTCACATGACTTTTTCCACCTACTCTACAACAAACTATTCTTAGAAAAGCTTATCTTACTCTCTGTTTCATGGTAATCGAAATAAACGTTAACAGAAGTATGTCATTACTCATTTCCTATAAGAAAAGAATATTAAGAATACATTAGGCTAAAGCGATACTCAAATGTTTCAAGAAATGAAAAGAAATGGCGTTTTATTTATGGACGCTCTTTAACACTGAGGTTCTTAGGGTCCCGTTCTATGCTGGGCCTGGAAGAAATTTTTCAAGAGCTGGGTTCTATGTAATAATATTTAAATTTGTATGGCCAGGAGAAAAGAACATTATCGGCTTACGATTTGATAAAAGCATAAGTAGTTATTGGAAAATCTAAAATCCCTTTAAAAAATGTGTATGACAAACTGTAAGCTTGGTGATCTACATATTTATGCAGTAAAATGTTGTATATCTATTATAGTTTCCAGTTAAGCAAACTTCATCCAGGATAAATAGACTTAACAAGATCTTTTAGAGAAAATGCAAGATAACATTTCATTTGTCAGTCATTTTTGAGAAAAAAAAATTATCGAACATTTTTCGAAAGGGTAGTTTGGGGTGGGAAAATGTCTTTAAGATCTTCGTACGATATCCTACGAGTTGCCGGACTTAAATATTAAGATTGATATTTAATCGACTTTTCGTTTTTGAGTTATGTTGTTCTCTCTCTCTCTCTCTCTCTCTCTCTCTCTCACACACACACACACACAAATCCTGACCTTCTTCTTCTATGAACTTTTTTTTTTTAAAGGACCGCAAAAATATTATCTGCAGTGAAATCTGTGTTTCGAATTTTTGGGTGTAATGGAATTACTTACCTACATGTAGAGAGAGAGAAAGAGAGAGAGAGTAATAAATATACAAAATCAAAATAGGGAAATGGCGATAAAATAATATTCTTGGCAAAAAAACTTAGGATTCTTTTATTATTCAATTACTGTTTATGTGTCATCTGTTTTTCTAATTTCCCTAAGTTTTCTGTTTCTTTTCCTATATGTTTGCCGTTTTACAAATGCACATACACGCATTTATAAACCAATATGCCCAAAACCAGAAGTTCAAACAGTTCAAAGGAATTAAATAGTCTGATTTATGGGAATCAATTTTGATATCTTAGACCGTAATAATATAATAACCTTGTTAGGTATACTAAAATGATGGAAAGTTTGATGGTCGAATTCACATGACATTCTTTACTCATTCTTCTACAAACTATAGTTCTATATATGTCTTGTTAAAGAAGATAACTCGTTACACATCTACACATTTCGTCATAGGTATAAAAAGGACACAGTGTGCTGAAGCATTAGTTAGACTTTTGAAAGGTGGTCGCTTAAATAGAAACTGATAGTCTTGCCAATTTATAAAATTACAATAAAGAATATCTCGGATACAGTTAATATAACAACATTTTTATTTGACATTGTTTCTAAAAGAGATATATATTTCTATTTTTCTCTGCTTTACTTTACCAGAGGAAGTATCGAACTCCACTTAAAAGTTCGATTTGCAAAAATGCAATGTTTAGGTCTCCGTCCTGCTTAGCCCGTGTTTTGTTTATCTCTCGTGGTTTATCTTATACTTACATAAGAAATTCAGAACAAATAGGACTTAAAGGTTATTTGGAGAAAATGCAAAGTATACATTCAATTTCTCATAGTAATATCTTAAACTTATGATACTTTGAGTGTAATCGTAAGTAGTTTTTGATAAAATCAAAAATCAGAAGATGTATATGTTGAGAAATTTTCTTGAAAACCTTCGTGTCGCATCCTTGGAAGAAGCTAAACAACGCTGCCGCTTCCCCTTCACCCTTCACTACGCACACACACACACACACACACTGCCATACTCTCACACTCGCACAAGGAGGTTCTTCTAAAAATCTGACGTGCTCCATTCACATAACTTTCCTTGCGTATTTTGCAAGTATTCCTACGTATTCTTACAAAAGCTTATATCTATTCTTCTTTATTCTAATCGATGTAAACTTTACCAGAAATAATCTTATTTCTTATTTATTTGCAGTTGCAATAGAGATGAGGGAATGAACTATCCTAAAGTGATAGTTACATATTTTAAATGCTGGTATTTGAAATTCGATACTCTTTGTATGGACAGGAATAAAAGTAAAATAAAAACGAATGTCAGTCTTCCCATCTGAGAAAAGTATAAGTATTTTACATTTAAACCAATATTGAAGAATATCTCGGAAATGGTCAACTCCAAAGAAAATGTACTTCACATAAATTATGTGTTTTACGAGATCCACATTTTTTCCCTAGAATCTGCAGTATTATTCAACAATATGTATTTGTAGTCTTAAGAACATTATATTCTAGAGAAATAAATTAAATAAGATTGTGTCTCTTACGGTTTTCTAGTTATCCAAAAGTCACCCAGAATGAACAGGATCTCAGAGGTTATTCCCAGAAAATTCAAGACAAATATTTCAAATATCATAAAAATATCTTACACATAAGATATTATAATGAAAATCGTTAGAGCGATTTTTGAGAAAATCAAAATTTTCGAAAATATAAATGTTCCATATAAAGGGTAGTTTGGCGTGGAGGATTTTATGAAAATATTCGTGTCGCATTCTTGAAAGATGCTGAACTTGGTATTTAAGTTATTTATTGGAATCTTCGTTTTTGAGTTAAGCGGTTCAGACGCACTTTGAGCTAAAATTTTCTTTTTTGATTCAGGGAACCTCTGAACGTGTATTTACTGGAAATCTAAGTGTCGAAATGCAATAGGTAGCTTCTCTTTTCTGAAATAAAAAACACTGTTTTTACTCAGGATTGTTCAAACGTGTACTTTCAGTGAAATCTCGGTATCGAATTTTTGGGTGGACTGCAATAGTTCCTCCACTTACTATAGAAAAATAGTAGAGAAAGTTTGAAGGTATATACTGTTAATAATGCTGAATAAAACGCGTTTAATCTTTTGTGCACAATAGGTGAAACATAATACGAAGATAAATTTGAAATCAAATATGTGAGTACTCGTAGTTATTTTTCATTGGTTGAAAGCCTTTTCGTGTGACTTTCAAAATGATTCCTTCTAATGTGGTCACATTATTTGTTCCGATCGCAGCGCGGACGAGGAACAGAATTTGTGGACCCGGCAGAAAGTAAGAAGGCTTCAGGTTCTTTTACGTGCCGTAAATATACGACACGGGACCAACAGCTTTACTTCCCTCTCGAAGGAAGCTATGCCCGAAAAAATCCAGCGTCCTCCGCCGAATTTGAACCCGCGACCTTGGGTATATGACTGCAGATAAGTTTTGCGTAAAATCGGTACTCTATTTTTTTTTTTTTTTTTATTTATGCCATTTTGCGTAAACACGGATTTAGTAAAAGTGCAATACTCCACTTTATCAACAAAATGGAATTTGGAAGCCAGGCCTTGAATATACACTCGGCATTTCTTCAGCCTGGTTATTTGTGAGTCAAAGCCAGAATAGAACTGGTGTTCGTGAAGTAGCGCTATGCTTTATTATGAATGTGCTCTGCGAACTGAGAATCTGAACGTAAGAAAAATAGTTCCTAAAATAAGAGTTGCTTCAGTACAGGAATCTTACAAAAGATTATTCTTTTATCTATATCAAGCTAATAAAGAATAGACATTACCAGAAATGATGTTATTACTTAGTTCCTTGTTGCTATGCAATTGTCATTGATATTCAGCTCCCTTTCCACCACAAGGAGTAAAATAAATATATGAAACGTAGGAGGATTTCCCGTTAAAGAAACATTTAGGTATTTTAGAACTGAAACCAATAAAATTAAATACCTCGGAAATGGTTAGTTAGAAAATCTGATGTATTCCATTTGCATGACTTTCTCTACATCTCTGTAACAAATTATTGTTAATGAGCTTATTCTTCTATCTACTTCATGCTAATTGATAAACATTAGCAGAAACTGTCTTATTAAGTAGAGGGGAATGAGGGAATACACGGCTAAACCAACAGTCAGATGTTTTAAAATGTAGCTGCTATGGGCCTGAAATTCGATTCTTTGCGTGAACAGTGGTTGACAAAAGTGGTTGAGAGAAGTATAAGTGTTTTAAAACTGAAACCAATAACAAGAAGTATCTGTAAACGGTTAACTCCACGAAAAAAGAATGCATATGACATAAATTGTGTGTTTTAATGAGTTCTACGTCTGTTTACTGGTAATGCAAATTTCAGCAAAATTCATTCAGAATGAACAAGTCTTCAGAAGCTATTCACACAAAATCAAGATATACATCTTATTTTTGATAAATAGCTTTAACATGCGGCATTTTAATTAGAATCTTTGAACCATTTTGAGAAAATTTTAAAAATTACTTTCCATATAAAGGGAGATTGGGATGAGGGATTACTTTTTAATCTTCGTGTCGCATCTTTGGAAGACACCAAACTTAAATACCAAGAATGGTATTAAACGACATTGCGTGCGCGTGGACCTTTTCTTGAAATGCTTTTTTTTTTCTTTTTTTTTCTTTTTCTTTTTATTCAGAAGTTTCAAAAATGTATTTCCGGTAAAATCTTGGTATCAAATTTCTTTGGGTGCAATAATATTTTTTTCTATACACTATGTACATAGTATGTGTAGAGAAAGTAAAAAGCTGACATAACGAGCTCTACATGTTTTGTGTCACAAGTTTTTGTCTTATTTCTTACAGTTTGCCAGTATACAAAAGCCATTCAGAATGAAGAGAGGTTCAAGAGATATTCTGAAAAAATTCAGCATATACATTTATTTTACCATGTAAATGTATTTCATATACGAAATTTCAACCAAAATCGTTACAACCACTTTTTTAGAAAATGGAAAACTTCGGAAAATGTTACATATAATATTGTAGTTTAGGGTGAGAAGGTTTTCTTGAAAATCTTTGCCATACCCTTGTAAAATTCTGAACTTAAACGCGAAGTTTGGTATTTAAACAACTTTTCATTTTTGAGCTATGCGCATACACACAGAACTTTTCTTAAAAACCTGATTCACATGACTACAAGCTGTTTTAGCAAAAGATTATTTTTATTTATATCATGCTAATCAGGGTAAATATTATCAGAAATTACCTTATTTTTTTCCGTATAGGTATGTGAATAATACGGAAATAACTAGGCTATACCGACACTCAAATCTTTTAAAAGCTGTCGCTATGCGTTTGTCATTGAATGCGGTTCTCATTTCTAAAAAAAACAGTCAAACCAGATGAAACGATTGAGGTCTTCTGGGAAAAAGCTGTCAGTGTTCTAAAATTGAAATCGATAACAGAAATGATTAGATCTACAAAAATATATGACGTAAACTGTGTATTTTAACGAGATCTAGATTTATTATTTTTTTTTTGTCTGTCTCTTACGGTTTACCAATTGTACACAAGTATTTAAAATGGAATGGACTTCAGGGACTAAAAAATCAGGATAGACATTTTATTGGCCGTGCAAATATCTTTAGTACAGAGCATATTAATTAAAATCGTTACACAGTATTTAGAAATCAAAAAAAATTGAAAAATGTTGCAAGTAAAGGGTAGTTTGGGGTGGCGGATATTCCTGAAAATCCACAGACACACAGTGTGTATGCCTACAGATACATATACACACACGACCTTTTTATAAACGTTTAATCAGGGGAGCTGAAAACACGTACTTTCAGCGAAGTTTCGGTATCGAAATGTTGGATAGAATACAACTTTATACATTGTATACACATATACTAGAGAAGTTAAAAAATGATGCACAAGTTAAAAGCGATCACTTCTTTTAAATGCTGGTCGCTATATAATGTATAAATATTAACATGTTTAAACGAATAAGAAGGAATGGTGAACCCACAAAAAATGTAACTTCACATGAAGTACTCTACAGCTTTAGTATTTATCTATAGTATTTGTCTGTCTCTGGCGGTTTACCAATTATGAAAAAGTAATCAAGAAATCCAAGATCTCAGGGACTATTCCCAGAAAATCGAAGCTATATATTTTATATCCCATAAAATATATATTTTACATATGGTACTTTGATTACAACCTTAGAAAATCAAAACTTTGAACAATGTTCTGTGTAAAGGGTAGTTTGGAATGGGGGATTTTATTGAGAAAAAAAATCGCTTCTTTGGAATACAAAGAACCCCAAATCGTGTATTGTCAGTGAAATCTCGGTATCGAATTTTTAGAACCTTCTTTTCCTACTATATACATTCGTGGTAGTGAAAGTAAATATTGCAACTAAATAATCATATGGAAACAGTAATGAGTTAACATAGGCTTTATTCGGGTTTGTTCTGAATATGGTCAGCTTCAAATAAGCGTGTTAAAATGTGTAAAAGCCTATGTGTTAATCCATATAGCGGATAATATGCACGTAGCCTGACAGGGTTAACCTAACCATTCGGAGGTTTAATAGGGTATTTTGAACGTCGTATTCATTTACAAAGGGAATAAATAATAAGTATTGTACCTAATGGAAACATTCAGCTTGTTTTACGAAGTAGCTCAATGCATTAGTGGTTCCGCGCAAGCCGTTGTAATCCAGGATTTACCAGTGTACATGCGAAACTTGCAAAAGACCAAGTGCAAAGTCCCACTCCTGGATTTCGAGCAGTATTACTGTGTCTTCTTCCGGACGCTTCGCCTGTCTCCCCTTTCCTCACCTCGAACCGACCCAAGGCACGGAACACAACACCTGTGCACGGGTGTGATTTTATGCATTTGAGGTAAAAATAAACGCTTGCCGAGCAAGGTTACCCTTTTGGTTGGTTAGATAAAAGTGTACCACGTTTATGGGATTTTGAATCACACATAGCATACATACGATGATTCCCTTCCATGCTTGCCAGCACTCGTCAATAATTGTTTTCAATTGTTACTTTTTCATATACAATGTCCATAGTGGTAGAGACTGTACTGCATTCCACCCAAAGTTCGATACCGAAAGGAAATTACAAGGAAATTAATAATAGAGCATTTCTGTTAATGCTAATCTCGATTACTGATGTACCTTTTGTAAAAAGTAATTTGTTACACAATAGGTAGAGATAGTTATGTGAATGGAACATATCTGATTTTTATGAGAATATTGGAGGTATTTGTAAAATCGTAACTTCAATGATATTGGACTCCAATCTGTTTCTGGTTCATATATGTCATAAGGCTTGCAAATCTCTTAGCAAACATATTTTCCTTTTGCTTCCAAAGCGTAATACCGGCGAAGAATATGTTATTTTCTCTACTCCTACTATGCATATAGTGTATAGAGAAGGCAATGTATTGCACCCAAAAATGTTATGCCAAGATTTTATCGGAAATGCACGTTTTGAGGTCCCCTGAGTCTAAACATTATTGAAAAAGTCCGCTTGTGTTTGTGGCCAGCATAGCTCAAAAACTACAAGACCGTTTGAAAATCTTCTTGTTGCATCCTTGGAAGATATTCAACTTAAATGCCAAATTTAGTATTTAACGGCCTTTTGATTTTGAGCTATGCTGTCTACATACACACAGTTTTTTTTGTAAAACATATATTTCCGGTGAAATCTCGGTATCGAATTTTTGGGTGGAGTGCAATACCGTCTTTATACACTATGTACATAGTACGTATAGAGAAAGTAAAAGGGTATAGGCTAGATGGAAAATAGTATAGGCTAAATAAATAAAAAAGTGTATAGACCTGATGAATATAGTATAGGCTAAATAAAAAAAAAGCTGATGTGCTCCATTCACATTACTTTCTCTACATCGCTATAATAAATTATTGTTAAAATTTAGTAGAAATAGTCTTATTACTTGCTTCCTTATAAATAGAAGCGAAATAAGGGAGTACTTATAGGTCAAAGTGATAGTCAAAAGCTGGTTGCTATGTGACTCTCGTTCCTTTATTTGTATGGACAGGTGTTGACAAATTCCTGTATGAGAAAAGTTAAGTTTTTCGAAGCTGAAACCAAACTTAAGGAATATCTCAAAAACGATCAACTCCCCGAAAAAAATGTACACAACATCAATTGTGTATTTTAATTTGCTCTACATTTTTGTGTTGTAAGTTGTCCATTTCTTACGGTTTAGCAGTTATGCAAAGTTCCGTAAAATTCACTCAGAATAAAGCAGTCTTCAGAGGCTATTCCCAGAAAATTCAAAACATACATTTTATTTTTCAGGTAAATATCTTTAATATACGATATTTTAATCAAAATTGTTACAGCCATTTTTGAAAAAATCCAAATTTTCGAAAAAAATTTGGGGTGGGGAAATTTTTGTCAAAATCTTCGTGTCGCATCCCTGGAAGATACTAAACTTAAATACCAAGTTTGGTAATTTAGCGACTTTTCGTTCATGAGTTATCGTGTTCACTGGCACACGGACACACTGACACACACACACACATACACGCACCTTTTACCAAAAATACTTTTTTTTGGATGCAGGGGTCCCTAAAACATATATTTCCGGTGAAATCTCGGAATCGAATTTTTTGGTGGAGTGCAATACCATCTCTATACACTATGTACATAGTACGTATTTAGAAAGTAATAAACTTTTTAAAAAAAGTTTTCTACAGCATAACTAGAGAATGTTATGTGAATGTAGCTCATCAACCTTTTTTACTTTCTCTACACGTATTATGTGCAGTGTATAGATTCGATACCGCGGTTTCACGGCAAATAATAAGACAAGTAATAAGACTAGTTCTGCTAATTTTCTCTCAATTAGCATGAAGTGAATAGAAGCATAAGCTTTTCAAAAATAACTTGTTGCAGAGATGTAGAGAAAGGCATTTGAATGGAACACATCAGATATTTTTTAGTACAGATCGTCCGTAGCTTTTTAAAATGGTCATATAAGTCAATTTATGCGACGTTCATTTGCGTTTCTCTTTTAACGAATTTCAATGTTAACTTATTATACAGTCGGCATAATTATTATTTTAGTCATATTTGCTTTTAAAATGGAGTTAATGCATTTCCTTTGATAAAAGGAACAATTCGTTATTCATCACTTAAATTAAGCTCTCAGTTATTTTATATAAAATTTTGTTTGTTGGTTTTTACTTTCTCTACACGCACTATGCGCATAGTGTACAGTGAAGGTATTGCACTCCACCCAAAAAATCGATACCGAGATTTCACCGGAAATATATGTTTTAGGGTCCCTTATATCCAAAAAAAGGTCCGTGTGTGTGTGTGTGTGTGTGTGTGTGTCCGTGTGTCTGTGAACACGATAACTCTAAAATGAAAAGTCGGCATTTAAGTTTAGTATCTTCCAGAGATGCAACACTAAGATTTTGAGAAAAATCCCCCTCCCCAAACTACCCTTTACATGGAACCTTTTTCGAAAATTTTGATTTTCCCAAAAATGGCTCTAACGATTTTGATTAAAATATCACATTAAAGATATTTACCTAAAAAGCAAAGTGTATATCTTGAATTTTCTGGGAATAATCTCTGGAGACTACTTTATTCTGGACGAATTTTACGGAATTTTGCATAACTGATAAACCATAAGACTTAGATAAAAACTTACTACACAAGAAATGTACAGTACATAAAGCACACAATTTATGTTATATACATTTTTTTTCGTGGAGTTAATCGTTTTTGAGGTATTCATTGTTTTTGGTTTCAGCTATGAAAAACTTACTTTTCTCATATTTTCAACTCCTGAGCATATAAACAAAAGAACTTCATTCACATAGCAACCAGCTTTTGACTATCACTTTAACCTATGGTACCCTTATTTCGCTTCTAGTTACAAGGAAACAAGTAATAATACTATTTCTGCTAATTTGTTCTCGAGTAGCAGGAAGTAAATAGAGACAAAAGATTTTTAACAATAATTTGTTGCAGAGACGTAGAGGAAGTCATGTGAATGGAACATATAAGATTTTTACTTTCTCTATACGTGCTATGTACATAGTGTATAGAGAAGGTATTGTATTGCATCCAAAAATTCGATACCGAGATTTCACCGGAAATATATGTTTTAATCTCTTCTGAATCCGAAAATAAGCATTTTCGGAAACAGGTCCGTGTATTTGTGTGTGTGTGTGTCCGTGTGTCGGTATGCCTGTGAACACTATAACTCAAAAACGTAAAGTCGGTAAAATACCAAACTTGGTATTTAAGTTTAATATCGTCCAAGGATGCGACACGAAGATTTTGAGAAAAATCCCCCACACCCAAAATGTCTCTAACAACTTTGATTAAAATATCGTATATTAAAGCTATTTACCTGACAAATAAAATGAATATCTAGAATTTTCGCCTCTGAAGAGTACTTTATTCAGAATGAATTTTACGGAATTTTGAATAATTGCTAAACCGAAAATATGGTAAAAAACTTACTGAATGAAAAATGTAGAGCACGTTAAAACACACAATTTATACTATATACATTTTTTTCGTGGAGTTCATCGGTTTTGAGACATTCCCTGTTTTTGGTTTCTGCTTTGAAAAACTAATACTTTTCTCATACAGGAAATTATCAACTGCTGTACATGCAAACAAAGGAACTTCAGTCACATAGCAACCAGTTTTTAACTATCACTTTAATCTTGTTTCGCTTCTACTTACAAGGAAGCAAGTAATAAGACTATTTCTGCTAATTATTTCTGATTAGCAAGAAGCAAATAGAAGTATAAGCTTTTAAGAGTAATTTGTCGCAGAGATGCAGAGAAAGTCATGTGAATGGTATGCATAAGATTTTTATTCATGCCTAATGAATACTGACACAGGAATTGTTGGTTTTATTATTCAACGACAATGTCATTTTCATATTCACTTCTCGAAAACTCGCTAGCTGAAAAGTAATAAATTCAACACCCACCTACACCACTGGGTTTTCCCATTCTCTAATGTACTTTTAGGATACCGTTTCTATACCTTTAATGCTTAACTGAATGCAGACAAAATACTTGAAAGAATCTTTGTTTTTCATTTTCAAAGAGATGACAGGATTTTTTGGCTTGTGTTTCATTTGGGGTCTCAAATTCTTTGAAGGTACTGCAAAAACAACTCAAAGCTGTATCCTATAATGCTTTATCGTTAAACTTTTGTTTTGGTTCCTTTGTTCCCTCTACGATTCTTAAGTTTGGTTTCTTGTTAAATTTAATAATTAGTTTCAGCAAAATGACTCAGAAGATTTTAAAATTCATATCTAATTAGTTTCTCTACACCTTCTATGTACATAGTGTATAGAGAATGTATTGCATTCCACCCAAAAATTCGATATCGAGATTTCGCAGGAAATATATGTTTTGAAACCCCCTGAATCCAACATTTTTTTTAGTTTCTCTACACTTATTATGTACATAATGTATAGAGAAGTTATTGCATTCCACCCAAAAATTCGATACCGAGATTTCAGAAAAATGTCCGTGTGTTTCTGTAGAGAGAGTAGCTCAAAAACGAAAAAACTAAACTTGGTATTTAAGTTAAAAAAATTGAAAATGTTGATTTTCTCAAAAAACGACTCTAACGATTTTGATTGAAATATCTTATATTTAAGATATTTACATGGCAAGTAAAATGTATATCTTGTGCTTTCTGGGAATTTTTTGGGAACTAAGACATGTTCATTCTGGGTGAATTTTGCGAAATTTTGCATAACTGGTAAACCGTAAGAGATAGACAAACACTTATTACACAAACAATTTAGATCACGATAAAACACACAATTTATGTCATATACATTTTTCTGTTGGCCGTTTTAAAGATAGTCCTTGTTATTGATTTCAGCTTTAAATTACTTGCTTTTCTCATACGGGAATTTGTCAATTCCTGGCCATGCAAAAAACGGATTTCAATCCCATAGCAGCCACATTTTACAACATTTGTGTGTCGGTTTAGTCTAGTGAATTCTGTTATTTCCCTTCTACTTATAACGAACTAAATAATAAGACCCTTTCTGCTAAATTAAATAGAAGAATACGCTCATTAACAATAACTTGTTACAGAGATGTGGAGAAAGTCATGTGAATGGAGCATATCAGATTTTTTTAGAAACTCTGTAGGTGTGTGTGTGTGTGTGTGTGTGTGTGTGTGTGTGAGTGTGTGGCCAGCATAGCTCAAAAACGAAAAGTCGTTAAATACCAAACTTGGTATTTAAGTTCAGTATCTTCCAAGGATGGCACACGGAGGTTTTCAAGAAAATCCACCCCACCCTCAACTACCCTTTGCGTGAAAATTTTTTCGAAAATGTTGATTTTCCCAAAAATGGTTCTAACGATTTTGATTAAAACCTTTTATAATTAAGATATTTACATGACAAATAAAATGTAAATCTTTAATTTTCTGGGAATAGCCTTTGAAGATATTTTTATTCTCGATGAGTTTTACGGAATTGTGCATAACTGTTAAACCGTAAGAAGTAGACAAAAACTTACTTAACAAAAAATGTAGATCTCGTTAAAGCATACAATTTATGACATATATCTTTTTTTTTAGTGAGGTTGGCCGTTTTTGAGATATGCCTTGTTATTAGCTTCAGCTATAAAATACTTTTCATACTGGAATTTGTCAACTCCTGTCCATAGAAACAAAGACACTTCAATCACATAGCAACCAGCTTTTATAAGATTTGAGTATTGACTTAGCCTAATGTATTCCCTTATTTCCCTTTTACTTACGAGGATGCAAGTAAAAATATTTGTTCTGCTATTTTTTTCTCGATTAGTATTAAGCAAATAGAGGAACAGTATTTTTATCAATAAGTTATTGTAGAGATGTAGAGAAACTCATGTGAATGGAACACATCAGACTTTTACTATATCACCTCCTACCAACGAAGTTAATAAATATGCAACACGTTCACCATATAACAAAGAAATTTAGTTTGTCTTTCCATTGATACCAATATCATATTTCTAAGTGTGTCTTAACGATAGTTATTCAAGTTTTTAATCGGAAAGATCGTTTATGTAACACTGTATATGTGAAAATTAAGTGTAGCACCCGTATAAAGGAATTGAATTACAATGCAGAGCGTATCTGGAAAAGTTCTTTAAGATGCTATGAAACATCTGTACTTACAACTGTGTAGTTATGGTGTATTTTTTACGTCTGTAATAAACATATTTGCAGTTTTTTTACTTTCCCACTGTGTACATTGTATAGAGGAAGTATTGCATTCCACCCAAAAATTCGATATCGAGATTTCACCGAAAATACATGTTTTAGGATCCCCTGAATGCAAAAAAAAAAAAAAAAAATTAGAAGAAAGGCGTGTGTGTGTGTGTGTGTGTGTGTGTGTGTGTGTGTGTGTGTGTATATGTGTGGACAACATAGCCCAAAAGAAAAGGAACATTACATACCAAACTTGGTATTTAGGTTTTGTATCTTCAAAGGTTGCAACACGGAGATTTAAAAAAAAAAATCACAAACTACGCTTTACATGGAAAAATTTAAAAAATTTTGATTTCTCAAAAATGGCTCTAACGATTTTGATTAAAATCCCGTAAATTAAAGATATTTACCTGACAAATAAAATGTATATCTTGAATTTTCTGGGAAAAGCCTCTGAAGACTACTTTATTCTTGAGGAATTTTGCATAACTGCGAAACCGTAAGAGGTAGACAAAAACTTAGCACACAGAAAATGTAAAACACGTTAAAACACACAATTTATCTTATATACATTTTTTTCGTGGAGTTGATCGTTTTTGAGATATTCCTTGTTTTTGAAAAACTTATACATTTCTCATACAGGAATTTGTCAACTCCTGTCTATACAAACAAAGGAACTTCAGACACCTGGCAACCAGCTTTTGACTGTCACTTTAACCTATGGCACTCCCTTATTTCGCTTCTACTTACAAGGAAGCAAGTTATACTATTTCTGCTAATTTTTTTTCTCGATTGGATGAAGTAAAATTAGCATAGCTTTTTAACAATAATTTTTTGCAGAGATTTAGAGAATGTGAATGGAATACATCAGATATTTTTGTTTTCAAAATTCTGTTGATTTATTTATAATAATAATAATAATAATAATATATATAGTTAGGGGTTCGTAGGAATGGTGGGAAAAATATTTACCACGATTCTTTACCACCGCGAATGTATAACTAGAAGCATGTTGGACGCTACTAGCAGGTACGGAAGACGTGAACGGGTTAGGTAAATTTCTACTTAAGGCAAGACAGCTGAGATCTGAGAAGACTGTTTATAGAGAAGAGGGGGGATAAGAACAACTAAACAAAAGTAACTACAATGTTTTACACACATATATTTTATGTCATACTTAGTCATTATTGTGTTATGGTTTTATATATTGTGTATATATTATGTGTATATAGTTCTTGTAAGTAATAAGAAGGTACATTTATGCTTCTGAATAAGGTTTACTCTGTGCTGTAAATTTAGATTACTGTGTTTTAATATCTTTGTATTTTTATTTTCGTGTTTACTCTTTTAATTCTTTGTTGTTGATTTAATATTGCTATTTAGTATGTATTACAAAAGCACGTACGGTCTGTGGACCCGTGCGATTATTGAAGTTCAGTGTATAATATTGTTATGTCAATAAATACATTTATTCATTCATTCTTTTTCATATAAGTACTGCAGTACGTAATTCAGAACGCCAATCAGACAGAATATGCAATTTATACTGATTCACTAAGAACAATACTTGCCACCAAGTCTTAGCATCATTTAATAATTCGCCTATATTCCATCATTCAGCGCTCTGAAAAACAACTAAGCCTCACTTGGGTCCCGTCATATGCAAATACTGATGGGAATGAAAACGCCGATAAAACTGCAAAGGAAGCCACGTAACATACTATCAGCCACAAGTTATAACTTCTACACATCAAGACACATTAGCTACACCAAACAACTGCTATAGAAAAATGGAAGCAGACATGGTCAGCCTCCAACAGCAAATTGCTACATGACCCTGCTGGATCTATAACTTTTCTGAATCCCTCCGAAAATTAGAACATCGCGAGGGAATGGTAATTACCCGCTTCTTAATTGGTCATCGTAAACACATACTGTCATGAATAAAAAAGCCCACCAAAATGTGAGACCTGCAATTCAACGCTTACTGTACAACACATCACACTGCAATGTTCGAAATATAGAAAACAGAGACTTCAGGCCGGCTGCAGTGACTTACCAATAACCGCCACAAAATTATAAAGTCTATATTATTTATAAGAAAATGTAAACTTTTCGAATTATTGTGAAGGGAAAATGTTAGCATTTTGTATTTTACCATTATTTAAAATCATATGGTGCGGTTTGAAAGGTCGCGATATGATCATACTGTTAAAGCGACTGGAAACAAAATTATATATAAATATAAAACAAGGTTGGAGGTTCTTAGGTATTTTAAATTTGTGATAATTAAGCATTAACCTGTGACAACCAATGGGAGTTTTTGTCGAGGAGTTCGCGGTTTTGTCGCTAATTAGATCCAGAGGAGAACGGCGCCTACACCAAGAGGGATAAGTTTATTTGTTTTTTTATAAATTATGCAATTTACTGTTTTAGTGCATTCTCCAATATGCAATAAATATAATTTGTAAGAAAAAATTAAGAAGACCTAAGGAAGAACAGGTAGAGTGCGCTAAGCGGAGAAAAGAATAATTTAGCAATTGAAGATTCTCCTAACACCACGAAAGTTCTACTACAGTAAGTATGAAGAAAAACCTGATGTGTTCTATTCACATCATTTTCTCTAGCTGTTCAAGATACAAATTATTCTTATAAAAGATTATTATTTTATCCACATCATGCTAATCGAAATAACCATTAGCAGATTGGTCTTATTACTTGCTTCCTAATAAATATAAGGGAAATAACAGAATATACTAGGCTAAAGGAAGTGTCATATCTTAAAAAAAATGTTATGTGTTCCATTCACATGAATTTCTCTACATCTCTATAACAAATTATTGTTAAAAAGCTTATGCTTTTATTTACTTCATGCTAATCGAGAAAACATTAGTAGAAATAGTCTTATTACTTGCTTCCTTATAAGTAGAAGCGAATACCATAGCTCATAGTGATAGTCAAAAGCTGGTTGCTATATGACTGAAGGTCCTTTATTTGTATGGACAGGAGTTGACACATTCCTGATTGAGAAAAATATAACTTTTTCAAAGCTGAAACTAAAAACAAGGAATATCTAAAAAGCGATCAACTTCAGGAAAGGAATGTATATAACATAAATGATGTGTTTTAACGTGCTCTACACTTTTTGTGGGGTAAGTTTTTGTCCATCTCTTACAGTTTAGCAGTTATGCAAAATTCTGTAAAATTCATCCAGAATAAAGTAGTCTTCAGTCTATTAGTGTTCATATGTTATCTCAAAACATTTGAGATTACCTTGTGGTTTACCGGGGAAAATGCGAGTCAGTTGAGAAATTTAATGCTAAATCGGTAGAGTCAGACTAAAACTTTAATGCCATAACCAATGCCCGATCCATGGTTCAAATCCCGGCCATGGCATTGAATTTTTCAGTCTGACTCTACCTATCCAACTCCTGTCAAATTTAATGCTGTTCCAGCATGTTGACATGGTAGCTCAGTGGTAGAGCAAGCGGCTAGAGACTGAGACATTCGTGATTCAAATCCCGGCTAAGGCTTTAATTTTTTTTTTGGACTCAGGGGACCTCAAACCATATTTTTAGGGTGAAATCTCCACATCGAATTTTTGGATGAAATATAATAGTTTCTCTAGCTACTATGTACATTGAATGTAATGCGTGCTAGAGAAAGTAAAAATAAAGAGACAGGAATGAAAAATTCGCGTTTGAGAAAAGTTAAAAGTATTTTAAAATCAAAACCAATACTAATAAGTATTTTGAAAATGCTTAACTCCACATAAAAAATGTATATGTCATAAATTGTGTGTTTTAATGAGATCTAAATGTTTGTGTAGCAACTTTTTGTCTGTCTCTTATGATTTGCCAGTTATGCAAAACTCATCAAGAATGAAAAGTTCTTTTGGAAGCTATTCCAAGAAATTTATATATCATGGAAATATATTTAATATAGGGAATTTTTAATCGAATTCGGTAGACCTATTTTTGAAAAAACATAAACTGTTCGATCATCTTTTAATGCAAATGGTAATTTAGGGTGGGCGGATTTTCTTGAAAATCTTCGTCTTTCATCCTTGGAAGATGCTGCACACACATACACACACACACGCACACACACAAAAGGACCTTTCTCTTAAAATGCTAAAACGCGTATTTCCACGTGAAATGTTGGTATCTAATTTTTGGGTGGAATGCAATATCTACGTAATATGTACGAAGTAAAGAAAGTAAAACGTATGCTAACCTTTTTAGAAGCTGTAAACAGAAAATATAGTGGCTGAACATTTGAAATCTTTCAGTTTACACATAAGTAAATGGGAGTAATTGATTAGTGAAAATATTAAAAACGTAGGACAAGTTATTACTGCTTAACTACCTTAATTACTTACAATAACCGTAATCGGTGCAATATACTTGAAAACATGTGCGTAAAAATGATATAATCCTCAAAAAAAAAAAAAAAAAAAAAAAAAAACTGTTCTAATTAGAACTATCTCTTGTTTGGAGCATATACTAATAATTTAGAAATTGCTCGATTGTAACTAAATATAACGAATTTAACTTATTGCGATCATGTAGGTATCGTAAGAATGAAAATTCAAAGCCCATTACACCGACAAAACTCCAAAAAGTTCTTAAAACTGTATCTGGTGAAGGTAATGATGATGAAAAAGGATTGCTGTTGACTTACCTTATTTTGACTGGGGTCTGAAAGAGGCAAAATAGGCTCATAACTCTTCAAGGGTAGATTTTATACTTAATTTCTAATAGGCACTAATGAAATAAGTTTAAATTTCATACTCTAGGGTGCTTTTTCGATAATAACAAAAATATGTAGCCTAAATTCTGCTTCATTCGGTACAGGGAATTTAAATGTTATTATGATCTTCGCTTCCGTATTCCAGTAAACTAGTGTGTTTATAGTGTAGATTGATTTATACCGAATTTATTGCAATTTAAAAGCTTATCGCTTGGCCTTTTAAATATAAGTTTTAATGTAACAAGTGGCACTTCAAATATTAAAAAGCGTTTTTCTCCGAATGTATTTTCCAACGCAAGAATATGAAGAAGATGCTCCTTGCGGTGCACAATTCAAGCAATCAGTTTGATGTTTCAGCCAGTGAACCTTAATATCAGTAAATGAAAATTATCAAAATAATTTTCTAATAAGTAAAGTTATATATTTGTATTAGGAAAAGTCATTAATCCACAAAAATAATAATGTAGGAACGAATAATTTATTATACTTTTTCCTGTGGCAGTATTCATTTAATTTGAAACTCATGCAATGACTTATTTTAAAATGACATTCATGGAATGTAAATATGAAGTTTTGCTACAACATTTTGAAAACGGTAGCACAAGGAGTTTTTTTGGTGAAATAGTTAAACAAATAAATAAAAACTTATTATAAAAGCTGCATGATACATTCGTCTCAAAGTTTCAGAATTAGTTACACAAAATAATAGAAGTATGTGTTAAAACATAATTGAAATTGCTTAAGAAAGACTGAGTTTGAAATGTTCACACTTTGTTGCCGTTAAGTTCCTCTAGGTGTAAGTAGTTTTTCATGGGGAATGTTGAATATTTTTGCTCATTTAATCTAATTTTTTGCTGTTTCCTTTGCACCTGTTCACATTTGTTTCTGTAACCTCAAATTAATTCACAAGATCCTGATTAAGTTCTGGAAGAGGCAGTTGTTCGTGAAACTTCAGGAATTTCATGGTAAAGCTTCTCGAAAGCAACGAGCCGACTGGTATTTAAAATAGTATTTAATGCTCTTCTATCTTCGCAAAATAAAGTGGACTACTAACATTAATTAGTAAGGTAACTGAATAAGAGAAAGACTGATGTAAGTGTGGGATGTCGGGAATGGGGAAGCCAGCTGGCATTGGTTCTGACACACAACGCCGTGTAAGCGATAAAGATTTATGCGAAGTACAAGTAATAACAGGATTACAATGAGGAATATATTTTTTTTTTTCACACAAGCCTTGTGTAGGACAGGAGTTGGATAGGTAGAGTCAGACTGAAAAATTCAATGCCATAGCCGGAATTCGAAGCACGGATCTCCCGATCTCTAGCCGGTTGCTCTGCCACTGAGCTACCATGCCAACATACCGGCATAGGATTGAATTTCTCAACTAACTCGTATGTTTCCCGGTAAACCGCAAGGTGATCTCAAACTATTTTGAGATGACAACCCCAATGGTGACTTACAATTTTGTAAGTACTTTAGACCCAGTGTTCATGGTGTAGCCAACTATTCTGGACAATTGGTATTGCAATAATTGCTTTTATCACACAAGCCCTGTGTAGGACAGCAGTTGGATAGGTAGAGTCAGACTGAAACATTCAATGCCATAGCCGAATTTCTCATTGAAACATGCGAGTCAGTTGAGAAATTCAATGCAATGCCGGCATGTAGCCATGGTAGCTCAGTGACAGAGCAACCGGCTACCGATCCGTGGCTCAAATCCCAGCTATAGCATTGTATTTTTCAGTCTGACTATACCTATCCAATTCTCTCTATTGTTTCAGAAGTATTATTCTTTGTATTATTTTTCTGAACATTTTATCATAAGTAACTTGGCACTGTAGGATAGGCACAATACATCAAACAGCTGTTACCAGCTTCTCTGTTCTCTAGAATAAAAGCAACATCGCAACTAGCTCGAAGCACTTTGCGGTAAGGATAGAAAAATAGCCTCAGATGTTTATTTATATCTCTCCCTTTCCTTTCACTCCTTCTTTCTTCCTTTCGCTCCTTATTTCTTTCCCTTTCCTTTCTTTTCTTTTGAATAGTTTTTAGTACCTGAAGTCACCAGGCATTTGGACTATAATTTGGACTCCAGGATTTATTGATTTAGTCGTCTAGAAGAATCGCCAACATTACTTGTCGCACTGCGACATTTAATAGGACAGAAACATATGAATGGAGATAAAAGTTTGTTCCCAGGACCACATACAGTTGACATGACTGAATTATAATCTAAAAGTATACCAATCAATCCAGAAGATTTATTTGCATGGTTACATTAGGCCTTTGAAAGAAGAAGTGAAATATAAATTTGGAAGAGGTATTTAAAGACTTTCTTTTGAGTTATGGTAGAAAAGTCTTTGATGCTACTCTGAGCTAGCCGCACTGTTATGTGCAGGTCAGATATGACGGGTAACTGCTATTAGAAAACCAACAATAAAACCAGAAAAGAAATAAGTAATTTTAAATAATGCAAATTCTATTCCATTCAGATCTAAACAAACTGCATACAAAACAAATACTTATAAACCAGTAAAAACCAGAATCGTCAGAAAATGCAATTAGTAAAATATTTAAGAACAGGCTAGGCAAAGCAAAGGCACACTAAACAGAGGAAGGTAGCCAAATTTGATAAAGATATGACAGCAGAGTGCCAGGAAAATAGGGTAGTTTTTTAAAAGCTAAAATTAAGTGTTTTTCCTAAAATTAAAATTTAAAAAATAATGTCAGTTTCTGAGAATTGTACAAATAATTAGTCGAAGAAGTAAATTGGTTATGTATGAGTTAAGGGAAATGTTTGAGGACCTGGATGTAGGCAATATCTGCATTCAGGAACCATTTGTAATAAATGGCTGCATTCCATATATGCAAGTTTTATCAAGACAAATTATTTTTGGAAATTATGCCATGACAGCAATGGTAATATTAAATTCAAGTTTACAGGTAGTTAATATTGCCCAAAATTTGGAAACACGCATAAATTGCGTATGAATTTTACATAAAATGGGAAATTTACTTCGGCAAATTATTGTTTGCAGTACTGTCAAGCAATTGAGCCATATTTATCTAAATTATAACAAATGCATACTAAATTTAAATATATGTAAGTGAATTTATTTGACTGTAATGCCAAATCTAAGTGGTGGTACAGTAAACAAATGGCTGAGGAAGTGAAGGGAAATTAGAAGAAGCAATTGGATAATATTAAACCCAAATAATAATCTCGCCACCTACCACAAAAGGGCTGAGGCAAAAGAAAATATTGATTAACTCTGTGTTCAAGAAAGACGGAAACAAAAAATATAATTGAAAAATAGGTGAAGGACTATCTTCCAGTGACTATAACTCAATTTATTTTAACTACAGCACACATGCATTAAATAAGATTAAAAAAGACAGAGGAGATTTATTGTATAATGTTCAACAAGCATAAAATAAAAGAAGAATGTGGAATAATGACGTTCAAATATAAAGACTTTTCGGTTGATCAAGATACGGACAATTTAGGTAGAGCAATAAAAGACCTCATTCGGAAGACAGTACCAAAAACATGATCAAAAAAACTTTTCCGATAAAATTTGGACGGATAAATTACAGTAAGCAAGATCTAACCACACATAGAGAAATAAATATGAGGCAGAGAATTGAAAAGGCTATGCCATACAGTAACGGTAGGATTATTTATGCAGTAGATATAACTGAGATTAAGCTAAAATTTAACAAATTAAACAAGAAAAAAGCTACTGGGCCGATGGAATTATGAGTAAAGTGTTAATAATTTTAAAGGATGAAGTTATAACACTTTTACACAAACTTCACAACGATATTTTATGCCAAGGAAGATTTCCAGATTTATGGAAAGTAGCAGAACATATAAGGATCCAAATTTGTCAAAATCCTATAGACTTACGTATATATCTACTTAGTACAACGAGGAAAATATTTGAACAAATAATTTACAAAAGATTCTTCGAATATAGAAGTATGATAGGAATGAAAAATAAACAATATGGATTCAAGAAAGGAATTTTCAGTAGAAGATGCTAAATGAAATGTTGCGAACAACTAAAAAAAGTAGAAAAATATATAATAGGGATACAAGTTGGTATTCTGGTGCCTTTGGTAATTTGTGGTGACCTCACCTTTTTGGCAGATTAAAATTTAAAAATTAGTCGCAAAGTGTACTTAACATTTTACAAAATTATTTACAAATCGTAAAGCTTATATAGAAAGAATAAATGAGGCAATAAACAATAAACGCTACCAAAGGATGTCCATAAGGATCAGCTCTTGAACCCCTATTTTTAAATATTGTTGTGGGAACTTTAATTGAGGAAGTGGAGAATAACAACAATATTATAACAAATAATAACAATACTAGTCCAGTACAGCACAACCCACAATCCCGAATTATTCTATAGCTAGTATTGACACCGGCCGTGAAAGCCTAAGAACTTTGAATATTAAAAATATCATCGCATATGCAGGCAATTTAGCGTTTATTATTGAAGGGTAGAGTCGATTTAATATTGAAATAAATAAACCTACAGAAATATTACATAATTGGTGCAGTAATGTAAAGTTGAATATTGCACCAAATAAATCATGTTACGTGTTATTTAAAAGAAATTTAAAAAGGGTTTTAACAATTAAGAATAATAGTTAGAACATAAAGAGATATACAGAATTCAAACTTCTAGGGATTTTGTTAGATGAAAAGTTAAATTTTAGAAAGCATACAGAGTAGATATATAAGGCGAAAATCAGAAAAATTATGAATAAATTAGGAAATATTACTCAAAGCACTTAAACTCTCTTTGAAAACCATTGCCTTATACCACAATGTAATTTTAGCATCAATAATTACCTTGGAGCCAGTGTTTTTACAGTGATAACGAATGATGTGACAATTAAACCATTGCTTAGGAGCACTCAAAGGAAAATATTACCTTTTTACAGGTGCAGTAAATACAACACCCACCATGACACTTTTAATTACTACAGCTCTTTAGCCCATAGAGTATTCGATTAAACTGAAGGAAGCAATATTTTGGCTAAAGAAACACAATTTTGATTTCCTAAAGAGAATAGTTTGACATAGATGCAGTACAATCTGATATTAAATATAAGTTGAAAAATAAATGACAACAAAATGAGAGAACTGGACATAGGAAGAAGAGTGTGTAATATATTTTTTAATAATATATATGAAAGATTGAAATTAGACTACATACAACCCACCAAAGGCCTTATTCATTCATAGGCCATATAAAATATACTGTAAAAGATTAATAAATCCGAGAATGATGTTTGTGATTACTGTAAAGTGCACAGGAATATACCATTTTTAATTTAATAGATATAATCAAAATTTTCCCGAAAAAAGATATAAGCTAGGAGTATATTATACACATATAATTTTGAGAAATCCAGATTTAATTAAATACATATAAATTCTGACTAACTAAATTCTGAGTTAAACAGCATGGGAAAAGGATGAAAGACAAATACGAAAGAATGTACCGTTACGAATTAGAGCATTAGAAATAAGAAGTTTAAATAGACTAGAAAATATAAGACTGGAAGAAAATAATTTAAACTAATTTTTTCAAGAAATATTAGTAGATGAATTTATTGAAATTTGAGACATTTTGGAGTAATAAAGATTTAATGCAAAGATAAGTGGGAGAGGGATGAAGGAGATGAAGAATGGAGACGAGGGAGGATAATGCCGGTGAGTGAATAAGATTATTGTAGCTGCATTGACAGAAATGGTGAAGAGCAATGAAGGAGAAGCAGAATGAAGATGAGAGTGAAGAAGGTGTCGGTGTAGGGGATAGGACCGTCATTGTTAAATTTGCAGTCATGGTAAGGAAGGAGTATATTAAGAGTGTAAATGGTGAAGGACTATTAAAGAAATATAAGGATAATTAGAGAAAAACAATTTGTTAGTATAATATAAAACACTAAACATTAAATTATATAAATAAAATAATGCGGAAAGAAATATATTTAAATACATATACATAAATTACTTTATTAGTAGTTAGAATGAACCTATTGTAGTAAATATATAACTTAGTGCTGCATACCAGCACCTTTCGGTGAATACCAGTGGTGTAGTTCATAGTATACAATAGGAAGCAGTTGGATACCACTTGTAAAGTTGCTGGTATTCCAGTAATATTTTACTTTTAGAATAATTTGCTTTATTATTATATTGTAATATATTTATATCTTAATTTTTCTTTCTATATTCTAGTTCTTTGTTTATTGATTTTTATTTGAAATTTTAGTTTTTAGATAAGTTAATTATCTGAAAAAAATATATAATATATAAAATTTGTAATGCTTGTTTTTGTAAATTAAATTTAAAGTTTTATTACATGCCCCGGTATTGTTATCTAGGTGCCAGGGTAGCATATTTATTTATTTTTGGCGGGATTTGAACATCGGATCTCTCATTAAGAAATTCGTGTGTTAATGTCTTCGGGCATCCGTGTCGGACTGGAGAATTACAGAACCTCGAATTGGAGAATCTGGGCTTGGAAATATTTCTCAAGCTGCATTTGATGAAGGGTTTTAAATGCCTCCAGGTTTCACGTAATAGTGACAGTACAAACTAACTTCCAGGCGGGAGAAGCCGAGGATAACGCTAGAGTAATGTGTAACAGAATTTCAACATCCATTTTCTTTCTAAGTGACAGATTTGCAGATGGATATTATTTCAATGATACAAATTAAAGCTTTCCAAAATAATTTTGCGAATAAGCTCAAATGGCTTACATAAGACTGTTTTACTCAACCCCTTTAATTTCTTTGTAGTGCTCTCTGCTCTTACTTTTCCTACTTTCTCTATCCCGTATAGTCAGCATGGGAAGTTTTGTATTCCACCGAAAAATTCAATATCGAGGTTTCACTGGAGTAATATGTTTTGGGGTCCCTCGAATAAAAACCACAGTTCTAGAAAAAGAACCGTGAGTGTGTTTTGTGCATATGAACAATTCAAAACCAAAAAGGTTAAAAACTAAAATTAATAAGTTCATCTTCAAAGATACGACTGAAACTTTTAAAAAGAATTCTCTCACCCCAAACTGTCCTATACGTTGAACAATTTTCGAAAATTTTTATTTTCTTAAATATGGATAACACAAATTTTTATTAAAATATACTTTTAAGTTATTTTGATGACATAATGTGTATATTGAGTTTTCTGGTAAAGCCTTTAAATTCATCTTATTATGAATGAGTTTTGTCTGTATAGTAAACAGTAAGATTTGTAAAATGTAATTCTCATTAAAGTACACACTTTTTTATAGAGTTATCCATTTCTGAGACATTAGTTGTCATTATCTAAATGTTTCCAATACTTATACTTTTTTACTTCCTCTACACGTACTACGTACATAGTGTAAAGACAAGGTATTATATTCCACCCAAACATTCGGTGTCGAGATTTTACAGGAAATACATGTTTTGAAGACCTCTGAGCCCAAAAAAGCATTCTTAGGAAAAAGGTTCGTGTGTGTGCCTGTGACAGCATAGATCAAAACAGAAAAATTGGTAAAATTCAAACCTGGTATTTAAGCTTAGTATCCTCCAAGGATGCGACACGAAGATTTTCAAGAAAATCCCCCCAATTTCACCTTTATACAGAAAACAATTCGAACATGCTTCTCTGAAGAACGACTCTAACAATTTTGATTAGAATACTGTAAATTGAAGATATTTACATCGCAAATAAATTGTATATATTGAGTTTTCTGGAATAAGATCTCTTCGTTCATAGCTGGTAAACTGTAAGAGACAGACAAAATGTTACTAACTCGTTCTCGTTAAAACACACAATTTATGTCTTATACATTTTTTTTTGTAAAGTTGGTGGTTTCCGAGATAATGTAACTTTTCTCAAACGGGACCATCTTTGTCTTATTTTTACTGCTGGCCATTCAAAGGGAATCGAACTTCAGCTGTTCACATAGCGACCAGCTTTAGTCTAATGTAATCTCCTATTCTCCTTCTGCTTACAAACAAGTAGGTAATAGGACAATTTCTGCTTCTGATTTTGAGATTCCCCACTCCCCACCTCAAGCTACCCTTTATCTTCGAAAAAAATTTGAAATTTTAATTTTGTCGAAAAAGGCCCTAACGATTTTGATTAAAATACACTATATTACAGATATTACATGACAAATAAAATGTATATTTTGAATTTTCTGGGAATAACCTCTAAAGATCTCTTTATTCTGAATGAGTTTTGCAGAATTTTGCCTAACGGTTAAACCGCAGGAGAGAGTCCAAAATGTATTACACAAAAATGTAGAACTCATTAAAACACATAATTTATGTCATACTTCTTATTTCCTTTACATGTACTATGTACATAGTGTAAAGAGAAGGTTTTGTATTTCAGCAAAAAACTCGATACCGAGATTTCACCGGAAATACATGTTTTGGGAACCTTTGAGTCCAAAAAAGCATTTTTAGAAAAAAGTCCGTGTGTGTATCTTTGAGCAGCATAGCTCAAAAACGAAAATCCCCTTAAATACCGAACTCGATATTTAATTTCAGTATCTCCCAAGGATACGACATGACAGTTTTGAAGAAATTCCCCCAGTTCCAACTACCCTTTACATAGAACAAATTTCGACAATTTTGGTTTTACAAAACTGGTTCTAACTATTTTGATTAAAATCCCATATATTTAAGATATTTACATAACAAATAAAATGTATATCTTAAATTTTCTGAAAATAGCCATTAAGACCTTTTTATTTTGGATGATTTTCTTTTTGAATTTTGGTAAACCGTGAGAAATAAACAAATTATAACACAAAAAATGTAGAGACCCTTAAAACACACCATTTATGTCATATACATATTTTTGTGGAGTTGATCGTTTTCAAGATAGTCCTTGTTATTGCTTTCAATTTTAAAATACCCAAACTTTTTTCATACAGTAACTTGCCAACTCCCAGCCTTGCAAAGAAACAAATTTCAATTACATAGCAACCAGCTCTCAAAAGATTTAACTATTACTTTATGCTAGTGTATTCCCTTATAACCCTTCTACTTATAAGGAGCTAAGTAATAAGTCCATTTCTGTTAATGTTTATCTCGATTAGCTCGAAGTAGATAGAAGTACAAGCTTTTTAGCAACAATTTGTTACAGAGATGCAGAGAAAGTCATGTGAATGAGACACGAGTTTGTTTTTTCGTTGTGTGATCTTTTTTCTATTTTCAAAATACACAACAGCATATGAAATGTGCTAGAATAAATATACATGTTTCCTCGATTGTGTAAAATCTATTTTCCACCCCTTTATTACAATTCTGTTTGCGACCACCGGTAATTATTACATGAATTGAAAGCAAAGCTCCTTAGCATTTTGTATCAAATAAATGTAAAAAAAAAAAAAAAAAAACCCTACATCAAGATCTTACAATATGAATGGAAAGATGAAAGGCGGCAAATGGAGCTATTTTTATACCTAAGTTTCCCTGGCAACGGAAGTTCAATAGGGAAACGCGAGTGGAAAAGGAAGGTTGTTACGTAACTTGACTCCGATATCAAGCGAGTTTAATTTGATTAGACTTCAGAAGGAAGGACAAACTTTCGGCTGCTAATACAAAAGTTAAATCTGTTTAATAAACAGTGACTCGTCAAATATATTATTCCCTAACTCAGTAATTCCCCTTTTATATGATTCCACATTCTTGTTTAATTTTGTTAAAACCTTTTCATTAAAATTTAGCACACTTAATACTATTCGATACCTTATATGACAGTACTCGCTAATTTAAAAATCCATGTATTCCATTCAATGACTTTCTCTACATCTCTGTAACAAATGGTTAGTAAAAAGCTTATTCTTCTATCTACTTCATGCTAATCAGATAAGTATTAGCGGAAATTGTCTTATTACTTGCTACCCTTGCAATAGAAGGGAAATAAGTGAATACACTAGGTTTCCGGTTTAATCTTGATATCGAATTTTTAAGTGGGATGGAATACCTTCTCTACCTATGTACCAAGTAGAGAAAGTAAAAAAATATGCCAATGTTAAACGATTCAGTATATAATACAGATGCACTATTTAAGTTATTCTCCTTTCATCATGTTAACCACGATCTTGTAAAAGCCTGCTTATTCGATCGAAATTACTTTTTTGGTAGGAACATCCATAAATAAACTGCGCTATGATTTGTGTGACTCCACCTTTTCTATGTAGACAGTAGTATCTTTGCATATCAAATTCCTGAATTAGTAATGCCGACAAGATTATCACATCTAGTGCATTTATCTTCCGGAATAATATAAATTACTCAAAATGCAAGTGATTAAGCCTAGTATTTTATTAAAACTGAATCCATCATATCACCCCCTTAACGAATGGCTAGAATGTGGTAAAGTGCTAATTTGTTATCCTTTGTACCAGCCATGTCCCAGAAACATTTTATTAGGACGATTTGTAATAGGCACTATTTCAACTTTCAAGAAAAAGCTATTCTATTTTGAAATATATCATTTCCATTAAGTATGTTTTTTTTACAATAAAAGCTGCTTATATTATTTTCCTAGCTCAATACTGTCGGGCTTTTCTCTTTTTGCTTTCCTGCCTTGTATAATAAGTCGGGGAAGTATTGCATTCCACCCAAACAATCGATGCCGTTTTTAAACGGAAATAACATTTTGAGGACACTTAAATTCTTAAAAAACTATTTAGAAGAAAAAAGATAGCTTGTCAATCTGCCTATCAGTCAGTCAATTTAACATTTTAATATATAAATTAAGTAACAGTTAAAATTTAAAAAAAAATAAGAGTTTTGTGTGTATGTGTATATATATATATATATATATATATATATATATATATATATATATTCCATAACGAATAAATATATTTAATTTTTTGGAAATGGCCGGCTAAAGCTTCTTCTTTCATAGGAGATATTGTGTATACTTTTTAACTGCTAAACGTTAAGCGATAGAGGAAAAACTACCTCATGTAGCCTTTTTAAAACACCTATTTATTTCATATAACCTTCTCTGTGGCATAAGCCATTTTCGAGATATCAGTTCAATTATTTAAATTGTTAACACTGTCATTATTTTTAATATTCTAACGATTTTCAATGCTTCTTGCATTACATGGAAAGAGTATTGACTTTTAAGGCCAGCGTATACAGTTTGGTAGGTATCTAAAACGAAATATGTAACAGAGATAAGTATTTTGTTATTCTTTTATTTGTATCGACCCGTTTGGTTTCTATAGCCCTATCAATAGATTTGAATTGAAAAATTACTCATATTAACCATTATGTAACTATTACACATAAGCATATTCACTCTGAGGGGAATAGGGAATAGTTTGGTTAAAGAAAAATTCCCCGCCGCAGCCGGAAATGGACCGGATGAGAAGTCAGCTTGGTGACCACTCGACCACGGATGCAGTCCCTAGGTATTTCTGCAAGGGCATATATCGATTGAGATGTATACGTGATGTATTCCATTCACCTGACTAGCTCTAGTTATTCCACAAACAATTTTCCTTATAAAAGATTATTCTTTTATCTGCGTTATACCAATAAAGGTAAACATTAGCAGAAATGGTCTTCTTACTTGCTTTTTAAGTACAAGAGAAATTAGGGAATAAGGGAATACAATAGGCTAAAACGAGAGTCAAATCTTTTAGAAGCTAATTGCTGTGAAGCAATTGAAAATCTATTTTCTTTTGCATTCCCGGGAGTAAAACAAGAAATGAATCGAAAATTGACTTCTTGCCTGAGAAAGATTAAATGGTTTAAAACTGAAATCAATTATAAGGAATATCTCGAAACGGTTAACTCTACAATAAAAACATACGACATAAATTGTATTTTAATGAGATCTAGAGTTTTTGTGTAGTAAGTTTTCGTCTCTTGTAGTTTACGAGCTATACAAGAGTCAGCCTGAATCAAGAGTTCTTCAGAGACGATTCCGAGAAAATTCAAGTTATACATTTCCTTTGTCATGAAAGTATCTTAAACATATGGTATTTTAAATAAAATCGTTAGAGCCACATTTGGGAAAATGAAAATTTTCGAAAAATTTGCAATGTACAGGGTAGTTGGGATAGGGGATTTCCTTGAAGATGTTGCATACTTGAAGGATAACTATGCTTAAGTACCAAGTTTGGTATTTTACCAACTTTTCTGTTTTGAGTTATACTACCCACAGAGACAGACACATACTCACGGAAATTCTTCTAAAAAGTTTTTTTTTTTTTTTTTTGATACAGAGGTTCTTAAAACATGAAGTCTAGATATTGAATTTTGGTTAGAATACAATACCTTCTCTATCTACTAAGTACATTGTACATATGTATTAGAGAAAGTAATACTTTTTCATAAGAATGCACTAATAAAGGAAAGAGATATAAAGAATGTAGCACATCAGATGTTTTCTTCTCAAAAGAAGGGAACTTGCCCTAACGGTGTTTTTTATCTCTTCAAGCAACTGTGCCACTGTGGTGACATAAAACTTTCTGTCGCAGACAAACCAATTCACCAAGTCCTACTCCGTCCTATCCATAACCTCAACTTGTCGGAAATTGGGAACAAAGTCACTTTAATAACACAATATTCTGCGGTAGGTCGTCTCCTTAGCGCGGTGGTAGCGCAGCTGCCTACCAAGCGGGAGACCTGGGTTCGATCCCCAGTACCGGCGTGGGGATTTTTCCCCCGCTGGGAGACCTGGACCGGGGTGCACTCAGCCTCGTGAGGTCCCTGGGGGGCCAATTGAGGAGCTACTTGATGGAGAAGTAGCGGCTCCAGGTCGTGAGGACCGCATTAACCGGCCGGGAGGGGCTCGAGGCGCTGACCACGTCTCACCCTCCAATACTGCACCCCATCCATGACGTCTGTAATAGACCGAGATGGGGGACGCAGCGGCCGGGCGGTAGGCCAAGGTTCCACGTGAGCTGTCGTGCCATGGAGTTATGTTATATTCTGCGGTAAAGAAAACAAAAACAAAAAAGTACGTTCTTTTGAATATTGATTTGTAGGAACATGGTTTTTGTACCAAACATTGAGTAGGTAACCTGGTAGCTTGTGTATGTAGCTTCAGTTTCGTGTCTTGTGTTGTTTAATATTATAGTCGATTATTCTTAATACAGTATGGTGAAAGACAAAGTACTTAACATATATAAAAATGGTAGGAGTTTGAATTCCCGGTCAATATCTTTAACGTGTAAAAGTAGTTGGTCTGGTCCTAAGAAAAGTCATGTAGAACATCATTTTCCGACAAATTGCACGAACTTAAATTGTGAATTTCCTGTTAGTTCCGAATTTATAAACTCAAAGTTAGTTACTAATAATCTAAATTAATATCACATCCACGTGTCTATTTAAAAACTCAGGAATAAAATGTTTTTTGTGTTCCATTTATATGACTTCCTCTAACTGTTCCCGCAACAAAACCTTTCTTTAAAAACATTAATCTTTTATCGACATCATGTTAATCGAGCTAAACATTGTCAGGTCTTACTACTTGCTTCCTTGTAAGTAAAAAAAGGAATACATAGCTAAAGCGATAGCCAAGCTCTTTAAAAACCGGTCGCTATATGAAACAATTGAAATTCCGTTCTCTGTGCTTGCCAGGAGTAAACAAAAGAAAAACAGAAGAAAGAAATATTTCCATTTGAGAAAAGCTTTAAGTATCTAGAAGTTGAAACCAATAATTCGGAATATACCGAAAGCTGTTTGCTCTACAAATAATGTATATGACATAAATTTTTGTATATTACGTATGTAACCTACGAGTATATAAATGTATATTGCTATATGCATTTTTGTATTTTAACGAGATCTCATTTTTTATGCAGTAAGTTTCTGTATATCTCTTACGGGTTGCTTGTTATACAAAAGTTGTCCAGGGTGGCTCTGGGGCTATTCCCAAAAATTCCAGGTATACATTTCATTTGTTTCGAAATTTTAGGTGCACTGCAATGCCTTCTCCCTCTACTATGTACATTGTACACACGTGCTAGAAAAAGTAATAGTAACAGTTTACAGGCCAGCTCAGAAAAATAGTAAGGTGGCGTTGGACAATGACCTATTCATTCAAAGCTCATTATATTTTAGCTAAGAGAATTTAATCTATCATGCTAAGCATTCGCAGCAATGCTCTTATGACTTGCTTCATTCTAAGTAGAAAGGGAATAGGAAATATACTAGGCTAAAGCTATTGTCATATATTTTAAAAGATGTTGCTATGTGGATAATTGCAATTCGGCTCTTTTGCATGACTAGGAGTAAAATACAACATATAGATATGCTAGGAAAGAAGACTTCTCGTTTGAGAAAAGTTTAAGTAGTTAAAATTGAAACCAATAACAAGGAGTGCCTCGGAAACTGTTATCTCTACAATAAATAAATATATTTAATATGCAGTCATTTTCCAGATAACAAAATTTTCAAGAAATTGTTTAAGTAAAGGGCAGTTTGATGCGGAGGATTTTTTTTATTTTTTTGAAGACCTTATTGCATCCTTGGAAAATACTATACTTAAACACCAAGGGACTTTTGGTTTTTAGCTATGCTGTACACACACACATACACACACACACACACACACACACACACACTCACACGGGTGCATCGCTTTGAAAAATTGTTTTTTTTAAATTCGGAGGACCTTAAAAATATTTCCGGAGAGATCTCGAGATGAATACCTTCTCTACCTACATGTCCATAGTGCGTGTATAGAAAACAAATAACTTTCAGGGGCGGAGAACTACTTAACAAGGAATTATCAATACTTTTCTATGCTTTCAAAAATAGACCTAACATTTACGGCTCCCGCAAAGTCTTCAATTAAATTCTGTCGCTATACTGCTGCTAGATGGGATGAACAGATTTCTGACATTCAGAATCTCAATTAAATGAGGACCTGTAATGGTGTGAATATTCTTCGGTTCAGTCTGATTAAAGCCGAAGTATTCCTGATATTGGATAAGTATTTTTTATTAGAATGGCGTTTCGTGATTTTACGGTTAAGCAGAAATTTGCAAACGGCCTTCCCTTCATGTGTACACTAGGGGAGAAATGATTTAATATATTACTGAACTTTGGAAAAGATAGTAAAATTCCACTCCCTAAATCTGTTGCTTTAGAGTAGTTAGAATAGTGGCTTTATTGTTCTTTACCTGAAGATTATTCATTCCCCAAAATTCTTTCCTATAGCCATCGGAAGCTGTGTTCGCAAAGTTTTTGAAGTTCAACCATGTCATAAAAGTTGCAATTGCATAGTAAATTACATCAGATGATCTTCGTCATGTCATGGATTGTTCAGAAGTCCTTTGAATCTGAGTAGAGTAAGGGGAAACTCTGGAACGATTCTGCAGTCTTCAGGATGATATCAGAGATTTTATTAAATATCTTCTGGCCAGGATTGTCATGAACTGGTTGAAACACTTGACTACTATCTCAGATTTAGGGTTCCTTTCAGATGTAACCTTAAAATTAAAAGAGATAAATCTCAAACTGTACGGGAAGAATCGCAAAACTTCAGTCATGGTAAGTATTGAAAATAATTTTCAGAGGAAACTAAAGCCAAGGGTGAAATATTTAAAATGAAATTCCTTTTCACATTTTCAAAGTTTGAAATCCATTGCGGAAACCATAAATGTTTATATTTCTCCTGGCATTTTAAAATCCTTGTCACAAAATTTAGGAAAAGGTTTAGCCACTTTTCACCACTTGAACCAGTGATAACGTTAATCAACAATCCATTCGCTTTAGTTGATGTTACTGAGCTTAGAGGTTGGATGGTTGAAATGTTTGGAAACTTTAACCTTAAAGAATTAGAAATGGAAATCTTAAATGTTCCCGATCATTTTATGCAACCTCAAAAATAATACTGAACTCTGGTGAGTAGGATTAAGTATTCTATGATACGTCATGTTCCTCTGAAAACGTGTTATTGTTTAGGTGCGACATTTTGGCGTGGTCATTTTTCATCTATTATCATAAAAGAGAATAAATGCCGATTCAGCCTGGCAGTTTCACACCATATTTTGGTGAATTTGTAACGAGCATGCAGTGTCAAGCTTCATACTAATTGCGAAAGATGTGAATCAAAGCAATGTTAAGGTAATAATAATAATAATAATAATAATAATACAAAATGATAAATTATGATAATCGTGGTAGTGAAATATTGGTTGTGGTGGGGGTGATGCTTTTTAGACGTGAGTTAAATGTGCTTATATCATAGCAAAATGTATATGGAGGAGAATTTTGGCACTGCGGCAGTATTTGGCATATTGCTACTGCGTGTGTTCCCGGAGGTAAGAGGTAAAAAGCAATCTTACGAGTTTCCCAGCGAGATCTATCTACAGACTGTCCCAGAATTCAGCCGCACAAATTGGGAGGATTGTAGAGGGGTCCTAGATAAGCGCTTCAAAATTCGGAACTGTTAAAGATATAACATTATTCTAGATCACACATGGCCGTATTTAAAAAGAGCGTGAGCATTTGTGTTCTATTTTCTTACAGAATGCCTGATCTGCAGGTCAGTAGTCGAAGGAATGCAGTGTTGGTGCACAAACAATTATATATTTAAAACTATTGGCCTTGCAATTTTGGAAAATTGCCTGTTCTTTGAGAGTATGCACGCCACTGATGACCGTTCAGTTGATTTCAGATCATGTGCAGTTAGCAAGAGCGGTTTTCTGTTAACGTTCTAGTTGGTATACCGCTGGTCATCGATAGTAAGATTGCACCGCTCTTGAAGCGTCTATTAAGTTTTTTATTTTCTCAAAGAGGTTCACAATTTGATCACCAATTTGACCACGCTTAGTTTACAAAACGATGAACTCTCCAAGATTCTAATACTTTCAAAATACTAGTGTTTCAATATTCAATGCAGTAATTGTTTGTCAAAGAACCTGCGTAAATTAATAAAAGAAAATAAACCTAATTAGGTTTATTGAAAACAGTTATGTAATCTGTGCTCTGAAACGTATAAACCAAACAGTGCCTTTCACGGTGGAATAAATAAATAAACTCTGCTGTTGCTAAGATTCTAACTGTAGTACGTCGATTTTTTCTATGTAGGAATAATCCATTTTAACCACTTGAGTAACTTTGGTGCCACGGCGTTGTGCTTCGTAGGTGAATTTCTGTGGATCAGATCATCACATTGAACAGTTCCTCTGATAGCCTATTATAATGTTTACTTTTTCGGATATTGTGTTACTTCTGAAATTCTCTTTTTACTTGCCTTTCATGCAGAGATGAAAAGGTAGAATACACTTTCATCAAACACTAATACGTACAATAAACAAGCCATTCCCTTTAAAGCTTTTATAAAACGACTGTCGAGTATCGCTGCTTAGAAGTCAGTATCGCTGTCGACTACCAATAACATAATGGTGTTATCCTATAATTACAAATGACAAAGGAAGGGATTGCTGTGGTTTCTCAGGAATCAAATGAGGATAAAGTGACGACACATATTTGTTTTAACATTTTCTTTAATGTGTAGCAGTCATATGGATTGAATGATCTTAGACTTTAAATCTCAATACAGTAAACCATCAAATATTTATCAAATTGGAGCTTTTAAAGACAATTAAGGATAGAGAAGTTTTATTGCGCTAAAGAATGCATAAAAACAATGACATTGAAATTCGGTGCAGTTTTGTTAAAACTGATATTCAAAGACACTTTACAGCTTCCAAACATAGATAAGCTTACTTACACAAACACAGACCACTTTAGGAAAGGGTTGCCATCAAGTATAGAACGAACGAAATTTACAAAAAACTGCTTCTTACTTTAAGCTTATACTTCGCCACCAGAGATAGTCATACACGTAGTACCTTAATCAGATAAATTTACTCTCGTTTTACCGTAACTTGCCATACCAAAATTGTATAATTACGTCTAAAAATTTTAGGAACAAAAAAATGGGAGATGACGGTGATGATAATAGCCAGTAGAGTCACCATTGCAAGGTAATGAATATTGTGACAGTGTCGTATGTAACCAATCTCAAGTTCACGGAGTTGGAAATCTTGTAACGCTAAAAAAAAAAAAAAAAAAAAAAAAAAAAGGAAATGTGGCACGACGTTAGCCGGAGGCTTTGGAACGCAACACGTGTTAGAAACGTCTAGTAGCTTCGTCAGGTTTCCAGAAAATTGTACGACGTCATTTTCTAGCTAGAAAAGGAGAAAGAATCGCAAATCAAATGTGTGTCGTGTGTGGCGATTTATAGTGAGTCGTGAGTGACTGAAGTGTTAGCGTGCGCGAACCATGAATGGCGTACAGCCGTCAACTGTTTCACTGACGGTGAATTGTTTGTGGAAGTGAGTTAAAGACTTCATTTCTAACAAATTTTAAGTGAATAAAGACATTTGTTACCATATTGATTCTACCGATTGCAAATAGCGAGGTCCCGTGGCATACAAGTACTGCTTGGTCACTATAAGAATACGTGCAAGAGGAGTATGCTGGATAAACATTTGCCGCCCTACGATAACGTCCTTGCACGCATGCGCCAATATTATAAACATTGGGTGTTATGAATAAAAGTGAGATGTGTTTCAAAATTTGCAGTTTTCGAGACGCGTCTTACTTCCCTGTGAATGATGCTCATGATTTGTTAAGTCACCTCAGATAGTGTCTTAAGACGCAAGACGCAGTTTCTTGCAACAAATTATAGGCATATTTGGTACCAGTTTCGGTGGGTTTTTTTTGGAGTTTTTTTTGCGCAGAAAGAAGCTTTATTAAACCAGGAGAGATTTTGAAGGATTAAATTATAAAGAACTTAAAGATTAAACCAAAATGTTATTGTACAATTTCTTCTCGAAGCAACAGAAACAAGAGGTGGAGCTTTTCGCAAAGGAGCAAAGATTAAAATATTCTTGTCATTATTTTCTTCATTGATATAGCCCACTTTAACAACTGTGGTTATATCGGGAGTTTTATTTTAGAAACAACTGCTGGTGACTTCTCGCTGAACTGTAGGGATTCTTAACGTCGATGTTTCAGTTTTTAACTATTAAACACACACATACTTAGAGAACCTGTGGGGATAGAAAATGATTCTAGTTAAAACAATTCCCTGCCGTAGCCGAAAATCGAACCCGGGACCTTTAGGTGAGAGGCCAGAATACTGACCATTCGACCTCAGATTACGAACCCTGGGTTTCAGTGTGGCATTATAGAAGATGCAGGGCCTCAGTATCTAAAAATATTTGGAAAGTTGGCCTGCTGTAACTATACAAGGAAAGAGCGTTTGATTGGGTCAGATTTATGGCAAATTCTGCTGCATTTTAAAAAAAGTAAAGTAATAGTGCGATACATTCTCTGATGGAATTGGAAGTTGGATTAAATCCATATCGTAATCAAGCCAAAATTTCATGTAGACAAAATCATTACCAGGAAAGGTGTTGTTTACAAATCATGTAAAGTGGTGGTGGTGGTATGAATGTGATTTTCTTAAGGGTGAGGGTTCATGTAGATTCTAAGTAGGTACCTCGCAAAGGAACGTGTTAGCTACAGAGTTTATTGTATGTTGCATTGTTCTGCATAATAAACATTTTTAGGAGGAGTATAATTACGAAATTCTTGTGGCCCCAAGACTGCGGAAAGGAGTAAGAGCCGGAAGACTGTCTTATAATGTTGATAATGAATATAAGGTTGATCAAGGTGACGGTGAAGATGGACAAGAAGCAGATATATTAAGGAAAGGGATTAAATAGCAAGAATAATAAGTGATTACACGAGTACGATTTTATAACCACAACAATGCACATTGCTCGGGCAGAACCTGGAAATACGCATGAGCACAAACTTCAGATCCATCTCGCCTTCTTCTCGTGGTAAATATGAGTTCGAAATGGTCAAGTCAAGTCTTCCAGCCGAGAAGTCGGCTATGAGCGTCGCTATTGTATGTCAGCTAAGAAGGGAAGGAAAGGCCTATTCATTTCCTCGTTCCCCTTCTCTCTCGTGGGCGCAAATAAAACATTCATGCCAAACCCTCGCTCACATTTATGCATACTTTGGCAGTATAGCATAAGTCACGCGTCCTGATAGGTTGTATTCAATTCATTACTATATTTTAACTTTCTCTACACATACTATGTACAGAGTGCCTAGAGAAGATATTGCATTCCACCCATAAATTTATACAGAGTTTTCACCGGAACTATATGCTTTAAGGTTCCCTAACTCCAAAGGAATCATTTTTAGAAAAACGTGTGTGTATGTGTGTGTGTCTGTGTGTGTGTGTGTGGACAGCATAGCTTAAAAACGAACAGGCCATTAAATAATAAACTTGGTATTTAAGTTTAGTATATTCTAAGGAAGCGCAACGAATATTTTCACGAACATTCCTCCATTCCAAACAACACTTTACATGGAAAAGTTGTCGAAAATGTGTTTTTCTCAAAAAATGATTCCACCAATTTGGATTTAAAATACCTTATATTAAATATATTTACGTCTCAAATAAAATGTGTATCTTGGGTTTTCTAGGAAACGCCTTTAAATACATCTTTATTGTATATGAATTTTGCATAACTGGTAAATTTTAATAGCTAGACAAACACTTAGTACACAAAAAATGTAGAGCTCGATTAAACACACAATTTATGTAAACCTATACCTTTTCTTCTTCTTATTTTAGTTGACCGTTGCCGAGATATTCCTTGTTATTGGTTTCAATGTTAAACTAATTAACCTATTGCATACGGGAGGTCCTTGTCATTTTATCCCTGTTTTGTTTTTCTTGGTCGTGCAAAGCTAAATCTGAATTTAAATTGTTACTCATAGCGACTGCTTTTTAAAGATTGACTATTGCTTTAGTCTAGTGTAATACCTTATTTTCCTTCTATTTACAAAGAACTAATTTAACCATTTCTGATAATGTTTACCTCGATTATCACTAAATACATAAAGGAATAACGTTTTGTAACCATAGCTTATAGCAAAAGGCATGTGAAATATTTTTGTATCTTACTTACTTGCTTAACTACTATGGGTTCAATACTGCTATAAGTTTGTATATTCTCAGCCTTTTTTTGTGGGAAACCTCAAAAGCTGTGGCCTAAGTCAGCATGTATATGTGCGATTCAATTAATAGACAGTAAGACTCAATTAATAGGCACTACTGTACCAACATGAAGCAGAGTAAGACTCAATTAATAGGCACTACTGGTGCCAACATGAAGCAGAATAAGACACAATTAATAGGCACTACTGTACTGACATGAAGCAGAGTAAGACTCAATTAATAGGCGCTACTGGTGCCAACATGAAGCAGTAAGACTCAATTAATAGGCACTACTGGTGCCAACATGAAGCAGTAAGACTCAATTAATAGGCACTACTGGTGCCAACATGAAGCAGTAAGACTCAATTAATAGGCACTACTGGTGCCAACATGAAGCAGAGGAAGGCACAATTAATAGGCACTACTGTACTGACATGAAGCAGAGTAAGACACAATTAATAGGCACTACTGGTGCCAACATGAAGCAGTAAGACTCAATTAATAGGCACTACTGGTGCCAACATGAAGCAGAGGAAGGCACAATTAATAGGCACTACTGTACTGACATGAAGCAGAGTAAGACTCAATTAATAGGCACTACTGGTGCCAACATGAAGCAGTAAGACTCAATTAATAGGCACTACTGGTGCCAACATGAAGCGGTAAGACTCAATAGGCACTACTGGTGCCAACATGAAGCAGAGTAAGACACAATTAATAGGCACTACTGTACCAACATGAAGCAGAGTAAGACTCAATTAATAGGCACTACTGGTGCCAACATGAAGCAGTAAGACTCAATTAATAGGCACTACTGTACCAACATGAAGCAGAGTAAGACACAATTAATAGGCACTACTGTAGCAACATGAAGCAGAGTAAGACTCAATTAATAGGCACTACTGGTGCCAACATGAAGCAGAGTAAGACACAATTAATAGGCACTACTGGTGCCAACATGAAGCAGAGTAAGACTCAATTAATAGGCACTACTGGTGCCAACATGAAGCAGAATAAGACACAATTAATAGGCATTACTGGTGCCAACATGAAGCAGAGTAAGACACAATTAATAGGCACTACTGGTGCCAACATGAAGCAGAATAAGACACAATTAATAGGCACTACTGGTGCCAACATGAAGCAGAGTAAGACACAATTAATAGGCACTACTGGTGCCAACATGAAGCAGAAAAAGACTCAATTAATAGGCACTACTGGTGCCAACATGAAGCAGAGTAAGACACAATTAATAGGCACTACTGTATCAACATGAAGCAGAGTAAGACTCAATTAATGGGTACTACTGGTGCCAACATGAAGCACAGTAAGACTCAATTAATAGGCACTACTGTACCAACATGAAGCAGAGTAAGACTCAATTAATGGGTACTACTGTATTAACATGAAGCAGAGTAAGACTGCTCCTGCGGCTGTCAGTTCATAGACTAACAGTAAAAATTGTCATGTGCAGCATCCCTAAATTAATGATGGACAAAACGGCGCTGGGTCGGGTTTTCTCCGGATTCTTTGGGTTTCCCCCGCATCGCAATCCACAGGTGTTCCATTTTCATTTCGTGTATCATCAGTGGCATTGCCTGCGATGCCATTTGTAGTAAAAGCGGCCGTTAAACGCTATCAAAAAATCCCAACGAAAGGTGCTTCTTCTGCCGTCCTTGGATAAAGTTAAATCTGAACAGGGAATAATATTGAAACATCGATTTCTTCAACATTGCATAAGCAGTAACAGCTCGTGTATAAAAACTTGGGTTTGAAAGATAAGTAGAAAAACCTGATGTGTCCCATTAACATTACTTATTCTACATCTCTGAAAAAACCATTGTTAAAATATTCTACTTCTTACTAATCAAGATAAACCTTAGCATAGTTGGCCTTATTACTTGCTTCCTTGTGAGTGGAAAGGTAGAAGGAATTACACTAGGCCAAAGCGATAGTCAAATGTTTTAAAGTCGGTCCCTATATGAACAATTGAAGTAAACGAAAGAGAAATGAAATGGTGACCCCGTTTGAGAAAAGTTGCAAAGTTTAAAATAGAAACCATAAAAAGGAATATTTTGGAAAACAGGTTTTCAGAAGGTATTCTCAGAAAATTATAGATATACAACTTATTTGTGATGTAAACACCTTTATAAACGTAATTTAATCAAAACATTAAAGCCATTTTTGAAAAAAAAAGTTTTCAGAACTTTTCCATGTAAAGGGCAGTTTAGGGATGCAAAATTTTCTTGAAAATCTTCGTGTCACATCCTTCAAAGATACTTAACTTAAATACGAAGTTTGGATTTAGCTATCCTTTAGCTTTTGAGCTATGCTGTTCACACACATACACACACACACACACACACACACGCACGCGCGCGCGGGCCTTTTTTCTAATATGTGTTTCATTCTCATGATTTTCTCACCCGTTCTGCAAACAAACTATTTTTACAAAAAAGATCATTTTATCTGCATCATGCTAATTGAGATAAGCATTAGAAGAAATGGTCTTGCTACTTTATTCCTGGTAATCAGAAGGGAAATATGGCAAAAACCGATAGTCATATCTTTTAAAATTTGCTTGCTCGGTTTGCTTTGCAAGTCTAATAGTAAACAACAGCGAGATGTAAGGGAAGGTAACCACGTTTCAGAAAAATTATGCAGTTTAACTTTAAACAAATTAAAAAGAATATCTTGGAAACGGTCAACTCTACAACAAAAATGCATATGATAGATTGTGTGTTTTAACAAGATCTATAGTTGTGTATAGTAAGTTATGTCTATTTATAAACAAAAAATCAGCAACATAAATCCAGAGAAAACAGGTCCTCAGAATCTATTCCAAGAAAAGTCAAGATATACAGTTTATTTCTGATGTAAATATCTGTAATATACGGTATTTTAAACTTAATCGTTAAACCCATTTTTGAGAAAAAAAAAAACAAATTTCAAACATTTTTGCATGTAAAGGTTAATCCGAGCTGAAAGCCCTAAACATTACTTAAAATATTATTTGCACGTTCTTTTGATATGTTTATAGGCTCTCAAAAAACTTGAATCTGCGGTCTTCCAGTACTAAAAGATCAATGTTTTCAATGATCTCTGGAGCGGTACAGGGCGTCTAGAGCGAGGCTCATCACTAGTGCTCGTAGTCCCATTTTAAACTCGGCAACCTATCTTTTAATCATGGAATATGAAGGGGCAGAGTCTTTTAATGTACTGTCCATTTCCTCCTTGATTTCTTTAGGCGTTAAGCCTTTCAAATGGAAGTATATAATCAGAAGTATTTAATCACTGTTCGTTTTTCCAAATCCTCCATTCTCGTGAAAACTCTAAAGTTGTCTTGTTTAAAATGCTGTCATTCGAAAACTAAACAAGCTATTGAAACTGGTTAACACACAATTTGTCATATATAATTTTTTGAATTAATGATATTTGAGATATTCCTTGTTATTGGTTTTAATTTTAAAATAATTTTAAAAACTGTTCTCATTCAGAAATTTGTTAGGTCCTGGCCATGCAAAGAGAACTAATTTAAGTCACATAACAACCAGCTTTTAAAATATTTCACTTTCCCTTTGGCCTTGTCCTAATTTCCCTTCTACTGATAAGGAACTGAGTAATAAGATAATTTCTGCTAATTTTTATCTGGGTTAGCATGCAGCAGATAGAAAAATAAGCTTTTTAAGAATACTTTGTTACAGGGAAGTAGAGAAAGTTATGTCAATGGAGCACATCAGATCTTTTAGATTTGTGGCAGATTACAGAGATTGGGATAAAAACGAAAAAGACAGAGGATATTTGGTCATAATAAAATAATCAGTGAATACAGACGAAAAATGACACTATCAGTAAACAGAATGGCTGAAAACCAAAAGTATTAACGATATATTTGAAGACGACGAAAGAGGTGGTTAGATCAGTTCTCTTGAAGACGGAATAAGTCACAAGGCTTGTACGGTGGTGATAAGCTTGCATATTTTTACCGGTGGAATGTCCCGTATCAAAAGACTACTGCATCGGGAAGGGGAATACGCACTTTATCGTTAAATTTTTATTCAAGATGAAAGAAATTATACGAAAACATTTGACGCATTTTCGCATAGATTTAAGACTCATAGATAACATCATGTATTTGAACCATCGACACTCAGCATTAGCATGGGAAATTAAGGTAGGTAATGTACAAATGGCGGATTAGTCTTATTTCACAAGTTATTCGTTATTTAAAAGTCAGGGCTCGAACCAATATATCAGATAAATCATCTTTGTGTAGGTTATTTAGAATATATTTGTAAAATATATACCTACTTTATTCTAACTTTATAGTCGTGAAAGTTGAACACCCTTACATTCATGGCATCCTTTTACTTGCCCTTCAAGTGAATTCGCAGCTCCTTTCCCGTGATAAAATTCAAGTGTAGCGTGTTTGAAAGTCTATGCTTTGATGCTATTGGCTTGCAAACCGTAAATCCTCTTGTTGCTAGGTCTGCAATAGGTTGCAACCTCTTGCGCAGAGGTTTGGGAAGTGCTTCCGCGACGCGTTTACTGCACTTTCCAAAATGTTGTCTGGCTCTAAATGCTGCTGCAGGTGTTTACTTACTCCATGGCACGACAGCTCACGGGGAACCTTGGCCTACCGCTCGGCCGCTGCGTCCCCCATCTCGGTCCACTACAGACGTCATGGATGGGGTTTAGTATTGGAGGGTGAGACGTGGTCAGCGCCTCGAGTCCTTCCCGGCCGGTTAATGCGGTCCTCATGACCTGGAGCCGCTACTTCTCCATCAAGTAGCTCCTCAATTGGCCCCCCCAGGGACCTTACGAGGCTGAGTGCACCCCGGGCCATGTCTCCCAGCGGGGGAAAAATCCCCACGCCGGTACTGGGGATCGAACCCAGGTCTCCCGCTTGGTACTGCTGCAGGCGTATTAAGGATAATATTTCTTCATTCCTGCTTTCTTGTCTCTGGCATGTTGCATCTGTCTATACATTCTGACTTTGCCTTAATCAGTTTTTCTCTCTTTTATTATTGCCTAGTTTAGGCCTTTTCTCTATTCGCAGTATTTTCTTTTACGTTTTCCATAGCGATCTTAATCTTCTAGACGCTGTCTGTATTCATGTGATGTTTCTATCGATGTTTTATCCATCTTCTCAAGATGTGTTCGCCAAGGTCTATGTAGTCGCCCTCCGTGGTGTAATGGTTACCATGCTATCTTCATATACCCAAGTTCGCGGCTTCAAACCCGGCGGAGGACGATGGCTTTTTTCATAGCATGGCTTCCTTCGGAAGAGAAGCAAAGCCGTTAGTCCCGTGCCGTGGATTTGCGGCACGTAAAATAACCTCTAGCCTGATAAAGTTGCCTCTGAGCATAATTAAACCGTCTCTCACGCCCATTATTGAATGGGAAGCTGAGAACCATATCAGTTAAAGAACGTCCATAAATAAAACTCCATTTACATTTTATTTAAGGCTTATATAAGAACTGAAAGGAATACGAAGTAGCAAGTGCGTGGATATTAGCCTGTTAGGACATAATTGCAGGAAATCCTCTGACTTAAGACGAAAAAGCCTCAGATGTGTTTTCTTCTGGTCATAGACATTTGCGCAGAATCCGGAAAGAAATTTCAGTCCACATGTTCAGTGTAACAAACTTGCATATTACTATTATACATAAATATTTAGAAATATCTATAGTGCTTATCACTGTGAATCGAGAAAAGCCTAACATCTGATGAAAAAAACAAAGCATTCTGAAGTAAAGTTTAATACTTGCCTTGTAATAGAAACTTAAAAGTTTTTTTTTCTTTCTCGTTTTGGATTCAAGTTATTTAGTATACAATTACCTTAATGCTTGCGATTTGTGTGTGCTCTCTTACTGCACTGGTTCTCACGTTTGCCTTGGTATACGAGTCATTGCAGTTGCGTAAACAACACAGGAAGAGTAGTGAGACGGTAATCGGAAGCTTCGGGAATGCGATTTTCGATTCTTCTCGAAGCTTCAGTTACCAGAAGATTTCAGGAAGCTCTGAGATGTAATTTTCTAGCTATAAAAGGAGGAAGAATGTAAGCCTTGGTTGTTATGAATTGTACTGTGATTGGAGTGTTAGTGCGCAGTGGTGCGCGAGTCATGAATGGCGTACAGCTGTAAGCACTCTACGCGTCGAAACACCGACTTATTTACAGAAGTGAATATAAAACTTCATTTGTAAACAATTTTGAGTCAATAAGGACATTTGTTGCAGTATTTTATTATTGAAAACAACACTTCATAATGCGAGGAGTCATAATACTCTTATTTAAAATATTGAATTAAAAGTACCATTGATACGACATTTCTGTCAAGTGATTCTATATCACAATCCAGAGATATTTTAGAATCCTGTAGAGACTACAATGAGGTGATAGTGTAACAAGTGTAAAGTGACCCGCATTTACGCTATTTTAAAATTGTCAGGAATACCACACCTACTGCAAGTCTATTCTTTCAAAAATCAATGTAGGAGTGTTTATCTATGAGTTTTCGGTTTGAACGGCAACTAGTTAATTTGTTAGCACGATAATTACTATTCATATCATCCTGAAAGTAACCATTTAAAATGGCATTGCATCTTGTGCGTTACCATAATATATGTACCATATACACACATTAGGTGCACTCTTATAGTTTAGTTGTTTCATGTTATTCGTGTATGACACACACACACACACACACATATATATATATATATATATATATAGAGAGAGAGAGAGAGAGAGAGAGAGAGGGAGAGAGCTAGCCGGATGAAGAAGGGAGTCTTGATATGACGCAAATAATTCACTTTGAAACTTACAATTAAAAATGTATTAATAACTTTGGTTTCACAGCGAGGTACTGTATGTGTTACAGCTAAACTGTAGGAGTTAAAATATTATATGTTCTATTCACATGACCTTCTCTACCTGATCTGTAAACAAACTATTCTTACAAAAGATTATTCTTTTATTGTATCATACTAATCGACATAGACATTAGCAGAAATGGTCTTATTACTCGCTTCCTTGTAAACAGGAGGAAAATAATGGAATACACTAGGCTAAAGTGAAAGTCAAAAGTTTAAAAACTTGCTGCTATGTGAAATAATTGAAATTTGGTTCCCTTGCATGATCAGAAGTAAAACAAAAGAGATATAAAACGAAAGAAACCCCTTGAGAAAAGTTTAAGTAGTTTAAAATTGAAACCTAACAAGGACTTTCTTGGAAACCATTAACACTACACAAAATAAAATTGACATACTTTGTGATTTCTAACGAAATCTATATTTTTGTTTAGTAGGTTTTGTCTATTTCTTATGGTTTGCCAACTATACAAAAGTCATCCAGAATGAAGAGGTCTTCATAGGATATTCCCAGAAAATTCAAGATATAGATTTAGTTTTTCATGAAAGTATCTTTAATATACTGTATTTTAAGCAAACTCGTTTCAGCCATTTTCGAGAAAATAAAAATTTCGAAAAATATTTGTCAACGGTAATTGGGAGTGGGACATTTTCTTGGAAATCTTGATGTCGCGTCCCCGGAAGATAAAGTTTGATATTTTTCGTTTTTGAGCTACGTTGTACACATACACACACACACACACACACAGCAACTCACATCAAAACATGTATTTTGGTGAAATCTCAGTATCGAGTTATTGGGTGAAGAACAAATACCTTCTTTATGTACTATTTGCATTGTACAATACGTACTAGAGAAAGGAAACCATGTATCCATAATAATATTATGGTATTATTTTGGCAAAGTATGTGTTTCCGAAATAGCAGACGTTGTTTAAGTGCAAATAATTGGATCATTAAAATTAAAAGTAATACCCAAAATGATAAATCAAAACATGTATGTTTCATTTAATAAATTGAATGTGTATATGCTCTTCAATCCTCACATGGTCTAGGGGTGGCATGCTAACTCCTGGATCCCAACGTACCGGGTTCACACCCGACGCAGGGTGATGGGTTCTTTTCGATCGTAAAAATCCTTAGCATGTCTTCCTTCAGAAGGGAAGTAAAATCCCGTGTCATAGATTTACGGAGAGGCAAGATAATTTCAAGCCTAATAAAGAGGCCTCTGAGCTAAGTTAAAGCTGTTTTTCATTCCCATTATTTCGTCTATAAATAAACGGAATATAATTTAATTTGATGATAAAAATATCACTGTATTCTAATATGTTATGAAATTCGTTGACGAATCAAAAAGGCATCTGACCATTTACTTCAAATCTCTGTTTTGGAGTTGATTTTGGATGAGTTAGTAGTAGTACTGATAAGAATTTGCTCTATAACTTTCAACTTTGGGGTACCCTTAACTTAAAATATTACATATTTGAGCTTTCTCGGTTGAATATTTAGGTTTAAACTTTCAAATAAAATCTAAGACAGATTACTTTTGATGGAATATCCAGGTTCCGAGGTACTAAATGCGTTGTTTGTTAAACCGAGAATGTTTCAGACCAACAGCATACTTCGTAGTGAAATAGCAGTGCAGCAGCAAGAAAGCTGCAACAAGAGCAAGTGGATAATTACAGGGTTCCATGCATTCGAGTATTCCCATCTGTCGATGTCATTACCAGTGTTCTATTTATCGATTATCGATGCGGGGGGAGGAAACGCAGTGACACAAATACATGAGTGCCAGTTGTTCAAAAGCGATTGGAAGCTTATCATCCTCACTCCAAACATCTAATTGCTAACCTCGCTTGAAAATTCTCAACGAAAATTATTGTTAGCAAGGAAGGACGTTTCTGACTGGAAGGAAATCGCAAAGTAATATTCTAGTAAGTAACAGTGAAACAATTAATTCTGAATTCAGATATAATTGTTTGATTCATTTGGTATGTAGTATCAAAGCGTTTATTCAAATAGCTTTAAACATCCTTTATTTCTGGTCGCTTCGATGCTCGTACACAGTAGCTGTCGGCTGCTTCAGCTGCTTTATAATCCAACTGCACTTTTCGAGACGTCCTCCGGCTCTGGCTTACATAGCCTCACTTACTCAGCAAGAAACTTTCAGAACTGGGAGAAGGTGCATACAAGCATTTTTCCCCTTTTCTATTATTGCACCGACTCTTTTGCTAAGTGCAAACTCCTGCAACAATGTAGAGGGTGATGCAAAACGGCAGCTCGTTCACATGTTGAGCTCTTTATAATGTTGCTGACTATTACAATATATGCTAATATTTGTTTATATTTCTTAAAGAAAATACTCACAAAATGATATCCTTTGAATAAAAGTTCTTCGCTCACACCTGCAACAGTCTAGGAGGTAAATCCGCACATGCATTTGGCCTCCTAGTCACAATAGGAAGCATTTTAATTCACACATAATTAGTGAAATATCCCTTTCGAAACATTCTTTTGTTTATAACTATTGTTTTCTCAGAGCATTAATGTGATTTGTTTGTTTTGATTACCCAATTATATATAAATGACCTGTTCCCAATCTTCTGTAGACTCTTCTTTTGTTAGAAAGGTCTAGTGTGTAACTTCTTTTTGTTAATCTTGTTATTTATTTCCTCTTTTCTTTTCTTCTTTTGATGCTTTTTTTTCTAAATATGAGGGGAATCAGCAAATTGAAAAACTCAAGATTTTACAATACGACTGTGAAATTCCAGCGTTACATGCCACGGGAAGAAACGAATAGGGAATTAGCATTTAAAAAAGATTATAATTATATACTTGAAGACCGCTTTTGTGGTCGATTGATCAGCGTTTTGGCTTCTCAGCTCCGATATCCAATGTCGGTTCCCGGGTGAGGTAGTACATTTTTGTTTAACTAGAATAAGTTCATACTCTCGCAGAGTTTGAAGTATAAATGTGAATGTGTTTATAGTAAAATGTAGATGAAGGCAACGTGTATTGACTTCGCACGACGTTAAAGCGTCCAGCTTAGTGAGCAATAACACTATTAGTTGTTTCTGAAATAAAAGTCCTGACATGATTATAGAAGTCCATAAAACAATCTATAATTAAGTATTTGAAAATTCAAACCAATCACAAAGAAATTCCGAAAATAATTAATATACACATATTTTATTTGACATATATTATGTACTAGCGAGACCAATAACGAGATCTCACCGGAAATATATGTTTTGATTCTTCTGAACTGGAGACATTTTAATACTGTTAAATAATAAATTTAATATAAGTCCGCGTGTTTGTGTGTTTCAGCACCACAATAAAATTAAATATGTATAGTCGAATAAATACCAAACTTGGCAATTGTTCAACTTCTTTCAGATCGATACAACTGAGAAAAAAATAATTTAGGTTTCTTTAATGACACAAATTATTCAGATGCTTCTTGCGATACTATACTTTTAAAAAGTAAAATAATAATGGATCATTCTAATACCGACAGAGAAAATAACATAACATGTAAATTTTGACACATACACACACACATTTTATATATCCTATTTCTTTTACACAAATTAAATTATCCATAGCGGTAAAATTAATTATCTCATATCTTGACAAGGTTAAATAGACAAATAATAACGTATTAGCATTTTAAATTAATTATTTCTAACTTCTGCTGAAAACTGCAAACAGATTTGAAGATTTTGAAAAGCGTGCCAATAAAGATCAAAGCGGTAGAAAGAGCATTTTAAAGACTTCACAGAACGTTAGAAACTGTTCTCATGGACATTTAAATGATCACGTGGTGGTGTTTAAAACGATACGAACACAGAAATTAGAAATTAGGTTTTGGCATGGTTTGAGACATCAAAGTAAAATAAAATAAAGTAATAACTAGGGAAAACGTTGTACAACTAATCTAACCGAGTACAATAACCTACTCCTAAGTTATCATTAAAAAAATGACTGATATAAGTTTTTAGCTGAATATTTGTGTAGAATGTGTTGACATTAGTAATTGTATCACTTCGAGCTTTCAAGCCTCCGATGTATTCAACAGTAGCTAGGAATATTATCAGGTGTAGGCAATTGCGAGGCGAGTAGGTATGATAGCACAAGACGACCCTTCTGTATCTGTGCCATGTATCGGTATAAAAGTTTCGTGTGTATTTTAAGAGCATTACAATAAAGCAAAGTACTTTAAACTTAATAAACATGTCAAATTGTCTATATCCTAAAAAGTAATATGATACATTGATACTTGTGTGTCAATACATAATAAAAGTATGTATAAAATAAAATAAAAAACTTCCGGTTCACAAGAATGTTACACACATGGTATTCCTAAGGAACTTCAGTGCAATTGCATTCGATAATTGGTAGGAAAAAAATCTGATGTTACATTCACATAACTTCCTCTATCTGTTCTATATAAAACTATTCTTACAAAAGACTTTTATTTGATCTAAATCATACTAATCGAGCTAAACATTAGCTGAATTAGCCTTAATACTAGCTTCCTTGTAAGTAGAAAAGAAATAAGAGAATGTATTAGGCTAAATAGAAAGTCAAATCTTTAAAAAGAAGGACTATGTGAAACCAGCTTTGCAGAAAAACTGAGTGGTTTAAAAATGATACCGATAACAAGGAATATCTCGAAAACGGTCAACTTTACAAGAAAAACATGTATAACAGATAAACAGTCTTAAGAGGCTATTCCCAGAAAATTCAAAACATACATTTTATTTGTGATGTAAATATCTTTAACATATAATATTTTAAACAAAATCGTTAAGTTATTTTTGAGGAAAACAAAATTTTCAAAAAATATTTACATGTAAGCGATGGTTTACGGCGGGGTAATTTTCTTGAAAACTTTTGTGTCGTATCCTTGGGAGACACTAAAAATTAATACCAAGTTTGATATTTGACGTTTTTGAACTATGCTGTCCAGAAACATACACACACTCAGACCTGTTTCTGAAAATGCTATTTTGGCCTCAGGGGACCTCAAAACTTATATTCCCGGTGAAATCGCGACATCGAATTTTTGGGTGGAATATAATACCCTTCCTTGTCCACTCTGTACATTGTACATACGGGATACAGAAGGTAAATGAAAGGGCATCAAAAATAAATAATATGGGAACTGTCCATATTATCTCGCATTACGTTTCAGCCTTTCTCTAATGGTTTTCCAGCTACTAAAAGTTCATTAAGAATGAGAATCTTGCAGGATATTTTTAGAGAGCTAAAAGCGTATAATACCGTGAAATACTGTAATGATTCTTTGAAAATGTATTTGAGATAAGTAATGGGCTTAAAAGTAACATGTACAGATGTGTTTGTATATATAATTAATATATATAACTTATTTATCAGCAAATGTGCGAGCGAGCGCACTCGCACGCGCACACACAACAAACGCGCGCGCGCAACTGCGTACAACACCTTTCTCTAAAAATCTGATGTGATCCATTCACATTGTTTTCTCTACCTGTTCTGCAAAAAACTATTCTGACACATGATTGTTCTTTTACCTACCTCATGCTAATCGAACTAAATATTAGGTAGCAGAAATGGTCTTATTATTACTTGTTCCTTGTAAGTATAAGGGAAATAAGGGAATACACTAGGCTAAAGTGATACTCAAAAATTTTAAAAGCTGATACTATATGTTACAATTGGTTCTTTTTGCATGGCCAGAGTAAAGGAAAGCAGATATGGAACGAATGATGACTTACGGTTTGAGCGAACTTAAATTTTACAAATTGAAACAAATAATAAGAAATATCTCAGATATCGTTTACACCACAAATATATGCATACTTACAACATAAAGTTTTATCTTTTATGAGTTCTATATTTGCTGTGTATTAAGGTTTTGTCTATCTCTTATGGTTTTCCAGTCATTCAATATCCATTCAGAATAACATGGTGTTCAGAGGCTATTCCCTGAAAATTTAAGATATAAATTTCATTTTTGCTTTCTCTACACGCACTATGTTAAGTACACAGTAGGTAAAGAAGGAATTATATTCCATCCAAAATTCGAAATACTCGTTTTAGGGTCTTCTGTATCCAAAAAGAAGCACTTTTAGGAAAAGAACGGTATGTGTGTATGTATGTCCGTGTTTCAGTGTGTCCATGTGTCTGTGAACACGATTAGGTAGACGAAAAGTCAATAAAATACCAAACTTGGTATTCAAGGATGCAACACGAATATTTTAAAAAATATCCCCGCACCTCAAACTACCCATTACAATTTCAAAGCTAAGGAATTTCTCAAAAATAGCTAACTATTTTGTTTAAAATACCGTATATGAAATATATTTACTTAGCCAATAAACTGTTTATCTTGAATTTTCTAGTAATAGCCTCGGAAGAACTTTTCATTCTGGATAACTTTTTCATAACCGGTAAACCGTAAGATATAAGAAAAAAGTTACCACACCAAAATAATGTAGATCTCGTTAAAACACACAGTTTATCCATATATATATATATATATATGTAAAATGTTAAAAAAGCCATTACATACAGTGAAGCTGTCAATTTTATTAAAATCTGGACATCTATTAACAACAAGTGCTTCACTTGGTCATGGTGTAGATGGAGTACCCTGGACGCGCGTTTCAACAATTTTCGTTTTCATCCTCTTGCAGGTTTGCAGATGTCTGAGGAAGTTGGATAACATCGGCATCTAATATAGGCGTCTGACCGACGGTAGTGGCTTCTGGTGGTAGAGGTAGGACTTAATTAACAACTGCCTTCTTCTTTCTAGTCCTTGGTGACCTCTGGTGGGACATCTCGGGACTGTTTGCTGGTTTAGAGTCTACAGCTTGACTTTCTATTGTTTTTTGTACAAATTTTAAAATTACATCTGCTGGTGTTATTTCAAAATTGACCACATTATTACAATTACTATGGATGAAACTTTATTTCCCAAATATCTAATTCTGAAGGAGAATTAATGGCTTTCAGTAATTTTATATCTTGCCCAATTTCATGATTGGTACTCCAAAAGTGGTTCGTCTTAAACGACATCAGAGAAATATTAAATTAAAAAAATTGGACAAATCAGCAGTAGCCACCACTTTTGGAGTACCAATCATGAAATTGGGCAAGATTTAAAATTACTGAAAGCCATTAATTCTCCTTCAGAATTAGATATTTGGGAAAAAAAAAAGTTTCATCCATAGTAATTATAATAATGTTGTCAATTTTGAAATACCACCAGCAGATGTCATTTTAAAATTTGTACAAAAATCAATAGAAAGTCAAGCTCTACACCAGCAAATAGTTCCGAGATGTCCCGCCAGAGGTCACCAAAGACTAGAAAGAAGAAGGAGTTGTCAATCATATCCTACTTCCACCACCAGAAGCCACTACTGTCGGTCAGACGTCTATATTAGATGCCGATGTTGCCCAACTTCCTCGACGGAGATTGGCGAGGGCTTCGAGATGCCGATGAGGAAGCAACAACGCAGACCAGCAGCTCCTACAGCAGCCACCGCTTCTCCGGCAACCGCCGGTAGGAAGCGCTCACCGGCATCTCCGCCACCTGCCGTTACGCCGGCAGTAAGCGCTGCACCTTTGCCGCGCTCCGCTGCTTCACCGGCAGCCAACACTACATCGCCGCCGCCCCGGTACAGTGCCGTGATTAGGTGGGTCCCTCGGGATCTCTCCACCCGGCACCTCCTCGCCGCTGCACAATCTAGATGGCCTTCATGTTCGAGGGCCACTAGAATTATCTGTGACCGGGGCCCGACACCACTAGTTAGGGTGGAGCTACAGGACCGATCAGACCTGAAGGCTGCCTTGGCGTCAGGGTTGCCCTTATTAGGGCGACTTCTGCACATTGAGGCAAGCAGACAGGAAAGACACCGGCCCTGCGGTCGCTGCTGTGCCTACGGGCAAGCCCAGTGCCCCAGCTACCCAAAGAGCAGGCACTCATCGCCTAAACCAGCCCGGACACCATCATCTACACAGCCATCTCCGCAGTCTGAACAACCAGCACCAACCACCCTGCAGCAGGAAATCCAGGGCCTAAGTGAGGCCATTCAGGACCTCCACGCGGAGGTCCTGATTCTTACGGCTAAGCTGACGGCCTTGGAGGACAGGCTTCAGGAACAGGACAGCACCACTTCACATCCAGAACTTCACCAAGCAATAGCAACAGCAGTCACCGACATCCGACTCATCTTCAGGGAGGAGGTGAGAGCTCTACTGGAGAAGTCGGCACCTCAAACTTCCAAGTTCAACATCCAAAGTAGACGCCAAGGGCTTAGGCTCGAAAACGTCCCAGGATACTACGACTGGCTCAACAGAGTCAACCAGCACTAACTCCATCCTTCACCCTAGAATTCCTTCATTCCTCTCCCCGAATACTCCGCGGTGGCAGTCTGGGCCTCGGTCAAGTCTGTCTCCCGGTCCTCATTTCACCCCTCTGACTACACCCTGCAGTCAGTTATATTATCACCTTGAATCCGCGGGTGCAATCATGCGGTACCGCCTCTCCTATCTTCCTTCTAATACCGGTGGAGGGGTTTTTAGTCGGTATGCCCACATGGGAGACCCCGACACTCCGGGCTTGCCCGGGTTAGTCCATAAGGTGGATTTTTCCCCTCCACTCGAAAATTAAATAAATAAAAAAAAAAAAAAAAAAAAAACTTCCTCAGACATCTGCAAACCTGCAAGAGGATGACAACGAAAGTTGTTGAAACGCGCGTCCAGGGCACTCCATGTACACCATGACCAAGTGAGGCACGTGTTGGTAATAGATGTCCAGATTTTAATAAAATGTATATTTATTCCGAGATATTCCTTGTTATTGGTTGCAGTTTTAAAATATTCTAATTCTTCTCATATTTGTTAACCCCTGCCCGTGCAAAAAAAAAGAATTTTAATCACATAGCAACCAGCTTTTAAATGATTTGACTATCACTTTAACACGGTATACCATCTTAATTTCCTTCTACTTACAAGAAAGCAAGTAATAAGACCATTTATGCTAATATTCATTTCGATTATCATGAAGAAGACAGAAGAATAATGGTATTTAAATTAAAATTTTAGAGCCATTTTTGAGAAAATCAAAACTTTTAAAATGTTCCGTTTAAAATATAGTTGGGGGAGAAGGGGTTTTTTTCGAAAATATTCGTATCGTATCCTTGAAAAAATTGGACTTAAAATACAGTTTGGTATTTAACGAATTGTTTGTTCTGTTTTTAATTACGCTGCACCACTCTCTCACGCTCATACGCACATTATCTTTCTCTAAAAATTCTTTTTTGGGATTCAGGGTTGCAATTTAATTCATCTTTGCTTATTTATATTGTAAAATAAAACTGAATTTTTTTGAAATAAGGTGATTTTCAAACTGTATTATTTTCGGTGAAAATTAGATTTTTTGAATAGAATAGTTTCTGTTTTCTGTACCTTATGTGAGTAGTACAGAAAGTAAAAATATTTATAGCCTTGGGGAAGGAATCTGAGAAGCTACGAAGTGTGGTACTAACTGGGAAAGTTTAAGAACAGGTGAACAAAACACGTAATGACTGTACCTTTAGCCTGGCAGAGAGAGAGAGAGATAGAGAGAGATAGAGAGAGAGAGAGAGAGAGAGAGAGAGAGAGAGAGAGAGAGAGAGAGAGAGAGAGAGAGAGAGAGAGAGAGAGAATCTCTGAACTCCACTCTTTGTCCCGCGTGAAAGGATTCAGAAAAAATGGTTTGACCAACCTGCGAACAATAGCTTTGTTCATTTCCCACACCACGAAAAATTAAACACGGAATGCTTCCTGGTGCTTTTGTCAACACAAGTTTAGCACTCTTTTCAATAAACGCTGTTTCAGTTTAGGTTTTTGATCTCGATGCCAACGAGAGAGGTTATTTTGTAGCGCTTTGCAACGATCTAATGAAAGACGAGAGTTCTGAAGTTTTGATTCACTTTATAATAGTCAAATCACAAGTGAAATTGTAAATTTCCGATAGTATTAGACTTTAAATATATTATTGATGTTAATGCGTATAGTGTGGTATATCGCATAAATTGCAGTTTATAATTCTTATTTGGATGTGTGTGCCACTCCAAAATGATTTAAGGGACACTGCGAGGTAATGTTGACTATAATCAGTCAAAAAATCGAAATCCCTTTATTATTTTATTTTTATAGCAGTTGGGACCTTTCGACACCCATACAAAATCATTTAGGTACCCCGTTGTTTCGAGTTCTAGAACCATTTAAAAATCGTAAAATCGTAAAATACATCTGCATATTATTTTATAAAGAAGCATTTTTCCCAAAGCTACATATTCACACTTTCATTTTTTTGTTTAAATACAACTAAAATTTCTGAGAATGTTCAGGAGTATCCATTGTAATATAAGTGACCGTTATACTAACAACAATGTCAATTTAAAAACAAATCATGTAAAAGTGATTAATTTTAGAGATTAAAATTTCTAGTCCTTTTAAAAAAATTACCATAATTCAATTTCAAAGATATAAAAATTTTCAATCGTAAAACTTTTGTGTGGTAATATCTTCAATTTAAGAAATGCGAGCCATTTGACTTTCGTTGCTCTCCGTAGTGTAGTGGTTACCATGCTAGTCTACAAAACCTAAAATTGCTGGTTCAAACCTGGCGGAGGGTGATAGACTTTTTTCGGATGCAGAAATCCTTAGAATGGTCCCCTAGGAAGGGAAGTAAAGCTAGTGGTCCCGTGTAATGTTTATTTGCACGAGAACCTCATACCTTGAAAGAAGAAGAGTCCTGGACAAAATTCCACTATTTCGCGTCCGCAAGTCGTGATTTCATACTACGGTGCCATCTGTAGGCGATGAGCTGGTCCCTCGTCACCATGGCGCATAGCGGCGAACTCAGGAACTAAAATTTGGAATTCAATCAAGGAAACATCGTAACCATGCTCTATGCTTTATTAGGAGTTACAGGAACTAACTAAAATTTATGTAACAATTTATAACTTGCCGATTATTTATCCAATTTGAATAAACTTTAGTATCCATATTAATATAGCAGCAATGCAAATACAGTAAGAGTTTCAGAAAAATCTAAACAAAAATATAGAAATTTGAAATTTAATTTCTAGTATCCCTTGAGTAATCCTTTTGGAACCTGATGTATAAAATATCTATATATTATATTGCACTTAAAGAAGCGGCTATATGAACTTTATTTTTTATGCGCAAAGATAATTAATCACTATCGTTATACTACGAATTTACCGTATACATGGTTTGCATACATGAATATGTTCAATGGTGTAACAGACATAAAACCCAGCCAAAGTTTTTTCCACCATAAACCTTTTCTTTAGATTTAATTTTATTAACACTCTAGGTAATATCACTATATATATATATATATATATATATATATATATATACATACACACACACACACACATACATATAGCGATTGCTCAGCTCTCTGACCGGTAGTCGCGATGCGTTTTCCGCGGGTGACCCCCAGCAATCTGGTAGGTAATCGCGATGCGTGTCCGCGCGCTATATTCCGTGTGTCTGTTTATTGTACTCATTATTGATACTGATACCTGTTATTACTGATTTTATGATGATTATGATATATTGATTACCTATTGAATAAACATAATTACGTTTTATTTTAGCGGTCCTAACCTTTTTCAAAGTGATGTTCTTCAGCAGATAAACGTTTTTAGCACCTTCTGATGAAATTACCATTCACACGCATCAGTTCTTGCTGCGTCATTTCCCTAATTTCTGTTCTTATATTGTTTTAAAGATCGTCTATGGTGCGAGGATTATTCCTATACACTCTATTTTTGAGAGTCCCCACAGATAAAAGTCACACGCAGTAAGATCCGGCGATCGAGCAGGCCACAAACCTTTAGAGATTATTCTGTCATCAAAAACATTCATGATATCTTCCAAGGAAGCCTCCGCATTATAAGCTGTGGCAGAATCTTGTGTAAAATACCATATTGCCTCTCATTGTCTGTCAACATTGCAAAACATGGTGCGAGAATATTTCTGCGGTACTTATCGGAATTTACGGTATCGTTGTAAAATATTGGGCTTATTATCCGTTCTGCTGTTATAGCACACCATACACCATTTTTTTCATCATGTAAAGGAACCTCGTGAGTTAAGTGTGGATTTTCAGTACACCAATACCTATTGTTTTGTGAAGCAACATGGCCAGTTAAATGAAACCATACCTCATCTGAAAAAATTAAATGTTATTTTATATTTTATAACATCCAGTTACTGAACTTTACAGAGCTTCATTACTACGCGGTCGTAATTGATGGACAATAGTCATTCTGTCTTCTTCCTGTTCTAGGGTGCCACATGATGTTCTATAAGTCCATCTGTTGTTTGCAACGTGCCCTCCCCATTTCTATTTGAGATGTTCTGCCATCGTAATTTGGTCTCCCATACCCGTTTTCCTCCGATCTCATTGTAAATTCTGTCCCCGAACGTTACCTGTAGTATTTCTCTCGCCAGTTTTCGTTTATATTCCTGGAATATTCTTTACATTTTCTGTTTTAGAGACCACTTTTGACTATTACAACATCTGTTGGTATATTTTTCATGCTCCCAATTTTTTTTCATGCTGTGTGCCAATTACTGTATGTGAATAAATGTGTATAAGATGTTTGTATACAACATATGTACTCTGAGTATAAATGTATTAATGCATACTTCCACTAAAACGGAAATAGCTAGAAACACAGATTAAAAGAGAAATCTAAGAGAGATTTAGTGTGGTTAAATTGATTTATTTTCTTATAAAGAAGGCGCAACTCCGTCTGTAAATAACAAACAACTTCAAAACTTGGGAATTTTGTGTTGTTTTCAACCACAAGGAAGGACGACAGCCTATCGAAGATCAAGAAAAGCTAAAGGATTTGAACGTCACCAAGAAATCGCGGTGACCAGAGCACCAATAGGAAATGAATTCGTCATTTTGAGAATTGTCATGTCCATGTGTCTTGCTTTTCTGGAGAGATCAGTTTTGGCCATAGTCACTGAGACATTGTCCACGTTAGTTAACGGCAGGTTTTTACGTCACAAAGGTGCCATATAACTTCGCATTAATTTCATCTGTGAGAGTTAATACGCAGAGTTGGCGTTATAAATTAATCTGACTATTTAATTTGTACACACATTTTCGACGATAATTATTCGTGAGTTAACTTAACAGTTAATTATGCAGAAAAAATATTTACATAGATCTTGTAAAGTACCCTTGTGTTAGCACACCGTGCATCGCGTGCTTGTAATTATGCTCTCATAGCAAATAAAGCGTGCTAGTCTAAAAGTCTGTCATCTGTTTAGTTATTCTGTAAGTGTCTTGCATCTCCTTTCCACTTGCCTGAGGTCGGCAATAACTACTGCTCTACAACCATCCCCCAGATCAACGACGATAGAAGTAGCCGGGGCACAACTCCGCCAGAGAAAGGCAGAGAAATTATGTCATCAAGTAGGTGATAGTCACGGCTGATTGTCTTTAATCGAGAAGAACGGAATGGTGCATTTTTCACTAATTTGTTCATATGCACTATAATTGAAACTTGCACTGAATACAATCTCTCAATATCAGTTAACATTGTAACAATAAAAAATTTAGAATTGGTTTTACAATTTGAAGAACTCCAATATGGTCTCTAAAGAAAAGCATTTAAAAAATGTGTCTAAACGTTTTAATACTATGACTATCAAACATCTTTGGCAAATAAGAAATTGGAAATCTCTAAAAGTCAACAGCTCTAAGGATATACGAAAAGAACAACAATAATAATATCTAATTACTTTCTATAAAATTCGCTATTCCGACTATAAAATTGAAAAGTGCAAAGAAGGAAAGGAAGCGGGGGAAAAAACTGAATGGAACGTATACAACTGAAGTCAGTGGGGAAATTGTTTAAAATTATACAAATGAATTGTCATATTTTCACGGCGTTAAAATGTCAGTGTCTAACAAGTATGTCATGGTGAGTTTTATTATCTAATACCAACCGTAACAGTGTCGCCTTAAGCGCGACTTTACTATTGAACATTGGCGCATCCACCAAACTATTTTATCATGTGCAAAACCGCTTCCCAACCAATCATATGTGTATCTTTGGCATTAACATAACGTGACAGGATAATGGATATTAATTCAATGGACGTAGTCAGAGATATCGCTGTTTTTAATTATATTTCTTTTAGCCTAAAAAAGGAAACATGTTGATGTGGTGAATAAGGTAATTCTATCTGAAATGAGACATTGACGAGAGTAGATAATGACCACGTCATATGTACATTGCGTTATAAAGCTGGTTATAATGCATTTTTTTGATGATAATAAATAAGTTGCTAACTCGGAGAGTGTTACGAGCATTGCTTACGTTCTCGAAGTATTTTATCATGAAATAAGCTTAGACCTTTTAGGAGAACTGAGTGTCGTCGATTTTGGTAGCAGTATTGGCCAAAAGATGTAAGAGATCCTAAGGCACCAAATTCAGAGGTTCAAATATGTTTCTTAAACCGACATCAGCTTCATCCTGAAAATATAGGTTTCTTTTTATTTTTTAGTGGTTAACCCACGCTTTTACTACTTGTGGTACCACCGGCGATGACACTGGTGATATATGAAACGGAGATGGAGCACCGGTGAAGTGTGATGGCGAGGAAAACCGGAAACGCCGCTTTGTCCACCACAAATCTCACATGCGTTCGCTTGTCTAGATGAGAGGCTAGTGGTCTAACCACTCGGCCACGGCGCGGAAAGATGGGGTAGGGCTGACAGCAGCAGAAACAGTTTCACAACAACAACAACAAAATAGGCTAAGATATGAGAAACTCTATCCTCACCATTTACTCTTGGTCTAACAGCAAATCAACTGATTTAACGTCCCAGGCCTACACTGGAAATTTAGCTTCTTTTTCTCCCTAATATAAAATATATTACTATAGGAAAGATATACATGTCAAAGCTTAATCGTCAAAATATTTGCTGTTAACTGAGTATAGAAAACGCATAAAATATTGTTGAGGTGTGCGGGCAAGCATAGTGCGAGTATCTGCTGAACAAGACATTGACTGAACTTCGATTGCAAAGCAGAGATAGCCAAAAACACTGAATGAAACTATAGGTAATACTCGTATTTCTAGAGAATGTGTAGAACTAGCTAATATTTCTGCATACGCTCAAGTCAATATTTTTAGATAAATCATAGACTAGTTGTTTCGGAGAGTATGCAGCCCAATATTTCTTTGTCTAATTCATGAAATATGGTTTAGAGATGATGGAAAATTCCAGTATTGCGACAGAGTATAGGCATATTGTGTCTACTAAACTTCTTATCAACTTCACCAGTCACCTCCAACTAGGAACAAACCAAGAAAATATCTTTGAAACCGTAATTCACCGAACGTTATACGTTACTATCTCAGCAATCCTACTTGTTCCAAATTATTACTATTATTACATTTACTATCATATTTATTTATTATTACCTATTATTATCTATTATTATTATTACTACCACTTTGACTTTTTAGTGTATGATAGTTGTAAATAATAAAAGTACTGGAACAAGTTAACGAAAATTAATTTAACAATTAAAGTAAGTTCAGTGTCTTCCAAGAATGTGAATTTCTTTTCCACTTATAAGGACCTAACTAACAAGACCATTTCTGGTAATGTTTATCAGACATTTTATCTGTGTTGCAACATCTATTCATCTATGTCTGTCTGGCTGCCTGCCTATATATATATACATATATATATATATACATATATATATGTATATATAAAATGAATCGCCGAAATGTATGTACGCGCATCACTTCAAAACGAATGTTCCAAATTGAACAATTCTTGTTTTGTTGTGTTCGTTACTGTCACGACCAGGCTTGTGGAAAACAAAATGTTTAAAAATACTACGGGAAAGGTTTTAAAATCTCATACTATGAATAAAAGGAGTGCCAAACGAACGCATTTTGGTTACTAGCTACCAGATGGCAGTGGTACCACGGTTATTTGTTGCTAATGGTTTTAGTACTGCTATATTTTCCCTCCCCATTCAATGTTAAAGTAACGCACCCGTTTATCGACACAATGACGCAACGCAGGAGTGAAATTCAAATACATGTTTCTATATTAACTGTCCTTTCCTTACCCCTATTGTTTAAAATGAAGAAGCAAAGAAGCTTTCCTGGGCCCTAACACCTAGAGAAATACTTACTTATTTACCGCTAGATGGCCGAAGTAGTATTTCTCCTCCCCATTCAGTGAGTTTATCGCAACAGTTTATCGAGATAATGACACAACGCAGCAGTGAAGTTCAAATACATTTTTATGTATTAACTGTTCTTTCCTTACTCCTATTTTTAAAATAAAGAAGCAAAGAAACCTTCCTGGTGACGAACACTTAAAATACGTACTTATTTATCTGCCACCAGATGGACGTAGCACCTACTGCTCTATTTTTCTTCTCCATTCAATGCTAAGGGAATGCACTCAGTTATGGAGACAATGACGCAAGATAACTGTGAAAATCAAATATATTTCTTACGTATTAATTTTCGTTCCTTTGGTCACATCGTTTAAATAAAGAAATAAGTATATTTTTGTTGTAATTATTTAAAATGAGCAAGCTATAAACTATGCACATAACCATTAACTGTACTTGGATTCAGAAAATGGCGGGATCTGTTTTAGGTTTAACTTTCTATTGCAGATGTTGGTTATTTGACGTTATGTAGTACATGAGCTAGCTAAAGAACATGAAGATAAGCTCCCCTCACCATCACACTGCAATTGCGTTGCTCTTAATACATTTGATCAAGTAATATTTTCGGTTAAATGGAAACATTTAATACTATGATCAAATAAAGGCTTATCAATTGCCCAACCAGATCTACTTTCTCTTTAGTTATGTCATTGTTAACCTTATAAATGCTGTTTTGACATAGGAGAAAATAAAGAAAGAGGTGGAAAACATTAGAACTAAAGGAAAGAGAGATATTCGGAAGAAGCATGAATACTACTTTGTGAACTTCTCCTTAATGTAAGTCATTACCTATGTCAGCGTTTACCCGTCACACTATGAAAGCGCTGTCATTACTGTTATTATGCCAACGACATCCTTGGTTGCCCACGCTGCTAACTGCGTTATCTCATCCTTTCTACAATACCTTATGGGTGCGCTGACTTCGTCCTTTTCGCAATAACAACTATATATGCTACATTGCGCAGATAATTGCGCTTCGTTGCGCTTTTCAGATGCAAAGGCATTATTAGACATTGGCAAGGGGCAAATTCCTGTTGACACTTCTACTAGCCTCATTTTGTTTCCATCATATTTTTGTCACTTTACAACGTCAAAGAAAGAATAAATATCGAATGTGTTTCCAAATATTGGTGCAAATTACAAAAACCTGCTTGGTTTACAGCAACTAATAGGAAGTAGTTGATTTGAATATAAAAATTCAGGGTAAAATTGATGGAAAAATGCATTCATTTTAGTCGATCGATTGCACTAATAATCCAAATGAAATCGTCAATTATCTAACTGATTTCCTAAATTCATTGGATTTGCCAGGATTAGCACTACATAATTTACAGCTCAAGTTTTCGTCGGTGATAATTATGCTCACAATCTCAATCAGCCGAAATTATGCAGCGGGACAAAACTCAATGTTAAAAACATTATGAAATATTTTATTTAAGCTACTATATAACATGGGAAAGTTAAAAGGCGAGGATAGACTTATTCCAAGAATACCACTATGACAACCGACTTTCCTTTTGAATTTAAGCGTGTTCAGTTTCCGGCGCGCCTTGCATTCGCAATGACAATAAATCCCAGGTCAATCGTTAGAATTGTGTGAAATATAACTTGAATTGCTGTGTTTTTCGCATGGGCAGTTGTACTTTGCGTGCTCGAGAGTTGGCAAACCATCGGGGCTATTTTATCTCGGGAAGCAAAATTGTACATTATAAGGCATTAGAATAAAACATTATCAAATTATTTAATTGCAATTTTATTTCATTACATGGTCATACTCTAAGCGGAAGATTTTGTCTGAGTTTTTTTTTTCCATTAGGTACACCACCCGTGCGAAGCTAGTAACATATAAAATAAATAGGGTAGAAGCAATAAAGTCAAGTATTATCAAGGAAGCAAGTAACTTATTGCTTCCAGTTTAGTTGTTAAAACCCTTGAGAAAAAGTTAGCCCTTCATTTTCAAACAGCCCGCACGAATTGCTGTACAGCTTGTGCTCTGAAAGTAATTTCCTGAAGCCCCAAAAGATTCAATGAGGTGTTTACTGCTGGTCATATATGGCTGCACTGTCGATCTCGCTTTATGGCAGCAAACTATTTCTACTTGTGTGTAACTCATGTTGCTATCTTCTTAGGTAAATGTATGTGTTTTTATAAAAATAATAGCTATTTAGTATGGCGATGTTGAGGATGTTACTAATGGAACGTTTGTTTGACAAGTTGCATTTTTAAATACTAAATATCTGGGAATTAGCACTAACTGGAAGCAATTTTGAAACTGCTTATATTTTATGGTGAGAGCATGCCTAAGTGCAGCGGGGAATAGTGAAACATGTTGTGAGAGAAGAGTGCTGTTTATTATGACATTTTAATCCAAGTTTCTCTTAGTTTGCCTATGTAAGAAAATAAGGAATCAAAATTGGCAGACAACCTCCAGCGTTAGAGAATTTGAAAACAAAAATAAAAATTTTCGTGCGGCATTTTAATAAACATATTTATGAAAATATGTTAGTTTAGTGGTTGGAAAAGTAGAGCCAAATTATTTTGTTGCACACAGTTTTGACATACTGGTGTTACTGTCTGATCTAATTCTCATATGAAACTTCAAGTGTGAAAAAAACCCCGGCAATTTTAAACATTTCTTGCCTTTCAGCATGGAAAATAATCTTAAAATGGCTTATTCTGAAGTTAAAGCTTTACGAACTTGTAATGACAATTTCGACAACTACTTCATCCATTGAACTTACCTACAATCAAAAGAATAAAGATATTTCTCAGAATTACATCCAATCAGGACTGATACACTAATCTGCCCAATTTAACTGTAGAAAATACTTTAAATTCTATGGTAGTGTCACTGCAGAGTCTGCAAAGAAAGAAGGAAAAACAACCCTACACTATAACATAATAAATGAATAAATAAATAAATGGGTATATTCTTATAAAGGTCACAATTTATTTTTATTATTGCTTTCATGACTTAGCTTGCCACCATAGTAAATAAAGTGAATAACGTTCAAAATATCTGTGATAAAATGGCAAACTCTTTGGAAAAAAGCCCGAAGAGAAACAAATTTAAAATATTATAAGATAGGCAGTTCCCTGTATAGTACGGAGACGCAGACTAGGAACCAAATACAACCCATAGTTATAGAATATCCAGTAAAAGACGCACAAGACAGATCGAACTAGAAATGAGGATATAAGAGATGAATTGAATATATTTTCACTCAAGGAAAATTCTTGTGTATTCTTTTCACATGACTCTCTATTTATCCTGCAACAATTATTCTTACAAAACCTTCTTCTTCTCTCTACTCCTTGCTAAAGAAGATAAACAACAAAAGAAATAGTTTTATTGTACATTTTTTTGCAAGTACCAAGGAAATAAGGAAATACACTAGACTAAAGCGATAGTCAAATATTTTCTATATGATTGCTAAGTAATGACGTGTTTGTGTGTCTGTAGGCACCATAACTCAAAAAATGAAAAGTCGGTTAAATACCAAACTTGGTAGTTAAGTTTGGTATCTTTCAACGTTGCGGCACGAAGATTTCAGAAAAATCCCCCACTGCAATCAACCCTCTACAAGGAACATTTTTCGAAAATTGTGATTTTCTCAAAAATGGCTCTAACGGTTTTGATTAAAATACCATGTGTTTAACGATATGTTTATGACATTCGAAATGTATATCCTGAATTTTATAGAAGCAGTCTCTGAAGACCTCTTCATTCCGAATGATATTTGTATGACTGATGAATGGTAAGAGATAGAAAAAAAGCTGCCACACGTAAAAAAAAAACAACACAATTTATGGCCTATATCTTTTTTGTTGAGTTAACCGTTTGCAAGATATTCCGTGTTTGTTTCAATTTTAAGCTATCTAAACTTTTCTCAAACGGCAAATCATCTTTCTTTGCGTCTCTCGTTTGTTTTACTCTTGACCAGCAAAAATGACAGCATTTCAATTGTTTTACATAGTATCAGCTTTAAAACATCTGACTATCGCTTTAATAGTCTATCACTTTATTTCCTGTCTACTTACAAAGAAGTGCGTAATAAGACCAATTATGCTAATGTGTCTCAATTAGCATGGTGTAGATAGAAGAATATTTTTTTTAAAGAAAAGTTTGTTTGCGGAACAGCTACAAAAATCATATGAAGACGTCGAATTTTCAGTCCTATGACTTTTCATCGTTTTGATACTTCCATTCTTTTTAATAACAATTGTGTCAAATAGAAGCCTGTGTCAGCTTCAACTTCATAATTTGATGTGCATTTCCGTCTTTTCATTTATTTCTTCAGTTTTAAGTACAAAAAGTAAATACTAAGAGACAAATCCAGCGAATGTGGCGAATGTGGAAGTACTTGGAAACGGAAGTCGTTTAGTTTCCTAGCAAAAATCCTATGCGTGCATCAGAGGGTATATATCTTTCTTTCTCGCCAGGTGAGGACGATTAGGCTGAATAGAATTGGAATGGCATTCAATGTCAAAACCGGAATTTGAATCATTGATCTCCTGGTTTCCATTCAGTTGCTCTAACCACTGAGATACCATGCCCTATGGTTTACTGGGAAAACCGCGAGTCGGTTGGAAAATTTACTGCCACGCCGGCATATTGCCATGGTAGCTCAGTGGTTAGAACAGCTGGTCGGAATCCAGGAGATCCGTGGTTCATCTCATGTCCTACACGCAACTGGTGTGGAAGAAACAAGTAGTTCATAATGATTAGAACTGGTTCAATTGGTCCGGTAGTGATGGTTAATACTCCCCAGTGATAGATTTGTAGAGGTAGTGTATGATCACCACATCATGAGAATCTCAGAAAACAGTGTCCAAATAGTTTGGTTTTCCGTGGTGCACTTTTAGTTATTGGCACCTACGTGTTGCTTGGACTCTTTCGTCTCCGAAATATAGTGATAAATGTATGTTTCCCAACTGTTCTGAACGTTACTTGGAGTTAGTTGCGACTACCAGCTTAGGCTTATAGCTGTTTATATACAGTCATGCTGATTTCAGCGGCCTTCATTAGAGTTTATAAAGATGGTACTCTTCAGAATGCAGCTATCGTCACAACCAATTTAACATCACTGAATGAATTTCGACACATTCGTACAATATTACACTCTTTAGAACCAGAAACTCTTCAAACAAGTCTGTGTTGATCGGAATCTGTGCAGACTCTTCTTAAAACGATACCTTAGTTCCCCTTCCATGTAGTTTCAGCACCCGCAACATGAATGGAAGGATATATAGTGATTGTTCGGGATTCAGTGTCTACCTACTGACTTATTACTGGAAAAAACTCGTCAGCACTTAGAGAAAATTTGAAAGGCCACAGCTAAGTAGCTACATTGAAGAAAGGAAGAAAACTAATTTTCTTTATTTTGAAGTTGTACAAATTTGAATGCTTTTGTTCCATTCTGATTGAAAATAAATCCTAATATAAAAAAATGCTCGGGGTAAGTCACTTGAAGGGCATCTGTAGCAGTCTAAATACTTTGAAAAATGTTTCTAATACTTTCTTAGTCAATCGCTAACAATCACGGCAGCCATCCAGCGAGAGTTCTGAAAATTAAACTTTCGTGTGGAGTGTAGTAGGCGCCATCTATCTTGGTCTTTGCAATGTCGTAAATTCATGAATCTTCAGCATTCGTTTTGAATCTCGTCTGTCGTAGTAGTTTTGGGAAGTTCTAAGAATTCATAATCTTGAATGGGTGCACGACCTTGCCTAAGTTCAGCAGCTCCATTTAAAACCTTGGAAAACGATGGGAATGCATCCTGTAATGTTGAATCTTATTGTTTCTGCATTTCTGTTGATGTTAAATCTCCAGAGCAGGTACATTATGACCCTATTATAATTTTATCTGCTCATTTTATTTTGCACCGTTGTCCAATATATAATAATAAACTTAGCAATCCTTTAGTGTTTAAATTCTAATGAATCCTTACACCAAATTGAAACAACTGCTACATAAATAGGTTGTAGGCTGGATGGCATAGATGAACATGTTTGAAATCTAGGATTCACTACATAATACTTTGCGGTTGTCTTCTCGATTTCATTTTAATTTTGGGTTACTCTGTCATTACATTACTCAGCATTTTATATCTATCTATATGTAACGTTATATCTAAGGTGTCTAAAGGGAAGCTTCATTACATTTGAGAAACTAGAAAGGGGAACCTAATATTACCTACATCCGACATATTTGAAACATGTGATATCCGAAAACTTAATATCGCTTAAAAGTGGAACATAAACAGTTTGGAACGAAACGGTGAGTGGAGAAACAACAGAAAATGAATGCAATTGCAGTTTATAATTCTTAGATGAATAATAATGCTATCTACAGTGAAATAATACAAAAAACTTGTGGTTTAATCAAATTCTTTTACATTTACGCCTTTTTCGTTAAAATGTGGGATACTTTTAATATGATTGTTTTTAGCTGGGCTAACAGACGTTTTTCGTTAAAGATATCTGTATTTTGACCTGACATTCATTTGTGAAAATAGTTTTCACACAAATATGCAGAAACATAGAATTTTAATTGCATGTATTTAACAACTGACACGTGTTTAAATAATTAATACAATGTTTACCGTGGCACAACTATTTCAGAAAATTATCAGTTGTCATGAATATGACTGACAGCTGCAAATCCAGCCTTACACTTACAGGCTCTACATCATAGGATTTACAAAGAAGCTAAGACACTTTAGATTTTCTGGTAAGAGAATATACTAATTATATTCCCTTCAATATTTTGTATTTTGGAACGACAGTGAAGAGAGTACGGTACAGTTGCACCTCTTTTATCTCCCCTCCCCCTTGCACAGAACTCCCTGCACGTCAAAGGTTTTACAGTTTTTAATGTATCATACATGTTTATTATATTTTGACTTCTTCTTTGTTGGTTAATCGCATTTAAGTATTCGCTTATTTACTCCCTTTCAACAGGGCAAATCCAAATTACAGAAGGTAAAATTGTCAACAAGGAAGGTCACAACGTTGTTTAAAGCTTAGAATCTGCCATGACGACTTTATAATTGCATAGGTTATGTCATACTTGGGCATATATACCTGTGACGTACAACGAAGTTCCGTAACGACATCCTCTGACAATATGGAATGGCACTACTTGTGCTTCCCATGTATTAGATCGTGAAACTTCTTTTCATAATTGAAAACTTTGAAACTTGTTATCATACCCGATATGTTTAAAAGAGAATCTATATATTATTAGAGCCAAGTTATTTTTCTGAAATATTTGAAACTTATTGTCCTATTCGACATGTTTGAGATTGAAATCTCACATATTATTATAGCAGAGATAACATAAAGAACCTATAACTTTTATAAATTCGAATTATTAGAAAGTTAAACTAATTATTAGACATAAGAATTCTTAAGCACATAGCTTCAAGTTATCTGCAGTCAAACTATATATGAATACAAAACATGTTAACAGCAGAGACAGTAAGTAAATATGGTCGGGCGAATAGGTCTACAAACTCCAACATACTGTAAAAGATTATATCTCTATTAAATGCAGTAACAGTATTTCTTTTAACGCTTAGGAATTCCTATACCTGCTTATTACATCCGAGATATTTAAAGTACAACTTGACATAACATGAGGGAAATTCGAAAGTTAAAACTCATATAAAATCCGATTTATTATAAAATGCAATAAAAATGAAGATATGCATCTCATCTGAGATTCTTGAGATAAATAAACGCAAAGATTGATTTATCATCATTCTTTGTTATCAAATCCAAGATATTAGAAATTTAAGCTTGATTTGCGACCCGCTTATTTGAAAATGAAGCCTGATATACATTATATCAGAGATATCTTAAAGTATAAGATTGAGTCCGATATTTGAAATTGAGCGTGATATAACATCCGATAAATTAGAAATAAAGCTTATCATATTTGAGATGTTGGAGTGAAAGTCTCTCTAATAACCTCCCCTATATTTATTTCTTGATAGGTCCTCATAATATACAGAGTGACAGGAGTACAGATACAGATATTTTGGTAAGTGGTGCCTTAATGTGTATCCAATTGGATCTGTGTTTTTCCCCACATATTTTCCAACATATAAATCACCTACTTTACTACATTATGTGTTTTGCATGATCTTAACTGCATAGAGAAATGAACAGCGCCTTTCAATATAAAATATCCGTTTGCTTCCAAATTTTCACACCTCAATACATCACTTGCTGGCCTAGGTAGTGTTGGTGTCATTGGCTTTGAGAAAGCATTCAAACCCAATTTGTTATAGGGTCCATCCACTCCAGGTTATGCCTTTCGACCTGCGGTTTCAGGGAAAATAAACACACATGCTTTGTGATTGCTATGCCTACTTGAAGGTACTAAACAATCGGAAAACATAATTTTACTTTTTATGAGAATTCAAATAAACCAATTTGAACTGTTGTTCATTCACTGTTTTGAATTACCAATACAAATATCTGCACTTATAACAGTAAGAGCCTGTATTTGTAATTTATTTTATGTTTCGAAAACCACTTTTCAATTTCTCTTCCTTTCCGAAGGTTAGACCATATCACATGCAAATACAAGAAAATTATAAAACCTCTATCCCAAGTTAAAACTTCTGTATTATTTAAAACATGCTTATATAAGCTTTAGATTAAACAGTGCTGTAAAATGTTTCAGCCTTTTTATGACTGTTTATTTAGAATTCCTTTATTAATAATCCATTCGTTTCAATAAAACGTTTGGGTCAGAATAAAAATATGTTGATAATCCTTATGAGCACTTTAAGAATCCCTTTTACTACCTGATCGTCACAATAAAGGACTTACTAACTCGAAGGCTGTAACGAGGTTGTAAATACTATGTAGTGATACATATTAAATTCTTTATCTCTTATTTATGAGCGTTATTATTACAAGTACACTGTGCTACCATCAAAGTAACTTTTAATGCAGAGGTTATGCTGGAGACAAGCGAGATAGGATCACATGTGTCGTAAAGTTAATGTACGAGCTTACGGTGACACAATGTTTGTGTCTCACCTCAGCTAAAGAACACGTCATATTAGAAACAGGGTTACTGGTTATTTGTTACACACATACTATGAAGAAGACCCTGAAATATGAAAAAGTTGTGCACAACTATTAAGTACTTTTAGTTGCAGAAATACAGATTTATAGCATTATAATTTAGGTTAATGTCATCACTATGGAAAGTCAAAATCCCCTATCTAGCCAATATTAATCGATAATCCGTTATTTAAAATTACCATTATCAGCATTTTTCAAGGCATTTTCAGAATTATTTTATTGATGAAATAAAATGAAATTTTCTTCATTGAAAGCTACGTTTCATTTTTAAAACAATGCCTAACACTTTATTAACAATAATGTCCTTACATTATATTTATAGCTGAATAACATTTATTTTAATAAAACGTTTATGTTTAAGGCGTAATTAAAATGTAAAGATATCAGAACTTCATAACGATTAGTTTCAAAGATAATGGGTTATTTTGTAGAAAATTACAGTTCTTCAGAAATTGGGATAAATAAGTTAAGTGGCTTAAACATAGTATGGAAAATAAAGTTGCGTACAGCTTTTAAGTTATATATAATTACGGTACGTAAGCGAAATTTACCTAAATGAGTGGAAGATATGAATCGCGAAACTAGCCCTTTCGACCCTCAAGAATTTTCTCTGTTAAATCTAAGATACATAGATTTCAAATTATAGTTCTGTGAATATTTAAATCCAAACACGGGATAGTCCGTCTCTTTGGAGGCGGTAGATTTCACCTATTCCACTATTCTTGACTTTGTTTACCTCTGACACAATGCTGTGCGCTGTGGTGAACACTGAAGGCACTAGTGCTGGATATACAGGCACAGGTTAAACTTATCTGTTCTTAACCGCGAACACAAATCTTAAGATGAAACAATTTGTAAGATGATGCATATATTTGGTTCCACATGGAGATGTGGACAGACATGAACCAAAGTGAAACATTTCGGCGGTCTCATTTAAATAATAATTTGCACTCTATATTGAGTCTTTGTAGCATTGATGTCCAACTAAACTTTGAACATTCTATAGAAATAAAAGGTGTCAGGGTTTTATCAGTCATTAGAATGGAAAAGATATGCTATTAGTACATACATTAATTTTCATATATTATCAGGACTTGTAGTATGCTTTTCTTTTGGAAAATAAGCTATTCATTGTTGTAGAATTAATGTGTAGGATTTCGCAAGTACAAAATATCTTCAGGTGCTCAGCACATATATGCATACCCGTTTAGTAAGTACGTAAATGTTTGTTGGCATTGTTTAAATTGCTTTCAGGACCTATAATACTGACTTTGAGGTTTAACGATTTGGTTACAATGTCCATGATCTTATATTCAAAGAACGTTAATATTTGTTTAGCAGTATTAATGTTTAACTTTGTATGCAAACATTTTTTCAGCACTAAAACAAGTTGTTGTATTCACTTTTAAGACAGCAGATAATATAGTAATACCAACTAGTGAAATTCCACGCACAAATTCGGTGTCGAGATTTCACTGTAATTGTATGTTTTAAGGTTCCTTAAATCCAAAATGTTTTTATACAGAATAGTCCGTGTGTGTGTGTGTGTGTGTCTGTGAGCAGCATAAATATCAAGTTTAGTATTTAACTATTTTCGTTTTTGAGTTAAGTTCATAATCTTTTTTAATGATTAGCAGAAATATGTTCAAAAAATGTATTTCACGCCTAACATAGAATGAGACGCTGAGAACCACAGCAGATAACGAGTGTTCATAAATAAAACCCAATTTCAATTTCCTTCACTCTGAACTCCCATTACATTGTACAGAGCATACTAATTTTATCAAGAAAGGCTGAAACGACTTTTATTAAAATAGTATATGATCAAGACATTTTCATGAAAAGTTAAATGTTAATCTTGAATTGTTTGGGTGTATCCTGGAAGTCCTTCCTATTCTAGCTGCCTTTGCCATAATTGGCAAACCGTAAGAGACAGAAAACGCTTACGACACAAATAAGTAGATCTCTTAAAACACACTACGTCAAAAACAATTGTGTAGTTAACTATTTCTTTTTGTTGGTTTTTCTCCCATACTTAAATTTTTCTCAGGTGGTAATTCGTTATTCGCTTATATTTCTATTGATCAAGCAAAGAAACGGAATTTCAGTGTCATTTACTTCAGCGATCAGCTTTTAAAAGATTTGAGTAACGGTTTAGTCCAGTATATTCCCTCATTTCTTTTATGCTACAAGGAAATAAGTAATGAGACAATTTTTGTTGGTGTTTATCTTGATTAGTATGGAGTAGATGAATTAGCTTTTGTAAGAAATATTTGTTGTAGGATAGGTCATGTGTCATGTTGCGAAATATTGAATTGGGTTTGAAAAAACGGCTTCCTCATTCCTAGCTTAGATTAAATAAAGGGAGTTTTTGTTGGAGTTTAATGATTTCTTGCACATCAGCCTAAGAGACTTAGTTTACTGCGCATTAAAAAGGGTGATTTCATTATTTCCCAAACCTGGCCCCGTTCAAGTAGTAGTGTTTGGTTCCAATTCCGGCACCCTTTCCTAGAGCTTCTCTGCTCGTAGAAAGAGTAGATAGATATCTTGGAATAGGAATGGGCAGTCGAAGAGGACATACGAGGCAGTTTCCTCATCCTCTTTGTCCATTCTACACATAGGTTCTTCATTGTAGAGTCGTACTTTACATAGATGTTTCCTGAAGTGACTATGTTCAGAAATTAATGGATCTCCTTTCCGTATTCCTGGTCTATTCTATCTCAGGCGAGATATAGGAACACTGTTACAGGACATACCACCTGAGCTATGAATTTCCTTAATCCAAACTTTTATTAAGCATTTGTACCGATTCCAACTAGAAGTTCAGGGTCAACATAGTATTTCAGTGCCCGTTTCAGCCAGCTGATTAACTTTTGTCTACACCTACTATGTATAGAGTAGGTAGAGAAGGTAGGTAGTGTATTCTACCCAAAATTTGAAGTCGAGATTTCACTGCAAATATATGTTTTGAGATACCCCTAATAAGCAAAATAAGTCTTAGAAAAAGATCTGAGTGTCTGTGTGTATCTGTGTCTGTGAATAGCATAGCTCAAAAATCAAAAAAACTTTTAATACCAAACTTCGTATTTAAATTTAGTTCCTTCCGAGGATCAAACATGAAGATTCTTCCACCCCAAACTACCCTTTGCATGGAACATTGTTTGAAATTTTTGTTTTTCTCAAAAATGACTCTAATGATTTTGATTAAAACACTGTACATTACGGATAGTTACATGATAAATAAAATGTATATTATGAATTTTCTGGGTATAGCCTTTGAAGATTTCTTCATTCTGCATGAATTTTCCATAACTGGTAAACCGTTAGAGATAGACAAGAACTTACAAAAAAGGGAGATCTCATTAAAAACACACACACATTGTACATGTGCACACAAAATAACTATATAAGCCTCAAATTGTATTGTAAAATGAGCATTATTGAGGCAACACAAAAAATAACTAAGGTTATCGGATGCTCAAAAGTAAGGATGTATAAGGTAAAGAAACCAATGAAAGGATTTGAGTGAACACCTTTAAAATAGAAATAAACAGTGTCAAGGAGAACAAAAACACTCAAGATTAATGCAATACAATGGAAAATGGCAAAACAGAGTACTGTTCATTCGTTCATTCTTTGCTGTTCACCGACCTGAATGAATCTTGGCGGGAGTAAACAATGGTGATACCCTACCAAATTAAAGTTTTTATCATTTTATAATTCGACATGTTATATCTTTTTATGCCTGTAAACTGTTTTTCGAAATACTATAAATATAAGGAGAAGAGATAAAATACAAATGAAAATTAATAGCAGTACAGCTGTCTTTATTTAGTAAAGTATCATTCATTGATGGCATTGAAATGGTTGGCCCAACACAGCTAGGTGCCAAAACTGGAGCGTAATATAAATCTAACACTTACATTGTTATTTTGTGCTTAGTATTAATGTGACAACAGTGTGCTTCATTTAACTTGCACTTCTAAGCGTGAGGCGCGCCATATCCTATTGGAATATATAGTGTGAGACGGATTGTCGCCTAGGTGAATAAGCGCATAGCCTATATTTTAATTGATTAAATTGTTTATTAATTACTAAGTAAATATTATGTAGCTATTCTATATTGGATGTTCAGAGAGATTGTTCCTGGAAAGCGTTTTCTAACCTCCACCCGAGAGTTCTCCAGCGACGAGTTCAGTTGTTTACGTTATTTTCCTTTGTATATTGCCAGAGGGGAAAGACGCTATTATGTAGTCACGTCTCCGAAATAGAAAGTGGAGGTGACGTATACGCACGGGAACCACGAGGAAATTTAGGTCAAGAATCACGTGAAAGACGCATTGACCAATTAGAATTAATCACGTCACGGCAGAAGCGCACCCCAAGCTATTTTCGGCGCTAAAATGGGCCAATGAGATTACAAGTTGAGAGCTTTCCGCGTGGGTAGAAATTGCTATAAATGTAGAGTATTAGCCCTAATTTTCATGCAGTTGAAATGTAACTACACGAGGAACCTTTGACGCCCAAAACAACAATCCGCGCAAAATAGGAAAGTTATTATTGTGATTCACGCAGTTGAAATGTAACTACACGCGGAACCTGTGACGCCCAAAACAAGAATCCACGCAAAATAGCAGTCATTATTGTGATTTACGCAGTTGAGATGTAATGTCGCGCGGAACCTGCTACTCTTGAAACAAGGAAGTCACGGTAGAAAGTTAAAGTGTTTACAATTATTCTGCACGTAACAGTTGCTCTTATTGCTGCGTAAATACTAGTTACCTTTGTGCGCATTACGTCCTTGTTCGAGAGAAATTACCGGAACACAATCGCGCCAGGAACTTTCTCGGGAACGCTTGTGAAGGGAAATAAACCTTTGACTGAACGAAAAGTGCCGACGCTTATTTTGAGTTAATTTCCCGTACCATTCCTTGAGATCACCGCCACTCAATACTTGAGGTAAATATAAATAAGTCTCAATTGCTTGTCGCTGAGTCCACAAATAGCCGAGGCGCATCGAGAATCGGCTTCAGCACTGCAACGCCGGAGAGAGGACCAGTCGTCGCTGCGCAGCCCAGCACCAAAAGGTACGTCACCAGTTCCCACCTCAGCTGACGTCAAAATTCCTATTACGTGTAATCCATTGCCGTACAGACGACATGCGGAACCAATTGCCTTGAGCTGGTCACAAAATTGTAGCAGCTGCTCTTTAGATGTTGTGTTGTTGAATTATATATATATATAGATTAGTCAATAACACTAAAAATGAAGACGAAGTCATCTAAAATTAAGTAGTTGATAGAAGAACAGGCTTTGCGTACTTCAAAGAAGACGAGAAGCGCATGATGATTAATGCATATTGTGTGTTCATAAACAACGATTTTACGTAGGCATTGTGATACCCTAAAACATAAGCTCATATTAAATTATAAGCTGAAAAGGAGCACATAATTGAACTGCCATCCACGTCAGACAGCTTACCCACAAATAACCCAAGTTCTTCAAAGACATGTGAGAGATATTCATATTTAGCAAAATCTCTTTTCATAAAGAATGTATTTCACAGTTAAAATGATTTATTGAAAAGTGCACTGGTAAAGCATTTCCATCTGAATCAGCTTGGCACAAAAATTGGGTAACTATGTATGTGCTGTTTTTCTGAGTAATACCAATTCCACATAATGGACTACAAAGTATTAAACTTTGGGTCAGCGTAGATGAAAGCACCAACCTTGCCGGAGGTACGAGTATGTGGAAATGTAATTGTAGGAATAATCCCATTAGATGACAGTGTCAAAATGACATTTATTTAAACCGAGGTACTGGAGAAGGTTGATCATAAACAGAAACGTACGTTTGAGCATTATACATATTCAAATACGCAGACAAAATGAGTCTGAATAGCTACACTAGCTAATAATAGATAATATGGAAAAACCTATTTATATACTGGATTGAACTATTCAGTTACACAAGCGGCATATTATCTATGTTAACCTCTTCTATTATATTTCTAAAGTAACTTTAAATTTTTAAACAAAATGCTAATTGTACTTGACAGAGAAATAAACTTCTTTTTTGAAAGCTTATATATTACAATGTCTTATATAAGTCGGATGCAAATTGCAGTTATCTACTCGATGTTGCATTTGTCGTCGGAAACAAGGAATTGCTTTGCCCAGAAGCCTGGGAAAATAGTATTCTTGAATTTAGTTGTACTAATATGTTGAGACAAAGTATTTCTTTCCGTAGTTCAATAACTGCTTAAATATTTATCGGAGAAGCATTTTATCCTGAATAGCTATGAATTACTGCGTAAAACAACACTACATTTCCGCTTGTTACTATAACATGACAAGATAAATAAAAAATACTACCATTTTTCGGTTCGCGCAGCTCAACTGCTTCCTCTCTTCCCGCATTACCCGGTGTGTTCGGAGATGGTAAGAAAGGTAGGGATGGAAGGAGAGTTTGCCATCACCCTGTATTATTTATTTATTTAGCCTAACGTCCTTTAATCTGGTGGTCACATCGGAAGATGAATGAAGAATACATTCGTCTTCTCAGGATAAGGAAAACTCCGGATTAAAACTTTATCCGGGTAACTCACCCTAAGTGAGATTCGAACTCACGTGTCATTGCTATAATCTGAATATAGGATGAGAACAAGTAAGTGTTTTTCCAAGTAAATGGCAACATTGTAAACAATCTCCCTATCCTCTAAGAGAGAGAACTTAGATGTTGAAAGTCCCTATATTACTGTTAATAGTTCTCAGTTTATATAATATTACAATAAACAGTATACTATGATAAGAACTGAAGCTTTCCTGGCGACGTATTAATTCAAAATCTTCTCGGGCTTCTAGCCAGGTAAAAACTTGGTTTGACACCTTTTTTTTTTTAAAAACCAAGTTTTTACCTGGCTAGAAGCCCGAGAAGATTTTGAATTAAGTATACTATGATTTTTGTGATCATTCACTGTCTTGCAATGCCCTCTCTCCCACCATTGACAAAAACCTTGCGATGCGCTTGTGTGTCTGTCACACAGAAATGCGGGAGAAGGGATAATCACGAATTGGCACACAACGTTCTGCATAGATTTTTCATTGCCCTTACAATATCAGGAATAACCATCATGCACAACAATATCCCAATGAAGCCAAATAAAGCAAGTCATAATTAAAACTCTCACCTACAGCTACCTCGTTTGATGGTGACATTGGTTGTAGTCTTTAATAATAAAAGAATACATAATCAAAGAGGAAATAACAGGCATTTTATTTCGGCAGTTACACATTTATAGATAAAAAAAAGGAGGAATTTGGCAACACAGAGCCGTGGGGTTTCGTACAGATTCACTTGCAAATTGAAGATAGTCTGCCAAATTTCCGGTCTCTGATCATAAAGCTGCTGAAAATATATTTTATAAATCAATATAACTTCTCTGATCCATGGCGAGAAAAGGTGCAATGCCAATTCAGAAACGTATTCAAGTGACATGGCTGCAACAGAGTGGTAGAGCAGTTACGTTCATCATATGATGATGTGGCCAGTTTCATTGCAAATGTAATAGCTATATTTTCAAAGGCTCCTTCAAAAGCAGTAATTTACATTTAAAGAAATAACACCATGCAAACTATGGGGAAGTTGTCTAGATAAACTGTTTTAATATACAAAATAATAGTGAGGTTGTTCAAGTTGAGACCGTTAATTAGCCTCGTTGAAATAATGACAATCATTCTATTAATGTATCTAGATGTATATAAGTAAAGAAAGTTAACATTTATTAAATTGTATACATAGGACCCAAGAAGTCAGTTGCTGACTTGAAAGCTACACAGAATCTTGACGCCAGACTGCAGAGAAGGGTGAGAAGTTGCTTCTTTTGTGTAAGTCACGTACGAATTTCTTCCAGTCCAGTTTAAAACCCACGAGGGGACTTCTGCTTTATATTCGTAGTATCAAGTGGTTATTATGAGGTATTCTGGGAGATTCGTAATGGTTTTTGGGTCACGATGGTGTCATTTTGGCGGACTTTCTAACCAATCCGGAAGAAGCCAACATGACACCGTTTTTAGTATAAAAGAAGTAGGGTTCGACACATCATGGACGTTTTGCTAAGAATTTGCCCGCGAAATGCCACGTCGTGTTTGCTAAGAACTTGCCCGTGAGAGGTAACGTCGTTTGTCTAGAATCTGTCCACGAGACGCGGTAGGTCGTCGTTCTGTAAAAAAAAAAACCTCCGTTCGCGAAGTAATAACGTGCAACTGTAAAACACTGTCCGCGAAGTAAGATTGTTATGAGAAGAAACTGTTAGTGAAATAAAGTAACGTCGCTCACCTATGTAATAGTCGGCTCGTGATTACTTGAGAGTGAATTGTGCCATGTACTCAACTTAGAAACAATGTAATTGAGAGTACGTGTGAGTGAGTGGTAAGAGTACCAGTCAGCAGAATAACAGTGTACAGCAAGGTGCTTGTCTTGGAATCTCCTTATTGAATAAATAACAGCAAAATTTCACAAGTGTTTTCTTCACAATTAAAAGACCACTCCTATAACTCCTCCCACTTGCCAAATCCACGCCAGAGAGAGTCAATGATCGTGCAAGACTGAGCAACGCCGTGGCAACCATCCAAGAAGAGTTTCGGTATCAGGTACGTGAGTGTAGTGGAGTTGATTTGAAGTGACACTTAGGTACGCCACGCATAAGCACCCACGTTGAGGCGTAAAACCTAACAACGTAAAATTCCTATTACATATGACTGTCCGATGTGCGGTGTAAACTACAAACCACCATATAAAATCCCGTTCCATATAACCACAACAAACGGGGCATTAACCAATAAAAATCGTTACAAATTAAACACCAATTACAACGACAATGAATGCTCAGCAATTCCAGGTGTAACATCTCTGTTGACAAATCAGCGAAAAATTGAAATCCATAAAAAGAATTTGAATGTATCCAACACAATCACACTCTAAAAACTTCAAATTTGGAATTGTTGAAGCCTTCATAATCGAGGCATCAACTCGACTACAGAAAATGTAACAAAATTAAGCTCAGTTTTATCAAACAGACATCAATATTCAGTAATGAAAGCTTTCAAGACGCCTTAACAGAACTATGTCATCTGCTTGTTTATCAGATCCAGAGAACTCCGTTACTTTTATTTTATATTTGTCACATCGTGTCACGTAGAACGCAGTTTCTCCATTCTGACTGACACAAGGAGATTTTCATTTGAAACATAAAATATGTATGTTCAACAAGGGTGACACTAAAAGTTTTAGAATACTGTGTTTTTAAAAAGAGAGGAAAATGTTATATTTGACAGTTATTTTCCAGCGTTTTGCAGTTAATTGCCATGTAATTTGATTTGCTCAATAGTTTGTTAATTATTAACATTTAAAAAGTTTGTGTTCAACCAAAAATGATTTTCACTAGTAAACATTAAGCGTTACGATATTTCCGGACTTTAAATCGTCATTTACACGCAGATAATAAGAATATCGGCTTAGAACTGCATTGGCGAAGAATCCCCCATCTAAGACAAACATTTATAATTAGTTCAGCGAATTCAGATCCGTTTTCTTAGTGACGGATTTCATGAATGACGCCAGTAAGTGCTGTTACTGATGGGAAAATTGCGTCACTTTGAGCAATGCTTGAAGAAGATAGATTCAGACCGAAATATTCAATGCCGTAACCGGGATTTGAACCACGGATCTCCCGGTCTCTGGCTGAAAGCTGATAAATTTAATGTCGTGCCGGCATGATACCTGAGTGGTGACGGCAACCGGCTAGATACCGGGAGATCCATGGTCAAATTCCAGCTATGGCATTGAATTTTTCAGTCGGACTCTAGCTGTCCAACTCCTGTCCTACACACGGCTTGTGTGAAAAAACAATTAAATTAACAATGCTTGAAGAAGTTCGAAGGAAACTTTGCAAGATTGCTTAGGTGACATTGGGCGTTAATGGACGTGAAATTCAAAACATTTTACACTTACAGTTAGTCGTCATAAAATTTGTTGTCGGACATTTCACATAAACTGATTCCCGACCAAAACCAAGCGCATTTATTGATACAGAAAAACTCTGAAATACTTCCAAGGAGGCACTTCAAATTAGGTTTGGAATATCGTTCTGGTGATGGATGAATCTTGGATTTGTTGTTCTAATCCTGAAAAGAAAGACCAGTCGGCTCACTTAATCTTTCGAAGAGAACTTAAGTCTTACAAAAGTACGACATATTCGAAGTGCTGTTTAAGATGATTTTTAACGATACATTATGATACTATATCATTATAAGATGGCGGTACCGTTGCTATCCATTGATACACAAATGTCTGTTTACGCAATGTTTTTTAATAATTCTTGAAAAACGAACAAAAGAAAGAATAGTTTATTTCATGAAAACGATAGCACTTTGCGATTTCCTCCCCCCCCCCGGAAAATTAAAGATAAAAGTCGTAGAATCAATTTTTTGCCGTCAGATGAAGCAAGCAGTGGAATATTATAACATTTAATTTCTGAAGTGCCTCAGGAAGAGCGGCATTATTACTTTAAGAACTGGTTTCCTCGAATGCAAGAAGTTATTAATATTGAAGGAGAATGTTTTAAAAAAGAAAGTATTTTTCATTTTTAAAACCATAATACTTGTTTAATTTTTTTTTAAATTCGGTGTCAACCTTGTATATCATTGTAATGCTGGTAACAGCGCAGCATAGGTTTAAAGGTGATACATAAACTGAAATAACATAGCCGTTTGCAAAAGTGTGCAGAGTACAGAATAATTCTGTATGTAATGTTATTGTTAATATTACAAGAAATTAATAATATGTTTACACGGATATTCTAGACGTTATTTTCGCATTATGATCATTGAAGTAATCACTTTTTAGTTTGTGACTGCACAGCACAGCTCTATTGTTGTTCACGTCGCAATAGTCTTGTGTTACTGGTTCTTTGTGGCTCTCAATAAGTTTATCTCAACCTTATAAAAAGTATTTGAGATACACGTGTCAATGTAGATCAGTTAACGGGGTGTTTGAAGAAGTCTTGTTGACCTCTTGTACGTCAGCCTAAAAGGCTTATTGTATTATGTGCACAAACATGTAGTTAGCTCTGTTCTCTTCTATTCTCGCACTGTCACCAAGTTGTTATTAACATGGTGTAAATATTCAGTTGAACACTCATCTATGCAGAATATTTTCTCTATTTTTAGACGACTTTAGACCTCAGTTTCCTCCAACGTATAAAGAAAACATGTTTTTCGGTAAAATGCCAACATTTGTTGTTTCTATGCTTATCGCACAGTTACTAATAAACTAATGGGCAGAACGCAACAACGTTTTTTCGTTAGTCAGAGTAAACTAAGAGTGCTGCACACCTACCAATTTTGAACTCTATCTTTAAAATATCCTAATGCTCACCTTATTAAATAAAAGATTTTCGAAAACATTTATATATCTTTCCAGTAGAAAGGTCCAGCAGCGGAAAATATTTTTGTTATTGGATGTACAAGCTAACCAGGCAAGACAAAATGTTAACAAGACTTTGGGAAAGCTTTCAAACAACCTGTATCTCTTGCATTCATTGGCTAGCAAACAATAGTCATCCCTCTATTGAACAGAAAGCGCGAGACAGAAGACAGCTAGTGTACTTTTGGTAAAGGTTAACATCATTTGTGGAAGTGTTTATACTATGTGTAACACCGTGAAGTGTTATATAGGTTATTTATTTTGTATTTTACGTAAACATTTATAGTTATGGAAGAAGAAGCTTTGAAGAGCCGAAATGTTGGTAAACTACGAAGAAAGCAAAATAATGCATACACTAGATTATTCATGGTAAATAAGGGCTAGTAACGGAATAACTCGAACAACTAAGGCTACCAGATCTTCAAAAACAATAGGGTATAGGAAAAAAAAAAAGAAACGAATGAATGGATCTCTAAGAACGCTATTTAAATAGAAAGCCAAAAGAATGAGTGAAACAAAAACTCGTTAGGTTATCGCAATACAATGGAATAGCGCAAAACACAGTGCGGCACATCGTTCATTTTTTGCTGTTTTAAAACATTCCAACCTTCTGAATGTAATTTTTCAAGACTAAATAATGATAATGCCCTACAACATAAGTAGTTTTATCATTTTATGTCTTCTTATTTGATATGTTTTATGACTATAAAACTGTGCCTGGATATTTCGAAGAACAAATAATATAGAGAGGAGAGATATACTGCAGCTGTAAAGTAAATCTCTCACTGTCTTAAATTACAGTGCACATATCTTACTATTTAGTAAATCACAAGGTTATGATAGATCTATCGCAGCTGCACGTCCAAACTCTAGCGTACGGGTTGGGCATGTGACAACAGTGCACATATCTTACTATTTAGTAGTGTGTAAATCACAAGGTTATGATAAATCTATCGCAGCTGCACGTCCAAGTTGTAGCATACGGGTTGGGCATGTGACAACAGTGCACATATCTTACTATTTAGTAGTTTGTAAATCACAAGGTTATGATAGATCTATCGCAGCTGTACGTCCAAGTTCTAGCATACGGGTTGGGCATGTGACAACAGTGCACATATCTTACTATTTAGTAGTGTGTAAATCACAAGGCTATGATAGATCTTTCGCAGCTGCACGTCCAAGTTCTAGCGTACGGGTTGGGCATGTGACAACAGTGCACATATCTTACTATTTAGTAGTGTTAATTCACAAGGTTATGATAGATCTATCGCAGCTGTACTTCCAAGTTCTAGCATACGGGTTGGGCATGTGACAACAGTGCACATGTCTTACTATTTAGTAGTGTGTAAATCACAAGGTTATGATAGATCTATCGCAGATGCACGTCCAAGTTCTAGCGTACGGGTTGGGCATGTGACAACAGTGCACATATCTTACTATTTAGTAGTGTTAATTCACAAGTTTATGATAGATCTATCGCAGCTGTACGTCCAAGTTCTAGCATACGGGTTGGGCATGTGACAACAGTGCACATATCTTACTATTTAGTAGTGTGTAATTCACAAGGTTATGATAGATCTATCGCAGCTGCACGTCCAAGTTGTAGCATACGGGTTGGGCATGTGACAACAGTGCACATATCTTACTATTTAGTAGTTTGTAAATCACAAGGTTATGATAAATCTATCGCAGCTGTACGTCCAAGTTCTAGCATACGGGTTGGGCATGTGACAACAGTGCACATATCTTACTATTTAGTAGTGTTAATTCACAAGGTTATGATAGATCTATCGCAGTTGCACGTCCAAGTTCTAGCATACGGGTTGGGCATGTGACAACAGTGCACATATCTTACTATTTAGTAGTGTGTAAATCACAAGGCTATGATAGATCTTTCGCAGCTGCACGTCCAAGTTCTAGCGTACGGGATGGGCATGTGACAACAGTGCACATATCTTACTATTTAGTAGTGTTAATTCACAAGGTTATGATAGATCTATCGCAGCTGTACTTCCAAGTTCTAGCATACGGGTTGGGCATGTGACAACAGTGCACATGTCTTACTATTTAGTAGTGTGTAAATCACAAGGTTATGATAGATCTATCGCAGCTGCACGTCCAAGTTCTAGCGTACGGGTTGGGCATGTGACAACAGTGCACATATCTTACTATTTAGTAGTGTGTAAATCACAAGGTTATGATAGATCTATCGCAGCTGCACGTCCAAGTTCTAGCGTACGGGTTGGGCATGTGACAACAGTGCACATATCTTACTATTTAGTAGTGTTAATTCACAAGGCTATGATAGATCTATCGCAGCTGTACTTCCAAGTTCTAGCATACGGGTTGGGCATGTGACAACAGTGCACATATCTTACTATTTAGTAGTTTGTAAATCACAAGGTTATGATAGATCTATCGCAGCTGTACGTCCAAGTTCTAGCATACGGGTTGGGCATGTGACAACAGTGCACATATCTTACTATTTAGTAGTGTGTAATTCACAAGGTTATGATAGATATATCGCAGCTGTACTTCCAAGTTCTAGCATACGGGTTGGGCATGTGACAACAGTGCGCTCCATTTAACATGTGCTGTCTTTTAAGCGGGAGGCGCAATTTAGTTATAATCAGTTGACACTAAACATGATTGCGTTTTTGAAGAAATTGTATCCATTGAACTATGATGGGGAGAGTGCACGAAGGTGTCTCGGTATATTTGTTTGTTTCATAGCATAACAAATTGCCATCTGGTTATCTTAAATCAAAATGAATTTCAAATCACGCTGTGGTTTACCAGGGTACATTAAGCTGAGAATTTAATGACGAAATATGTGAGACAGTTGGAATATTTAATGTCGTCCCAGAAAGCTGTATTTCAGATCACATTAGTTTACCGGGAAACGTGCGAGTCAGTTGGCAAATGTAATGTGGTGCCGGCATGTTAACAAGGTTCGAATATTTCTTACCGGAAAACATGTGAGTCATTTGGAGAATTTAATATCGTGCCGGCATATTGTCAAGCTATTGACATAGTCTTGTGATTTTCCTGGAACATCGAAACAGCGGGAAAAATTAATGAAAATGAAAAATTTGCAGTTTATTGGAAAACACGTGTGCCCGTTACATACTGAACGATGCACGCTTATTCGCAAAACAGTCCTTTTCGTAATAATAGAAATAAACGGTTGAAAAGGCAACGATATAAATAAATAGTTATTGGATAGTTAGAGTCATACTGAAAAAATCAATGCCAAAGCCGGGATATGAACAACGGATCTCCCGGTAGCTCTAACCACTGAGCTACCATGACAAATGTACACACGGCATTAAATTTCTCAACTGGTTTCTCGGTAAACCACAAGGTGATCTCAAAGTGTTTTGAGAAGACATATCCCAATGGCAAGTTAGAATTTCGTAAGTATTTTAAGTGCCGGGCTTCATAGTTTAGCCAACACTATGGTCAATTAGTGTTAATTTAATTGTTTTTTTTTACAAGTAGTGTGTAGGACAAGAGTCAGGCTGTAAAATTCAATTCCATAGCCGGGATTTGAACCATGGATCTCCCAGTCTGTAACCGGTTACTCTGCCACTGAGCTGTCATGGCAATATGCCGGCACGGCAGTAAATTTCTCAGCTGACTCGCATGTTTCAGTTTGACTCTACCTATCCAACTCCTGTCCTACACACGGCTTGTGTTGAAAAACAAATTAAATAGTTATTTATGAATAAGATGTATAAAAGGTAAGTGGACACATAATAGTCAATATAAGTAAACAAAATGTGTTATAAAAATCAAGAGAAATGAAAACGTCCTGTTATTCATGCTCAACCGTGTAAATAAATCCTACGGCAGCTAAAGTGCTTCGATTTCATTAAAAAGTTGGAACACTGGGCTGTATCAAACATCTCCCTCTCACCGTTCTCCTCCTCTCTCATTCTTTTTAAACAATGCACAGTGAAGCCACTTCCATGTTAATTTACCTATCGAAACACCTTTTACAGCCAGAGAGGATAAATCTTATAATTTTATTTTATTAAGCGCAATTTTTCACTCATCTCTTCTCCCAACATTTTCTACAATCTCTTTGTTGTGAACTGCTTTGTCCCATTTCTGAAGTTCTCTTACCGATTTTACTGACAGGAATTAAGGGAGAGAGCTTCCATCTCTCTGGATAAAAATCCTTTCTGTAAATGCCGTAAAAAATAAAGCATCCTCCAGAAGTACTCTCAAAAGAAATGTCGCGTCTTCTGCTGAGGATTTTGTCTTCAGTTAGCTTTTACATGTATGCTAATCTTTCAAATTACATGGGTGCTATACGGTTGTTTATATCGATTCATCGCAGGAATAATTTCTAACTTTTGAATAAACTTCATTGTCGTTGCCTTTTAACTGGAAACGAGTTGTTGTACTGTCTAGCAGCTTTTACCCTCTCAAGTAGATATGCAGAATTTACACAGCAGGTAGAGAAGTATTGTATTCTCCCCAAAATTCGATACCGAAATTCACCGGAAATACAAATTTGAGGGCCGTCAATAAAAACAAAACACAAAAACATTTTTAGAAAAAGGTCCGACATGTGCCTATTTGCGGGTGTTTTTTTTTGTTTGTTTTATTGTTTTTTTACTGTGGAAAACATAGCTCAAAGAGGGAGAGTGTCTTTTTTTTTTTTAATGTGGACAACATAACTCAAAGAAGCAGAGTCCATTAAATACCAAATGGTATTTCAGTTCGGTATCCCCTGCAAACTACCTTTCTCAAGTAAACATTTTCGAAACTTTGGATTTCTCAGAAATAACAGTGTGACAGTAGTTTAGCACGACGCATATATTATTAGTTTAATCATTAGTTTGTACATATTTAATATAAGAAATATCTGCTCAGTTGAACGCAGAACCGTAGCGTGTAGAAGCTCGCATTGTATTCTTCAGGGCTACATGCTTTGTTCAAAATAACAAGAATTTTAGAGCATAAGGGACACAAGTAACAACCCTTGGGAGGAAGAAAGGTTCACCCCCTTATATTTTAGAAAGAGCGAATTTCTCTTTGTACAGAAAGGTCACGTGGATGGAAAATAAAGAAAAATCCCCGACAGTCACGTGACAACGCTACTTTACGCGTCTTTTTCCAGCCAATCAAAAAGGAGGGCAATACTCTAACCTTTTAGTATATAAATGATGTGCGTACAAGAAATCGGGCTCACAATGTAGAAAACCGCGTACAAGAAATCGGGCACACATGCACATCCAGAGAATAAGAAAAGTGACGAGACACAGTCTAAGAAATCGCGCGGCGTCCAGTGTAGAAAATCGGTGTATTATAAGTTAATCTGAGGGCAATTATTACCGTAAATGTTATATGGACCGTGAAACTCAAGATTATGGTGACGAGTGTAAAAATAATAACTCAGTAAAAGTGGAACTAGCACTTAAACAAAATTATATCATCAAATTCACGATCGGTTATGTCGGGAGTCGTTTGCAGGGTTAGTGCCTCAATCCAACCATAGATCATCATTAAAAATTATCAGTGAAATTAAGCGAAATCTCCTTTATTTGAGTCTATCAAGTGTTACACACTTTTGTCATTCTTCCCCCTCCCCTGAGCAAGAGAGACAACTAATGAACTACAAGAACGAGCCTAGCTAGTGCAATAAAGGTAATCTGCAAGGTATGTACAACTCGACCAACTCCAAGTTGACTCACCTGATAGCGTCATATTGTCACAACAACGTAATACCAGAAGTAAAACTGCGACATATTAGCATCCTAACGTGGCAACAATAAAACCACGACATATTGGTGCATCAACGTGACGCTCAACAATAAAACTACGGCATATTGGCGTCCTAACGTGATGGCCAAATTACTACGTCAACTGCAAATATTTTTATATGAAACCATATTTTGAAGATATTTTCGTAAAATATTATAATATAAATTAACATTTATGTCTTGAGTTTTCTGGGAATAGACCCCTAAATCCTCTTCATTTTCACTGAGTTTTGCATGATTGGTAAACTATAAGACATAGAGAAATCACTTAGAGGGCATTAACATATAACTTGTGTTAAATCAATTTTCTCGTAGAGTTAGCCGTTTTTATGATATTCTGTTATAGAAGTGTCCTAAGCGTATTCTGACGGACAAGCTTGAAAGATAACGAATCTTTCTTTTTCTCAAAATCCAAGTCGTCAATTTTACATACATGTGAATGCAATGTCCATTTATTTGAATCAAGAGTTCATGACTTGCTTTACTGCCTTGTTTATTTTAAACAACCCTTTTTATTAAAAAATGTACAACAGTTAGGAAAAATTCTCCTTTTTATCGATGTGCTAATATACAGGACCAGTATGAAAAGCTGATACATCTCATTCAGCTTTGATAGATTTTTAAGGAATTATACTCTTCTTCAAGAGACATTTATATTGAGAGCTGTTTGAATTTGTCATGTTGATTACATATAACTTACTGACTGTTACGGAAAAATCTATTTACAGCTCTGTGATTATATGAACAAACATAAATATTTAAGGTAGGGTTATCAAACGATACATTTTGTAAACTTCTTCCCAGTGGATTTTGCTTCAGATGAGTGTTGTGGACACATTTAATTTATATTTTAATGTTTGTCACAGAAGAAATTGTTTTGAAGTGCTTCTTCTTTTGATTTATGCTCCTTACTTCTCGTCGTTTAAATTGAAATTTTCAGAATGCCTAGTAAGAAACGAACCAGCTTTAATTTTAATGTTAAGAAGTCTATTTCGTTGAAACAACTATAGTGATTAATGATTCGCTTGGGAAAAATAATGATTATTTTGCTGATATTAATACACGCTTTTGTAAGAACAGTTTGCTAACGATAGGTAAAGAAAAATCATGTAAATGGAAAAAATCAGATTTTTAGAAAAAAGGTCCGTTTGTATGTGTATGTCTTCATCTTCTTTGGTTCAACAGCCTTCTTACGCCAAGACCACTCCATCTAGTTCAATCCAGTGGATAGAACTTGTGTGTGTCTGCGCACACACACACTTACAGAGACAAACACACACGGACATTTTTCTAAAAATACTTTTTTTATTCAGGGGACCTCAAAACATATATCATCCGGTGAAACATCGGCCTTGAATTTTTGGGTGCAATACAGTACCTTGTGTATACACTATGTACATAGTAAGTGTAGAGAAAGTAAAATGGCACACTTTTAGGTAGATATGATTTTAGTACTAAATGAATGTAGGAGAAATTATCGAAACAACTCGATGCTGAAAATCTCTTTGTATGAGCTCTTGATGCAAACTCATATGAAGAGGTTGGTAATTCTGCTGCTTTAGTAGCCGCTGTATAGAAATGCGCTAATCTCACTGTCTTTAGACAATTCATCTGCAGATTTACCAGCAAAAAAATATTAATACTATTTTCATCGTTCACTTTTGATTTCAACTTCAAGCGATTGTTGTCCTTTACACTTCCATACTTATAACTAAATTGTGTTTACAGGCGTTCGTATTTCAAATGCAACATTTGCATCCCCTATCTCTCATTTAACACTGCCGATTCAATTCGATAATTTCTCTTACATTCACCTAGTACCAATATCATATCTGCTTCAAAATAAAAAATGGCAAATTTTGATGTAGAAATTTAATTTTGAAAAGTATTTTGAGTAAATACTCAACAGGCTAACTACACAGGATGTTATATTTTAGGAGCTCTGAATAGTTTGAAGCCATAATGCCATGTTTTATCATTTAATACTTTATTTTTCCACGAGTTCATGAGGGAGATGTTTTCAAAGAAAACCTTCTATTACAGCTCAACAAATCATTTTAGAGAAATATGTTTTAATACATTTGCTTAGTTCATTGTGGCGAACTAGAACGTTTTTAAAAATATCACAGTTTCTTTTAAAATTTGAGGTTGGGCTCCGCGGACCACATAAGGGGCCCCGTGGAAATATTTTCCATACAACAATTTGTTAAGTCCCTTGCTTCTATAAGGTTTATAACTTTTGGCATTTATTTTTTTTTTGGTTTTTGTGCTCATTTAAGAGATACTCACGTGTAACACTTTATATGAATAACGCTGTACATATATTTTGAAGTCCAGTCTTTTACTGATGGCACTTTGTAAAGAATAGCTTACATTGTGGATATAAAATTTAACTATTCTAGTATATTGTAGCACTTTAATCAAAAGGCACTCTCTAAAATGCAAAAATTGAACATTGATCAGTTTTACTTTCTACAGCACGTATGTACAATGTACGTGTACATAGAAAGGGTGTTGTATTTCAACCAAAAATTCAATACCATGATTTCACCGAAAATACATGTTTTCAGACTCCTGAGTCCAAAAGAAAGCAGTTTTTGAAAAATATTCGTGTGTGTGTGTGTGTGAGAGAGAGAGAGAGAGATAGAGAGAGAGAGAGAGAAGCATAGCTCTAAACGAAAAATTGGTTAAGTACAAAATTTTACATTTAAGTTCAGCATCTTCCAAGGATGCGATTCGAAGATTTTCAAGAAAATCTTCCCACCTCAGTCTACTCCTTACAAGGAACATTTTTAAAAAATTTTGATTTTCTAAAAAAATGGCTTTGACGATTTTGATTAATATACCAGGTTTTTAAGATAATTTCATGAAAAACGAAATTCATATCTTGAATATTAAGGAATAGCTTCTAAAGAGCTGTTCATTCTAGAAGACTTTTGTATAACTCTTAAACCGTAAGCGAAAGAAAAATCTTACTGCATAAAAAATATAGATATCATTCAAACACACAGTTTATGTCGTATAGACTACATCTTTTCGTTGCCTTAACCGTTTCTAAGATATTCCTTTTTATTGGTTTCAACTTACAATACTTCAACTTTTCTCAAACGGAAAGTCAAATTTCGTTTCATGCCTCTTGTGTTTTATTCCTAGCCACACAAAGAAAATCGAATTTCAATTGTTTCACATAGCGATAACTTTTAAAATATTTGACTGTCACATTAGCCGAGTGTATTCCTTATTTTTCGTTTGGTTATAAGGAGGCAAACAATAAGACCATTTCTGGAAATATTTATATGGATTAACATGATTCATATAAAAGAATATTTAATAAGAATAACTTGTTTTCATTATAGGAATACATCCGTTTTTGTTTTCTCTCGAAGTTTTAAAATTAATGCTACGAATATATTCTTGAATTTTTTATCCCTAATTCCGATCACGCATTTATAACCTGTTGTGTTTTCTGAGGTTGGATAATTTTAACTCCGATTCACGCATGCCTGGAAATGAGTTTGCTAAACTTTACCCATGCATTAAGAAAATTTTAAGGTTCTCTTAAGCGTCTATTTGGTATTCCAGATATGCCACATCTCCTAATTCACCTCCCCCGTGCCCCGTTCTGTATAGCAAATCCTAGGTTCATTAAACAACAGCTACTACACTCATAAAGCTCTTAAATTAACTGCACTTACTGTTATGTTAACTTAAAGTTTATATTTACCTTCCAGTCCTAAATAAAGTTCTCGACCTACTTGTTTCTTTTCTTTGCAATCTTCAGGATGCTTAATGGTGTAAATGCCGAATATAAACTGCAACGCATACCTCTGATCTGCCATTATGAGAACCCAAAAGTAGGGTGAGCTGATTGGTATATCCAATGTGAGAGCTAACTTGTACCTCCACTTCTACCATAAAATGCAATTTTTCCGTTTACATTTGCATCGGAAAACTGTAGGAAAGATTCTCTTGCTCACATAGCTGCTCGCTATACATTCTTCATAACTTACTTTGTCCTTTATAGCATTGCTGTTTATCTTTTTACTTTCTGTGCACTACTATTGTTCAAAGTGTATACAGAAAGCATTGTATTTCAGGCAAAATTCGATACTGAGATATCACCGGAAAATCAGGTTTGGAGGTCCCCTTGAAAAAATAACATTTTAGAAGGAGGTCCGCCTGCGCCCGCGCGCGCGCGCGTGCGTGTGTATCTGTCTCTGGACACCTTAGCTCAAAAACGAAAAGATGTTTTATATCAAACTTGGTATTTAGGTTAGAATGTCCAAGGATGCGATACGAAAATTTTCAAGAAAATACCCCTACCTCAAACTATTTTACATGGATTTTTTGTTGTTGTAAATGTTGTTTTTCAAACAAATAGCTCTAACAGTTTTGAATAGATTATCGTATATTAAATATATTAACTTTTGAAATAAAATGTATATATTAAATTTTCTGGGAATAACTTCTGAAAACCTCTTTATTCTCGACGGAATTTGCTGAATTTTGTGTAAGTGGTAAACCGCAAGAAAGAGACAAAAACTTACTACACAAAAAAAATGTAGAACTGGTTAAAACACGTAATTTATTTCAGATACATTTTTTTACAGAGTAGGCCGTTTGGGAGATATTCCTTGTTATTGATTTGAACTGTAAACTACGCAACGTTTCTCAAACGGGAAGTTACCTTTCGTTTCATATCTCGCTTGTTTCATTTAAATTGTTCATATAGCGACCAACTTTTCAAGGATTTGACTTTCTATTTAGCCTATTGTATTTCCTTATTTTCCTTCTGCTTAGAAGGAAGCAAATAGTAAGAGAAATATTACTAATGCTTGTCTCGATTAGCATGATGTAGATAATTGAATAACCTTTTGTAAGAATAGTTTATTTGCAGAACAGGTAGAGAAAATCATATGAATGGAACACATTAGCATTTTTTATGTACGGTATGAAATCCAAGAGTTTTACTTCAGAATAAATTAAATAATAGCCTTATTTCCTGTAGAGCCTATTTCTTCAGATTCTACAAAATACTTTTGCTTTAGTTCGTTGCTTGGTCTATCTGCTTGTGGCCGCTATTTCTCCTTATTATATTTATTTTTGCTTTCTTTGCTCTGTATAATTTGCCTTGTACCCTCAGCTTTCCTATTCATTTTACTTTCTCTATCCTATAATTTTTTTCTGTTATTGGTGTATCCCTGTTCTTTAATACCTCCAAGTATATGTCTAAGACAAAAGCATTGTCTATGACTTTGTTTCTTTCTTCTCTGCTTCTTCTTCAGACGAGCTTATATTTCCTGATCAGATTAAAAAAATATACTGCCTTACTAATGTTTTGCTTTTCAAACAGATATAGACTCTTTTCTGCAATAAACGTGTTCAGTAGGGCTTGTATAATGAATGGCCTCTGTTTTCTCTTCTAATGTTACGCGAAGCGACAGTTCAATGCTCGAAAGAGTCCTGTTTGCTTTGTTTCCAAAGATCTGATATGTTCATTCATACGATTTGTTTTACCTCTTCAGAAACAAAGTATTCTTACAAAACCTTATTCTTCTATTTCGCGCCACGAGATAAACATTAGTATAAATTGTTGTACGTGCTACCATCACTTCTAAGCAGAAGGGAAATAACAATAGGCTAAAGCGATAGTCAAAAAGTTTAAAACTGCTTTCGTGGTCGAGTGATCAGCGAGCTGACTTCTCAGCCGGAGATTTCGGGTGATTTTTCATTAACCAGAATTATTCCCTATCCCCCACAGAGTCTGGAAGTATGTATATGAGAGTCAATGTGTGTATGTGTGTTTGAAGAAAACAAAAGAAACGATTTAAACCCAACATAAAGAACATACAGATAACGAGTTGTTTCTAATGCAAAGACCCCGATTTGATCTTAGATGTTAAATGGGGCTATATAAATGAAACAATAAAAAAAAAAAAAATGCTTTTAAAAGCTGGTTGCTATGTGATGCAATTGAAACAAGCTTCTCCTACATGGCCAGGATGAAAAAAAAATTGAATTACGACTTTATATTTGAAACTTGAAAGTTTGAAACCAATGACAAGGAATGTCTCGGAAATGGTTAGCTCTATAAAAATAATACATATCATATAAATTTGACGTATTAACGAGATCTAAATGTTTTGTGTAATTAACGTTTGTCTATCTCTTACGGTTTACAATCACCCGAAAGATATGCAGAATGAAGAGTACTTCAGAACAAATTCCGAAAAATAATTCTAGATATTCAAAGTTTCTCAAGTAAATATCGGTATTTTAATGAAAATATTTAGAGCCATTTTGAGAAAATCAAAAGTTTCGAAACATGTTTCGTATAAAGGGTAGTTTGAGTTGAAAAGAGTCTCCTGAAAATGTTCCTGTGGGCTACTTGAAAGATACTAATACGAGGGCTGATCTGATTTTTTTCTGTAGCTTCCGTGATAGTTTCGTATCTGTAACATAAATATTTGTAAAAAGCGGGTTTTTATGTATAATTTCGGTAGGCGGCAGCACTCTCGTATTGGTAGGTTGGTAATGCTGTATTTTGTAGATCCTATGTGCATTTCGCATACCAGACAATGGTGGTGACGAGAGAGGAGCAGTACAGCGCAATCAAATTCTATTTTCGTTTAAACCATACAGCCACGGAAACTTATGAAAAGCTGAAGCAAGCGTACACTGAAGATGCACTACCTCGTGCAACAGTGTTTAGGTGATTGAAGGACTTCAAAGAAGGCCGACTTGTCAGTGTTTAGCAAGGTGGGCCTGGTGTTTCTGCTTCTGCTGTGACTGAACTCAACATCAACACAGCTGCTGTGATTGTCAGAGAGGATCGGCGTATAACATTACGTAACCTCAGTGAAGTGTTGAGAATTTCATAAGGCAGTGTGTTTACAATTATGCACGACCATCTCCATATGACCCCGAGTTTGTGCTCGTTAGATGCCACGTCTGTTGACTCCCGAACAAAAGGCTGTGCTATGAAGACAAGCTGCGTCTCTTTGCTGATGGAGAGGATGCATTTTTTAAATCGATTATCACCGGAGATGAGTCATGGCTGCATCATTATGATCCTGAAGGAAAACAAGCCAGCACAGTGTGGAAATCGCCAGGTTCTCCAACACTTCTACAAATTTCTTACATAAGATTATTCTTCTCCTTGCATCATTAGCAGAAGGTTCTTACCACTTAGTTCCTTACATGTAGAAAGAAAATAAGGGAATACACTAGGCTAAACCGATAGTCAATTGTTTTAAAAGCTGTCGTTATTCGATTGTCATTGCAAATCGCTTCCTTGCTTACCAGGAGTAGAACAGAAGAAAAACGGACAATTCCTGTCTGAGAAAAGTTTAAGTACTCACAACTGAAACCAAAATCAAGGAATATCTCGGAAACGGGTACCTCCACAACAAAAATGTAAAGGACATAAGAATTGTGTGTTTTGATTAGATCAAAATTTTCTGTGTGTTAAGTTTTTGTATATCTCTTATCGTTTAGAAGTTAAGCAAAATTTAGAAAAATTCATCCAGAATAAAGAGCTCTTCAGAGGCTATTCCCAGAAAATTCAAGATATACATTTTATTTGGTATGTAAATATCTTTAATATACGGGAAATTAATCAAAACCGTTAGAGCCATTTTTTAGAAAATCAAAATCTTTCTTAAAATTATTTTTTTGGATTCAGGGGGTTCTAAATCATGTATTTCCGGTGAAATCTCGGTATCGAATTTTTGGATGGAATACAATACTTCTTCTGTACACTATGTACATAGTACGTATAGAGAAAGTAAAAAGGCAAAAGTTGTTCCATCTGCAGGGAAAGTGATGGTGATCACATTTTTTGACTCTAATGGAATGATTTACCAGCATACAGTTTCCACTAACACTATTGTTACAGCAGCATACTACACGTCAGTATTGGCTACACCGAGGAAGCACATTGCAAAGAAACGACCAGAGGTTACTCGAACTGGGTGGCAACTTCAGCATGACAATGCACGGCCTCGCGTCCCAAATCAAGTCATGCAGTTTCTGGCTCGATTCAACAATACCTATGTACCACATCCACCTTATAGCCCCGATCTTGCACCCTGTGACTTTTTTTTATTCCCATCACTAAAGGCAAAGCTCAGGGGTATTCGATTTGAGAACTCTGAAGCAGTGCTCAAGAAAAGTGAGGCGATTCTCAAGGACCTGGCAAAGAATGGTCTGCAGCACTTGTTCAAGGCTGGCAGAGACGCTATAAAAAGTGCATTGAAGTAGGAGGGTACTACTTTGAAAAACGTCATGTAAACATTGACTTGGAGTAATAAACATCTGTGAAAAAAAATCAGTCTCAGTCTTTGTTGACCAGCCCTCGTATAAATAGCAAGTTTTCTATTTCGTTTTTGTATTATGCTGTCCACCTACACACATACACACACCCTAACACACGCACGCACTCACATATCCATACGAGCCTTTTTCCAAAATTATATTTTTATTCGGGGTCCTCAAAACATTTATTTCCGGCGAAATCTCAGTGTCGAACTTTTGGGTGCAATACGATACCTTCTCTACCTACTATGTATGTACATAGAACTGGTTTAGAAAGTAAACATGGAACATCTGGCCGTCAGCAACGGCTGATCACTGTAACCAATATGTTCGTTCATGCGTATTTCATTTTCTTAATTGTATTTCTTCTAACATATAGAATCTTCTCTCTTCTCAAGGTTGTAGTGTACAACATGCATTTTGTATTCTTATTATTTGTTATTAAACTCTTTTGAATTTATTGTGAATCATTGAACATACAACATATACACTCAAAATTAAGCTATAACACTTACAACTTATTTTTATTGTTTTCGTTGATAAGAAAAACCATCTTCCGCTTTTTTATTTTTTTTTTAAAGAAATTATAAACTGAAACACTAGTGTTGCCGTGTGTTCATTCCAAGGCCATGTAACGTATGTGAGTTTTAGAAATGAACATAACGACTCTTTCCGTCTCTTTCTATTACTGTTGCAATTATTGGTCATGTCAATATATTAAAAATAATTCACACACAAATTATGTGTATATTTTAACTCCTATTTAGCCCAAACAAATTTCAACGAGATTAATAAAATTACAAAATAGAAACATTTTAACTTTAGGTTTGTGGCTTATTGCCTTAATATTGTCACACCACTTGGATCCCTAATAAAGTCATAACGACATATAAAATCAACAAAATATAAGTATCGAGTACATAAATGAAATTAAAATTAAAGTTCTTCCAACAAACGAAATAAAGAAACTATCCGAAAAGAAAAATAAATAAAACAATGTACAATTTAATGCAAGTTATAAAAGCTGTTATATTATGTTAATCTTTATGAAAAATACATAAGGGGTCTTTCAAAATGTTTAGGCATATTTTTTTAATATCTTTACTTTTAAATTTTAGTTCCCAGAAGAGAGGATTTAATGCATTTAAAAGATCCCCTTGCGTCGAAAAGAAGACTCTCCACTTCTGTAGTTGTATGAAAACTCAAGTCATTTAATTTAAAATATGTGATTATAATCACCTTATAGTTAATAAATTATTGGTTCAGTTTAGAGCAGTAAAGGAGATAAAAAAGATATTATATATAAATAATAATCACCATTATTGTGGATGAAAGATTAAAGACTAAATGCTAAAGTGCACAAGACATCAACAAGTGACGTCATAAAAATAAGCATACAATAAAACATTTCATTTAATACATGTACACCTGCTTTAACCACATTATTATTATTATTATTATTATTATTATTATTATTATTATCATTATTTTACTATTATTATTATTATTATTGTTGTTATTATTATTATTATTATTTTTATTTCGTAGCTTAATGCTTATTTCATAGCTTTTTGGTCATGTCGGATGATGAATAAAATCAGTGAAATGATGCTCAACTTATCACGAAGTTGAAGCTTAAAGTTATTCGACATTCATCATTTCAGGATAAGGGAGACCCCGGAAAAAAATCTTATTCGGGTAACTTGCCCTAGGCGAGATTCGAAAGCGCGACCTGAGAGGCAGATACGCTACCATCACAGTATAGCGGAGAGCAATGGATGCAAATTTAACATTGCAGCATCCATAGTTATGAAATATAGTAGATAGGGATAAAACGGAATTGACAAAGCATTAAATATTCAATAATTGAAAACCCACTGTGATTATCTATTATTTTTTCTAACTTGTATTTTGTGGAATTTAAAGCAAAATTCATGACTAAAAATCTGATGTGTTCCATTCACATGACTTTCTCTATATCTCTGTAACAAATTATTGTTAATAAGCTTATCTTTTATTTCTTTCATGCTAATCAATAAAATTAGCAGAAATAGTCTAATTACTTGCTTTATTGTAAGTAGAAGCGAAATAAGGGAGTACCATAAGTTAAAGTGAAAGCCAAAAGCTGGTTGCTATGTGACTGATGTTCCTTTGTTTGTATGGACAGAAGTTGACAGATTCCTGTATGAGAAAAGTATGTTTTTCAAAGCTGAAACCAAGAAAAAGGAATATCTCAAAAACGATCAACTCCACGAAAAAAATGTATATAACATAAAAAGTGTCTTTTAATGTGCTCTACATTTTTTGTGTGTTAAGTTTTTATACATCTCTTACGTTTTAGTAGTTATGCAAAATTCATCCAGAATAAAGTAGTCCTCAGAGGCTATTCCCAGAAAATTCAAGATATACATTTTATTTGTCAGGTAAATATCTTTGATATACGAAATTTTAGTCAAAATCGTTAGAGCTATTTTTGAGAAAATCAAAATTTTCGAAAAAAGGATCCATGTAAAGGGTAGTTGGGGGTGGGGTGATTTTTCTCAAAATCTTCGTGTCGCATCCCTGGAAGATACTAAACTTAAATACCAAGTTTGGTATTTTACCGACTTTTCGTTTTTGAGTTATCGTGTTCACAGACACACGGACACACGGACACACGGACACACTGACACACGGACACACACACACACATACACACGGACCTTTTTGTGAAAATGCTTTTTTTTTGGATATTTGGGACCCTAAAACATATATTTCCGGCGAAATCTCGGAATTGAATTTTTGGGTGGAGTGCAATACATTCTCTATACACTATGTACATAGTGCGTATAGAGAAAGTAAAAATTTGTTTCCTGTCATGGAAACCTGAAGAACACAATGAGGATTAAAACTATTTGACGTTTTTACATAGAGATTCAGGACTTCCAGATGCTGTATGGCGTAGATAGAAGTTGAAAAGACGTGGGAGGAATCTCACTAAATACTACAGATGATGAAAATTATCAAGCCAATATAACCATGCTTGAGCTTTGTCATTAGAATAGCTGTTGAATATAGGTAGGGTATTAAGAGATTCGCATCCTGGGAGATCCATATATGACGAGCACTGAAATTAAAATTAAAATTAAACTAAAATTATAGGACTTAAGAGCACAATATTTTGTTTTATTTGTCGGTCAGGCTAATGTTTCGGTTTGTGCTTAAAATCCAGTTTGCCACATTCCTGTTTGTTTATCAGCTACTGCCACTAACGGGGGCTGAGGTGGTTTTCTTTTAAGATCTCGATTGTATTCATGAGATCTGAATTAAAAGCTGTGTAAGAGGCTACGATTAAGAGTTAGTCCGGTGATCAAAGTTAAAGCAAATACAAATGTAAAATATGGAAATACCTCATTCAGGTATATTGTCGTAGAATAACTAAATAAAGAATCATCTTTGATTAACAGGAAATGCATTAATAGCCAGTAACTGTAACATCAACAATATATGTTCATTTACAGTAGACGTTCAAAATGTGCTCCGTTAGAATTTACACAGCTGCCGCATCTTCTTAGTCCATTTTCCCCTCTCGTTAGAACTTCTGCGTTCTGCCCAATCTCTAGGGCTGCTTCAAACACACATGTGCGAAGATCATCGATGGTAGCAACCTCGTCATGGTATACCTTAATTTTTAAATTCCTCCAGAAATAATGATTTAAGGGAGTATTATTTCTTACGATAAGCAAGAAACACATCGCTTGCTTGGAATGACAAGGTTCTAAGCGAATACTCACTTGTTTTGAGATAATGAGCCTCAAAGTTTCCAGCCTTGATATGTTTGTTATTCACTTTCAATTTGTACTGTATTCTGGTACTGGTGCTAAAAGTAGAATTCTCTTGATGTACGTAGATGTATTGAATGAATATTTATAAGAATTGTTTCTTTATGAGATGGGAGGTATTATCAGTTAGAACCTTGTCAGTTACAGACAAGGATACTCTGTTGCAATACAAGATTCTAACTACAATTCCCAGTATTTCATTAAAATTACAACTCAATAAAATATATAAATGAATCAGGAACGATTTTATTTTCTTTTTCCATCCATTATAGAACACCATAATGTTGTTGATAAAGTAAATTCTTATCACCGTTCATATTGTGAATAAACAAAAACAAAAACATACACAATTTGTAAATAACACTGTTACAGAACATTTTGGAACAGCATTCAGTAGCCCATAGTCGCTGCAAAAACAACATAAGCTCTGCAATAGTGTTTGGTAATATGTCTACCTCTGGCATGTACGAGGTACGTCCAGAAAGTAAGTTCCGTTTCAATTCATCTCCGCTGCAGCGCTGCGATCACAGTTCCGCACATGAGCCGTAGACGCTCTGTATCAAGGAGAAGAAATGTGCGCCATTTTGAGATCACTGTCAGCCACATTCGCTTTGTTGTGCTTGTTTACAATGCCGGTGTTGATTGAAAATCCCGCCGCTTTTGAAATCAGATCTGTGATTCGTTTTCTGAATGCTAGGAAAGTGAAACCAATTGAAATTTATCGTCAAATTTGCGAAGTTTACGGACAAAATGCGATGAGTGAAAAAATGGGTCCGAAAACTGCAAGTTTACAATTAGTGCTCTCGCTATGGAATTTCCCCAAAGCTCACGATCACTAATTCAAGAAATTGTTACCGAAAACCTGAAAGTTCGTAAACTTTGCTCACGTTGGGTACCAAAGATTCTTACTGAGCAACACAAAACAAAACGGATGTGTAGTGCACTTCAGTTTTTAACCCGTTATGATGAAGACGGCGAAGAATTTCTGACACAGATGGTCACAGGAGATGAGACTTGGGTTTCTTACGACACCCCTGAGAGTAAGCGGCAATCAATGGAATGGAGGCACACTTCATCCCCAACAAAGGTTAAGCCGAAACAAATCTTGACACCTCGAAAAATGATGTGCACTGTGTTCTGGGACTGGAAAGGCATCTTACTCATAGATTTCTTACCGCGTGGTCAAACAATCAAAGCAGATGTTTATTGCGAGACACTTAGGAAATTGCGCCGCGCAATACAGAATAAGCGCCGAGGATTGCTGTCAAAAGGTGTTGTTTTTCTTCACGACAACGCACGACCATACACTGCAAATGTGACGAAAAACCTCCTACAGGGATTTGGCTGGAACGTGTTTGACCATCCTCCGTACAGCCCTGACCTCGCTCCTAGCGACTTTCATCTGTTCTTACATCTCAAGTCTTTCCTTGGCGGTCAACACTTCAACAATGACGAAGAGCTGAAAGAAAATGTTTCCAACTTTTTGAAGACACTGGCGGCAAACTTCTATGAAGAAGGTATACAAAAACTTGTGCCACTCTATGACAAATGCCTGTAAAATTTCGGCAGTTCTGTGGAAAAGTAGTTTAAGAATTGTAGAATTTTGTGCAATAAATACTTATTCTGTATCTGTACACAATTTAATTGTATTACCAAACAGAACTTACTTTCTGGACGTACCTCGTATTTCATCTCCTTCAAGTCTTTGGATTTTCTTGCTGGCTTTGGTGTGACTTCTATGACATTATTTTGAACAACTGATGCAGTTCTTCTGTGCCTCGTTTCCAGAAAGTTTTAATTCACTGTGGGTGTCTCTTCATTTGGATTATGAGTTAACAGAATGTTACTTCATGTAGAGTTTGAGTAAATTTAATGGTTAATAAATTTAAAAATAGCACAAGCTTGTAATTAAATACTAGTGAAATTGAACGAAAATCTAGGAAATCCTGGTTTTGTAACTGGACGTAATCAGAAAGTAGAAACATGGAAGTAGTCAATCATATATGAGTAAAAGACATTCTCTCTCTCACATTCTCTCTCTCACTCTCTCTCACACTCCTCTCACTCTCACACTCTCTCTCACCCTCTCACCCTCACACTCTTACCGTCATACTGTCTCACTCTCTCACTCTCTCTCACTCTCACAATCTCTCAAACTCTCACACCCTCTCTCACCCTCACACTCTTACCATCACACTGTCTCACTCTCACACTCTCACATTCTCTCTCACTCACTCTCACTCTCACGCTCTCTCTCATTCTCACACTCTCTCTCACTCATACTCTCTCTCACTCATACTCACTCTCCTACTCTCACGCTCTCTCTTTCACACTCTCTCTCACCCTCTCACCCTAACACTCTTACCGTCACACTGTCTCACTCTCTCATTCTCTCACACACACTCTCACTCCCTCTCTCTCACTGTCACAAAAAGTTTGTCATAAATGGTGTCTTTATCGAAAAACACATTTTTACTTTCTCTTGCTCGTATGTAACATGTACATAGTAGGTAGAGAATATATTGCATTTCACCCAAAAATTGGACACCAACATTTAACCGGAAATACTCGTTTTAGAACCACCTGTCTCGAAAAAAGAATTAAAAAAAGGTTCGTGTGTGTGTCTGTGAACACAACTTAAAAACGAAAAGTCCGTAACGTACCAAATTTAAAGAAAATTTGAGGAAAATTCAGTCTGCCTAAACTAACCTTTACATGGACAAAATCTAAAAAATGTTTTTTCTCTCAAAAATGTGTCTAAAGATTTTGATTAAAATGCGTGTATTAAAAATAAATTATATGACAAATAAAATGCATATGTTGAATTTCCCGGGAATAGCATATGAAGATCTCTTCTTTCATGATGACGTTTGCATAACTGGTAAACCGGAAGAGATACACAAAAACTACTACTCAAAAATGTAGAACTCATTAAAACACAGCATTTTTATATACATTTTTTCGTGAGTTGTCTTTTCTGAGATATTCCTTGTTTTCGGTTTCGGTTTTAAAATAAACTTTAACTTTTCTCACACTGGAATTCAACTCTTAGCCAAGCAAAGAAACGAATCTCAATCGCATTGCAATAGATTTAAAATATTTTAATTTCACTTTAGCCATGTGTATCCTCTTATTTCTCTTCTACTTACAAGGAAGTAAATAATACCACTATTTTTGTTCTCTTCTGTTTATCTTCATTAGCGTGAAGTAAAGAGAAGGATTAGCTTTTGTAAGAATAATATGATACAGAATAGCTAGCGACAGTTAATGGAACGCATCAGATTTTTACTTTCTCTACCCGTACTATGTACACCGTGTATAGAGAAGGTATTATAATGCACCTAAAAATTCGAAACCGAAATTTCGCCGGTAATACATGAATCCCAAAAATGCATTTTTGATAAAAGTCCGTTTGTGTGTCTGTGGCCAGCATAACTCAAAAACGAAAAGACCGTTCTATACCAAACTTGGTATTTAAGTTTGGTATCTTCCAAGGATGCGCAAGAATATTTTTCCAGAAAATCCCCACATCCGAAACTACCCTTTACATGAAATATTTTCGAAATTTTTGAATTTCTCAAAAATGGCTGAAAATATTTTGATTAAAATACCTTATGTTTAAGTTATTTTTATGACAAACGAAACGTATATCTTGATTTTTATTGGAATAGCCTCTATAGAGTTCTTCTTTCTGGATGACGTTTGTATAATTGGCTAACCGTAAGAGATATACAAAAACTTATTATACAAAAATGTAGATCTCATTAAAACACACAAATTAAGTCTTTTTTGTTGTTTTTTTTTTTTTGTAGAGTTAACCGTTTTAAATATATTCCGAATTATTGATTTAAATTTTAGGCACTCATTTAGTCATTTCTCAAATTGCTTATGTTTATCTTGATTAGCATGATGTAGATAACATATTACTATTTTGAATAAAATGTTTATTTACCGAGCAGCTAGAGAATATAAATGAAATATATGAAATATATTCGAGTTTTTTCCTTCTGCTTACAAGGAACCAAATAATGACAATTTCTGCTAGTGTTTATCTCATTATTATGAAATAGATAGAAGAATAAGCTTTTTAACAATAATTTTTACAGAGATGTATAGAAAGTCATGTGAATGGAACTCATCAGAATTATTGTAGTAAAATGTCTATTTTATTACTTTTTACCGGTTATGCAAAAGTCATCGAGAATAAAACAGAAATGCAGGTATTGTATTCCAGCCAAAACTTTGATACCGAGATTTCACTGGAACAAAATACATTTTAAGAAATATGTCCGTGTGCATGCGCGCGCGTGCGTGACTGTGTATAACACAACTGGAGAAAGAAAAGTGTATTAAATATCAAACTTGATAGCTTAGTTCAGGATCTTACGAAGACGCGAGATAATTAAGATAATTTCCCCATCCCATTCTCTTTTACATGGAGAAATTTTCGAAAATTTTGATTTTCTCAAAAATGGTTAACGATTTTATTAAAATGCCGTGTATGAAACGTTAATTTTAATTTCATTATTCATGTGTATGTACTAATGGTTATATTTTTTGTAGTTCAGTGTCCTTTAACCTGGTTGGTCTTACTGAACAATGAATGAAATCGATTACATGATGCTCAAATGATCCCGGCGTCCATGAAGCTTAAAGTTATTAGACATTCATCTTCTCGGGATAAGGGGAGCCCTCCAAAAAGTCTTATCTGTGTAACTCAGCCTAAACGAGATTCGAACCCGCGACCTCTTGAATGTGAGGCAGAGATCTGGATCCATGTGGTCAGCCATAGACGTCGGCCCCATGTTCCATGTTCTTTTTCTGCCAGTAATTTGTACGTATATAGAAGCTAAGAGAAGAGAAGATTTTACTATCACTTTAGCTTAGTGTATTCTCATATTTCCCTTCTATTTACAAGGAAGCAATTATAAGACCATTTCTGCTAATGTATATTTCAATATGCATGACGTAGATAAAAGAATAATCTTTTGTAAGGAAAGTTTATTTGTGAAACAGCTAGAGAAAGTTATGTAAATGGAGCACATTTCTTTTCTTCGATTCTTAAAATTTGGTGAGCGGAACGGGTCATTAGATATAACTCTTTAAGTCGATGATGTGGAGTCCCCATTTGAAAGAAACTTAGAAAAAAATTAAATTTCCCTGCAATAGAAAGTGAGTATCTTGTGCTCGTACACTTGATTGCCAGACGGTTAGGAACATAAAAATGGGCCGAGTATTCTGACAAATGTTGCCAGGTTGTTAAACTGTCGCAGTAAATTTTGTCGAAAATTATATTCCCATGTGTACCTCAAAGTGGGACATGATACGCAACTGAAATTTTTATCAGGAAACGATTATTTTACTTTCACTACGCGTACTATGCATAAAGTAGCCAGAGAAGGTATCATTAAACGGAGTATGTGTGGTATGAAATAGTATTAAAAGTATTGTTTAGCAAACCAAAATTTTGAAATGCTCTTAAAAATAGAATGTTTAGCAAAGCTGTTTATTTTCAGAAGGTGCGCGTTTGTTCTGTTTTACTTCACACGCCCTTCACAAACCGATTCCAGCCAGATGTCTCACCGGAAATATGTAAATATACATAGGTCCCCTGCATAAATAAATATATTTTTTTAGACGAAGGTCCATACCAAATTTGGTGTTTAAGTTAAGTATGCTGCAAGAATGTGTCAAGAAAATTTTCAAGAAAACCCCCACCTCAAACTATCCTTTACATGAACATTTTTAGAAATTTATTATTTTCTCAAAAATGGTTCTAGCAATTTTGATTAAAATAAGATATGTTTAAAATATTTTTATTTCAAACGAAATATATATTTTGAATTTTCTGACAAAAGTCTCTAAAGACTTGTTTATTCTGGGTGATTTGTATAACTGATAAACCGTTGGAGATTAACAAAAACTTTATACATAAAAAGTCGATCTTTTTCAAACACACAATTTATGTCATATATATTTGTTGTAGAAATTTACGGTTTCTAAGGTATTCTTTGCTACTTGTTTAAATTTTTAAACTACTTAAAAGTTTCTCAAACGCAAAGTTATCTTTCGTTTCATGTCTCTTATATTTTACTTTTGGCCATGGAAAGAGATCTAAAGTTCAATGCCAATCACCTAGAAATAGCTTTTGGAAGACTTCACTATCACTTCAGCCTAGTATTCCTTTATTTACGTTATTATAAGGAAGCAAGTAACAAGAGCATTTCTCGTAATGTTTATCTTCGCTAGCATGAAATAGATTAAAGACAAGTTTGCAGAACAGATATAGAAAGTCGAATGAATGGAACACACATTTTTACTATAGAGGTTGCATCTTTGCTGATCTTCCCTTTCTAAAACCGTCCTGTTCTGATTCTAAATGTTTGCAGCTAATTGTAGCAGTTTATTCCGAATTACAGCATATACCTAACAAGCCATTAAAAGATAAATGTCCACATAATTATTACATTCTCTTCTATTTCCTTGTTGGAACATTCTGATCCTAGGAATATATAGAATTTTCCTTTCACTCCAAATTCAATTAAAGAGTTGAACTATCTTGTTTTTAGTTTCCCTGCTCTTAGTTGTATATGTGTGTAATCTTCGCATTCAATAATATAAATTATATTATTTTTAATACAATATATACTAAAAATAAATCTTAATAAAGATATCAACATTAAAAAACTAGTAAAAATAACTTTTTATATGTGACACCACAATCATAATTTGTATTAAACCCGCAGCTTTTCTCTTCGTTTCTGAAATAACAGTTGAAAGGGGAATTTAAGTAGTAAATATTATGATCTAGAAAAACAGCACCTCCCCAGCATTTTTCAGTCATTGTAATTCTTTTTTCATTTTGTTAATTACAAAATGTATAAGTTATATTATAAATACAGTATATCAGTTCACAATTTTTTTTAAACTTAAGGACTCATTAATTTTATATATATAGTTATGAACTATGTTGTCTGTGCGTTTAAATTAAACATGCGCAGGAAGATGGTAACAACATGGGAAGATGTAAGCGCTATAGAATGAGCAAGGCAAAAGCCGTTGCCAACTGCAGTGAGAGACGCTTATGTTTTTGCAGATCTTCTCTTGCTGCTCTAAGTTGACAACGTAAACCGTTCCATAGTACTTCGAGTCTCTAGTTTAGTAATGTGCGAGCATAATCGTGTGGATTTTGCGAAGGAGCAAGACAGTGCAATTGCGAAACAACCCAGATCTGTCGTGCTGTTTTGCAGGTAACAAATCGATGGCGTAGAGTATCTCGCTCGCCGCAAATGATGCATTTTGGGGTTCCTCACCATGCTGTATCGGAATTGTTTATCCTCTGTAGCCACAACATCATTGATGACCAACCTGACACCAGGGTCTGTTGGGCATCCTATCCACCATATGAATTGGTGCAAGCAGCCGATGTAGGAAAAGCTTGTAGAGCTCAGTGGATAGTCCTCTAGGTTGCTGAGGTAGGGCATCGACATCAATGCCATCCAAAACATGGAGTGATCTCTTAAAACCCACAGGAACAGCCCGAACTGGAGTTCCAAGAGAATTCTTGAAGGATTCCCAAAAGGCTATTTCTTGTTCCTCTCCATATCCCCTAGTGGCAAGTATAATAGATTTTACAAGAAGCGCTTTACTCTTAGGTCCCACAGCAATTAAACCTAGGCCTCTTTCGTTACGTTTTCGCCACAATTGGGTTTTGACTACACGAAATGGTTGTGATCTCCATAGATAGTATCCAACAAGTTGCTCAATTCGGGAGACGTGTTTTTAGCCATGGGTAGTACCTGCGCCATATATCATAATTTTGCCAAAACAAAATTATTGATGTGCTACACTTTCTATAGAAGTGTCAAGTTCCGAACAAGATGTGCAGTGGTATTCAGCCGAATCAAATTTATTTTGTGATCCCAGTTGCGAGCAATCATCGACGTAAATGGTTTGGAGAAGATCATGCCGAGAATCTTCACACTATATTGTATCCGGATATCGAGAAATGTGTGATTAGTCGGCCACGATCCAAGAGGGAGCAGTTGCGACTTTGCGGTGTTCATTTTGGCATTAGAAGCTGCCTCATAAAGTGTGATGGGGGTATTCACCATGGTAAGGCCTCACGCCTACGGATGAGCAGCCTGACGTCATGAGCATAAGCCCAGGCACAAAATAATCGAGCTGGTGTGACAGACCCAGTTAGATTAGCCTGAAGATAGCGAGGAAAGGGTTCTAAAGAATGGGAGAAGAGAATAATAGATATTGGACAACTCTGGCGTACAGAGTAAACTTTATAGGCTTACTGAAGTATCCATTGACTTGCACCTTCGAAGTCATCTCACTGTATACGGTTCTGATTGCAGATATTAGCAACGATGGAAGTTTGAATTTCTGAATCACTTTAAACATATAAGTATGGCCAACTCTATCAAAGGCTTCTTCAAAATCCAGGCTGACCAACACAGCAGCCTCCGACGGATTCCGTTCATAATGGAGAATCGTATCTCGGAGTACCAGAAGGTTGTATATTATAGTCCTGGCCGGGATGCCACATGTTGGTCCGGAGGTTACGATTGTAGGTAGAATAAGTCTTAATCTGGATGCAATTTTGCAGTCGGTGTTTAAAGGTGTTGTGGGTCTATAGTCCCAGACACTCACTGGAGACCTTTTCTTTGGGATTAAGATGACAATGCCATCTGCGAATCCAGGGCAACAGTGCGATCCAATAAGGATCTCATTTTCCAACTCTACAACTTCTGCTTTGATTACATTCCAAAAGGTCTTGTAGAATGAATCAGGCCGTCTTCTCCTGGGCATGAATGGAGGTTATCGGAATTAATGGTGTGCAGTATATCGGTGACAGAATATCGCTGATCTAAGGAACGCTGTTCCTCGACAGTTATACCGGTGTCAACATATTGGAAGAGCTCCTCCATGGCATCATTGCGTAGGTCAGTCGTGTCAAACATGGTGCTATAAGACGTATTGATAGTCTGTAGGATTTGATGCACAGAGGTGACCTTGGCGCCTTCCGTTGTCAGAAGAGCATGGATGCAACGACCACTACCAGCACATTTCTCCTTAATAGTATGAAACAAACAACCTTTCTCCTGTGCAACGACGGAGTCATGAGTCCGCGAACGTGTCATAGTTTCCGCCAAAATATGTTTCTGCATTTCCACGAGCTTCCGTTTCACAGCTTGAAGGCGATGGGATACGCCCTGACCCTAATGTTGTCTAGAGAGAAGACCCATTAATGTTTCTTGGTAAAAGTCTAAGTTGTGACGTCGTCCAATTGCCCTCTCACGACCTTTGTGCTTGAAGAAGGTCATAATACCAGGCTTAAATATACGTCGCCATTTGTCCACCACCGACAGCGGGGAGCGTCGAGCTCTACCCTAAAGACTTTGCCACAACTTGAAGAAATCAGCAGCAATAATGGTATCGTGTAATAAAGCTTCGTTTAATTTCCAATAACCTCTACCATATAGCGGAATGCGACTCTCAGCTTTTAATTGCAGTTTGACAGCATTGTGGTCAGTAAAGGCAACAGGTAAAACACGCACTGTATGAATCAGAGAGTTGAATTGAGCGCTTAGATAGAAACGATCTATCCTTGACGCACAGTTCGCTCGACAGTGAGTAAATTCTACAGACGTAGCGTTCATATTTTCACAAACATCCCAAAGACGTAGCGCTGATACCAGCTGATCCAATGCCAAACACTTGTTATAACCAGGACGCTGATCCATAGCATGTAGCATGCAATTGTAGTCGCCACCGACTAAAAAAAGGACATAATTCCATCTCAAATAATCGGGTAGAATGTTGGTTATAAATAATTCTCGCTCATGGCGCCTATCACTATTTGAAGGCAGGTATAGGCTAAGTAGCAGCATGTTGTCCATTCTAGCACTTATAACACGATCACTAGGATGCATCTCTATCTCGGCAAACGTCAAACCTGCTCTGTACAAAATAGCAGTACCACGAATATGTTCTCCAACATTCACCACATAACTGTACTGTGGACCCATTAGCCAAAGTCGGTTATATTAACTTCTTGGAGGAAAACTATATCTAAATCATGAGTCCGCACAAAATGAAGGAAAAGAGCCTGTTTGGAAATGCAGCGTAGGGAGTTGATGTTAACAGTGGCAAAAGTACGTAAGACAACCATAAAGCAGGCCAGAAGTAAAACAGAGCTGGTATAGTGGTCATAGTCCAAGATGTATCTATCATTTTCAACGGCATGAACATGTGTTCCTGAAACCCGTGGAAACTTTTTCGGTAGGCTTCTAGACCGAGAAGGAAAGTGCTTCCGGAGTCGAGGGTCTCTCACGGTCTCCCATGCGATATCAGACTCCGTTTCTTCGGTGCCCTCTTCCTCACTAACAGTTCTCTCCTAACCTGCACAGGTTCATCGGAATCCATCTCACCCCATTGCTGGTGTTCAGTTATTACACTGTGTGGTGGATCGCAGAGGTCAACCATGTTCTTTTCGCCACTAGTAGGCACCACAACTACAGAAGATCGTGTAGGGGATGAGTCGCCCATTTCTGCTACTTCTGAGTGAATATTGACAGCTACCGGTGCGGACATAGATGTCTCCTGCACCGCCGCAGACACATCATCACGCATACAACTGGTAGCCAGGTAAACTTCCTCTGTAGGTTTAACATTAGAAACAGGCTCTATATCACTAACTTCAGTAGTGGGCCCATTTGACGTACTGTTTGTTTACATTCCTCTGCCACCCGAACGCTAACTTCTCTCACTTCATCGCTGAGTAACACAGCCCTGCGTGAGGCAGAGACAGGTAGTACAGACTTTTTGTATGGGCACTGTGAGCGAAAATGAGAAGCTTCCCCACACACATAGCAAGTTTGCGGTTGTCCTAGGTAGGTCACACCAACAGGAAACCCACGCACTACTACTGTAGACGGAATTTCTTTTTTTAATTCCATTCGTACAGAACGAACACCAGACTTGACGGGGTACTTATAACCTGCGTTCCATTATTCTTCTTGAACCTCCAGTATTTTCCCATATTGTGAAAGTTTCTGTTCTAGAAGCGTGTGAGTGATCTCAGGCATTTACAACTCGGACATTTACAATACGGCAGTCAGTTGGGCCCATATTTACCATTAGTATTTCACTATTCTCATAACTGGACTTTGCAGCCCCTTGGAATTGCTGTAAATATCTTTCATAGTGTGTTACAGATATACATTTTATAAAAACTGATTTTTCTCCAGAATGAAACTACCTGATCAGTTTCATGTAGTCGTGAATCCAGTCATGCACTTCCATCGCGCTGAGTCGACGTTCAGCTCCTCAAAATAAGATTTGCAAAGTATTTTGCCGTCGAATTGCCTCCATCATTAGAACTTCTTTCCTTGTAGAACTATAGACTCACACAAAACAATCTATTTGACGTTCCTTAACTCCACTCGAGTATGCGCGGACAGACAACCTCTCGGTCCGCTAGCTGCAACCAGACTGTGACTAAGAAGAGCGTTCAAGAAACATCAGTTAGGGAAGTTTATCATAGCAGAATTCAACATATTTACCATTTCGCACCTCAATGACCTATGCCAATCGTATTCGACATAAATTGTCTTCCTTAAAGAGATATATTTATGTATAGAATAAGATTTCTTACTGTTTACCAGTTATGCAAAAGTTAGTGAGAATGAAGGGGACTCTAGAGATTATGCTCTATATAAGTTTCATTTGTCACGAAAATCATTTAAGCTTTGAGACATTTTTGAAGCTACCAAAATTTTCAAAAACAATCTGATGCGCTGCATTCACTTTACTTTCCCTACATCTCTGTAACAAATTATTGTTAATAAACGTAATATTCTATCCGTTTGAAATCCATTTTTATGCATGGCCAGAAGTTTACAAATTTAAGTATTTTAAATTTGAAACGAATAACGAGGAATGCCTCAGAAATGGTGAACTCCACGGAAAAATGTGTGCTTTAACGAGATGCACATTTTTTGTGTAGTAGGTTTTTGTCTATCTGTTTCGGTGTACTAGTTACGCAAAATTTAGAAAATGTCATCCAGAATAGAGAGCCATAAAAGGCTATTCCCAGAAAATTCAAGATATACATTTATTTGTCATTTAAGTATACCTAAAATACGGTATTACAATTAAAAATGTTCCAGCCGTTTTTGAAAAATCAAAATTTTAGGAAAATATTCCAAGTAAAGGGTAGTTAGGGGTGGAGGGATTTTCTTGAAAATCTTTGTATCGCATTCATGGAAAATGCCAAACTTAAATACCAAGTCTGGTATTTAACGTCTTTTCGTTTTTGAGCTATGCTGTCCACGGAAACGCGCACACCCACATACACACACGCATGCACACACATACATACACACACACACACACAAACGCACACACACGGAAATGTTTCTAAAAATTGTTTTTCTTTATTCAGGGGGACCCAAAAAAAGTATTTCCAGTGAAATCTCGTTATCGAATTTTTGGGTGCAATACAATAGCTTCTCTCTACACTATGTACATAGTATACCTAGGTGGTATTTAATCGGCGACTTTTTTGCGTTTTGCAATTTAAAACACACACGCACACAAACATACACACACACACACAAACAGATACATGCGCGCACGTAATTTTTTTCCTTTAAAACTTCTTCTTTTTTTCTTCCTTTTTTGATTCAGGAGGTCTAAAAACATGTGTTTTTGCTGAAATCGAAAGGTGCATTTCGGGTAGTATACAACACTTTCCTAAATGCTATAAATAGAAGTATTGAAAGTAGAATTCTGATGTGATATGTTCATGTAGCATTCTCTCTCATTATATATTCACGCACATTTTATAGTATTCATAAAAAGTCATTGTTCTAATCAGATTACATTACTCAGGATATATTTTTCCCCCAAAAATGATTTTAACTTATACAAGAAATGATTAGTTAGAACATTTGAATGTTTATTCATGCTAATAAGTATTTTACTTTCTCTAGCTCTATGTATGCATAGTAGCTAGATAAGGTATTGTATTCCACCCAAAAATTCTATGTCGAGATATCACTTGAAATATATGTCCCTTGAGTCCGAAAAAAGCATTTTTAGAAAAAGATGTGTTGTGTGTGTGTGTGTTTGTGTGTGTGTGTGTGTGTGGACAGGAAAACTCAAAAACGAAAAGACCTTTAAATACCAAACTTGGTACTTGGTATTTATGTTTATTATTTTCCAAGGATGCGATACGAAGGTTTTGAAGAAAATTGCCCACCACAAACTACTCTTTACAAAGAACATTTTTTGAAAATGTTGTTTCTCGCAAAAATTGCCTTAACGATTTTGATTAAAATAGCGTATATTAAACATATGAATATAACAAATAAAATGTATATTTTGAGTGTTCTGGGAATAGCCTAGGAAGACCTCTTTATTCTGGATAAGTTTTGCAGAATTTTGCATAACAATTAAACTGTAAGAAATAGACAAAAGCATACCACACAAAAAATGTAGTTCTCGATAAAATACACAGGTATGTCATGCATGCTTTTCTTGTACAGTTGACCGTTTTCGAGATATTCCTTTTTATTGGTTAATTTTTAAGCCATAGCTTTTCTCAAGCGGGAACATGCAAAGTGCACTGAACTTCAATTGTTTCAAATAGCGGTCAGCTTTTAAAAGATTTGACTATCGTTTTAGCCTAATGTACTCCCTTATTTATCTTCTACTTACAAGGAAGCAAGTAATAAGACAAATTCTGCTAATGTTTATCTCGATTGGCGTAATGTAGATAAAATAATAATCTTTTGTAAGAATATTTTTCAAGAATAGTTTGTTATGGAATAGCTACAGAAAATAATGTGCATGCGTCAGATTTTTCTGTGTAAAGAAAATAATATCACGGTTTACATTTACATAATTTTCTCTAACCTTAGCTTTGTTTTTTTTACATTTTCTACAAACTATTCTTGCCTAAACAAATGTTTCTATATAGGTCAGTAAATCCAGTTAAATAGCTTCAATGCGAATGTCCTGTAGATAAAGGTAGAAGGTAAGATACTGGAGTAATAGCGATCATAAAACAGGGAGCTGCCATATGCTGGCCTTGACATTCCATACTACACTAATGTCCAAAAGTTAAGCATAAATCAATATTTTATTACCAAACTATCACAAGTGTACAAAAGTTAAGCATAATCAATATATTGTTACCAATGTATCACACATGATCTGGAATGCAATAGAGTGAGAAATAACAGACAATTTTGACCTCGGGACAACTTTTTGCTTAAACACAAAATCTGACGATGATTTCCACAATGACGATAATGGTGCTGGGTGGTTAATATGGGGTGTGGTGACCCCTCATGGCTACACAGGCCCCGCAGCGCCGTGGCATGCTCTCAATAAGGTGGTTCAAGAGCTCTGCATGCAGCAGTTGCCATTCCTCACGGAGAGCAGTGTCCTCAGTCGGGGCTAGTGGTATGCAACTTGTCTTCCTAATCTATGCCAAGCATGCTCTATTGGTTTCATATCCGGGGACATCACTTGCAATCCATACACTGGATATCTTCCCTCTCAAGATAGTCGTCCTCCAAGTGAACACTGTGCGGACGTGCATCAGCGTCCTACAAGATGAAGTGTGGACCAACTGCACCTCTGAAAAGTCGCACATGTGGTTAATTTAAGCCATTTAAATGCTTCTAAACGGGAAGACATATTTTTTTCTGTGTGCATTTTCTTATTTTCCTTAATAAGACTTAATTATGCTAATGTTTATTTGGATTATCTTGCAGTAGACAGAACAATAAACATTTTAACAATAATTTGTTACAAAGATGAAGAGAAAGAATGTGAATGGATCACATCAGATTTTTTTGGCTTTTTTTCTTTTCTCTTTTTTTGTATTTTATTACTGGTTGTATATATGTTGGTTATTCATAATAACAAGGATACAGTGTTGATTCCAAACTATTTTCCTATATAAATAGCCACAAGCAACCCGAATGTGACAACTTAGATGTCAATTACATTCACGAAAAAGACAGCGGTATTTGTGGTTGTCCAGCGGCTGCTTTGGCATAGAGGCTTCCAAGTAGTTTTATTTTGTAGTGTCGTGACAGTTTTAAATTTTAAGTAACAACATTAAAAACAACAACAATAATAGTAATAATAACATGAATAATAATAATAATAGTAATAATAATAATAATATAATAAATAGTAATAATTGTAGTAATTCTTGTATGCCTTAAAACGCAGGGCAATTGCAACCAAAGTCTTAAGAATCTTATTACAATTCAAATAAGAGCAATAATTGCTTTTGAATATTTACTTTCAACACTACGTAAAGTAAATGTAAGGGAAGTATTGTATTCCACCGAAAATTTAGATGTCGATATTTCACTGTTCAATGGAAGTATGTGTTTTAATGTCCCTGACTATATATAAAAAAATAAGTCATACAAACGTACGTGTGTGTGTGTGTGTGTGTGTGTGTGTATGAATAGCATAACTGAAAAACGAAAAGGCCGTTAAATATCAAACAGTACTTAAGTTCACTATCTTCCAAGGATGCGACAAAAAGACTTTCAAGAAAATCCTCCTCATCCCAAAACTATCATTTAGATGAAAAACTACTGGGTTAAATATCCGGTGTTTTCCGTATTATGACGGTTTATACTATAAAATTGTGCTATGTAACAAAATAATTCAGAAAAATACCCATTCATGAAAACTGAAAATTGCCTTCAATCACAAATTTTAACGTCCTCTTCCATTGAGGAAATTTTGCTTGTTTCTATTTCTTAAATCAGTGATAACCAAATGGCGGCCCGCGAATAAATATTTTATTTTTTCCTTTTTTAACCTCCTGCATAGAAGTTAGTGTAGCTGGCCATCATAATGTACCTGAATCGAGATTTTACTTTAATTATAAAATATTTTCATTAACTATTTTTCGACTTCATATATTTCGCAGTATAAGTTAGCGGATTTTTGAAAGTGCGCTCACACAAGTGGAATCCTCCAAAATGGATTGGCAACACTGTTTACACTCCTGTGTCACTTCTTACTGGATCTCGCATCCTTTATCAGCTCGGGATAATATGAAACACAGTAGGTCAACAGTTGCTCTTCTGCATTCATACGAGCTTGACGTAACATGTTTTCGAAATATAGGAAAGTAGATACTGAAAATCGTAGTTCAAGACAGAATGGGAATTCGACTATTTGCTTATTGAGAATAAGGTTGGAAAACCTCAAAGCTTAGTTTGTCTACAAGTGTTGTCCGTTCTCAAGGAATATAACCTCAAAATACACTACATCACGAATCATCAGAAGAAATACAATGACAATTCGTGTAAGTCACGCAAAATAGTGATTGAACAACTTAAGAAGAAAGTTAATCAGCAGGAAAGTGTAATTGGCAATGTATGCAAAATACAGGAATTATCTCTTTTGGTTTCTTATGTAGTTTCCTATGAATTAATGAAAGCTAAAAATCCTTTGTCATGCTGAGAATTAGTAAAGCATTGCGCAATTAAAATGGCAGAGGCATTTAATGAGAAGTGTAAAAGAGAATTTCAAGCTATTCCTTTGTCAAAGTAGACTATGACTAAGAGAACGGAAGATTTAAGTTTTCAGTTAATTGACAGTCTAATATCTGTTATAGACTCTTCTGCTATTTTTCATTGACTCTTGATGAAAGTAATGATATATCAGATGCATACCAGCTTCTTATTTATATTAAGGTAGTGAGGGAAGAATTTACATCTCTTGAGGAGTTATTGAAGGTTCGCTCTTTACACGGAAATACAAAGAGGGAGGACATAATTAATGCTGTTCAAGGCGCATTGGAAGAATATGGTGGATTTGAAAAGTTGTCTTGTGCATGTATGGACGGTGCGAGAGCAATGGTTGGGAATAAAATTGGCTTTGTTGGTTTGTTGAAGCTAAAAGTTAATGTTCCTAGCTTATAGTGTATCGTTCATCAGGAAAGCTCTGTGTGCAAAGTCCTTAGATCTGTCTGAGGCCATAGCTACTGTAGTAAAAATAAAAATTTGATTAAAGGAGGACACCAATATCTCACACACCGTAAGTTTCTTGCATTCTTGTAGGAAATAAATTCTATTTATGGTAATCTACTCTTACATGCTGAAGTTAGGTGGCTCAGTTGAGGGAAATGCTTGTTATGAGTTTTTGAATTGAGAAATGAAATCTTTTAATTTCTACGTGACAATCTTACACATTCCCTTTAATTTCAAAACAAACACGAAAATATTGTAATTTTTCAAGATTTAGCATTTCTGACAGACATTACTCAATATTTAAATATACTTAATTTGAAATCGCAAGGAAAAAACCAGACAATTTTTGTAATGGTGAGATTTGTAGATGGTTTCAAGAAGTTAAATCTATTCCAGCAGATGTTGAAGGCAGTTAGTTTGTCAGTTCTCCTGTGTTACACAACTGTATGAAGAACAAAAAGCCAGTTTTAAGAAATATGTTCAATTTATTGAACATCTCATTTTAGAATTTTTGGTAGATTTCAAGATGTTGAAGTATTTCAAGCACAGATGGAACTTTTTAACAGTACCATGAGATGTAAAGTAGAGTGCCATCCCGAGGATGTACAGTTAGAACTATGTGAGCTCCAATGTGATTCATCTCTTCAAACAACAGAGGCAACTGGTGTTGGTTTTTGGAAACTCATTTTAAAGGAACGTTTTCCACTTCTTAGAAAGTGGGCTTTAAAACTTACTTCCATATTTGGTAGTGGTTACATATGTGAACCTGCCTTCTCTAATATGAAACTAGTGGAATCAAAGTCTCCTCATATTCTTAAGATTTCAACCTTATATTCCTTTCTGAACTTAAAGTGGATTTTAAATATCTTGTAAAAGATTTCAAAAAACGTCATTGTTCCCATTATAAAACAATGCTTACCCCATGACTGTGCATGTAATTATATTAAAAATAATATACTCTTAAGTTATGATTGCTGTTATTTTATTTTTAATATAGTTACTATTAACTTTCCTGGCCCTCAAGTAAGGTCTTTAATGTATTCTGGCCATCATTGTCTTAAATAAAGAAGAGAACATCTCATCTTTATAAAACAAGCCTGTATGCTATTGTTGTCAAGCTCTTGACAACTCCATGTTTCAGATTCATAAAGAAAAGCAGCCACGGTCGTTTTGTAAAACTTCATTCGTATTTCATGTTTACTTTCTGTACTTAGTACGTAGTGCATAGGTAGAAAAGGTATTGCATTCCACCCAAAAATTAAATACTGACATTTCATTGTAAGTATATGTTTGGAAGGGGTCTTTTTTAGAAAAAGATCTGCATATGTGTATGTGTGTGTCTGTCTGTCTGTCTTTAGACTGCATAGCTCAAAAATGAAAAGAGTATAAAACACCAAACTTCCCTTTAGGGAGAAATTTTTTGAAATGTTTACTTTTTCTCAATAATAGCTCTAACGACTTAGATTAAAATACCATATATTAGAGATATTTACATCACAAATAAAATGAATATTTTGAATTTTATGGGAATAGCTTCTGAACAACTGGTTAACTGTAAGAGATAGACCAAATCTTACTTAAAAGAAAGGAGATCTCGTTAAAACACACAATTTAGGTGTCATTCATTTTTCATACATTTCCAAGATATTTCGTATTTCTATTTTAAACTACCTAACTTTTCTCAAACGGGATGTCACCTTTCGTTTAATCTCTTTTGTTTTACTGCAGTCCGTGCAATGCAGACCGAATTCAATTGTTCACCTAGTGACCAGCTTTTAAAAGATTTGAATATTGCTTTAAGCTAGCGTATTCCCTTATTTTTCTTCTGCTTAGAAGGAAACAAGTAATAAGAGAATTTCAAATAATCTGTATCTTGATTGGCATGAGATAGATAAAAGAATCGTTTGTAAGAATAGTTTGTTTTCAGAACAGGTAGAGAAAGTCATGTGAAAGGAACAAATCAGATTTTGTTTTTGTTTTAGTTTTTAGGCTTCCGTCTATTGTTGCACCATAGGTAGTTTATGTTGAAAAACATTTTCATATCACAACTGACATATGTTCCTATGTATTTTAATATTATTATAATATCATTACCTTACAAGGACTTTATTTTTGTTATATTTCTGGAAATTTAGCAATTAGTATTCGATAAAATCTAAATGATAAATCCTTATTTTCCTGATGATTAGCTATAGAACAAAAGGAATATCCAATTTCATACGTTTCATAGCTAGTTTTAGTAAAGGGTAAATTTGATATAAGTACAAAGGTTAATAGTAATAATAATAATAATAATAATAATAAATAATATATTAAATTCATTGTATACATTTCGTTTGCTTAAGATTTAATTGAAATAGTAAATGAATGTACGGATTGTATCTATACGCTAAGAAGTTGCGAGATTGCAGGGTGTACTGAATGGAAACGTCAAATCATTCAGCTGTTTCACTCAGTTCACAAGAGCACTGCAATTAGCTATGACGTTTTGGCAGCATAATCTTTTATTGTTTCAATTGTATAGGCTCTGTTTCGATTTCTGTAGTTATATCAGGAACTTTGACTTAAGAAACCACCAAATTATTCTCTGCAGGTTTCTGATTTTTTAAAATTTTTTCCGCATAGTACACGATACATAGAGAAGGTATCGCATTCCACCCAATAATTTGACACAGAGATTTCACGGAAATACAGTTCTAGAGTCCCCTTTATTCAAACCAATTATTTTTAGAACAAAGCCCTTCGAGCGCGTGCGTGTGTGAACACGATAACTCAAAACGAAAAGTTAATGAAATACCAAACTTGGTATTTAATTTTAGTATCTTCCAAGGATACAACACGTAAATTCTGAAGAATATCCTCCCATTGCAAACTACCGTTTATATCGAAAAACTTGCAAACATTTTTATTTCCTCTAAAATGGTTTTGATTAAATATCGTATATTAAAGATATTTACATGACAAATAAAATGTATCATGAATTTTCTGGGAATAGCCTCTGAAGGCATATTTTTCTGGATGAACTTTGCGGAAGGGTGCATAACTGGTAAACCTTAAGAGATAGACAAAAACTTACTTCACAAAAAAATGTAGAGCTCGTTAAAATAGACAATTTATGTTATGTACATGTTTTTTTTTCTGGAGTTGACCATTTTTGAGATATTCCTTGTTATTGGTTTCAGTTTTAAATACCTATACTTTTCCAATATGGAAATTTGTCAACTCCTGGCCATACAAACAAAGGAACTTCAGTTACGTAGCAACCAGAGTTTAAAAGATTTTACTATCCCTTTAGACTATGATACTCCTTTATTTCCCTTTTATTTACATACGACCATTTCTGATACTTTTTTTTCGCGATTGGCATGAAGTAAATAGAAGATTATGCTTTTAAACAATAATTTGTTGCAGAGATGTAGATAAAGTCATGTGAATGGAATACATAACATTTCTTTTCTTTTCTTATTTTTAATTAGGAAAAGTATTCAAACTCATTCTCACATTTATACTTCCGGACACTGCGGAAGATAGGGAATAATTCAATAGTTCAAAAGTAAATTCTTCCGTCCCAGTCGGGAATTCAGTTCAGTCCTCAGAGTTGGAGAAGCCAGTCGATAATGGAGGTAATATAAATATATATATATATATGTGTGTCCATGGAGCTTAAAGTAACTCGACATTCGTCTTCTTAGGATAAGGAAAACCCCGTAAAAACCTTAAACGCTATCTCCACACTACCCAGGCGGGCTATATGTTGTTGTTTCCTTTTAAAACAACGTTTTTAGAGGGGGGGGGGAGAATGGGTATTTATATATTTCTTTTGTGTCCACAACAATAGAATGGAGCCTGAAATGTGGAATTTGGCTATGAAAGCATCCATACATACAATTAATAATGTGGTTTTGTCTTTTTAATTACACACCTTTAACAAACTTCTGATGCGATTTAGAGCATATGATCCCTTTTCCAAAATCGCGTACACTGGTGGCCCCACCCTTGTTTTTCGCTCCACACGTTTGCTTGCGTCATACTCGTATGACGCTCTCATGACGTCATCGGTCGCCATGGCTACCGACGTCAGGCGCCACCTTGGCAGCAGCGTCTCGTCACTCGGACCGTTATAATGCAATACTAATACTTTCTTTGGAGCACCGACGCATTCGATGTAAAAACAGGTATTATGGATGATAATTTATCATTGCTTATAGGTTGTGAAAACCTGGCAATTGATTGCGGTGGCGCACATGAGTACTTGAATCAAAGATGCAGACACGAATCCTGTTTACGTTCTTCTTCCCTTAACACCGATGAAATATATACGCGAGTCGTTTATTTAATATATCTACTGTACCTATTATGATATTTACTTTTATTTTTCTTCTAAAATTCAAACACAAAAAGTAATTCTCACTGCAAGCATGCATTACTGTGCGCCTACCTTCTCTTGGGCGCTTGGATCCCTGGCTTCCTTCGGTAGGTTTCGCGAATTTCGAAAGCAGAGCAGAGCGACAACATTTGAGACAAGTAGTACGGTATATAGCAAATATCTAGTGGTATCAACGCTAAGGTTTCATTCTAAGGTAGACCCCGGAGTTCGCACACATGCACGTGCGCTGTGTTTCGTTTAATAATTCAGCTAATTGGCCTATTCACCATGAGGAATAAACTTTCTATGGTTGACAACACTGCGGAAAGATAGGCAGAGAAGCTCGCTCTCTTCTTTCTATCGGCCCTCGCGTTCCCGTAAAAGTGCCCCAGGAAAGGACTGCACATAATTCTTACAGTACTTAAATAAATACAAGTGCTACTTTATTCTACCCAAAAAAAAAAAATCGGTTTCAGCTTTCACCGGAAATAATGTGTTGATAAACCCCGAATCCAAAAATGAACTTTCCGAAATAGATACCTGTGTGTGTATGTATGTATGTATGTATGTATGTATGTATGTATGTATGTATGTATGTATGTATGTATGTATGTATGTATGTATGTATGTATGTATGTATGTATGTATGTATGTATGTATGTATGTATGTATGTATGTATGTATGTATGTATGTATGTATGTATGTATGTATGTATGTATGTATGTATGTATGTATGTATGTATGTATGTATGTATGTGTGTATGTGAGTATGTGTGTGTATGTGTGTATGTGTATGTGTGTATGTGTATGTATGTGTGTATGTGTGTATGTGTGTATATGGGTATGTGTGTGTGTGAATGTGTGTATTGGGTATGTGTGTATGTGTGTATGTGTGTAAGTGTGTGTATGTGTGTGTATGTGCGTATGTGTGTATGTGTGTAAGTGTGTGTATGTGTGTAAGTGTGTGTATGTGTGTATGTCTGTATGTGTGTAAGTGTGCATGTGTGTATGTGTGTGTATGTGTGTATGTGTGTAAGTGTGTGTATGTGTGTAAGTGTGTGTATGTGTGTAAGTGTGTATGTGTGTATGTGTGTATGTGTGTGTATGTGTGTATGTATGTGTGTATGTATGTGTGTATGTATGTATGTGTGTGTATGTATGTATGTGTGTATGTATGTATGTGTGTGTATGTATGTATGTGTGTATGTATGTATGTGTGTATGTATGTATGTGTGTATGTATGTATGTGTGTATGTATGTATGTGTGTGTATGTATGTATGTGTGTGTATGTATGTATGTGTGTGTATGTATGTATGTGTGTATGTATGTATGTGTGTATATGTATGTATGTGTGTGTATGTATGTATGTGTGTGTATGTATGTGTGTGTATGTATGTATGTGTGTATGTATGTGTGTGTATGTATGTATGTGTGTATGTATGTATGTATGTGTGTATGTATGTATGTGTGTGTATGTATGTATGTGTGTAAGAGATACATAGACAATAACTTACTTAACATAAAATGTAGAGCTCGTTAAAACACATGATTTATGTTACATACATTTTTTGATTCAGTTAATTTATTTCAGTTTTAAAATATTTATAATTTTCTCTTATGGGAATTTGTTAACTTCTGGCCATAGCAACCAGGATTTAAAAGATTTGACTAACACTTTAACCTATGGTACTCCCTTATTTCGCTTCTACTCACAAGGAAGCAAGTAATAATACTATTTCTGCTAATTTTTTCTCGATTAGTATGAATTAAATAGAAGAATAAGGTTTTTAACAGTAATTTATTGCAGAGATCTACAGAAAGGCATGTGAATATAACACATTAGATTTTTTATATTTATTTTCTACGAAATTAAGAGTTTGTTATTCTTCCTAGGAGTAGCTTCAGAAATAATCATTTTGAATAGTTTCTGCGTAACTGATAAACCTCAAATGGGATAGATACGCTTATATATTTGCAGCAAAAAATAAATTGTAAATATTGAATTCTGAAGACTTTTTCATTTTGATTGATGTTTGTGTAACTGGTAAACTGTAAGAGATATGGTTAAAAGAGTACGGTTACTACATAATCCTACATAATACGTTAATACACATTTACAATGTATATCATATACAATTTTTGTGCAGAGTTAACAATTTCCAAGTCTTTTTTTTTTTTTTTTTTTTTTTTCAATTTTAAACTAGTAAAATTTTTCTTAAACGGGAAGTATCTTCCGTTTCATATCTCTTTTGGTATACTTCTGGCCAGGCAAAAATAACTGAATGTCAATTGTGTCACATAGTGAGAACTTTTAATATTTAATTATCGCTTTAGGCTATTATATTCCTTTGTAATGAATATAAGTCTTTGTAAGAATAATTTGTTTACAGAATAGATAATAAAGTCATGTGAATGATACAATAAGATATTTTAAAGAATAGTTTGTTGAAGAGTATGTATCATGTAAATGTAACACATCGTAACTTTATTTTTGGGAAGGAAAAGCGATATACACAAATTCACTTTAACCATCCATAAACAAAATGATACGGTTAGCGCAGTTTGGGTTGGATTCTCAGTGTTTTTATTGAGCTTTTCTAGCTCTTTTTGCCCTTTTGTATGAGTATTTTTTGCAGGTCCAAGTGCTGTAGCGAAATAAATGTCTGCACTAGATAAATCTTTGTCTTCATTTTGTACGGCGGGCGCTATCTTCTTTACACAGAACCTCGCTTAGGAAGTTGCAGAAGAAGTGTTCGTCTCTTTGACTTCTTTAAAAGGACAATTTGAAGATACTATTCATTACATTTGTCTTTGGTTAGTTGCGCTACCGCTAGACTCAGATTTCGGGAACCTTTATGAAAACGGGAATTCTTTGCCTCTCCCACTATTGACTTAAATAGCGCTTCCCAAATCTTTTTATTTGATTATTTTTGTTTCCAGTCGCATTTTATCTGTTTAATTTTTACATTTTTACACTACTATGTACACAGTAGGAAGAGAAAGTATTGTATTCCACCCAAAAACTTGATATCCAGATTTTTTGAAGTCCACTGAATCAAAATAAGCACTTGTATAAAAAGGGGCGTGTATGTGTGCGCAAACGCACAATCAAAAACGAAACTTCGAATAAATAGCAAACTTAATATAGTTCAGCATTTTCCAAGGATACGACGTGAAAGCTTTGAAGAAACTCCTTCTACCCGAAACTAATTTCTATATGCAAGATTTTTTGGAAAATGTTGATTTTCCTAAGAATGGATCTAACGATTTTGACAAATGCACCATATGTTTAAGATGAATTTATGACCAATGAAATTATCTTGAATTTTCTGGGAATAGCTTCTGAAGACAGTTCATTCTAGTTGAATTTTTGATTTAAGTCAGAAACTGAACGTGACATGTTCTGAGAATTTTGAGCACGAACCGTCACCTTCACTGTTTACCATATGTCAACAACATTATCAGAGAGGTGACCCTGCTGTAAATTAATGAATTGCTCATTTTAACAGCTGATACAATTGAGTTTAATTTTCAGTCTTCAATACTACCTTACACAACTTTAATACCTTATGATGTCAATTACAACGTCACGATGTTTCTTTTCACAAACGAAGCTCGTTTTTCTCTCAGAAAATTGTGGAGACTACCCTTAAAGTAAAGTAGATCACGATCGTGATATTAATATCTTAAGCATTTTTTTTATAAGCAATTGTATACTTTACAAACCATCGCCTTTCTTTTGTAACATTGTTCAGGATTTTCCCTCTTAAGGCGAGTTTTAACACTGCCGTTTCTTTGAACGCTAACAACTGATAAATCCGCATATTATTTTGCATTTAATGTCATCAAATTATTCACCAGCGCATTCGGATTATGTTTCATTAACACGTGAAATACATCCAAGGCACTGTTTCGCCACTTCATCACTCTTGAGGTGGATATTGTAACTTAGCACTCATTTTCACAACACTAGCCACTAATCACCTCTTGAAATAAGGTCCATTTTACTGTTTATTGACGTCCATCATTTCAATAACTATTGGTTATTTGGCCTTTTCCAGTTTTCAAATGAAGCTTCAAATGTATCGCGAATCTATTTCCTAGTAAACTTGGGTAATTACACTGCACACTGCTTGTAGCTACGCCTTGAACGATGGCGCGCGAGCGTATCTTATCGTCTGCTTAGTAGCAAGTACCAACATTGTAAATGTTTACCATATACGCTTCTTTTTGTATATTTCGTTCGGGAGGTTTATAGATCAACTTTGTTTTCAAATAAGAAGACATTCACACTTAAGAAATGTTTCATATTATTTACTCTTACACGTGAAGAGATCTTGGATAAATATTTTTGTCAGGGATTTGACTCAAACTTTAATTTTTACTTATTGTCAGTTCTTATTTTTTCATTGCGCATGCGCAGCAAATTACCACAGAGGATTTCGTGTCCTAAGAGAACCTTCCCCTCCCGGCCCCTTGAACCCCGCACCCAGAAATTAACTACAACTGAGAGCATTGAATTCTTCTGCGCGTGCGCAATGGATGACCACAAAATAGCTTGTGTCCGAAAAATGCGGCCGGTGCACAGTAGGTTTAAATTTACACAAAATACGTTATAGATTATAGCATTTTACCAATAATATAATGGAGAAATTACTGTCTGAAATTGTTGTAGGGAGGGCACGTGCCCCTAAAGGGCGACCGCCACTGACTGTAACTAATTTAATGTTCATACGGAGAGCGGCATTATTGCAGCAATCACGCTGTTTCTTGTTAGCTTATCTACCTAACTGTCTGGGTAAATGCGAATGTTAAACATAGGCAAAATATCCACAGTAGTGTAGCCTTTCACTGTAAATGCAAAAGAGAGCGAGGGATTTAGCGGGAAATATGCGTCACATGTACAACAAGAACGTAAAAACGCTTGGCAATAATGTAACATAAACGTTTGTTTCCATTACTAAACTGTATCACTACAAAGAGCACAAGCACATTAGCGCCAATACATCTTATTTTACCTAGTGCCATCTACCTCAAACTAGCACCCTAACTTTTATCTATCTATTTTTGAAAAGTTAGACTTTGAGGTGGACGACAATATTCTAAAAGTGATATATCCTCTATTTCTCTAAACGCTGAACGAAAATTAATACTGTAGGGAGAAAATGCTAAAATAATTGTGAATTACGCAATGAGCAGTAAAATCTCATAGTAAATTTACTTACATTAATAAAACTATTTATGAAATAAGAGCCCCCATGTAAAGGATGAAAAAGATACGTTTATTTCTGCATACATTTTTACTTAAATTATAAATTTCATCGGTTTGCGTTTTCTTCTTCAAATCTGTTGAGAGAACCTTTACAATGAGAGTAGTTTAATTTCTGCGTATACTACTCGAACATGTTTCATTGCTTAGTTCCGCTTGTGGAGAAAAATAGTAGTTAATTTCTTCTTAAGGTGATGAGCCTGTGAAATTTGGAAAATCCACATTATGTAAGATATCTCATTAAAATGTCTACCACATAATAGAGGTGATATTTTTGTCATGTATCAAAATTCTAGCTTGCAAGGCTATTTACATAATTGTATTGTCTAAATTCATTGTTCAAATAAAAATGAGCCAGGTGATATATTTTAAAACTATTCACATATAAAAATTCAGATTTTACGGAAAATAAGTTTAAAATGGATGTGGCATATCGATTTTTATATTAATCCTAATTATTTTAGAAACAAATTTACTTTTTGTACTCGCAAAATCTTGATTTTTCAAAATTTAATAATTTATTCCAATTTCTTTAGTGTACTTTTGAGAGTCAGCACAATTTTTTAAAACAAATTAGTAAAAATTGCAGAGTATTTTGCTTTTTGAATGTGAAAAATGTTGGAAAAAATTTGCGAGAAAATAAGATTTAAAGTTGGGAGTAGCTATTAACGAGCATGCGCCTGCGCAGTAAAGCGGCAGCTAATTGGTGGTTAAAGTGCGCCTCCAAAAACGGTCAACTCTAAATAAAAAGCATATATGACATAAATTATGTGTTTTAACGAAATCTACAATTTTTGTTTAGTAAGTTTTTGTCTATCTCTTTACGTTTAACCCTTATTCAAAACTCATCCAGAATAAAGGGGTCTCTGGAGCTATTCCCACAAAATTCAAAATATACATGTTATTTGTGATAGAAATACCTTTAGTGTACTGTATTTTAATCAAAATCGTTAGCCATATTTGAGAACAACAACTTTTTAAAAATGTTTCCATGTAAAAGGTAGTTTGGTGGGGGATTTTCTTGAACTTTTCGTGTCGCATCCTTGAAAGATACTAAAGTCAACGGTCTTTTCGTTTTTGAGTTGTACTGTCCACAGACACACACACACACGCAGACACACACATGGATCTTATTCTAAAAATGTTTTTTTCAAACTCAGGAGACCCCAAAACATATATTTCCGGTGAAATCTCGACATGGAATTTTTGGGTGGAATACAAAACATTCTCTATCCACTATGTACTTTCTAGCTATGTGGCTAGAGAAAATAAAAATGATACATTTTCTTAAAGTTTAGAAGTCCTATTATCTTATTATGAAAACAGTATACCTATGTTTCTAATTTTTCACAGCTTTTTAGAAATGCATAGCATTAGCTATGAGGTGTTACATTTTGTAAGCTTAAAGCATACAAGTTAGCTGTCATGTATGAAGGATTAACAGTACCTCAGAGTCATGGTTGTTTTACCGTAACCCTCGAGGGCGTCTCACTCCCCGCCCGCCCTGCCGGTCCATATGGCCACGCTCGCTAAGGCGCCTCGTGGGCAGGGGATCGTGGGTTCGTGTCCCGCTTTGGACATAGGTGTTATATCGTGCAATGTGTATGTGTTTGTGTAAAAGAACAGTAAAACCAATACTCATACAGAAAATTTAGGGGGGGGATGTGAACGGGGATACAGCGCCAAAGTCCTGACCAGACTCCCGTACTGTTTAAATAAATAATAATAAAAAAAAAAAAAAGGCTCAGCTCACGCAACTGACCAAACAATTTACATAGAAGCAGCTTGTGGGACCATAAAACATGTTCTTTTTATTTGCGTTACGTAAATCACTTTTATTAACGTTTATATCTATTTTACTAATATTGTGTCCAGATTTTTAAACTTTATCTGAGGTTTATATTGCTTCAGCCTTATTTTTATTTTTTCTACACGTACTATGTACATAGTGTATAGACAAGGTATTGTAATGCACCCAAAAATTCGATACCGAGATTTCACCGGAAATACATGTTTTGGGTACCCTTGAATCCAAAAAAAAACATTTTTAGAAAATGGTCCATGTGTCTATGAACGGCATAGCTCAAAAACGAAAAGACCGCTAAATACCAAACTTGATACTTAAGTTTGGTGTGTTCCAAGGGTGGGACAAAAGATTTTCAAGAAAATCCCTCCTGCCCTAACTACCCTTTACACGAAACTTTTTTAGAACATTTTCAGTTTTTCAAAATGGGCTCTAACGATTTTGATTAAAATGTCGTAAATTAAAGATATTTACCTGATAAATAAAATGTATATCTTGAATTTTCTGGGAATAGCCTCTAAATACTACTTTATTGTGGATAAAGTTTAAGGAATTTTGTATAAATGGTAAACCATAAGAGATAGACAAAATCTAACTTAACAGAAAATGTAGAGCCCGTTAAAACACATAATTTATGTTATGTACATTTTTTTTTCGCGGAGTTGATCGTTTTTGAGATATTATTATTGATTTCAGTTTTAAACACTTATACTTTTCTCATACGGAAATTGGTCAACTCCTGTCCATACAAAAAAAGGACTTCAGTCACATAGCAATCAGCTTTTGACTTCACTTTAAACTTAGGTATTCCCTTATTTCCCTTCAACAAGGGAAGCAAGTAATAAGACTATTTCTGCTAATACTTATCTCGATTAACATGGTGTAGAAAGAAGAATAATCTTTTGTAAGAGGTTTGTAGAGCAGCTAGAGAAATTCATGTGAGTGTAACACATCAGATTTTTTTTTATTAATTTTATGCTTTGGAGGAGAGAGCGTTCATCCTTTACCCTGTATGCGGCCTTGCTGGGTCGCACCGACAGTTACGAGTTATGTGACACGCTTCTAACTCCACCCCTTCCACAGGTCAAAATCAGACTTCTTGCACCAGTCCAGATTTACATTCCATTCAGGGCAGTCTATTACTGAGCGGTAGACAGCCGATCGACTGACACTGCTGCCATAGGTATAATTCAGACAGTGCTTTAAATTTCTCAAGTGATGTTGATAGGGTTTCCTTGCTGCGTGGCTCTGGCAATATGCTGCGGCAGTGGCATCTAATCTAAAATTAGTTTGTGTAAGATAGTATTCAAACTCGTCTCCATACTCGGATACTTGGGTCGAAACGCTTCATTTAACGCCTTTTCAGTCACGAAAATATAAATGGAGTTTTATTTATGGACGCTTTTAACTGCTGTGGTTCTCAGCGTCCCATTCTATACACCGCTCAATTTTGCTCAGAGGACTCTCTATCAGGCTTGAGGTTTGTTTACGTGCGTTAATCTACGACACGGGACCAACGGCTTTACTTCCCTTCCGAAGGAAGCCGTGCTAAGGATTTTTGCGCCCCAAAAACTCCATCGTCCTCCGCCGGGTTTGAACCCCGCCCTTGGGTATATGAAGTTAGCATGGTAACCATTACACCACGGAGGGTGGAAAAATGCTAAACTAAACGCGTGCATGTAATCAATTTAAGTTTTACTTTCTCTAGCATGTGTGTATATTGTATATAGTAGAACGAGAAGGTATATATTTCACCCAAAAATTCGATGCCGAAATTTCACCGAAAATACAAGTTTTGAGACCCCCTGAATTCAAAGAAGAAGTGTTCTTAGAAAAAATCCTTGTGTGCAAGCTCTATGGGCAGCATACCTCAAAAACGAAAAGTCTGTTAAATATCAAACTTGGTATTTAAGTTCAGAATCTTCCATGGATGCGTTTCGAGGATTTTGAATAAACTGTCTCCTCCCCCAAATATCCTTTACATGGAACATTTATAGATAAGTTTGATTTTCTGAAAAATGGCTCAAACGACTTTGTTTAAAACGCCATTATGTTTTAGATATTTTCATGTCAAATGAAATGTATATCTTGGATTTTCTGGAAATAGCCTCTGAAGACCTATTCATTCCGGATGACTTTTGTATAAATCTTAAACCGTCCGAAATAAACAAAAACTTACTGTACAAAAACGTTAAATCTGGTTAAAACACACACTATGTCAATTACATTTTTTTGTGTTAACCGTTTTGGAGTAAACCGATTCCGAGACATTTCTTGTTATTGGTTTCAATTTTAAACTAGTGAAGATTTTCCCACGCGGGAAGTCTGCTTTCGTTTCATTTCTTTTGATTTACTCCCAGGAATGGAGTAACATAGCGATAACTTTTAAAAGATTTGACTATTGCTTTACCTCTTCTTCTGCTTATAAGAAAGCAAGGTAATAAGGTTCTTTCTTATAATTTTTATTTCGATTAGCATGGCGTAGAAAAAAGAATAATATTTGGCAAGCAAAGCTTGTTTTTGGAACAGATAGAGAAAATACTATGAATGGAGCACATGGTGTTTTTTTTAGAAATATAAATTCGAAAAAAAAATCAAAAGAATCAGCGAATCATGACATGATATAATTTCCATCACGTTATATTCGCCAAATAATTTCAGGTTTTAATACATGGAAGGTAATACTATCAACACAACTTTATTTAGGTATTGGCTTTAAAAAGTTAAAGCTAACACAACCTTCTGAATATGCAACGGTTATACAAGAAGTCCTAATTCCAGATAATACGATACTATGATATATTACTTTATAGAATGAATGAGTGAAATTAAAACGATATCTTTAATCTAATGAACTGCTGCCATCATTGTATTTATAGTGGAAAGCACTGTCAAATTTTTCTATTCATAACTAAAGAGGAAAAGCATATGTTTTGAATTTATTTATAACGGCTACAGAGCCAGCTGGCCCAACTGCCTTATTATTGACGTGTACAGATATCGCTTCGTACGTTAAAAGAGTTACCTAAACTCAACGGGGATATTTTTAGTTGAAACCGGTAGTGACGAACTAGCGTAAGCAATGTTTGTTTTATCCCTCCTAACGAGTGTGACACACTCACCGTCTTTGCTGATAAGCAAAGAGGGGAAAACGAGGAACGCTCACGCCAATTTCCCACTAATCGGTTTTAACTTAAAAACAGCGATGGATTTTTTAAAATTAATTTACTATTTTTTAAACTTTTGGGCATAAAAATCCTTACGTTACTTCCTTCAGAAATTGGTCCAATGCCATATATAAATGGCACGTAAAAGAACATCAAGTCTGATGAAGAGACCTGTGAATAAAGTTAAGCAATCTTTTATTTAACAAAAAAAAAAATTAAAAAAACTTAAAAGAGCCCCGTTGAGTTTTGCAGCTCTTAACACACAAAGGGATATCTGTATATACCATACGGGTCAGTTGGCCCACTTGGTATATTTGTGATCTTCAAAGTCTGTGTTCAATATTTGAATCTATAGAAAGGCTCTAGTGTGATGAGATTCATCAGTATTAATTAAATCCTAGCTAAAACATGCTAATGACATCCACATAACAGTGCCCATTTACACTGCCTTTTCGGTCGAGTGAACAGCGCTCTGGATTCTCACCCAGCCAGGTCGGAACGGGGAATTTTTCTTTAATTGGAGTAATTCCTTTCTCCCACAGAGTCAGAAAGCATGAATGTGAATGAGTGTATTTAATAGCATAAAACTAAAAAACCATATTTAAGAAAGCTACAGATCAAGAGAGTAAAACACCAGCCATTGTTTCTCAAGTCAATGTTCGGGCTGTGACGCAACATAAATCACATCGGGTATAAATGTACATATAGCACATTAGTACATAAGCTTAAAATTAATTGTTATCTCAGTAGTTAAGATTTTTAAAAGTTGTCCTTAAATAACCGATATTATGGCACTGTGCTTGCGAATATCTGCTGGTACTCAGGTGGGTTTCTTATTAATGGGGAGTATTTTCTAAATGTATCGTTACGGCTAATTAGTATATAAATACTGCTGCTAAGTATTTTACAACTGTGTTTATTGACTCAAAAATTGGTTACAAATAAGGTCTATAACATACTGCTGCAAATTATTCACCCGCCGTGTAGACAGGTGATGGCTTGCACTCCACGGCGTGCTAACACTCCAATCAATCACGACTAACTACAATTCATGACACACAACTCACTACTCATGGCTTGCAAATCTTCCTCCTTTTATAACCAGAAAATGACGTCACAGCACACTCTAGAAGCTTGTGGAAGCCGAAACTTGAGAAAAATCCATATTTATCACGTTCCAAAGCCTGCAGCTATCGGCGCGCCGTACTTTCTGTACTATTTTGCATTTCAAGGTCTCCTACTGCACCGACTCACATACCAAGGAAAGCGATAGCACACGAATGAAACTGTTGCATATAATGACGGGCCGAACATACAATAAAGCTGGATATGAAATCATGACGGTATGCTAACAAGCTTGTGTAGGTTTGAAAGAAAATGAGTTGTATGGTCATTTAGGCTGTATATTAAAATGTATTAATTATGGCCGTAATAATTTCAAATATTAATATCTTGGCTTTAAAAAGTGATTTTTACTTTCTCTACACTACTACAATGTTAAGTACATAGTAGGTAGAGAAGGTATTTTTTTTTAAAATTATATTCATTATTTAAAGTCGCCTGACACCATAATTCTTGTACCACAAAATTCGATGTCTACATTTCACCAGAAATACAAGTGTTATAGTCCCCTTTTGTAAAAAGAAAACCTTTTTAGAAAAAGGTCCCTGTGTGTCCATGTGTTTGTAAACACGATAGCTCAAAAAGGAAAAGACGGTAAAATACTAAACTTGGTATTTAAGTTTAGCATCTTCCAAAAATGCGACTCGAAGATTTTGAGACCGATCCCCCACCCTAAACTGCATGGAAAAAATTACAAAATGTTTATTTTCTCAAAAATTGGTCTAACGATTTTAATTAAATGCAATATATTAAAGATGACCAGTAAAATGCAATGACCAGTAAAATGTATTTTCTGTGAATAATAGTTGAAGATCTCTTCATTCTGGATAACTGTTGCATTACTGATAAACCGTAGAAGATAGGGAAAATGTTGCTAAACAAAAAACGTAGATCTAGTTAAAACACACAGTTTGTCATATACCATTTTTCGTGGAGTTGACCAACATCTGCGATGTTCATAGTTATTGGTTTCAGTTTTAAAATACTTAACTTTTCTCAACTATGTCAACTAGCAATGCAAAGAAACGAATTTCAATCTCTTAACAACTCGCTACAACTCGCATAGCAACATGATTTGAGCATCTCTTCTACTTACAAGGAAGCAAGTAAAAAGCTCATGCCTGCTAATTGTTTGTCGATTAGCATGAAGTAAAGGTTTTTTAGCAATTTGTTACAGTGATGATGAGAAAATCACATGAATGGAACACATCAGAAGTTTGATACAAACATTCTACAAACATTACTAGAAATGCTTAAAGTCCCTTAAGAATGAGTATACTGTTATCATTCTATGGACGTAAACTTTGAGACAAGCTGAAAGGCGAGAGAAGACCAAAGATGTCTATGTTTATCCGAGTCTTCATTGTGGTTATGTACTTAATATAATCGAATGAATACACCATCAGATATGCTAGTCAAAAGCTTCTGATATTATTATTGTATCTCAAGCGCATTATAGAAACGGAGCCCCCAAAAGAATATATTTTTTTATATCTCTGGCTTATTTACAAATCCATAACTCTATAGAAATCACATAAGGATACCTTTTAGGCACGGCAGGAAGGACCTCTCATGTTTTCATTGTACCTGATCATTTTATTAAAATGGTGGTGGTGGAGGTGTGGTGGGGGTGGTGGTGGTGCTACTGCTGCTGTTGCATGTAATGAGCAGTGGTAATTAAGGGTGTGGAGCAGTATTGATGGTGACAATAGTGGTGCTGGCTGTTGCTAGCGGTGGTGATAGCAACAGTAGTAGCAATAGTAATGCTAACAGTGTTTGTTGGGGGTAGTAATTGTAGTGATGGGTATGGTAGTAATATTAGGTGCTGGTGGTAGTAGTAGCTGTGATAGTAATTTAGAAGGTGATAAATGTATGTCGGAGGTGGTTATAGTAATTTTGCTGTTGATTATAGTAATAGGGTGTTGATGGTATTATTAACAATAGTAGCATTAATGCTGGAATATTTTTTTTTTGGTAGTGTTTAACGCCCGCTTTAACTACTTATGGCACCGCAGGCGGTAGCTGCTGGAATATTGGAACAGTGTTAGTACTTATACGCTGGTTCTGATATTAGTAGTATGCTGTTGATTGGGTTGTTAATTGTAATGTAGCTGTGGTGGAAATGATAGCAGTATAAAAGGTAGTTGGGTTAGTGGTATTACTAGTGAGTAAATATCACTAATATTCATCATTAGTAGAGTGGTGGAGGTAGTGGGGCACTAGTGGTAGTAATGTAGTTATGGAATAATGATGATTGTTCAATGGATTAGAAATATTGTGTATAATACGAGGGTCAGCTAATAAGTCCTGGACCTCTCAATGAAAACAGTATTTAATTTTTTTTCCTTTTTTGCTTTGTTTCTCAACATAATCTCCAGAAAGGCTAATACATTTGCCGTATCGGTGTTCTAATTTTATTAAAACATCTCTGTAGTGTGATTTATGAAGGTCTTCAAAATAGCTGTTTACCGCATCAATTTTTTTGAGGTTTGGGAACAGGTAAATCTGCATATATAAAGACAAGTAAACATCTTTAGATCTAGCAAGGCCTGTGTCATTTTATTTTTCCTCTTCTAAAATCAATAGTACCAATACAAAACATGAAAAGAATGAAACAAAGAAAGGTAAACATTAAAAAACACAAAGAGTAAGTAAAACAATGGAACATTTTCGGCCTTTATTCATTCTGCAACATCCTCCCCAACCAGGGCGATCTCCAGAGGAACGATAGCTGGACAGGACGTGTGATTGCGTTGCCATATGCAGTGCGGAGTACAATTGTCCTTACATTTCCATCCCTTCCATGACGGAGGTCCTCTATGCGCGCTTTCTTCCATGTTAGGTGTGGGCACACCTCTTCATGGATCAAGGTGATGTCTTCAATTTTGAGCTGAGGCGAGTTCTTATAAGTTTGACGAACTACTTGAAAAGTTATAAGTTCTGTCAAATACTTCTTCGACCAGCGTTTCCACGTGTCATCTGCTAGTTTCTGGTGAATTGTTTTGTTACATTGTACTTCAGGCTCAACTCCACTAGGTATTGTGGTTAACCTTTGACCACGAAGAAAATGTGACGGTGTCAATGCCTGTTATTCTGCACTATTTAGATTGTGATATTGGTCTTGAGTTAAGGGCTGCTTCAATGCCTTTCTCAGACAGCGTTTCATAGCTCCGATCATCCTCTCCCACCAGCCTTCCCACCAAGCAGCTCTGGGAGCAATGAACTTCCAAGTGATGATGTTTTCTGCAAGATATTGCTTCGTTTTTGAAGCGGCGAGAGGGTTCCATAACTCAGTTACATCTCTGTTTGAAGCGTGGAAAGTCTGGGCGTGTCAGAATAAATACTATGAGGCAATCCGCGTCTCCCGGCGTATCGCTGGAGTGCATAGATAAAAATATCTTTGGCCATAGAAGTACAGACTCTAAGTGGACTGTACGAGTTGTTGCGCAGGTGAATACCGTAATATAAGCTTTCTTAACTTCGCTTCCCACCTAAATGTATACAGGGCCAGCGAAATCAATTCCCGTCACTTTGAAAAGTTTTAGTGGTGTCACTCTATCACTAGGAAGAAGGGCTTCAACTGCTTGTGTAAATGGGGCTTTTGCCAGTTTGCAAGGAAGACACGTCCCTAGTGTCCTTTTTATGCTTTGGCGGGCACAGTGAATCCAAAATTCGTCTCTAAGATCGGATAGAACAATCCGAACACCCATATGATGAAGTCTGATATGTGTGTTTCGGATCATCAAGTGAATAAAATGATGCTGCCCATGGAGTAGTATGGAGTGACGTTGTGTTGGAGATTGGCTGTTGGCAAACTGCAAGCGTTCACCAAGATGTATGACTCCGTTCCTTAAAAAAGGGTTGAAATGTGCAATTTTAGATTATTTGGGCAGTGACTGATTATGCTAGAGTGCCTGAAGTTCAGCTGAAAAAGAGTCCCTTTGCATAGTCTTAATCCAATGAATTCCTGCAGTGGAAAATTCCGAAGCAGTGGGTTTTCCAGCAGCTCTATTCTGCGTACGAGTGTTTCGTATGAATCGCAGAGTCCATGCTGTTGTGCGCAATAGTTTATTGTAAGAACTGTACCGTCCCGTGTTAACAGAGAACTTAAGAGTGTTTATCGTCAATACCTGTTTACTTATTTTCCGTATTTAGGAACTGTGATTTCAGAGACCTCATTTCGAGGCCACGAATCAAGATGGTTCTTGGTCCATAGTGGACCACTCCACCACAACGCAGACTGAAGTAATGCTGTGGCAGTAATTCCCCGAGATAAACGCTCCACTGGGATTTCTTGTCCAGGGCAGGTCTACACTGTGCCGGTGAAATAGTAGACTGAATTTCCGTAACACGGTTGCAGACGAAGGTTTTCTACCGATTAGCGTCGCTGCGAATCCATCCTAGACTGACCGTGGAATCACTCCATGTTGTCGCCTTAGTGATGTCATATCCTGTAAAATGGCAGAAGTATTTCAAAAGTGGGACACCACTCAAGGATGCCAGTAATTCAAGACGTGGGAGTACCACTTTCTGGATGGGAGACAACGTAGTCTTGCTGTAAGCGTTAGTCTCATATTCTGTCCTGACACACAGTGCTGCACCATAGGCCCTCTCTGACGCGACGCAGAACACTGGACTTGCAAAGTTTCAGGCGTCTAACTGGATATACCAATCCATCGTGGGATCGTAATGTTTGAGAGGTTAGGAAGACTTGAAATCCAGGTGCGCCATTTACATGCGATGTCATGAGGTAGAATCTTGTGCCAATCTATTCCCATCAACCGCGTATCTTGGAACAGAACTTTACCTTCTACTTAAACTGGTGAAAGTATTCCAAGTGGCTCATAAAATCTTGAGATTGTTCTCAGTATTTGTCGTTTAGTGGCTGGTTCTGTTAAAATACCAGCAGAGATATCTTGGTAGTGAAAGAATAGGATATCTGACTCTGTATTCCATTTTTCCCAGACTCCAGTTTCCCTTTTTAATTCGCGTCCCTCAGCTCTCCTTACGTTATTCAGTACTTCTGAATTATTAGCGCATTTAGCCATTGACATTTTAATTTGCTTCAGTAGGCCAGTCAACTCGAAATACAAAGGCATTGCTTGATTGTCAACTTCAACGCTGACAGCAATATCGTCCATGAAGGTACTGCTTTCCAGAATTTTTGCTGCCAGTGGAAATGTATCGTGAGATTTAGAAGGGAGTTCTCGTAGAGTAGCTGACAGTAAAAGGGGCTACATGTGAGCCCGAATGGCAAGCGCGGGAATCTGTAAGTGATAACATCTTCGCTCGTTCTCCAAGATACATTTTCTTTAGTGCCTCGAAACAATAAGAAGGGACCTGCCGTGGAGACTGTGGATGTAGTGTTGGATCCTAAATATTTGGAATCTGTTAGAGTGGAATTGTAGTTCCGAATCCCTCTTGAGGCCTTCTGTATAGCTCACTTGGCAGTGTCAATATACTCCTCGCAAGTGGTTACGTCTGTGTCATATTCTTCAGAAGGCGATCGAGAATTTCGTCATCGAGCTTAAGTAATCGTTCCAACGTGTCTGACAAGCGATTTTATTATGCTTGTAATCCTCTAATGTCGTATTATCTGTGTAAGAGTTAATTAAGTTTGCAAATTTTGTGATCATATTTCGTTCTCGGGTGCGTTTTCGATTTAGGTTGCGCAACGTCGCTGCTGGATCAGAATCGGTCACATTTGATTTAAAGAGCTAACGCAACGTGAAAGCTTAAATAATAATTAGCACATTTCACAAATTCCTTCCCTGTAAAATGCGTCATTAGAAATGTTATGCGTTGAGCGGCGTTTGTTTTGCAAGAATGCTCGTTTCGTTTTCAGTATTATTTTTCCTTTCCTGAGTGTAGGAGGAAGTATAGGACACACAATTACAATAGACAAAAGTATTACTACTCACAGTAAGTCCTTGTTCCCGGGTTTCGGCACCAATATTTTGTGGAGTGACTATTAGAGGATTAATATTTATGTCTACATATATAAAGTCGAGTAAACCACTTTAGATCTGACAAGGCCTGTGTCACTATTTTTTCCTCTTCTAAAATCAATAGCACAAACACAAAACATGAAAAGAATGAAACAAAGGAAGGTAAACATTATACAAACACAAAGAGTAAGTGAAGCACGGAACATTTCCGGCCTTTATTCATTCTGCAGCTGTCGTGATTTTTTGCCAAATGAGGATTTTTTTTTTCTTTTCACCTCAGCACTCAAACGTTGTAGTAAGCTTGCGTAGTAGTCACTAGTTTTACTTTTACCCTTTACCAAGTAATCAATAAAATAGTTCCCTGTGCATCCCTTGTTAGATGACAAAATTCACTTTTCCTTTTTTAGAGTTGGATCACCTGGCGCAATCCACTGTTTTGAATGTCATTTACTTTCTGGAGTGTAGAGATGTATCCAAGTTTCATCCATGGTAATAAGCCGTCTCAAAAAATCACTGGGAATTTTACGATAGAGTTCCACATTCTTAACAGAAACAGTTTTTTTTTTTTTTGTTTGTTTTTTTTTTTTTTTTGCAACTTTTGATCAGGTGTCAACAAACGCGGCACCCATCTTGCACAGACATTGTGAAAGCCCAAAACATTACTTAAAATATTATCTGCCCGTTCTTTTGGTATGTTTGCAGCCTCTGCTATATCTAATAACTTTAATCTGCGGTCTTACAGTACTAAACGATGAATTTTTTCAATGATCTCTGGAGGCTCATTACTATTGCTCGTACGTCCCATTTTAAACTCTGCAACCCATCTTTTAATCACTGAATATGAAGTGGCAGAGTCTTTCACTGTACTGTCCATTTCATCCTTGATTTCTTTAGGCGTTAAGCCTTTCAAATGGAAGTGTTTAATCACTGCTCGTTTTCCAAATCCTCCATTTTCGGAAAACTCTGAAGTTGTCTTGTTTAAAATGCTGCCACTCGAAAACTAAACAATTTATTGACCTATATATGGATACAAGCTAGTCTAGAGTTAACTATACGAAGCCACCGTATAACTAGCCTAGTGGTGCCATATCTGTGTGAGGCCGGGACTTACCAGCTGACCCTAGTAAATATATCTGCTGTAATGGCGTGGTACTACCGGAATGGCGTGAATAGTAGTTGTTGTGTAGGTGATATTTATAATAATAATAATAATAATAATAATAATAATAATAATAATAATACAAATAATACTTAGAGAGCTGACCGTAAATAAAACATTTACCTTAGTCGTTTCTAATCTTTTCTAAAATATTCGCAAAAGGTAGAACATAAAAAAGGAAAATATATGTGTTGTTCAGTTTATAAACTGTGAGACTTTTCCGACATAAACAGAGGAGGGTCATCGTGGGGGTCACAAGCAGGTCATCTCGACGCGGGGAGCACGCACAGGAGCCTATGGCTAAGTCCTGGATAGACCACCTATGTCCGCAGACAACCACTAACGCCATCCCGCCTCCGAGAGGTGTATTTCCAGAGCGTAGTCACCTCCACGGAACGGCGCCTCTGCCGCAGTCCTCGTCAACACTAAACCCTGAAGGAGACCGGTCGAGATGAAATGAAGGGACAGGAAGTTCGGGGGGATGAAGCATCCTCTCCAGCATATTTTGCCTAGTCACCTCGGAAAAAAAACCGAAAACCCCATGGATAGAGAGGCTGGCTAAGGGGAAACGTTCTCAAGACCTCCCGAATAATAGTCCCAGACGAAACGCTTGAGTCACCTGACTCGGTTCCATTAAAGGTAGTTATGATACTAGTGTAATAGTAGGAAAATATGTGACTGATGACTTTATAACTTTGAAAAGAACTAAAATGAACGAGGGGAAGAATTGGCATATCAGGTATAAAATATTATGATAGTTTGCGTGAATGACAATATACATATTTCGGAACCATTGCAAGGCCAAAGCATTTTTATTTTTACCCTTTTTAGTACACTAATGAATTTGACACCCTATTAAATGGTACAACCTTGCTGTAAAAACCATGTATAGCTTAATGATTACAGACTAGAAGCAATTGTTCCCCGCCATTCATGCGTTATTGTGTCGGCCTTCAAATATTACAGGAGAGAATAACATTAATGAAGCGCGATGCAGCTACAACAAGTAATGTCGTTCACTCACCGATTGATTATTCCATTATACTACGGTGGGCACTCACCTGAAACAAAAGAGAGCAATAAAATGTAATGTATTTGTAGAAAAAAATGTCAAGCATTGAAGCAAATCAGAATAAATGGGGAAATACTAAATATAACACACATCAAAAAAATGTCACCACTACCAATTTGTTGCAAAAGACTTGATTATTGCTGATTCAACCGTTAAATGAAATTTAGTATAAATGATCCTAATCACATCAGTAAGACAAACACTTTTCTAAATATATCGTTTTATGATTTTACCAGTTCAAAAATATTACACTAGTATCTTAGACAGTGCATACTATTTCCTTAAAAAAAGAAGAAGAAGAAGAAAAAGGTAGAACACTGCCAATTAAAGGAGAAAATTTAGACTCTTTCTTTCATTTTTTTATTTTCTCTATACGCACTATGTATGTAGTGTATAGAGAAGGTATTGCACTCCACCAAAATTTGATACCGAGATTTCACCGGAAATATATGTTTTAGGATCCCCTGTATCCAAAAAAAATATTTTCAGAAAAAGGTCCGTGTTTGTATGTCCGTGTGTCCGTGTGTCCTTGTGTCCGTGTGTTTCTGAACACGATAACTCAAAAACAAAAAGTCGGTAAAATACCAAACTTGGTATTTAAGTTTAGTATCTTCTAGGGATGCGACACGAAGATTTTGAGAAAAATCCCCCCACCCCAAACTACCCTTTAGAGGAAACTTTTTTCGAAATTTTTGTTTTTCTAAAAAATGGCTCTAACGCTTTTGATTAAAATGTCGTAGGTGTATTAAAGATATTTACCTAACAAATAAAATGTACATTTTGAATTTTCTGGGAATAGCCTCTGAAGACTACTTTATTCTGGGTCAATTTTACAGAAGTTTGCATAACTGCTAAACCATAAGAGATGGACAAAAACTTACTACACAACATATGTAGAGCACTTTAAAACACCCAATTTATGTTATATATACGTGTTTTTTCGTGGAGTTGATTGTTTTTGAGATATTCCTTATTTTTGTTTTCAGCTATAAAAAACGTACTTTTCTCATACAGGACTTTGTGAACTCGTGTCCATACAAACAAAGGAACTTTAGTCACATAGCAAACAGTTTTTGACTATCACTTTAGCCTATAATGCCCCCCTTATTTCGCTTCTACTAACAAGGAAGCAAGTAATAAGACTATTTCTGCTATTTTTTTCTCGATTAGATGAAGTACATAGAATAATTTGTTGCAGTAATGTAGAGAAAGTCATGTGACTGGAACACATTGTTTTTCGTCATCCGTTGTCCATGCATGATTTTCCCAGGCTTTTCGGAATTCGTCTACCGTTTCATTTACTCAGAATATATACAATTCTTTTCCATTGAAATCAGTTTTAATGTGTAAATATCTCTTCACGTGTCCCAAACATATTGTAGTAGCGTATATAACACATTATATCTTTTAAACGTTCATGTTTCAGCTTCATGTGAGGATGTATTATCCTTAGTATATTCAATTTATGTTTCTTTTATTATTTTTCAAAGTATTTCTAAATGGTTCGGCACATTATTAAGGGGTGTTTCGGGTTTCTTTGAATAGTTCCTAAAACTGATGTTAGAAATGGGAAGCTTGGTCACGTTTATAATTATTATTAGTGTTAGAGCTATTATTGGACAAATTGGGTAGTGTGGGGTTAGCGTGTCTGCCTCAAATTCAATAGGTTGTGAGTTCGAATCTCCCTTAGGGTAGTTACCCTAATAAGGTTTTTTCGGGGATTTCCCTTAGCCTGAAAAGACAAATGTCGAGATCATTTTAGCATCACTTCATCGACTTCATTCATCGTCCGAAATGACGTTAACCAGGTTAAAAGACGTTAAGCTTAAAAAAACAAAAAAACATAAAAAAACAGCTATTAATATTGGATAGGTAGAGCCAGACTGAATAAATCTGATGTGTACCATTCGCATCACCTCCCTACAGCTTTGTAACAAATTATTGTTTATAAGCTTATTCTTCTATGTTCTTTATGATAATCGAGGTAAACAGCATAAATTGTCTTATTAGTTGTTTTCTCTTAAGAGAAGGAAAATAAGGAAATACACTGGGCTAAAGCGATAGTCAAATGTTTCAAAATGTGCTAGCTATGGTATTGAAATTTGTTCATTTGTGTGGCCAGGAGCTGAAAGGTTCCCATACGAGAAAATTATAAGTATTTTAAGACTGAAACCAATTACAAGGAATATCTTGATAACGGTCAATCTACGAAAAAAAATGTATATGACATAAATTGTGTGTTTTAATGGAATCTACATTTATTATGTTGTACGTTTTTGTCTATATATTACTGTGTATTAGTTATGGAAAATTCAAAATAGTTCATCCAGAATAAAAATAATCTTTAGATACTGTTCCCCCCAAAATTAAGATATACAATTTATTTGTCATGTAAATGTCTTAAACATAAGAGATTTTAATCAAAATTTTAGGGAAAATTTTTAGAAATAAAATTTTCGAAGTTTTTGCTATGTAAACGGTAGTTGGGGTGAGGGTTTTCTTAGAAATCTTGGTGTCGCATCCTTGGGAGATATTAAATATAAAGTTTGGTATTTAACAGACTTTTCGTTTCTGAGCTATGTTGCCCAAAGAAACACACACACTGACACACATACACACAAATGCTTCTTTTTTTTTGGATTCACGAATTCCCAAAATATGTATTTCCGGCGAAATCACGGTATCGAATTTGTGTGTCCAATACAATACCTTCTCTATTCACTTTGTACATAGTTTTGTTTCTTTTCGTAATCGGCTTACTCTTCCTGTAATTGTAGGACTGACACCCCGCTAGAACTTACAAGCCAATGCACAGGAATCAGAAACCTGTCAGGGAACCTACGGCACAAAACCACAGAATGTAGAACCTGTAGCGAGGGGTCAGCCCATAGCCAGGCATGGACATGTACTAGATGATATGAAATGTAAGCGAAACTGATGATTGGAAAGATGATGGAGCAATTGGTGGAATGACTGGTGGGGGAAACCGGAGAACCCGGAGAAGACGGCTCAGATGCCGCTTCGTCTACCACAAATCCCACATGCGGGCGCTTGGAGTTGAACCCGGGCCGCCTAGATGGAAGACGAGCGCTCTAATCACTCTACCATATGTACATATTACGTGTAGAAAAAGTAAAAGTTGAGTCCCATAGCCGGGATCTCCCGGTCTCTGTTCGGTAGCTCAAAACATTTAGAAATCACCTTGCGGTTTACCGAGGAACATACGAGTCAATAGAGAGCTTGATGCGTGTCACCACGTTAGCTCAGTGGATAGGGCAACTGTCTAGAAATTGATCAAATCCTGGCAAAACATGTGTGATAAGAAATTAAATCTATTATTATTATTATTATTACTATTATTAATCTTATTATTATTGTTATTATCAATTATTAATCTTATTATAATTGTTATTTATTATTATTATTATTATTATTATTATTATTATTATTATTATTATTATTTTTGTTGTTGTCTGCGGGCAGCCTAACTCAAACAAATATCATTTAAATACCAAACTTGATATTTAATTTCAACATCTCCCAAGGATGCGACACGAGGATTTTCAAGAAAATCCCCCCTCACGAATTACCTTTTACATGGAAAAAATTTCGAAAATTTTGATTTCTCAAAAATGGTTCTAAACATTTTGATTAAAATCTCTTATATTTAAACACGTTGTGTCGCACGTCCATTGTTTCACTTTAGTTTTCTATTTATTTGTACAAAGTTCAACGAGTGATAATGTATATTTCAAGACTATATTTTAGAAATATAAAAGGACGAGCTCAAGCTTGTTCTCGGTCACTATGAAACTTCAAAACGAGAGCCAGTTTTTGGTTAAAATATACAATAACCGGTGAAAAGTGGCAAATGAATACACAAGATGCAAAAGATGACCGCATTCGGAAAAATGCGAAAACTAAGAATTACAGGCAGAGATCATTGTGGCAGAAAGTGGAGGAAAGTCAGAAGCGTAGAAGGAACCATATAGTACTTATCTCACACATTTATCAATAAGGTTCACATAATCTTCATAATATTTGGTATAGTATTATGCGCGTACCTTTTCTTGGGAGCCGAAAATCAGTTTATTTACACTCATACGAGTCCAACCATTTAGTATCGCACAATATATTTTAAAACCTGTTTTGATTGACACAGTATATTGACATCCCTTCAATATGTGTACTAAGTGGTCAATAATATTACACAGTATTATATATTGCGCAATAATATTGACCCTCTATTCAGGAAAGATCGGTAAAAATTACCATGGGCTGCTTTTGGTCCTTTATGATTGAAGCTAACACTTTGCAATTTTCTTGTTGTTTTCCTCTTTCCACAGAAATTAATGTTAAATATATAGGAGCCGGTTGTGCGTCATATGCATAACTGTTCCAAGTACAGGAGATGGATATAATAAGGACAAATATCATCAAAAAATATATCATGGCTTCGTTGTTTCATTAGTTGCTCAATAGAAGTTTTAGACAAATAATGAATAATAATAATAATAATACTAATAATAATAAAAATAAAACAAGCGAGCAGAAGGGCTCCGGTAGTTTAGTGTGTGGCCTGCATTCGGGAGGTTGCTAGTTCAATCCCTCGACCACTTGGAGCTTTTAGTGGTTTTCTCTTATCGCCAGGTAAATACTTGAATAGTTCTTCTAATATAGAAAACTTTCGGGGTCCTCTTTTCCCGTCATTTCATGTTATATCGCTTTTGGGGTACGGGGCATACAGGGTAGTTTGCTGATGTGTGTTGTGTGCTCGATATGTGCTATATAACTGTTTCCTCCTTCTCTGGTACGGATGAGGATAGTTCGGGCCTAATTGTCAGGAGGAACTGGGCGTGCCTATGGGAAAGTCTCCATGTATCATATTTAGGGGCTCCGCAATATCTGCATTTTTCACTATTTGGTCTGGGCAAGAACTCTTCAGATCTTTCATCTCATCCCTTCTTCCCGATGGTTACATACTGCACAATAGGTTTCCGGTTTCAGTGCTTAAATCTCACTCTGCCCCTTGCAAGGAAAAACATTATATAAGCCATATGGCACTCCTAGAACAACTTCGCCAGAATTAAAAAAGGTTACTACTTTTTTTCCCCCGTATTTTTAAGTGGTTTCGATGTTGCAATTGCAAATATTTTATTACTCGTGAATCAGAGCTCTACAAAATAATTTCCTTATTATTATTATTATTATTATTATTATTATTATTATTTTGTCTTATGGCAGTGTTATTCTCGGGTTTTTGTAATTTAAATAGGGACTTATCATTTTTAGCTTCAGTCTTTTACTGGGAGTAAAAAATTAAACTGTAAAAAATCCATTAATTGCAGTAGATTTTTTTTTACTTTCTCTATGCGTACTATGTACATAATGTATAGAGAAGGTATTGTATTTCACCTAAAAATTCGATACCGAGATTTCACCGGAAATATATGTTTTGAGACCTCCCTGAATAAATAAAAACATTTTTAGAAAAGTGTGTGTGTATGTGTGTGTGTGTGTCTACCTGTCTGTGGGCAGCATAGCTCTAAATTGAAATGGCCGTTAAAAACCAAAGTTGCTATTTAAGTTTGGTATCTTCCAAGGATGCGACACGAAGATTTTCAAGAAAATCATTCCTCCCCAAACCACCCTTTACATGGAAAAAGTTTCGAAAATGTTGATTTTCTTAAAAATAGCTCTAAAGATTTTGATTAAAATCTCTTATATTTAAGATATGTATTTGCCTAATAAATGTATATCTTGAATTTACTGGGAATAGCCTCAAAAGACCTTTTATTCTGGATGATTTTTATTGAATTTTGCATAACTGATAAACCGTAAAACAAAACAAAAAACCGTAAACAAAAACTTACTACACAAAAAAATGTAGATCACGATAAAACATACCATCTATGTCATACACATTTTTTCAAGGAGTTATTCCTTGTTATTGGTTTTAGCTTTAAAAAACTTACACTTTTCTCATACAGGAATATGTCAACTCCTGTCCATACAAACAAAGGAACTTCAGTCACACAAATCACAATTTTCATTAAACTACTTAAGTAAATTTAAAATCAAATTAATACATAATCTCTTTTCAAAATCAATAAATTTAAAGGTAATCAAAGACTTGCTCCCGCCATTGATATTGGATCACTATGACCTCCTATAAGAATTATTCCTTTTAATGCCTTACAGGTCCCCACCAGCTTTTGACTATCACTTTAACCCATGGCACTCCCTACTTACAAGGAAGCAAGTAATAAGACTATTTCTGCTATTTTTTCTCAATTAGCATAAAGTAAATAAGAGCATAAGTTTTTTAACAATAATTTATTGATATAGAGAAACTTATGTGAATGGAACACATCAGATTTTTATTGTTAATAATACTTTTATTGCTTTAGATGTTTTCTTTTTTCGCATTTTTTCTGACCTTTTATCATTGTAATCTTATCCCTGTTATTGAAATTCCTTTACAGCTGTAGAAATTTCAGTGAAACTTTTTCTTAGGACTACAATCTAAGGTTTTAAACATGCATTTGTTGGTTTAAAGGTTCCTTTTGTGTGTGTTATTAAACAGAACTGTTAAATAAATATAAAGATGTTTAAATATGCTATCCCTCTGTTTTTGAACACATTCTTAATATTATGAATGCATTATGGATGGGAGAGACATCTCAGAGAGCTGGACAGAACCTATTTCAACACTAGTATTTAAAAAGGAGACAGAAACAACTGTAACAGTTTTGATTTAAATACATTTCATTTAAATACATTATTCTAACATAATTAAGAACAAAGTAAGCAAGCACTTTAATGCATTTCTTGGCGAAGAACAGAATAGCCTTCCCAAAGATATGTCCTGCTGCGATGGATGTTTTTCCATTATATAGTTAACAGAAAAACATAGGCTTTTATGTGAAAACACATCTTGATTTTACAGATTTCAAAAAAGTTTTCCATAAATTAAATAGTAATAAATTATTAGAAATTTTAACCCAAATAACAGTATAAATTTTTTTTGCAACAATATATTTTAAATATATTCAATATGTACAAGAAATGTATTCCGCTTCCAACCAACAATAAGGAAACAGAATAGATCAATATAAGCACTGTTGTAAGACAAAGATGTGACCTCCCCCCCTTACTGCTCATAATACACACAGATGAGACAAGGCTATCTTCGGATTAATGGAATATTGGAACTAGACCCTTTGATTTATTTAGATGATTATTGACAGCAGCCATAGAAACGGATTTTAAGCATTCTGTATATAAGCTAAATATAATTGGAAGAAGATACAACATAGCAAATAAATAAAAGAAACGTAATGGACTTGCGTGAAAAATATCCTCTCCTTGTCAAAATTGTTTTAGATAATTATATTTTAGAAAGCGTAAATTAACTTAAGTATTTGGGTTATAACTTTTCCTTTAGAGACAAAGCTGATAAAGCAAGCAAAATTACAACATTTACAAAAACGATGATAATTAATATTATTATGAAGCCATCTCTAGTAAAAAAGAACACAAGACTAAGACTAAATCAAATTTTCGCAAGGCCAGTGTTAAGGTAGAGAAGTCTGTTGAATATGAAGAACAGATTACTCTAGGATTACAGCTAATGAGATGCGATTTATGCGCCATCCAGCAGGCTACGCAAACTGGGGCACTAAAGAAATAGTCAGGGAAGTTTACAACCCATTCCCCATCACATACAAAATTACCAGAACAATTGGATAGTCCACCTTCAACGGATGCCATCTCGAAGCATTCCAAGAATATGCTTGGTTACTACCCCTAAGACAAAATACCATTTGGACATCACAAAAAGATGCTGAAAGAAAAAACTCCTTTTTGAGACCGTAACAGGCCACATGGCTTAATAATTGCGGAATTATTATTAAAACAGAGCCAAGTTCAAAGTACTATTGTCCGAATTAAACTCACGAAAACATGTCAAATTTGACTGCATCAATACATATCTTTAAGTCACTGATATACTAACCAATTCACCACGAGAACTCACACATTCAGAAGAAAGATAACATTGTGCCAGGGGGAGATATACATGCGGCATTCTTGCACGAAGATGGTCTAACATAGAAATGACAATGTCAGTCAATGATTCGAACTTACTATGAAGCGTGGGGTGAAGTCACAGTAGGACTTTAAGAGATGAACATATAATAATCCGTAATATGACACGATGTCTGTCAAAGAGGCACTAGAAAACGGCTGCGGAAGACAATTGAACACTTGTTTTGTTTTATCATAGCAGAGAAGGCAAAATTTTTCTGGCCGGTAGATGAATGCTGGATATATTATTTCCTCCCAATATGTTTTTGTAGCATTTTATGGTTCTGTTTAACTTCTTTGGTCATTTTGGAGGCTTTGACTTGAGAAACAAGATCATCGTTTCTTGACTTTGGCGCTATCAGTTTTTACTATGAAACACTCAGATACACTTGATAATTTATACTTCCCGCCTGTGGGGAATAGAGATAACTCTGGTTAAAGTATAATTCACCGTTTCAGTTGGAATTCCAAACGGGACTTCTAGGTTAACAAGTCTGAGGCAGTCCCCACGATTTGTTGTCCATTTCAAGTTTTTCTTTCCTTTGTCATGGACGGTATAATTTCTCTGTTACTCCCTGGCCTTTTATGACCGAGACTGCCTGCCGGTTCCTCTCTCTCTCTCTCTTTCGCTTCCTCTCTCTCCAGAAAATAAACATCATAGGAGCTTAGTGTCGGCGTTCGAATAGGAACGTTCTGGAATTATTAGGGATCCCGTGCGCCTCTTTCCAGATCTGGTCCCTCTGCAGTTTCCTCCACTTCTTCTTTTTTTCCCCCTCCCGAAGGTCTGTAAGGTAGGCTGTCTCAACCCTACTTGTCTAAATCGGAGTACCACAAACCTCGGAACGTGGATAGAAGGAAGCTCTTAGCAAATACGTCACTGCTTCAAGACGCAGGGGATCGCGAATCCCGTCTTGGACATGGCTGTTTGTGTTCTACGTCAGTAATCTACCTTATGATGATCAATTAGGTCACACCTAGAAGGCAATGTGTATGTGTGTGTGTGTGTGTGTGTGTGTGTGTGTGTATGCGTGTGTGTAAGAGAAAAAAATGTCACTGGGCGATAGGCCATAGTACAATTGTCGGAGACAGGCAGCTTTCTGCAAGAGAGTGAAATACATCTTGCAAACCATACCTAGGTTTTATAAAAAAAGAAAACACCAATTATATTTAAGTATGCCAGAAGTCTAACAACATAAATTAACTAAAATAATGAGGTCTCAAAATGTGGGTTATATACTGTTTACCCTGTTTCCTGTTTCGCTACACACTGGAACTCATCCTAGATGAACATGTAGTCTATGTATTACATATATAATAGGTATAATCCCTTTATTTTTACAGGACTTTCTCTTCCATTGTTCAGCAACGTTTTCCTAAAAAAAGCGTATTCTATGTACTTCACGTTTAATCTAGATAAACATTTAATAAATGTTTTTATTACATAATTCCTTGTACATATCAAGGAATAAGGGAATGTACTAGGTTTATTTGACAGTCAAATCTTTTAAAAGATGGTATTAGAATTCCGAAAAATGAATAAGAAAAGTGAATAACGACATCCCATTTGAAGAAAATGTAGGTATTTTTAAATTGAAACTCTTCACTAAACTTCTCGAAAATGCTTAACTGGAGTAATAGCGTATTTAACATAAATTGCTTGTTTCAATGAGACCCACATATTTTGTACAATAATTTTTTATCGTGCTCTTACCGTTTACCGGCTTTGTAAAATGTATCCAGAGTAAATAGCACTTCAGAGACTATTTCCAAAATATTCAAGATGTATTTTTTATTTTTCATGGAAATATCTTAAACACATGGTATTCCTATCAAAATCGTTAAGGCCAATTTTGACAAAATCGCAATTTGCGGAAAATGTTCAATGTAAAGATTAATTTGGGAGGGGGGATTTTCTTGAAAATCTTCTTGTCGAATCCTTGGAAGATGCTGAACTTAATTGTCAAGTATGGAATTTGCGCTTTTGAGTATTACTGGCCAAATGCACACATAGACATACTGACCTTATTTTGTAAAAAATGTTTTTATTTTATTGAGGGGTCTCAAAACGTGAAACCTCAGTATGGAATTTTTGGTTGGAATGGAATACTTCTCTACCTGTAAAATACATTTACGTGGTAGAAAAAGTAAAAGCAGCTCATAATTATTACGTCATTAAATGTGATAAACGTTTAAGGTAGCAGCAAGATGAATACCAAAAGTAAATTTGAGAATAGGTAACTAACGTTTAAAACGCATTTTACTGTTCAGGCGAACGGACAGTGATGTTAGCGCTATGAACTTTGAATCAGCAAAGGGTTGCTGTACAAAGGGCTACATCCGCGATGTTTTCTGGTGATATGAGATTAAGGGCTTTACTGATGTTAGTCCCTAAACCTTGTTTCTATCAACAAGGACAGAGGATGCCTCGGTAGATCTAAGACATCTAGCTAGGGATCAAACTAGCAACCTCTCTTTCATAGAACTAGCGCCTCTGTTCTGTGCAATTACTTTCTTTCCTGCTAGTTAATGGATGTTTGCTCTGCTTTACAATAGTGGAAATGAATGGAAATCCCAGGCGTTGTTGGAGAAAACACTATAGTCTTTCCTTCCTTACTTATTCACCTCTCTCTCTCTCCCTCTCTGTATTTGTTTCTTTGTTTTTTCTTCATAGTTTTCTTACCACATTTTTTCTGTATAGTATCTATTAGGCAATGAATAAATCAAACGATTTACTATTAGTGTGAAAGGATAAATATATACCTCTTCTACTGAGGATATTTTCATTATAAAATTGGATATGGAAGTTTCATCAGAATGAACACGTAATACGTTTATTTTGCTGCAAAATTGGATGTTGAAGTTTCATCAGAATGAATACCTTAGGTGGAGAAAATATGTTACCATAAAATTGGATGTCGCAGTTTCATCAGAATGAATGCTTTTGGTGGAGAATGATTATTTCACCATAACATTGGGTGCAGAAGTTCATCAGAATGAATACTTATGGTAGATAAGTTGTTTATTTTACCATAAAATTGGATATCGAAGTTTCATCTGAATGAATCAGACGGAGAAAGTTCTTATTTCATTATAATATTCGAAACAGAATTTTTCATCAGAATATATGGAGCGGGATAACTAAGGCGGTTTCATCTGTGACCCTCATTCGGGTTTGACCCCATAGTCAATCTATCTGACCAATGGTTTTTTCGCGGTTTCTCAGACAAATTCTGAGTTGTTTCATTATATCTCCCAAATTTTTTGTCCACCATTTCCTGTTCCTATCATTTCCTAATCTTCTCTATTTCGGATTTGAAGAATCAGGCCACCGTTGGGCGGATTGCGGCTGGATGGTGGTTTGCAACTGAAACATAAAACAAGCGTGCATAACCTGACTCTTAGGGATACGTGCCAACCCAAGGACAAATCCGTGGATTTTTTCCATTAGGCCAGTACCTATTTTACACATTGAACCCCCCTGCGCGCAAGAACCGAGGTGGTTACAATCAGGGACGGAAGTGGATACGCCAGGGGAACACTATCGAAAACCCCGGTAGAGTGACCTTTACCAGCATAGGTCCAGTAACTTCCCAGATTAATGCCGGAGGATATTAAGGTGTCTCAAAAACCCCGCCCAGAATCACCGCCCAGACGTACCCAATCTCCGGACATCGGGCCATAGCCACGTCGAGCCCTGTCCAATTCGCACAATTCCCCTTCGAGAGGGCCTCGGATGTTCGGCCCGACTGCTTCTAGTAATGCCAGAAGGGTGCAAGTGGTCCGCAGCGCTCGCACGGATCAGCTAAAGAGGTCGGAACCTCCCACTTGTAGAAGGCTATCCTGGTGTCGTCATCGTGGCCGTGAACATTAGTTCGCGACCTGCTACGCATTTGGAGTTCCCTCTGGGGTTCCGCCGGAAGGCTCGGGGCTCTTGAGCAGGGCTTAGGCCTAGGAATATTAACCTACACCTTAATTTTATTAATATATTGTCTAATATATGTATTCAGATTTTATGTTAAATAAGATATAAATAAAGAACATTTTTTAAATCTGGTATTTAATTACACAACCGAAATTGCATTCTAATGTTCATTTCACGAACCTAAGACAAATTAAAGCTTTTATATCACATTAATCTAACTGCATCGCAGGCGAACCAACTATAGCCGTTGGGACCCGTTCATGCTTACATCCGTCGTCCTTCGGAATTGGTCGCCTTTTGGTCTCTTTCTCATCCTCCCTCCCTGGTGTTATGTAAGGGGTAAAGGGCCAAAATGGCCTATGCCAGTTCTAATCCTAACAATGTTAGATATGTGTTGACGCTTCCTGATAAAATTAAAGAAACACCATAAAAAGCGTTCCTACTTCTGTATGTGAACAGAACAGCATCACTCTAAAATGTTAGAGACCTTCCATGGACATTGCTCACTCTACAATTCACGAACATTGTTTTGGTGAGCCAGATGTAGAAGACAAGTGACAAGTATTTTGCTATTGTTTAGTAGAGTTTCAGAGGAAACAAAGTCACGATTTTCTAGAGATAGTAAATACTATATATCACAGATTAAACTTTCAGATTCAATTAATAATACCTAGTTAGGAACGTACTTTAAGTAACATTTTACATTTACATTTGTCTTTACGATAGGTCAACTGAATATTTCTTTAAAAAACTGTGTGTTCTATTCACATGACTTTCTCTATATCTCTGTAACAAATTATTGTTAAAAAGTTTATTCTGCAATCTACTTCATGCTAAAAACATTAGCGGAAATGGTCTTAATACTCCGTTCCTTATAAGTATAAGGAAACTAAGGGAGTATACTAGGCTAAAGTGACAGACAATTCTTTTAAAAGCTCACTGCCATGTGGTTGGAATTCATTTCTTTGTATGACCAGGAGTTGACAAATTCCCGCATGAGAAAAGTATTATATTTTAAAACTGAAACCTATTACAAGAGATATTTTGGAAGTGGTCAATTACCATGTATATGACATAAATTGTATATTTTAACCAGATCTACATTTTTTGTAACTTTTTATCTATCTGTTACGCTTCACCAGTTATGCAAAATTCAGCAAAATTTATCCAGAATGAACAGCTCTTCGTAGCCTATTCCCAGAAAATTCAAAATATAAATTTTATTTTTCATATAACTCTCCTTAATATACGGTATTTTAATCAAAACTGTTAGAGCCACTTTAGAGAAATTCAAAATGCTCAAACATTTTTCTCTGTAAAGGATAGTTTGAGGTGGGGGGATTTTCCTCAAAATACCAAGCTTGGTATTTCACCAATTTTTCGTTTTTCAGTTATCGTGTTCACAGACACACGGACACACACACACACACACACACACAACCTTTTCCTAAATGATTTTTCTGTATACAGGGTATCTTAACACGAGTATTTTCGGTGAAATCTCGGTATCGAAGTTTTGGGTGGAGTGCAATAGCTTCTCTACCTATGTATTATGTAGAAAAAGTAAAAATTCCCCTCTGTTAGTCTTTTCGTATAGTTGACAGTCTACTAATCAAGTGTTATGTGGTACAATAGAGTATGTGCAGCCTTTAACTATACAGATTATTATGTATAAAATAAAACTGTGCTTGTATTTCCATTAAGGAAGTGAATGTTTTGTAAATAATAAGGTTTTAGGCGATGAAGTTTTTTGTTTGATGAGAGAGAGAGAGATTGAGTGTATGTTTTATGCCGATATGTCACTTTGTTAATAGCTATTAATTATGTGTAATTAATGAGACATTTCTGCATTTTTCATTAAGTTCTATTTTTCGCCTGATTCGCATCACTGTTGTGATTTTGGCTCAAGATACTTAAATTCCTCAACCCTTTAATTTTATTGTTATATATGTATTTGTAGCTCTTCCGAAAGTCCCCCAAGCATTATGTAATCAAAGGCATTATTTTCAAGCCATCTATTTCAAATATTAGTTTACGAACCATGCATTCTATGTTAGCATTGCACTTCTTTGTTACGGCCTGGTCGTCATCTGTAAACCATTATTGTGCATTGATATTCACCCGCATTACACTCGATGATTTACTCCACTGTATCAACGCATATTCTAAAATATCTTAATCAATGTTGGTGACATACCATATTCTGTCTCAGTTCATTTGTTGCACAAAAGTCTGATGATACCCGATTCCCATTTTCAACACATGCTTAAAATCATAGATACCTCTGGAGCCGGTCAAATCAGCTTTCAGTCTTGCTCGTTTTTCGCTGTCGCTTAGCGCGCCTCTCGCAGACAGTAGATAAGTAAGTGCAGCTGAACGCATAGCTGGCACGAGAGAGGTTCACCAACGAGCGTACGGGAGTCTCGATTCTCGCAAGACTCATAAGTCTCGTTAATAGCAAGACTACGGTGTCATGCGCGAAAGCTCGGATATTGAGTCCTATAAGTTATATTATTTCATTTATTTGAATGATTTAAAATGTAAATAGCCTACCAAGATAAGGATGGTGTTTAAATATCCCACAATAGGGAAAGGGTTCAAAACGAAATGTGGTATCACAGAATCTGCAGATATGTGCATGTGGTCTCCACTTTTATTAAAATAAGTGTGCATATATTATTACTCCTAAAACAATTAATTTGCAAGAAGTAATTCGTTTTTGGTCATAATCTGAACATATTTACATATACATAGGAACACAAAGTATAGATATATCATTAACCATTAATATCACTGATTGAAACCGTTTACCAGGAGGAGCCAGGAGGAGCCAGGAGCAGGAACTAGTCGCCCGAGTGTACTCGGGCGGGGGCAAATCACCACGGTACCTATCCGCTTTTCTTGCGGATTTGCCCGTGTAATATAAAAGATGTAGTCTTATGCAAGCGTTTTTGTCAATGTCAAAGTATTGGGCAGGGTGTTCCCTCTGTGCAGCCGGCGCGGGCTGGTTTACCTATCTGAGTGGTCACCCATCCAGAGAGGGACCAGGCCCGATGCTGCTTACCTTGGCCAGCCGCTTGCGGGCTGTCAAGGAAAGCAGTGCCGGCTAGCGGGGAGACCTGAAGGGATATAGGTACGGGGTGGGGGAAGCCAGTGTTGCAGATCTGGTCGGAGTACAACTGGATGGTCACCCGTCCGAGTCGTGACCATGCCCGATGCTGCTTAACTAGGCGGGTAGAACAATAAAGGGAGAGGCGGCCGGAAAACTACCATCCCAAGGCGTCCTTGGGAAGGCGGTAGCTTACGCGTCTCCTTGGTAGCGTGTGGTCGTAAAGACCGAGAGTGTTCACCTGGGGATTTGGGTGGGGAGCAAGTTTAGTGTATATTGTGCGAGCTCTTTCTCGCACAACGTCCACTATGTAAGGGATTCCGGAGTGGGAATGGAGAATGTGGGACGGGAATCTGCGGTCTGTGCCGTATATCATCCTCAATGCCCTGTTCTGCACGGCCTGCAGCCTGCGGATGGTGGAACGAGCCACCGAACCCCAGACCTCACAGCCGTACAGCATCAGGGGCGGGATGACTGCGCGGTACAGCCGTAGTTTTAGGTGTGAAGGCATGGTGGAGCGGAAGATGGGAAACAACTGCCGCAGGGCAGCGTGTCCCAAGCCGACCTTCTCCCTGACATGTGGAGTGAAAGTAAGGCCGCGGTCGAGGAGGACTCCGTGGTATTTGGCGGAGCGGACCCAGGGGATCCGCCTCCGCCGCAGCCTCAGCGACCTCTCCGGTCGCCAGCCACGGACTTTAGCCAGCAGTAGAGCTGAGCTCTTCTGCGGGCTGATGGCCATCCGCCACTGTTCACTCCAACTGCCTATGGCCTGGAGCTGTCTCTGTAGCGGGGGGAAGCAATATCGGGCGTTCTTGTTACGCGCCATTATGAGGACATCGTCGGCATACTGGCACGTAACTGTACTGGGTTCTGTGGGGAAGTCGGACATGTAGGCAGCAAAGAGTAACGGCGACAGCACGCTGCCTTCCGGCACTCCCGCCGCTGTGGAATGCCTGTGGAATGCCTCCCCTCCACCCTCACCCTGAAAGTGCGGTCCCGAAGGAAGCTACTAAGCAGGTGAAGGTAGGGGGGAGGAATTTCTGCGGTCTTAAGCTTGTACAAGAGTCCCTGATGCCACGTGGTGGCGAAGGCCTTTTCCACGTCCAAGAGCACCGCGACTGTTTTGAAGTTGTCCTGGAAGCCCAGGGCAGCCTTCTCAGCCAGTCGCAGCAACTGCAGGGTTGTGGAATGTCCAGTACGGAAACCAAACTGATGATCCGGGAGTAGGAGTCTCTCTTCGAAGAGAGGGGTGAGGCGAGGTAGGAGTAACCGCTCGAATACTTTCGAGACGATCGGAAGTAAGCTAATAGATCTGTAGCTTGACGGGAAGACCGGGTCCTTGCCGGGTTTCAAAATGCATACCACCCGCGCCTCCTTCCAACACGTTGGAAAGTGACGTAGGTGCAGGCATGCATTGTAAATCCGCGTCAGGTGAATTACGGCCTTTCTGGGTAGGTGCTGGAGCATAGGCGCCGTAACGCCGTCATGTCCAGGGGCTTTGTTAGGTTTTAGGTGGTTGAGTTGGGAAGCCACCTCTTTCGGGGTGACTAAAGGAATGCGGATCTCCTCATGGGGCGGCGGGGGCTCCTCATAGAGGTAGTCTACCGTCGCTTCCACGAGCTCAGTAAAGTCCTCATCCTGGGGGTCTTCACGGGGTTCGAATTGGGACTCCAGATAATCTGCGAAATCCGTGGCTTTATCCTGGGGCTCAAAAGAGAGTCTCCCACGGGAGCCATGGATGGGATGCTGAAACTGACTTTTGTCTTTCCTGAGGGATCGGATGATCCTCCAGGGTTGTTTCTCTTCCAGGTTTATATGTGCCATTGTGTGTTCCCAGGCCGCTTTGCGGTGCGCGCGAAGCAGGCGCCTAGCCAGGGATTTTAACCGCTGGTACACTGCTTGGATCCTGGGATGGCGGAAGCGCTGCCATAGCTTCCGTACGGTTGCCTTGGCTTTTAGCAGCTGCCGGAGTTCATTCGGTAAGGTTCTCGGGTTAGGTTTGTTAGATGGGATGCGGTAGGTATGCGCGCGTACCACATTCAGGAGTTGGCGGGAGAAGGCCGTGGCTGCCGCTTCCAGTGCTTCATTGGAATCGATGCGCGGTCGCGGGTCCACGGTTTGGTTTAGGTCTAGGACGGCTGCGTCCCAGTCGATCTCATTTATCCAGTCTGGTGTTACCAGAGCTGATACGGTCTCGGTTGTATCCACCACGACAGGGTCATGGTCGGAGTCCAACTCGTTGACCGCCGAGACCGTGAACGCGTCTGGCTATATGTACTGTTAAACGATGAGTTATCTTTTGTTATTACTAGGGTTTTCTTTATCTTTTTATAAATGCCGTTTTAGCCTCTTTAGGTTTTTAAACAATTTTCCAAGCTTACTAAAAATGTTTGTAGCTTCTTTTTTGGGAGGGAGGGGGGTTAAACAACTTTCCTACCTATTTAAGGAAGTTGATAACAAACGCCTTTTATAACATAATATAGATAAAGGTATAAAAACTGTTTCACTTTACGGAAGCATGCTATCAATATGTACTGTAATTTAAGGCAATTTATTACACAGTATACATTTTAACAAAAATTTTTAATATCTAGCGCTCACGTAAAACATACCTCATACTTCAGTAGTTTTGTTGTACACAACTAGCCACATTTGCACATTTTCTGTTGCTTTTTAATATTTTTATAGGCAGAAAAAAGATCTTTCAACGTCACAAGATCTCCCTGGCGCATATTTCATGTACGCAATTTCTATACCAAGATAAAAGTCGTGATAAATTCGTTCATGGGCTAGCCCTAAATGTACACTCAAAACAAAACTAAACTGATTGTTAAAAAAGTCGTGATTTAAATGAATTGAAAAAAAATGAACATTTTCGACCGAGATTAAAAAAATAAACAAAAAAAAAAAAGCGTAAGTTTAGCGAGTTTTAAATCTGAATATCCCATTTAGTTTTTTTTTTTTTTTCTTTTTTTTTTTAAGGTTGAATAAGATTCACACATTAACATCCTTACGACCTGAAACATAAAAATACTTTTAAACTTTCTGACTTACTTATAAGGGTAAAAATAGGTTCAAACCTAAACATCCGGGCCCTAGTTATTATATAACCATTTTATACTACGGATCATACGTCAACCTAGTTCTCCTGTACTTACAAGAATACTCGAGTCGCCTCGCTCGTGAGCACTAGTTCTCGATACACGAGATTCTTGTTGCCACAGTCTCGAGAAATGGCACGGATTTTGACCGGCTCTAGATACCCCTTATAGCATGGATAAGGGATTTAGGAATCCCAACTGCTCCCATTGCCAATAGGCACTGAAATATAGGCTTTTTGAAGTTCAATATCAAATAAACTAGGTTTCCTTTGGAAAATTTATTTCGATTATCTCTTTAATCTCAAATACACTGTCCAAGCATGCTTTTCCTATTGCAAAATGTTAGTAGGTATTGAATCTCGGTATTTGCGCCTTTCTATGAGTGTTATAATAATATTATTAATCTTCTGTAATGTTATTTAATGATTAGTCTCATTTTTTTTTTAATTTAACGTCCTTTAACCTGGTTTGGTCATATCGGACGATGAATGTAATTGATGATACGATGCTCAAATGATCTCGGGGTCCATGGAGCTTAAAGTTACTCAACATTCGTCTTCTCAGGTTAAGGGAAAACCCCGAAAAAAACTTACCCGGGTAACTCACCCTAAGCGAGATTCGAACTCACGACCCTTTGAACGTGAGGCAGACATGCTACCACCACGTTACCCAGGTGGGCTTCATTTGTTTTTGTTATGATATTATATACATATAAACTTTGCTTTTCCGTTCTATTATACAGTCATTTTACAATAATAATAATAATAATAATAATAACAATAAATATATATTGTTTTAGATAACCTTTCTATTAATTCCGAATTTTTTCAAAGTACTCTTCCTTTATTATTCATGGTGAATTATCTGTGCTGCAATTGTGCCAATTAGAACCATTTTCTTCCCTATATACTTAATTCTACCATTATGCATTTTTCATCTATTTCTTTGAAATATATTAAGGATTTCCACTTCTTTTAAATCAAAATTGATATTCCTATTTCACCTCTCTCCGATTTTTCAATCCAACTCCAGATGTGTATATATTCTCCAGATAATCTTGATCCTCTCTTTCCGTTTGGCTTCTGCCTGTACTACTAAATCTGGCGTCTTTATTGGATCCTCCGTAATCACCTAATTATTATGTTCCAGGTAGCCAAACTCATTGCTGTTTCGCAGTTAAAGCATGTGCCTAATGATCTAGGTTTTATCTCTTTCTACAGGAAACGTACTAATGATTTTATGGGAGCGTAGTCAGGCCTATGCCAACCCCATACTTGGAGGGCTGACTATTGCCTCTGTTAGCCGCGCTGCAGGATTCCCGTTGGGCCTTCTCGGCTACTGTACTGGTTCCGGAGCACACTAAGTCCCCACCATACATCACTCCATCAGCAATCCGTTGCCTATCCCCCAGGGCGACGACCTAGAGATTGGGTTTTCGGGAGGTTTTCAATACAAATACTATTCTCAAATGGGAAGTTTTTATTCATTTTTCTTTCTCCTAGTGAAGCGGAGAGAAAGGAATTCCAAAGCTATCCAATGGCGGTCAGCTCTTCAAAGAAATGATTAATTAATAGGAGAAATGACATTATTACTTGCTCTCTTGTAAGAAGAGAAATAAGCGGTAGTCAATTTTTTTATAACTTGGTCGCTATTTGATTGAAATTAGTTTCTTTGCATTCTCAGGAGTTTACAAGTTTCCGTATAAGAACAGTTTTAAGTATTTTATAACCTAAACCAATATCAGCGAATATAGGAAATGGTCAACTCCACGAAAAAATGTATGATATAAATTGTGTGTTTTAAGGAGTTCTATATTTTTTCTGTAGTAAGTTTTTGTTTATCTCTAACCGTTTACCAGTTATGCAAAAGTCATCTAGAATGTAGAGCCCTTTAGAGGCTATTCCCAGAAAATTCTAGATATACAATTTATTTGTCATATAAATAAATCTAATATACGGTATTTTAATCAAAAGTGCTGGAGCTATTTTTTAGAAAATGAATGCCTTTAAATTTTTTCCATGTAAAGAATAATTGAGGGTGGGGGTATTTTCTTAAGCTTCCTCGGTCCTGGACAATGGACTTAAATATCAAGTTTTTATATTTAACGGACTTTTCATTTTTAAGCTATGCTGCCCAAATGCACACAGATACACCGACATTTCTCTACAGATGCTTTTTTTTTTTGGATTCAGAGGGTCTCAAAAATGTATTTCTGGTTAAATATCGGTATCGAATTTTTGGGTGGAATACAATACTTCCTCCATACACTATGTACATAGTACGTGTAGCAAGAGTAAAAATATCCACAGTAAATGCAAATTGTTGGTTTTTAAATGAAAGTACCCAATTAGAAGAAACCTGAAATTAAATTAAGGTATAATTGAGCTAGTTAATAAACTTAATTATTTAGGATGACTAATTTCAAAAGAAGAGCATAATTAAGAACACAAATTAGCTACATTACAATAATGTATGGTGTTATACAATATCTTTGAGAACCAAGAAACAAGAATAGAAACAATTTTAGGCTTTTACTATCCTAGATATTTCACTTCTAAGATACAGCAGTAAGAATTTAGCCCTAAATAGAACAACTCTACAGAGATGAGATTTTAAGAAGAGTACTGTCATATACTTTAAGCAATCGCACACACCAATTAAAAATTAGTTTCTTACAAGAATAAAATTGACCTTTTGAAAGAACAACGGTACATACTTATTGAAAGAATGGATCCCAGCGGAATAACAAAACAGGTGTTCGTTTCTCACCTGGAGGTCCCGGCTGGGGCGGGAAATTTTTCTTTAACCAGAATTATTGTCAATCCCTCACAGACTCTGTAAGTATGAATGTGAGAGTGAATGTGCGTATGTTTAATAATATAAACTTGGTTAACCTAATGTTCTAAACCTACTATAATAGGAGCTGTTTCTCAAGTCAAAGCCTCCGATATGAAGTTCAAGGGGCTATACAAATGAAACAATTAAAAAAACAAAACCAAAACCAAACAAAAAACACGTGTACCTTTACACCCCACGAAGCAAAAGATCAATAGAAAGACTGGTATTGTAATAGGAAGTTAGTCTTCGAGGTGAAACAGATTTTAAAGTCTATCCTGGAAGTGGAAAAAGAAGTTGTTAATATTGGATAAGATTTAAAAATATGACCTGAAGTGTTTTTCATTTATATTTTATTATTTTTAAGCCGTTAAATTCAATTACAAGTTAAATAATTTGTACTTGCAAATATTTATTGTTTATAATGCATGGAATTATATGTTTGTAATTTATACCGGTAATTTTTCTCGAATTTACACATGTGACACGAACGAATTCCCTTTAAAAGGCATTTAGTTAACTGGTCACAGATTTTAATCCATAGACAGCTCTAATATTTATAAAGGGCTTTTACTAAACTAATGAGTAAACCTTTAATTAAAATTGCACAATGCCTCTAAAATTTTCTCGGGCTTCTAGCCAGTGGATTGACTAAAACGTTTCCAATATGTGCATCATCTTCGTCCTCAGAGTAAACTTATTTTAATGCTGCAGTAGATTTTCTTATACCTTCTAACATTTCATAATGAGAAAATGCTGGTTCTTTATTACCTTTATGTTTAGGGGTACAAATATATAGGCACACATTTTTTCTCTTCATAATTTTAGTAGAGAGGAATGCCCTAACAATGGGCTATAATTATACTCCTCTAATTCAGAGGAAGATTTCATAGAATTTAAGAAATAATCGCTGGAATTGATCAACTTTCGGGAGAAAATCTAGTGAATTTAAAAGAAGATGAACGCGCGCATGTACACTTACACAAACACACAGTATTCCTTCCTTAAATATTTTACTTTGTCTCCCATATAAAATATACATGTAGGAGAAAAGATATTGTATTTAATTGTTGATACAGTTTCAAGCTTATTCTCCGCGTTGAAGTTGTTTTTATTTCATTTCACACATCGGCCGCATTACACATTAAATGATTGCTAGGTGTAGTCAATGAGTAAAAGAATCTCAATACCGTTGCTTGGTTAGTAGGAACTTTTAGGAGAGAATGAATTTAAAAATAATTTGGTATTTAAACTTTAATTTATAAGGATTGTGGTAACAACGTGGTATACCAAGGCACCGAATTGAACTGGTTTCTTTTACAAAAAACGTGCCCAATATCTGCTTTATGGTATGTACCTACTTATATCAATTATTTATAATAGTTAATAGAATACATTATGTTATACACAAGTACTGTAATATTGATCGCGATTCTTGAGATGAACTCTTAGCGTCTGTAGCTAAGTCTTCATTTTCAGAGACTGCGTACCGCAACTTTTTAACACTTTCACGTCTAACATAAAGTTGAAGGCCATTGTTTTTTTCAGTATTGTAATCTACACATCACCATGGGGACGACAGATTTCCTTGTTCCCACATTTCGTGAAATAGGAATTTACAATATACATTTTTATATGCTCCCAGTAATTAAAATTAATACATTTTAATAATTTACATAATAATGTTCATACAAATAACTAACTTTTCTAAATTAGTTGTTTGTTAAGCTTTGTTCTTATTCTTTGTTACATACTTAAACAAATTGCAGCATCCGGTATCTCGTTCTCTTTTGTTCTCCTTCTTCTCCCTTATTTTAAGTTTATTTAAGTTTTATATACTTAATATACTTTCCTTAACACTAATTCTCAGCTATTTTATGCATAATAATGAGTTGTATTTATTACATAACCTTGGCTATGTTACTTTCGTTGAACACGCCATTTTAAGCAATTTTCGTGCGTATCGTAAAGCGATGATGTCACGATGCAATTTCTTCACATACATGTCTTTAGCTTTAAGTGCCAAACAATATTGTTTTATTGCTTTTTACACTGTTTTAGTTTTATTTTCAATTGCCTAAATTGCTTCAATGTTAAATTCTGCGTCATATTAAGATATTCACTTCACAAAAATGTATATCTTGAATTTTATAGGAATAGTTTATGAAGCCTGATCTTTTTTACTTTCTCTATACTTATATACAGAGAAGTTATTGCATTCCAACCCAAAATTCGATACCCATACTTCACCGGAAAATGCGTTTTAGGGTCCCCTGTATTCCAAAAAAGCATTTTCAGAAAAAGGTCAATGTGTGTGTCCACATGTCCATGTGTCGATGTGACCGTGTGTCTGTGAACACCATAACTCAAAAACTAAAATGAACTTGGTATCTAAGTTTAGTATCTTTCAGGGGTGCGAAATTATTATAATTTTGAGAAAAATGCCCTACCCCAAACTACCCTTTGCATGGAAAAAATTTAGAAAATGTTGATTTTCTCAAAAATGGCTCTAACGATTTTGATTAAAATACCATATATTCAAGATATTTATAGACAAATAAAATGTATGTCTCGGGTTTTCTGGGAATAGCCTCTGAAGACCTCTTTATTCTGAATGAATTTTGCTGAATTTTGCGTAACTGATAAACCGTAATGAATAGACAAAAACTTACTGCACAAAAATCTAGGTCACGTTAAGACACACAATTCATGTTACATACTTTTTTATTCTCGTAAAATTGACTTTCTGAGATATTCTATGATATTAGTTTCAGATTTAAAATACTTTAACATTTCTCACACCGAAAGTTGTAAACTTCTAACCCTGCATAGAAACGGATTTCCACCACATAGAAAGCAGCATTTCAAAGATTTGACTATCATTTTAGCCTAGTGCATTCCGTAGTTTCCTCATACTTACAAGGAAGCAAATAATTAAGACAATTTCTGCTAATATTTATCTCGATTATCATAAATTAAATAGAAGAATATGCTTTGTAACAATAATTTCTTACAGCGATATAGAGCAAACTATGTGAATGAAGCACATAAGATTTTTTGCGTTTATGGAATTATACATTACCGAGCTATTTCTTGTTATTTACTTTAATTTTAAAATACGTTGCTTTCCTCGAATAGGATGTCGTGATTTGTTTTTTATAAAATATTTGACTATCGCTTAAGCCTAGTATACCACCTTATACCCGGCGGAGGATGTAAAAATCCTTAGCATAGCTTCCTTCGGAAGGGAAGTAAAGCCGTTGCTCCCGTGTCGTAGATTTATGGCACGTAAAAGAACCTAAAGCCTGAGAGAGGCCTCTAAGCATAATTAAGGGGTTTTTCACGCCCAGTATAGAATGGGACGCTGAGAACTACAGCAGTTAAAGTTCGTTCATAAATAAAACGCCATTTCATTTCACCTTATTCCTTTGTTTCATGGAAATTTTAATACATAGAAATCTATGTATTATGCATATATTTATGTTATATACTTCTACATCTTTGCATCATTTCGACCAAACTTGGCACATGGCTAACTTTTAACACAAGGCAAAAATATTTTCTAGCTTAGAATTCCAAATTACATCCCATTTTATAGATTATTATTTAATTTTACGTTAAAGCCTATCAAAACTGACCAAACGATCTATATTTTTCTCAACGAGAATGGCAATAATAATTTCTGTATTAATTCTTTTTTGCGTTTTCTTAGTATTTCTAAGTACGTATTTAAGGTGAATAAACGAAGTTATGGATTCACACAAACTGCTTTATTTCTTCCCAACTGTGAATTTCTCAACAAAAAGTTACGATACAGTCGGATTAAGACAGTGTGAAGATCACTCAAATGCATTTATGAGAAATTAGCATTACAAAATGTGTTGGTATTTATGATTTTTAGAGGGCTTTTGCAGACATATATTAAGCAACAGCTTAAATCGGTTACCTAGATAATATAACGGATTTATATTATTCACCGTAGAGTGACTATAAGAATCACAATGACATATATTTTGCAATGTATAGTTTTTCACGTGAAAGTAATAGAAGTGGAAGAAGTGGATGGAAGTGCTAATTGGTAATATATCGGATTTAAGAAGTGAAACAGATGTTATCAACCGAGGAGTGTCTAGAAGCAACGATGTGACGATGCATTTTGTAATGTGTTAATTTTAAAGCTGCAAGAAAAATATAGCTTTGCACGTGAAAAATAGAAATTATTTACTGTTTTTCGCCTTTTTTGTTCCATATTTAGTATTTCACACCCTTCTATTACCACAACGTATAGCATTTTGCAACTCTACCAATTTCTTCAATCGTTCCTTTGCCCACAGCAATTTTTATGCTTAAGAGTTGATAGCTGATATTGCACACTAACAACGTCCACTATAACCTATGGGTGTGAAGCAGTATTACCAGAGTAGTTTCAATGCTTTACATTCGAAATACATATTATTTTAGTAACCATCAAGCAGCTTCCTTGTACTGTCCTGGGTGTTTTAATTCAATCTCTTTAAGAGACTTGTGTAACAATTTTGGTACCACTACACGATAGTCCCAGAACCAAATAAAAAAAAAAGTGAAATAACCGTATTAACCACTGTGGAGCATCTAGAAACCATGATGTTATCCTATCGCCTTTAAACAACACACTGAATCCTATACTTTAAGACAGTTTCTCAAATGTAAACATTTACGAAAATATGCATTGTGGGGAAGGAGAGCACGCCACTTTGCCACTTTGCGCAATTGCCGACGTAATGCTGGGAGTGAAGTTCACTAAATTGGCGCCTAAGTTGCACGAAAATAAGTATATTTACACACATACACACACACATCCGCACTAACCTAGACCTAAAATAGCGCACGCAATGTGGTGTTATTTTAGGGAGAGGTATAGCAGAACCCCAAGAATACGTTTACAATACCAATAAAAATTGCTTTATAAAGAATGCATATGAATCACATGTACTTCTATAACGTAGATACAATGTACATAGTGTATAGAGCAGGTATTGTATTCCACCCAAAATTCCTTACGGAGATTTCACCGGAAATATATGCTTTGAAGTCCAAAAAGAATAGTGTTAGAAAAGTTCCGTGTGTGTCTGTGGAAAGCATAGCTCAAAAATTAAAAGACGTTAAGCACCAAACTTGATATTTAAGTTTGGTATTTTCCAAAGATGCGACAAGAAAATGTTCAAGAAAATCCCCAACCCCAAACCTTCCTTTACTTGGAAAAGAATTTGAAAATTTTATTTTCTTAAAAAATGGCTGACGGTTTAGATTAAAATACCGCATATTAAATATATCTGCATTGCAAATAAAATGTATAAAATGTATATCTTGAATATTCTAGGAATAGCTTCCGAAGACGTGTTCATTCTGGATGAATTTGGTTTAAATTTGCGTAGGTGGTAAACCGTAAGAAATAGACAAAAACTTACAAAAAAGTGTATATTTGTTAAACACACAATTTATGTCATATACATTTTAGTTGTAGAGTTGGCCGTTTTCCAGATATTCTGTGTTATTGGTTTCAAATTTTAGCTACTTAATTTTTTTCAAAGGGTAGATCATCTTTCTTTCGTCTGTCTTCTGGTTACCAATTCCTGGCAAGCAAAGAGAACGGAATTTCAGTTGATTCATATAGTTAGCGGCTTTTAAAGGAATTCACTACCACTTTATCCTAATGTATTACCTTACTTCCATTCTGCTTATAAAGAATCAAGTAATACGACCAATTCTGCCAATGTTTATTTTATTAGCATGATGTAGATAAAAGAATAATCTTTTGTAAGAAAGGTTAGTTCAGAAAGAGAAAGTCATACACATCTGAATTTTTCGTATTGCGAACCGCCTTCTACACTCAGAAACAGAGATCATCCTGTGACCAGACAGAGATCATTCATCTTCCTTTCTCATACGAGGCAGTCCATTTAGTTTAAACATGTTCTTGGTTTTGTTTTAATGTTTTTATGGACAGAAGTAGACTATTTCCAGTTAATTGTGGTCACCCCTTAAATTCTTACAGCATATCCCGTATGTACATGCAGGCTATTTCAAAACGACACCAAACGAAGATAACAGTCGATTAGCTTACACTTTGACTTGTCCGAAACTTGATGTCGCAACTTTCAAACGCCTCTATTTAAAGTTTATGTGAGTTTAAAAATCATACATATTTGGAATTAGGCAGCGAAAGAACAACGGTTGTCATGCGCCACGTAAACAACCTCAGAACGTGTTATACGAAACACATAACAAAACCCACATGCTACGTTCCATTACTAAGGTGAACTGTGCCGCGCCGGCGTCTCAATCAAAACACGCAATTGGGACCTTCGCTACCAACCGGCATCTCTCTTGGAGTGGGCCAGGCACGTGCAATTTGGTTATGTACGACTGCCTAATCCAGTTATTTTATGGCAGTTTCTGTATGTGCTGAATTTAGAGCTGAAATTATATTCTTGTATCACGCACGGTACAATCAACAAGGTCAACATCTTCGTTTGGTGTCGTTTTGAAACACCCTGTATATATCTTCAAAGGGATCTCGAGCTCAACCTGAAGGTGGAGAGCATAGGCTGACATGAAGTATGTCCGTGTTCCGAATAATATTTCAGCTGCGGAGTAGCAATTGTATCTGACTTTACTAGGTTGCATAGGAGCAGCATCTCTCCATCCGAAGCAGCCTCGCATACCTTTAGATGATGTAGTGGACTCTGCTGAAGAGAGTGCCTGTTTAGCGCAGAGTCGTTTGTTGCGAAGCCCAGAGTATTCTAAATAAAGGTTTTGCACACATCACTTTTCTGCCTGTCTTATCAGACAAGGAGTAGTAAAATGAATGATTTCGTTTTGATCATCTAAATTCTTTCTTCGCTTAACAGGCATAATTGTGAACTAATCATGATAAACCTGAAATAACATCAGCTTGAACGTTCAAATGCTTATGGATATACGGTTTATGATTTGCAGTAATTTTAATAATGAATTTTTTTCTTCATATTTGCTACATTTTGTTTAGCTTTATTCTCATCAATGTTGTAATCTCTGTAATCGTCAAATGAAAATGATTTTGCCTTACTCTTTTGCGACAAGCCTTTCCTGTTTAACGGAGCAGGACTTTTGAATTACTAATATCATTCACATTGCACTGCTCTTCATATTAAACACACTACAGTTGCACAATCACTGGATAATACTGTTTCCTGTACTGCAGCTGGAAAGCTAAACCGACAGTAATGGGCAATATAGAGCTAGAAATAAGTTCGCGTTGTCATTCTATATTAGTATCATAACCTTCAAAGTTAATGTTTTACAAGGTACTGATGGCACGTGTTCCTTATAAACATTTTCCCGATTCAAAAATTAATTGCTGTTCTCTATCGACATAATCAGGATTAACTTTTATCGAAAATGTTTTAATTACCGCAACAATAATTTTAGCAGACCAAACAGAAGAATTTTTCAAAGCATAAAACGCAACTAAATTGAAAATTCCAGCTCTAATGCTGCTATGAGTATTAAACATTTAGAGGCTTCATAAATTTTAACCAAACTTTTACACAACAAACTCTACCGTTTTAGTATCATATATTAATTTCTCGACTTGAAATTATAACATATTGTTTAGGAATTAGTCTCCATCATAATCAGGCAAACAGAATGCTACGGCTAATAACATAATAGCATAAAATACCAGCATTTTTATAGGCTAGATCCAATTTAGTTTTAGTATGGTGCATTAAAGTGTTAAATGAGGTAATTTACCTTGAAACATGAACAAAATTTGTTTTAATGAGGAAAATCACCTGATGCAAGCATACCTGTGAATTGCTTTTGGATTAATACTGTAACATGATATACAAACTCGATGAGATGATGATAATGCTAATAATGATAATAGTAACAATATTGATAATAATGATGATAGGAGAAAGAAAGAAAGGATACAGAGCCTGTCAGAAATGTCTGCAGACTTTAAAGAATACAAGGATAGTTGTGGATATGCAATTTGTAAAAATAATCATATTTGATTTAATAATACGTGTGCATGAAAATAAGAAAACAAAAAGACCCAAATTAACCGTATTTGCATCTTATTTTATCGATCCAAAGTCAGAACTTTTAGAGAAGATCAAGATTTCTTGAGATCTTAGGAAGCACTGAGAATGTAAATTTCTAAACGCCGTAAAATGAGGAGAGAATTTAAGTTTAAAACTAACATAAAATATTAAAAATATATAGAGTGCACTGAAGGGACAATAGATACAATACCTGAAAATGTAGTATTAAATGCTAAAAGGAATGGCGAACCTAAAGGAAAGGTACTTGTAGGGGTGTGCAAGATGTGCAGGAACATTTAAGATTTTGTCAGGCTATGGGTTAATATGATAATAATAATAATAATAATAATAATAATAATAATAATAATAATAATAATAATAATAATAATAATAATCAGCATCACCACGAAATCTTCATAGTAGTTCTTTGCCTCTGGAAGCAACCTATATTAATAGATTTTTAAAAAAATTAAGAAAAGACGAAGTATAAGTGGATAGAGGAACGTCATGATGAGGTAAGATCGATCCTTATAGCGAATGTTTTCTCTCCGTCTTTTCTTTTTCCTCTTTGATTACAAAAGAATGACAAAAAGAGCTGACGTAAAATTTTAAGGAGCTCACCATCAATAAACGTCAAGGCTATCGCAGTTTCCGCTAGGTTTGACAGATAATAAAAAACAAGAAGGATTAGAAGGCTTTCCAGACCTTTTGATTTCATCCGCATTTCTCTCGCGTCATTCGTCGGAAACCATTCTTACAGCTTTACCTCGTTACTTTATGAAAGGGCATAGTTAATGAAGTTTGTGCCTTAGTGAGCTTAAGCTAGTGTGTTCTGTAGCATGCCTCTTTCTCTAACCTTACTGCGTGTTGTTTCTATTCTAATCAATCGCTTAAAATAATCATCTGTAGGAACGTTATGCATGTCATTTACTTATTTCGTACATATAATTCAATGCACAGATGAACTCTTTTGTGTTAATAATATATTTCATTTACTTAGATACATGTCTTATTTTATAGAAGGGGACAACTTTGCTTTTATTGTAATTTATTCACCATATTCAGGCCGACACTGACTATTTGTAAATGAAACAAGGATCATTCTTAAAAATGTGTATGATTTTATTGCTTTTCAAAATATTCCCCGTTAACACCAATACATCTTTGCATTTGATGTAACCAGTCTTTAAAGCAGTGATGCCACTCGTCCTGGTGCACTACAAAAAACAGGTTTTTATAATGTTCCACTGGTTCAGCTGAGGATGAAAAAGTTATCCTGCCATTTTCTCTTTAATGTTTGGATACAAAAAGAGGTCACAAGATGGAAGGTCAGAGCTGGGTGATGAAAGGTCTATGGTGCCAATCTTTAGGACATCCAGATACTCAGTTTTAATGCATCTGAAGATGCGTTGTCACGATGTAAAACTATTTTTTCTTTTCGGGGTTTTCACGATGTTTTTAAAAAATGTGTGGAAACAGACATTTGTGTACCAAGTGATTATGCACCAATCGATCGTTATTGTTTTTGATCGGCAGTCAGTTTATGTGTAATACATTCAGAGCAAAATTTTCTCACCTCTAGTAATAATGTAAAACGTTTTAAATTTCACTCAGACCAATAGTCAATGAACGTATTAGGTGCCTGTCGACCTTCTTTAAGCATTACTGTAACAGTGGCTATATTTTCGTGAGTAATGTCAGCTCTTAGATGATCTTCACGAAATTCATCACTAAGAAAAAACAAGCTCTTTTGAATCGTGGCACTAATTAGAAATTGTTGCCTTCTTCGTCAAATGAAAGTTTAAGCCACTCTTCATGTTCTTTAGGTGTTAGTGAAGATTTAATATCGCAAAAAATCACATTATGGAAATGTTCTCTAGTCAAATTCACAATATCAGGTGAACACAGAATCTTTAAATCATGATACTTTACAAACTATTAGAGTACATCGAACAAACTACGTATACACGTCAATCAACGAGCAAAACATTAGAGAGTGGATGTCAGATATAAATAAGTTACATTTGCTTTAAAAGGAAGTCTGATGTATTCCATTCACATGACTTTCTTTAGCTGTTCCACAAACAAACCTTTCTTATAAAATATTATTCTTTTATATGTGGCATGCTTTCTTGTAAGTAGAAGGGAAATGAGGAAACACACTAGCCTAAGGCGGTAGTCAAATCTTTTAAAAGTTATCCCCATGTAAAACAATTGAAATTCGACTTTTGGAATTTCCGAGAGTAAAACAAAAGAAATGAAACGAAAGCTGACTTCGCGCTTGAGAAAAGTTTTACTAGTTTAAAATTGAAACCAATAAAAAGGAATATTTCGAAAACGGTTAGCTCCAAAACAAAACTGTAAAGGACATATATTGTGTGATTTTGACAAAATCTATGCTCTTTGTATAGAAAGTGTTTTCCATATCTTACGGTTTAGCAGTTATGCAAGAATAATTCAGAATGAAGAAGATTTTAGGGACCATTCCCAAGAAATTGAAGTTATAAATTTTATTTGCCATTTTATACACAGTATTTTAATCAACATCGTTAGAGCCATTTTTGAGAAAATCAAAATTTTCGAAAATGTTTCTATTTTAAGGTTAGTTTGAGGTGGGGGATTTTCTTGAAGATGATTATGTTGCATCTTTGTGAGAAACTAAACTTGAAAACCAAGTTTGGTATTTAAAGGACTTTTCGTTTTTGAGTTATGCTGCCCACAGATACACACAGATACACACTCGCGCACGCGAAGACACACACATCAACCTGCTTTTTAAAAATCCTTTTATTTATTTATTTACTTATTTATTCATTCGGGGACTCAAAACATATATTATGGGTGAAGTATCAGCATGGCATTTTTGGGCGAAATACAATAGCTTCTCTATCTACTTTATACATGGTACATACGTGCTAGAGAAAGTAAAAATTGATCATAATCTAATTCTAAGTTTTGTTACATATTTGCTTTTACTTCTACCACGCTGTCAAATTGGCGCATCAGACGTTCATGCCGAAACGTTTTAAATTGCTGTTATGGAAGAGATATATGCAATTAGTATAAGAAGGTCATCAGCTGCCAGTCCACAAACCCTTTAAAACAAATGCTCCATCTTGTATATAGACTACAAGGAGATAATTAACTGCCTCGATTAATCCAATCCCTGAACACTAACTGGGTTGTCCGCAAGATTTGGGAAAAGTGACTCAGATCACAGGTTTCTGTGTCCCAAAGAAAGGTGGGGAAGGATGCACCGTCCAGCTATTCAAATTCTAGGCTCTAAATTGAAGCAAGGCTAGACCGAAATTTACATTGACGGATTCCAGCTTCAATTTCGGCACTTTTTTGCACCTATATCAGGTAGGTATATTTTCGCATCCCCGGGTCTACTGCCAGTATTTCAGCAGTTTCGTTCCACATGATGGAGAGATGCTGTTGCGATGTGATGCTCACTCTGCGCTTGTGTACATTCCACGTCGTCTCAACGTGAGCTCTGGGATAGGTGCCTTGTCTTGCTATTTATAAATATAGACAGGAATTTTCAAAAGTGTTTAACGACAATACTTCCAAAATTGAGAGAGATATTTTAAGCCAAAGCCTATTCCTCTCAAAAGCGTCGCTGTCCGGTATCTTCTAATAATGACTAAAGCAGCACAGCTCCTTTCAGAGAAAATCCAAATGCGAGTATACCACTTTTCCTGATTGCACATTTAAGTATTAATGTATATGCTTTTTGCTCCATGTTATTACTGTATGCTTAATATGGTAAGTAGTCTGACAAAAATACTTAATTAAAACATAAATCATTCATAACTAAAATTTATGTTTTGTCACTTAGCATTTTTAAAATTCCAGTCCTCAAATAATAAGATCGTGTGGACATTTATACTTGTGCACCTTAAAATTGTACTAACTACGTTTGACACAAGTTGCTTCTGTATATAAACTTTCACTGCACTTCTGTGTCCATGCGGATGCTAATTCATCTTCTATTCGGTGGCGATCGCTGAAGGTTGCGCAATTTGCTATGACAGCTTATGGAGTTTTATATCTATGCAATGCTTAGCGGCATAATATCTAAATATCCCTTTTTGCTGCGTTATCACTAAATCAACATTCTTGTTTTATATTAAACCTTTTTTTAGAATACTACATTAATTTCCAGTTATTTACAGTTCATGAATTTAACAGAATTTATATGTGATCATTTTATTCTTGCGTGTTCTCGCCTCTGTTTCTTATTTTTACGCGTTCTATGTACATGCATGACGGCTTTACTCATTAAAGAACAGTTTGCTGCATTTAATTTTATATATATATATAAATAATATATATATATTTATATATACATATTATATATTCTTGTTTCAGAACATACTTCACGTTTACCTTACAAGAGGCGTACACTGATGATACGCGAAAGGAAATAACAATTGGAAAGGGTATTTGAAAAAAAAAGTTTACGGTTCTTCCTTGGCTTTGTCATTTGTGAGCACTGAGGAAAACCTTTTGAACGAAAGTTAAATTAGATAGGGAATAAACCTGTACAGAACTGTAGAAACCCCTCCCCCATCAAAGATTCCGTGATCCGCAAGTTAAAAGCATCCTCCCAAGCCGTACCCGATCCCGTATGTATAAATTATAGACTGGGACTCATGCAGTAGAGCCAGAATTCTCTAAAATTGATACTTAACTTTAGATAACCGAGCATAGAAACATTGAACTTTGGGTTTTTGGTTGACAGCAGAGTAAAAACAACTTGTGACCCAGACTTCCTGAACGCTTACAATTTCAAAGATGTGAGCCGCAAAATCACACTAGTTAAAGCAAGAGTTCTGTATATGTGGGCGTTAACACCAATCAGTTAAATAGCCAGTAATCTCCTGCCGGTCAATTGGTGAGATTAAATACCAAAGGATGAATACGGAAATGTTTTATCATCCTAGCTTCCGCTTTAGACGTTCCTGGAATGTAGAGTCAGCTATTTTCTAACTTTCTAATATGAAATTAAATTTTAAAATATATTCAATTGTTAGGTATAATCTGTAGCACTATTTCAAAAAGAAAATCCAATAAACTATAGAAACATGTTTTAATCATTATAACCTATAGCTACAAATGTATCTTACTGTTAATTTAAAGAAGAAATAATCCATAGCCCAATAAAGTAATATGCATTCAAACGTGGTACAACTTCTGAAATATGAAGAAATTTTAAACTATAAGTAAAAACAAATCTGATGTGTACCATTCACATGACTTTCTCCATATCCCTGCAACAAATAATTCTTAAAAAGCTTATACTTCTATTTACTTTATGCTAATCAGAAAAAATTAGCAGAAATAGTCTTATTACTCGCGTCCTTGTAAGTAGAAGCGAAATAAGGGACATGGGGTAGGTTAAAGTGATAGTCAAAAGCTGGTTGCTATGTCAATAAAGTTCCTTTGTTTATATGGATAGGAGTTGGCAAGTTCCAGTATGAGAAAAGTATACGTTTTTCATAGCAGAAACCAAAAATAAGGAATGTCACAAAAACGATGAACTCCACGAAAAAAATGTTTATAACATAAATTGTGTGTTTTAATGTGCTCTACATTTTTTGTGTAGTAAGTTTTTGTCCATTTCTTACGGTTTAGCAGTTATTCAAAATTTAGTAAAATTCATCCAGAATAAACTACTCTTCAGAGGCTATTCCCAGAAAATTCAAGATATACATTTTATTTGTCAGGTAAATATGTTTAATATCCGAAATTTTAATCAAAATCGTTAGAGCCATTTTTGAGAAAATCAAAATTTTCGAAAAATTTCCATGTAAAGGGTAGTTGGGGGTGGGGGGGATTTTTCTCAAAATCTTCGTGTCGCATCCCTGGAAGATACTAAACTTAAATCCCAAGTTTGGTATTTTAGCGACTTTTCGTTTTTGATTTATCGTGTTCACAGACACACGGACACACGGACAGACACAGACGGACCTTTTTGTGAAAATGCTTTTTTTTGGATATTGGGGACCCTAAAACATATATTTCCGGTGAAATCGCGGTATCGAATTTTTTGTGGAGTGCAATACTATCTTTATACACTATATACATAGTGCGTATGGAGAAAGTAATAAGTTTACTTTAACAGTAAAAAATACTAACCTTTTTGGAATAACATCTCTTAAATTTTAAACATATGCACATACAGTTTTTAAGCACATGGTATTTGCAATTAGTTGCGACAGATACGTTTATCACTGTACAAAAGTGATGTTCGAAAGCAATTTCATAGTTAAATGGATAATGTTTTGAATACCGAGAAGACAACCGGTTATTGATAGTTTCAAATTTCCCGTGCTTTATTCTAGCTCCCGTTTATCTCGTCATATCTGCTAGCTGTGATAGCATCGGTTACATGTATGGAATCAAATACTTTATAGTACTGAAGAGCGATAAAAAAAAAAAAAAAAAAAGACAAAAATGTTCTGCTGAGAATAAATGATCAGGAAAGAAACTTCTATCCTCACCATGCCCATGTAGATTTGTTCAAGCTTGAACTTTTAAATTACTATTTTTGTTGTTATAAAAGGTGTGTTGTAGTATCGAAAGTGATCTTTGCAATCAATTTTCATGCAGTTTTGGAAAAATATCGCCATTAAAAGAGTGACCATTATGTGTGTGTGTGTGTGTGTGTGTGTGTGTGTGTGTGTGTGTGTGTATGGCCTAGTTAGTCATTAAATATTTTCTGTGCCAATTAAACAGCGAGCATGGTAATCGCATTGTTTGTGTGCACATTAAAGTTTGAACACAAGTATATGTGTTGCACATTTAAAATGGAAGAGAAAAGAATGGAAGTAATATAATGGAATTGGCGAGGGTCAGCGCTCCAAATTTGCGAAGAATTCGGACACACCACGACTAGTGGAAGACCGCTCACACGTGATGACTTTTTTATCAGTAAAATAAGACAATCGAAACAATTGAAGCTATACTAAAACAAGAATAAAATATAAATAATATTAGTAACAAAAAGTACCTTTATCATAATGTGAAATCACGAAAGTTTATATTTTTTCCTTCACTAGCACATATGTTCAATGTACACAGTGGATAGAGAAAGTATTGCATTCCACCAAACATTCATACCGAGATTTCACTGGAAATATACGTTTTAGGACTCCGTAAATTAAAAAAAAATGCATTTTTAAGCATATCCATGTGTGCGTGTGCGTGCGCGTGTGTGTGTGTGCGTGTGTGCGTGCGCGCACGCTTGGCTAGCATAGATCAAAACAAAGGCTATTTAAGTTCAGTGTCTTTCAAAGATGTGACACAAAGATGTTTAGCAAAATCCCTCACCCTAACTACTCTTTACTTGGAACATTTTTCAACATTTTTGATTTTCTGAAAAATGAATCTAGCGATTTTGATTAAAATACCATATGGCTAATATATTTTTATGAAAAACAAAATGTCTATCTTGAATAGCCTATGAGGACTTTTACATTTTGGATGATTTTATATAGCTGTTGTATTTTTGGTAAACCGTAAGAAATGGATAAAAGCGTATTACACAAAAAATCTAGATTCTCGTTAAAACACACAATTTATGGCATACACATTTTTGTTGCAGAGTTAACCGTTTTCGAGATATTCCGTGTAATTGGTTTCATTTTTAAGCTCCTTAAACTTTTATCAAAAGGCGACTCATCCATGTTTCTTTTCGTTTACTCCTAGCCAGCAAATTATAACGTGTTTCAATTGTTTCATGTACCGAACGGCTTTCAAAAGATTTGACTATTGCTATAACCTAATGTATTCTCTTATTTCCCTTCTACTTACGAAGAGACAAGTAATAAGACAAATTCTGCTAATGCTTATCTTAATTAGCATCATGAAACGAATTATCTTTTGTTAGAAATGTTTGTTTGCGGATAGGCTAGAGAAACTCGTGTGAACGGATCACGTCAGATTTTTTTCCAAAGAATCATAGGACATTACAAAATTGTTTTCTCGATTTCTCAAAGTTACTCTTAGCTACCACTTTTTAGATTCAAAGAATCTGATTGCTTTCGGATACTGTTACTTCTTTCTCTACTTCGTACATGTTGCGCAGGTAGAAATTGTTTTGCACTCCATCCAAACATTCGATAACGAAATCTCACTGGAAATACCTGTCTTTGGCAGCGTGTGTATGTGTGCGTGTTATGTGCGTCTGTGTGACCGACAATGAATATGATGTGTTCCAATTACAAGACTTTCTCTACAAATTATTGTTAGAAGTCTTATTCTGCCATATACTTCACGCTAATCGAATAAACATCAGCAGAAACGGTCTTATTACTTGCTTCCTTATAAGAAGGGAAATAAGGGATTGCACTAGGCAAAAGCTATAATCAGATATTTTAAAAGCTGCATGGTTGCTATTGAGTGAAATCCATTTCCTTTCATTGCCAGTTGACAAACTCCCGTAAGTGAAACGTTTAAGTGTTGTAAAACTGATACAAAAAACAAGGAATATCTAAAAAAAATTGTGAACTCCACGAAAAAAAAGTAAATAACATAAGCTGCGTTTTAACGAGATCTATTTTTTTTTGTAGTAAGTTTTGTCTCTCTTACTGTTTACCAGTTATACAAAGTTTAGTAAAGTTCTCAGAATAAAACATACTTCCGCGGGTATTGCCAGATGCCATTTTTGAGAAAATCAAAATTTTGGAAATGTTTTCAATGTAAGGGGTAGTTTGAGAAGAGATTTTTTTTTTCAAAATCTTCGTCTCGCATTCTAAAAAGTGTATTTTCGGTAAAATCTCGGTGCCTACGTACCATCCTACTATTTGGAGAAAGTAAAAAGGAAAAGTCACTTAAATACGAAACTTGTTATTTAAGTTCTGCATCTTCCAAAGATGTGAGAGGAAGATATTTAAGAGAAACTCCTACCTCATCCTATCCTTTAGATGCAAAATATTTATAAACTTTTTATTTTCTCAAAAATGGCTCTGATGACATAAACCATGAGCGATCATTAAAATAAAAGTTGCACAATTTTAAAACATTTACTGTTATTAATTCTACAACAGCTAATCCTATATTAACATTTTGATTAAAACACAAATTATGTTTGCATAACAGGTAAATTGTAAACTGTAGAGAAAAATATATTGTAGAAAACCTGTAAATCTCGTCAACACACACAATTTATAGTGCATAAATTACATTCTTTTTATTTTAGTGCTAACCATTCCCAGTATATTCCTTATTAGAAGTTTAAACTTTTCAATTCTTATGATTTTCTCAAATGGAAAGTTGTTATTCAAGTTTTTTCATCCTGGTGAAGTAAAGAGGACGGAATTTTAATATTATATAGCGATCACCTTTTACAAATGTGACTATCGCATTAGCTTATTGTATTTCCTTATTCCTTGTACAAGGAAATGATTTCGTAAGAAAATCGTTTCTGCTAATGCATACCTTGATAAGCTTGAAGTAGCTAGAAGAAAGCCTTTGCAAGAACAGTTTGTGGCAGTATAGTTAGAGAGAGCTATGCGAGTGTAGCACATCAGACAGTTTGTCTTGCAAACGAAAACGTATTATCTATAACAGCAGTTACTGCTTTATATCAGAGGAGTTCTAAACACAATTGGGTTATATCATGTGCATTGTTTAAGTATAATAGTGCCATTATATTCAGTGATTTACACATTTCTTTCGTATTATCAGGGTAAAAAATCTGATGTGTCCCATTTAAATGACTTTCTCTACATCTCTGTAACAAATGATTAATAATATGCTTATTATTCTATCTACTTCATTCTAATCGCGATAAACATTAGCGGACATGTCTTATTGCTTGCTTCCTTGTAAGGGAATAAACGAGCCGATAATCAAATCGTTTAAAAGCTGGTTGCTATGTGATTGACATCCATTTCTTTGCATTGCCAGGAGTTTACATATTCACATATGAGAAAAGTATTTTAAAACTGAAAGCAATAACAAGAATATATCAGAAATGGTCAACTGCACGAATAAATGCATATGATATAAATTCTTGTTTTAATGAGATCTATATTTTTGTGTAGTAACTTTTTGTCTATCTCTTACGGTTTACCAGTTATGCAAAATTCTTGCAGAACAAAGGAGTGTTCAGAGTTTGGCATGTAAATACGTTTAATATACCTATGTTATTTCAATCAAAATGATAAGAGCCTTTTTTTGGGAAAATCAAAATTTTTTAAATGTTTTACATGTAAAGGGTAGTTTAAAGTGGGGGGTTTCAAAATCTTTGTATCGCATTCTTGGAAGATACTAAACTTAAATACCAAGTTTTGTATTTTACCAACTTTTCGTTTTTGAGTTATCGTTTCACAGACACGACACACGGACACACAAAGATACACACAGACCTTTTTACTTTCTCTAGCCCCGTATGCACAATGTACATACATAGTGGCTACAGAAGGTATTGTATTCCATCCAAAAATTTGATACCTAGATTTAACCGGGAATATATGTTTTAGGATCCCCTGAATAAAAAAACAGGTCCGTGTGTCTGTCTGTCTGTCTGGGGGTGTGTTTGTAGACGGTATAGTTAAAAAATGAGAAGACGGTTAAATTCCAAACTTGATATTTAAGTTTGGTATCTTCCAAGGATGCGACATGAAGATTTTCAAGAAAATCACCCAACCGCTAAGTACCCTTTGCAAGGAACATTTTTCGAGAGCTTTCTTTTTTTTTAAAAAAATGACTAACGATTTTGATTAAACTAGCACATATTAAAGCTATTTCCATCACAAATAAACTGTATATCTAAAATTTTCTGTGAATAGCTTCTGAAGACCTGTTTATTCTGGATGAATTTTGCTGAATTTTTGTATAACTAGAAACCCTTAAAAGACTACACAAAAAAGTATATCTTGTTAAAATACACAGTTAATGTCATATACATTTTTTTGTGGTGTTTATCGTTTTCGAGATATTCCTTGTTGTTAGTTTCAATGGCAAAGTACTTATACTTTTCTCAGTTAGGAGGTGTGCGTTTCTCTTGTTCTACTCCTGGTCAAGTAAAGAAGCTATTTGCAATGACAATTGCATGACAGCTTTTAAAACATTTGACTAGCACTTTAGCATAGCACAATCCTTTGTGACCTTATACTTATAAGGAACTAAGTAATAATAATAATAACAATAATAATAATATTCTGCTAACTTTTATCTCGATTAGCATTGTGTAGAAAAAAAGAATATCTTTTGTAAGAAGTTTGTTTATAGAGCAGCTAGAGAAAGTCATGTAAGTGTAACACATCAGATTTTTGTCTTCATTGTTGGCAGTTGTTTTCTATATTTTGTTCTAGTCACTGAAAATGGAGTACAATTAAGTCAATGACGCTTCCTTGTGAAGCAATACTGGATTGCGAACTCAAGTACAGCTACTCGAAGGACACACCAGAAAGAATCTGGTGTTCGCAATCCAGGCCTGGTAAATACATCGGAAACAACTAGGTCTCTAACGTTGTGCATCTAGGCTGTCCAGGGTGGTTGTTGAAATAAGGGCCCAGGGTGACCTCATGTTTTGTGTAAATGTCATTAACATCTCCAAGAATGTATAGAAATATCCAGTGTAACATTATACAGGACAAAATACATGCCAATACTGATCAGCTAAAAAAGGTTCTAATGTTAGATGGCTTTCTCTACTTGTTCTGCAAACAAAGTATTCTACGTCATGCTAATAGAAATAAACATTAGCAGAAATGGTCTTATTGCTTGCTTCCTTTTAAGTAGAAAGGAAATAGGGGAATGCACTGTGCTAAAGCGACAGTCAAATCTTTTAAAAGCTGGTCGCTATGTGAACAGCTGAAGTTTGGTGCGCTTTGCAGGGCCAGTAAAATAAAAGAGAGATGATACGAAAGGTGATTTCCCGTTTGAGGAAAGCTGCATAGTTCAAAATTGAAATCAATAACAGGCATATCTCGGAAACGGATAATACTACAACAAACAAAAGAATAACAAATAGAAGACAAGACAAAAGATAATAAGAAGTAAATTATATAACACCATTTTTTTGGTAGTGTTTAACGCCCGCTTTAACTACTTATGGCACCGCAGGCGGTGACACTGATTATGCGTGAATGAAGATGGAGCACCGGTGGAATGCGATGGCGGAGGAAACCGGAGAACCCGGAGAAAACCCGCCCCAGTGCCGCTTTGTCCACCACAAAATCTCACATGCGGTCGCTTGGGATCGAAGCCGTCTAGATGAGAGGCGAGTGGTCTAACCACTCGGCCACGGCGCGGTCCGATATATATATATATATAAAACACCGTGTAAAGGGTAGTTTGGAATGGGGGAATTTTCTTGAAAATCTTTGTGTCGCATCTTTTCGCTTTTAAGATGTCCACACGGATCTTTTTCTTAATATGATGTTAGGGAACTTTAAAATACATATTTGCTGTAAAATTTCCCCTTGGAGTTTTTGGGTGGAATACAATACCTTCACTACCTATTACAAGTGTAGTACGTGAAGAGAAAAGTAAAAATTGATTATATATAAATATTAATTTTAAGGATTGACTTTTTTTTTGTAACAAAGTTCATAGTTCGTTCAACAGATTATTTAAGTGTCCAACGCTCCAATTACAAAATTACAGCCTACTTTCTTAACTCATGAGACACGTTATGCGACACATTTACATAATAAAATTTATGAAACGTTTATAGTTCTCAAAGCATTTATCAAAACACAAAGTAGTTTAGTATAAATATTAACTAAACAGAAAAATCCATACGAAAATGTGGATCTTTTGAAATTTAGTTCCCGGCCTTCCTAAGCTATTCAACACTGTCGATTAAAAGCAGTAATATTATTATACTCCCAGTTTCAGACCATAACTAACGCACCTTTCTCCTCCATCCGCGGAGTAACGTCATGTTTATAGCGAACACACAGGAACGTTTGGTTCAGTGGCTCATGTATTATCTACAAATAGCATTCTCGTCTTGAAACTTGTTACGCAGCATGAATTATGTGGTTTGTTGTGTTCCTTGCCAGATTTGCATCACAATGGGCTCTCAGGAGAGATAGACAGGCTTACATTTTCAAAGCGGAATTGCTATTCCCACTACTTCTCGTCAACTCAGTTCGGCTCTATCAGCAACATCTCAATGACAAAACTACTCATAGATAGTTTTATATTTGAACGTATTTACCTTCAAGAAAATAAACAAAAATCTATTGTGTAACATTCACATGTCTTCATCTACCTTTTCTCAAACAAACTTTCATTAAAAAATACTATTTTTTTATCTACGTTATGCTATTCAAGGCAATAGAAATCATCTTATAACTTGTTTCCTTGTAAGTAAAACGGAAAATGGGAATACACCATCCTAAAGTGATAACTAAATCCTTTAAAAGCTATCGTTATGTGAAACAATTTAAACTAGGTTCCATTTTGCATTCCCAACAAAAGTTGACTTCCCGCTTGAGAAAATTAAGTAGTTAAAAGTTGAAACCAATAATAAACTCTGCCAAAACGTTATATGACATAAATTGTGTGTTTTAATGAGATGTATACTTTTTCTGTAATAATCTTTTGTCTATCTCTTATGGTTTGCCAGTTATACAAAAGTAATCCAGAATTAAGTCTTCGGAAGCTGTTCCCAGAAAATTCAAGATATAATTTCATTTTTTATGAAAATATTTTAAGCAAACAGAATTTTAATCAAAATTGTTAGCCATTTTTGAGAAAATGAAAAATTTCGAAAAATCATCCATGTAAAGAGTAACTGGAGGTTGGGGGATTTTCTTAAAAATCTTTGTACTCTATATTTGGAAGACTTACAAGTTTCGTATTTAAATGATTTTTCGTTTTTGAGCCTATGCTACTCACATACGTGCTCACACATACACACACCGACACACAGAAACACACATGGACATTACTCTAAAAAAAGTTGTTTCTTTTTAATTCAGGGGGTTTCAACACACGTATTTCCGGTGAAATTTACATATCGAAGTTTCGGATGCAGGGTCTGAAACCTATTTCAAAAAGTGTTAATGAACTAATATCCAAATTAAAAAACGCAAAAGTTTCGGTTCGTTTCTTGGCGAAAGGGAAAATCCTTCCTCATGCTAGTACTTAAAATATTAAGTTTCGCAGTTAATCCCTGTCATTTTGATAACTAAGTTAAAATTTCCATTTCATATGCATCACCATTACGTTTGATTAGCGTTTCATTACTCCTTGCCTCTTCGCCCTGCATGTGTGTGCTATACCTGCAGCGTTACCTCTCATTTTCAATAAAGCGTCTCTCTGAAATAATTTAAACTGGCGCATCGAGTAATTTGTTCAAAAATTGTGAAAAACTATGAAATCGTTGTTTTTATAATAGGATAATATTAATTCTAGGCTTTAAGAATATATATCGTTGTCCTCACTTGGTGCACTTTCACTACCATTTAACTGAGACTGCAAATGGCCAGGCGCATGCTTATAAATGGGCGTTCCTCTTTAAACATTTTTCTCGCAAACACTTTTGCCTACACTTTTTCATATTCAAAATTCGCCACAATAGGACATTTTTTTACTACTTTGTTTGAAACAATTTTAAACTGCCTCTCAAAAGCAAGTTAAAGAATACTCATAGTTTTTCGAAATAAAGCTGCAAATTTGAGAAACAAATTATTAAATTTTAAAAAATTATGAGTTTTGGAGAGTAAACGTTTTTCTAAAATAATTAGGGTTGATGTAAAACAGAATAATATGACATATTTCTTTATAAAGTTATATATTCTAAAATTGAATTTTTATAGGAGTAGTTTTAAAAATGTATCACGTGGCTCATTTTTATTAGAACAACAACAAATTTAGACAATAATTATTTATTATTTAAATAACCATGGAAGCTAGAATTTTGATACATGGTAAAAATAGCACTTATTATGTGTAATAAGTGGTATAGATTTCAGTAAGATATTTTAAATATTGTGCATTTCCAAATTTCACTGATATATCACCTTAAAGGGCATAAATTAATTTTTCTTATCTATTTGACTTTTCCGTAGACAGATTTATCCACAAATCCAAACATCCTTTAGTCCGAAACATTTTCCTTGTTTTTTATTTTCTTAATTTCCTCAAATGCTTCAGCATGCTAATTGGGCACCCTCCCCTATACACTGGCTAAAAAGCTGCACCCAATAGGAGTAACATCGTCCAATCCACTACATCTCGGCGCAAAACTACGCGAGTACCAAATAAGAAAATAAAGAACTGCTGTGTCACCGAACAGGGTATAAAGCATTTCGGTAAGCAGTAAGCTTATTAATTCAGTATTATTACGTTACCTCACAAGAGTAAGAAATTTCGGAGGGCATGTGCGGATATTAAAGGCTTCTAGAAGGCGGTTCCCTAGCTCTTAAACTCTCTCGTGTGCTTTCAAGGATAGGCATTTGGATGGTAACCGTATTATAACATCTAGACGATTTTGTTATCAATGAAAAGCTACATAATTATATTTCTTAAATCCACTGCTATTTCTGCCACTTTCTGCAAGATATGTGACAGTCACCGTACGCTAGCACTTCCAACTTCCGTAGACCACGCTACATGTTCATAACGGATCCGTTCCCTCAAAGTGGTTCTTTCATGTTGAAGAGATCATAGTCGCACGGGCTTAAGTCTATGAGTACCGTCGATGTTCCCGTGTCTCCCAGTTCCATCGCCTTAGGAGGTCCTTCACAGCGTTAAAGTTTTTTTGTTTTTTTTTCTCTTTAATTTCCGGAGTCTTGTCGGAACTCCGGCGCAGTATTCTTTTTCCATCTTTTTCACCATTTCCTTTTTTATATTTGATTACCGTTGTTTTTAGCTTCTAATGCACACAAACAGTCATGCCCAAGTTGGAATTCGAACCCACTATCCCCTGCACCACGAAGCACCAAAGCGAGGCACTTTAACGAGCGCGACCATGGGGACCGGCTCACAGCAGTTTTCTCCATAGTGCAGGACAAAAATGGGTTCCAAGAAATTGCAATAATACACAAGAATCTTACCTTTGAACTTCGTGTACTGCATGTTCTGAATGTCATCATGTGCCACAGAGATCGTAACCTTCACGCGGAGAGGAAGAGGTGTGTTTCCATTTATTGGATTGCCATTACAAACGTGGTGCGGCCGTGCCGTGACGAGTGGTTAGACCGCTCGCCTCTCATTTAGAGCCCGGGTTGCATCCCAAGTGACCGCATGTGAGATTTGTGGTGGGCAAAGCGGCACAGGGTCGAGTTTTCTCCGGGTTCTTCAGTTCCCCCCCTCGCATTCCACCGGTGCTCCATCTTCATTTCATGTATCACCAGTGTGATCGTCTGCGGTGCCTAGGTAATAAACACTATGAAGAAAAAAAGGGTAGTGCTTAGGGATAACCCCAGATTTCGTTCATAGTGAGCATCCTCCCAATTAAGTCATCACATTTTCTCTGGTAGCGGTTCAGCAGGTGATGGGTAAGTACATAACGATGCTGCTGTTGTGCCTACGTGATGAATGGGGAATCCAACACGTAGCAATTTTGCGGAGTTACGGTTTGGTAACATACGCCTACCTCTGCGACCAATTAACTGAAGCCAATCGGGGATCAATAAATAATAATAATAATAATAATAATTAAAAAAGCAAATAACTAAATAGTTTGGGGTCGACTTTGAGACCGTTAATTAGCCCGGTAGTAATAATAACTATCAGTCTATTAATTATCTATATATTTATATGTAACGAGAGTTAATATTTAATAAGTTGTATGCATAGGGACCAAGAAGCAAGTTGTTTACTAGAAAGTTACTCAGAATCATGACGCCAGACTGGATAGAGGGGTGAGAAGTTGCTTCATTTGTGAAAGTCATGTTCGAGTTTAGTATAAGGAGAAAGCACAGTTTAAAGCACACAAGGGGACCTTTTCTTTATATTCGTGGTATCACGTGATTATTATGACGCATTCTGGGAGATTTGCAATGCTTTTTGGATCATAATGGTGTCATTTTGGCGGACTTTCTAACCAATCAGAAAGAAGCCACCATTACACCGTTTTTTGTATATAAGAAGTAAGGTTTGGCCCAGCGAGGTCGTTGCTAAGAAATTACGCGTGGGAGACACCACGTCGGTCGTTGCTAAGAGATCACCCGTGGGAGATGCCACGTCGGTCGTTGTTAAGAAATCACCCCTGGGAGACGCCACGGCGTCTTGTTAAGAATTACGCGTGAGAGAGGTCACATCGCCGTTGTTAAGAATTATGCGTGAGAGAGACCACGTTTACCATTTGTTAAGAATTCGCCTGAGAGGGGCCACGTCGAACTGTTTGCTAATAATTCGCCTGTGAAGTAAAGCAACGTCGCTCGTGATTACGTGAAAGTGAATTGTGCCATGTACTCAACGAAAACAGACTAATTAAGAGTACTTGTGAGTCAGTTTTAGAGAGCATCAATCAGCTGTATAAAAGTGTATAACCAGGTGCTTGTCTCAAATCTCCTTCATAATAAATAACAGTACAAGGTTTGCAAGTGTTTTTCTTAACATCTACAAGAACACTCCTACAACTCTACCCACTACCTAAATCCACGCCTGGGAGAGCCAAGATTCATGCAAGACTGCGCAACGCCGTGGTAACCCATCCCGGAGGAACTTCAGTACCAGGTACGTGAGAGTAGAGGAGTTGTTTGGAAGTGACAGTTAGTTGCGCTGCACCTAAGCAAACAACGTGCGGCAATAACTACAAATTCAAAATCCACGCTTCATATGACTTCCCAACCTTGGGGAGTAAAAGCAGTAACGCAACAACACCCACATCAAAAGCACCCCGCATATTACTGACCAACTTGGGGCAACTAATAACCCAGCCTACACATCGAAATCACCGCTTCAACCTGAACGCGGGATGTCCTCAGCGCATCCTGGGCCTTCGAGAAACACTTTCATCCTCTTACCACTGTGCGGTATAGCAACGCCACATCACCACATGTATCAGTAGTCCATGACAACAATCTTGAGCAACACGACCTCATGCAGTTCAATTTTGACACATGAGTATTGCTCTTGTTTGGAAAACGTTGCTTAGAGCGGTTCCCCATGCACCTCTACTTCACAACACTCTAGCATGCCACTGAATAACTTATTACACCACTAATGCAAACTCTACCGTTCAAGTAACATAACCACACAACCCATTGACTAAAGTAGGGGTTAAAGGGGGATTTCGGGACTCAAAGGATGCCGCCCATGTAAACATCATGTACATATGTAACACTTAAGATAAACATCAGCCGACAGACCACCCACACAGCGCTGCCTCTTTGCCAAGACAACAGTCTAAAAGCTTCCCCATGTACCTGTCAATCAAAGTATGTGCTGCCGGCTACTACCCCCTCCCCCTTTGCCAAACCACCTGTCTAAAAGATTTTACTTGCAGGGTTCTTAATCACTTGAACAATCGTCTTTCACATTCACAGATCAAATTCAATTTAATCGATTGACCACGCCCACTCAAATTTCTAATTTTTGAGCTACAAGGCTCATCTGCATATCAAATCGATCTAGTTTTTCACGAGGAATCTGAATCTCTGATCATAAATACAAAATTCTTTTGATTTCAATTCGATAGTCTCTTTAATTAAAAACACGTAGGATTTCTCTATCTCTGGCAATTCGAGAGCTACAAGGCTCATTTGCATGACAAATCAGTCTAACTTTTCACAAAGAATCTGAATATACAAACATAGTTCAACTGTCATGGCGAAAAAACTCGATAAAATTACTGAGTGGAATATTTGATATAAATTATTAGATATCAATTGAACATGCGTTAGCGGTAATATTTTTGCAAGGAATTATAACACTCACACGATTGAACATGTTAAAAGCTTTATTATTCAATACCAACATATGAAATGAAAAATAGCAAGAGAGAGAATTGCTTTTATAAAACCTACTAACTTATCACATCAAAAACCAATATGGCGGCGAAGTGATTGTGTTTCCAACGAGCAGAGGGCACCCAACAGGGAATTGAACCCGGGATCTCTCGAACACTGAGAATGTCAACATCATTACAACTCCAAACATTATAAATCTTAATATCCGTTCTTAAACGAGGACCTACATTCGACTTTCAGTGAGGATGCAATCACATGACTTTACGACTATGTATAATTAAACAACGGGAAAAAATACCGATTGTAGAACACAATTATAACAGTCGATATAACTAAAATACACGTACTCGTTACCTCAGCGTGCAAGCTAAAGAAGAGCTATGAACAGGCTCTTGTAAACATCATTTTCAATCTACAAAATACTTTACGATTTTAAATACCTCGAAAGCGGAATGAAATCATTTTTGAAACTAAATGAGAACCTTTAAAAAATGTAATATAAAATTACTGTTCTTAGTGGAGTATTCAGGGAGACCCCGTAACGCTTATGTAACCTGATAATTCACTTATGCCAGAGAAGTTGCCTTCCTTTCTAGGCGTCTTCATGGTGCGCTTTCATAGTAGCTCCACAGGCAACGAGTGTTTTTGTTTTTTTCTTAGAAACCAGACAATCCACTTAGGCAGAAGAGGGTAGATGTTGTTTTTAGTTTAACAAATATATGAATGGTTTGTACCAAAACACATAGTCAACCACACCCCACTTCGGTTTGAAAGCATTTTAAGGTTGAATAGTTCACGTAAACAAATATGCTATTTTGAAACCTCGTTAAGTGTATCGCTCTGGTTAAGCTTAAAAGCGTGTATAGTTTATTTTAAATCAAGATGCAATGATATTTTCTGATGGATACTACTGCCAAGTCAGACGCTATGAATCTATCAATGTTTTGAATCTGAGACAGAGAAAAATAGAATACACCCCATCCACCTGCCATGGTAAGAAGCAGGAAATAATAATATACACTTTTGAGAATGCACAGCCCCCCAAAGACGCCTTAAATATCAGACTTAGACTGAAAGAATGTTTACTACTCAGAAACCCTTTTAACTATTTTAAGGTTGAATAGTTCACGAAAACAAATATGCTATTTTGAACCCTCGTTAAGTGTATCGCTCTGGTTAAGCTTAAAAGCGTGTATAGTTTATTTTAAATCAAGATTCAATGATATTTTCTGATGGATACTACTGCCAAGTCAGACGCTATGAATCTATCAATGTTTTGAATCTGAGACACAGAAATATAGAATACGCCTTTTCCAACTATCACTCCAAGAAGTATGTAAATAACATACGAAAGTGTGTTTAGAGTAGGTATGTAGCCAAAACGACGCTATTATTTCTGGTCCTATTGCGATTCAAAAATACCCCGAGGGACATTCTGTTTACAAGAAATGGGCAATCTCTCAAGTCCAGACACGATTGGTTCAAGCCCCTCCTCTCTAAACAGAGAGAAAATATTTCTAAATTCGACCAATGAAATATGATTCTACAATAAAGGAGGGGAAATGTAAATAGGGGTGCGCTGCCAATCGAATTCAGGATAGTAGGCGGTCCTAACACCGTATCCATTATAAAAGACGAGAAAAAAAGCTAACAGAACATCGTCTTTATAAAATTCGCTTCGTGTAGTGAGCTACGGAAATCGATCGAGAACCTAGAAGATAATTTGTGTACGAAGACTTCACTGCAAATCGAACATCTTGAAATGAATGGTAAGTTTTAAAAGTATACTCTCACTAACTTTAATATGGTTATCACGCAGGAAAATAGGCTGTAGTTACTTCCAACATTTTTCAGAAACTTTTACAATGAAATGGAATGCATTTTTTTAAAAAAATATATATATTAATAAGAACTTCGCATACCTAACGATAGTGTGAGAAATAGAGAATCTATAGTAGAATCAAAAAACAGTATGAGAGTATTGGCAAATGAATTCGATGTAAAGATTTTACGGTGAATGAATTTTTTTAGAACCTCGGAACACATGAAATAAATTCAGAAAAAGTATATGACGTACACACGTGAACATTTTAACCCCAGAGCATACATACATACACACACACACATACATAAATTCATTCTAAATGAAATGTAATGAAATAACAAGAACTAAATGAAAAACATGTATTTTTTATTTTTTTACCAAATTTTTTTTACATTTTTATATATAGCTATGATCAGCTCATAACTTATAACTTGTGAAACTAGTCCGTAATATCTCTAGGTAATATTAGATTATAATTAATTGTTTTATACAATTAAAATCACGTATACACGCACGCGTTCATACTTCTAGACTATGGGGGACAGGGAATAATTCTGGTTAAAGAAAGATCATCCGTTCCAGCAGGGAATCGAACCGAGACCTCGAGTCGAGAAGTCAGGTCGCTAACCGATCGAACACAGCGGCAGTCACATTTCACACACAGTGGTTAGCGCTATATTTGTGAATTATGTATAAAAAGAAAATCTTTATTTCACGTGCTTGCGATAGTAGTTTATGGTAATTTATTCCACTGAAATAACATAAAAGCTTTAAAATAATTTTACATTTAAATACCTTAAACAATAAACATTTTACTCTTAATGAACAGGGTTTTATTATTACTATAAAAATCTATTGACTGAAATACGCATGAAGAATGCTAGTAACACTTAAACAAAGTTGAATGACGAAACTAAAGAATAAATATTTATTTTTCAGCCAATTGGTCCAACGAATTGCGAGAAGCATACAATAGAATGCAATCAGTCCTATATATGGTGACAATGCCAGCTGATCAATGGGATTTTCCGGCGCTAAGCGATATTTGGACTCCAGCAATGGAACAATCTGTCCAAAGAATGGCTATATTCGCAACACAGCAACTTGTTACGGGACAGAATCAACATGGTGAACTAAATAGAGGTAATTATTCTGAATATCTTACATACAATAGCCAATAACACATGCATATGAAAAAATACTTACAGTTCAAATAGAATATACGAAAACGGCTCATCTTTCTAAAGCAAAAATGACTGATTTACAGATTTACAAATCAATATAATTAATGAAATGATGGGTATAAATTAATGATGAATGAATATTGTTTTAACGATTTTAAATTATTATTATTATTATTATTATTATTATTATTATTATTATTATTATTATTATTATTATTATTATTATTATTATTAGCATCTTCATTTTCAGGAGGCGCAACAGAAAATGCAAACAGCCCCGCAGTGATCCGGTTCGGAGGAGACACGAGACTGGAGCTTCCAAGACCTGGTAAGTTTCATTTTCTTTACTTTCTCTACACGTACTACATACATAGTTATTAGAAAAGGTATTGTATTCCACCCAAAATCGGATGCTGATTTTTCACTGGGAATATATATGTTTTTAGGGTCCCCTGTATCCAAAATAATCCATTTTAGAAAAAGATTCGTGTGTGTTTGCATGTCTGTGTGTTTGCGTGTGTTGGTGTGTATATGTGTGTGACTGGGCAGCATAGCTCAAAAACGCAAATTCGGTAAATTACCAAACTTGGTATTTAAGTTTAGTATCTTCCAGGTATGCGACACGAAGATTTTTGAGAAAAGCCCCACCCCCAAACTACCCTTTACATGGAACGTTTTTTTCGAAAAATTTTATTTCTAAAAATGGTTCTAACGATTTTGATTAGAATATCGCATATTAAAGATATTTACCGGACAAATAAAATGTATAACTTGAATTTTCTGAGTATAATCTCTGAAGACCTTTTTATTCTGAATAAATTGTTATAACTAGTAAACCATAAGAGATAGATAAAAGCTTACCACACAAAAACGTAAAGTCCGTTAAAACACGAAATTTGTGTTATGTACATTTTTTTCATGGATCTGATTGTTTTTAGATATTCCTTGATTTTATTCAAATATTCTAAAATTATACTTTTCAGAAATGAAAAGTCAATATTTACATAAATGATTGTATTCATGCAAGAAGAACGGAATTTTAAAGACATCTCATAGGGACCCTCTCTTAAAGCTTAAACTATAACATTAGTCTTGTATCTATCTACAAGAAATAAGTTTCTGCCAAAGTTTATATAGATTAGCGTAAAGTAAATAGAGCAATAAGCTATGGCCGAAAATAGATAAAGTTATGTTAATGAAACACATCTTATTTTTTTTGCAGAAATAATAAATATTCGAAACAGTTTGAAATCGCGGGTGAAACAAAGCCTAATTTCTTTCATAATTTGCAGAAATTGCCGATCTCGAAGCTGGTGGTGCTCTTCGAGAGGGGCCTCCAGAGGATAAGGCGATCTGTTCTCGACCCTTTGAGACAGCGAGCGCCTTCTGGGATGAGTCCTCAGATGACGAAGGATGGGACGCTGCCATGGGACGCTGGATGACACAGGAAGCAAGCTCTCCTCTGCCCGAACCGTTCACCAATTACGCTAGGTGCGAATCTCCGACGCCCGGACCTTCCTGTAGACCCGATCACCTATGGAATGCAGGGAGAGACATCACGGCAAAAGTCTTCAGAGGAGCTGGCATGCAAGTGGAGGAGATGTCTAAACCTTGCGGATGCAAGAGGACCCATGATGATTCTTCTGAAGGGGACAGCAGTGTCGCATCAGCAAAACTTTCCAAGGTCAGTCATAGCCAGCTTCAATGCGATACAATAGAAAAAGCCTTTAAAGGTCATATTTATAATACCGAAATTTCTAACACATTAGACATCAATGATCCCCAGGCATTCCTAGAGAGGTGTAGACCACTAGTAATTAAAGAAATGAGCTCAGTACTTACCAGAAATCGGGCTGGGTTCAAGATAATCAGCTCATTGCAGCTGACATTCATGATTCAAGCACCCGAATCTGATCTTATAGAGAACATGTACTTTAATAGCTGTACTAAATTGGGTCTCCAATCATGCAATTTGGATGCTTTATTCTCAACTATGGCAGATGAAATTCTTGTTAACATTTCAAATTTTCAAGGCCAAGCCAGTTCTAAATCACTTCTTTCTGTCAATTCCCTTGTTAATAGCTTAAGCTATTACAAACCTCTCAATGCATCAAGCTACTTAGAGCTTCCAAAAGATATAAAACATAAGTTATCAGTTGTAAATATCAAGAACTTAGACGAATATTGCTTTGCTTGGTGTCTTCTTGCATCAAAATACTCTATAAAGGCACATGCCGAGAAAACTACTAAGTATCCTAAGGAAAAACTACTTACAGAGTTCAATTATACAGATATTAATTTCCCTGTCAGTCTCCATGAAATAAAGCACTTTGAAAGTCAGAATCCAGGAACAAGCGTCGCTGTATTCGGTTTAGATGATGATGATGAAACTATTATACCACTTTATCAAACAGCCAAAAAAGAGGGACATCACGTTAATCTTCTCATGATAACAGAAGGACAAAATTCACATTATTGTCTGATTAAGAATCTCAGCAAGCTATTAGGAAAGCAAATAAGCAATCACAAGGAAAGGAAATGGATCTGTGAGACATGTCTGATACACTTCTCCAGAGAGGAAATACTTAAAAAACACCAATTGCGTTGCTCCAAGGCGCATTTGGTTAAAATGCCTACAAGTGACGAAGTTATCCAGTTTTCATCTTATTCTAAAGGCGTGCCTGTAAATTTTGTTATCTACGCTGACATTGAGAGCGTGCTAGCAAAGGTCTCCTCTTGTGAGCCATCGACTACTGAGAGTTGGACCCGAGCTATCCAGCATCATCAAGCAATGTCAATATCGCTCAAGCTGGTATGTCGCCAAGATGCATCGCTCTCGAAATTCATGCTTTTTAGAGGTCCTGACGCTATCAAGCAGTTCCTCATTGAAATAAGAGCGATAGCCGATATGGTTATTGCTCAATATAGTAAAAATGAAGAAATGTGTATGACATCTCAGGACAAGGCTGATTTTCAAAGCGCGCATCTTTGCCACATATGCATGAAGACGATTGAGGTATACGAGAAAAAAGTAAGGGATCATGATCACATGACAGGAGTTTACATTGGCGCTAGCCATAATCGCTGCAATCTGAATAGAAAGGTACCCACTTTCATTCCAATCTATTTTCATTGCTTGAGCAATTATGATAGCCACTTCCTATTTGAGCACATGTCATATGATGATAAACCAATTTCGTGTATCGCAACCACTTCTGAGCGGTATATATCCTTTACAAAGCGATACAGGGGCATCAATTTACGCTTCCTAGATAGCTTCAAGTTTTTGGACGACAAGTTATCTAGTCTAGCTAGTATGCTTGAAAAAGATGAATTCCGGATAACAAATGCGGAATATCCTGATCCAAATCATCAAGAGCTCGTTCGATCAAAGGGAATATTCCCGTATAGCTATGTTGATAACATAGATAAACTGGAAGAAAATCAACTACCACCAATTGAAGTGTTTGATGGAATAAACCAGGAAGAATATATGCACGCCCAGAAAGTGTGGAGGACGTTCAATATTCAAAATCTAGGCCAATACAGCGACCTTTACCTGAAGACAGACACGCTCTTATTAGCTGATGTTTTTGAAAAGTTTAGGGACCTCTCTCTGGAGGTATATAATTTAGATCCTTGCTGGTATTTTACATTACCAGGGCTTGCCTTCGATGCTATGCTGAAAATGACAAAGGTAAAGCTCGACCTCATTACCGATCAGACCATGCTAGAATTTTTTGAGGGAGCTATCAGAGGTGGGATGTGCAGCGTATCAAAGCGCTATGTAAAAGCTAATAATAAGTATGTCCCAGGATACAACCAAGAAATGAATGATGTTTATATCGCATATCAAGATTTAAACAACTTATATGGGAGCGCAATGAAGTGTCACCTTCCAATGGGAAATCTAAGATGGCTGAAAGAAGAGGAAATAGCTAGCATTGATTTCACCTCTGTACCTTCAGATTCAGCTACTGGATATGTGCTAGAGGTAGATTTGGAGTACCCTAGTCATATCCACGACATCCACAATGAGCTTCCTCTCTGTCCTAAAAGCGAAATACCACCACAAGGTCATTATAAGAAACTGTTGGCAACTTTGGATAATAAAGAGAAGTATACCTTGCACTATAGGAATCTACAACAGTGTCTTGATTTAGGTCTGAAATTAGAAAAGATACACCGTGTGGTGGCATATGATCAAACTAATTGGCTTAAAACCTATATACATGTTAATACAGAAAGACGTGCAAGGGAAACGTCCAAATTTGGACAGAATCTATGGAAAAAAATGAATAATTCTGTATATGGAAAATTCATTGAGAATGTCAGGTCCCATCTAAGAACAGTAATTTTATATTACATTTTTTAAAGGTTCTCATTTAGTTTCAAAAATGATTTCATTCCGCTTTCGAGGTATTTAAAATCGTAAAGTATTTTGTAGATTGAAAATGATGTTTACAAGAGCCTGTTCATAGCTCTTCTTTAGCTTGCACGCTGAGGTAACGAGTACGTGTATTTTAGTTATATCGACTGTTATAATTGTGTTCTACAATCGGTATTTTTTCCCGTTGTTTAATTATACATAGTCGTAAAGTCATGTGATTGCATCCTCACTGAAAGTCGAATGTAGGTCCTCGTTTAAGAACGGATATTAAGATTTATAATGTTTGGAGTTGTAATGATGTTGACATTCTCAGTGTTCGAGAGATCCCGGGTTCAATTCCCTGTTGGGTGCCCTCTGCTCGTTGGAAACACAATCACTTCGCCGCCATATTGGTTTTTGATGTGATAAGTTAGTAGGTTTTATAAAAGCAATTCTCTCTCTTGCTATTTTTCATTTCATATGTTGGTATTGAATAATAAAGCTTTTAACATGTTCAATCGTGTGAGTGTTATAATTCCTTGCAAAAATATTACCGCTAACGCATGTTCAATTGATATCTAATAATTTATATCAAATATTCCACTCAGTAATTTTATCGAGTTTTTTCGCCATGACAGTTGAACTATGTTTGTATATTCAGATTCTTTGTGAAAAGTTAGACTGATTTGTCATGCAAATGAGCCTTGTAGCTCTCGAATTGCCAGAGATAGAGAAATCCTACGTGTTTTTAATTAAAGAGACTATCGAATTGAAAATCAAAAGAATTTTGTATTTATGATCAGAGATTCAGATTCCTCGTGAAAAACTAGATCGATTTGATATGCAGATGAGCCTTGTAGCTCAAAAATTAGAAATTTGAGTGGGCGTGGTCAATCGATTAAATTGAATTTGATCTGTGAATGTGAAAGACGATTGTTCAAGTGATTAAGAACCCTGCAAGTAAAATCTTTTAGACAGGTGGTTTGGCAAAGGGGGAGGGGGTAGTAGCCGGCAGCACATACTTTGATTGACAGGTACATGGGGAAGCTTTTAGACTGTTGTCTTGGCAAAGAGGCAGCGCTGTGTGGGTGGTCTGTCGGCTGATGTTTATCTTAAGTGTTACATATGTACATGATGTTTACATGGGCGGCATCCTTTGAGTCCCGAAATCCCCCTTTAACCCCTACTACTCTCAATTCTTTAACCGCTATTAACATTTTAATTAGCGTAATTGTAATTCAAATTTATTAAAATTAACCAATCGTGTATCTTGTACTTGTGCTGGGTATGGGCTGATAAAGGAATAAGAAAAGTGTTATGGCGTCTTATTGTAACCTCAATGCTTTAAGCATTATTGTCATTTTAATTAGTGTAATTGTAATTTAAGTTTATTGATTATTTGTGAAGTTGATTCTTGTACTGGATAGGGGATTTTAAGGGAATAAGAACAGCTTTTATTTATAGCGAGTGTTATAATTGCGTTCTACATTCAATCCTTTTTGCAGTTGTTTAATTATACATAGTCGTAAAGTCATGTGATTGCATCCTCACTGAAAGTCGAATGTATGTCCTCGTTTAAGAACAGATATTAAGATTTATAATGTTTGGAGTTGTAATGATGTTGGCATTCTCAGTGTTCGAGAGGTCCCAGGTTCAATTCCCTGTTGGGTGCCCTCTGCTCGTTGGAAACACAATCACTTCGCCGCCATATTGGTTTTTGATGTGATAAGTTAGTAGGTTTTATAAAAGCAATTCTCTCTTGCTATTTTTCATTTCATATGTTGGTATTGAATAATAAAGCTTTTAACATGTTCAATCGTGTGAGTGTTATAATTCCTTGCAAAAATATTACCGCTAACGCATGTTCGAGCAATGTCTAATAATTTATATCAAATATTCCACTCAGTAATTTTATCGAGTTTTTTCGCCATGAAAGTTGAACTATGTTTGTATATTCAGATTCCTTGTGAAAAGTTAGACTGATTTGTCATGCAAATGAGCCTTGTAGCTCTCGAATTGCCAGAGATAGAGAAATCCTACGTGTTTTTAATTAAAAGAGACTATCGAATTGAAATCAAAAGAATTTTGTATTTATGATTAGAGATTCAGATTCCTCGTGAAAAACTAGATCGATTTGATATGCAGATGAGCCTTGTAGCTCAAAAATTGGCAATTCGCGACTTTTTCCGCGTGGGTGTGGTCAATCGATTAAATTGAATTTGATCTGTAAATGTGAAAGACGATTGTTCAAGAGATTAAGAGCCCTGCAAGTAAAATCTTTTAGACAGGTGGTTTGGCAAAGGGGGAGGGGGTAGTAGCCGGCAGCACATACTTTGATTGACAGGTACATGGGGAAGCTTTTAGACTGTTGTCTTGGCAAAGAGGCAGCGCTGTGTGGGTGGTCTGTCGGCTGATGTTTATCTTAAGTGTTACATATGTACATGATGTTTTACATGGGCGGCATCCTTTGAGTCCTGAAATCCCCCTTTACCCCCTACTGACTAATATGACGCGAAAACTGTGTTGCCACTACTTTTCATCCATCCCTAGTTATTTCTCGGCACCTGCAACACATCTGGGATCGGACCCGTATCTAGATTTGTATAGGTTCAGCGAAAATGGCGATAATGATGGCGATGAAGGGGATAGTGACAACATCTAACGTGAGTGACACTTTTAATGTTTGGAGGTATATTGCCGCAGATAGTACTCTAAGTGGCTCGATGTCGGGGTAAAGAGCTCGTCATTCTGACAACTTTGTTCAATACTTACTACAAGTTTATATTTTAATAATGCAGAGAAATAATAATTGTCCTAAAAGTTAACGTTTATTAACGTTAAAAAATCATTGTTTGAATTTAGAAAACTACAATGTAACCACTAAACTTAATCATCAACATCCATCAGTTTTGTTGAACCTTGTAAAGTGATAGACATCTCAGTCTTTCAGTTCTGTTTCAGTAAGTAGAGCCAAAATTTCATATTTTAGTTATAAGTACAGTGAATACTTAGCAGAATAAGGGCCGGTTTTACGAACTCGGAATAAATCCTTGAATAGTTATTCTTGGAATACGCTATTCACGGTATAAATGTGTGCCGGGTTGTACGAGTCACTTTTATTCCTTAGATATCTATTCGACTGTTTGTAGATTCAAAACTAATGTTGGCTATATTGCGAGTCATTCAAGGCCAACTTGATACGTAATTACTGCTTTATTTTGCTGAAAATTTGCCTTGCTTTCACAATCAGCTGTTCGTATACTATGTATTATTTCTTATTTTAACTACTTAGATACTATGAAATAATTATGAATGTTCACAAGCGTGTTCGCATGTAGAATTGATATACTCTTTCCAAAACATAAACACATATGTATACTGTGACTTCTTGCGAAGGTTAGGAGTATGGGAATGAACCCTTACCGTATGTGCAAAGTTGTGTCTGTGCTGATATATGACATCTTTCTGTTTCTATACTCAAAACAGATAACGTACTTAAGCTTGATTTCCGCATTTTATTCATTAAAATACTTAGTAAGCGAATTTTGAAAATTACATTTTAGTGTTGCCAATGCCACTATCAAATTATGATATGCGTAATTGAATCATTGCACCAAGATAAGTACAAAACAATTTGCTATACAGGTATTATTAACCAATAGAAATATTAGTAGTTATGTCGAATAGTACATTAAACCGTTCCCATTACAGTTCGCACTTTGCTGATGGCAATATTTAAACAGCAGCTAGAAATCGTCAACCAAACCAATAAAACCGAGACCATTATATTTTGCGGAAGGTATTCTCTATTCATTCAAAATCGTCTCTAATGTATTAATCCTACAGCATATAATACAAAAAATTATGAATTTATTGTAAAATAATATATTTAGATTTACGAGCTCTGAAGACATCTTTTAATCTGGACATCTCCTCCCTACATCACAAAGCCTGTAGTATTATCATTTTTAAACTTGCACATAACCTCCAAAATCTGAATATAGTACAGAATGTCGCTAACATTAACACTTGAGGCTATCCTACGTTTTGAAGCATGTTTCCCTAGAAGTAACCTATCCTTTGTATTTCGTCAATAAAACGTAACCTCACTCTTTACAACGCTATGCATTGTGCTGGTGAATTACTGCACTACACTATTTTATATTGATCTTGGGTTGGATTAAATTTAATCGTTTCCATAAAAATAAGGGTGTTTTAATGATAATATTGTAGGTAATTTTACTGTTTTATAAATGAAACTATATTTTAACTATCTTATAACCACCAAGTTGTCTGTGTGATATCCTTTCTCAACTTTAATCTGATTATAGCCGTGTATATTTATCGGACTATCTCTAAAATATATTGTATTTAGGTATAATATGTCCTTAAAAACATATTATAAACAACTTATTCCTTTATATCGGTCAAATACGGGTCAAAATTGCGTCGAGTACCCAAGCGGCCATTTTACATTTTGTACTCTATTCTCGGAATATCTGCTTATCCCCGCAAGGAATCACGGAATAAGTTATTCCATGTTTATTCCCTTGATAGTCTCTATTCCGTTGTCGTACAACACAATTTAGCACATAACCATGGAATAACGTCTAATAGAGGTTTATTCCGAGTTCGTACAACCGCCCTAAAAGAAATGTTTTCCAAACCCTTCTTAACCAATTCACGTTAGCATGATTGTTATTATATTAGTCAGGTCACAACGTAGATTATTTTAACCAAATTACTTATAAATGCAAAACAAATCAGCAGAAATTACATTTTTTCATAAGAAGAATACAAATTGTACTTATGCGATGGAGAAACATTTCTGGGAATCTGGTCTTCCAATATCTAGATCGGAGAATTCATGTAAAAATATATTAGTAAAATTGAGTATATTCTATTTTTAAAATAACAACAAAAATGAGTTGAACATAAGTAACATATGTTACTTGTGTTTGTATGTGCGAAAAATCTAATGCGGTATACCTTTTTTCTTAAAAATGTTTCTAATTCAGTTTTTTTAGAGGAACCACTCTGTGAATAGTTGGAAATATTCAACCCAACTTACACGAAGATTTCTGTCAAAAGTGGCATTGTTTTAGATCTTTATAATGGACTGAAGTCTTTGGTTGATCATGAATCGTTTTTGAAAAAGTTTTATGTGTTCCATTACTTTCTCTATATGTTCTGTAAACAAACTGTTCTTACAAAATATTATTCTTTTATCTACAGCAGGCTAATCATGAAATTTTGTTCTCGTTCCATGTGCAAGGAGTAAAACAAGAGAGATATGACACGCATGAGGACTTCCCGATTGAAAAAGTTTTAAGTATTTTAAAATTGAAACCTATAACAGAGAATGTCTCTTAAATGGTTAGCACTACAAAAACAAGTGTATGATATAAGTTGTGTGTTTTTATGGGATCTACATTTTTCTGTAGTAAATTTTTGTCTATCACTCACGGTAAATAATGAAGAGGTCTTCACCCACTATTCCCCAAAAATTCAAGATATACATGTTATATCTTTAATATACCGCATTTTCATCAAAATTGTCAGTATCATTTTTTAGAAAAATTAAAATTTTGGAACATTTCCATGTTCCATGTAAGGGATATTTTTGAAAATCTTCGGGTCACATCTGTGAAAGATACTAAAGTTAAATGCCAAGTTTGGATTTAACGGAATTTTCGTGACTGAGTTATCGGCTCACAGACACAGGACACATACATAGACCTTTTTCTGAAAAAACTTTATTTTTTTGGATTCAGGGATCCTGAAACCTGTATTTCCGGCGAAATCTCAGTATAGAATTTTTGGATGGAATACAATAGCTTCTCTGTCTAATATGCACATTGTACGTAGTGCATTGTATATAGCATTCATTTGTAATTTTAATTTACACAAACCAAATATAAATGGTATTAGGAACTTCAAGTTATTTTTCTGTTTGTCTTTAGATTATACTAATAGGCTATTTCTTATGTTGAAAAAATGTTCCATGTATAAAAGGTTTCAGAAATTACAATTTCTAACAGGTTCGTAAATATTAACATATTTGCTAACAATAGTGTAAATTTTAGATAATCTATGAAAAATCTTTCTATTCCAAATAGTTTTTAAGATGTATGCACGTAAATAATAAATATTTAAGTTGAATCTTATCCACTTAAATTATATTAAATTGTTGTATTTTGTAGTGCAGTGTATCCTTAAAATACCCCTTTTTTGGCTATAACTGGAATCAAATTGCAAATTAGATCCTTTTCACGCCCGTGCGTTATTTGTTTTTCTACGTTTATCCATTTAATACCATCATGATAAATCTATCCAGTATAGAAATGTGTTATTAATCCCTGAGAATGCAGAATAATGTATGTATGGTAGTTTTATAACGCATTTTAGGGGTAAACAGTGAGCACAATGGGTTAACAATTCATGCACAAGTGCAATAGAGCGCATCGCCGGAGATTTCTTAGCAGATTTCTGAACTACACCCAATGAATGTTATGCCTCGACTATTTGAAGCGACTTTATTCCCTCTGGTGATGCAAATTAAACGCTCGGAGAATATGTGATAGAGTAGTCGAATGTCACCCATGGACATTAAAATACAGACAGAGCCAACTAATTCCCTATACCCAATGACACGTATTTGAACCCAGCTGCCAAATTCACTGGTGAGTAGGGAATAAAGTCGCCCACTGAAATCAAGGCATTAGAAGGGAGCTAGGGAGGAAGTGAGTTTATAAAATCGCCAATTCACTGCTGCGCTACTGTCACTTCCGCTGTTGTCAATATCCTTCCTGATCGCGAAGGTTCAATACAAGGCTCGGCCACTGTTATAATATTATTAGAGCTAGCTCGTTTTGGTTCCGAAGCGCACATAGTTACGAACACACAGAGCAGTTAGTGGTAGAGAGAGAGAGAGAGAGAGAGAGAGAGAGAGTAGGGGGAGGAGTTTGTAGCGTAAACATGCACACGTTGAAGTATAATCTCTTCCAAAAGTAGCTCATTACATATTTTGACATTATATCCATCATTCTAATTCATAAAGTAAACAATCAAATACAAATGTCTTATACTTTTAAACTTAATATAAGCAGTTCACGATAATACTGTGCAGGGCTTTGAAAAGACAAGAGCATAAATCAACTAAACTCACTCAGCATTCATTGCAGTGAATTTCCAGCTACATCTTTACTGTATCGAAAGAAAATGCCCTCCTCCTGTCACTCAAAATAAGTTTGAGTCATCCACAAGTTTGTTCAATGTCAAACGCCTATCCTTTCGTATTTTCGACACTTTTCAATCTGTCTTCTCTTTCAGTGAGTTTTATCTGGTTTATCTACTAGTTTCGGTCCCCATGGCCGCGCTTGCTATAGTGCCTAGTTTTGGTCCTTCGTGGCACAGCAAACCGCGGGTTCGAGTCCCACCTGGGGCAAAGATGTTTGTAAATGTTTATATGTCTGGGTATCTGTATGTAAAAATTCTGATGTGTTCCATTCACATGGCTTTCTCTATATCTCTGCAACAAATTGGACAGAATGGGGAACGCAGTGGTCGGTGGTAAGCCTTGGCTCGACTACGAGCTGTTGTGCCACAGAGAGACGAACTCTAGTTCAATTCGATGTATTGTCTTTAATATTATTATTATTATTGTTATTATTATTGTTAATGTTGTTATTAGTTATTATTGTTATTAGTTATTATTATTATTATTATTATTATTGTCATCATACTCATTCGTACATATTTCATAACGAGTTATACAACTTTTTGTGGCAGAATAGCTTTCCAACGTCAAATGTGTGTATTTAATCGAACGTAAAAGAGAAAAATATCATGCGTTACATTCAGACGACTTTCTCTACTCACTGGGTTTGTTTTACGCCTCTTCTAGAAATTACTCTGACAAAAGCGTAGATTTTACTGTCACGCGAGGTAGCGCAATAGGCTAGGTTGCGTAGCTCTGGTTCCTTGCCCAGGAAAGACACAGAATTCGATTCCTCCCATGGGGCGCAGATTTTAAAACCCGCGTATAGGATCATGTCCGCTAAACATCGTGAGGAAATCATATAGCTGTGAAAGGCCACACCTCGGATGGGATAGCGTGATGCTGGCCATGCCTTCTCTGTGATGATATATTTTATACTTTAGGATAAAGAAAGATTGTGCATTATTGGTATGAACATTTTCTCGGGCAAGTACTGATGCACTGAAAATGTAACCTGCGAATTAAGGATAATTGACAGCAGCAGTACAACTAGATAAGCTCTACTATTTTCTCATTAGCACTGTGAAATCGTCAGAATTTTATAGGCGTCAGTTCTTTCAAAAAACATATTGAGTAAATTGAATTTTCTTTTCAGAATGATAGCAATAAATCAAAGCTCCATTACCATTAAATATTCTAATCCAAATCAGTTCGATGTTGTTTTTGTTCGGGAATCAAGAATTATGTAGTCTCCATTGACTACGTTTTCTCCGTTTGACTACGCCAAATTGTAAGTGTAAAATGTTTTGGACTTAACATGTATCAACATCCGATGTCATCTAAATAAATTCATAAGATGTCTTTTTGATTTTTTTCAAGCATTGCTGGAACAGTTATAATATTTATATACATACGCCTTGGACGTTTTTCACGAAATTCAACAATAAGAAAAAAAACCGATCTCATTTCTATTCTCTGTATCAGTTATAAATGGGGCTTTCTCATTAAATACATTTCTAAGATTATCCTCACATTGTTTAAATGTTAATGACATTTAAAATCGTAAAAATCATATACCAAAAATGTTCTCTAGTTAAATTCATTTTAGGAAGTCTTTAAATGCTGATTATTATCACACTACGACAGCAAATCGAATAGACTACACAGCATTCAACTCGCAAAACAATAAGAAAGAGTTTTGATTAATAAACAATTTTATTTGCATTCAGAAAAATCTGATGTGTTCCATTAATATGACTTTCTCTACATCTCTGTAACAAATTATTGTTGAAAAATTTGTTCTTCTATTTACTTCATGCTAATCGAGATAAACATTGATAGAAATAGTCTGTTTACTTGCTTCCTTGTAAGGACAAGAAAAATAAGGAAGTATGCCAAACTAAAGCGATAGTCAATTGTTTAAAAATCCGATTGCTTTGCGATTGAAATCCACTTTTTTGCATGACTAGGAGTTGACAAATATTCGTAGAGAAAACTTTCAGATAATTTAAAACTGAAATAAATAACAAGATACATATATCTCGAAAATTGGTATATTATACAGGATGTTTCAAAAATACGGGGCATAATTTCAGGTATGTATTTCCCACATGTAGATAATCAAATTAGTTCATTATAATATGTGTCCGAAAATGCTTCATTTCCGAGTTATGGCCTTCACAACATTGAAATTCACTGGAACGTTTTTCTTTCCGCAGGTTGTTTTCATTACAGAAGATGTTCAAAATGTCCACCTCCTGCTTGAATACAGACCTCACATCGATGTCTCATTGACCTGCGAACACGATCCCAAACTCCAGGAGTATTGCGTACGTCCTCACAATTTGCCACAATTCGATTCCGAAGGGATTCCAAATCCGGCACCGGAGACGAATAAACCAATGATTTTAAATGGCCCCACAAGTAGAAATCGAGAGGGTTCAGATCAGGTGAGCGTGGAGGCCAAGCAATTGAGCCACCTCTACCTATCCATCGATCAGGAAACCTTCGCTCCAAGTACCGGCGAGCCGTAAGACCGAAATGTGCAGAAGCGCCATCATGCAAGAAGTGAATATGTTGATGATTGATCAGTCTTCGAAAACGTCAGGTATGTGTTTTCCAGGAAGTTTGTGTACGCCTGCCCCTAAGTCTGTTTACAAGTACATGGGGTCCAACTAATCGATCACCAATGATACTGGCCCACATGTTGAGGGAGAACCGCACCTGGTGATGAGATACAACAGTTGCACGTGGGTTTTCATGCAACCATACATGCTGATTGTGGAAATTTGTTATGCCATCTCTTGTGAACTGTGCTCCATCTGTAAATAATACGACGGCAGAAAAGTTCGGATTTACACCACACTGCTGCAAGAACCACTGACAGAACCTAACTCGTGCAGGGTAATCTGCTGGTGACAGGGCCTGTACACGTTGCAAATGATAAGGATACAATTGATACTCGTTCAACAGTCTCCAGATAGTCGTATGAGGAACATTGACTTGCAACGCTAACCGTCGTGTGCTGATAGAAAGAGTCCTGTCCACAGCCTTCAGAATCTCCTCCTGCACTTCTGGAGTTGTAGATCTTGGTCGTCCCCTTCCCAAACCAGGAGAGGTGAATGTTCCTTACTCGCACAGACGGGAATGGAGACGTACAAATGTCTTCCGATCTGGAAATTGTCGCTGTGGTACAAACGACGAGCCAGCGCAGCATTGCCGTCCGCCTTACCGTACATGAAGTGTATCTCTGCCAGCTCTTGATTTGAATACATGTCGCACAGTCTTAACGCCTAAAGAACACTGAATGTAACCTTCCTCAGAATGAACTATCAGAGCGCCCTCCTAAGGTCTGCTTTGACGGTAAAAACCTGCGGAAAGAAAAACGTTCCAGTGAATTCCAATGTTGTGAAGGCCATAACTCGGAAACGAAGCATTTCCGGACACATGTTATAATGAACTATTTTGATTGTCTTCATGTGGGAAATACATACCTGAAATTATTCCCCGTATTTTTGAAACACTCTGTATAAATTGTGTGTTTTTGTGTGAGATCTAAATTTATTTTGAAGGAAGTTTTTGCCTAACTGTTACGATTTACCAGTTATGCAACATTCTGAAAAATATATCCAGAATGAAGTGCAATCAAATGAAGTTTCAATCAAAATTGTTAGGAGCATTTTTGAGAAAGCATTCACTTTTTTTTTTTTTTTTTTTTTTTTACGTGTAAAGGGTAGTATGTGGTGGGTGGATTTCCCTCAAAATCTTCGTCACACCTTTGATACTTAACTTAAATATTTCACCAACTTTTGTTTCTGAATTATCGTGTTCACACACACTCACACAAATTCTTTTTTGGATTCAAGAGACCATAAAATGTGCATTTCCTTTGAAATCTCGGTGTCAAATTTTTGGAATGATGTGCAATATCTTCTCTACTTATCTATTTACCATGTACTATGTAGAGAACATAAAAATGACGTTCCGAATCGATGCAATGTAGCGCTCATATAGAACGGTACAATACAAATGACCAGAGCACGCCAGGGACTTATTCTTGCCAGAGCAAGTGAAGCGATTCTTAAAGAGGAGTCGCTTCTGTTTATGAGCGAGGTAGATTGCACAAGAGCGGCGTAGTTGTTTACTCTGACAAAAGGAAGTGACTTTTTTATAGCATAGCCCTGTTCTTAGCTCAGCTCACATCTTTATAAACTCACTTTACATTACATCCAACCGCCAACTTCTCATTTTAAATCCCACTAAACTCAACTTGAAAGAACTGCTATCCCTTTAACTTTCAACATTCTTTGTCTTCTACAAGTTTCCAGAAATATTTTCTTTCTTCCTTTTCATATTTCAGTGTAGTTCTTTGAGATTGTGAAAGTAAGTTTGTAATGAAATGACTGCTTTAACTTTTTGCTACGTTTTTTTTTTTTTTTCCAATGTTACATGACATCCTTAGCCCTTGCTAGCAGGTGGCCCAGCTGCCCTGGAATTTAACGTGTGCAGATATCCCTTCGTACGTTAACAGTTGCATAACTTAATGGGTTTTTTCAAGTTAAAAACCCTGCATTGGGGAACTGCCTTTGGGGAACCATCCACTAGTTTTCGGGATATTCCCGGTAAACCACTAGGTTAGTGTTAGCTCGGGAATTTAATAGCGTATCGGCATCTTACCATGGTAACTCAGTAGTTAGAGCAACTGGATGGAGACCAAGATATCCGTGCTATGGCATTGAATTTTTCAGTCGGAGATTTGGTTTTACTACATATTTTCTAATACCTCCAGTGGAAATAAGGAAATACAGTAGACTAAAGACATCGTAAATCTTTTATCGTCGCTCTGTAATGATCTGGAAATTCAATTCTATTTCAAAGATTAAGATGAAAAAGAAAAACGAACGATGACTTTCTATTTAAGAATAGTATTGGAACATTTAAACTATCAACAAGCAATATTTCGGAAACGATTCCACACCCAAAAATGTATTAGACTTAAATTGTGTGCTTTAACAAAAATTAGTGTAGATTTTGCTCACCTCTTGCAGTTCACCAGTTATGCAAAAGGCCATCCAGAATTAAAAGGTTTTCAGAGGCTATTCCCAGAAAATTCAAGATATACATTTCATCTGTGATGAAAATATCTTAAACCTGCAATGTTTTAATTAGAATCGTTGTAACCATTTTTGGGAAAATCAACGTTTTCGAAATGGTTTCATGTAAAGCGTAGTTAGGGAGGATTTTCTTGTAAATCTTCGAGTTGCATACTTAAATTTAAAGTTAGATATTTAACAGACTTTTCGTTTTTGAGTTATGCTGTTCACAAAACACACATTCGCATACACATAGGTGTTTTTATAAAAAGGCTTTTTTGGATTCATGAGACCCCAACACGTGTATTTCTAGTGCATTCTCGGTGTCGAAATTTTGAGAGGAATTTGATACCTAACTACAGGTGCAGGTTAGAAAATCTAAAAGGCTAACCCAGTCACTGTATTTTAAGCAGCAAACTTTTGCGTTTTATGTGTTGATGGAAAAGTAGGTTCATCTCTAAGCCACACAAATGGAATATCTACCATACTAAAGATCAATCCTTCTCCGAATTATTGAACACAAATATTTAACTGTTTAAGGATTAGTGGACAATATGATGTAAGGTTTACAAGTTCATTCTTTAAAGAGTGTGAAGTTTCAAACAAACTGCGATGTGGTAATAGCGCGTATGCCTCGCATTCAACAGGTCGCGAGTTCGAATCTCGCTTAGGAGAGCTACCCCTTATTCTGATAAGGCAAATGTCTTGTAATTTTAAGCTCCATTGACTCCGAGATTATTCGAGCATCATTTCACTAATTACATTCAATGCCAATGACCACAGGAAGAAAATGAATCACTACTATTTGGTGATGAAAAATCCGATCTGTTATGTAAAACTTTGAAATTATTATTTTCAAACACCGATACCTCTACTTGTAACTTTTAAAGACTGTTGCCATTTGAAATGGGTGAAAAAATCAGAATTTATTTGTGATACATTAAAGCAGTTGATACAAAGAATGCAAGTAATGTCATTGTCTTCCGCAAAATATAAACATATGAAGTGGTATTTTCACGTGACAGGTTCTGCCCATTCCTCAGAAAACTTATCATAAAATAATAATTATTTTTATTATTATTATTATTATTATTATTATTATTATTATTATTATTGTTTTTGCAATCATGTTAAGTACTTCACGTTACTTGAACTACACAACTGCATAAATACTTTTATTTCCTTGTAAATACGAGATTAGGTAAACGCAATAGGCTCAAGCGATAGTAAAGTATTCAAAGGGCATATCGCTATGTATTTGACAGAAATTATGTATTTTGAGTAAACAGTTTTGAAGTGATTACAGTGAATTTGCTCCTTACTTTATTATACTGTATATAATTCAGGAAGGATATTAATGTAACTTAACATCAGGTCGATCTATGATTATGATTTATACCTTTGAGATGAATGAAAATACTAAACATATATTTGCTCATCTAGACGAGGTTTATATTTTTTGAGCAGTAAGTTTTGTCTCTCTCTTACTTTTTATCTGTCAATGCAAAAGTCATTCGGAATGAAGAGGACTTCAGAAACTATTCCTATAAAAATCGAGATAGACATTTCGTTTGCAATGAAAATATCTTAAAATGTAGTATTTGAATCAGAATAATTAGTCATTTTTGAAAAAGTAACAAACTTTCAAAAGTATTCTTACTAGTCTGTTTTAGTAAAGCTTTTACTAGGAGACAATTAAAATTGAGTAAAGAAGTTGGTTAAAATATAATATTAATATGCATTAATATCATTAATATTTTTTTATTTCAAGCTCGGGGCGTTTTTGAAAATTTGAATGTCGAATCCTTGGAAGGTGCACAATTTAAATATTCAGTTTGGTATTTAACCAACTTTTCGTTTTTGAGTTACGCTTCTGACGGACACACACACATACACACACACATACACACACGCACACACACACACACACACACACACACACACACACACACACACAGGGACGTTTTGAAAAATTTTATGCGTACCATTCACGTGGCTTTTCCTGCCTATTCTGAAAACTATTGTTAGAAAAGCTTATTCATTTATCTATAGCATGCTAATCGACATAAACATTAGCAGACATTGTCTTATTCCTAGCTTCCTTATCAGCAGAAGGGAAATAAGAAAATACACTAGGTTAACTCGTTAGTCAAATCTTTTTACAAGCTATCGCTGTGTGAAACAATTTAAGTTCATTTCTCCTTGCTTGGCTAGGAGTAAAGCAAAACTTCCCGTTTAGGAAAACTTTAGGTAATTTAAAATTGAAAACAAAACCAGGAATGCCTTGGAAGCGCTTAAACACTACAAAAATTGTATAATACATTAATTAGATTTTTTAACGAGATCAATGTTTTCTGTGTAGTAAGGTTTTGTCTGTCACTTACGGTCTACAGTTACAGAAAGTCATCATGAATGAAGAGGTCTTCAGAAGCTATTACCATAAAATTCAAGATACACATTTCGTTTGCCACGAAAATATTTTAATTATATGGCATTTTAATAAATCTTTATAACCGTTTTTGAGAAAATAAAAATTTTCGAAAAGTATTTCATCTAAAGGGTAGTTGGGGGGGGGATTTTCTTGAAAATATTCGTGTTGCATCCTTGGAATATACTTAACCTATATACCAAGTTTGGTTTTTAACGGAATTTTCGTTTCTGAGCCATGCTGCCCACACACACACACACACCCAAACATTTTTCTATAAGTTTTTTTTCAAATCAGGGGACTCAAAACATGTGGTTCCTGGTGAAATTTCCTCAGTGCAATTTTTGGGTAAAATGCAATACCTTCTTCATCTATTAAAAATGTTACCTATAAACCTATTAATGATTTATTTCTAGACTAGTACTACAAGGCTTTAAAAATAACTCAGGATTATTAAATAATCAAAAAAATTTTTGATCATTAACGTTCTATGCAACACACGATTTATAATCCAATACTCAAATATACTTCATTTGCTTTTACGGCTTTGTTATGCTATGTGAATCACAGATGCAGAGCTGTCGACATGTTTCACCGAAGTCGTTCATGTGCGCTGTTTTAGGCATAGGCTAGTTTACGGTTTTCGTGCAATCCAGGCATTTGTCTATCTAGTTTCTTTCACGCATTACATTCGCAATTGGGTAATAGTGGCAAAATGGCGTAATATTCTCCCCCAAAAAGCATATCTTCGTAATTTTGATATTTAAAGGTATGATTCCTTAGCGGCGTGGCGTTGGCGCGACGTCGAAGCGCGAGGTCTTGAGCATGCGCAGATGAGTTTTAATACTCACGTCGTTGCCTGGCGTGACGTTTTGGCTGGACTGGTCCGAGTAGCAGTAAAAACGCCAAGTGCTGGCGCGAGTTACGATAAAATGACTTACAATGGCTATTAATTCAGCTTTTGAGGGAACGTCCTTGTCTTTACCACTTCAATGAAGTGGTTACAAAAATGATAGCATGAGGAAGAACGTTTGGGCAGAAATATCTCAAAAGTAATGGTAAAATCAGCCAAGGAATCCAATTTGTTTAATAAAAATTCCAGGTTTTTACGTGTCCAGCGAGTATAACTTTTTAAATAAAATAATATATGGTATTTGTGGTCATACAAAATAAGTTTGGCATTATGGCATTCACATAGTTGCAGTTCCTATAATACATCCTGGCTTCTTTGTCTTTATTTTATTGTTATTTTAATAGATGTATAGTGTCACGTTATAGATGTTCATCACATAAACTATCACTTTTGTCTATTAAATGTAAGTTTCATTTATTTATCTGAGAGAGAATGTTAATACTACCAGATGCTATATTAATATAGTATATTTTAGTTTCGAAATTCGGAATAAATTGATTATGCTCTTGAATACGAAAGTATATTTGTGTCTCATTACTACCTTAACCCTATCTAGGTAGCAAGTAACAATAAAGAACAGCGTAAGCAAATAAAACTCCTAATAAAATAAAGCGTGAGAAGTATCTTATGTTTCTAAAGTGAGTATTTGTATTTGTCTGTAATGTGTCAGCAATGTCAGCAAGGTGTTGACAGCTTCTGTTACAATACAGTGGAAGCTACAAACAGAAAACCTTGTTGCTCAGGAAGAACAGCTGCAACTTGCAGTCCTCAGCAACAAGTTTATTTTTGTCTGTATAAGACCTCATCTAGTAGAACTAAAATCAACTACAAGAAATTATGTTCGTAGGCTTTTACGGCCGTGTTATATTTTACAAGAAAATATCTTAAAGCTGTTATAGAAAACAGCTGCGTACGGATAGGTTGCATTCAAGAGGCCATGTAAAACTATCCGCCTCACTGTGATTAAGGGGACCCCCCCCCCTTCCGACCTAGTATGGCCCTATAGAGAAACAAATTGGATCTTCTCTAATTGCTGATCAAGATGACAATTTATAGTATATTCGTAATTTCAAATTTAAAAATGCGCTCATACGATACCATTTCTAATCGATAAATATCCTTACTACAGAAAACCCTGTCGCATGTCCGTCATTCATTAGGAGGGGCTAATATATAGAACAATAAATACATGCAACTTAATTAGGTTTTATCTAGTCTACTTACTATGACAGTTATTTTTCTAATAATATTGTCTTGTTCATTAGATTTAATCCATTCTTTAGTTCTGTAGCGTTCACAGATCAGCGTTTATAAATCCTCAATTAATAACCAATACCTAACGAGAAAAATTAATTAAATTTACATCAAATTAAAATTAAACTTTCACATAAATCGTATTGACGTCTGTGCAACAAATGAAGAAATAATCAATCATAATATAAACATTTACGATACTTTAAAACAAACATCAAAGTTAGTTCAACTTTCTCAGCACGCGCTTTAGTTTACTTCAATATTTTGTGCAATTTCCTCTTCACTTCTTCTTCGTATGCTTGGGCCATAATTGAACTGATTCACATTCAGGTGGACAATTTTCAAATTTTGCTTCATCATTAATGATATTTCCGTTAATACAGCGCTGAAACCTTAAAATGCAACACATTGTCGTATGCAGTGGATTACCGCTCTTTTTAATACTTTTATCGTTTAGGAACAAATAAGAGCATCATATTCCACTAAAAGAACGTCCATTGAAGGCGTTTTGCAACCAATCTATCAATCAATCAAGGTATTTAGGTACTTCACGTGTCAGGGCTATTTAGGAAAATGTACCTCTTCAGCCGAGATTATATAATATTTTGTTTTGGTTTACTTTATTCAGCAGAACTTTGCGAGAAACTGTACTTTTATTTTTCTATATTCTACGCAAGCATCGCCGCAGCTAGCTCCTAGGACATCATGCAGTAGTCAGTTCATTGCCATCGCCGCGCTGAAACTCTGAAACGTCGCGGTTCTTAAGGCAGCATGCCTTAATACGACGGGTGCGGTGTGTTGATTTAAAGCGTAAAGGATAGATAACATCATGATTTCCAAACACTCCCCAGTGGGTAATAGGATTTATTTTTAAATGCCTTATTTTCCCAGGGACATTTCGTGGAATTACTAAAGAATTCACTTAAACAGTGGCTTATCTAAACATTCCAGGACAAGAAAGATGCTGCTGCATACGTACTTCCCTGTTACCAAAGTACTGGTAATATGCATCTCTAAAATTCCATGTTGACTATAAGAATATAAATATAAAGTATAAGCAGCTCTAAAAAATGAAATCACTATTAGTTTACATTGGTGAAAGCTGAAACTAACTTCATAATGTTGCTTCAGAAGTCCATGTGTCATGGTTTACGCTTTTAATGAGTAATGTCAACTCCTAATGTTATGCATTAAAATTTCGGTGGCCAAAGAAAATGTTGAATTTGTTAAAGTTGCAAAAATACTACACTACGGCAATAGAATACCGTTAAATACTAAATAATTGCAAAACAGTAAATAATTGCCGATTTTCAGGTGCAAAAGTATATTTTCTTTACACCTTAAAAATGAATGCATTACAAAACAACAATGTGGTTTCTAGACGCAGTGGTTAATATCGTGTGTGTCACTTTTCAAATGCACTATATAAAGCATCTATTCTTTCCTTGCGCCATTCCTTTGAAATGAATGATTAAACATTAATTTATTTTTTTCACGTGTAAACCTATAATTTCCTTGCATCTTTAAAAGTAATACATTACAAAACATATTATAACATCGTGGTTTATACATACATAAATACAAATTATTTCATATTTCATTATTAAAATATTTAATGTTCCTAATTTTGAAAGGGATCAGTGGATAGTAAAATCATTTTCACTTCTGAAATGCGTTATATTAGCTACTAATTAATATAAACTATTACTTAAGTGTATGTAAAAGTACTTTAACAACCTCAAACACCACAGTTTGTGATCATAATTTCTCATGAATGCAATTGAATGACCTCCAGTTAGTTATATTATGACTGTCTTGTGGCTGTTAATAGAGATTTTCTCAGTTGGGAAGAAATACTAACAGTCTAAGAAACATCAATATATCGTTGTTTATTCGTATTAAATATGTATAGAAATACTAATCAGTCGTTCAGAAAGCAAAAACAACAACAAACAAACAAAATCTGATGTCATTCTCTACATCTTTGTAACAAACTATTGTTGACAAGCTTATGCTTCTGTTTCATAATAATCGAGATAAACAATAGCAGAAATTGTCATTATTTGGTTCCTTGTAAGTAGAGGGGAAAAATCTAATGTATTCCATTCACATGATGTTCTCTAGGTGTTCGTAAACAAACATTTTATTCAAAACATTAATTGTTATCTACATCATGCTAATCAAGATAAACATAAGCAAAATTAGTCTTATTACTAGCTTCCTTGTAAATAGCAGGGAAATAAGAAAATGCCCAGGCTAAAACGATAGTCTCATCCTTTAAAAGCTGGTCGCTATGTGAAGCAATTGAAATTCCATTCTCTTTGCTTTTGCAGTGGTAAACAAACGCGAAACAAGAAGAAACATGTCTGCTCATATGAGAAAGGTTTAAGTGGCTTAAAATTGAAACTAATATGCTGGAATATCGGTCGTCTCCTTAGCGCGGTGGTAGCGCAGCTGCTTACCAAGCGGGAGACCTGGGTTCGATCCCCAGTACCGGCGTGGGGATTTTTCCCCCGCTGGGAGACCTGGCCAGGGGTGCACTCAGCCTCGTAAGGTCCCTGGGGGGCTAATTGAGGAGCTACTTGATGGAGAAGTAGCGGCTCCAGGTCATGAGGACCGCATTAACCGGCCGGGAGGGACTCGAGGCGCTGACCACGTCTCACCCTCCAATACTGCACCCCATCCATGACGTCTGTAGTGGACCGAGATGGGGGACGCAGCGGCCGGGCGGTAGGCCAAGGTTCCCCGTGAGCTGTCGTGCCAAAGAGTTAATCCTGGAATATCTCGAAAACGGTTAAATCTACAAAAAAAAAAAAAAAAAAATGTACGTGACATAAATTACGTTTTAATGAGATCTGCAAGTTTTGTATATCTCTTACGTTTGCCAGTTATATAAATGTCGTTCAGAGGTTTTCAAACGCTATTCCCAAAAAATTCAAGATATACATTTCGTTTGTCATAAAAATATTTTATCCTATTTGAATTTAAAACGTTAGAGCCATTTTTGAGAAAATATAAAATTTTCAAAAAATGTTCATTGTAAAGGGTAGTTTGGGGTGGGGGATTTTTTTTTGAAAATCTTCCTGTCGCACCCTTGGAAGGTACCAAGTTTGGTATTTAATGGTATTTTCGTTTTTGAGCAGTTCTGTGCACACACACACACATACGCCCACTCGGACCTTTTTTTTTTTTTTTATTCCGAGGGTCTCAAGACTTGTATTTTCGGAGAGATCTCGGTATCCAATTTTTGGCTGCGTTAAAACTTCCCTTTACACTAAGTACATAATACGTGTAGAGAAAGTAACAAAGGAAAGGCAAAAATTATTATACAAATTGTTGTTCCAAGTATTAATATTATCGTTCAGAAAGATACAGATGACCTTGCATAACTTATACTTAAATATTTAACTGTGTGAAATGTGATGGAATTTCGAATTTTAAGCTTGTCAATATCCAAAACCCATCTACGTAGAAATAATGGCCCAATTAAGCCTTTTGACTCTTTTACCCGTGGTCTAGGGGTAACATGGTGCTATCTGTTTCCCAAGGTCGCGGGTTCAACCCCTGCAGAGGGCGATAAATGCTTATCATGTCTTTCTTCGGAAGGAAAGTAAAACGCTCATCATATACTTAGGGTATAAAAGAACCCCAAAACCCGATAAACAGGCCTCTGAACAAAATTGAGCGGTCATTCGTGTCCAATATTGTATAGGACTGTGAGAATTACGGTGTTGTGAAATAAAACTCATTTTCAATTTTGCCTTTTTAACTTCAATGTTACTTAGATACAGTTTTTAAACTGACAAATTTGTGAAGGACTAAAGAAATAATTTACGCGATATATAGTTCCGGTACTTAAATCGCAGGAAAAGTATGTTAATATTCTCGGAACTTAATTACTCGTACACCGTGGTGGTGACCATCTATCCAACATCCCAACTATTGTAAAAATGTAGTACAGGTTCCACAAAATTATTTATAGTAGGAATTAAAAACCTAGCTTAATTTCCTCTAGACACAGTTAAATATGCGATCTTGATTATGGGTGTAAAGCGGAGGACTGATGGACGGTTATAATGTGGTATTCAGAGAATGTTTGTTTGGAGAAAATGAACATGAAATTGTCATTCCGAGTGTGATATACAAGTATTCAGCATACTTAATGAACTGGAATAAAATGTTACATACGATATTTTACGATTTTTATAACTTTGAAGTTTTACCTTTTGTAAAAAAGCTTCTAGAAACTCGGTTAACTAACGGTACTGTTTGTTTTCTCTACACATACCATGTACATAGTATATAGAGAAGGTATTGTATTGCACTAAAAAATTCGATACCGAGATTTCACCGAAAATGTATGTTTTGAGTCCCTGAATCCCAAAAAAAAAAAAAAAAAATCAGAGAAAATGTCTGTGTGTGCGTGTGTGTGTGTGTGTGTGTGTGTGTGTATGTGTCTGTAGGCAAAATAGCTCAAAAACGAAAAGACCGTTAAGTCTCAAACTTGGTGCGACATGAACATTTTCAAGAAAATCCCCCACCCCCAACTACCCTTCACTCGGATCATTCTTATTAAAATCTCTTATACTTAAGATATTCATGTGGCAAATAAAATGTATATCTTCAATTTTCTGAGAATAGCCTCTGAAGACATCTTTATTCTGGATGAATTTTGCGGATTTTGCATAACTGGTAAACCGTAAGAGCTAGACAAAAACTTACTATACAAAAATGTAGAGCTCGTTAAAATACACAATGTGTGTAACACACATTTTTTTCGCGTAACTGACCGTTTTTGAGATATTCAGTTTTAGCTTTAAAATAGTTATACTTTTGTGATATGGGAGATGTTCGACTCCTGTCCATACAAACAAAGGTACTTCAATCACATAGCAACCAGCTTTTAAACGATTTGACTATCGATTTAGCCTAGTGTATTTCCTTATTTCCCTCCTACTTACAAGGAAGCCGGTAATAAGACCCTTTCTGCCAATTTTTTCTCGATAAGCATTAATTAAATAAGCTTCTTAACGATAATTTGTTGCAGAGATGTAGAGAAAATCATGTGAATGGAACATATCAGATTTTTATGATTTGCGATGTCTGACTTCATTGGGATTGTCGCTTGAATGATGGAATTTAACACCAAAAATAAATTTTGTTTGTGAATGCGTCACCTCGGCAGCATTAACGTACTGGTTCACTCAGGTCTTGTGTGCGCTGGCGAAATTAACTTCAAGAGCGAGATATATGACGTAGCCTGTTAGTTCAAACACCACGATGCAATCTAAATCAATACTAATGCCTTGCGAACTGTTAGTTTCTTTCTTGTCTATTTTTAGTATCGCTGTGATGCGGTGTTCCTCACACACACACACACACACACACACACACACACACACACACAAACACACACATACATACACACACTCACACACGCATATAAAAGGGCGCTTTATTAGTGAATGCAGGTGATTTGTCAGAGGCGCGGAGCGTTGGAAGCGTTTCCCTGCAATCTGGGGAAAATGAACCCAATTTGCTTTGGCAAATATCCTTGTGCGGAAGTCCTATAACTTCTCTGTAATCAGTTCATCCACTCAAGGCGGTTGTTTTCATTAACTTGGTGGCTCTGATATTTCTGATGCTACTGGTAGTGCAACGTTTTCTGGGCTACGTGCCCTTGTGCGTTAAAATAATTTAGAACGGAAAAGAATCATTATTTATTATTTGTCCTCTATAAATTCTATCCTAAAGAATAAAAGCATATTTGTATGTTCTTATAAATTTCTACACGTTAACCGGTTCCTATCAACGTGGCACATATAGTTATGACACAAGGAGAAAATTACTGTCTAACTTAAAATTCTAAATTTCGTTACAATTTCACTGGGTGAATTGTGTAATTTAATAGCTCGTAAGACAAACTATATGCTTCTCAATGGTTATCGAAATAGGTTGAATATTGCCAATGTAAGACAGATAATTACCTAGGCTTGCACAGCCTCACAAACTAACAGGAACAGTGAGTTCACTTACTGTTAGTTGATCTCTCTGAAATTGATTATGGTATAATAACACAGTCGAATAATTATAACAGTTATTATGCTTACAAAAATGCTAAAGCGCATTATTGCAGGGTGAAAGCTTACTAAATTTCGAACTGAATTATATTAAATACGCCTACTTGTTTTTGTTCTTCCTCAGCATCCTAATTATTTACTTATGATTATTTACTGTATAGTTATTCATAAAAATCTGATGTATTCCATTCACGTGACTTTCTCTACATCTCTGCAACAAATTATTGTTAATAAGATTATTCTTATTTAATGCTGAAGCACTAGCAGAAATGGCCTTATCACTTAGTTGCTTTATAAGAAGAAGGGAAATAAAGGAATATACTAGGCTAAGCCGACAGTCAAATGTTTTAAAATGTGGTTGCTATGGGATTGAAATCCATTTCTTAGCGTGGCCAGGTGTTGACAATTTACCGCATGAGAAAGTTAAAGAATTTTAAAGCTGAAATCAATAACAAGGAATATCTCGAAAGTGGCCAACTCCACGAATAAAAAGATGTATATGACATAAATCGTGTGCTTTATCTAGATCAACATTTTTGTATAATAAGTTTTGTCTATTTCTTACGGTTTACCAGTTATGCAAAATTCAATAAAAATCATCAAATAAAGAGGCCTTCAGAAACTAATCCCAGAAAATTCAAGATATACATTTTATTTGACCTGTAAATATCCTAAATATACGAGATTTTAATCAAAATCGTTAGAGTGATTTGTGAGATAATCAAAATTTTCGAAATTTTTTCGATGTAAAGAGTAATTAAGCGTGGGGCGATTTTCTTGAAAATCTTCGTGTCGTATCCTTGGAAGATACTATTCTTAAATACCAAGTTTGGTATTTAACGGTTTTTGAGTTATGCACAGTCACACACACACACACATACACACGGACCTTTTTCTGAAAATGTTTTTTTTTGGATTCAGAGGGACCCAAAACAAGTATTTCCGGTGAAATCTCGGTATCGAATTTTTGAGTGCGTTACAATACCATCTCTATACACTATGTATATTGTACGTGTAGAGAAAGTAAAAAGAAATTCGCTGCTCTGCTGTAAATATTTTCGTACATCCTGTCTCATCAATACTCCTTTATATTTAAACTGACAATATTTCTGCACTATTAAACATATATAGTCCAATTGACGTATATTTTGCTGTTATATCCAATATTCTACTGACTTCGCATACTTTTCGTGCTGGTATAATTCAATAGTTATTTATTCCTGTTATCAGATATGATATATCTTAGCATTCCTTATAATTACCTTCAATCTCAATTTAACGAATTCGGCCTTTTGTGAGTTTTGTAGCGCTCAAACGAGTTATGCTATTACTTTTCTGAGCTTAAATCCCCAACATGTCGCCGACAAAAATCTTGGTCGCGATACTTTCCTTTTATATTGAAACATTGATTTTACTATCTTATTGTTGTTGGTTTTGAGGACTGTATAAATAAATCATAATAGAGTAGGGATTAACTTTTAGCACTAAAATATCAAAAACGGGTACACCCCACTTGTTCCTCAAAATAAGGTACCAGCCATGAACTTTAACGTGATACAGATAACTTTTAAAAACCTTATGTGTTCCATTCACATGACTTTCTCTACATCTCTGCAACAAATTACTGTTAAAAAGCTTGTGCTTCAACCTAATTCATGCTAATCGAGAAAAAAACTGGCAGAAATAGTCTTATAACTTGCTTCCTTGTAAGCGAAATAAGGGAGTAACATAGGTTAAAGTGATAGTCAAAAGCTGGTTGCTAGGTGACTGAAGTTCCTTTGTTTGTTGACAAATTCCTGTATGAGAAAGGTTCAATTTTTCAAAGCTGAAACCAAAAGTAAGGAATATCTAAAAAAACGACCAACTCCTCAAAAAAAAAAAAAAAAAAAAAAAAAAAAAAAAAAAAGTATCTAAAATAAATTGTGTTTTAATGTGCTCTACACTTTTTGTGTGGTAGGTTTTTGTCCATCTCTTACGGTTTAGCAGTTATGCAAAATTCATCCAGAATAAAGTAGTCTTCAGAGGCTATTCCCAAAAAATTCAAGATATACCTACATTTTATTTGTCAGGTAAATATCTTTAATATACGACATTTAAATCGAAATCGTTAGAGCTATTTTTAAGAAAATCAAAATTTTCAAGAAAAGTTCCATGTAGAGGGTAGTTTGGTGTTCGGGGGATTTTTCTCAAAATCTTCGTACAGTATCCCTGGAAGATATTAAATTTAAATACCAAGTTAGGTATTTTACCGACTTTTCGTTTTTGATTTATTGTGTTCACAGACACACGGACACACCGACACACGGACACACACACACGGACCTTTTTCTGAAAATACTTTTTTTGGATACAGGGGACCCTAAAACATATATTTCTGGTGAAATCTCGGTATACAATTTTTTGGTATAGTGCAATACCTTCTCTATACACTATGTACATAGTACTTGTAGAGAAAGTAAAAAATAGCACCAAAGAATTCAACAGGAGGCCGTGGATTTAAAGAACAGCATACTAATGTTAAGTTCCGTAAAAATTAGTTGATATCACACAGCAAGTCAAGTTTTTGATGTAGTTTTTAATTTTATTACATAGCTCATGTGTAAATAGTAAAGAGAAGAAAGAACAAATTAAATAAATCGAAAAAGAAGAAATGCACGTATACGAAATACGAAGCCCTGCACGCTATTGAGGCAGAAGGCGAGCATATTATAAATTTCCAAGACACCTCTATCCTCTCATCTACAACACACTACCATGCACGACTACAGCGGGAGGCTATAGAGATTTACAAGCATCCGAACAATTTTAATAAAAAAGAAGAGGCACTAAAACTCAATAGGAATTGGCATCCCGTCATTGAAAGCAGGAAACATCATCAAACGAGAAGCAACGAAGCGGTCCAATCAGAAGCCACGTTCGCCGGAGAGCCCAAGCCCCGCCCCCCACTTGCCAGTATAAAAGTAGCGATCCCGACCTTCTCCTAGAAAACTTCGACCGCGCCACTGAAGATGTCCACCGTAGTTGTGGACGAAACGTCTGGTACTCCTAACACCAGCAGACCACGGCAAAACAGCCCGGAATCATTTCTTAGTTACAATGACTCCGGCCGTGAAAGCCTACGTTCTCTCACGAAATGATAAGTTAAGGTAATAATAAAATATAGTGAAATTTCAAAAATGGATAACATATTTAAATGGATTTGTTTATACAATAAAACACATGTATATTCTAAACAATAATGTAAATAATGTATGATGTAATACAAAACTATAAAAGTATAATAAATGTATTATATAATGTGTTATAAGATTAAATATATTAATAGGTGAAAAAAGTATAAATAGATTCTATTTTATAAGCAATTTAATATAAGCTGATTATAGAGACTTCAATAAGTATCAAAATATGAAAATAAAATAAAAAGAATAATGTAAGAGTTGAACTTTTTAGTATATATGTTAAATATTTTAATTGTCAACTTATTATTATTTTAATTGTTTTAGTTAGAGGATTCTAGTTAATAGTTGTACTTTATTAAGTGCAGAACAAGTATAAAATTGTAGATTATATGAAAATAAATAGTAGCATCTGGGATATTAGCCTCGTATAAGAAACTAAGTGCCATATACACATTTGATTTCCTTTTTACTACTTTATATTGCTACAAGCTACATTAATTCTCTATGCTATATCAGAAATGTGCTAGTATTCTATGCAGGAAAGAAAATAGTATATTCTTTCCGAAACATTATTATTTCACAACGAAACAAAAACAAACAAAGAAACAAGCAATAATGGGCTGTATTCTCACTGTTCTAAATGAATAAAAAAATCAGAGTCACAATTAAAGAGGTGAATGTTAGACTGTCAATTAATGAATAAGTATAAGTAAATGACGTATTCGTGAATTTTTAATTTCATTTCTTCCATTCCAGCTTTAATTTTCTCATTAATCTTGCTCCCCCCAGGGGCCTACTATGGGGTTCCCGAGCCACCCCTGACTCACTCGTGTGGGCAACCTCCGAGTGGTGAGGGAGTCAGTCTATCAAAATGCCCACCCACGTGTAGGTCGTGCGTGGAGACCTGTGTCGGTGGAAAGGAATATCCTAGTTGGTTCAGGGTTGCGCATCTGAGCCTGGGCTTCTGATGTTCAGAAACTGGGGAGGGTGCGCAGCCTAATCGACCGCTTTGGTTTCTGCTTCGCCTAAACAGGAGGCTAGGGACTAACCCACCCCTAGTCAATCGGCCGGGACTAGATACTATACCGAACTCCAGGATGAGTGGGACGGCGTGCCTGCTATATCTCCTATGTAGTTCTGTCACTCCAGTGGGGTGACCCCTCGTTGGGCTCCGTGCTGGGTGGGGAGCACTGGAGCGGGGACATTACACCATTCTCTTATGGCAACCAAAACAAAATCAAAAGCTAGCTCAGTAATCGGAAAAGGAGTAGTCGAGTAATTCAAAAGGGCCTCGATAAGACAATTGTTCAAGTGAAATCTTGTGTTCGCTCTCGTAATGGCACGCTCCTGATTGAAGCACTATCAGCTTCCCAGGCAACCAAACTGTTGGGAGCCAGTTGAGATCGAGATGCACAAGACACTGAACTCCTGGCGCGGCTTTGTCACCACCCGCACCTTGGACGGTTTGTTCAATGAGGAGATTCAGGAGAATCTTTCGGCGCAAGGAGTTTCTGCTGTGTACCGGGCTCAGTGGAGAGTCAATTGTGAATTCGTGCCTACCAGTACCCTATTCCTTATCTTTGATTGGGTAGATCTACCCCAAGGGGTTAAGGCAAGGTACGAAGCTATCGAGGTCAGGTCATTTATCCCGAACCCTCTCCGGTGCTACAAGTGCCGCGCTTTGGGCACAGCAGCGAGTATTGCCATGGTCAGTCTACCTGTGTCAACTGTGGAGATGCAATGCAGATGGTGATTGTACGCAAACTCCATCTTGCGTAAACTGCAATGGTGAACATCCATCTAGTTCCCGGGATTGCCCCCGTTTTGTAGAGGAGAGAGCCAACCGGGAGATGCGGATGAAAGAGAAGATGTCCTTCTCGGAAGCCCGTAATCTCCCTGCGTATCTGCACACCCTTTGCCACGAGGTCCGGTTCTTATAACTCTGTTGTAGCTAAACCAGTACCCGAGTGGGAAACTGCAACGCAGACCTGCGATATAAACGGGGCCACAATTGCAGAAAGGATTATCGTTGCACGACCTCTACCGAAGTCAACTACGTCTACGTCGGCGTCACTAACAACCAAATCCGCCAATGTCCAGTACAGTTCAGCCCAATTGTCACCCAAACCGTCAACCTCTGGCACTAAAAGCAGCATAACCGTAGCATGTTCTGCACCAGAGAAGCCTTTTAAGACCAGCTATGTTAGAACCGCGATCCCCAGTACCGGCGTGGGGATTTTCCCCCGCTGGGAGACCTGGCCCGGGGTGCACACAGCCTCGTAAGGTCCCTGGGGGGCCAATTGAGGAGCTACTTGATGGAGAAGTAGCGGCTCCATGTCATGAGGACCGCATTAACCGGCCGGGAGGGGCTCGAGGGGCTGACCACGTCTCACCCTCCAATACTGCACCCCATCCATGACGTCTGTAGTGGACCGAGATGGGGGTACGCAACGGTCGGGCGGTTCCCCGTGAGCTGTCGTGCCATGGAGTTATGTTAGAACCGACTTCCTCAAAGAACGTATCACGTCTGCACCAGAAACATCCAAGGGTACAAGTACAAGTCACTCTTTACGTAGATCCTCTTCTGAGTAATCCTTTGGGAGGAGCTCCGATTGGCGTCAGCCATCTTCGCCGTCAAAATTTCCAACCGGTTCGAGGTTCTCGAACCGAAATTTTCTATTGGAAAGAGGTCCTCTCAGATAGAAGAGATGGAACAGGAGGGTTCTGCCCTCGCTGCTAAACAAACAATAGGTAAGCGGCAGGATCGCGCTCCTGAAAAAAGTTAGTCCGACACCGAATAAAAACAAATTATACCGACCAGCACAGCGGAATAGGCAGAAACGCCTTTCAATTAAGCACTTATCTCATAATCTAGATCATCCCATGGCTATCCTACAGTGGAACATACGCGGAGTTAGACCATATCGACCAGAGCTTGAAGTACTTCTCCATCAGAATCAGTCTTTGGTCGTCTTCTTATAGGAGACAAAGCTCCGTCCACAAGATACCATTACCTTCAGGCAATATTCTTCTTTACGGTGTGATTTATCACCTGGAAATGGTGTTCCTGCACATGGGGGCACTATGATAATCGTCAGAGACGATATTTTTGCTGACTCCATATCCTTAAGTTCTAACACCCAGTCTTTCGCTGTAAGGATTAAGCTGCCAACCATTAGCATCACCATTTGCTCTCTATATTTGACCTCTCGCGCTCTAACTTGGCAGACCTAGTTTCTCAACTACCAACACCTTTGCTGTTGGTAGGCAACATAAATGCCCATCACCCACTTTGGGGTTCACCTCGGGCTTTTGCGAGAGGTAAGTTAATTGCCGATTTCCTGGAAAATAACACTTTGGCTCTTCTGAACACCGGAGAGACTACATTTCTATCCGACTTATTTCATAGTTTCTCTCACCTTGATATAGCGATTTGTTCTCCTCAGTTAGCAGTTTGGTTATGCTGGAATATCATCTCTGACTTGCATTCTAGTGACCACTATACTTTCCTTATTGGTCTCCTTGACATATGTTCCATTCGCTTACCTAAATTACGCCTAGAGCAAGCCAACTGGGCACTTTATTCCCGCTTGGCTGTCTTTACCTACGATGAGTGGATCTTTTAATTGAAATTTTCACAGAGATTGCTGCTGAGCGATCTATTCCGCGTTCGGAAGGCACACTCAGCAGATTTCCGGTGCCATGGTGGACCGAGGAATGCCGGGATGTCATTCGTGCTCGCAGGCGAGCTCTCAGGATTTTCCAACGTCGCCCTACACTGGATCACCTGATTCACTATAAGAATCCAGATCCAGACAAAATATTAAGGATAGCAAAAGGACATCATGAAGCAAGTTTGTAGTTCATTTAATCGATATACACCTTCCTCTGTAGTATGAGATAAGCTGTGGGCGGAAAATGAACCCATATGCCAATCGCCGGTCTCAAAACACCTGCCGATGCTGTTGTAAATCTGTTTGACGTGGCTAACGCTTTTGGCAGTGCTTTCGCTGAAGTGTCTAGGTCAGACCATTATCTGCCTGAATTCTTCTCGTGAAGGATCAGGTGGGATCTCAAGGTTTTTATTTCCGTTCTGGAAACCTTGAAGACTACAATCGCCTGTTCACCATGGCGGAATTAGATCATGTCATTTCCTCTTCACGAAACTCTTCACCAGGTCCCGGTGGAATCGCCGTCCAAATGTTGTGGTATCTCTCTCCTGAAGGTAAGGCGTTGCTGCTCGAGGTCTATAATCGTGTTTGAGCTGACGCCGCGTTTCCCGTTCAATGGTAGGAGGCCACCATCATACCTATTTTGAAACCTGGAAAGGACCGTAAACTTCCGTCCAGCTACCGTCCTATTTCCTTTACCAGTTGCATTTGCAAGGTGATGGAACGCATGATTAATGGACGGTTGGCGTGTGGTTGGAATATCATCATCTCCTCACTAACGTTCAGTGTGGTTTTCGGCGACGTCGTTCAGCGACTGACCACCTTGTCTCCATATCAACACAGATCATGGATGGGTTTCTTAACAACTGCTAAATGGTTGCGATATTTTTTGATCTCGAGAAGGCTCATTATACGTTTTGGCGAGCGGGGATATTACGCTCCCTCTACAATTGGAATATTCGTAGATGCCTACCGTTATTCATTCAGGAGTTTATGCGGCACAGTGACTTCCGAGTAAGAATCGGCTCGGTTTTTTCATAATCATTTTATTCAAGGTATGCCACAGGGCTCGGCTTTGAGCGTAATGCTGTTTGCTATAACGATTAATTCCATTTCACAATATGTTCCCCCAGGTGTCACGTTCTGTTTATTCGTAGATGACTTTACCATCGGGTACGCCTTCTTAGGAAGGCCGTCACCAGCTGTGTTTGGACAATCTCTATGATTGGTATTTGAAAACGACTTCCGTTTCTCAACTGAGAAGACCGTCTGTGTTAACTTCTGGTGCCGTAGGTGGCGATATCCGCCGTCTCTTCGACTCGGGCCAGATTTACTTCCCTTCGCACATGAGGATGAGGCGAGATTCCTTGGGTTACTCCCTGATCGAAAATGTTGCTGGTCATCACATATAGCACAGTTAAAAGCGCCATTTGACTGTTTTCTGAATATTTTAAGGGTACTAAATGGAAAATCTTGGGGAGCGGATCGAACAGTATTACTTCGTCTCTATCGTGCAGTGATTTTATTCAAGTTAGATAATGCATGCATTATTTATGTTTCAGCACGACCATTTGTGCCGAGGAGTTTAGACACATTCCAGAGCATCCGGATGTTGTGGGAGCTTTCCCAAACAGTCCAGCTGTGAGCCTCTACGCCGAATCGGCGGAACCTCCTCCGCGTTATCGGCGTGATATCCTTCTGGGTAATTATGGTTGTGCGCTTAAGTTAGACCACTCGATTCTCACCTAGACGGCCGGCGTTCGATCCCAAGCGACCGCATGAGAGATTTGTGGTGGACAAAGCGGCGTTGGGGCGGGTTTTCTCCGGGTACTCCGGTTTCCCCCGCCATCGCATTCCACCGGTGCTCCATCATCATTCATGTATCATCAGTGTCACCGCCTGTGGTGCCATAAGTAGTTAAAGCGGGCGTTAAATACTACCAAAAGAAAAACGAACGTTATAACAACGTCTAATTTAGTCCAAGGCCTGCAGGTTTCCGTTTTCGAGATCTGCTTCGGTGGCTTAGTTTTGAAATACCTCGCATGTTTACAAAGATGGAGAGAGTGCACCCACCTTGGTTACGTGCTACATCTCACATACATCTAGGGATGACAGCTTAAGGAAATCTTCTGTGCCTTTGTGTAGTATTCGTGGACAACTTACGCGAAGTGAAGGACCCGCCAAACTAGGTAATCTCCTCTCGTTTGTCTCGTCGAGAGGAGGTGCTATTGGCTCGCTTGAGAATTGGACACTATAATTTTACGCACAGCTACCTTTTTAAGAGAGACCCGCCTCCCATGTGTTGATAAAGTCCAAGAAGAGAGGGAAGAAGAACCGTCGGACGCCCGGCCAGCCGGGCCAATCAGAGGCTCCCACCTCTGAGAGACCCTCACCACGCCCCCAGCACTCCAGCACCTACCAGTCGCGGAAGCTCCAGCAGCTCCCGCCACTGTACCGACATCGGAGACTACAGCGAAGACCCCGCTGGTAGTCCCCGCCACAACCCCAGAAGCGGAGGCTCCAGCAGTAACCCCGCAAGTAGCTCCCGCTGCACCTACCACTACTGCGGCTTCCTCGGTGTTTTCAGTGGCCATCCCACAGGCGGACCTCGATGAACTTCAGGACCTAGCCCTGTGGTTCGGTGACCTCCTAAGTAAGGTCCTACCTATACTGCGAAACTTAAAGTTGCAGTACAGTGACCCCAGACTCTCCCCCCTCCAGAAACACACCCTGCTCCTTCAAACGTTGGAGCAGTTGTACCCGGGTTCCGCTAAGTAATGGCCTCTAGATTCGTCAGGAGACCGTTGCGACTCGCGTACTGGAACGCGAACGCCATCCGGGGACAACGCCCAGGCGTTCTTGAGTTTGTACAGTCGTACGGAATTGACATCCTGATGGTGTGCGAAACCCATCTGGATGCTGTTACTGACTTCTCGCTGCCTAGTTATGTCACCCATCGGTCTGATCATAACCCATACTCCTGTCCAACTCCCAGCCCTATAGCACGTGGAGGCCTGCGCAATCCGGCTTGCCGTTGGCGGGCTCGACGCGCTGCTGATAGCTGCATATGACCCACCAAACCACCGTTTCCACGAAGCGGACTACACCACCCTACTGAACCTTCACCCAGTGGTATGCATCGCAGGAGATCTCAACACGAAACATGCCCTCTGGCATAGCCGCACCAACAACCCCCGAGGCCGCCGGCTCTCCCGCCTTATCAGCGGTAACCCCAGCCTCGTCGCGCACGGACCGAGAGGACCTACGTGTCATCCGGCTCGCGGCAGACCGGATATTCTTGACTTCATGATCACCAAGAACATACCATTTCATCTTGACCTCTTGGCGGTAAACGAGTTGGACTCCGACCATGACCCTGTCGTGGTGGATACAACCGAGAACTTATCTGCCCTGGTAACACCAGACTGGATAAATGAGATCGACTGGGATGCAGCCGTCCTAGACCTAATTTAAACCGTGGACCCGCGACTTCGCATCGATTCCATCGAAGCGCTGGAAGCGGCAGCCACGGCTTTCTCCCGACAAATCCTGAATGTGGTACGCGCGCATACCCACCGCATCCCATCTGACAAACATAACCCGAAAACCTTACCGAATGAACTCCGGCAGCTGCTAAAAGCCAAGGCAACCGTACGGAAGCTATGGCAGCGCTTCCGCCATCCCAGGATCCAAGCAGTGTATCAGCGGTTCAAATCCCTGGCAAGGCGCCTGCTTCGCGCGCACCGCCAAGCGGCCTGGGAACACACAATGGCAAATGTAAACCTGGAAGAGAAACAAACCTGGAAGATCATTCGATCCCTCAGGAAAGATAAAAGTCAGTTTCAGCATACCATCCATGGCACCCATGGGAGACTCTCTTTTGAGCCCCAGGATAAAGCCACGGATTTCGCAGACTATCTGGAGTCTCAATTCGAACCCCGCGAAGACCCCCAGGACGAGGACTTTACTGAACTCGTGGAAGCTACGGTAGACTACCTCTACGAGCAGCCCTCGCCGCCCCACGATGAGATCCGCATTCCTTTAGTCACCCCGAAAGAGATGGGCCGCGCCGTGGCCGAGTGGTTAGACCACTCTCACCTAGACGGGTGGACAAAACGGCGCTGGGGCGGGTTTTCTCCGGGTACTCCGGTTTCCCCTGCTATCGCATTCCACCAGTGCTCCATCATCATTCATGTATCATCAGTGTCACCGCCTGCGGTGCCATTAGTAGTTAAAGCGGGCGTTAAACACTACCAAAAAAAACCCCGAAAGAGGTGGCCTCCTAACTCAAAAACCTAAAACCTAACAAAGCCCCTGGACACGACGGCGTCACGGCGCCTATGCTCCAGCGCCTACCTCGAAAGGCCGTAATCCACCTGACGAGGATTTACAATGCATGCCTACAACTCCGTCACTTTCCAAATTGTTGGAAGGAGGCGTATGCATTTTGAAACCCGGCAAGGACCCGTTCTTCCCGTCAAGCTAAAGATCTATTAGCTTACTTCCGATCGTCTCGAAAGTATTCGAGCGGTTACTCCTACCTCGCCTCACCCCTCTCTTCGAGGAGAGACTCCTAATCCCGGATCACCGGTTTGGTTTCCGTAATGGACATTCCACAACCCTGCAGTTGCTGCGACTGGCTGAGAAGGCTGCCCTGGGCTTCCAGGACAACTTCAAAATAGTCGCGGTGCTCTTGGAAGTGGAAAAGGCCTTCGCCACCACGTGGCATCAGGGACTCTTATACAAACTCAAGAACGCAGAAATCCCTCCCCCCCTACCTTCACCTGTTTAGTAGCTTCCTTCGTGACCGCACTTTCAGGGTGAGGGTGGAGGGGAGGCATTCCACAGTCAGACCCATAGCGGCGGGAATGCCGAAAGGCAGCGTGCTGTCGCCGTTACTATTTTCTGCCTACATGTCCGACTTCCCCACAGAACCCAGTACCGTTACGTGCCAGTATGCCAACGATGTCATAATGGCACGTAACAAGAACGCCCGTTATTGCTTCCCCCCACTACAGAGGCAGCTCCGCCATAGGCAGATGGAGTGAACAGTGGTGGATGGCCATCAGCCCGCAGAAGAGCTCAGCTCTACTGCTGGCTAAAGTCCGTTGCTGGCGGCCGGAGAGGTTCCCGAGGTTGCGGCGGCGGCGGCGGATGATCTGGGTCCGCACCGCCAAATACCTCGGAGTCCTCCTCGACCGCGGCCTTACTTTCACTTCACATGTCAGGGAGTAGGTCGGTATGGGACACGCTGCCCTACGGCAGTTGTTTCCCATCTTCCGCTCCACCATGCCCACACACCTAAAACTACGGCTGTACCGTGCGGTCATCCTGCCCCTGATGCTGTACGGCTGCGAGGTCTGAGGTTCGGTGGCTCGTTCCACCATCCGCAGACTGCAGACCGTGCAGAAGAGGGCACTGAGGATGATATATGGCACAGACCGTAGATTCCCGTCCCACATTCTCCATTCCCATTCGGGAATCCCATACACAGTGGACGTTGTGCGAGAAAGAGCTCGCACAATATACATTAAACTTGCTCCTCACCCAAATCTTCAGGTGAACACTGTTGGTCTTTACGACCACACGCTGCCTAGGAGATGCGTAAGCTACCGCCTTCCCAAGGACGCCTTGGGATGGTAGTTTTCGGCCGCCTCTCCCTTCTTTACAGTATTACCTGCCAAGTTAAGCAGCATCGGGCCCGGTCACAACTCGGATGGGTGACCGTCCAGTTGTTCTCCGACCAGATTCTGCAACTCTGGCTTTCCTCCACCCCGTACCTTCATCCTTTCAGTTCTCCCCGCTAGCTGGCACTGCTTTCCTTGACAGCCCGCAAGCGGCTGGCCAAGTTAAGCAGCAGCGGGCCTGGTCCCTCTCTGGGTGGGTGACCACTCCGGTAGGTAAGCCAGCCCGCGCCGGCTGCACAAAGGAAAACACCCTGCCCACATTACTTTGACACAGACATAAACGCTTGCACAAGACTACATCTTTTATATCACACGGGTAAATCCGCGAGAAAAGCGGATTGGTACCGTGGTGATTTGCCCCCGCCCGAGTACACTCGGGCCACTAGTTCCTGCTCCTGGCTCCATGTGTTGATAGAGTGCGCTGCTTCTGCATCGCTACGGGCCACTTTACAACTGCCGGGCAACATCCGCGACGTTTTAGCGGATGATCCTGGTGCTGTGCCTAAAGTTTTTACTTTTTTATCCTAACTACGTTTTACAATCAGGATATAGTTTTATATGTCTTTCCATTATCCTAAGAAAATCTAATGTGTTACGCTCACATGACTTTCTCTAGCTGCTCTACAAACCTCCTACAAAAGATTATTCTTCTTTGTACACAATGCTAATCGAAATAAATATTTGCAGAATGGTCTTATTACTTAGTTCCTTATAAGAAGAAGGGAATAAGGGAATGTGCTATGCTAAAGTGATTATCAATTTTTTAAAAGCTATCGTTATGCGATTGTCATTGCCAACCACTTCTTTGCTTGGTCCGGAGTAGAACAAAAGAAAAACGGACACTTTCTGTCTGAGAAAATTTTAAGCACTTCACAATTGAAACCAATAACAAGGAATATCTCGGAAACTGTTACCTGCACAACATAAACGTAAAGATCATAAATTGTGTGTTTTTTCATGGTGTACGTTTTTTGTGTAGTGAGTTTTCTTCAATCTCTTAGGGTTTAGCAGTTAAGCAAAATTCGGCAAAATCAATCCGGAATAAAGAGGTCTTCAGAGGCTATTCCTAAAAATTTCGAGTTATACATTTTATTACGGACATAAATAGTTTTAATATACGGATTTTAATCAAAATCATTAGAGCCATTTTTAACAAAATCAAAATTTTCGAATTTTTTTGCATGTAAAGGGTAGCTTGTGGTGGGGGGATTTCTTTGAAAATCTTCGTGTCACATTCTTGGAAGATACTAAGCCTAAATACCAAGTTTGGTATTTAGCGGTCTTTTCGTTTTGGGGCTATGCTGTCCAGACACACACATAGATAGACAGACAGACACACACACATGCACCTTTTTTTAAAAATCAGATGTGTTCCATTCACATGACTTTCTCTACATCTCTGCAACAGATTGTAGATAAAAAGCTTATGCTTCTATTTACTTCATACTAATCAAGAAAAAATCAGCAGAAATTGTCTTATTACATGCTTCCTTGTAAGTCAAGCGAAATAAGGGAGTACCATAGCTTAAAGTGATAGTCAAAAGTTGGTTGCTATATAACCGAAGTTCCATTGTTTGTACGGACACGAGTTGGCAAATTCCTGTATGAAAAATGTATGTTTTTCAAAGCTGAAACGAAAAACATGAATATCTTAAAAATAATCAATTCCACGAAAAAAATCTAATGTGTTCCATTCACATGACTTTCTCTACTTCTGTGTAACAAATTATTGTTAGTAAGCTTATTCTTCTATTTACTTCATGCTAATCGAAAAAAAAAATAGCAGAAATAGTCTTATTAATTACTGCCTTGTATGTAGAAGCTAAATATGGGAGTATCATAGGTTAAAGTGAAGTCAAAAGCTGGTTACTAGGTGACTAAAGTTCCTTTGTATGTATGGATATCAGTTGACAAATTCCTCTATGAGAAAAGTACAAGTTTTTCAAAGCTGAAACCAAAGCCAAGGAATATCTCAAAAACGATCAACTCCTCGAAAAAAATGTCCCATTCTATACTGGGCGTGAAAGACCGCCTGATTTTGCTCAGAGGCCTCTCTTATCAGGCTTGAGGTTCTTTTACGTGCCGTAAATCTACGACACGGGACCAACGGCTTTACTTCCCTTCCGAAGGAAGCCATGCTAAGGATTTTTACACCCGAAAAAATCCATCGTCCTCCGCCGGGTTTGAACCCGCGACCTTGGGTATATGAAGTCAGCATGGTAAACATTACACCACGGAGGGCGATACCTCGGGAAATATATATATATATATATAACAAAAATTGTGTGTTTTAATGTGCTCTAAATTTTCTGTGTGGTAAGTTTTTGTCCATTTCTTACGGTTTAGCAGTTATGCAAAATTCCTCTAGAATAAATTAGTCTTCAGAGGCTATTCCCAGAAAATTAAAGATGTACATATTATTTGTCAGGTAAATATCTTTAATGTACGATATTTTAATCAAAACCGTTAGAGCCATATTTGAGAAAATCAAAATTTTCGAAAAAAGTTCCATGTAAAGGGTAGTTTGGGGGGATTTTCTTGAGAATCTTCGTGTTGCATCCTTGGAAGATACCAAACTTAAATACTAAGTTTGGTATTTAACGGTCTTTTCGTTTTGAGCTATGCTGTACACAGACACACACACACACACACACACACACACGCACAAACGCACACATGCACACACGGACCTTTTTAAAAAAATTATTTTTTTGTATTCAGGGAGACTCAAAACATGTACTTCCGGTGAAATGTCGGTATCGAATTTTTGGGTGCATTACAATACCTTCTCTATACACTATGAACATAGTACGTGTAGAGAAAGTAAAAATGTATCTGACATAAATTGAGCGTTTTATCGTAAGCTACATTTTCTGTGTGGTAAGTTTTTGTCCATCTGTTACGGTTTAGCAGTTATGCAAAATTCCGTAAAATTAATCCAGAATAAAATAGTCTTCAGAAGCTATTCCCAGAAAATTCAAGATATACATGTTATTTGTTAGGTAAATATCTTTAATATACGATATTTTAATCAAAATCGTTAGAGCCATTTTTAAGAAAATCAACATTTTCGAAATTTTTTGCATGTAAAGGGTAGTTTGGGGTGGGCGGATTTTCTTGAAAGTCTTCGTGTCGCATCCTTGGAAGATACCAAACCTAAATACCAAGTTTGGGCTTTAACGGTCTTCTCGTTTTTGAGCTATGCTGTCCACAGACACACACACACACACACACACACACGCGCGCACACACACATACACACACAGACACACACACGGACCTTTTTGTAAAAATGCTTTTATTGGACTCAAGAGGTCCTAAAACATGTATTTCCGGTGAAATCTCGATGTCGAATTTTTGGGTGGAATACAGTACTTCCTCTATACACTATACATAGTACATATAGAGAAAGTAAAGGTGTTTTTTTTCGGACCCAGGGGACCCCAAAAGATATATTTCCGGTGAAATCTCGGTATCGAATTTTTGGGTGCATTACAAAACCTTCTCTATCCTTATGTACATATGGTGCTAGAGAAAGTAATATATCACTGGAACGATAATTACTGTTTTTTAGCTTTTAATCACATGACTTGTTCTCCCGTTTTTGTTTTAGCCCTCCAACCACGTTTCATTGATAGTTTTAGTGTTCGTTTTTTGCTTTCTCTGTACGTACTATGTACATAGTGTATAGAGAAGGTATTGCATTGTACCCAAGAATTCGATACCGAGATTTCACCGGAAATACATGTTTTGAGATCACCCGAATCCAAAAAAAAAAAAAAAAAACATTTTTAGGAAAATGTAAATGTGTGTGTCTGTCTGTCTGCGTGTATGTGTGTGTGTGTGTGTGTCTGTGGGCAGCATAGCTCAAAAACGAAAAGACCGTTAAGTACCAAACGTGGTATTTAAGTTCGGTATCTTCCAAGGATGCGACACAAAAATTTTCATGAAAATCCCCCCACACCCAACTACATGGGAAAATTTTCGAAAATTTTAATTTTCTAAAAAATGGCTCTATCGAATTTGATTAAAGTATCATATATTATAGTAATATACTTGACAAATAATATGTACATCTTGAATTTTCTGGGAGTAGCCTCTGAAGACTACTTTATTCTGGATGAATTTTACGGAATTTTGTGTAACTGATAAACCGTAAGAGATAGACAAAAACCTACCACACAAAAAATGTATAGCACATTAAAACACACAATATATGTTATATACACTTTTTGGTGGAGTTGATCGTTTTTTAGTAATTCCTTGTTTTTTGTTTCAGCTTTAAAAAGCTTACTTTTCTCATACAGGAATGTGTCAGCTCCTGTCCATACAAACAAAGGAACTACGGTCACATAGCAACCATCTTTTTCTATCACTTTAACCTATGTTATTCCCTTATTTCGCTTCTTCTTACAGGGAAGCAAGTAATAAGACTATTTTTGCTAATTTTTTCTCACTTAACATGAAGTAAATAGAAGCATAAACTTTTTAACAAAAATTTGTTGCAGAGATGTAGAGAAAGTCATGTGAATGGAACATATCAGATTTTTTAATACTGGTTTTATATCTTGTTTTAGATATTTTAATTGCGATCCTTTTTAGCATGCTTTTATCACTGGTGTTTTCACTTCACTGTTTTATGTTAAGGGCGCTGATAGCCTTGCAGTTGAGAGCCCTCAAACTCCAATCATCATCATCTTCATCATCATCACCATAAATCTGGATCAATAGAGGCAGGCATAGTTTTATTTTCAGCTAGAAAGGATCTCTCCAGTCTAGTGCAGAGGATTCGTCATCGCATCCGCGACGTCCATCATCTTGTGTCCGGTTCCTCGCCATTGCCTTTGCGGTACAAGCGTCTTGTCTACACCTCCTTAATTCGACCCATGTAGCAATATAGCTGTGCGATATGGGGTTCTGCCGCTCCGTCGCAGACCATCAAACTCCAGCGCACACAGAACCGTTTTCTCCGACTCATGACTGGCGCTGCATGGTACGTGCGCAACTCAACTCTGCACGCTGACATAGGCCTACCGGAGGTAATGTGTGTCCTCCGCATCAGCTACAAGAAGCTCCATCGATCCTGTTTGCGCTACAGCAATCCTCTTCTCCGCCATATTTATCTTCCTCCTGAACCTGAAGTGCCCCTGGCACTCCGATCTGCGACTGAACATTTAGCTCTTTTATTATTTTCTGTGCTGCTTTCTTTGTAACTTTGTACTATTTCTTTGGGCCCATCGCTGGATGGTACCCCAACCACATATTACATGCTGTTCTGTGTGTCTAATTAGCTCAACTGCATTGTACCTAATTGTACAAAAGAGTTTTCTTACAATAAAAAAAAAAAAAAGCTAGAAAGGCTTACGAGATATTGTAGGCATTACAATATGCAACCAATGAAATTGTGACGAAATTTCGAATTCTAAGCTACATAGTAATTTTCTCCTTGTATCAAAACTATCTGTGCCACTCTGATAGGGACCGGTTAACGGTGTAGAAATCTATAAGAGCATACAGATATACTTTTAAGCTTTAGGATAGGGTTTATAGAGGACAAATAGTAAACTTTTAGAAGCAGCGGCCATTTATGTACGTGTACACTCGAGAACAGAAAAAATAATCTGTTGTGTTCCATTCACATGACTTTCTCTACATCTCTGCAACAAATTTAAAAGCTTATGTTTCTTTTTATTTAGTACTAATCGAGAAAAAATAACCGAAATAATCTTATTATTTGACTCCTTGTAAGGGAGTAGCATAGGCTAAAGTATTAGTCAAAAGCTGGTTGCTATGTGACTGAAGTTCCTCTATTTTAATGGACAAGAGTTGACAAATTCCTGTATGAGAAAAGTATAAGTGTTTTAAATCTGAAACCAAAAACAAAGAATATCTCAAAAACAATCCGCTCCATGAAAAAACTGTATGTAATACAAATTGTGTGTTTTAACGAGCTCTACATTAGCTGTTACGTAAGTTTTTGTCCATCTCTTACGGTTTACCAGTTATTCAAAATTCCGTAAAATTCATCCAGAATAAAGTAGTTTTCAGAGGACACTCCCAGAAAATTCAAGATATATATTTTATTTGTCAGGTCAAAATCGTTAGAGCCATTTAGAGAAAATGGGGAGTTAGGGGGGTGGATTTTCTTGGAAATGTTCGTGTTGCATCCTTGGTAGATACAGAACTTAAACACCAAACGTTTTTGCTTTTTTGGATTCAGGGGGACCCAAAACATGTATTTCCAGTGAAATCTCGGTATCAAATTTTGGGTGCATTACAGTACCTTCTCTTATACACTATGTGTACGTAGTACGTGTTAAGAAAGCAATACATGCTGATGCATTTGGTTCCCTATAGTGTTTTTCTCTATTTAATTTTGGCAGAATCTGTTTCTCAGTAGTATTCTACACCCACTCAACCTCTTATTGGTTTAAACAAAGTGAGCATGAAAAGGGTGAGAAATCTTATTGGCTGGACGGCGCTCGCTATTGAGTACGTCCACTGTATTGCTTATACATCAGACTCAAACCCTACTCAATGAATCGAGGTCGGTGTCAGGTGAGCTGGGAAAAAAGAGAGGTTTTCAAGCATTATATGAAGTGAAGTTGTCCCTTTATTACATTATTTGAAAGGTAAAAAGGACGTGGATAACAAACCGAAAATTATTGTCATTATTGAACTATAAAAATAAAGCCAAACTGATGGAACAAATGCCACGCAAAGCGTGAATGATATCACTTCTTAATTTCCATTTGACACTTAGAGCTATAGGTAGTTATAATATTTGATTTGCACTGTTATTGGACATGTTGGTAATACAAAAAATTGATAGTAAATTTTATTCAACTTACGAAGAAATTCTGGAAAGGTAGAATAGGAATAAAAGGTTCATTGGCATATAGAGAATTCCAACCAACTTCGATTTTGGCACTCTTCCATCTGAGCTAAGCAATCGACGTTGCCAAAGCAGGAAATGTTACATTGACTAGAATTGTACCAGTACCAGTCTCAACTTCTCTTGAAATAGTATACGCTCTTGTCGACTTACATGCCTTTCATTCTGATTCTAATTTGCCAGCTTACGGAAGAACAATACATAAAATTAAAGTTATAGTTTTTTCACAACGAATCTGAGGCTCTCCTGGACCCTAGTCTCTGGTGTACATTCTCATCACCAAAAACAATAAGCTAATCAGACAATCAGAAGCCATGAATCGTGGAGGAGCAGCAGCTCTGCTAAAGCCCTACCAACTTAACACAGGGTTCCTTATATCGACAATTTATGTTGTTTTGTTTTTTATACATCACACGCAGGTGAGACCAGGTTACATCGGTGTAACAATGCAGGATTTTAATGTCATAATTCCGCTCGCTGACGTTTTTAAAATGTACTACAACTGCGACATTGAGTTGGGCTATGTAAAAAAAGCTAAACGCGCACTACAACAAACTCGATGGCAAGGTATAGGCGCTGCACATGAGCGCGTATGAATATATATATATATATATATATATATATATATATATATATACTAAATGTATATAAATACTAAATGTATATAAAGCACATATTGTCACGATGAAATGCTATATATCGGTTTTCTAAAGCCCTTCTTTAGTCAGGGAGAAACGTAACCTCTACAATTCCGTATATGTATTTTATTTTAAAGTATTTGTTTTCATTTTAGTGGATTATCTTCCTCCACGCTAAGGCAAATGGGAGCGCATTATTTCCTGCTTGCTCTCTTTAGTTAACATATTCGCGCAACTAGCGATCCGTTAGCCTTGTGTTGGTTTCATCATCGTTTTTAAAGTCCGCGTGCTTAAAAGTGTCTCATTCTTATTTGTCGATTTGTCTGCTGGTTCTGCTGACCGTTGGCATAAACACGATAAATAATATTATCCGTGTAAGTAGACGAGAGCGGTAATGCGGAGTGGCATGATCTGATTGCTGCAGTCGGCCGGCAGCCGGTATCTTCGTGCGTTTACGTACCCATGTCTATCGCTTGCAGTCTCCGCCTCTTTCCCCACTCATTGTACTGCGCAACTTGACTTCTCACGTGTATTTGCAAGGATAATACCTGCATATAAACAGGATAGCGTGTTGTGTAATTGAAAAAATGAAAACTAATGTGCTACATTTACTTGACTTTCTCTACACAAAACTTAAGCAAAATTACCTTAAAAACGCTTATTCTTCTATGTAATTCACGTTAACCGAGATAAATATTTGAAGATTGTATTACCTTGTAGGTACAACGGGATTAGGGAAACAAGCGTTAGTTAAATCTTCAAACATCTGGTTACTGTGTAACGGCTTGAAATTCTGTTCTCTTTGCTTTACCAGCAGAAACAAAATAGAATGTCTTCCCATTTCAGAAAACTAAAAATGGGAAACTTGAATCCAATAACAGGGAATATTTTGGAAATGGTTAGCCGGAAACAGAAATATGTATATAGTATGTTTGCGGTAATATAGGTACTACAGTGTGTTGGTCAGTTTCTCTTCATTTCATAGTTTTCTCACAAACCAATCACATAATTTACTGATGCATGAACTTAATTGCGCCGCGAAATAAATGCGTGCCAGTATAGACTTCCCGGTTTACTTTCACGTTTCCACACCTCATACCTGACCTTATTCGTCTCATACATGACCATACTTTCCAAGTTGTACGAGCTTTTGGGACTAAAACAATCAAACTCAGTTCCGATATAACATTTGTTATAGTGAAGACGGTCCAATTAAAGTTGCCCTTCCGACCCGCGGTCTCAGGGAAACTGAAAATGTATGTCTTGTGTACCACGCCTACTTGGAGGTACTCACCAACCTGAAAACATACTACTCTTAATAAGTAAAACTATAAGTCCACAAATGAAGCCAATATTGACGTAATGTTGTTCATTATGCTGTTTTTAATCGCCAATAAACATACGTATCTGAATTTATACCGCTAACGACCTGTATATATGACATAAATTGAAGTGATATATAGTTTTGGTGCTGTAAGTTCTTGCTTATCTCTTACTGTTTAGCAATTATGCAAAATTCATCCTGAACGAAGAGAACTTCTGAGACGATTCCCTAAAAGATGCAGAGCTTATATCAAGTTTGGTACATAACCGCCTTTTCGTTTTCGAGTTATGCTGTTCCCACACACCCGCACACGCTCACGCTCACACACGAGCGCGCGCACGGAAGCACACTCAAGCACACTGTCTCTACCCACTATGTACATTTTTGTTGCAGAAAGTAATAAGGGCAAAACAATGAAAGAAGTGGCAGTCAAGTTAGACGAAAGGTAGACATCAAAAAAGGTAAACTGAAACGCGAATGACGACTAAGCCATTTTTACCAGCAAGGGAATTCAGTGTCTAAAACAATAGGGTTAATAAGCAAATATGCTTCATTATCTGTAGGTTCCTTGGTATAGATAGGTATATTCAAATAAACTCCAATCCACACAACAATACTTAGAATTTGTAAAAGCCTTGCAAACTGCGCAATATTCAGACTTCAGCTGGGAAGAAATACCAAGTTATGTTTCACTTCTTTGTCTGCCGCAAAACAAAGCATTAAGAGACTATTTGAAAAACAAAGTGAAACAAAGACGAGATTGAAAATTCGTGCTTGTGATTTCGTATCTTACCAAGCATTCAAAGGTAAAGACAAAACAAGGTAGTGTTCAGCCTTTGTGGGTATACTTGCTGGGGGCCACTAAGAAAGATGGTAGCCCTTGGGGCTACCTGAGCGAAGAGTGAAATACTGATTTATGTGCTTACTGAACATAGTAATGAGTTACCTTCACTAATATTTATTTCCGATCGCAGTAGATGTCTCAGTTTCCGTACACTATCATTAAAGTCCCTTTAGTTGCTTTACTCGCGAGCATTTTTTTTTCTTTTAAACAGTAACGGAGTCTGATCAGGACTCCGGCACTATATCCCTATTTACATATCCCCCCCGTAGGGTTTTACTGATTTACTGGTTTTATGTTTCTTTACAAACATATACACATTGCACAAACATATAACACCCATGCCCAAGGCGGGACTCGAACCCACGATCCCCTGCCCACGAAGCACCAAAGCGAGACGCTTTAGCGAGCGTGGCCATGGGGACCGGCTGCATTCGGACACGAATCAAAAGTCGGCAGAATGTAAAACATATTACACACCTATCAGAGCTCCAAAACTTACCTTTTTCAATGTGGTTCCTAATACTCCGGCTCATGCACAAACACACACACACACACACACACACACACACACACATATATATATATATATATATATATATATATATATATATATATAATGTGTTCCATTCTCATGCCTTTCTCCTCATCTCTGTAACATTTATTGTTAAAAAGCTTGTTTCACTCGCTACTTCGAGCTAATCGAGATAAAAATTACCAGAAACGATCGTATTACTTACTTCCTTGTAACTTGAAGGAAAATAAGAGGGTACACCAGGCTTAAGCGATAGTCAAATCTTTTAACTGCTTGAATATGACTGAAATCCGTTTCTTTGCAGGGCCAGTCATATGAGAAAAATTTAAGAATTTCAAAACCGAAGTCAGTAACACGGAAATCTCTGGTTAACTCAACGGAAACAAATATAAATGCCACAAACTCTGTGTTTTAACGAGACCGACATTTTTTGTGTAGTAGGCTTTTGTGTACCCCCAGAATAAAGAGGACTTCAAAGACCAGCAAATTCAAGATATACAGTTTTTTGTCAAGCAAATATATTTAATATACAGTATTTTAATCAAAATTGTAAGAGCCGTTTTTGAGAAACTCAAAATGTTCGAAAGTTTTTCGATGTAAAGGGTAGTTTGTGGTGGGGGGATTTCCTCAAAATCTTCGTGTCGCATCCTTTGAAAATACTAAACTTAAATACCAAGTTTGGTATTTTACCAAAATTTTCGTTTTTGAGTTATTATGATCACAGACACACGGACACATTCGCGTGCGCTCAGACCTTTTTCTGAGAGTGCTTCTTTTGTTTTCAGGTGAGTCTAAAACGTGTATATCTCTGTATCGATTTTTTGGACGGAGTGCAATACCTTCTCTGCTTATGTCTAGTGTAATATATAGTATATATAATGTATAATGTTCCATTGTACTGTTTATTAAAAATAAAATTTTCATATAAGGAAAACTTAAATCCATTGGAAAAAGTTTATAATTGTACGTTTATTTTAGTTTAAATCAGTGTAATTTAAGTAGGACGTTTTGCTATATACTGTGAGGGAATATCTTGTGTGCTGGTTTCTTGGATCTGTTATGGTACTGCAAATAATCCATCAACACTAAAATGCCAGATCAATTGAACTTAGAAAATGCTAGTTTTCTTAAACGATGGAGAGTAATTTCAACCTTTGTTATTCAAACCGCTGTAAACAATCTTTTATGTCGACAATAGTAAGCTCAGAGTTTATATGCATTTAGGAAATACTGGATGCAGGAATTATCAACATATAGCGCATAGGAATACGGGAGACGAATGCAAATAATAACCCTATATTCAGAAAGTTTCCAAAATTTGTAAATACTACTAAAATAAATTACTTTACCTTCGTTTACACAGCATATCCTTCAAAATAGTTTCCTTCCACTATGACTTACATTTACCACCATGTGAAATTCGTCTGGAAGCGTTTCTGAAAAAAGTTTGGTGGAACCTTTTCCCTCGCCGCATATATAGTGCTATTTCCAGTGCTCACAAATTGTCGAAAAATCCTTAATGCCAGCATAGACCTGTTGTGTTGTTGTTTTCTCTGTTGCTGCTTCACCACAATCATCTTAGAAATTTATGTAGCATAACTCAAAATTTGACTTTTGCACATGCTTTGTATCCCACATTCTGAATACGACGAACAACTAGCACAGTCTGTAGAGCTCCCTATAGCACAGTCTGTAGAGCTCCTGCCTGTTTTTTTTTTTTTTCTTTTGGTAGTGTTTAACACCCGCTTTTACTGTCACCGCAGGCGATGACACTGATGATACATGAAGATGGAGCCCCGGTGGAATAAGATGGCAGGGGAAACCGGAGAACCCGGAGAAAACCCCCACTGCGCCGCTTTGTCCACTACAAATCTCACATGCGGTCACTTGGGATCGAACCCGGGCCGTCTAGGTGAGAGGCGAGTGGTCGGACCACTCGGCCTCGGCGCGGCCCTGCCTTTTTTTTTCTTATTAAAACAGTAACGGAGTCTGATCTGCCTGTTGGGTGGAGTCCGAGGGGTGAGTGATTTTCTCTTGCTAAGAATGTTTCCTATCTTCCTCAGAGTCTGGATAGTGTAAATGTGTGTGTGTGTGTGTTTATAGTATATATATACGTATATATATATATATATATATATACATGTGTATATATACACATGTACACACTCGTACAAAAGCCAAAAGGATTAAAAATACAGCGAACACCATAAACGAGTTAACTCCAATGTCGAAATAATATGTTCCAAACGTGTAAGGCCGCCGCTATGACCATAAGAGTTAAAGACGGAGCAAAAATGTAACAATTAAAATAAATATAACACATTCCAGCTGCCAGACAATAACAACGATGTGTACAATCATTAAACTTTTAAGGAAATAACATCTTGAATACTGATAATACCTTCAATAGAAAAAAAAACAAAACTCATCACAGTATTCGTTTCGGCGAGACAAATATATTCCGAAAATTGTTTTGAAGCTAATATGTACTACATTTTTAATTTTTGAGCACTTGTGTATTGAAAGAGAACGGAAATCGATGTGTCTCGCCGTTATGATTCCCTCTCCCCATTACAACATCATGGATAATCACTTATATTCATGTAAAACGCAATCCTCTATCATCAGAGAGAGAGCTAACTATGCCCTTGACAGGCACTTGACAACTACGTGACTCGCTCACCTGAGGAGGAGGCTCGCCCTATCAGGTCCAATCGTGTTATAAATACCTATTGCAACGAGAGATGTGATAGCCTTGTTGCCATACAGTCCTCCGGTTGTCCAGGCTTCTGCTAGTAACATAAAGCCTCCGCAGCAGCATTGCTTTAGTTATGCCAATTATTTTAAATAAGTTTATCACTGCATGCCATATAGATGTCAGACTTTAGTAGTTGTACTGGATGACAGCTGGTGCCGAACGGTGGCAATAGTGTAAGAGCGACAACGAGGCAATCCTGATGCCAGGTGCATTAGACTGTCTTACATTGGTCAAGATAATTACTTTCTAGCACATACGTACAATACACACAGTATACAGAGACAGTATTGCATTCCACTCAAAAATTAGATACCGAGATTTCACCGGAAATACATGTTTTGGGTCCATCCGTAATCCAAAAAGTATTTTTGGAAAAAGGCCCGTCTGTGTGTGTGCGTGTGAGTGTGTGTGTGTGTGAGTGTGTGTGTGTGTGTGTGTGTGTGTGTGTGTGTGTGTGTGTGTGGAGAGCATAGCTCAAAAACGAAAAGTCCTTAAATACAAAACTTCGTATTAATTTCAGTATCTGCCAAGGATGCGACACGAAGATTCTCAAGAAAATCATCCACCCCTAACTACCGTTTAGAGAGAACAATTCTCGAAACTTTTTATTTTCTTAAAAATAGCTCTAACGATTTTGATTAAATTATCGTATATTTAATATGTTTACCTGACAAATAAAATGTATATTTTGAACTTTCTGGGAATAGCCTCTAAAGGTACTTTATTCTGGATGAATTTTACTGAATTTTGGATAACGGGCAAACCGTAAGAGATACATAAAAACTTACTGCACAAATAATGTAGATTAGGATAAAACACACAATTTATGTCATATATTTTTTTCGTGGAGTTGATTGCTTTTGAGATGTTCGTTATTTTTTGTTTCAGTTTTGAAAAATTATACTTTTCTCATACACGAATTTGTCAACGCCTGTCCATACAAGCAAAGGAACTTCAGTCACATAGCAACCAGCTTTTGACTGTCAATTTAACCTATGGTACTCGCTTATTTCACTTCTACTTACAAGGAAGCAAGTAATAAGACTATTTCTGCTAATTGTTTCTCAATTAGAGTGAAGTAAATAAAAGCATAAGCTTTTTAAGAATAATTTGTCGCAGAGACGTAGAGAAAGTCATATGAATGGAAAACATCAGAATTTTTAACTTTCTGTGAATAGCCTCTGAAACCGTCTATATTCTGGACAAAAACTTACTTCACAAAACATCTAGAACTTGTTAAAAGATACAATTAATCTCATATACAGTTTTTGTGGAGTTAGCCTTTTCTAGATATTCACCGTTATTGGTTTCAATTTTAAAACATTTCTTTAAAACAGGATATGGTTATTTGTTTTTCTTGCGCTTCGTAGCAACCAGAAATTAGACTATGCTTAAGCCTGTTATAGTTTCTTATTCTTTGTGTTTATAAGGAATGATATACGTATTTAAAACATTTATCTAAATTAATTAACATGAAGTCCTTGAAAAATACGCTTTATAAGAATAGTTTGTTGACAAATGGGAGAGAATCTTCTGAACGTAATACACAGATAGTTTTTTATTCAGGCGACACGTAAACGTAAAATTTCAATTAAAGTTTGGTATACAATTTTTAGATAGAACGCAATACTGTTTCTATCTATTATGTATATAACAAAGAAAGCAAAAATGCTTGACCATTTTGACGGACGATTGCTTTGTGTTAGGAATAAACATATATAGGATATGCAGAAAAGATGGAGAACCGTCGGAGAGAGGTTAAGATATCTATTTTTTTTTTCAGGTCGGCTTACTTTCTCCTTATATAGGACTGACACCTAGGAGTCAGACGACTTTACGAGGCAACGACCTGTAACCACAGAATGAAGAATCTGGAACGAGTGGTCAGCCCGTAGTCAGGCACGAGCGGGAGGAAGTGGAGGATATGAAATGCAAGCGAAATGGATGATAGGAAAGCTGATGGGTGGAGCAATTGGTGGAATGAGCGGCGGGGAAAACCGGAGGGCCTGGAGAAAACCCGCCTAGACGCAGCTTCGTGCAACACAAATACCAAATGCGGGCGTTTGGCCTACGTGGGATGCGAGCGGTCTAACCACTCGACCACGGCACCGCCGAAAACCACATAATCTCCTGATGTTTCATATCCCTTTCCATGAATATTAGACAATCGTCATGTCTTATTAAGTATAGGCGGAACTGCACGAAATTACAATTATGCTAGGAGAACATGAGAAATGACAATTATAATCCTCTGGATCATTGCGCAATAATTATAATTGCCAAAAGTACAGAATTTGTAACCATTTCTGAAATATTCATTTTTGTTGATTTAAATATTCCAACACATACTTTCTCAAATGCGAAGTCGACAACCGTTGATGGCGTTGTTTTCTTAAACTATGCAAAGAGAATCGAATTTCAGTATTCTACGAAACGACAGTTGACTATCGCTTTAGGTAGTCTTAGTGTATCCCCTAATTTCCCTTGTACCTACAAACAATGACTAGAAAGATCATTGTGTTTTATCTCAATTGGCATGGATCAGATAGAATGGTACAATTTTGTGAGAATAGCGTGTAGCAGAATGGGGAGAGTAGGTACGTCATCTGAATAGAACACTTCAGACTTTACTTTTTCTGCCAAATACTATGTATTATTTACACAGTAAATAGAGAAGGTATTGCATTTTGACCTAAAAATTCGATACCGGGATTCACCGGAAATACATACTTTAGAATCTCCTGAATAAAAGATTTCCTGAATCTTTTTAGGAAAAGATCCGTACACATGTGATTTTACTGTGTATGAGAGAGAGAGTGCGTAGCCACGGGGTTAGACCACTCACCTCTCACCTATGTGACCCGGGTTTGATTTCAAGCGACCGCATGTGAGACTTTTAGTGGACATAGCGGCGCAGGGGCGGGTTTTCTGCGGGTTCTCCGATTTCCCCCACCATCGCATTCCACCGGTGCCCTATCTTCATTCTATATCACCAGTGTCATCGCCTGCGCTGCCACAGTAGTAAAAACAGGCAATAAACACTACAAAAGAGAGAGAGAGAGAGAGAGTGTGTGTGTGTATGTATGTGTGGATAGTATAGCTCAAAAGCGATGAATCGGTTAAATACCAAACTCCTATCTAAGCTTAGTTTCTTCTAACATGCCACACGAAATTTTCATAACCCCCCCCCAGACTACCCTTTAATTGGAAAAGTTTTCAAAAATTTTGATTTTCTTAAAGATGGCTCTAACTTATTGACTAAAATACTGTATATAAATTAATTGGTACCTAGAATGTAAATGTTGACATTTCTGGGAATAGCCGCTTAAGTTAACTTCATTCTGGATGACTTTTACATAAGTGGTAAACCGAAAGAAATAGAACTTACGTACTACACAAAAAGCGTATCTTAAACCATACAATCTCTACCATACTTTTTGTATAGTTAACCTATTCCGAGATATGTCTTGTTATTGGTTCCAATTTTAAATATATGGTCATTCCTGTTTCTTTTCCTTTCTTTCTTTTTTCGAATTCCTGGATAGCGAAGAGAACAGAATTTCAATCATATTGCAACCAGCTTTTAAAATATTTAACTGTCGCTTTAGCCTATGTGTCTCCTTATTTTCCTTCTTAGAAGAAAGCAAGTAATAAGACCATTTGTGCTAATGTTTGTCTTGATTAATACGAAGTAAATAGAAGAATAGGCTTTCTAACAATAGTGTGTTACAGAGATGTAATTTATAGTAATTTGAATGGATCACATCAGATTTTTAATATTAAGTTGGATTTGTAATTTTTCATAAATTGAATAAAGGATTCTAATAGAATGTGGAATATTTTGAGAGCGTCTAATTCCTACAGTGGTTGGTTCAAACCTGATGAAGGATGAATTTTGTTTTAAAAATATTCTTATGATGACTTTCCTCGAATTATTGAAACGCAAAATAAATATTTAAATTGAGAAAAGATTTTCTGAGAATACATGTGGGTCATTTTAACATCAATAAAGGCATGCTTCGAATTAATGCCATCTAGCAAACATTTACTCTGTTCACAGGCAGGTAGAAGTATTGTTAGAAAGCTGAAAAGGCGCTAGCTCGCTAAATACCTGGGTTGATTTGATAATGGTGTCTGTCCGTGTACGGCACTGCTATAAACAACCCGCTATTACTCGCAGTAGTCAGCGGAGGTAGAACAAGACAATGTAAATATCCCCGCTTTAAGTCACAGTAGACTTCTAACGCGAAATAACATGTTTTGGATCGTTTCTAATGGTAAAACTTCGTACTTCTTCCAAGAGGTTTCGTAAACAATAGTTTTCATATGAACAATTAAACATACCTATATATAGTGTATAGGCATGGGCAAAATCGGCTTAAAAGGGCCACTCCACTGAAACGCGATCTTGCTTTACACCACCACCATCCCTCCCCTTCACTGCTGTTCGGCTTTACCTTTGCTTCCGACACGCCTCAGTCAGTGTCTGTCTCATGAGGAGAGGCAGAGAGAATTTGTTATAAGTTACAAAAGTAGGAAAGCTTGCTGTTTAATATGTGGATTTCAATAATAATAATAATGATAATAGTAATAATAATAATAATAATAATAATATCAAACACCAGTATGATCAGAAGTATAAGGCAGACTGGTTATTTAACTATTATTTACTTAACAATTTTAAAAGATACTTTCTGAATACTCGTAGTTGTAAACCTGTAAAAGGGATGACATGATTGCACTTTTTAGGGGTCTAGTTTTTTAGGTATCCGGAACTGAAGTTATTTAAAAAGTTGAGTGTATATAAGATTTATTTGATGCGATTTAATATATAATTATATATAATATTTATTAATACTATATATGAAGTAAATTTTAAACTATTTCTGTTAGGAATGGAGAGAGAAATAGAGCGTAAGCTTAACGAATTGAAATTGAACCCATATGCAATCCTTAGTGAAGATATTACCGCAGATATGGAATATTGAGTTTAAAACCAAACAATTTATTACGTTGATCAAATACCTAGTTTTAAAATATGTTTAAGGCTAACTAGTCTTTAGTGCTTCATTTATTTTAAAAGAGAAACAGTATAGTATTTTAATTATAAGTGAGTGTAAGAACATTACGTGCATAAGACAAAGGAAGACTATAAACTTGAAAATTATGTAATTTGCATAGCCTCAGTAGGTGGCTGTACAAAAAATATGTTTAATATAACAAAATAGTTAATACCAGAGTTGAAGTTATTACCGGCGCAGTTGGAATACACCACTGGGTTTATTGTACCAAAACAAGAGAATGTCGGTCGCTGTCTCTCCTCTCGTACCCGAGCTTGTTTAAGTCCTTGAAGAGCATCTTATCAATTTTGGAGCTCAGCAAAAGTTTTTGAACAGTGCTAGACTCTAATAAATAGATTGAGATAAACTATGTTATTCATTAACCGTTGAAGTTACTTAAAGACAAGTTAGAAATATTAGTTTTTCAAATGTCTTTAATAGAGCATACGCATAGTTTTAATACCTCAATCATGTAATGCACAGAGTAGATAGAGAAGGCGTTGCATTTCACGTAATAATTCGATATTGATTTTATAACAGAAATACATGTTTTAAGAACCTCTGATTCCAAAAAATATTTTTAGAAAAAGGTCCGTGTGTCTGTGTGTGTGCTTGTATGTGAGTGTGAGATAGTAGGCACCTTGGTCGGTTAAATGCCAAACATGGCTTGAGCATTAGTATCTTTCAAAGACATGAATCGAAGATTATCAGGAAAGTCCCCGTACACCAAACTACACTTGTTTCGATTGTTCAAAAATGGCCCAACGATTTTGATTAAACTGTAATATATTAAAGAATTACATGACAAATAAAATGTATATCTTGAATTTTTTGGAAATATCCTCCGGGATCCGCTTCATTTTTGAAAACTTTTGCAACATCTAGTAAATAATAAGAGGTAGGTTAAATCTTACTCCACAAGAAATGTGGCTCTTTGTTAAAATACACAATTTATGTCATATGCATTTTTGTGAACTTAATCATTTCCAAAATATTCCCTGTTTTTGGTTTAAATTTCTCAAACGAGATGCCATTAGTTTTTCCTTTTGTTTATTCTGGCTGAGCAAATAAAAAGGAATATCAATGCCATCATTTAGTGACCTAGTTTGGAAAAATATGACAATGGCTTTAGCCTAATATATGACATTATTCACCTTGAGCCTATAAGACAATGAGTAATAACACCATTTCTGCAAAAGTTTATCTCGATTAGCATGAAGTAGATAGAAGGAGATACTTGTTGCAGAATAGGAGGAAATAATATAAAGGTAACATCAGATTAGTTTATATTTTGGTGTCTTGTAATTCAATGAAGAGCAGAGTAATGTGTTTATAACGAAGGTGAGATAAGCCTACAGGGATGTACGGCACGCTCAGAACTGGGCGCGGCAAAGTCGACCAGCACCAGCTATAAGTGCCAGAAACAAGGCGCAATCGATACCACACATTCCGGGAACAGTAGTAAGTTTGTGCAGTCAGGAAAGGAATGTTTGTAACAACAATATGGAATGTGATTCCAGATCAAAGTTACGTTTTAAAAATATGTCATTTATTTATTGTATTCAAATATGTTTCTTTCTTTATATTTTAACATTATTAGCAAACTAGCAAAATGCGGTCCCTCGGTTCTCATGTGTTCCCCTTCACCCCAGAACACATTCCACTCAAAATATCGATACCAAGATTTCTTTGGAAATAAACATTTTCAAGTCCCCTAAATAGAAGAAAAAATATTTTTTAAAAAGGTCTGTTTATGTATAGATCCGTGTGTCCGTCTGTAAACAGCATAACTCAAAAACGAAAAGTGGAAAGAAACAATTTTGGTATTTACGTACATCTTCAAGAAAATTCCTCCACCCGTTATGTGTAATATTAATCCGTATATTAAAGATATTTATATGGCAAATAAAATGTATATCTTGAATTTTCTTGGAATAACCCCCAAAGACCTCTTTATTCTGAATGAATTTTGCTGAATTTTGCGCAATTAGTAAACCTTAAGGGATAGAGAAAAACTTACCATACAAACATGTAGATCACGTTAAAACACACAATTTATGTCATATACATTTTTTTCGTGGAATTGACCATATCAGAGATATTCTTTGTTATTTTTTTTCAGATTTAAAATACTTTTCTCACACGTAAAGTTGAAAATTCCTGGCCCTGCACAGAAACGGACTTCGAACACATGGCAACCAGCTTTTAAAAGATCTTTTATCGCTTTACCAAGTATATTCCCTTATTTTCCTTCTACTTACAAGGAAGGAATAATTTGACAATTTCTGCTAATGTTTATCTCGATTGTCATAAACTAGATAGAAAATAACCTTTTCAACAATAATTTGTTTCAGAGCTGTAGAGAAATCATATGAATGGAAAACGTCAGATTTTTTACTTTCTCTGTACGTACTATGTACATAGTCTCTATTGCATTCCACCCAAGAATTCACCGGAAATAGGCGTTTTAAGGTTCCCTGTATCCAAAGAAATTCATTTTCAGAAAAGGTCCGTGTATGTATGTGTGCATGTCCTTGTGCTTGTGAACACGATAAGCCAAACAAAAAGTCCGTAAAATACCAAACTTTGTACAAGTTTAGTACCCTCCAAGGATGCGACACGAAAATTTGAAGAAAATCCCCCAACCCCAAACTGCCCCTTACATGGAACAATTTTTGAAAATTTTGATTTTCTCAAAAATGGCTCTAACATTTTGATTAAAATTCTGTATACTAAAGATATTTACGCGACAAATGAAAAGTATGTGTTGAATTTTCTGGGACTAGACGTTGAAAACCTCTTTAATCTGGATGCATTGGGCTAGATTTTGCATAACTAGTAAACCATAAGAGATAGTCGAAAAATTACTAAAAAAAAATGTAGATCTCGTTGAAACACACAATTTATGTCATATAAATTCTTTTCGTAGGATTGACCATTTTTGAGATATTCCTTGTTATTGTTTTCAGCATTTAAAATAATTAAAACGATTTACATACGGGAATTTGTCAATGCCTGGAAATGCAAAGACACGGATTTCATCCACATGGCACCAGTTTTTAAAAGACCTGACTATCGTTATAGTCTAATGCATTCATTGTTTCCCTTCTACTTAAAAGCATGCAAATAGTTAGACCAATTATGTAATATTCATCTGGATTACCATGTGTAGATGAAAAAATAATCTTTTACAAGAATAGTGTGCCAGAGAAAGTTATGTGAATGAAACACATCAGATATTTTCTGTAAAATTGTCATAGAAGGTTATTTGGATGGTATGTAACGTTTTCTACAACTATGATTAGAGTTCGAGTTTGGGTTTCGAAGCGCACGCAGTTACGAAGCAGTCAGCGGTATAAAGAAAAGGTCGTGGGAACGGGTTTCTAGCTTAAACATGCACGCGTTGAGGTATAATCTGTTCCAAAAGTAGCTCATTATATGGCTTTACATTATATAGATTGTACTAACTCATAATAAAATAGCACAATAAAACAATTATTTCCTAATATGGTTAGTAAATAAAAACGCATTGTACTTTTACGCATAAAAGTATAAAGTTTGATACAAAAATTCAGGATAATAATGTGCAGAGCTTTGAAAAGACAATGTACATAAATTAGTCACACTCATTTAGAATTCACTGCAGTGAACTTCAGATACTGTATGGAAAGAGAAGGATCTTCTCCTGTCACTCAGAGTATGTTTGAATCATTCATAAGGTTGTTCAGTGTCGAACGTCTATCCCTTCGTATTTTCGGCATTTTTACTTTCTCTATACATAGTGTATAGAGAAGGTAATTGCACTCCACCCAAAAATTCGATACCGAGATTTCACCGGAAATATATGTTTTAGGGTCCGCAATATCCAAAAAAAAAAAGCATTTTCACGAAAAGGTCCGTGTGTGTGTGTGTGTGTGTGTGTATGTGTGTGTGTGTGTCCGTGTGTCTGTGAACACGATAACTCAAAAACGAAAAGTCGGTAAAATACCATACTGATATTTAAGTTTAGTATCTTCCAGGGATGCGACACAAAGATTTTCAGAAAAATCCCCCCACCCCCAACTACCCTTTACATGGAACTTTTTTCGAAAATTTTGATTTTCTCAAAAATGGCTGTAACGATTTTGATTAAAATTTCGTATATTAAACATATTTACCTGAAAAATAAAATGTATATTTTGAATTTTCTAGCAATAGCCTCTGAAGGGTAGTTTATTCTGGATGCATTTTACGGAACTTTTAAAGACTGCTAAACCGTCAAAGATGGACAAAAACTTACTGCACAAAAATGTAGAGCACATTAAAACACTCAATTTATGTTATATAAATGTTTTTCGTGGAGTTCGTCGTTTTTGAGACATTCCTTATTTTTGGTTTCTGCTATGGAAAACTTATATTTTTCTCATACAGGAACTTGTCAACTCCGATCCATATAAACAAAGAGCTTCATTGACATAGCAACCAGCTTTTGACTATCACTTTAACCTATGGTAGTCCCTTCTTTCGCTTCTTCTTACAAGGAAACAAGTAATAAGACTATTTCTGCTATTTTTTTCTGATTAGCATAAAGTAAATAGAAGTATAAGCGTTTTAAGTATAATGTGTTGCAGGGATATAGAGAAAGTCATGTGAATGGATCGCTTCAGATTTTTCAATCTGCGTTCTCTTTCCTTGTTCACTGGTTTTTCTATTATCAGGAACTGAACTAGGCAGTGAGCAATGCTCGATAATGCAACACGTTTCGAAACGGGCTGTAGAGAACACGTCATAGTTACATTCTGTGTGCGCAGAGGCTCAATTCGACAGTTTTGTTATGTTTATGATAGATAAGTAATAGAGAAGGTAATATGTAAAAATCAAGAAACGCAGCTTGTTTTGGCAATTTTTTTTCAGAATATGAATAAAATGTTGTGTAAACAACAGTCCAGATTTACTGATACAGAAAATGTTTTTATGTTATAATATCCCACCAAATATTAACGAGAGGAATTTAGATTACTATTGATTATTAGGTAGAGGGAGAGAGAGTACCTAATGAACACAACTTGCCGTTTCTATTACAACAGAAAGGAAACAATGATGTACATATGCTTACAAAACTATCACAGAAGTTGATGAATGACTTTTAACCACTTTTACTTTTTTTCTTAACACACCACAACTCCAATACCCAGAGCGGGACTTGAAGCCGCGATCGTCTGCGCTTACTTTGTTTACTATATACTTATAGTAAATGAAGGAGGCATTCTATTCCACCCCCTCCCCCAAGTCATTGTCATGGTATCATCAGAAGCATGTGATATAAGAGACTCTGAATACCTCCAAAGAATTTTGAATTTCAAAATTTATGTAATAAGATTTTGTATATAATATACTATTCACCATTATGTAAAAACAAAAAGACTTTAGAGGCTATTCACAGAAATTCAGCTCATAGCTTGAATTGGCCATGAAATTATCTTAAACGTGTGTCATTTAATGAAAATTATCATAGGTTTATGACAAAATCCAAATTTTCTAAATAATCCATGTAAAGAGTAGTTTACGACGGGGAGATATTCTCGTAAACTTTCAATTCGCATCCTTGGAAGATGCTGAATGCAGTTCACACATGGACTTTTACTTTTCCTGATGGTGCTTTCCTTTTGGGCATTTATTTGGCATTAAAATATACATTTCTGGTGAAACCTTGATATCGAGTTTTGGGTCATATACAAAATTTTCTCTGGGAAATTAAAATGGGGGGAGTGTTTATAGCATGAATGTTGCTGTAATAGTTTTTTGTTTGTTGTGATATTTTTGTTTCGTTCTTTTCTCCTTTCTCTGCCACGTAATAGTAGGTAGTGTTGCAAATGCATACCAAACAAAAAGTAGGTACCGAGATTTCACTAAGAATATACGTTTTGAGATCTGTTGAAGAAAAAAGTATTTTTTTTTATTAAATGTTGCTTTGTGAAGTCGTGTGTGCGCGCGCGTCTGTGAATATCCGGTTTAAAAATGGTGAAATACCACGCTTGATATATACCCATATTCTGGATTACCCAAGGATTGTTTCGAATATTTTCAAGAAAACCCCTCTACCCCGAGCTACCCTTTACATGGGACATTTTTCGTAAATTTGGATTTTCTCCCAAATGTCTCTAAAGATTTTGATTGCAGTACCATATATGTGTTTCCTTTTCGTTTTTTATTTTTTGAATCACTTTTGTATATCTGCTCAACCGTAAGAGATAGACAAAAACCTACTGCACAAAACAATGTAGATTTCTTAAGACAAACAATTTATATAAAATGCAATTTTTATTGAATTAAAAATTTCTGAAATATTCCTAGATATTGGTTCCCAATTTGCAAAACTTTTATCTTGTCTCAAGTGGGAAGTCGTTGTTCGCTTACTCTTTCACTTGGTCAAGCAGCGACAGTTCCAAATCATTATACGACTGGCTTCTAAAAGATTTAAAGATTTATTGGTAAGATACTTTCATGTTTTGCTTCACTCTATTTATAGCATAAAGCCCAATAATGATAATGATCATGACAACAACAACAGCAACAATAATAATGATGGTGATCGCACCTCTCGGTAGTTTGGGGGTAGCGTGTCTGTCTCACGTTTAGGGCGAATTACCTTGCTAAGTTTTTTCGGGGTTTTCCCTTATCTTGAGAAGACGAATGTCGACTAACTTTAAGCTCCTTGGACCCCGAGGTGGTTTGAGAAACCTTTTACCAATTTCATTCATCATTCGTTATAACCCCCCAGGTTAAAGGATATAAAGCTACAAATAAGTACACAAATTGATTAAATAAATAATAAAAAGAATACGACACTTCCATGTTTTGTATAATCTTCTTATGCGTGTGCTGCGTAAATTATAATGATAATAATGATGATGATGATAATAATAATAATAATAATAAGTATAATAGTACCTAATGATAATAGTACTAATAATAATGATGATAATAGTACCTAATTATAATAATAATACCTAATAATTTAATAATGATAATAATACCTAATAACATGATGATGATGATGATAATAATAATAATAATAATAATAATAATAATAATAATAATAATAAATAAAACAGTGAAGCACTACGTGCCCTCAGGTATGGTTTTTGTTATGGCGGGGACCACTCTCTAATATTAAATAAGAACAACACAACTATACACAATTAAAAAGCTTTCACATCCTCTCCATCTTCTCGACAAACCAATTTTGAACACTCACTGCAATATTTCATGCCAAGATATTGGAATGTCATACAGCTTGTTCAATGTGGAATTGTGACCCAATGATATCCTCTTATACGAGGATATGTGTATTCATTCGCATTTCACCAAAGTTCTGGGAAAATCACAATTATGATAAGAAACCCCCAACAGTAAATTTAATAATGTTACTAACACCTTGTCGGATTCATAACAGGATATACCAAATGTATTATAAACACACTGAGGAAGTAATAGAGGAAGTACAATTAAATCCTGTATTTGATCACCTACAACATTGCCAAATGGATAAATCATAGTGTCGCAAACTTCAAATAGAGTTTCAAAAGCCAATGTTAAAACGGAAAAGAATGTTCAGTCTTCTTAGGAAATGTTGCATTGAAAATTGAACAATGAGAAGTAAACAAGTCATGTAGCTTAATACTTGAAAATAAAATAAAGAAGAAATGTATTATCGGCTATATTTATCTGTAAGAAAGGTATTCTGAAATAGTGAAGATATTCATCAACATGATTCAGAGGTTTCTAGTTTACTTTAGCCTCATGCTTTTACACGCAAACTTTCTTGCACTATGCGGGCACAAGCCATGTTATAAACGAAGATATGTTTTTTAAATCCATTTTATTTTACGTTGGTCATATCGCGATGGTAGGTAACGTTCCTCCTTAACCGTATGTAGGGACAGTAAGCAGCCTTTCAAGATAATCCTCGTTCCATACCACTTTCGCTTCCTACCAAGAAGATAGTCCAGCTGCTTTCACATCCGTAGTCAGACACGAGTTCATCCAGCCACAAGCCCACATCCTCACAACCATACTAGTTTGCTCTGGGACAAATAACTTTTATTTACTTAGCTTTAAAAGAACATTTTAATCATAAATAAAAATACAAAATTTAATAACAAAAGTAAAAATTTCCCTCATGCCAAATATAGATGGCGTTAGGGTCCCATTAGTCTAGATGTTTTAATCATTTGCGAATAGATGACAGCGCATGCAAAATTATCATCTATTTTCAGTATTATTATTATTATTATTATTATTATTATTATTATTTTAGAATGAAGGAGAATTTTAGGCCAGGGTATTAAATACCCAATCCGTTATTTACATTGACGACTAAAGGAAACCATGAAAAAAACCTCGGAAAAATTGTTCGGCTCACAGGATTTGAACCCAGGACTTCACGAATGGCCCATGTTCCACTTGTTTATGAAGCATCTAATATCTAGTTGATGTAGTTTCAAGACTTTGACAGCTATGTACTTCAACTTTGCACAGTTCATGGAATAATTTGGGAACTCGTGAATAGGAGTGTAAATTAGATCAAATGATAACAAAGGCAAGGAATATCTGCATTTGGCTTACTAGCGGAAATTACACTCACGAACTTGCTCTAGATGTTCCACAAACACTTTCCTTACAAAAAGATTAATCTTTTATCTACGTCCTGCTAATTAAGATAAATATTGCCAGAATTGGTCTTATTACTTGGTTCTTTATAAGTAGAACGAAAAAAAGGGAATACACTATGCTAAAGTGATAGTCAAATCTTTAAAAATCTGGTCACATAGTGAAACAATTAAAATTCGGTTCTCTTTGCTTTCTAGGAGTAAACAAAAGAGAGACAAAGAGAAATGTCTCCGTTTGAGAAAAGTTAAAATACCTTAAAACTGATACCAATAACTCGGAACTCCACACAAAAAGGTACCTATGTGAACTAAATTGTGCGTTTTATGAGGATCTAGATTTTTTATGTAGTAAGTTTTTCTCTATCTCCTATGGTTTACTGTTTATACAAAAGTTATACAAAAGTCATCCAGAATGAAAGGGTCTTTAGAGGCTACTCCCAAAAAATTCAAGATATAAATTTTGTTTGTCATGAAAATATTTTAAACATATGACATTTTAATAACAATCGTTAGAGTAATTTTTGAGAATATCAGTATTTTCGAAAAATGATCCATGTAAAGGACAGTTGGGTTGGGGGATTTTTTTTAAAATCTTTATGTCTCACATCACATCCTTGGAAGATACTGAACTTAAATACCAAGTTTGGTATTTAACCGTCTTTTCGTATTTAGCAATGCTGCCGATAGACACACATGTACACACACATGGATAAGATTTTAATTTTTACTGTATCTACACTACAATGCACATAGTGTAGAGAGAAGGTATTGCATTTCACCCAAAAATTCGATTCTGAGATTTCACCGGAAATACATATTTTAGGATTCCCTGTAACCAAAAAAAGCATTTGTAGAAAAAGGTCCACGTGTGTGTGTGTGTCTGTGAACACGATAATTCAAAAACGAAAAGTCATTAAAATACCAAACTTGGTATATAAAAGTTTAGTATCCAAAAAATAAAAAATTAAAAAAATCTGTTATCTTCGATTCACATGACTTTCTCTACATCTCTGCAACAAATTATTGTTATAAAGTTTATTCTTCTACATATTTACTTAATACTAATCGAGAAAAAAGTTCATAAACTGTCTTATTACTTGCATCCATGTAAGTAGAAGGGAAATAAGAGAAAACTATAAGGTAAAGTGATTGTCTAAAGCTGGTTGCTATGTGATTGATGTTCCTTTGTTTGTATCGACAGAAGTATGAGAAAAGTATAAGTATTTTAAGCTGAAACCAATAACAAGGAATATCTCAACTCCAGGAAGAAAATATGTATTACACAAATTGTGTGTTTTAAAAAATTACGTCTTCTATTAAGTAAGTTTTTCTCTATCTCTTACGGTAAACCAGTTATGCAGAATTCCACAAAATTCATCCAGAATAAAGTAGTCTTCAGAGGCTACTCTCAGAAAATTCAAGATATACATTTTATTTGTCATGTAAATATCTTTTACTATACGACATTTTAATCATAATCGTAAGAGCCATTTTTGAGAAAATCATAATTTTCGAAAATTTGTCCATGTAAACTGTAGTTAAGGGTGGGGCGATTTTCTTGAAAATCACATGCCGCATCCTTGGAAGATACTTAACTCAAATACCAAATATGGTATTTACCGGACTTTTCGTTTTTGCGCAATGCTGCCCACAGACGTACATACAGACAGACAGACACACACACGGACATGTTTATAAAAATGTTTTTTTTTGAACTAAGTGATCTCAAAACATATACCTTCAGCGAAATCTAGATATTGAATTTTTGGGTGGAATACAATGCCTCCTCTTACACTATATACATAGAACGTGTAGATTAAATAATAAAGCTAAACATTCTTATATAAGAGTTATTAAAACAGTTGGACATTCATGTTGCAGGCAAATTGTGGAATCAATTGTCTTTCGTTTCGCTGTGTCTTCTTTTTCCTTAGTAGCTGAATCGTGACTCTCTTGCTCCATGACAATCTCATAGAAAAATATGTTGTTTTATAACTTCAATGTGTTCGTCTTCTATTTCTCGCTGTATAATATTCGACGTAAGAAACATCCAAATTGTTATGTCGCAGAGAAATTTACAAATACAAAATCTCAAAGGCTTAAGTTTCATTGCTGAAACCGCATGTGAAATTTTAAGAATCCATCAACCGCAATTGGATCAAATTAATAAAACTTAACCGTGGATAGTTACCAACATAAAATAAACTAGAATAATATCTGCTGATAATGATGATGATGATGACGACAATGTTGATAGCGATAATTTTCAGAATAAAATAATGACGATAATAAAAGATACAGGTTTATTTGTATGTTAACGACGCTGGCAATAATCAGAATCATATCAGCGTAGCCGCAGTTCCGGAATTTCGTCCCACAGGAGTTATTTATCATGCCAGTAAATCTATTGAAATGGGGCTGTCTTTTAAATGCACATAAAACCTTAGGAAAATACATATTATCAGCTCAGACTGTTCATCTTCTTAATGGTAGGTTTCAACCTTGTCAGCTTTAATTTCGTATTTATTAGCTACAATTATTGATTACTTAACACTGGTTTGTTGCAGTTTTATTTAACTGTATTAGTAAACTATAGCATATTATACTATAAAAATACAATTAAAAATAATCATAAAGTTTACAAAAAGAAGATTCAAGAGGATATGCAAATTAACCTGCGAATTAAAGAATTACATTCACTACCTCATTCTTTGTTTTTGGAATATAATGTTTTATTTTGTTCATCTTAGTTCAGCACACTGAATAGAGCGATCATAAATGGATGCTGTGTTTCTAATCTACCCATTTGCACGGTTAAAGCTTAGTCTGCTATAATTCTCTTGTTAGATTTTACAGCTGGCGAGATATTTATCCTGAATAACTGTTTACAGACCGTTATCAGCTTTAATATCTATCTCTCTTCTCCAAATTGTTCCCGTGTAAACGTATCATTAGAGAGAGGTCTGCTCATGAACTTGGAAACAAACTCTATGTACTTTTGCACCCAGAAAGTGCAGCGTTGTAAGCTTTAAACTGTTTATAAATAAACGCAGCCATAAAAGTAAACTTAACGATTAAAATTAACACCTTGTTGTGTTTGTAGTACTGTCAACACTGATGACAAATTATAATGTATCACCTCTCACAATTTCAGAATTATTGAAATATTTATATTTTCTGATATTTTGACCTACCCATATTTTAGATATATTAATTAATATGAACTTGTTCGATATCTACTAAGTTCCATATTAATCAATGCAGATTCTTGAGTAATAAAGCTACATCCATAAATAATAAATTAATAAGATTGTGTTTTTAGCTTCAAAATAGTGAGTTGCACTTATCAAATATCTCTTTTATCCAAAACAGGACGTTCATTTTATTTTAAATTGGCTGTGTATGTCACATAGAACTTAGAAATAATAATTATATAAGTTATTACAGCATTCAAGTTCTGAAACAATTAAATTATTATTTACAATAACTGGAATACATAACCGAATATTAACCAGATGAATATACCACCAACAACCTGTTTCGATTCCTGGCTGGAGACATGAAATATTCTTTTGTAAGGAACTTTCCAGATGCTTATGTGTGGTTTCTGGCTGTAGAGTAGCATTGTTGTGCAGAATAGTTTATCTTAATTCACTTGAACTAAACACTTTACTTATTTTACTTATATAGCACTATGTACAATGTACATATTAGGTAATGAAGGTATTGCATTCCACCCAAAAATCCGTTACTGAGATTTCATCGGAAATGTATGCTTTAGGGTCCCCTGTATACAAAAAAAGACATTTTTGGAAAACGGTCGGCATATGAGTATGAGTGTGTGTCGGTGTGCTGTGAACACGATAACTCAAAAATAAAAGTAGGTAAAATACTAAACTTGGTATTTAAGTTTAATATCTTTCAAGGATGCGACACGAATATTTTGAGGAAAATTTCTCGGTTGCTGTAATCAACCAAGTTAACATGGCAGCTTACCGCAGATGATAAATACCCAACTTACTCGCAATTTTACTTTCTCTACACGCACTATGTACATAGTGTATAGAGAAGGTATTGCATTCCATTAAAAATTCGAAACAGAGATTTCACTAGAAATACACGTTTTAGGGTCACCTGCATCCCAAAAAAGTATTTTCCGAAAAAAGTCCGTATGTGTGTCCGTAGGCTTGTGAACACGATAACTCAAAAACGAAAAGTCGATAAAATACCAAACTTGGTAAAAATCCCTCCACTTTAAACTTCCCTTTACATCGAAAAATTTCGAAATTTTTGATTTTGTAAAAATTGGCTCTTTTAATTAAAATGCTGTATATTAAGCATATTTATATGACAAAAATTTATATCTTGAATTTTATGGAAATAGCTTCTAAAGTCCTCTTTATTCTGAATAAATTTTTCTCAATTTTGTGCAACTGCTAAACCGTAAGAGATAGACAAAAGCTATCTACACACAATTTATGTCATATATATTTTTTCGTTGAATTGACTATTTTTGAGATATTATTTTTTCCCTTTCAGATTGTAAATACTTCGTTTTTCCACACGGAAAGCTGTTAACTGCTGGTTCTGCATGTAAACGGATTTTATCCACATAGCAACCGGCTTTTAAAAGATTTGACTATCGTTTTAGCCTAGTGTATTCCCTTATTTTCCTTTTAGTTACAAGTAAACAAATAAATAAGGCAATTTTTGCTAATGTTTAATTCGATTATTATAAAGTAGGTAGTATAATATGCTTTTTAATAATAAGTTGTTACAGTGATGTAGAGAAAGTCATGTGAATGGAATCCATCAGATGTTTATTCCGGGTAACCACATGTGAATGTGTACCTCATCAGCGAGTTATAACGTAATAAGTACCTTGTAAGTCCCGGTCATTGTACCGAGTATAATCACATAATATTCCATGTTTTTTACACATTTTTACAAATACCTTATACCTAAATTATAGCATTCATTGCAGTGATTCTTCTATCCAAGTCACATTTTTGCGTACAAATGACTCAATTATGCATTAGCTAGTTAGTTAATATAACTTGTGTAATAAACGTTCAGCGTTTATTGGAGGCACAAATAACTAACTCAGAAGTCGCAGTTATGGAGAAATAAAACATCCCTCCCTGGTAAAACAATAAAAATAAACCACAAGAATCGCAAACTTTTAAGCGTCTTCTTTCAGGCGAAGTTCTTGCTGCTGAGCAAATTAATTATGGAATGTGGCTAACGTTTCGGAGTAAATTTTTTGAAATAAAATGCACGTATACTTTGAAGCCGTAATTTTGTCCTGTGTTTAAATTCTTATGCAGTTTTCAGTGTCAAAAAAGGCGACTTTTCAGGTTATCCAGGGAAAATTAACTATATGCATTTTATTCCGTACGCCAATTGGTTATATGTATAGTAACTTAAACGTTCTTTAACCTGATTAGTCTTATCGGACGATGAATGAAATTGGTTAAATGATGTTCAAATGATCTTCGGCTCCATGCAGCTCAAAGTTACTCGACATTTGTCTTCTCAGGACAAGGAAAACCCCCGAAAACCTTAACCGGGTAACTCACCCTAAGCAAGATTGGAACTCGCGACCTGTTGAATGTGAGGCAGACACGGCACCCTCACAATACCGAGGCCGGAAAATATATTTTTACCAAAATTGTTAGAGTCTATTATGAGAAAAAATATTAACGAAGGACGTAAAGAGTAGTTTGGATTAAAGGGAATTTAATGGTCATTTTCTGGTATTTAAGGGTTAAAGGACAGGGGGGAACTATTCGCACTGTGAGATATATTAATCTATTGTGACTAACAGCCCCAAGAGGAAGGTTTGAAGTGAAGGAACAACCGGAGGCTACAGACCGCAGGAGGGCAGGACACAGAAGTGCGTGGAAGTCCCTAACATTTCCTAAAAAATGTTGAGAGAAGAAGGTTAAATTAAGATCCACGAATATTATGAAAAACTGGGTTTTTAATCAAGTTTGATTAAGAGATTATATGGAATGCAAATGAGCCAAGGCTGTTAACCCGCTGGTGGAGCCGCCGAGACGCGTCGATCAGGAACACATCTACCTGAGAGCCGTCTAGTGTAAATGGGGAGCATTGTTTGCATTGAACATACATCCACGCCATTTGACCGCCACAGCCATATACTACGAGCCTGAAAATACACCTGTAAAATGAAAAAGAAAGGGGATGAAGGGGAAATGAAAGAAAGAAAATCGTGGTAGATAAGAAACACCTCAGCATTCACATATCCCACCCGGGGAAATCCATGGATCAGAGTGGGTAGTAAATGGGAAACCAACCCTGCTTTTCGAATACGTCACCGAGCCACGTACTCGGTTCCTTAGTGTTTAAATCCAGTATCTTACAAGCTTTGCCTTATTGTAGGTACCAACTTTTCATTTTTGAATTGATTCTTTTCACACACAGACACATAAACACACACACACACGTAAATACACATAAGGACAACAAAAGCTTATTTTTTGTATGTTTCACATTAATAGAGAAAAACTTCTCCGGAGATGGTTTCAGTATAGCTTTTGGTGAAGAGAGACTAAAGTGATCATTATCGTGTGGGCCATTAAAGATTTTGAAATAATGGCATACTCTTTGCAACACAAAGAAACAAACAAACCATTGAATGCTGAGTTAGCAGTTCAAAGAATCTTTTATTTAAGTGTCGGATCATATAACAATCTAAAAACAAGAAGTATATCGGTAATGGTTGATGTCACAAAGCTTTCGTTTAAAATAATTGTATGTTTTAAAGGTATCAACATTTTACAGGCAGGCTTACGCTATTTTGTTATTGGTTGTAGCCTTAAAATACTTTTGTCATTTCCTGGCCAAACCAACAAAGGAACTTCAATCGCATAGCAACCAACTTTTAAAAGATTTGACTATCACTTTAGCCAAGTGTATTCCCTCATGCCCCTTCTAGTAAATGAAGAGAGTAGATAATAAGATATTTCTGCTAATTTTATCTTCATTAGAATGAAGTAGATCGAGTAAGCATTTAACAGTAATGTGTTACAGAGATGTAAAGAAAGTCATGTGAGTCTTACACACAACGCTATTAGTCGAAATTAAGATTTAAAAATATAGTTTAATTGCATGTTTTCTTATCCGTCTTCTTAGAGGGGTAGAGGAAATTGAATCGTAAGTGAGATGCTCAAAAACTGGTCGGCATACACTAGGCCTTGAAATTTCATTCGCATTCCGTTACACTGCGAGAGACAACTGAATGGTTACACCACTTTAAGAAAATAACAAGGTGTTGAAACATTCCATCAAATCTCGGAAATTGTCAACATTACTAAAAAAGTTGTTTAAAATAAATTGAGTGGCTTAAAGAGATATATGCAGTTTATTTATTCCTTATGATTTACCTGTTATACAAATTGAACAAGTTAGGTTTAAGTTAGGTTTAGAGGAGGTGAGTTGTGGAGAACCCAAGTGCCTCGACGATAGCTGATTCATTATGCTTTATTGTTTTAGTCCTTCAGAATGTCTGTATACTTTAAAAATCTGATGTCTTCCATTCACATGCCTTTCTCTACATCGCTATTATAATTCATTGTTAAAAAGCACGTTCTTCTATCAGTTTTATGAAAATCTAGATACCATTAGCAGAAATTGTCTTAATTACTTGCTTTCTTGTAAGTAGAAGGAAAGTAATGAAATATAATAGGCTAAAACGATTGTTAAATCTTTTAAAAGCTGGTTGCTATGTGGTTGAAATCCATTTCTATGCAAGGGCAAAAGTTTACAATGTTTCGTGCGAGAAAAGTTTAAGTAAACAAATAAGAAGCAATATCTCACAAATTCTTCGAAGAAAACGTACATGACATAAATGTGTGTTTTAACGCGATCTACACTTTTTGTTTAGCAAGCTCTTGTCTATCTCTTATGGTTTACGGGTTACACAAAATTCAGCAACATTTATTCAGAATAAAGAGATCGTTAGAGGCTATTCCCAGAAAATTTAAGATATACATTTTATTTGCAATATAAATACATTTAATATACGGTATTTTAATCAAAATCGTTAGAGCCATTTTTGAGAAAATCTAAATTTTCGAAATTTTTTCCAAATAAAAGATAGTTTGGGAAGGGAAGATTTTTCTCAAAATCGTGTCAAATCCTTGGAACATACTAAACTTAAACACCAAGTTTAGTATTTTACCGACTTTTCGTTTTTGAGATTTCACAGACACACGGACACACTAACATATAGACACACACAACTTTTTTCTAAAAATGTGTAGAGAAAGTAAAAATGAGAATAGCTTTTTTACATTATATTCCTGTAATTCATAAACCCTTGATTAAAGAGTTCAGTTATTTGTCCTGAAAGTGGGGCTCGCAGCAACTACACAGCAGATGACTTGCCCTTTCATATGCTTTTTTACCTCACATACAAATTAAATCAAGTTTTTTACCCATCTTGTATAAATGTCATGCCCAAGTTCATTATCATTCTAAACGTCCAACAAAGCTGAACTCAATGCGTAGTAAGCAATTCACGAGTCCTGTCATTTATTACATCGGCAATTGATACTTTTTGAGTACCTGAGTCCTGGAAGTGCTTTCCAGCAGTCCACCAACCTATACCTACTTTCCGGGCCATATTTAGAGATTAATCCGAGCATAGGTTCCGGTTCGTTCGTGGAGTCCGTGATCCTTATTTAGTGAAATCATGTGAATTTCAATTACCATTTCATTTTACTCTTATGTCATGTCCTGGCACCAATAACATTTGTGTTCAACCAGTTTCATGAGGGAGTCTCGGCACTTCCAGACATGTGTTCATTGGACTTCATTTGCTTCAAGCAAGACTCTCTGAAAGTATAATAATATGCATGTTAACTTAGCACTTAGATGCAATTTTCCATGCGCTAGACCACATAACAAGCATGTGCTTCTACTTGGAAAACAGTGCCATATTGACCGAGGTCATACGATAGTCGCTTGTCAAAGCCGAAGATTCGTATATGTGTGCCATGATTAATCTTATGCCCATCTGTGTATATATTGATACACTACAGATATTCTGAACCGTTCTTTTTTCCGTTCAGGTGCTCCTGGTAGAATACAGTGAATGCTCTTTTAACTCCCTTTTTTGGTTATCATTTTCTTCGGAATCATGTTCAAAGTATGATTCACGCAGCTTTCCTGAAAAGTTCAGTTGTCCATAGAAATTGTTAGCCTCTCCAGATGAAGATAATCCCCAGAAAGATAAAATATACATTTTATTTTTTGTGTAAATATCTCGGCATTGTAATCAAAATAGTTTGGGCCATTTCTGATAAAATAATAACAATGAAAGAATGTCCATGTAAATGTAAATATGAGATAAAGGATTATTCTTTAAAATCTTCACGTGCATCTTTGGAAGATGCTGAACTTAAATATCAGGTTAGACGATTATTGGACTATATTTTGAGTTATACTGCTCGCAGACACGCATAATTTCGCGCACGTGGATATTTTGCATAAACAAGTGGTTCAGAAGTCCTCAAATTATGATTTTTCGGTGAAATATAAATAAGAAATATATATATATGGAATAAAATACTCCTTCACTTACTGTAAGTAATAAATGTATTAGTTTTAGTGAAATTTCGCTATCTAATTTTCAGGTGGAATGCAGTAGGTGCTTACTTTACTCGCTTTAAGGTATGTAGTATAACACGAAAAACATCTGATATGTTCAATTCACATGAGTTTCTATACATCTCTGTAACAAATTATTGTTAAAAAGCTTATTTTTCTATCTACAGCATGCTAATCGACACAGACATTAGCAGAAATTGTCCTTATTACCTAGTTCCTTGTAAGTAGAAGGGAAAAAATCTAATGTGTTCCATTCACATGATGTTCTCTAGCTGTTCGACAAACACACTTTTTATTCAAAAGACGATTTTTACATCGTGCTAATCAAGATAAAGATTAGGAGAATTAGTCTTTATACCTGCTTCCTTGCAAGTATAAGGGAAATAAGAAAATACACAGGTTTAAGCGATAGTGTCGTCCTTTAAAAGCCGGTCGCTATGTGAAACAATTGAAATTCTAATATGTTTGCTTGCCAGGACTATACAACGAGAAACGAGAAAAAATGTAAATGCCTTAAAGCTAAAACCACTAATATCTCCAAAACGGTAAACTCTTCAAAAAGAAAAAGAAATGTATATAACATAAATTGTGTGTTTTAATGAAATCTACATTTTTTGTGTAGTAAGCTTTTGTATATTTCTTACGTTCTCCCAGTTATACAAAAGTCATCCTTCAAAAGCTATTTCCAGAAAATTCAAGATATACATTTCATTTGCCATAACAATATATTAAACATAAGGTATTTTAATCAAAATTGTTAGAGCTATTTTTGAGAAAATACAAAAAAAAAAATCGAAAAGTATTACATGTAAAAATAGTTGGGGTGGGGGAATTTTCTTGAAAATATTTATTTCGCATCCTTGGAAGATATTCAACTTAATTACCCAGTTTGGTATTTAACCAACTTTTCGTTTTTGGCTTTGCTGCACACACGGACCTTTTTCTAAAAATGCTTATTTTGGATTCAAGGGACCTCAAAACATATTTCCGGTGAAATCTATGTATCAAAATTTTCAGTGCAATACAATATGTACCTTCTCTATACACTACTTATACAGTAGGTGCTTGTAGAGAAAGTAAAAGTTACCTTTCGATATCAATTTTTACTTTCTCCATACGCACTATGTACATAGTGTATAGAGAAAGTATTGCACTCCACCCAAAAATTCGATACCGAAATTTCACCGGAAATATATGTTTTAGGGTCCCCAATATCCAAAAAAAGCATTTTCACAAAAAGGTCCGTGTGTGTGCGTGTCCATGTGTCCGTGTGTCTGTGAACACGATAACTCAAAAACGAAAAGTCGGTAAAATACCAAACTTGGTATTTAAGTTTAGTATCTTCCAGGGATGCGACACGAAGATTTTGAGAAAAATCCCCCACCCCCAACTACCCTTTACTTGGAACTTTTTTCGAAAATTTTGATTTTCTCAAAAATGGCTCTAACGATTTTGATTAAAATGTCGTATGTTAAACATATTTACCTGAGAAATAAAATGTATATCTTGAATTTTGTGGGAATAGCCTCTGAAGGGTACTTTATTCTGGATGACTTTTACTAAATTTTGAATAACTGCTAAACCGTAAGAGATGGACAAAAACTTACTACACAAAAAATGTAGAGCACATTAAAGCACACAATTTATGTTATATACATTTTTTTCGTGGAGTTCGTCGTTTTTGTGACATTTCTTTTTTCTGGTTTCTGCTATGAAAAACGTATACTTTTCTCATACAGGAACTTGTCAACTCCTATCCATATAAACAAAGGCACTTCATTGACATAGCAACCAGCTTTTGACTATCACTTTAACCTACGGTTGTCCCTTATTTCGCTTCTACTTATAAGGAAGCGAGTAATTAGACTATTTCTGCTAATTTTTTCTGATTAGTATAAAGTAAATAGAAGTATAAGCTTTTTAAGAATTATTTGTTGCAGGGATATGGAGAAAGTTATGTGAGTGTAACACATCAGATTTTTTCTCTATAGCTCTATGTCTCAGAATCAATTTCCTTTAACCCTAATAATATGCACAATAATTTTAGAAATACTGCTTAATTGGAGGAATCCTGAGAAATTGTATTAGGAGCATTAAAGTGGTAGAATTACTGGAAGTTTGAGGAGTGCGGATCTGTTGAAAATCGTCATATGATTTTACGCATTTTATATTTTCCGTAAACTCATATGGTAAAAATATGGAGATAGTAGAAGAATTGAGAAATTAGCTAAATCCTAATTCCCGAATTAGGTACCTGTATATTTTCTTTTCAAATGTTTGCCCGTTTTACTATGTAGTATTGGATTGTAGCAACCACAAGAAATTTCAATATCCCATCCCTTGGCCCAGCTCCGGTTTATAGGAGGGGGTGTTTCGTACTCTATTGGTGGAGTTAACAGAATACGATTTTTTCTTTTTTGCCCTGGACTTATTTGAGCACCAATTTCACCCATTTCATCTCTCACAGTCCTTTATGACCTAACCGGTTAAAGGAGTCAAACTCATGGAAAAAAAAAGCAAGCATACAAATGCTCTGCTTGCATAAGTTTACGTCGACAAAAGCAGCATTTTCTGAATAGCATGCATTCTCAGTTTTTGAGCTTCTTTTAAAAGTACTTAAGTAAATAAATGTACAAACATGAAATACTTGACGAAACCGATAAAGTTGTTTATGGGGAAAATAGTGATTTCATTTGTTAATGTTGATTTAGATGTTTAGCTCAAACACTTTGTTATTAAGCGAACAATGTGCGTTATTTAAAAGTATGGACATTTATTAGCGGTTGAGATATTTCGGTGTTGGCAAAAGTAAGAACCTCCAAGCGTTCAGGTAGTTTCTAGAAGAGAGAAGCCGTACTAATCTGCTCCACTTATTGCATTTACAAGTTCTTGCGCCATCGTTGTGCTATTTGATCTTTTGTTTTAACTTTAAGTTTAAAAAAGAAACAACGACTGTAGCTAAATCCTCTGCGTATACTTCTGTGGGAGTGTTAGGCAGAAATTGTTTCTCTTCCTAACACTCCCACAGAAGTTTCAATAGGATGAACTGCAAGGAAGGCGTTTGGCGTTACCGACTGCCAAACTTCACATACATTGCTAAAAGTACGCGAAGAAGAGTTTATATGCGTACTCTCAGGCTCATGTATTTCTTCACATCGTGTTAGTTCTTATTTGTAAATGTTTCAAGCTAAGGAAAAGTATTTTGATAGTGTTTAACACCCGCGTTCACTACAAATGACACCGCAGGCGATGACACGGATATGCATGGAATGAAGATGGAGCACTGTTGGAATGTGATGGCAGGGGGAACCAAATAATCCCGAAAAAAACCCGCCCGTGCGCAGCTTTGTCCATCACAAATCCCACACGCGGTCACCTGAGTTCGAAACCGGGTCTTCTGGGTGAGAGGCAGGAAAAGCTATGATAAACAATGCGACAAGTGGCATGTTTCACTCTGGGGAGGACATTACGCGGCATCAACTTGATGAAATCTTTGAACTTGTGGTATGCAGCCATACAAAGCGAAACTTTTCAGTGATAAGATTGTTTTCCTCTTACTGTTACCAAATATCCCTAAGTATTAACTGTAAGCAATGGAGAAAATTAAGAGAATCAGCTCTCTACTCCTCCAGACTCCCTCGATATTAACTCAGAAACCTTCACATTAAACCTGGTGCCAGGACTTTCCAACCTCTTCTCAGAGAACGTTCATCCTCCTCCGAAGTTACAGCGAACTATGGAAAAGAGGAAATCCAAAGGAAAACAGCTTCGGTTAATAACACTGCCGTTTAAGAAAGCCTTACACGAGAAACAGGCTTCCAGACAACAGCATCACAAAGACAAGGCCCAACGAAGCGGCAAAAACAACTGAGAAATCTGAGATCGCTTGTCCACTTTGTGGAGAGAAATACAAGAATCCTCCAAAAGCAGATTGGATAATGTGTGATAGTGCAATAGTTAGTGGCATGAGCACTGTACGGATTACATAGATCTAGGGTTGTTTGAGATGATTGTGCTTAACTTATATGTTCTTACATTTATCTATAAGCTATGTTCATTTCATTATTATGATGATTCCAACCATAGAATATGTCTATAATTTGGAGAAGATATATTTAAGGAAATAATTCAGAAGGCATACTCCTATATGTCATAGTTGCGTACTTTTTGACCACTGATTGTCCAAGAGGACAACTAAGAGGATAATTTATAAATTATTCTGGCTCTATATTTGCAAATACGCTAAGTTTTACATTTAGTACTGTTTATTAGGTACGAAGTAATATTCTGCATGAGGTTAACTAACATTTTGTCCACTGTGGTAAATAAAATAACATTTAGAAAAGACATTCTCTTTCCCGCCTCTTTTTTACAATAATCAAAAGGAATTCGACACTTTCGTAGACCAGGCATAATAGAGATCATGTCAAAATAAGTTAGGAAGTAAAATTATGTCTTGCAGGTTTTCCCAAATGAAAAATGAAATATAATTTCAGCAGGTGATACTTCAGGACACAAAATTTAAATGACTATGACGACTGAGTGTCCTTGTCGAAACTACCATGCTTCCAAATTTTTCTTTCGTCTCTTCAAGACCTGCGCACATAGATTTGCTATACTTACAGTTTCACTAGCGACCTCATACAGCGGTCCTAGAATTTTGGAAAACAGGTGCCTGCTTAGTACAAATAATTGTAAACCTAAACTAAAAAGTTCAAAATAGATACGAATTTTAAATCACTTATAACCACACAGCAAGCTTACATGAACATATATTAGCTGTAGCTTCGTGCTGAGCTGGAGTCTGTGAAACGTATTTGTGCTTAAGAGAAGGGAGAAATCTCAGGTAGCTTGGTGTAGATAAATACAAGGTTACTGGCTACTTCAGCCATCGCTTTTTCGTTCACTTTTGGATAAGTTCCATTAATTTCCTCGATGCCTGGATCAATTGCTGCGCAGGAATGTGTCCAGGACCGACTAAAGAAGCTGATTGCATTTCAAATATATTGGTGCTCATTAATTAACCTGAAAATCGATTTTTTTATAAACATTTTATAAAATTATATCTGTACTTTGTTATTAAGAGTGCATCTTAAATTTTAGTAACATAGTCCTGTAAATCACTACCCATTGTCTAATAAAAATGGATATTTAATACACCTTTGTCTGACTGATTGAGGTTTGCTAAATCGTTACAATTTTTATTAAAAAACTAAAAATGAAATAATATTCAAGTTCAGCATCTTTCAAAGATGCGACACGAAGAATTTCAAGAAAATCCCATCACCGCAAATTACCCTCCACGTGCAAAATTTCTTGAAAAATGTTATATTCTCAAAAATGGCTCCAATGACTTTAAAAAAAAATACCTAATCAAATAAGCAGAAAGATACTGAGAAAGTTAGTGCTATAGTCAGGATTTGAACAACGGTTCTCTCGCTCTCTAGCCGGTTGTTCTAACCACTGAGCTAGTATGGCAACGTGACAGCACAGCATTAAATTTCCCAACTAGCTCGCATATTTTCCGGCAAACCACAAGGTGAGCTCAAATTAACTTGAGATGATGCTCGCTGATGGCGTCTTACAATGTCGTTATTGTGTGAAATAGTATATTGCGTACTAAGAATTGTAAGTTATACATGTTAGGGCGAGAATGCATGTTGGGAATACGACCTCGCATTTGAAATGTGATAAGTAACTTACAGTTCGTAGTTAGCCAATTACTTTTTTAAATATTTGAAAAAACTATAAAAAAGGAAAAGATCAAAATTGCTTTTCAATATTTTATTGGACATTAGGAAATTATGAATTCTCGATGTGAACAAATGAAAGACTACATCTTATTTACATGGACAAAGCCTTCTTATATACTCTTTTGTTAATGAATTTTGCAATAGATTATTTGCTTAATGTAGCACATGTCTGGAGTGTTACGTCATTTCCTAATTGGACTGTAAGTATTAATGACTCAAACTCCTACTGTAAGTACACACAGTGCTTTTAACATGACAATTAATAAATGAATTGTAAATTTAGCTTACATTACCAATATATGTGTTCAGATCGATTATCTTAGTTATCAAATATTTCAAAATTAATTAATATTAATTGACCTTATAGTCTGTAAACTATGAAGCCCAAGAGTTTAAGTGCCTACGACATTGTAAGACGCCATTGGGGTATGTCATGTTTTAAACTCATTATCTGTAAAATGGAACTTTTTATGTGGTTATTTTAAAAAAATGCATTACGTGCCTCATTTTTATTAGCACAATAAATTTAGACACTAAAAGTATTGTTTAAATAGCCATACGTGGCAAAACAATCACTTATAATAACTAGTATAAATTTCAATAAGATATCTCACATGCTGTAGATTTTCCAATTTCTAAGATGCATCGCCTTATATTTATAGGGAATTTAGTTTACATGAGGAACTCTATTGTTTAATTCAAACTCTTTGTAATTATTATTTAATAGCATATTGCTGATAGTGGATATTGCATTTTCAATTAGTGTAATTCAAAGGAACACAAACACACTTATTTGTTTTAATTTTAGTTTGTGATCAAATAATGGTTTTAATATTAGTTCAAAGTGATTAAATACAGAACCTAATTTTTAAAGCGGTTTTCATTTTAAACTTATAGATGGGCTGTAATTTAAAACACAAGAATAATTTAATTGTTGATATTTGGTAAAACATAACAATCGCAGATGCCTTATTAGAGATGTAAGTTGAATCCATTCTCCAAGTTACAAATTTGTACATCTTAGGACGTTATAAGCTATATATTTAAGACCTCCCTTTGGTAGACACTACCATTTGTTTGCAGATCTATACCATTATTCCTATTCACTCTAATGCTGCATGTTATTTTACGAGCATTAGTTATGTCTAGTATATGCTCTATACAAACAAATTCATTTTTACATTAAGCCCAGTCATTCCTTTTAGGCAGTTATTGTATACGTTATCTGCAAAATTGATAAACTATTGTACAGGTTTTCTTTCTCTACCTGTTTCTTTTCAATTTCTGTTTGCTTTTTGCCGATGCTAAATTTATTCTTTTCTCTGTTGTGGATTTTTTCCCCATTTAGTTAGATACGAAGACAAAGTCGAAAATAAACGGATGATGGAACTTCAAAAACACGAATTTTCATTCTGTCTGCATATTTCTAACAAGACTCAGATAACTTTCACACATTCCAATATCTGTAAATGGTGATCAATCTTCCCTTAGAATAGCGGGAATCCATTTACTTGGTAGAACGAATTCATTATACAACCGAAAACGAATATATCCTTCAGTTTTCATTGTTATAACTTCTTATGCAACCTAGTATTGCACATATGTCTGGCACGTTTGTGCAATAAGTATCACAATGGTATAACAATGGAAATGTTGCCAAAATTACACAAATTGGGAGTTCATGTTACACTGAAACACGCGTGACGTTGCTCAGCTGATAGATCGGGCTGCGGCGATGCCACATTTACCAGGTCCGGGCCACGACTAGAGATGACTATGCCTCGTGCTACCATTGGTGATGACGACTGAACATGAAATGCTATCCTGAACTATATGTGCCCTAACGACAAAAGCTAAAATTCCCAACTTTTCACGCACAATTATTCGTCATACCCATCATTAGTATTTTCTGGAAATGTAACTACAATTACTAGGCGCTGATTATAAATAACACTTAATTAGGCTTCATTGAATACTTGCCACTTTCTCTATGACTAATTTTAATAATGCCACAATTCATCAATGTCTTCCCACCATCACGCCCTGTTCTATTGAGTAAAAGTGACATTAAATGACATGATCAAAGCTTTGGTTGTGAAAGGCTTATAGGAGGCTGCTGGAGGGTCACAATGCTCCAGCGATGAGATATAATGGTGATGGATGGTGTGCTCCGCCCATGAAACTGGTTAATGACGGAGAAAGTGCACCAACATCAAAATGACATGATATTACACAAAATATTTGAAATCACGCTATAAATTCTAGTTTCCAAAGACCTGAAGGCGTGTTGTAGCGCTTAAAATAGGTACATTATGGCTCTCACGGTTGATGAATTCCATTCACTATAACTGGGATTCAGTAAACGACTGCACAAATGTGTAAGTTCATGACCGTAGTTGATATATTTAATGTACTTGAATTTAACTGTTGAGAGCGGAAAAAAGTAAACCAGTATGTATCTTTGTGATAGTCTTTTGCGATGGATAACCCGCTTTTATTTTCTCTAGCACTTGTTTACACTGTACATAGTAGGTAGAGAAGGTATTATATTCCACTCAAAAATTCAATACCGAGATTTCAACGGAAGAACACGTTTTAAGACCTCCTGAAGTCAAAAAAAGCCTGTTTAGAAACATGTTCATGTGTGCGTGTCTGTCTGTGTCTGTAAGCTGCATAGCTCGAAACGAAAAGCCGTTAAGTACCAAACTTTGTACCTAAGTTCAGTATATTCCAAGGATGAAACACAAATATTTTAGGAAAATCCTCCCACCCCTAACTACCTATTACTCAGAACATTTTCCAAAAACTTTGATTTTCATTAAAATGCCACAGGATTATTATATTTCCATGATAAACGACATATATAACTATATTGAATTTTCTGGAATACCTCTGAAGAGCTCTTCATTCTGGATAACTTTTGTATATAAACCGTAAGTCATAACTTAATACACAAAAAATTAGATCTCATTAACTACACAATTCATGTCATGCATGGTTTTGAAGAGTTAAAAGTTTTTGAGATATTCCTTGTTATTGGTTTCAATTTTATACAATTTAATTTGTTCTCCAGCATGAAGCCAACTTTCGTTTCATCTGTTTTGTTTTACTTCCGCGAATGCAAAAGAGAACGAATTTCAATTAGTTTCATATAGCGATAGCTTTTAAAAGATGTGACTATCTCTTAGGCCTAGTATACTCCCTTATTTCCCTCCTACTTATAAGGTACCAAGTAATAAAACCATCTCTGCTAATGTTCATCTCGATTAGCATGGCGTAGATAAAAGAGTAATGTTTTGTAAGGCAAGTTGGTTTGTATAACAGCTAGGTAAAGTCATGTGAATGTAACGCATAAGATTTTATTAATACAGAAGATGAACAAGAAAATCATGCTTCTAAAACCTTTGTAATATATTAAGTCTGTGTGCGTGTGTGTGTGTGTGTGTGTGTGTGTATATATATATATATATATATATATATATATATATATATATATTCTCTTTAACTACTGTGGTTCTCAGCATCCCATTCTAAATTGGGTGCGAAAGACGCTTAATTTTGCTCAGAGGCCTCTCAATCAGGCTTGAGGTTCTTTTACGTGCCATAAATCTACTACACGGGACCAATCCATGCTAAGGATTTTTACACCCAAAAAAATCCATCGTCCTCCACCGGGTTTGAACCCGCGAGGGTATATGCAGTTAGCATGGTAACCATTACCCCACGAAGGGCGATATATATGTATGTGTGTGTGTATCTGGAAAGAACATTCGATTATTTCATTATATTTTAATGTATTTGATCTTTATTAAATCAAGTTATTTATAAGAATTTTTATCATATATTTCTGCAGAGATGAATACTATACATTGCAAAGTGGAAAGTTTACCAAGATTACTCTAAGCGAATTCGTTTGACGCTATAGCTCTGATGTACATGCAGGTTTATTTGTTATTGAGTTACTTCTGTCTAGGGCTTACAAATTCTCTACGAGTGCAGTAAATAGTTACTAGTTTTCTTTTAAATTTCTAGAGTTTCACATATGCAGCGGATGTAGCTGCTAATGTAAGCAACACCACAGTCCCCATGGTCGATATAAGGAGGAGCATATCAATATGGTTTCTCAGTTGCGCGTATACCCATTAGTTCAATGTGAAACGGACATCATCATCATCGGCAGCAGCAGCACATAATGGTTACTAGCTCGTTGTGTCTCAAAGTCCCTCCATCTCATCTTGGTCTTACGAGCCCATGTTCTATTGCTGGTACAATAACATTGGATAACGTATCCTTTTTGTCAGCATTTTCTCTGCAGGATGACGTCAGTATATTTTGTTACGGTTCATTTCTTCATTGAGCTTCATCTAATTATTCTTTGCTTATGCCTATACTTTTCTTTTTCCATTTTTGCACAGCCTGCAACATAGTGTAAAAATCTCATTATGGTCGTCTCTTTTAGTCTTTTTATCACCTCCTTTTAAGGGCCATGTTTCACTTACTTACATTACACAGAAAACAACGATAGTTTTTGTCTGGAAACATGTAGAAATCGTATAAAATATTTTTAATGAAAATTTTATCTTGAAATTAATATTAAAATATTGCAATGTAATGTTGCATTATTTTAAAAGCACAGGGGGGGGGGACGTTTTAAAGTTCCAATTTGCAAGGCTCTCTAAAAATGCTTCTGACGTAAGCGACTGAGTTGTGACGTCGTTGTTTAGTTCTTATTGGAGTCACACTATAATACTTGCGTTGATGATATACGTATGTGTCTTGTTAGAGCTTTATTGTAATATTATTTTATGACAGCAAGATTTTAAAAATACTTCAAGTGTGCTAAGTTTAAACAAAGATAATACTTCTACTGAAAACTAAGATATACTAGTGATTAGTTTTCAGAAGGAACAGTGGAGATAGTAATCGTATTTTTGATTCGCAGCGAAGTAAAGAATTAAGTCAAACATCTGGCTTAGTACGTTTTTTCATTACACAAGCAAATTTTGCCCATTAATTTGTATTGCATAAAATAAGGGTTAATGGGGATAATAAAATAGTTGAATTTTGTTGACGCCATAAGACACAAAAGAAATGCTAAAAACTCCAGAGCATTTCTAATTATGGTATCAGGATAACATTTAAGAAGGAAAAATAGTAATCAGAAAGCTTATGTATTACTACATGGAGTTAGTGATCATAATAATAATAATAATAATAATAATAATAATAATAATAATAATAATGGGAAATCTGAATTACTTACCATAGAACGCCACAGACTTTGAATTTTATCCGATGATTTCTTAGTTTAACACGAGCAGTGTGTGGACCTCCTTGGTGTAATGGTTATCATACTAGCTTAATATACCCAAGGTCGCAGGCGGAGGACGATGGATTTTTTTCGGGTGTATAAATCCTTAGCATGGCTTACTTCAGAAGGGAAGTAAAGCCGTTGGTCCCGTGCCGTAAATTTACGGCACGTAAAAGAACCTCATGCCTGTTAGAGAGGCCGCTGAGCAAAATTTAGCGGTATTTCACGCACAGTATAGAATGGGATTCTGAGAGCGTCCGCAAGTAACACACCATTTACATTTATTTCACGAGCAGCGTGCTATGCTTATGTAGTATTGTACTTATTATTTACGTTTATGGAACACGAAAAAGGTGTCCTCTAAAAGGTTAATTTCAATTATTAAAAGGCTTAAAAGGTGTTAACTGTATGATTATAACCACTTGGTATTGGAATTAATTACTTTTTAACATATGAATACGACACAATAGCTTTAATTGGCATCAAAACGGTCCTCACATCAATATATAGTAATTTCTCCGATATATCGCTGATATTTCTTAACCATGACAAAACCCTTTTCTTCCTGATTTCAGGTTTTATTGACACATAATAAACAATGTTGTGAAGGTATACGATGTATTGGTGTACAGAGAAACGATACGCGATTTCAACATTTGAAAATTGCTATTCGCTACTCAAAAACTGTACCTAAGTAAAAGACGGCCGACCGGGTGAGTAACTGAAGAGTTTTTCATCTAATAGTTACTGCTTACAACAGTTCTTAATTCGCTTTAAATAAGTATTTAACTATACAACAATCAAACCTGTCAACGGTTTTGAAATATTTAGTTTAGGTAGGCTAGAGTTGCCAACAGTCTGTTCCTATTCTTCGTTTCCTGATTTCGAAGGCATGTCTTAACTCTCTTCAGAGAGGGGGGGGGGAAATCACAACAGCTGGAACCCTCCGGGAAAAAAAATATTTCGGCAAGTCGGATTCAGTAATTCTCTTGTTTTCGGACGGTTGCCATGGTAACGTGAGGTCATTATTGCTTGTATAGCTGTGGAAATGAAACATTTTGATCTCGACGCTGAGACATTTTACTTGCACCATCAGGTATCAGCTTGTAGGTTTTAGAGTAGGAACTTTTAAACTAGTACTCAGTCGCTCAATAAATGCATGTGGATCCTAGATACAAGTCCATTTGTGCTTTGTTTTGTTTTATTACTTTCTCTGCACGTACTGTTACATAGTGTATAGAGAAGGTATTGTATTCTACAAGAAATTCTATGTCTAGGTTTCACCGGAAATGTATTTTGAGGTCCCCTGAATTAAAACAAATTAGAAAAAGGTTCGTGTGCGTCCGTATGTCTGTGAACATGATAACTGAAAACCGATAAGTCGATTAAATACCAAAGTTGATATTTCCAAGGATACGACACGAAGACTTTAAAGAATGTCCTATCACCTCAAACTATCTTTTACATGGAAAAGTATCGACTTTTTCTTTTGTCAAAAATGGCTCTAACGATTTTAATTAAATTATCACCAACTGGTCCAAATCAACTAATTGTATATCATTGTACCTTTCAATAATATGTAGGAGAGAGAAGTATTACAATTATAGTAGAATAGCTTATATGTGAGCAGAAACATAGTATATATTACCCGGATACTAAGTACTTACGATGGTAAGTTGCCATTCTGGTGGTTCTCTGAAGTGAGATATACTGGTTGGTTGAACCGGGTAAAACACGCATAATCAGATGGAAGATTGAATGTCACAGTAGCTCAATGGTTAGAGAAACCGCACGGACAGCGGGAAAACCGTGTTCAATTCCCGGCTGCGGCATTGAATTTTTCAACAATTATCATATGTTTAAGATATTTTTATGCTACATTAAACGTATATCTTAGATTTCCTGGGAATACCTTATGCAGTCCTGCTCATTCTGGATGTTTGTGTAACTGGTAAGCCATAAGAGAAAATCATAGTACACAAAAATGTAACTCATAAAATAGTAATCTATATCAAATGATTTTCTGTAAAGCTAACATTTCTGAGATATTCCTAGCTATTGGTTTCAATTTTAAATTAATGGGTAATCATAATTCATTTTTGTTTCACTCGGTCAAGCGAAAAGAACGAAATATCAATGCGTCACTTAGCGGCTAGCTCTTGAAAATGTGGACTATCGCTTTAGCCTAGTGTAATCCTTTATTCCCAATTATATACAAGGAAGTATCAAAACAGTATTGTGCAAATGTTTATATCGATTTACGTGAATTATATAGAAAACTTAGCTTTGTATGAATAGTTAGTTGCAACATAGGTAGACTAAGTCATGTGAATGAATCACAACATATTTCTTACGATGCATTGCGGCATACATATTTGGAGCCCTGTTTTGATAATATAGACATTTTGATTTATTTCTGTTCTTAATCGATGTTTTACAATGAAGGCCATGTTTTTTGTATTGGCTGTTGGCATTTCCAGATTAGGATTTATATTGTTTTTGATAAAAAGTAGGATGCTCTTTGATGTCCAATCTCATCGCTACCACCTGATCATCCGCTTAGAGAAATATATTTTAAATAAACTGTTAATGTAATTATAATTCAGATTACATCATACTTATACTTATTTTTAATTAGAACAGTTAAAATTATTAACATTTACAAAGGACCTTTACGGTAAATAAATCAATGATATGCTTTTACGCAAAATCCACCTTTTGATTAAAAATTGTAATTATGCCTTGGTAGTTTTTATTTGTGTAAAAGTCTCCATTAATTCAATTTTTCATTCCCTTCTCTTATATTGCTAAAATGATGAGTATTCCATATTGATGTATTGCACCAAACAAGATGGGTGGAGGTGGGAAGCCTTGTTTGTTTCAACTTTTTCTGAGACAGAATTTCTTGCCGGCAAATGAAGACTTTGAAGTGTTCTCATTAGCAAATTCGGAAATTCTTTCTTTTCGTTATATTCTATAATTACTGATCCCAATATGAGTAAGTGAATCAAACAATTGAAAGTCTATTGCTATTAGAATGAAAAGAATATCGCTTTTTACTTTCTCACTTACCATGTTAGGTGGCTCAGATGTTTCGTCTGGGACCTGCATTCGGTAGGTCGTGGGATCAGTTCCCCACAGCCGACCTCATTGACCCATGGGTTTTTCGGGGGGTTTACCGAGTCACTAGGCCAATGCGGGGAGGATTCTTCATTCCAAGAACTTATTGTCTCTTCATTGCATCCCAACCACTCTCTTTTAGGGTTGTGTCAACGAGGACTTGGCAGAGGCATCATTCCCACCATCGAGATGAACTGCTTATGAACTCTTAGGGACCCTCCAAGGCGAATCCCTCCCTGTCCAGATGTCGGTCGTCCTTTGAAATTACATTCATCACATCCTCTCCCATAGGGTCTGACGCACAATGAGCCAACGGCTGCAGTGTGGAATACCCTCCGTAATACACACACACACACACACACACACACACTGTCTCTACTTAGTACGTAGTGCATATGTAGAGAGGGTATTCTACTCAACCCAAAAATTCGATACCGGAATTTCACCGCAAATACAAATTTTAGGGTCACCTGTATCCTAAAATACATAACAAATTATAAATAGGTCCGTGTGTATATGAGTGTGTGGTTGTGTGTGTGGGTGTGTGTGTGGGTGTGTGTGTGGGTGTGTGTTGAGGCAGTACATATCTTGGCCCGGGGCAAAATTATATTCTTAGAAGAGAAAATGTAAATGTACAATGAAAATGGAAAGGGTAGAAATACTTTTAACACGTATAAGTCACGAGCCCAGGGTACAAGATCCTGTTACCTGCCGTGCGTTGAACCGAAGGGGTGAATATGAATGCACCCTGCCCGAGGCGACTAATGGGACACAAGACAATGATTCCCGCTGGCCAGGCGACAGTGTAAAGCACTGCACCTCTAAACAACCAAGATATGAAATTTAGAATTCGTAATGGAGCCGAACAGGCTACCTTTTAACTGTGAGGCACTTGACGAAGAACCTCCCCGCAACCAAGATGTGATAGTTGAACGCGTGGTGTAACCTTAGTTGTGACGGAAGTAAGTGATTTTAAGACCGATCATAGTACGAGACATATCACTTGCATCAAACGAATAAATTATAAAAGTCGCGTGCGGGTAAAGTGTAACGTCACAGTAGAAAATTAAGAAGTACACGCGTGTGTTCTATGGCGGAAAAAGGCCGGACTCAGTTAATAAAGCACTTGTGTCTCACCACAACCTGAAAGAGGGTTTCCATGCTAATAAAAACCCTGAGCAAATCCAACCATAATTCCACATCATTCCAATACCATAACCCGTGCCCGGATACGAACACAGTACTGCCCCAGTGTGTGTGTGTGTGTGTGTGAACATGATAACTCAAAAACGAAAAGTCTGCAAAATACCAACCTTGGCATTTATGTTTATTATCTTTCAAGAATACGAAACAAATATTTTGAGGGAAATTCCCTCACCCTAAACAAACCTTCACGGAAAAAATAGATTTTTTTTATTTACTCAAAAATGTCTCTAACAATTTGATTATAATACTTTAGATATATTAAATATATCTGTATGTCAAATAAAATGTATATTTTGATTTTCTGGAGAATAGTCTCTGAAGATCTCTTTATTCTTGATGAATTTTGCTGAGTTTTGCATAAATGGTAAACCGTAACAGATAAACAAAAGCTTACTACACAAAAAATGTGATGTGTTCCATTCACATGACATTTTCTACATCTCTGCAACAAATTATTGTTAAAAAGCTTATACTTCTATTTACTTTATGCTAATGGAGAAAAAATTAGCAGGAATAGTGTTATTACTTGCTTTCTTGTAAGTAGATGCGAAATAAGGGAGTACTATAGGTTAAAGTGATAGTCAAAAGCTGGTTGCTATGTGACTGATGTTCCTTTGTTCAATTCATGTATGAGAAAAGTTTTTAAAACTGAAACCAGAAACAAGAAATATCTCCAAAACGATCAACTCCACGAAAAATTGTATATAACATAAATTGTGTGTTTTAACGTGCTGTACATTTTTTGTCTGGTATGTTTTTCTGCATCTCTTACGGTTTAGCAGTTATGTAAAATTCCGTAAAATACATTCAGAGTAAAGTATTCGTCAGAGGCTATTCCCAGAAAATTCAAGATATACATTTTATTTCTCCGATAAATATGTTTAATATACGATATTTTAATTAACATCGTTAGAGACATTTTTGAGAAAATCAACATTTTCGGAAAAAGTTTCATGTAAGGGGTAGTTGCGGATGGGGGGATTTTCTTGAAAATCTTCGTGTCGCAAGTTTGGTATTTAACGGTCTTTTCGTTTTTGAGCTATGCTGCCCACAGACACACACAGACACACACACACACGGACATTTTCTAAAACATGTATTTCTGGTGAAATCTCGGTATCGAATTTTTGGGTGCATTACAATACCTTCTCTATACGCTATGTACATAGTACGTATAGAGAAAGTAAAAATGCAGATATTAAACACACACAAATTATGTCATATATATTTTTTCGCGCAGTTGAGCATTTCCGAGATATTCCTTGTTATTCGTTTAATTTTAAAGTGCTTAACTCCTGGTCATGCAATGAAACGGAAGCCCATCACATAGTAACCAGCTGTTAAAAGATTTGACTGTCGTTTTACCCTAGTGTATTACCTTATTTCCTTCTACTTACAAGTGAATAACAAGACCACTTCTGCTAATGCTGCCACGATTAAAATGAAGTAGATAAGAGAATAAGCATTTTAACAATAATTTACTTCAGAGATGAAGAGAAAGCCATGTGAATGGAACACACAAGCTTTTTTTTCTAGAAGATATCCGTTCACTGTTTTACTCAGGAAAGTAAAATTCGATTACGCTCTGACTAACCTGAGTAGCTTTCGTAGCAGGGTACAATTTATTTAACATTTGGCGAGTGTGATTATGCTGTCCCAAATCTGAATTAAATGCTGCGTAGTATAATGACAGTCTCGCAGAGGGACTGATTCTCTTGTAGGCTTTGCATCCTTAACGTGCCTGATCTAATTAGTAGAGATTGGCAAACTTTTATTCAGACCTGTCCAAAAACGTATTTCAGCTGACCTGGGATTTTCGCTTCAAAACATCTTACACCTTGGATTACATTTTCTTTACGAAGCAATGCCATCAATTTTTTCTATGCCATAACATTCTCAACGAAGCTAAAGCCACCTTTCCAAACATTTACTTTTATAACATGACCCTGTTATTTAGCTATTTATTGATTTAGGGATAAAATCAAGACTGTCTTGGGGCTAGAATGCATTTCAATGTGGAAAGAATTGTCAGATCGTTTGAGTGATTCCGAAATTAACGTACATGTATGGCTCTTCTCATTTATTGATTTAACTGTGGACTCTCTCTATCTCTCTCTCTCTCCACGAAATGTCACTTTCCGTTGATATGCAAGAAGAGTAGAATGAAAGTCGCTCACGCTAATGCCGTACTGACCAGCGTTTACCTGTAATTACACAGTTGGGTTCTGCAATTCTTTTAACGCACGAGCGTTGTCTTGAAATACGGTCTTTTAGGCCACCTGGTATAGAATAGTAGACTGAGAACTACAACAGTTAAAGATTGTCCATAAATAAAGTTCAACTTAATTTACTCAAAATGCACATGCATAGCTGATGTTTTGTAAATGCATAATAAAATTGCTTTTTCTACCGTATAAATAAAACTTTGGTAAAGACATTCACCGGATTTTCTCTAACAGTTTCTAATTTACATAAAGTATTATTTAAAGAACTCATTATTTAATCGAACCACTAGAATCATGACATATGTCCATATACCTAGAGATGGTTTAAATTGATATAATAGGATATGTTCAGGATACAAAACCTGCTTTAATTTGTCAACTATTGGTAAAACATGTGACAGTTAAGTATTAGCCTGTAATGGTAATTCTACGGTGATATTCATTCAAATGGCTTGTACAAAGTCAACATTTCAGTCGGTCTGGGCGTCTCAGTTGGTTAGATGTTGGTTTTTTGATCCCAAAATCCGGGTTGAAACACGGCCCAGAACGATATTTTTAAGTGAGCTTAAAAGCGACAGCTTCATTTACTGGCACGTAAAAGAACTTCTGCGAGACAAAATTCTGGATATTATGGTGATTTGAATCTGACAATTTATAGCGTCATTAACAAACAAATGTTTTAATCCAATTTTTTGTGAATTATTAAATTATCATATTACTAGATACTTATTATTTGCATGTCATCAATTACTATATCAAGTTGTACAATAATATACATTGGATATACAGCATGGGAGGTGAATCAGAGCAAATAATTAGATATTTAGAATAGGGGAATGCATATGACACGAGTGTTATAAATGAAGCTTACTTGTCATAAATGAAGCACATATTTCAGAGTCTAATGTGTTTAGAACGGCCCTGGGCTACTTTGTCTCTGCCGTGTTTATATACATCACACCTCCCACTTCGGGCAGGGCAGAGGGACGTCAGCCATCTTGCTTGTTACACAAACAACTGAATGTCTGAGATAGGGGATAATAGCCGTCCTAAAACATCGAGAAAGTTTCCTCATGAACACAACTTTAGAAAATAACGAAAAGACCGCAAATACTGGATCATCGAACGTTTATACAAGTTTGTGCACTTATTCACTTTGTATTCTGTACTGTGTCTTTTACACGTCTACATTTTCCCTGAAAGAGATTTTTGCCTGCGTCTTAAGATCACCAGCTACTCAATTTCAATGAAAATGAGCAGGATCTCAAAGTAGGGTCACGTGGAGCTACTTCACAGCTCTGCGTTGAATTTTATAACATTTCGAACATTGTATCTAATGTAGGAATAGCAGCACTAATCGCTTATATTGCCACATTTAGCCCACCTCTTTAGTAGGGGGTTAGCATGTTGGCCTCATATTCAAGAAGTTCCGAATTCGAATCTCGATTAGTGTGAGTTACCCGCATAAGGTCTTTTTCGGGGTTTTCCCCATCCTGAGAAGACGAATGTAGGTAACGTTGAGCTCTATGGATCCCGAGTTCATTTGAGAATACTTTCACCCACTGATATGACCAAGGACATCATTTTTGTTTGCTTTATTTTAACTTTTAACAGACCTTTCTGTTACAGGCTTGCACTAGTCTAGCTGTGTTTTGTTTATTTGGTAATCTTGTTACTGTCAATCTGTAATTGTTACGGAAACAACAAAGAAAATATATAACTAGAAAAATATAACGAACTAGTTTTATTAATCAACCTCATATATTTAGAACGTGTTTTATTTTATTCTAAATTACAGGCAATATTAGAAAATAATTACATAATGTGTTCTGTTCACATGAGTGTATTTACTTATTCTACACGGAAATGTACTTACAAAAGCATACTTTTCGATCTACTTCATGCTAATGCACTAGGCTAAATCAATTGCCATATCTTTGAGAATCTGGTCGCTATGTGATGGCTTTGATTCTGCGTTCCATTTGCATGATTGAGAAAAAAGGAGTGACTACCGTCACATCACGTAGCTGTCAGTTTGTAAAAGTTTTGACTATTTTTTTAGCCTGGTGTATTCACCTGTTCCCTTCATATGTACAAGGAAATATGCAGTTTAAGCATTTCTACTAGTGTTCATCTCGATTAACGCAAGGATAGATTGTCTCAACCCTAAAACACACTATAGTATTAAATGCGATATCTCTGTCTCTATGTTGTCTTTAGATTCGTCCTGTTCTACTCTCGCGAATCGCCATATTACATAATATGTGTAAATATTCACTTATTATAATTTTTAGATTTGAACACATTATCCTATGCATATTATGTTTCTTTATCAAATGTCTATCAACGTCCAATATTTGCTACTTCAATGCTTATCACGCAGTAAAAAATAAACGCAAAAATACCTTTTTTATTAGCTAAAATAAAATATGATACATACCTAGTTTTAATTCTCTAATTGAATAAGATGAGCGTTACATAGTTTAAATCAAAGGTTTACGGAAAATGTTCTACCTATGTAATAGAAAAGTGAAGCAAGGAGAAACATGTTTGCTATTGGGTTTAAAACGCAGACCAAGTTTTAGAAAATGTTGACAAGGGTTGGAAACAATTTTTAAAGCAAGTCGGAATCCAATAACTTCAAAACTTGTCTATAACAATAAATAGCCATTTATCCATTCACACCACAGTCGCTGCTACGGTAAACTTTAACATAAGTTTGTAAAGAAGTGATTATAGTATGTGATACACTGTGAAATGTTAAAAGTACGTTATTTGTTTTGTATTATACTAAATATTTATAGTTATGGAGTCAGAATATAGGAAGACTGGAAATATTTGTAAACTAAGAAGAAATACAAAATAATAATGAATGCGTTAGATTGTTCAAGAAAAATAAGTGTTAGTAGAGGAATAAATGAAGCAGCTGTCAGGTGCTCAGAAACAATAGTGTATAGGATAAAAAAGAAATGAATGAAGGGGTCTGTAAGGATGTCATAATATAGATAGAAAAGAAAATGAGGAAACAAAAACACGCTAGATTAAAGCAAATACCTTATTATAATGGAACAGCACCGCATTAGTTTGAAACATTTCACCTATTTAAATGTAATTTTGTCAAGAGTAAACAATGCTGATGCCCTATAGAAATTAAAACCTTTATCATTTTATATCTCCAAGTATGATATGTATGCTCATTAAAATGTATTCTGAAGTACTAAAACTATAAAGAGAATATCAGATGCAGGTGAAAATTAAATGCCTTACAATAGCCTTAAATAACAGTGCAGTTATTTCACTATTTGATGATATATAATTCCAGGATGTTTCTAATTGGTAGACCTATCCCAGCAGAGCGCCAAAGTTCTAACGCATGTACAGTATATGTGGCAACACTGTGCTCCATTTAACATCTACCGTCTTCTAAGGTTGAGACGCGCTTTGGATAGAAGAGTAACGTACTACACATACTATGCACATAATAAGTAGAGAAGGTATTGTATTCCACCCAAAAATTTGATGTCAAGATTTCACGAGAATATATATTTTGTGATCCCTGAGTCCAAAATTGAGAATTTTTTAAAAAAAGATCCGCGCGCGCGCGCGCGTGTGTGTGTCTGGACAGCATAATTCAGAAAGAAAAATAACGTTAAATACCAAACTTCATATTTAAGCTGAATATCTTCCAAGGAAGCGACACCAAGATTTTGAAGAAAATCCCCCACCTCAAACTTCCCTTTGCCTGGAAAATGCTTTGTAAATTTTATTTTTTTCAAAAATTCGTCTAATGATTTTGATTAAAATTCCATAATATATTATATTAAATATATTTACATCACAAACAAAATGTACATATATCTGTAATTTTCTGGGAATAACCTCTGCAGGCCTCTTCATTCCGAATGCATTTTGTATAACTGATAATGTACGAGATAAACAAACATTTAGTACACAAAACAAACTGCAGGTCTCGTTAAACACACAATTTATGTCATATACATTTTTTGTAGTTTTTCCGTGATAATCCTTTTATTGGTTTCAATTTTAAACTACTTAAACTTTTCCCAAACCGAACGTCACCGTTCGTTTCAACTCTCTTTTGTTTTACTTTTAGCCATTGCGAAGTGAACCGAACTTCAATTGTTCACATAGCAATAACTTTTAAAATATTTGACTATCGCTCTATCCTAGTGAAGTCCCATATTTCTGTTATATTAATAAAAAACTAAGATCATTTCTGCTAATATTTGTCTCCATTAGCATGATATATGTAAAAAACAATCTGTTGTATCAATAGGTTGTTTGCAAAACAGGTAGAGAAAGTAATGTGAATGGAACACATCAGATTTTTAAAAGTGGTTTGTTTAAGAATAGTTAAATAAAACCATGTAAATATAACACAGCAGATTATTCATTATTGTAAAAGTGATACGTGTTTATGTGCGTAGATTAAGCGACATTCGACCGTCTTCTACATTAAGGAAATGTATGCGCGTTTACGCCTCTTCCTTTGTTCTATGGTGTAAAACAGATGGTGAGGTTAATTCTCTTTCGTGTTCTGTGATGCTTGAAATTAGCAGCATTGAACACAATTTGCAACAGACCTTCGCTATTGGGAGCATGGCCGATCATTCTGGGATCCTCTCAGGGTCACGCCACTCGCTGAAGGGACAAAGAGAACTCCAATTACGTCAGAAAGCCTTCCGCTCACACAATAGCGTCTCCCCGTTTCGCCCTTACTGAGGGATGTGTATACAACGCCATCTAGCAACTCCATATTGCTACTGCTCCAATACAGAGACATGACTAATTGGAAGAAAAGAAGATAGGCTAAAACACAAAAACAAAAAGCATACAAATCAGATGTGTTGCATTCACATCACTTTCTCTACCCGAAGTACAAACTATTCTTACAAAATATATTTTTTTATCTACATTATGTTAGTCGACATAAGCATTAGCAGAAACGGTTTTATTATTTGAAGCAGAAAGGAAATGTGGGAATATACTATTCTAAAGGTGATAGTCAAGTTTTTTAAAAGCTGGTCGCTATGTGAAACAACTGTAATTCGGTTCGTTTTGCATAGTATGCAGTAAAACAAGAGAGGTGATACTAAAGGTGACTCCCCGTTAGAGAAAAGTTACGTGGTTTAAAATTGAAATCAATAACAAAGAATATCTTCGAAACTGTCAATTCTACATAAAAAAATCTGATATGTTCCATTCACAAAACTTTCTCTACATCTCTGCAACAAATTCTTGTTAAAAACCTTATGCTTCTTTATACTAATTAGAAAAAATTAGCATAAATAGTCTTATTACTTGCTTCCATGCATGTAACAAGGGATATCTCATAAGCGATGCTCTCCATGCAAAAAAAAAAAGGAAAAGAAAAAAAAGTATATAGCATAAATCATGCGTTTTAACGAGCTCTACATTTTCTGTTAAGTAAGTTTTAGTCTCTGTCTTACGGTTTAGCAGTTAAGCAAAGTTCGGCAAAATTCATCCAGAATAAAGACGTCTTCAGAGGCTATTCCCAGAAAATTCAAGGATATGCATTTTATTTGGTACGCAAATATCTTTAACATACGGGATTTCAATCAAAATCGTTAGAGCCAATTTTTTAGAATTTAAAAATTTTAGACATTTTTCCATATAAATGGTAGTTGGAGGTGGGGGATTTTCTTGAAAATCTTCGTGTCACATCCTTGGAAGATACTAAATCTAAATACCAAGTTTGGTATTTAACGGTCTTTTCATTTTTGAGCTATTCTGTCCACAGACAGACAGACACACAGATACACACACGGACCTTTTTGTGAAACTACTTTTATTGGATTCAAGGGGTCCTAAAATATGTGTTGCGGGTGTAATCTCGGTATCGATTTTTGGGTGGAATACAATACTTCCTCTATACTCTATGTACATAGTACGTGTACAGAAAGTAAAAAGTGTATGACATAAAGTGTGCATTAGAACAAGATATACAGTTTTGTGAAGTAAGTTTTGTCTATTGCTTACCGTTTACACTTATGCAAAATTCAACAAAATTCGTCCAGGATAAAGAGGTCTTCAGAAGCTATTCGCAAAAAATTCAAGATATACATTTTATTTGTGATGTAAATATCTTTAATATACGGTGTTTTAATAAATATAGTATGAGCCATTTTTTAGAAAAACAAAATTTTCAAAAATGTGCTCTTGCAAAGGGTAGTTTCGGGCGGGGAGATTTTCTTGAAAATCTGCGTGTTGTATCCTTGGAAGATATTGTACTCAAATACCATGTTTTATATTTAACGTTTTTTTTAGCCATATGTCCAGGAATACATACGGGCCTTTTTCTAAATTCCCGTGAATACTCGACATCGAAATTTGGTTGGAATATAATACCTTCTAAAAAGCTATTGAACACAAATTGTGCGTTATAACGAGATCTATTTTTTTGTGCGGTAACATTTTGACTATCTCTTACATTTACCAGTTACACAAATGAAGAGGCCATTGCCAGAAAGTTCAAAGTATACATTTTATTTGTGAAGTCATCTTTTTTACGGATTAGGCCAATCCATCTGCTCCATCTTCAAACGGAATTAAAATTGGTCCCGCCATCTTTTCTTTGGTCTTCCTATTGATCTTATTTCTTGTGAGATATAATAAAATATAGCTTTCATACTAGTTGAATAGAGCATACGTCGTACATGATCTCTTCACATGCTTTGAATTATATCTAAAATATTTTGTACTTTTAATCTTTCATGTTCCTTAACGTCCAATCCTGATTGTCGAATAGTTGAGTTGGTAATGCTTTAACGATTTATAACGTTTCAATAACGTATCTTTCGTACTTTTCCTCCTAATGTTCGACGTATGATTCCATAAAAATAATTAAAAACATTCAGTTTATCTATCTCATAGATCACATCACCGATCAGGTATTTAAATGTAAACTAGCTGTTCTATCATCTGGTCATCAATTAAAATATTTGCTCTAATTGGCTGTAAACCAAAAATGCCACGAATTTGGTTTTCTCGGTGAATATTTTCATATTATAATTGTTGGCTACCTCATATAATTTATTAATTATTAACTATATACCATCTCCACGCTAGGCTATAATGACCTGTTCGTCTGCAAACAAAAGAGTTTGTAAAGTATATGTTGTCACATATAGAATGATTAATGCTCTCTAACGAATTTCTTGTTATCTATTCATATATGTGATAAAAAGTATGGGTGACAGCGCTCTTGCTGAACTTCTTAATTAATTTCAGTAATTTTCTGCTTTCGATTTTGTGTTTTTATTTGGATTATACTATTTTATATAACCGCTGTATATTTTTATGATCTCTAAATATCCTTAATATATGGTGTTTTAATCAAAATCGTTTGGTAACATTTCAGAAAAATGAAAAATGTTGATACATTTTTCATGTAGAGGGTGGCTTAATGTGGGGGGCTTTGTTATTATCTTCGTGTCTTTTCTTTGAAAGGCATTGAAGAATACTAAGTTTGGTATTTAACAGATTTCTCGTTTGTGAATTATGGTGTTCATAGATACACATACAAACATTTTCTAATATTGTGTTTTTAATAAACGGTCTTCAAAGTATGTATTTATGGTAAAATAAATATCTATATAGAGTTTTAGAGTAGAATGCAATACATTATCTTCCTACTATGCATATTATACTGGAAGAGAAAGCAGTAACGAATAAATGGAAATAAATTGGGGGAAAATCTTATGATTTTGATTATTTTCATTCTGACTCTACCTGTACAAATCTTATGATTACCTTCACATGACCTTCTCTACCTGCTCCGTAACAAACTATACTACAAAAGTGTGTTCCTTTATCTATTTAATTCACATCGAGATAAACGTGAGTAGAAATGGTCTTAAAACTTATTTCCATGTAGACACAAGACAAATAAAGAACTAAGCGATAGTCAAATATTTTAAGAGCTGGTCGTTATGTGATTATCTTGATATCAGTTGTCTGTACATGGAAGAATTAAAAAAAATTGAAACAAAGATAAAATAAAATAAAACATTTCTTCACAGTTGAGCAAAGTGCAAGTATTGGGAAATTCAAATCAATAATAATAAATATCTCATGAATAGTTAATTAAAAACACGTATAATACATAAATTGTGTGTTTTCACGAGATCTGCAATTTTGCACAGGCTGTTCCAACTCGACTCATCTGATTTCACGCCAGATTTCACGTCTGTATTCAACCACAAAACTAGAAGCAGAGCAAGTGGGGAAGTGATATGTCAAGTTGTCACTGGCTAAAGTTCATACAACAATACATGCGTTCTGCCACTTCATTATATTTCGACGCGTTCCCAAGCTGAAACAGCTTGTTTTAAGGTTTAACAGTTATGCAAAATTCACCTCGAATGAATAGCGACTATTAAAAAAGTAATTTTACTAGACATGTAATTATATATGGCGATTTTATCAAAGTCGATAGAGCCATTTTAGAGAAAACTGACAGTTTCGAAGAATGTTCCATTAAAGGGTTGTTTGTGGAGGGAAATATACCTGAAAATCTTCATGTTGCATCCTTCGAAAATGCTAAACTTAAATATCAAGTCCTCAAAATATGTATTTTCGGTGAATCTCAGTATGTAATTTTGGGTGGAACACAACACCTTCTCTACCTACTATGTACATTGTATATACGTTGTACAGAAAGTAATAATGTAGACGACTTATCGACAGTATCTCATGTGTTGTTGAGTAATAAAGGCTCAAAACAACACCTGTAGATGACGTTGACTGGATAAATAGTACGGGGATACTAATGCGCGACTCATTTTGGCTACCACAAAGTGTCGCTACAGACTTGCCTTAACTTGTGTATCAGTTAAATAAATTGGTAGATATGTAGAAGGTAGTAGTAGCTATGCTTCTGAATAAAGGATATGAAGAGGCATTTTTGATAGAATTTTAACAAATACTTAGCATATTTTGTAATTGTCAGTTGCTTCAACAGCGTTTCTGCTAAAAGGCATGTTATTATTCCATTCAGCTTTAAGAAAAACATGGGTAAACTTTATATCAAATAATAAGCGATAAACGCAGCTAATTCTGACTATAGACATGACATGATGTAGCACTTAATTCACACACTTCATAATAATTTAAAGTGTTATACTCGTATTACTTTCTCTACTTTATTGCTTATTAATGCGCATACAAGCTTTTCTTACCTAAGCTTGCTTTTCTATCTAATACATTTTAATTGAAATAAACCTTTGGAGAAACAGCCATATTACACACTTATAGATACAAAGATAGCAGTGATAATTAAATATCTAAAATTGCACACTATTCCACTAAATCGTGAAAAATGGCTGAAAATAGAACTGGAAATGAATCATAAAACAATCGATGATCTGTGGTATCTTGGAAATGGTTTATGTCGCAAAATAATTATTTGAAATAAATTTTTTGGTTTTACATTTGTTACGTAGTGCGCATTCTTTTATAGCACAAATATGCATATAAGACACACACTTTGAATGATTTGTTTTAATTTGTTATTCTTTCTGATTATAAATCAAGTTATTTTACAGGAACTACTGTAATTATTCCCGTTCCAACAGGAATTACAATTTTTAGCTATCTTACAACCATATCATTTATGCAAACTGATATAAAATTCCTTCCGAATGAAGAACATTTTATAGGATACTTCAGAAAGTTAAAAATATACCTTTTATTTGTCATGTAAATCTATATAACGTATGGTATTTTAATAACATTTTCTAAAGTAATTTTTTGAGGAAATCAAACATTGCGTAAAATGTTTCATTTAATGGGTAGTTAGAGATGAAAGACGTTTTGCAAATCTTCATGTCGACTTTGGAGGATATTGGACCAAAATACCAAGTTTGGTATTTATAAAACTTTTCACACCACATAGATGCATACATTCACCGATTCACAGATACCACAGGCGTATAGCGCCCCCTGGGGACACAAGCCTCTATCCTTGAAGAGGTGGCTTGGTTTGGCAGTCCTGCTAGCCATTCCAGGAAGGATGCTCTTTTTGATCTTAACCGCAAAGATAATTTATTCTAAATAACATGGTACTCCCTATTGTATAGTATATCACTGTTTTAAGAGTTAATTTAGCACAATTTTTGGTCCATTGTATGCACTTAAACGTTTGTGCCTTTGGACATTTTCTATTTTTTCTACTGATTAACACTAGTTATCATGGCTAGAGAAACACACACACACACACACACACACACACACACACAAACAGGGATCTTTTTGACCAAAAATATGTGTTCCATTTACATGACTTTCCCTACAAACTATTGTTACACAAAAGGTTATTCCGTTACTTACATCTTAGTAATCGAGAAAAACATTAACTTAGTTCCTTCTAAGTAGAAGGGAGATAAGCTAGTCTAAGCTAAGTCACATCTTTTAAAAACCGGTTGCTATGTGAAGTAATCCAAATTCGGTTCTCTTTGCACGGCCAGGAGTAAAACAAAAGAGATAAAACTAAAGATGACCTCCCGTTTCAGAAAATTTATCAGCAGAAATATCTTGAAAACAGTTATCTGTACAAACTATATGGCATAAATTGTGCGTTTTAACGAGGTCTCTATTTTTTGTAAAGTAAGTTTCCCTCAATATATTATGGTTTGCCGGTTATGCAAACTTCGTTTACATGAAGAGGTATTCAGAGGCTTTTCCCAGAAAATTCAAGATATACAGTTTATTTGCCACGTAACATCTTTAGAATGCGGTATTTCAATCAAAACCCTTAGGGCCACTTTTGAGAAAAACAACATTTTCCACAAATTTTACATGTAAAGGATTATATGGGGTGGGGATTTTTGTGTCGAATCCTTGGCAGGTTGAATTCTTAAATACCAAATTCGGCGTTTATTGGTCTTTTCGTTTTAGAGCTATGCTGTCCACAGGCACACACTCTCGCGGGCCATTTTCTAAAATTTATTTTTTATTCAGGGGACCTCAAAACATCAAAATTCGGGAATTTTGGGGTAGAATACTATGTGTACATAATCTATCTACTATATTTATAGTACTGTAGAGAAATTAAAAATAATTGCTTTATAATGGGCCTGGCTTCAAATTTGTATTTCTTTTGAAATTTCAGTGAAACATTATTGGGTTTTCGCAATGCCCTCTCTTGATAGGGAAGCTAATAAGTATTATAAATCTGAAATAAAATGTGGCCTAAGGAGATAGAACCACTTACCGTAGCAGGCCTTCCATCTTCGTAATATGCACTCCAATAACAATACAGAGAGTGCTCCGTTTATAATCTTGCAAAGTAATAATCGAATATATTAGTAATTTCGACCTAAAATTGGACATACTCTTATTGGAATAGACATTATTTCTTTACATAATGTTAACCCCTTTGTTTTATTATTATCAGAAAGGTAGTTTCATGCGATATTCAAATAGTATTCTGAATTATGTTATTTACTATAGTGGTTAACTACACCCATTGCGCTCTTATTACCTTAGAATAGAATTAACAACTTTGAACAACTCAGAGAAGTAGCTAGTAATGGCAATATTCCATGGCAAATAGAAAACAAAGAATTCAATAATTATTTTAACGCAACGCAATAAAAGTTACCTACTTCTTGTTTTATAAACGACTATTTGAAAAATCTGATGTCCTCCATTCACAAACTTGCTCTATCCGTTCTGCAAACAAATTATTATTATACAGGATAATTCTTCCATCTAATCAAAATTAGACATTACCACAAATTGTCTATTACTTAGTTCCTTATAACATTGAAGGACTAAATGGAATACACTAGGCTAAAGCGACAGCCAAATCTTTTAAAAGCTGTCTGTATGCGTTTGCTATCGAAATTAGGCAAAACAAATGGGATACGAAAGATACCTCCCTTTGAGAAAAGTTGAAGTAGTTTAAAGTTGAAACCAATATATGTATATAATATATATGTGTATAATGTATAGGGAACGTTGAACTGTACAACAAATGTAAATGACATAAATTGTCTGAGATTCATATTTTTGTGTGGTAGGTAAGTTTTTGTCTATTTCTTACTGATTATACCATTTATACATAAGTCACTGAGACTGAAGAGTTCTTCAGAGGCTATTCCCAGAAAATTAAAATATACATTTCGTTTGTAATACAAACATCTTAAGCACATGATATTTTAACTAAAATTATTAGATTTTTAAGAAAATCAACATGTTCCATTTAAAGGGTGGTTTGGAGTGGGTTTTTTCTTCTGAAAATCTTAGTTTTGCATCCTTCGAAGATGGTGATCATTACTAACTTTTTTGAAAATCTGATCATTGCTAAATTTTCCTTTTTGAGTTATGAAGTAAACACACAATATACAGACACACACGGACCTTTTTTTTTAATGTTTTTAATATAGGAGTTCTCAAAAACATCTATTTCCATTAAAATCTCAGTATTTAATGTTTTGGATAAATACATCACCTTCTCTATCTACTAAGTACATTGTACATGCGCGATAGGAAAAGTAAAAGTTTTATCTTTATTTCTGAAATAAATACGACTGTTAGAATGGTGATACTTTTATAAACATTTAGTATAAACACCAAACTATTAATAATTAAAACTTTTGCACATTTAAACTTTATGCTAATTTGGAGTCTTTAAAAGAATCCACACTTTGAAACCCAATTAAAAAAAAAAAAAATAAGTACCTCGTTTGCAGTTCTCGATGATGTGGAGGCGGAAGCGAAGGCTGTCTACAACTTAGCGCGGTGGTAGCGCAGGTGCTTACCAAGCGGGAAGCTCGAGTTCGATTCCTAATACTGACGTGGGGAGTTTGTCCCTTTGGCAGACGTGGTCCGGGAAGTTCCTAGCCACGTGAGGTCTCTGGGGTGCCAATTGAGGAGCTACTTGAGAGAAAAGTAGAAGCTCTAGGTTGTGAAGAGAGCATTAACTAACCGGGAGGGACTAGAAGTGTTAACCACGTCCCCTCTCAATCATGGCACCTGTAATGCGCAGAGATGAGAGTTGGAGAGCTCAGGCGGTTGCTCCGTGGAGAGGAGGTCAGTGAAAATGACAAAACGTATATTTTTAAATTATATCATACATGCATTCAGTGGAGAATTTTGAAACATTTTGGGCACTCATATTTCACAATCCACAATTTTTAAAGTCCAAGAACATCTTTAAATCACATTTAAGCTAAACTTTAAACCTATATGTGGCCTTTTGTCAGTTTTATATTTTTGTGTCTGAAATTAATATCTTGCAGTACAGTTCCGCTCTTATTTTTAAATGCAAAATTTCACAAACAATTTTAAGTTTGCTGCCTAAAAATTTATGGACGGATTTTATAATTGCTTCATTGATTAGCTCAACAATTAATTTATATCGAAAAACAAGGAAGGTTGTGATACCAACCGCTTCATAAGAACACAAATGTATTTCTCCACAAGAAATAATATCACTTAAATCGCACCCTAAATTTATTTTCACTGTCAGAAAATCCCACTAGCATACTTTTCTGTCAAATGTGAATGCGCAAGTCAGTTTTTTAAAATTAGCACAATTCTGCTAATTAAAACAATATATAATTGCATTATCTGAGAAGCTGTATCAGCCAGAAATTCCACTTTTATGCGTCATTTCTTTATTTACTCGTTTAAGTGTGTTAATTTTCAAATAAATAACTTTTATAAAATTCCATTCTAGTGTCAATTAAACGTTTGGCAAAGCATGTTCTTTGCCAAATTTGGGGTAATTTTACCTTCCAAATTAAACAAAGGTGCTGATTCAGGTTTACTAGCACCCCACTTGGCAAAAATCAGTTGCTCCTATTCCCAAATACGAAGAAAGTTGACGATGAGCTTCTACAAGCTGAACACCTTTGATGTGTTGGATCTTTGTTGCTGTCCCATTTATTGAATCACCAGCGAACTCGACTCGTTCGAATTCCATCTTTTAATTAAAAAGGACACAGTTGTAAGGAAAGAAACAATGGATATAAAGCAAACACATTCACATTCAAATATAGAAAGAATAAGTTATATTGTGTCGGATTATTTTTGATTGTGAAGGGTGAAAAAAGGGATATGGGATGTATGTAATACAAAGTATTGTATGTCTTCTTCGACATCGCAGCACCTGATCCCATCACATCCTCAAAATATTTAACTCTCTGGAGAATCAGGGTTAAGGATCAACGATCTGACCGAGAGTTCCAAAAGACTCTTAATTGGCAACGGAAATACATATGGACGTGTCATATCGAACAATACTTTACACAAAATGCATTGGCAAATTAAGAAATTCCTACTAGAGCCCATTATCACATTAATATCACTGACCAAGCTAAGACCTTCTTTTTAGTGAAAACATAGGAAAAAGCTTATTGTTACCTTCACATGACTTTCTCTGAATATTATGCAACAAACTATTCTTATAACGACTTATTTTTCTATATAGTTCAGTATATCGATATAAATATTTTCAAAGATGTTTTTATTACTTCCGTGAAGGTACGCAGACATAAGGGAATAACACAACAAAGCGACAGTTTAATATATAAATACCTTGTCGCTATATAATCATTTTGAAGCTCTGTTCTGTTTGCTTGTCAAAATGAGAAAGAAAAACAAATAACGAGTTTCTATTAAGAAAAGTTAAGTATCAGAAAATTGAAACCAATACAAGGAATATTTAAAAATGAATAACTCCATAAAAATTAGGTTTTTAACAAAAATTGTGTGTTCTAACGAAATTTTTGTGTAGTTGGTTTTTACTATGTGTTGCAGTTTACTAGAAAGTCATCCAGAAAGACTTCAGAGGCTATTCACAAAACATTAAAAATATACATTTCATTGCTCATGAAAATATCATTTGAAACATACGGCATTTTAATCAAAATCGTTAAAAATATTTTTGAGAAAATAAAAAAATTCGAAAATGTTTTATGTGAATGGAAGTTTGGGGTGGGGATATTCCTTAAAATCTTCAAACCTTGGAAACTGCTGAAGTTAAATATCAAAAGTTTGGTATTTAACGGATTTCTGGAACTGGTATGCTGTTCACAAACACACACACAAACACAGATCTAAGCATGCTTTTCTTTTGTTGGATTCCAATTGTAAATGGCGTCCAGGAGCCAGGAGCAGGAACTAGTCGCCCGAGTGATATAAAAGATGTAGTCTTATGCAAGCGTTTATGTCTATGTCGAAGTAATGTGGGCAGGGTGTTTCCCTTTGTGCTGCCGGCGCGGGCTGGCTTACCTACCGGAGTGGTCGCCCACCCAGAGAGGGACCAGGCCCGATGATGCTTAACTTGGCCAGCCTCTTGCGGGCTGTCAAGGAAAGCAGTGCTAGCTAGCGGGGAGAACTGAAAGGATGTAGGTACGGGGTGGGGGAAAGCCAGTGCTGCAGAATCTGGTCGGAGAATAACTTGACGGTCACCCATCCGAGTTGTGTCCGAGCCCGATGCTGCTTAACTTGGCGGGTGATACTGTAAAGAAGGGAGAGGCGGCCGAAAACTACCATCCCAAGGCGTCCTTGGGAAGTCGGTAGCTTACGCGTCTCCTAGGCAGCGTGTGGTCGTAAAGACCGAGAGTGTTCACCTGAGGATTTGGGTGAGGAGCAAGTTTAGTGTATATTGTGCGAGCTCTTTCTCGCACAACGTCCACTATGTAAGGGATTCCGGAATGGGAATGGAGAATGTGGGACGGGAATCTACGGTCCATGCCATTTATCATCCTCAGTGCCCTGTTCTGCACGGTCTGCATTCTGCGGATGGTGGAACGAGCCTCCGAACCCCAGACCTCGCAGCCGTACAGCATTTGGTGTGAGATGACCGCGTGGTACAGCCGTAGTTCTAGGTGTGTAGGCATGGTGGAGCGGAAGATGGGAAACAACTGCCGTAGGGCGGCGTGTCCCATACCGACCTTCTCCCTGACATATGGAATGAAAGTAAGGCCGCGGTCGAGGAGGACTCCGAGGTATTTGGCGGTGCGGACCCAGAGGATCCGCCGCCGCCGCAACCTCAGGGACCTCTCCGGCCGCCAGCCACGGACTTTAGCCAGCAGCAGAGCGGAGCTCTTCTGCGGGCTGATGGCCATGCGCCATTGTTCACTCCATCTGCCTATGGCCTGGAGCTGTCTCTGCAGCGGGGGAAGAGTAACGGGCGTTCTTGTTACGTGCCATTATGAGGACATCGTCGGCATACTGGCACGTAACAGTACCGGGTTCTGTGGGGAAGTCGGACATGTAGGCGGCAAAGAGTAACGGCGACAGCACGCTGCCTTTCGACACTCCCGCCGCTATGGGTCTGACTGTGGAATGCCTCCCCTCCACCCTCACCATGAAACGGCAGTCCCGAAGGAAGCTACTAAGCAGGTGAAGGTGGGGAGGAGGGATCTCTGCGTTCTTGAGTCTATACAAAAATCACTGATGCCACGTGGTGGCGAAGGCCTTTTCCATGTCCAAGGGTACCGCGACTGCTTCGAAGTTGTCCTGGAAGCCCAGAGCAGCCTTCTCAGCCAGTCGCTGCAACTGTAGGGTCGTGGAATGTCCAGTACGGAAACCAAACTGATGATCCGGGAGTAGGACTCTCTCCTCAAAGAGAGGGGTGAGGCGAGGTAGGAGTAATCGCTCGAATACTTTCGAGACGATCGGGAGTAAGCTGATAGATCTATAGCTTGACGGGAAGACCGGGTCCTTGCCGGGTTTCAAAATGCATACCACCCTCGCCTCCTTCCAACGAAGGCATGATTTGTAAATCCGCATCAGGTGGATTACGGCAGTTCGAGGTGGGTGCTGGAGCATAGGCGCCGTGACGCCATCATGTCCAGGGGCTTTGCTGGGTTTTAGGTTTTTGAGTTGTTAGGCCACCTTTTCGGGGTGACTAAAGGAATGCGGATCTCCTCTTGGGGCGGCGGGGGCTCCTTATAGAGGTAGTCTACCGTCGCTTCCAGGAGTTCAGTAAAGTCCTTGTCCTGGGGAAGTCTGTGGGGAAGTCGGACATGTAGGCAGCAAAGAGTAACGGCGACAGCACGCTGCCTTCCGGCACTCCCGCCGCTGTGGAATGCCTGTGGAATGCCTCCCCTCCACCCTCACCCTGAAAGTGCGGTCCCGAAGGAAGCTACTAAGCAGGTGAAGGTAGGGGGGAGGAATTTCTGCGGTCTTAAGCTTGTACAAGAGTCCCTGATGCCACGTGGTGGCGAAGGCCTTTTCCACGTCCAAGAGCACCGCGACTGTTTTGAAGTTGTCCTGGAAGCCCAGGGCAGCCTTCTCAGCCAGTCGCAGCAACTGCAGGGTTGTGGAATGTCCAGTACGGAAACCAAACTGATGATCCGGGAGTAGGAGTCTCTCTTCGAAGAGAGGGGTGAGGCGAGGTAGGAGTAATCGCTCGAATACTTTCGAGACGATCGGAAGTAAGCTAATAGATCTGTAGCTTGACGGGAAGACCGGGTCCTTGCCGGGTTTCAAAATGCATACCACCCGCGCCTCCTTCCAACACGTTGGAAAGTGACGTAGGTGCAGGCATGCATTGTAAATCCGCGTCAGGTGAATTACGGCTTTTCTGGGTAGGTGCTGGAGCATAGGCGCCTTAACGCCGTCATGTCCAGGGGCTTTGTTAGGTTTTAGGTGGTTGAGTTGGGAAGCCACCTCTTTCGGGGTGACTAAAGGAATGCGGATCTCCTCATGGGGCGGCGGGGGCTCCTCATAGAGGTAGTCTACCGTCGCTTCCACGAGCTCAGTAAAGTCCTCATCCTGGGGGTCTTCACGGGGTTCGAATTGGGACTCCAGATAATCTGCGAAATCCGTGGCTTTATCCTGGGGCTCAAAAGAGAGTCTCCGTCGGGTGCCATGGATGGGATGCTGGAACTGACTTTTATCTTTCCTGAGGGATCGGATGATCCTCCAGGGTTGTTTCTCTTCCAGGTTTACTTTGCCATTGTGTGTTTCCTGGCCGCTTTGCGGTGCGCGCGAAGCAGGCGCCTTGCCCGGGATTTGAACCGCTGGTACACTGCTTGGATCCTAGAATGGTGGAAGCGCTGCCATAGCTTCCGTACGGTTGCCTTGGCTTTTAGCAACTGCCGGAGTTCGTTAGGTATGGTTCTCGGGTTAGGTTTGTCAGATGGGATGCGGTAGGTATGCGCGCGTGCCACATTCAGGATTTGTCTGGAAAAAGCCGTGGTTGCCGCTTCCAGCGCTTCGATGGAATCGATGCGAGGTCGCGGGTCCACGGTTTGGTTTAGGTTTAGGACGGCTGCGTCCCAGTCGATCTCATTTATCCAGTCTGATGTTACCAGAGCTGATACGGTCTCGGTTGTAACCACCACCAGGGTCATGGTCGGAGTCCAACTCGTTTACGCCGAGAGGTCAAAATGAAATGGTATGTTCTTGGTGATTATGATGTCAAGAACATCCGGTCTGCCGGGAGCCGGATCACAAGTAGGTCCTCTCGGTCCGTGCGCGACGAGACTGGGGTTACCGCTGATGAGGCGGTAGAGCCCGCGGCCTCGGGGGTTGTTGGTGCGGCTATGCCAGTGGGCATGTTTCGCGTTGAGATCTCCTGTGATGCATACCACTGGTTGAAGGTTCAGTAGAGTGGTGTAGTCCGCTTCGTGGAAGCGGTGGTTTAGTGGGTCATATGCAGCTATCAGCCCGCCAACGGCAAGCCGTATTGCGCAGGCCTCCAAGTGCTGTAGTGCTAGGAGTTGGACAGGAGTATGGGTTATGTGGTTCTTTATGAAGATAGCTGTACCTCCACCCTGTCGGCCGATCCAATCAGACCGATGGGTGACGTAACTAGGCAGCGAGAAGTCAGTAACAGCATCCAGATGGATTTCGCAGACCATCAGGATGTCAATTCCATAGGTTTTTACAAACGCAAGAACGCCTGGGCGTTGGCCCCGGATACCGTTCGCGTTCCAGTACGCGAGTCGCAATGGTCTCCGAAAGAATCTAGAGGCCATCACTTTGCGGAACCCGAGTACAACTGCTCCAACGTTTGGAGGAACAGGGTGTGTTTCTGGAGGGGTGGGGGAGAGTCGGGGGTAGCTGTATTGCAACTTAAAGTTGCGCAATACAGGTAGGACCTTACTTAAGACGTCACCAACGTCACCGTCAGGGCTAGGTCCTGAAGTTCATCCAGGTCCAATTGTGGGATGGCCGCAGTAAAGCCCGAGGTAGCCGCTGTAGTCGTAGGTGTGGCGGGAGCTAACGCGGGGTTACCGCTGGAGCCTACGCTGCTTGGATTGTGGCGGGGACTACCGGCGGGGTTGCCGCTGGAGGCACCGCCATCGGTACTGTGGCGGGAGCTGCTGGAGCCTCCGCCACTGGTAGGTGCTGGTGTGCCTCGGGTCTCTCATAGGTGGGAGCCTCTGATTGGCCCGGCTGGCCGGACGCCCGACGGGTCTTCTTCCTTCTCTTCTTGGACTTCTTCTTTGCTGAAGTCCGGCATGGGCCCTCTGCCGAGTGCGTCGGGGCGGCTTCCTTCGTCGATGTTGGCGGACCAGGTTGGGGGGTTGGGGTCTCCGTCGAGGACGGAGCTGGCACAGTCTCTGCAGTGACTGCGGGGGTGGGAGTTGCTGCTACCTCTGCGGTGCGCAGCGTTCCCTCAGCGCGGTTGAGTGCCGACGAAAAGGACACCCCAGGGCGCACATTAGCTGGCTCCAGGGGGCCTCCATGGCGGCTCTCAACGAGGCGCTTCCGCACCTTACAGCCTTTGTATGTGCCCACATGCGCCTCTTCACAGTTCGTTCAGTGGCGAGCTTCATAGGGTTTTGTGCTTGCGCTCGCACACACTGCTGGAGTGATTGAAACCCATGCACCTATTGCACTGCACAGTTCCTTTGCCGTGGTGTCTTTCGATACGCACGACGGTGAAGATAAGCCGACGGACAGCGTCTATCGGCTGGACTGTCTGGGCGCGTTCCTTTAGTACCACGACCAGGAATAAGGGCATAGGCAATGTCTGAGTGCCGTCGACTGTTGCCACGGAGGTAGGGGTGATATTGTACTCGTCCTGAAGGGCAGTCTTAACATCCTCAGGGGTACAGTCGGAGTCAAGGCCACGTATTATCCTACGCTCCACTTAGGGCCCTGCAGCGAGTAGCTGTAGAACGGGATTTGTTCGTCCCGTAATACAGACTTCGCTGCCTCGAAATCCCTTTCCGAGGAGGTATGGAGATGGACTTTCTTGGTTTTCCGCCGGGCCTCGAAGGGACCTCTAAGTTTCATTGCCAGCTTTCTCATTACCAGAACGTGGTTGCGGAAAGCGTCGGCAACTATTGGCGGGATTTTGCGCCCCCCTTGGGTTGGGGGTTGGTTGTTTCCCTGTGGTGGTGAGGTTTGGGAGGTGGAGGAACGGCCGTTTCTGCGGCCCCCTGCATGGACAGTTATCCACGGCCGTCAGGTTCGATGTCGGTGTCGGAGTCGGGCATGGGGATGGTGTAAGGACTGGTAGGGTCTTGACTGGTGAGGTCACTCTCAACCGCAACCAGGCGGTGAGGCGAAGATGGCTTTCGCCTGTTGCTGCCGCCAGTAGACGTCCTGCTTCGCTTGCGCGAAGGTTCAGCCGTCTCTGGGGAGGGAGTAGGTTTGCTGGTACTGGGCTGTTGCCCATCATTACTAGTCAAAGTAGGCGCGGTTGCCCTACGGCTGTCCGCAGAGGAACGGACCTCCTGTGCGAGCCATATCGGCTCGAGGTTTCAGGCCAACGGCCTTCATCCTTGGCTCTGGCCTTACGAACCCGCTGTATCAGTTGTCAGACGTCTTGTCAGGTCAATGAAAAGAAAGATGACAGTAGAAGAGGAGTGAGAAAGTATGGGGTGTTCCTGCTCTTTACGAAATGACAGCAAGCTGTCTGTGGGGGCCGCTCGCACACTGGCGGCGGAACGGCAAGCTAAAAGAGGGTCAGAGCCCACTGCGTTGCCGCTGTATATAAGCCGAACACCCGCAGGCGTCGGACCTGCAAGCTAGAAGAAGGACGAGTGCCCACTGCGTTGCCGCTGAGGGGAATGCTGCCGTGGCTCCTGCCGCTGCTGCTGCCAGGTCCGCCGGTAGGTGGTGCGCCGTAGCTGCTGCGCAGAAGAGATGTCAGCCCTCTCGAGTCTCGGGAGGGAGTGGGGTGGCCCGTCTGTAAATGGCGTGTTATTTATGGACGCTTTGTAACTGCTGTGGTTCTCAGCGTCCCATTCTAAAATGGGCGTGAAATATTGCTTAATTTTGCTCAGAAGCCTCTCTATCAGATTTGAGGTTCTTTTACGTGCCGTAAATCTACGACACGGGACCCACGGCTTTACTTCCCTTCCGAAGGAAGCCATGCTAAGGATTTTTATACCCGAAAAAATCCATCGTCCTCCGCCGGGTTTGAACCCGCGACCTTGGGTATATGAAGTCAGCATGGTAACCATTACACCACGGAGGGCGACTTTGTTGGATTCAGAGGACACCAAAGCGTCAATTTCCAGTGAAGTCTTGAATAGAATTTCTGGATGGAGTGAAATATCTTCTCTATCTACTATGTACGTAGTAGAGGAAGTAATAAAGGAACTATAGTGTTTAAACACAACATAATGTGCATTGTGGAGTAGATAGAACAAACGAGCATCATCAGAAGTAACCCTACTTATAAGCAAAAATAAATAAAATAAATAGAATTTATAGTTATACTTGGGTGGATGATTCAAAGCTGAAAGCGGATACTGAACTGTAAGTGGAAAGTACACAACAACAAAACAAGACAGAAAAATCTAACGAACTTTATAGCAATTTACAAAACCGTCTTGATAAAATAAACAGAAACAAACTTCATTATAATAGCACGAGATTACAATGCCCGAGTGGAAATAATTCAATTGGAGAAATAGTTGGTTCTTATGGAAAAGACTGAACTAATGAAACTGGCAAAAGATTGATTGATGTTTGATTATTTATTGAAAACATGTAAAAAATTATTTTATTCCAACATTAACACATCCCAAATATATTTGGAATGCAAGATGATCCCGATCGCTGATAGACTATATTGCAGTAAATAAAAACTGCATACCACTACCCAGAATACAAGAGTGTATAGGAAAGTTGCTCCTTACGATTATTATTTCGTAATGTGTAATAAATTTATACAGAACTGGATCAAGTATAAGAAGCAAATAATCCAACCAGAAGTTTTTAAAGTCCAACTAATAAAAAAAGAAAATATAAAATGCATTTATCAAACTAGATTAAGAACATGTAATCAAGTGTACAATCTTATACGGAGAAGAGGGATTGAAAGATTCTTAAAAACAGCAAATGAAGTCCTTAGTAAGGGAATAGAAGACAACGAATCCTAGTAGAAGAATAAGAATATGGAATGAGAAGACAGGAAAACGTATTAAACAAAAGAAAAATACTTATTTAAAACGTCCAGGTACTTGAAATACAAATCTGATAAGATTGAGTAGAAGCGATTATCAGCTATAGCAAAGACAGAAATAATAAAATTAAAAGAAAGCTTTGGGATTCCTATATTACCAATCTTGAATCTGGTGTACAAAGATATCAAAACATGACATAAAAAGCTTGAAAAGGAAAAGATATAGCACAATTACAAATATGTGGTCAGATGATAAGGAAGAACCTAAAGCATTTTCATCGGCAGTATACGTACGCTCAAAGGATATTGTCTTGACCTTAAAGAGCCATTAAAAGCTATTGATAACGTCCATGTTAGAAAGAAAGAAACCAGGTATAGATGTTACAACTGGAGAATTATTAGGTTTCTTTTACATTTATTGACCGAAATAGCTTTATGTTGGCAAAGCGATACAGTCCCGAAAATTATTGTATCCATTTTTTTTAAAAAGTGGTGTGTCCCATACACATGACTATCTCTTCATATTCGGCAACAGCTTATTCTTCTGTCTGCTGTATGCTGATTGAGATAACATTAGCAGAACTAGTTTTATTACTTATATACTTGTAAGTATATAGAAGGGAAATAAGGGAATACACTAGGTTAAAACGATAAGTCAGATCTTTTAAAAGCAGGTCGCTCTGTGAAACAACTGAAATTTGGTTCTCTTTGCAAGGCCAGAAATAAAACAAAAGAGAAAGGAAACGAAACATTAATTCTTGTTTGAGAAAAGCTTAAGTAATTTATAATTGAAACCAATAATATTTCTGAAATAGTTAACTCTACAAAAATGTACATGTCATGTGAATAGTGTGATTTGAGGAGTGTGAAGCAAGTTCTTGACTATCGCTTACGGTTTACCAGTTACACAAAAGTCATCCAGAATGCAGAGTCTTCAGAGGCCAGAGAACTCAACATCTACATTTCGTTTGTCATAGCAAGATCTTAAACTTGGGGTGTTTTAATAAAAGTGTTAGAGCCATTTTTAAGAAACTCAAAATTGTCGTGTACCGGTAAAGCTTTTGGTTAAAATAGCGTATATTAAAGATATTTATACTACAAATAAAAGGTATTTCTTGAATTTTTTGGGAATAGCCTCTGAAAACTTCTTCATTCAGGATGAATTTTGCTGAACTGTGGATAACTGGTAAACCGTAAGAGATAAGACAAAAACTTACCCACAAAAATTTAAATCTCGTTAAAACGAGCAATTTATATCATAACTTTTGTTCGTCGATTCCATGTTGTTATTTCAGTTGCAAAATACTTAACCAGCTTTTAAAAGATTTGGCTACCGCTTGAACATAGCGTATACCCTCATTAATGTTCTGATTACAAGAAACCAAGTAATAAAGCCATTTATACCATTTTTTTTATCTTAATTAGTATGGAGTAGATAGAAGAATAAGCTTTTTAATAAAAAGTTGTTACAGAGGTGTAGAGAAGGTCATGTGAAAGCAACATATCATTTAGCGGTTATTGTTAATTTCCATAGTTTTTAAAAATAATAGTGGTATTATAGTCATTCTTAGTGCGCGTTGCATTGCAATATGACATGTGGACTTATGTCTTGAGGTGATGCATCTGTGACATTTTACAACAATTATGAACAATTAAGTTATTTTCATATTAAAATTATATGAATTATAAACTTAAAGAAAATATATCGTTTTACGAACTTGGCACACATAAACTACCAAATAATTGAGGTTATAAATGGGAATGCACTCGTTTATTAATAGATGCTCCCAAGTTTAAACCTTATTTTCTCGAAAACTTTTTCCAGCACTTTTCCACAATGTTTCACACTATGCAATGTTTTGATAATTTGCTTAAAAACTTTATACTGTCTCTCAAAAGTAGATTAAAGGTAATGGTCATATACTTTTTCGAAACAATGCTCCAATTTTGAGAAATAAATTATCACATTTTGAAAAATGAAAAGTTTGAGAGATTATGAAATGAAATAATTTTTATTATAACAATTATAGTTAGTATAAAATATGATAAGATAGATCTAATTTTAAAGGTATTTACTGTAAAATCTGAATATTTATGTGAACATTTTAAAAATGCATCTAGTGTCTTATTTTTATTAAAACAATGCATTTAAATAATAAAACATTGTATAATTTAACCTCACAAGCTATATTTTTGACACATGGCTAAAATATAATTATTATTGTGTATAATAAATGGTAAAAATTGCAATAACATCTTAGATACTATGGATTTCTCAAATTTCAATAATACATCTCCTTAAGAATGATCAAAGAATATTGTTATATATTTTATTCTAAAACTGAAACGAGCAATGTGTAAATGTTTCATTACCCATAGACTTAACATAAAAGCAAGGCGCTCATAGCAAAATGGATGGATGGATAGATGGATGGATGGATGGATGGATGGATGGATGGATGGATGGATGGATGGATGGATGAAGTTTATTGCCAACAACTATTACAATATAGCAACGTCATAATTTAAAAGCTACCAAGCTAAATCATAAAAATCATTAACAGAGTAAAATGGATTAGCTACCAATGTATACCTCATATTTACATATATTTAGGATAACCTCTGAAGAATGTTGCGATATAGCTTGGTGTCTTACAACATCCAAGTTAAGACCGATTAAAGAATACATATTAAATGAACAATATTATATAAATATTTTACTACCCATATACTTAGAATAAAGGCACAGAGCTTATAGTGAACTAACCTCACATTTGCTTATAATTCGGATAAGCAACATTACCGAAATATCCTTGAGGTAAAGCTTTGGTTTTTGTTCCCGTTAGGGAATTATTTCCAGATCATGTTAACATTCAGTAGAAGTAATGTTAACAAAAGAGATTGCCAAAGCTCTAAGACGGGCTGTGCTGCCAAATGCCGCCCAATCTGTTACAATTCGTGTCAATATATCTTCATATGCAAAGGAAGAGCTAAGAATTTTATATTCATAGTCTCTGCATGATTAAGGATCATATAAAGAGTAGTTTTCTTGAAAACTTGGTACCAAATCTTAGGACGATGTTGAGCATAAAAATGCAGTTTGATTTATAATTTTCATTTTGTAGTTTTGCTGTTCAACGAAGAAGAAAAAAAAAAAAAAAAACATCCGTCTACTATGTTATACAAATACCTTTTTTCCTTTTAGAGTCATCAAAACAAATATTTGATATCTCCTTGGAGGAATACAATACTTCAAAATGTGTATTTCTGATGCTCAGTAAAGTACGGCTTACGACTGTTACGCATCAGATTGTCGTTGCGTCACTCAAGTACTACTCCGTGCCACCAAGCATCCCGCTGTACATAAGGCTTACAAGGAGCAAAATCGCCCAAGAGAAACCACTTCAACTTGAGCTTTGCTCGCGACCTGGAAGCCCGGCTGAGTTTTCTACTTCGAGTTATAATTAGGAAAGTATTCATTAAAGATGCTTTATATATTAAATAGGAACTGTTTGGCTTGTAACACTATAAATATATATAAATTAAAAAAAAATTGCACGCCTGAATTTCAAGGAACCAAAGTTATTAGGGATATGACGTCTATAATAGTAGCTATCAGTAAACTCCTATGACAGTGCATAAGTTATCCGATCGCATATCTAGACATTAAAATCTATAAAACATATCTTAACGTCATTGAAGAAATTTTAATAAATACTAATATTGTTAAATAGGCATTTGCATATGCTTACGATTATAACAGCCATATTGCGTGTGCGTGGATACACAACACACACATGCGAATTCTTAATGCATTAATAGTTCTTATAAAAGTAATTTTTTTCTGAAGTTAACTTATCTCAATATATGCATTTCCAGTGAAAACTTCCATTGTTCTAAATGTTAAAAATGTTTATGACATTAAATTCTGAACGCCCGCCTCTGTGGTGAGATGGTAGCGTGTCTGTCTGACATTCAACACGTACCGAATTCGAATCTCGGTTATGGTGAGTTACGCGGATGAGGCTATTTTCGGTATAATCTCTTATGCTGAGAAACGAAATTCAAGTAACTTTAAGCTCCATCGACCCCGAGCTCATTTGAGCATCATTTCACCAATTTCATTCATGGTCCTGTATGACCCACCAAGTTAAAGGACTATAAACTTAAAAACAGTTCTGAAAATCCTGAAAATCAATATTTCTATACTCGCAAAGTTGTTTTAAATATATTCTAACACAATTCTTCACTCGGCTTAAATTTAATACTTGCTTATCAGTATACATTGAATATCTCAAATACGCAATCATATAATATGCTGGCGAACTCTTTCATCTATTATAAGTGGCTTAAAAATGTTGCACTTAGCATACACTAAAAATCTGCTGTGTTATGACTTTCTCTATGTGTCACAAACCAACTCTCCTTACAAAAGCTTATTCTTCTAGCTACAGCATGTTAATCGAGATAAATATTACCAGAATCGTTCTTATTACTTGTTTCCTTGTAAGTAGAAGGGAAATAAGTGAATGCACTAGCCAAAAGCGACAGTCCAATCTTTTATAAGCCAATGGCTATATGAAACAATTGCAATTCGGTTTTCTTTGCTTGCTAGGAGTAAACAAAAGAAAGGCAAAAAGAAAGATGGACTTTACCTTTGAAGAGAGTTTAAGTAGAGCTTAAAACTGAAATCAATAACTCTGAATATTTAGAAAACGGTTATCTGTATGAACTGAGTCTCGGCTCAAATAGTTTATTCCATCGGGGCAGTAGGACGTTAGGGGAGGGACATGTGCCCAGCCGGTTGTTTTGTCCTGGCGAGTGTGAGAACGAGGGAGAGTGGGTTGTTCTGCCTGTAAAACAAAGCCTTTTGGGTGGCTATGAAAATTTGAAGTGATATTCCATGTGATCAAGATTCTCTCTCTAAAAAGGGAGGGGGGAAGCTGAGGTGAGTTGTGGCTTGTGATTCCTGATCAACATTTTAAAATTTTGCTTGATGGTTGAGTTTCCTTGTTTCCTCCGACTGGACATAGAATATTGGTTTTGAGTACTGAGCTTTCTCCTGATATTTGGGCGAAATATTTCTTTTGTTAGTGGGAAATATTTCCATGCTTTTGGCCTGAGGAATACAGCAGAATTATGGTGAAGTTATGTGAGTGGGAGTAATGTATGTCAGTTTTGTTGGGTTTACATGTTTCTACAGTAAATGGGAAAGTTTTCAGGTTTATAATTGAATGGGGCAACTAAGTTACGATCTAGCACTGAAATGTGGTGGATTGGAAAGTGGAAGTTATATTCTACGTATTCTGTCTTAATTCGAAGGTGCACGTTGCCTTTACTGTGACAGCATTATGTGATGTTTGTTATTCACATAGTCGAGTCTGCTGTAGAGCTCCAGAGGCGAAAAAGTGAACCGTGCCCCAGTGAGTGCGTAGCTATGTTAACGTCAGATGAACATTTAATGAACATTTGTAATTTGCTCGGTCTAATGTATATCTCACTTACTCACTGTCGAAGTTGAACTGAAGCCTAGACTAAGTGTTCATCGGTAAACTTTAAGGCATTTGCCCGTAGTAGAATATTGGCAATTTAAATTAAGCCTGTCTGGCTAAACACGTACTTAACTTTCACATGATTTTCAACATTCGCTTTTATAGGCTTTAAGACAATTGAACTGAAAGGCGGATTTTGTGTTAAGCTGGAAGGTTCAACCAATTTCATTCTCTCAAAATATTTGCAATTTATATTAACGGTCCCTGGCCAAGCGTGTACTTAACTTTCATATAGTTTTCATTATTCACTTTTTAAAGTTTTAAGAAAAATTAAACTAAAAGTTGGACTTTATGTTAAGCTGCAAACCTGAACCAATTTCACTGTGTTAACATTTTGGCAATTTAAGTGTGTTTGTTCTAAGCACGCATTTAACTCTCACATCGTTTTCACGACTCTTTTGGCAATTTTACCAGTGTTGATTCAAAAATACTATGTGTAACTTGAAGGCTTAAGGAAGTCACCTCCTATGGGGCTTTTCAAGACTCCACTTTCCTTTTTTTAAGCGTAAAGCGTATTTGAATGTTATTGTTTTAATTATCATTTTTAATATTGATCAGACGACGATATATATATATATATATATATATATATATATTTATGAATATTTTTTGTTAGAGAAACAGCTGATATTTTAAGCTGACTTTATCCTGGGGATATTAATCCCTATTGTTAAGCACTTTAATAAAATTACCGACATCGGGGTATAGGTGGTTCCAGTATTCCTGTTTTTCTCTTGTCTTGAGGAGTTAAATAGTGCATCCAGGAGGAGGGTACTGCTGCAGTACAAAAAAAAAATATATATATAATATAAACTGTATGTTTTAATGCAATCTACATTTTCGTATAGTACGCTTTTGTCTATCTCTAACGGTTTACCAGTCATGCAAAAGTCATTCAGAATGAAGAGGTCTCAGAGGCTATTCCCAGAAAATTCACGATATACATTTGGACTGCCATAAACATATCTTAAACATATGGCAGTTTAATACAATTCGTTAAATCCATTTTGAGAAAATCACAACTTTCGGAAAATATTCCATGTACAAGGTAGTTGGGGTGGGGGGACTTTCTTGAAAATCTTCGTGTTGCATCGTTGTAACTGAACTTAAGTTACTTTGGTAGTTTATCGACTTTTTGTTTTTGAGTTAAGCTGCCCACGAACACACACACCAGATACACGGATGTTTCCGAAAATGCTCTTTCCTTCTTCTTCTTTTTTGAATACGGGGGTCTCGAAACATATATTTCCCGTAAAACCTCCATATGGAATTTTTGGGTGACATACAAAAGCTTCAATATCCACTATGTACATTATATATATATACGTGCTAGAGCATATTAAGCATATTATTTATATTTATATTTGGTACTTACAATGTACATTCTTCATTAGAGATGATTATTGTGGTAGTTTTTCTGTAAAGTATTCTCCAGACTTAATTTATTATCGGTTTACAAACTTTGTTAAAGGTCCTTCGAATAATCTTCTACATTTGCAGATGATATTGAGAAATTTGCAAGTACTAACTAACGTAGGAAATTTTTTCAGGAAGCACTACTATTTCACGCAGAACACAAATCTTAATGTCATGAGCTCTTTAAAACACTACACAATTTTCTACTCAATTTTCTTTTATACTTAGTTAACTTTGAATCTCAGTGGGAGGTTTCTTTTGTTCTTACCCTCCCTACATAGTCCATTGTGCATATATTCGTTTACGGATTTCACCGGAAATACACGTGCGTCCCCGTATCCGAAAAAAATATTTTTAGAAAAGGGTCCGCGTGTGTCTGTGAATCCCATAACCCAAAAAGTCGTTAAAACACCAAACTTGGTATTTTAAGCTTAGTTCTCTTTCAGGGATGCAACACGAAGGTGTTTTAGGAAAATATCCCCATCATAAACTATCCTTTAAATGAAAAGAATTTCAAAAATGTTGATTTTCTCAAAAATGACTAACGATTTTGATTAAAATGCCGTACATTAAAGATATTTACACGAAAAATAAAATGTATTTCTTGAATCTTCTGTGAATGTCCTCTGAATGAATTGTGCTGAATTTTGTAAACTAGTAAATCGTGAAAGAGAGAGAGAGAGAGAGAGAGAGAGAGAGAGAGAGAGAAAATAAGTTATCAACAATAAATGTAGGTTTTGTTAAAACATAACATTTATGATAAATACATGTTTTCGTGAGATTGGCTATTTCTAAGGTACTTGCTATTGGTTTCAGTTTTAAAATAATTTTTTCATAGGGAATTTGTCAGCTCTTGGCTGCAAAGAAACGAATTTCAACCACATAGCAACCACTTCTAAAGGATTTGAATCTGTCTTTATCTGGTGTATTGCCTTATTTTCCTTCAGCTTACAAGAAACTACGTAATACAACTTCGATTAGCATGAAGTAGATAGAAGAATAAGCTTATTAATATTAATTTGTTGCAGAGAAATACCGAAAGTCATGTAAGTGGAGCACATCAGACATTTTATAGTTTAAAGTCCTTTAACCTAGTAGGTCATATCAATGAGTGAAATTATGCTCAAATAAGTTCGGTATAGAGTTTAAAGATCCTGATATTCGTCTTTTCAGGATAAGGGAAAACCCGGAAGGTAAACGTAATCCGGTTTACTTACCCTAACCGGATTCGAAACAGACCTTCTAATGTGAAGCAGACACGCCATCGCCACACTACAGAAGCGGGCACATTGAGAATTTATATAAATATTCATTCAAACGCAAATTAGATTTTTCGAGGTTTTTGTACTTTTAGCTAACATTTTAAAATGTAGCTAATTGAAGCCTTTGTAAGAACTTTATGTGTGTTTAATAATATAAAATAATAATATAAAATTGAAAATTTTATATTAAAAATACGTTTTTATATGCTCAATGCGTGGAAAAGTGATCAAATATGCAACAATGTCAGTAATGTGAAGTTAGTACTATAAAAGTTTACATACAGACTGGACGAACATGAAACATATTGCAAAAATTGTACATATTTCACATTACGAATAAGAATCGAACTAAATAAGCATTTTCAAACAAATCCAATGTTTACTCATTGTGATAGCAAACATTTTAACGCTATACAACTGCGCTTTGTTTAGTCAGGAACTTTACCTATCTTAAATTGCTTATATAAAACATCTCTACACTCTTTGAAATTATTTCGGCGCAGTTCATTAAACTCCAGCAATTAAGACATACTATATAAAGTTCTCTGCAGTCATATGCTTATGATACAGCTGGGAAACCGTTATATACCAGGTTGCCCAACAACCTGTATTTATACTCGGGCAGAAATCTCGTCGTGCGGAATCGGTTGCAGAAATCGATAGGGCAATTCCAAGCAAACTCAGGTCAGTGGGGAACTGACTCATTAACGTGAATGACCTTTGTTCTACTGCTCTGACTTATTAGCGAAATCGATGAGCGAATGACAAAAATTATAACACCACCACCACCATCTCCACCGCCACCACCACCATCACCACTACCACCAGTTATAAACTAATATCAGGAATGTTAGAAATGTATTTCTTTAAAATTATTAAGAAATAAAGAATTTGTTTTTGAAAAAATATGATCTGTTCCATTCGCATCACCAGCTGTTTCACAAAGTTTCCTTACAAAACGTTATTATTTTATTCAGTTCATGCTAATCGAGTTAATGTAGCAGAAATTACTTGATTTCTTGTAAGTAGAAGTGAAATAAAGGAATACATTAACCTAAATCAACAGTCAAATCATTTAAAAACTGGTTGCCATGTGATTGAAATTCGTTCCTTTGCATGACCAGAAGTTGACAAATTCCTGTATGGGAGAAGCTTATAAGTATTTTAAAACTGAAACCAATAACAAGGAATATCTCGGAAATGGGCAAATCCACTAAAAAGGTGCATAAGTCATAAATTGTGTGTCTTAATTAGATCTACAGTTTTGTGCAGTAAGTTTTTATCTATCTCGTACGGTTTACAGGTTATACAAAAGTTATCCAGAATGAAGAGGCCTTGGGAGGATATTCTCAGAAACTTCAAGATATACATTTCGTTTACAGGAAAATATCTTTAACATATGACATTTAAATCAAAATAATTAGAGCCATTTTTGACAAAATATGACTTTTCGAAAAATGTTCTTTGGAAAGGGTAGTTTGGGTTGAGGATTTTGCTGAAAATCTTCTGTCGAATCCTTGAAAAACACTGAAGTAAATACTAACTGTGGTATTTAACAGACTTCACGTTTTTGGTCTACGCCGCCCTCAGAAATAAACATACACTCGGACATTTTCTAAAAATGCCATTTTTTATTTGGGGCTCTCAAAACATGAATTTCCGGTAAAATCTCGGTATCAAATTTTTAGGAGGAATAGAATACTTTCTGTTTCTACTACATGTATTGTACATACGTACCAGAGAAGTTTAAAATTGGTGCTTGTTGAAACGTTTTCGTATGTAGCAATGGAAGTGTTAACAGCCATTGCTACATAATCAGCAATAACGAATTTACTTTTGGATTTAAGGGAATCTGCTTTCTATAAGAAGCAATATTTCAGAAATGACTTTCCAAAACTTCTTTATCAGTATTTTACATGATGCGTTCAATAATTAAAACAGCTCCTACGTCACGTTACGTCATTACTTTATTTATTTATTTATTTATTTTTTAGCTTAACGTCGTTTAACCTTGTTGGTCATATCGGACGATGAATGAAATTGGTGAAATGATGCGCAAATGATCTCGGGGTCCATGGAGCTTAAAGTTGCTCGATATTCGTCTTTTCAGGATAAGGGAAAACCCCGAAAAAAAAAAAAAAAAAAAAAAAACTTACCCGAGCAAGTCACCGCGAGCGAGATTCGAACTCACGACCTTTTCAATGTGAAGCAGACACGCTCATTATTGAATTTGTGTGTCTGATGGCAAAGTACGAAAAAGATAGAGGTGGATGGAACAAGGGCGGGGAAGCCTTTGCCAATTGGGCTCCCGAAGTTTCTGACCTACTTGTGTAGCAAACTGGTTTTGACGGCACGCACTCATGAAGAGGAAGCAAACAACCGTTTAGACAAGAGAAACTAAACACCCAATTCAGACTGCGATTGCCTAGATCACACCAGCACTGTGATAGCATCCTTCTTGGAGGATCCGTTTTCACCTTCTCTAGCGCATTTGTACAACGTAGATATAGTATTGTACTCCATCCAAAAATTCTATACTGAGATTTCACCAGAAGTATATGTTTTGAGACCCCTTTGAATCCAAAATGATAATAATATAGACAGCATAGCTTAAAAACGAAAAGCCCGTTAAATACCAAACTTGGTATTTAAGTTTAGTATTGCCTAAGAATGCGATATAAAGATTTTCAAGAAAATTCCAGAACACCAAACTACCCCTGACATGGAGAAAGTTTTGTTTCTCAAAATGGCTATGAGAATTATGATTAAAATACCGCATATTAAATATATTTATATACCAAGTGGCTGAATTTTCTGAAAATAGCCCCTGAAGTCCTCTTTATTCTGGATGACTTTTTCTGAATTTTGCATAACTCGTAAACCGTAGAGAAAGACAAAAACCTGCTATTCAAAATGTTGTACCTTGTTAAAACACACAATTTATGTTACATATACTTTTTTTTCGTGAAGTTGATTTATTCCTTGTTATTGGTTTCAGATTTAAAATACTTACCTGAACTTTTTAATTAGGGAATTTGTAAACTCAGGCAATGTAGAGAAGCGGACTTCAATCATATGGTAATTAGCTTTTGACTTTGACTGCCGCTTTAGCCTAGTGTAGTTTTTTCTACCTTTAAGGAACTAACTAATAAGAGCACTTCTGCTAATGTTTATTTCGATTAGCAGGAATTAGATAGAAGAATAAGTTTTTTAATATAATATTTTGTCACAGAGATAAAGAGAAAGTCATGTGAATGGTACACATCAGATTTTTGACGTACAAATTATAATTTACTTATAACACTGCACTAGCGTGTTGTTTGTATATACAAAGTAGAGAAAGTAAAAATGAACTTTTCAAGGATTGCGCTCAATGGTCCCCTAGTGTACCGTTAATGTGTGTGTGTGTGTGTGTGTGTGTGTGTGTTGTGTGGTGTACGTTACGGAGGGTATTCCACACTGCAACCGTGGGCTTATTGTACGTCAGACCCCTGGAGGAAGGATGAGATCCGAACAGGGAGAGAGCCGTCTTGGAAGGTCCCTAACAGTTCAGAAGCAGTGCTTCATCGCGACGTTGAGAGCGCCAGGAGCCGTGGCTCAGGCAGGATAGATCAGTGGTACCCAACTCTATTTTTCTCCGCGTACCCCCCCTGACACTTTTCCATTCCAACCTGTACCCCTTGGCCTAGCCCTAGAGTTTTCCCTAATTTAAATTATACATACCCATATCTAAAATAGATTATGAAATTTACAATTTATTAAATATTACCGAAAGGAGGATTATGCTATAAGTGTATAAAATAAATACAGGAACTATGCGGTAAGCACATAGACACAAAATTGTATGAAATTATATATGTTTCTGATATGTTAATGAGATGGTTGAGCTTGTTTTCTGGACACCAGCTACTCCACTCGTGGCTGAATCTTCGTTAGTGCGAGTATCAATGGTGATTTTGGATTTAAGTGATTTCTTTGTTTCGTTTTTATTGCTATCAATGCAGAGAAACCCTGCTGACACAGATAAGCTGAGGGGAATGGAAGAAGGCATGTAATGACACAGTCACTAACTTCAGTGTACTCTTTGCGGGTGTAACATCAGAAATCACAAATTGACATGTTTTCGAATTTTATTTTCAGTGAAAGTCAACGCACATTTGCAAAATACTTTCTTGTAATTTAACGGGAAGATCAGAGAAATTTATGGCGTTGGTGCAAGACGGATTTATAATTCATTCTTGTGTAATATCGTCTTTCTCAATTTCTGGGAAATGTTTTAAAAGCTGGAACCTGAGATTATGTAGGTGGAATTTGAATATTTCCAAAAGTCCATCAGCAGTACTTACTTCATTTTGTCCACTATGTTCCAAAAGAGTTGGAAAAACTGCAATATTCCCTTTTTTAACACAATCGATCCAACATAAAACTTTCCTATAAAATACCTTTATTTTCTCCTGAGCTTTAACATGTTTCTGTCAAAACCTTGGAGTTTAAGATTAAGTTCGTAAAATTTGTTGAATATATCCGTCAGATAAGCTAATTGGCAAATCCACTCTTCATCTTCAAAATGCTTCATCAAATCGGATTTCAATTTTGCAAGGAAACATTTTACCTCATTTTTCAGTTCTAAAAGACGACTCAAAACAATTCAGTGTGCGTAGCTCCCATCTCCTCACACATTTTTTTTTGAACAGACGGGAGTTCAGTGCACGTGTCTTTATTAAATTTACAACGTTTATAGTCGTGTTCAATGTTTCGTGTAAAGCAGGAGTAATTTTGCGCTACCAAATTTTTCTCTGTGCATAATGCAATATTACCAAATTATTTTGAGGTTAATTTTGCGAATACTAGCAACAAGATCGCTTTTTTTACCTATCAATGAAGCAGCACCATCCTAGCACAGACTTACACACCAGTCCCATGACAAATTTAATTCTAATCTTATAAAATTCTCAAGAATTTTAAAAATATCCTCGCCCTCCTTGTATGTTCTGGTAATGGTTTACATCCTAGAGTTTTATCAGCAATAGCACCCTTTTAGACGTCAAAATACCGTAGCTCAGCATCATCAGACAACCTACCGATTCATCGATTTGAATGCTAAATCTTTTGTCAATTTGAATATTTTCTACTATTTGGTCAACAATATCTTGAGTCTTATCATGCATTCTACGCCCTACACTTGTGTCAGAATTCGGAATTGTTTTGATTACTTTAGCAGAATCTTTGTGTAACATTTCATCTGCTAGGATCAAAGAACCAGGAATAATAAGAGATTCAACTGCGGTCTAAGGTGATTTATTTTTTGCAACTAACAACGCTCACTCATACAATATCTCCAGTACCACTTTAGTTGATTTTGTAAAACTGTGTATCACGTTTGAATTTTCTGCTTTGCACCGGAAAAATTTGACTGACTTGTCTTTACATTCCACGTGATTGGTTACCAAATGTCTGTGAAGTAGGGATGGTTTCATAAAATTATTCGATAGACTGTGCTTGCAAATAATGCGGAGGGGAAGAGGTGGATCACACATATTTGACACGAATCCATGTTTAATGTAAGATTCACTGCAATATCTGTATTTCACATTTCTCGGTTTTTTGACTTGCTCATAGATGGTTCAACTCTGACACTATTTTCACCAATGTGGAACAAGTTTTGTAGCACTTTTCACTTGCGGTGGTTCAACATTATCGACACTTTCACTTGTTTCACTGAGTTTACGTTTTCCTCTTATAAGGAATTTATCCATTATACAACAAAAATTAAAATAGAGGACTATCACAATAAAGACATTCAACAGTTCACATATATACAGACTGAGATGTGAAAATTTGAGTAAAAAAAACGAACTTGAACCTATCACGAAAATATACTGAGTATTGAACTGTCGGTAGATTAACAGTTAACTAGCGTACATTCTCAGACACTGTTACTGTTGTCGGCGTTTGAAACAAACAACACGATTATTAGCGAGCGCAGCTGTATGTTATCATTGTTGGGTAAAGATCAGATCAAATCTCTCTGGTTGTAATATTTTTCATTACTTTGTGATCATTCAGGAAACATATTATATGTACACCTAAGAAGTCCTCGCGTATCCTCGAGGGTACGCGTACGCGTACCCCAGAACATGCCTGAGGTGACCGATCACCTGAGGGCGTAGATACCAATTACGTCATCTCGCCGCCGAGAGCTGTATTTGCAGAGCACAGTCAGCTCCAAGAAATGGCTCCTCTGCTGCAGTCATCGCCGACACTTATAACACTGAAAAAGATCGGATAGGATGAAATGAAAGGACAGGGAATTTGGGGGAATGAAGAATTATTTCCAGCATTTGCGCAGTGACCCAGGGAAACCTTAGTTCTGAGAGGTCGGCCGCGGGGAACCGATCCACGATCCAAATGCCAGTCCCAGACAAAACGCCTGAGCTATCTGGCTCGGTTGCACCGTTAGTACTGCAACAACCATTAAAGATGAAGGATGTTGTGCTAGAACGTTCTTTTATCTCAGACCATACTAGCCTGTTTTATTGTACATGAAACTCTGTTACCTGGTTTTGCGAAGATTAACATTAAATAATACGTCCAAATAAATTGAAAAAAGCATGATATTTATTGAGATGAAACGATTTACAACCACTGTCGTGTTCTATTCCAACAGCCAAAGCAAAATAATGCCACGATCAATTATACCCCAACGTGCTGCAAGCGATATATTCCAGCTCAATTCTGGGTTGTAATATGAAGTGAGCAAAAACCACAGTCGGAGGTTATCTTCTCTTGATTAATGATGCTTTTCCGCAAATACGGTCCACGTGCAATAGTGACCTAGATAACATTGTCCTCCTCATTTTGACGTGGAAGCTATAATGGACCGGTCTTTCCTCCGTCTCGATCTTTTTTTTTTTTTTTTTTTTTTTTTTTTTCGGGTGTACGTCAAGACTGCACATGTGATCTTTTCCTATAGGTTTGTCCTAAAACGACGATTCGAGTTGAAACTCATTATGTCTGCTCTTTATCTCTGGATTTTAAATTTCACAAACATCTATTTTGTTACATATTCAACAATTGTATCAGACATTTCATAATGCTTTCTTCTTCTTATTCTTCTTCTTCTTCTTCTTCTTCTTCTTCAAGGGAGATGTTATCATCTGTTCCGGTCTCTATCGTCTGGGACCTGCTTCAATGTTGACTCGAAAATGGTTGTTACACTGACAACATTCTTTAGCTGTTCTACAAACTTCTTACTAAAGATTCTTCTTCTTTTTACAGTATGCTAATTGAGATGAGCATTAGGAGAATGTTCTGATTGCTTAGTTCCTTATAAGTTGAAGGGAACTACACAAATGTATTATCCTAAGGATAATAAAAACTATAAAAACTATAAATGCTATAAAAACTGTGACAATGCGATTGCCATTGATGTTCGCTTCCTTGCTTGGCCAGAAGCAAAACAAAGGAAACATGGGTGACTTCTGTCTGAAAAAAGTATGAGCATTTTTAAATTGAAACCAATATCAAGGAATAATTCGGAAACGGTTAGCTGTACATAACATAACTCCATGACACGACAGCTCACGGAGAACCTTGGCCTACCGCCCGGCCGCTGCGTCCCCCATCTCGGTCCATTACAGACGTCATGGATGGGGTACAGAATTGGAGGGTGAGACTGGTCAGCGCCTCGAGGCCCCCGGGCGGTTAATGCGGTTCTCATGACCTGGAGCCGCTACTTCTCCATCAAGTAGCTCCTCAATTGCCCCCCCAGGGACCTTACGAGGCTGAGTGCATTCCGGGCCAAGTCTCCCAGCGGTATTTGGGATCGAACCTAGGTCTCCCACTTGGTGAGCAGCTGCGCTACCACCACGCTAAGGAGACGACCGGTTAGCTGTATAACAAAAGTATAAAGGGCATAAATTGTATATTTTGACGAGATCTACATTTATTGTACAATAAGTTTCTGTCTACCTCTTACGGTTTACCAGTTATGCACAAGTCAGTGAGAATGAAGAGGATATCAGAGACTATCCCCAGAAAATTCGAGATATATATTTTATTTTTCATGTAAATATATTTAATATGCGATATTTTAGTTGAAATCGTTAACCATTTTTCAAAAATAAACTTCGAAAAATTTTCCGTGCAAACCCTAGTTTGGGGAGGGAAAAATTTCTTGAAAATCTTCATGTCACATCCTTATGAGATACTGAACTTAAATACCAAGTCTGGTTTTTAACGGGCTTTTATTTTTTGAGTTATGGTATCCACAGACACACACATAAACGGACAGACACATACACTGACCTTTTTCTAAAAATATTTATTTTGCACTCAAGGAGTCTCAAAACATATTTCCGGTAAAATCTCGGTATCGAATTTTTGGGTGGAATACAATACCATCTCTGACTTCTATGTGCGTTTTACATATGCGCTACGGAAAGTTAAAAGAATGACAGTCAATAGCCAGGATACATCAACGCTGTCGATGTGCCGGAGTTTTGTACGCAGAGGTTCTTTAACATGGTCAGTAAATGTACTCTCATGGCACATTTAAAAACTATCTGTCTGGGGCGGGTTTGAACCTGCGACTTTGAAATCAGAAAGCCAGCGTCTTATCAATTGAAAGACACAAACCGACATATTTCCGCATATGGAATTTGTGGTGGATGAAGCGGTCTCTGGGCGGAACTTTTCCTATTGCTCCGGTTTCTTTCACCATTCATACCACCAGTTATCACCTTTGATGTCATCCATTTACTTACATTTCCTATCATATACGAGGAATGATCAGAAACTCAGGTTACAAGGGCCATATTCTTAGTGTTTCGTTTTTCATAATAGAGTGCGGTAATTCTAATACGTGCGGTTGGCAATTGTGCAGAGCTTCAGCCAACTGCCACCTTTAGCGCTACTGAAAGGTAATGGCGACTCGCTTGGAAAACTGATCTCGCGAAGAAATTCACTCAGTTATTTGATTTTTGTGGGCGAAACATAAAGCAGCGGTTGACATTCGCCGACAGCTGGTAGAGGTTTTGGAGAGATTGTAATGTTCGCCAGTATGTCGCAGAATGGTGTCGAAAGTTTGCAGCCGGTAGCGTAAAGATCACCGACGAGGTTTTTAGTGGCCGACCCAATACATCTTGGAGGAGCTTATTCAGGGCAACAGGAGGATTATCTTACAACATACAGCGGTAGAACTGGGAATATCTTTTGGAAGCATTCATCATAATGTTCAGGTATTCTGCAGTGCCAGAAGTTAATTCCCGATGGGTTCCACGTAATCTGTCCAACCAACACAAGGAGAAGCGCATGGGGGCAAGCCTGAACTTTTGCAACGGTTCTCCACGAAGGGAGCAGTGTTCTTTACCGCATTGTCAAGATGACAAAACATGGATTCACCACTATACGCCAGCAGTTAGCAGTCGTCAATGGAGTGGGAACGAATAGTTCTGAGGACCAGCTGAAGAGGGTGTGAAGTAGTAATAGAATGCAAGAGAGTCCAGCTTGGATGAATTAGCGGCTTTGGCAGCTTTAACGTGAGGTACTTCTACATGTGGTCATGGATATATCAGCGCCCTTCGTGTTCTGAACATAAGTCACTTCCAAAAGTTACCATTTTCTACAGATAGATGCCGTTAGGAATGTGACAGTGAATCTCGGGTCTGCTATTTGTCACGTACGACTGTTTCTTCTTTCCCCTGCATTACATCAATGTATTTACAAACCTTTTTATACGGCGTTGCCGCGAAAACTGGTGAAATTCAGAGAAAACGCAAAGGAATGCGTGCATGCAGCTGGCAGCCTCATGACGAAGTATTTCTTAAACCATTCAGGTACCAGAGTAAAATAGCTTTCAATTATGGAAATAGATGCTCTGTTGTGCACTTCCCTCCATTACAATGAAATGCAGTGTACATACATGTGATTCCGTCGTATATCAAATGTGCCATTCGAAACTATTCTTTAACGTCCGCTTGGTAATGATCCAGTAAACGTTAGTTTTGTATTGGAGGTAGATTAAATTCTATATGGACCTGCTGACCAGCAACTGTCATCAGTTCAAATTCTGTTGCGGTAAATTTTAAATACATTTTATCACTCGGTATACAGCCAGCCTACTGGTAAGTATACCGAACCAGGTAGCTCAGACGTTTGTCTGGGACTGGCTTTCGGGAGGCAATGGGTTTGATTCCGCTTCCGACCTCTCTAAACCATGGATTTTTTTCGGGGTTTTCCCGGGTCACTCGGCGAATGCTGGAGAGATGTCTTCAATACTCCGAACTTCCTGCCTCGGCATTTCATTTACATTTCGGTCCAACTAGTCTCTTTTAGGGCTGTAACTGTCCGGAAAGGCTGTGATGGTGGCACCCTGTGGTGATGAATGTACTGTGGAAATACGGCTATTGGCGGCAGCGTGGAAATGAGCGCAGATTCCTAGCGCTCCCCGCTTCGAGATGAACTACTTGGAGTATGTGGCTCTGTCACTACGTTCCGGTTTCGACCACTCGTCAACAATTCTCATTCTATTCTCCTGGGCTCTAAGGCACAATAAGTTCATATGTGGTCGAAACTGATTGCAATTAATGTTCTTCCTACTTAATAAGGAAGATTGATAATTCAATACAATGCAATGTACAACTCTCTCCAGCACCAGCCAGCCAGCCAGCCAACTGGTTAGTGCGATAAACAGATGATTTTAATACGATGTAACCCATCAAGTTAGGAACACATCCAGGTTTGGTATGGACGAGGAAAGGTGGATCTGACCGTGACTTTGTACTGTGGCCTTAAACAAATATGATGAACAGTTGAAGGATTTATACGATGCTTTGAAAACAGGTGGACAGGATTAAGCAGTGTCGGAAGAAAATAGTGTAAGCTTTTAATAGTATACAATAAAGCGTTCGCTATTTACTTAAGTTATTAATATAAAGAAGTCTGAGTTAATCTATCTTTCTCTTCAATGGCGAGTTTTACACTGTACAAAATATATTTTTGAAATACGCGGAACTTAAACTGCGTGCAATTAGCGGGTGGCAGTTTTTATATTTTGAAAACTACATATTCACATCACCGTAATATGAGCAAACAGAAAAGGAAATATCAGAGATGCTCGAGATTCCCTACCTCAGTAACGTGTTCTTGGTTGTATACATTTCTGCATACCCTGAATTCTTCTCTTTATTTGTTTGTCAGTCTCCCTTTAACATTTCCAACGTATAATTTACTCATTGTTTTTTAAATCTGTTCTACTGCCTTAAGAGCTTCTGCTATTTTTTGTGTAACTTTTGTAAAATACGTATTATTATTATAGTACCATGTATTAAAATGATTCTGAAAACATAAATCATTTTGAAACTAAATGGTGGAATTATTTCCTTCCTTCATATAAGATTAACTAGGTTAACAATTTTGTCGCAACATTGAGTGCGTATATTGCAGCCTTTAGCCCACAGTCATGTTGGTATCGGCATTTTGGCTAAAGAGTTCTTTCCTGAGTTACGTCAAAAATGATGCAAATTGTTATGATAATTTAAAGGGTGATTTTTCTTCAAGTTAGGCAGTTTTTCTCTGGTTTTTATGTACGAATAAATGGAACAGTCGTAACAAAACCGGCTGTTGAAGTGGGAAGGGGAGGAGAGTATTCATCAGAGTAAGTGCCTGGGGCTTTCTGTTCTCCGTGCGTAACACGATTGATCTATTCACTTACTAAAACCTCTTTCCCTCTTAATACATCTTAGTCTTTTTAAGCATTAATCAGATTAAGGTTTTATTACGAATAATTTTTTACATCCGCTGCCTATTGTCACAGATCTTACATCTAGAATGATTTGAATCTATGTAAATTCAAGTTTATAAACTGTTACTAAGGTATGTAACATCTGAATGCATCACGAAAAGTTGATTCCAAATATTCATTGAGCGCGAAGACATTGAGTTATGTTAACAGGAGGATCACTTTGATTAACATGCCTTTGAAGAAAAGAAGAAAATTGCAAAGTAATGGGATGATGAGTCAAGAAGCCCACTAGAACTTAAATGAGTAAGTGCGGTTATCAAAACAAAATCTAATTGGAAAATATTTTAGGATTATCAACGACTTAAATGTTACGGCAGTATAATCGCTGTTTATCGATGACTGACGCTCCATCATAACGCTGCTGTATATACATGCAGAGCAGATATTCAGTATAATTCACGGGACATTAGATTCTTGGTCTTGGAGGAAGAACAACTATTTTAAATACGCTACGGAACAAAATAGAAGCATCACTCAAAAGTATTTCAAACTGGGCTTGACCTAATATGAGACCTGTCATAAAAACCAAAAAACGAACAAAGAAAGAACGAAAAGAAAAGCTTTGATATATCCTATTCCCAGGGCTTTCTCTAGCTGCTCTGCAAACCAATTTACAACAAAAAATTCTTCTTTCTACTTCATGCTAATCAAGATAAATATTACCAGAAAGCTCTTATTAGTTAGTTCCTTGTAGGTAGAAGAGAACCAAGGGAACACACTACGCTAAAGCGGTAGTCAAATGTTTTAGAAGCTGTTGAAATTCCGTTCTTGTATAGGAAGGAGTAAAACAAAAGAAACACGCACAACTTCCTTTTTCAGAAATGTATGCATATTTTAAATTTGAAGCTGATAAGAAGCAATATCTAGGAAATGGTTAGCCCTATAAAAATATCTATAGGACATAAACTGTGTGTTTTGTCGAAATCTAAATTATTTTATTTAGTAAGCTTCTGTCTATCTCTTAGATTAACCAGTTGTGCAAAATCTTAACCTTCATCCAGAATAAAGGTTACTCCAGAGCGGTTCAATATATACCTTTATTTGCCATGTAAATGCAATTAATTTACGGTTTTTAATCAAAATCGTAGAGACATTATTGAGACCATTTTTTTTTCATGTAAAGGGAAGTTTAGCTGGCGGAGGGTGTTCTTGAAAATCTGCACCTGAATTTCTCCAGCTGTTCCACAAACAAACGTTTCTTACAAAAGATTATTTTATGCACATCATGCTAATCGAAGTAATCATCGGAGAATTGGTCTTATTACTTTTCTTTTTTTGTAATTAGAAGGAAATAAGGGAATGCACTAGGCTAAATTGATAGTCAAAACTTTTGAACACCTGTCGCTATAATAAACAATTGAAATTCGGTTCTCTTTGCTTGCTAAAATAAACAAAAGAGAGAAAAATAAGAAAGACACATCCGTTTCAGAAAAGTTTTAACTACCTTAAAACTGAATAAATAGCACGGAATAGCCTGGAAATTATTAATCCCTACAACAAGATGTGAACGCATAAATTGTGCATTTTAAGAAGATGTACATTTTTTTCTTTAGTAAATTTTTTTATATCTCTTACGATCTACCATTTATACAAAACTTACGCAAAAGTTATCCAGAATGAAGAGGTCTTCAGAGACGATTCCCAGAATAGTCAATAATATTGTCTCGGTTTGTCTTTTGCATCAATATGACGCTATTATGTGAGTATAGTTGGAGTTGGTCGAGGGTGTAATGCTCGTGAAATTCTCTAAATTAAGCGTGTACATACCTTGCAGATCCCTTTGTTGTAGGTCATGAGCTGTCTCTTGCTCAGGGGGTAAAGAATGACAAAGGTGTGTAACTCTTTTGGTAGACTCACTTAAATTCACTAATGACTTATTTTATTGATTAACTGTTGCTGGTTTGAGGCACTAACCCAGCGAGCGACTCCCGACATAACGATCACGAACTTGATGACATAATCTTTATAAGTGCCAGTTCCACTATTACTGAGTTCTTATATTGATTATCTGTTGCTGGTTTGTGGCACTAACCCAGCGAGCGACTCCCGACATAAGGATCGCGAACTTGATGACATAATCTTTATAAGCGCCAGTTCCATTCTCACTGAGTTCTTGTATTGATTATCTGTTGCTGGTTTGAGGCACTAACCCTGCGAGCGACTCCCGACATAACGATCGCGAACTTGATGACATAATCTTTATAAGCGCCAGTTCCACTCTTACTGAGTTCTTATATTGATTATCTACTGCTGGTTTGAGGCAGTAACCCTGCGAGTGACTCCCGACATAACGATCGCGAACTTGATGACATAATCTTTATAAGCGCCAGTTCCACTCTTACTGAGTTCTTATATTGATTATCTGTTGCTGGTTTGAGGCACTAACCCAGCGAGCGGCTCCCGACATAACGATCGCGAACTTGATGACATAATCTTTATAAGCGCCAGTTCCACTCTTACTGAGTTCTTATATTGATTATCTGTTGCTGGTTTGAGGCAGTAACCCAGCGAGTGACTCCCAATATAACGATCGCGAACTTGATGACATAATCTTTATAAGTGCCAGTTCCACTCTTACTGAGTTATTATATTGATTATCTGTTGCTGGTTTGAGGCAGTAACCCTGCGAGCGACTCCCGACATAACGATCGCAAACTTGATGACATAATCTTTATAAGTGCCAGTTCCACTCTTACTGAGTTCTTATATTGATTATCTGTTGCTGGTTTGAGGCAGTAACCCAGCGAGTGACTCCCGACATAACGATCGCGAACTTGATGACATAATCTTTATAACTGCCAGTTCCACTCTTACTGAGTTCTTATATTGATTATCTGTTGCTGGTTTGAGGCAGTAACCCTGCGAGCGACTCCCGACATAACGATCGCAAACTTGATGACATAATCAGTATAAGTGCCAGTTCCACTCTTACTGAGTTCTTATATTGATTATCTGATGCTGGTTTGAGGCACTAACTCAGCGAGCGGCTCCCGACATAACGATCGCGAACTTATGACATAATTTTTATAAGCGCCAGTTCCATTCTCACTGAGTTCTTGTATTGATTATCTGTTGCTGGTTTGAGCCACTAACCCAGCGAGCCACTCCCGACATAACGATCGCGAACTTGATGACATAATCTTTATAAGCGCCAGTTCCACTCTTACTGAGTTATTATATTGATTATCTGTTGCTGGTTTGAGGCAGTAACCCTGCGAGTGACTCCCGTTATAACGATCGCGAACTTGATGACATAATCTTTATAAGCGCCAGTTCCACTCTTACTGAGTTCTTATATTGATTATTTGTTGCTGGTTTGAGGCACTAACCCAGCGAGCGGCTCCCGACATAACGATCGCGAACTTGATGACATAATCTTTATAAGTGCCAGTTCCACTCTTACGAGTTCTTATATTGATTATCTGTTGCTGGTTTGAGGCACTAACCCTGCGAGCGACTCCCGACATAACGATCGCGAACTTGATGACATAATCTTTATAAGCGCTAGTTCCACTCTTACGAGTTCTTATATTGATTATCTGTTGCTGGTTTGAGGCAGTAACCCAGCGAGCGACTCCCGACATAACGATCGCAAACTTGATGACATAATCAGTATAAGTGCCAGTTCCACTCTTACTGAGTTCTTATATTGATTATCTGTTGCTGGTTTGAGGCACTAACCCAGCGAGCGACTCCCGACATAACGATCGCAAACTTGATGACATAATCTTTATAAGTGCCAGTTCCACTCTTACTGAGTTCTTATATTGATTATCTGTTGCTGGTTTGAGGCAGTAACCCAGCGAGTGACTCCCGACATAACGATCGCGAACTTGATGACATAATCTTTATAAGCGCCAGTTCCATTCTCACTGAGTTCTTGTATTGATTATCTGTTGCTGGTTTGAGGCACTAACCCAGCGAGCGACTCCGGACATAACGATCGCGAACTTGATGACATAATCCTTATAAGTGCCAGTTCCACTCTTACTGAGTTCTTATATTGATTATCTGTTGCTGGTTTGAGGCAGTAGCCCTGCGAGTGACTCCCGACATAACGATCGCGAACTTGATGACATAATCTTTATAAGCGCCAGTTCCACTCTTACTGAGTTCTTATATTGATTATCTGTTGCTGGTTTGAGGCAGTAGCCCTGCGAGTGACTCCCGACATAACGATCGCGAACTTGATGACATAATCTTTATAAGTGCCAGTTCCACTCTTACTGAGTTCTTATATTGCGTTCACACTCACGATTACTGCGTATTTCTTACTATTCATCTTCGTCAGATTTCTTATAACAAGCTGATTTCTTACTCTGGGCGCCGCGCGATTGTGGATCCGATTTCTTATACGTTAATCATTTATATACCAAAAGAGCCTGATATTGCCCTCCTTTATGATTGGCTGTTGAAAGGCGCGTAAAGTAATGTTGCACGTGACTGTCTGGGATTTTTCTTTATTTTCCGCCCACGTGACCCTTCTCTACAAAGAGAAAGTCTCACTATCCAGATTATAGGGGAAAGAACCTTCCTTCCAACTGGGGTTGTTATTATGTCCCTAATGCTCTAAACTTCTTGTTATTTCTAACAAAGCAAGTAGCCTTGAAGAATGCAGTGCAAGCTTATACAATTAAGGTCCTGCGTCCTACTGGAGCAGATATTTCTTATATTTAATATGTACATACTAATATATACTCACACTAATATACTCTCACAATATATATGTATACGTATTATTTTGTTTTTCATAAAATATATTAAAATATGTACGATATATTAATTAAAATCAAAAAAAAAAAAAATAATCCAGATAAGTAAATAAGTACTCTTAATATGTAAAATTATTAGTCCGTAAGTGAAGCAAATATTGATATAATGTTATTGATTACACTGTTCTTAATGATCAGTACACATGTCTCACTTATATCTCTAACAGCCTATTTATCATAGGAAGATGGATGGATAGATGGACGGACAGACGGACGGGAGGAGGAAGGGATTATGTGGGTGGAGGGAGGGAGGGAGGGACGCATAGAATGAAGCGAATGCCATTGCACTGGTGTAGGTGCGAATGTTGATTGTGCATTATGAACATGTAGATTTTGAAATTGGCGCCGATGCTTAACATTTGGAAATACGGTAGTCGCCTACATACTGCTGTGCGCTAATCTCAAAACTTTGCACTTTAATAATATTGTCTTCATATTTTACGCTTGTAAAAGTAGACACACAAACGTAAACTTGTTTGGTAACAATATAACACTGAATGAAATAGGTATATTCACACAACACCTCCTGACGTTTCCTCTGTGCATCTTGATTTCCAAAATATTCATTTTGCGTTTATTTGTATTTTTATGCCACAAAAGTAGTCTGTTAGTTATTTTACGGATCTCAGCTAATAAGGCTTCGAATGAGACGTCTACCATCGCCATAGGTGCAGGCTTTCTTAACAATTTGCAAGCTACAGAATTATATTCTATAAGTTTGACCTGATAATCTAAATACCTTCATAATGATAGAATATATAGTTTGAAATAATATTTAAAAATAAATCTAGCTAAACTATTAACATAATGCACCTTTATGAATATAAAATTCCATTTAAAAGCTCCTCTTCTTGAGAAGATGAACCTTAAGGTTTAACTTTATTAGTATATGTAAGAAATATTAACTTGTAACTCTACAAGATACCTGTAACAAATACTTATAAATATGTGTGAAACATTCAATAAACCGTTTACAAATTGATTTATATATTCTGTGTAGAACCAATAAAATATTGTGCGATTTATAGGCACTTATAGTAAAATAGCTCTCTATGCAGTCTATCACACAAACGCAAAATTCAGAGCCTTATCGACCAGAGAACGCCGAACATGCGATTGAGCACCTCTCTCATCAATCACGTCAGCGTCGGTACAAGAGGATTTATAACATGAGCCGATATGGGGGGAAGAGAACCCTTTTTATCACTCACAGGCACATTAGATGCTGAACGATAATAAAAGAATACGGGATCATAACTGCGAACTGTTGGCAAACACGGTAGTTAGAATTACATACTTTCCTCATTGGCAATAACAGCCATACAAAATAATGCTTCTTATAGGTGAGAAAGAAGCTAGCTTGGTTAAGACTACTGCAGGGTTGTTGTTAAAATGCTATGCTGACATTCCTGAGAGAGTTTTCTTCAGTGTTCTCACTCAGCAAGATGTCTGATCCGGTCAATTCAGTACTACTAAGAACTCAATGTTTATTGAAACCCTTATACCCACAGCAGATCCATTTTATTAATGAAAATACATAAAATAAGAGCAAAGAAGTGTTGCTCCTCTGAGCCATAGAACACCAGAGAGATACATAGTTGAATAACCTTTCTTACTGTAACAGTAGTAGGAAGGGAAGAAAAACCATTGTTCCATTCACATGGTTTCATCTACATCTCTGTAACAAATTATTCTTAAAATGCTTATTGTTTTATCTACCTCATGCTGATCAAGATAAACCTTAGCAGAAACGCTCTTATTACTTGCTTCCTTGTAAATAGAAGGGAAATTGCTCTGCAATTGAAATTCCTTTCTCTGTATGGCCAGCAGTTGACAAATTCCCACATGATAAAATCATAACTATTTTAAAACTCAAAACAGTAACAAGGTATATCTCAGAAATGGCCAGCTGTACATGAAAAAAAAAAAGTCGTAGATGACTTAAACTGTGTGTTTTAACCAGATATGCATTTTATGTGTAGTAAGCTTTTGTCTATCTGTTACGGCTTTAAACTGTGTGTTTTAACCAGATATGCATTTTATGTGTAGTAAGCTTTTGTCTATCTGTTACGGCTTATCAGTGTAAATTCTGCAAAATGCATCCAGAATAAAGAGGTGTAGGGAAAATATGCCCAGAAAATTCAAGATATACATTTTATTTGTTATGTAAAGATCTTAATATACAATACTTTATTAAACATTTTAGAGCCATTTTTAAGAAAATCAAATTTTTCAAAAAATTATACACGTAAAGGGTAGTTTGTAATGAGGTTTTCTTTAAAAACTTCCTGTTGTATCCTTGGGAGATACTAAACTTAAATACCAAGTTTCATATTTAACGAATTTTTCATTTCTGAGCTATGCCGTACACAGGCACACACATACATACACACTGGCACTTTTCTAAAAATAACTTATTTTGGGGGGGGGGATTTAGGGCGTTTTACAACATGTGTTTCCAGGAAATTTTTAGGTGGAATGCAATATCTTCGTTATAAAATAAGCTAAAGTTATATTTAACTTTAATAATATACACGCTTATTAAACTCTATAGGTTCTTCTCGTACCTTAATAGTGTGTTTTTTTTATTAAAATATAATACAAATTTTGGGCACCAAAAATTCTTTTCAACTCTCTATACTATGTGGATGTATAACGTGTGGAGAAAATTAAAACCCTACTTGAAAGAAAAAGGCTAAATTCGCCATATTTCACGTTCGCAAGTTGTGACTTCGTCCAATGCTGTCATCTATTAGCAAGGAGTTAAACCCTCGTTATATTATCCGCATAGTGTTGAACTTGCGAACTAGAAATTCCATGATAAAGAAATCACTGTAATGGTGTTCCAATTAACACCGATATGGCGTGATGGAGCTTCAATTGATTGTAAATAGAGGAGATACTCTTATCTAATTAGAGTCAAGATTTCACCGGAAATACATATAGGCTGTTAACGCTATAGGTTCAGACATTTGTATCAGTAATTAAGAACACTTGCGAGTTTATAATTTTACTTATTAAGATTTCAAACACCTCCAAGCAGGCGTGGCACATACAAAAGATACGTGTTTATATGGCCAGAGACCGCGGGTCAGAAGGCGTAAGGGGGTTAGGGGGCCCAGCCATAACGAATCGAAACTCAGAATGCTTTCTGCAAGCCCAATATGACTTCATACTTTCTAGACCAATAGGTCACACATGAACTTTAAAAAACTAAAGCTAAAAGCACAGCCTATACGACAGGCGTTGTTCATTTCGCAGTTAAGAGCATTCAAAGCACATCAGCTATCAAGTAAGTTATGTGATTGGTTTATAGAACAACTTTTAGGAGAGAAAAGTCATTCCAAAGTGGATACACATTAAGGTAGCACTTATAATCCCTAAAGTCCTGTATTTTGGGGTACTGAAACAAAAATATTTTACATGTTACACTCACATGATTTTCTCTAGCCATTCTGCAGTAATTCTTATAAATCAAGATAAGAAACGAGAACAAAAATGTTTGTATTACTTACTTCTTTGCAAGTAGAAGGAATACAGGAAATACACTAGACAAAGCTTTTAAAAGCTGGTGCTCTGAGTTTATAATTCGTTTCTTTGCATGGTCACTAGTTTGTGCATTTTAAAACTAAAACCATGTAATAAAGGAATATCTCGGAAATGGTCAACTCCACGAAAAGAATGTATATGTCATAAATAGTAAATTTTTGTCTACCTCTTACGGTTTAACAATTATTTAAAATCCATCCAAAATGAAAAGCTGTTCCCAGAAAATTCAATATATTTTTTCCCCATATCTTTAATATAGGTACGGTATTTAATCAGAATACTTGGAGCCATTTTTGTAGAAATCAAAAGCATTACGAATTTTTTCAATCTAAGGAGAGGGTTCCTCAAAATTTTCGTGCCGCATCCTTGGAAGATAGTAAAGTTATATACCAAGTCTGCTACTATACCGCTTTTTCGTTTTTGAGTTATTGTGTTCACGGACACATACACATACACACACATACATGCGCGGATATTTTTCTATTTTTTTATTCAGGGGACCCTAAAACGTGTTTTTCGGATGAAATCTCGGTATCTAATTTTGGGTGGAATAAAATACCTTCTCTACCTACTATGCACATTGTGCAATATTTAAATATAAATTAAGTTATTATTTTAATTTGTTTAAATATTAATGGATAATTATTTTTTTAAGTTATATATAATTAATAGCTCTAATTTTTCCTAAAGGAGTTACACAAAAGCCTTTTATAATTGGTTTAGATTCAATTATGTGCTAGAGAGGATAAAAGTCCTAGTTTTGGATACAGGGCAGCCTTAAACGTGTTATTCCGGTGAAACCTCAGAATCAAATTTTCGGATGGGATCCAATACCTTCTCCACCTACTTGCACACTCGAGCTAGAGAAAGTAAAAATGCATTATTCTAAAAACGTGTTTTCTCGGTGTATCACTGTGAATTTTAAAACTGAAAAACGAAAAGTGTGATACATACCAAACTTGGTATTTAGTTCATTGTCTTTCAAAGTTGCAACGCTATGGTTTTCAAAAAAAAAAAAGGCTCTAACGATTTTTATTCAATATCATATATTTTTGACATTCTGTGACAAATATAATGTACATTTTGAATTTTCGGGAAAAGCTTTTGAAGTATTCTTCATTCTGAATAAGATTTGTATAATTGGTAAAACTTAAAGTAGTGACAAAATTTTGGCGCACGAAAAACGTAGAAGTTGTTAGAGCACACAATCTATACCAAAATATAATTTATTTTCCTGCTAATAATCTTCAATTTGTAGGTTTGAATTTTAAAATACGTCCACATTTCTGAAGAGTAAAATCACAATTCGTTTTTCTCCCAAGTAGTTGAAAAAAGAGAACGGAATTGCAAAGCTATCACATAGCAATTACGTTTGAAAGATTTTACTATCGCTTAAGACTAGTGGATTCCCTTAATCCTCCCTGTTTATAAGGAAATTTGCAATAAAACATCTGTCAACATGAACACGAAATAGATAAGACAACAATCCTTGTAAGCATAGTTTGTTGAAGACTGTTTAGAGAAAATTATGTGATGGTGCCCTACATTTTTCAGCAGAGTTTTTTTTTTAAAACACCACTGAGCATCTTGCATTGTAACCATATTTGTTCCAGTTTAACTTTTAAGATACTAATAACCTCCCTTCAAGTGGAAATTCTCTGGCTTAATTGAGTAAATTTACAGTGAAAATTAAAACATCACTATTGCGATTATGTTAGCTTTGCCATGGTTGCAAAATTTTAGAGATATACAGTTGCAGACTTTAAATGATGCTGCTGCTTCTAATGATATATTTAAGAGGGCTCAGCTACTGGGTTATTAGCGCCCTTATAAAACTAATGTCACAATTCAGAGATAAAGATAAAGCTCAATGTAAAAATAATTTATAAGTGAAATCATGGCAAAAGGCATTAACACACCTACATATTTTTCCATGGATAGCGTTGTTGCCTTATTTATTATCTGATGCTGTCACAAACAACTGATCAGTTTTGAACACATTATGTATTTTAACTGTAAGACGTGGCTAGTCAATAAATATTGTAACAAAAAATATTTTTGCTGAAAAGGTACTCTTTATTCGCTCACTACAATCTACTCTTTCATAACAATTCTGCCGTATAGCTTCTTTTCGACATTCTTTGCGGCAACGAAAAAGCTCGCTACGAAACTCCATCGAACTCGCTCACTGTTGCGATGCAAACTGAAAATGAAAACTGCACCCTAGGCCAGCCTTCATTTCTCTTTTTATATATATTGGTTACGTTAATGGAAACTTCTAGAATGAGCCGCACGTGCAAAACCACCACATAACCATGCGCGGCTTCGACCCAAAGAACCTTCCCGAAAGAGCACGTGTTCACTCACGCAGGTTTAACAATCACAGCTGCGGCATAGGGTCTCTTTCATTGACTACTCTTACCGGATTTGACAGAGTATTTACTGTCATCTTGGTAACTTAAGACTGCGCATCTTTAATAACCAGTTAATCGAAGTTATGAAAGCTTAGGCCTGAAAAGTTTTCTTTTCCGACTTCCCAAAATATTTTGAGGGTTTAGCCTCCAATTGCTGCTTAACTTCATTAATCCAATTAAATAAAAATATGTGTACATTCCATCTTCTTCTCTCATGTCCATATAAACATTTCAGGCCTTTTCTTTCATTTATTACTTGCTTCCATTTAGATAGGCGGAAATGTGGGAATATGCTAAGCTAAAGCGATAGTCAAATCTTACAAAAGCTGGTCGATTTGTGATGGGATTGACGTTCGTTTTACTTGCTTGACCAGTATAAAGAAAATTATATGACAACTTCCATTTGAGAATTCTAGTTAGTATTTTAAAATTGAAACCATAACACGGAACATCACGGAAGTTGATAACTTTAGAAAAAACAAAGCAGTTAACATAAATTTCTGTTTTAACGAAATCTACATTTTTGTGTAGTAAGATGTGTATTTTTACGCGTAACCAGCAATGCAAAATGCATCCAGAAAGAACAGAGCTTCAGAGGCTACTTCCAGAAAACACAAGGGATATATTTTATTTGTCAAATATCTTTAATTCTCTTATGTGTCATTTTAATAACAAAATTAATCATTTTTGAGAAAATCGAGAATTTGGAAAACTTACATCCTAAGGATAGTTCAGAGCGGAAGGTTTTTTTTTAAAAATCTTCGTTTCGTATCTCAGAAAGATCCTAAATTTAAATAAAGTTTGCAATTTAATCAAGTATTTTTATTCAGGGGTTCTCAAAATATATATTTCAGTGAAACCTCGATATCAAATTTATGGGTGGAATGCAATACCTTTTCTGCCAATTTACATGGAGAAGAAAGTGAAAAGAACATTTTTAAAGCTCTGTAGCCATTCATCCAAGTACTGATCAAAACTGCATAGCGCATTCAAGGAAAATAATAAACTGGTAGCTGTTGTATACACTCGGATAACCACCAAAGGTCCTGATTTATTCTTTTACAAGTTTTCAGAAAACAGCTATTTTATGTCAGGAGTCGCCGACAGTGAGAACGTGCAGTTACTGCAAGATTGCATAGCAACAAATGCACCTCATATGCGAGGTCCGCTTACAGCTTTCATACCCTACATTAATGTTTAATGAAGGGAGCATTGCATTTCTGCTACAGCGTGTTGGTAATGCAGTATGGTGTCTAGTACGTAAATACACCCCTAGGACGCGTTAAATATTGGAAGTCACAGCCTGGCAATGTGCCACATTTTCGATAACGAACATTTTCCCGCAAATTTTCAAAACAGATTTAGATTTTCACTTATGTGTTGCACCATGGAAATAAATATCCCTTGTAGACATACAGGTTCCAAATATTGTGGGAAAGATTTCTCCGCTTGTGATAGTATTTTATGCCCCCTTTTACCACAAATGGTACTGCAGGTAATGAAAGTGGTGATAAATGGCATGAAGATGAAGCACCGGGGAAAACCCGCCCCTGCGGAGCCTCAACCTTGCATCCTACAGTGCAACAATCACGGCAAACAACAGAGGTGACCATAACCAATTTTGGAGCTCTCGCATAAACCAAAAAATTTCGACATGATAAAATTCAAAGAATTTTAAAAATACATACAGTCAGTGTTTCGTTCTGTACTATGCTCATAGCAGGTAGAGAAGGTATTGCATTCCAACCAAAAATTCTATACTGAGATTTCACTCGAAATATGCGTTTTAAGAGATCATAAATAAAGAAAAAAAGTATTTTTAGAAAAATATCCACATGTGTTTTTCCGTGTGCCCGTTTGTCTGTGAACAGCTGAGCTCAAAATCGAAAAGTCGCTTGAATACCAAACATTGTGTTTATAGTTATTATCTTCAAAGAATATGAACAAAGTTTTTTAGAAAAATCCCTAAACTAGCCTTCCCATGAAAGAATATCAGGAATTAGCGTTTTTCTCAAAAGGGCTGAAACGTTTAACTAAATTACCACATATTGAACACATGTAGATGAGAATAGAATACCTACTTATCTTGAATAGTTGAGAAGAGCTTCTGGAACCCATATCTTTCTGGATGAACTTTACATAGCGGGTGAACCGTAAGAGAAAGACAATTTTTTAAGAATTTCGTTTTTGATATATTAGTTATTTACATTTTACAATACTTAAATTTTTCTCAAACAAGAAGTCGTCAAGCATTTTTTCCCTTCCCTTTCTTTCTATTTGCTTTTGACGATACAAAGAAAACGGAATTTCACATAGGTATTTTAAAAGATATGGGTTTAACGTAGTGCAGGAATGAGCATTGTTGACTCCGCGAGTCACGTGTGTCAAACGATCCATAGGAGCGCCCTTCAAAACTGCTGTTTGAAACATACAAGCAGCTTATGGCAATGATTTTGCCAGTGGCGGAACTCCGCTGTACGCAAATATGAGATGTATTTCTCCATTTCATATTAGTGTGTCTTCATTTAGGGAAGAATATATCCTATATACATTAGATATAGTCCCTAATACAACAATTATTACGAAATCACTTTCTGCTAACACGAGTCTTCTAAAAACAAAGAAGTCTGGACAATAAAACTATAAAATAATGAACTGAAATTATAAACAATCCGAATTACTATCAACAAAGTTGCAAGTATGTGAAACATTGCTTGAAAATAATTATAAGCTACAAATATCCTGTGTTATAAACACAGTTGTATATAAGAGTAAATTAATTTACGTGCCATACAAATGTTTTTACCAGTTTAGCAAGTGAATCCAATAACACTGAGGACCACTGCTTTAATAGATGAATTATTTAATTTATATTTTCAGCTTCGGATGTTACATCTAGCTGGAAATAGCTGGCCAATGCCAGTCCAAAAGTATTATATTTATTTATTTTAAATGCTTGCATGTTGCCTAAAAGTTTATAAGTGTCATTATTTTTATTTCTTCAATTTAATAATATATATCGAGAGGAAAAGCGTTATTGCACAAATAATGTATGAAATATTTGATTTTAATTTTCTTTTTATTTTAACGCATGGTGGCGCCGTGGCCGAGTGGTTGAACCATTCTAGTGCCATCTAGGTGGCTCGGGTTCAATTCCAAGGGCCTGAATGTGGGATTTGTGGTGAACGAAGCGGCGTTTGGGCGAGTTTTCTCTGGGCCCTCCGGTTTCCCCGCCACTCATTCCACTAATTACTCCATCACCTTTCCTATCATCCATTTCGCTCGCATTTCATATCATCAACTTCCTCATGCTCATGCCTGACTATGGGCCGACGACTTGTTCCAGGTTCTTCATTCTGTTGTTTCGTGCCATTGTCTCCCCTCGGCATCCGCTGTAAGTCCTGAGGAAGGAGCCAATCCTAGCTACGACGAGGGTAAGCCGACTACGAATTTAACGCATACCTGGTACTTTAATAGCTTCATAGCCAAGAATCGCATTACGCCACTGTTCCAAAGAAGACATGTTACGTCTCAGTACTCCCTCGTGTCCCTCCCTCCGGCGGTATTACTGTATTTTTCTTGTACCTAGAAGGAAATACATGTCATAAGTAATATTTTTGCTTTCTCTATAGGTACTATACACATAGTGTACAGAGAAGGTATTGTATTGTACTAAAAAATTCGACCCCCTGAGTACCCCTTGGATCCAAAAAAAGCATTTTTGAAGAATTTACGTATGTGTGTCTGTATAAGTCTTTGGGCAGCATAGCTCAAAAACAAAAAGTCCGTTAAATACCAAACTTGACATTTAAGTTCAGTATCTTCCAAATATGCGACACGAAGAGTTTTAGGAAAATCCCCCCACCCCCAAATACCCTTTAAAGACAAAAATTTCGAAAATTTTGATTTTCTCAAAAACGGCTCTAAGAATTTTGATTAAATCTCTTTTAATTACGGTATTTTCATGACAAATAAAATGCTTATCTTGAATTTTCTGGGAATATCCTCTAAAGACCTCTTTATTCTAGATGATTTTTCTTTAATTTTGTATAATTAGTAAACCGTAAGAGATAGACAAATACTTACTCTCATTATATCACGCAATTTATGTATTACGCCTTTTTTTTTCGTGGATTTGACGGTTTTCAGGATATTCTTTGTAGTTGGTTTCAGTTTTAAAATACTTAAAATTTTTCTCATGCAGGAACTTGTCAACACCTGGTCACTCAATTACATTTTAAAACATCTTATCAGTTTAGCCTAGCGCATATCCTTATTTTCCTTCTGTTTAATAAGGATCTAAAACTAAGTAATAAGTCCGTTTCTGCTAAAGTTTATATGGATTAGTAGATAGAAGAAAAATGTAAAGAAAGTCATCTGAATGTAAAACAATGGATTTTTTATATCTATCTTAATTAGTATGGAGCATATAGAAGAACAAGCTTTCGCAAGAATAGTTTATTGCAGAATATGTAGAGAAAGTCCTGTGAACTCAAAAATAACGATTTTTAGACCACCTGATGTACAGACATATTATCAAAGCTAGGAAGTTCGTACCGATTTCTTTATGTATAGTAAGAGCGGCCAGGGTTGGCAATACCATGCGGCGCTACTTGCGCGAGCAAAGGTCAACGTAGAGTGTATCCTGTTACTGCAAAACAGCCTATGAAACAACCACGTCGAAGGTAGGAAGGTGCTCGAATAACATCTTTTTTCTGCTCAAAAGTGAGCAAAATTAATTTGTTGTATAACTATAATAAGTTTTCTAGCAGTGCACTTATGCTTATACTTATTCAGAAATGGATCGCAGTTCTAGTAAACAAACTGTCAAACGTCGAGTAACAGAACAGCTTACAGAAGTATATTATTAATTGAAAATTTATCCAACGAGTTAACCTACAACTATCACACCGTTACAGTCCAGAGGTATGGAGCTGAACCGAATCTGTGTGGCATGTAGAACTGCCAAAACGGATCTACCAATCCACGACCATCCTACTTGAAATGAAAATGGAAAGTGTAATTGAAAAGAATTCAGGGTTCAGTCTGATGTATTGCATACAAACTGCGCCTTTAGATCCCAACAAATGCCATTTGCTTGGTGATACCGAAACGAACTGATAAGATATTTCAAATATGCCCCGATCACATCTTGCGAAGTGGAACGAATTTTTTAATCTATAATTTTTTTTTTTAATTCTTTATTTATAGTCGCCTAACTACTAGGTCTTTTAGCGATTTTTCATTTAAAAAGTGGGCTTTTACAGTATAACCTTAAATAAATAATACAATAATAATTACATCAGGATTATTAACAATAAACAAGCAACAAGATGGGATTTTAAAGGTATGAGCTATAAATAATAACATAGTCACGATTACAATAGAAGTTGTAACTATGAGAGTAAATTGTGGTAGGTTTAAACAATATAACAAAATGCGGTCAATTAATAACAATAAGTGTGAGGCAAGATAAGACTTAAACAGAATGAACATTAAGTACTATAACATAATCATGGTTAAAAAACATTTGTAACAATATTATCTTATTACTCAATAGATTAATATCTTCCAATTAACAACAACAATTATAGTTTATATTAACAGTTTATGAAATTTAATTTTAATACAAGTTTGTACAAAGAGATATCTTTTAAAAATTGTAAAATTCGTGGAATCATGTTGCTTACATTGAGAGCAGTGTGGTCTTCTGGAATTTGATTCTTCAGTCTCCATCTGTGGTATAGGGTACATTTTGAGATGATGTGGATGGTAGTTAAACTTGTTTGGCATCTATCACATTTCGGAGGATGTTCTTTAGAGAGCAAGAAGGTGTGTGTGGGATTGCTGTGGCCAATTCTACCCCTGGTGATGACAATCTGATCTTCACGTTTTAAATTATTAAGAACGATTTTCTTTTCCGGGTTGGGTAAAATAACGTGAAGTCTATTGGTGGAATTGTTTGACCATTGATGGAACCATTTGGCTTTTATTTTCCTGTTTATGTATTTAATGTAATCTTGATGTGTTGTAGGTATTGAACTATTTTGAGGGGTTTAGTGGCTTCACGTGCTTCGCTATCAGCTTTCTCGTTACCATCGATTTGTTTGTGTGAAGGCACCCATGTTAGAAGTATATGTTTTCCCTTGTTTGGTGCTTTTAAGTATGTTAATATTACTTCTTGCACTATAGCATTTGCATTTGTTTTCCTTTGTATGGCTAACAGTGCACTCTGTGAATCGGTAAATATTAAAATTTTATTTGATTCTGTTTCTTCAGCAATGTAGTGAAGACTTTGCGTTACAGCAAATAATTCACACGAGAAGATGGAGTAATAGTTAGGTAGTGTGTATTGTAGGGTGTGTCCTGAAAGTACTATTGCACAACCTCTGCTTGTGTTTATTGCTGAACCATCTGTGTAAATGTTTTCGTATTCCGAGTATTTTTCGTGGATCTCCTTGAACATTTTTTGAAAGACTATGTTGTTGGTTTCAGATTTACTGTACTTAAGCATTTGTAATTAACGACTGGTGGAAGTTTCCAGGGAGCCACGTCTAGTACATCTCGTCTTACTGTTATCTGGGGAGGTTCCAGGGCATATTTTTGTAAATAACTTGCTATTCTTCCAAAGAAGGCGGGGTAACGACGTTTCTTTTGGTTATTTCTTTTAGTTTTGGGAATACAAACTTATACATGTAGGAAGTTGGGTTTGCAGCAATCTTCATAGCATAAGATAAACTTAGATATTTCCTCCTATTTTCGAGTGGTAATTTATCCGCTTCTATTTGTAGACTGTTACAGGGAATTCTTCGAAAGAGTGCTATTCTAAGACCTGTTGTTTGTATAGTATCTAACATTTTAAGAGCTGTTGGTGATGTTGAATTGTAGAGGATCGATCCGCAATCTAATTTTGATCTTAGAATTGTTCTGTAAGTTGTAAGTAGCACTTTTAGATCAGCGCCCCAGTTTTGAGCTGTCAAGGATTTCAATACAGAAAATGTCTGGATACAATAAGATTTTAGTGTTTTAAGATGGTTAATCCATGTCAGTTTACTGTCTAATGTCATTCCTAGCACTTTAACTGAATTTACCGTTTCAATCTTGTGATTATTTATGTACAGCTGAGGACCACTGGCAATTTTATTTTTGGAGAAGATAATACATTTAGTTTTCTTTATTGAAAATCTGAACCTGTATATTCAGCCCATTTTTGAAGAGATAGTAAAGTATTTTGTACGATGTACATGTTGGTTTTAGGATTTTTGCCTTTACAGAATATACTCAAGTCATCTGCAAACAAACAATCTTTGACTGGTAATTTAATACATGTTGATACGCTATTAATAATGGTTAAAATAGAGTAACACTAGGGAAGAACCTTGTGGTATGCCATTTTTTATATCTAAGTCTGGGATAATGTCATATTAGTTTTTACTTGTATTCGTCTACCATTAAGGAAGTTATGTATGAAGGCGATCATATTGCCAGTGATTTGGTTTTCTAAAAGAATCTGTACCACCTTTTCTCTGTATATTGTGTCGTAGGCTTTCTCTATATCAAGACTAACTGGAGTGCATTGTTGTGATTTGTTGAATGGGTCCACAATTTATGATTCTAGTGTTATTAGGCAGTCCATTGGGGAATGGTATTGTCGGAAACCATGTTGTATAGGAGTGAAAAACATGTGTTCCAGTGCCCAACGCAGTCTCCTATCCACAATTTTTTCTAGTAGTTTACTCAATGTGCAACCAAGGGTTATAGGACGATAGCTTTCAGGTAGAGTGGGATCATTGTTTGGTTTAGGTATAGCTATTATGTAGGATTTTTTCCAGCTTGTAGGAAATACTTGTTGTGTCCATATATAATTGAACAATTTTTGTAGTTACAATAAGCCATTGTTAGGTTGTTGCTTTAGCATCATGTAAGGGATATTATCCGTTCCTGGGGTGTAAGAGTTGTAGATAAGTAGGGTTTCTTGTATCTCAGTTATAATAATTTTTTCATTGTAGACTTGGTCATTTACTTTGGTCGCTCTTCTCAAATTTGATTTAACTTGCTTTGTAGCATACTGAAGCTTTAAAAAACCTTCTCCGTGATATCTGTCATTTGAAATGTCAGCAAAACATTTGCAAAAAATGTCGGATATATTTTTAGGGTCACTGGTTAATTTATTTGTGGTTTTATCCCATAGATAAGATATGAGTAGTTTCCTATTGTTTTCATTTAGTTTTCTTATTTTGTTCCAAATAATGCTTGGGAGAGTTTTGTGATTCATTGAGGATATAAATTCCTTTCTTTTATAACGTAACGTGCATTAGCCCTACATTTTTGGAATTGTATTTTATTTTCCATTGTTGGATTCTTCTTAAAATTTAAATAGTGAATATTTTAGTTTTTTATTGCCATCTTGCAGTTTTCATTCCACCAAGGAACTGTCTGGTTCCGTATCTTAATAGTTTTTGTTTTGGGTATGTTAATTTCTGCACTTTTAAGTATTACTTCGGTGAAGTCTTCAACGGCGTTATCAATGTTTACAGAGTTATAATCTTCGAATTGATTTAAGGAGACTACGGCAACGACTATTGATTTTTTATATTTAGGCCAGTCAGCTTGATTCATTTTCTATCTTGGGGATGTTGTAGAATATAATGAATTGTAAAGGGAAAGTGGTCACTTCCATGTAATACAGGGTTAACTGACCAATTACGGAAAAGTGCGATGCTAGTGTTAAATCAATAGTACTGAAAGATCGGTGAGCCAAGTCGAACCTTGTGGGTTGGGATGTATTAATAATAATTAGGTCATTTTCCTGTATTAATGCCTGTATTATTTTACCTCTCTGATTAGTGGATTTAGATCCGCATATTACGTTGTGGCTATTAAAGTCTTCCAAAAATAGAATGGTGGAGGAAGTTCGTTTAAGAGTAATTGAAGTTAATTCATATCTAAACTCATGCTGTTAGGTAAATATATGTTACATATGCATGTAGGATTTGACAATACAACTATCAATGCTATCGCTTCCATTGTTGTATTCAATTTAATTTCTTTGTGGGATAAATTATCTTTAATAAAAGTGATTACACCTCCACTTGCGCGACCCGCAATAACTCGGTTTTTATTAAAAGCAGAGTAATGCCTAATATTTGGAGCAAAATTGCCTTTAAAGTTAGTTTCTTGTAAACATATTATTTTAGGTCTATATTTATTGATAAGAATATTAAAATATTCTATTTTTAAACAGTATCCTTGAATATTCCATTGGAAAAGTCCACTTTCCACCATATCTAGGTAGTGATATGGGAAGGAATTTCATTGTTACATTTCTGTATATCATAAAGCAGTTTCTTTTCTATGCGAGTGAATCTAATTTTCAGCGATTTATTGTTAAGTAACGGATGGATTCTTTTAATGGTGTCTAAAAGGTCGTGTAAATCTTCTGTGTAGTTCAGTGCTACCGATACTACATCAGGTACACCTACAGTGTTTTCCAGAAAACTTTTTAATTGGTCATAGTTCAAATTACAGTTACCGGGGGAGCTCTCTATTGTTTCTTGGATTGTTGACAAACTGATCATTAATCAATGACAGTGTGTCGGTTTTCTTAGATTTTTTTGGAATATGTTTGGTTTTTAAATTCCTGTCTTGAAAAGTTGCTTCATTATTGCTTTGTAATGAATCAGATTCTTGTTCTTCATCACATTGATGTTCTGTAATTTTACTGGATGTTGACAATGGGCGTTTCAAAGCAAGGTTCTTGTGGTCTATTGACGAAGTGTTTTCTAAAGAAGGAAAATCTTCTTTAAGGTTATGTTTCGATTGTATTAGCACATCTTTGTGTTGTTCAGCAGACGTACGATTTTCATCTTTTCTTTGTGTGTTCATAATTTCTGGATCCAAACCTTCATTGGTTGCATTTTTACTTTCTCTACAAGTACTAGGTAGAGAAGGTATTGTATTCCACCCAAAAATTCGATACCGAGATTTCACCGGAAATATATGTTTTGGGTCCCCCTGAGTCCAAAAAAAGCATTTTTGGAAAAAAGGTGCGTGTGTGTGTCTGTGTGTCTGTGGAGAGCATAGCTCAAAAACGAAAAGACCGTTGAATACCAAACTTGGTATTTAGGTTTGGTATCTTCCAAGGATGCGACACGAAGATTTTCAAGAAAATCCCCCCATCCCAACTACCCTTTACATGAAATTTTTTTCAAACATTTTGATTTTCTTAAAAATGGCTATAACGATTTTGATTAAAATATGGTATATTAAAGATATTTACCTGACAAATAAAATGTATATATTGAATTTTTTTGCGAATAGCCTCTGAAGACTACTTTAATCTGGATCAATTTTACGGAATTTTGCATAACTGCTAAACCGTAAGAGATGGACAAAAACTTACCACACAAAAATGTAGAGCGCATTCAAACACACAATTTATGTTATATATATTTTTTTTCGTGGAGTTGATCGTTTTTGAGATATTCCTTGATTTTGGTTTCAGCTTTGAAAAACTTTTCTCATACAGGATTCTGACGACGGAAACTCTTAATGTGGGTGTAGCCTGTAGTTGAAATACCTGCTCTAAGGTATGATATTGAAGATTCTGGTTTTATGCCATGTTTCATTAGCTGTTCTTCTATTACATAATTTGGTATGATGGAGCATATGGATATAATAACTCTTTTGGTTTTGGTCAATAGGGATCTCATCTCTAATAAGATATTATTTACTAAGATCTTTGTGTGTTTTGAGGTTAGTTCCTCAACTAAATTCTTGTTTGCTAAATATATGCAAATTCTGGATTTGGAAATCCTTGAAACAAATCTAATGTTAGCATGGTTTACTAATTTACACATTGCAAGTAATCTTTGCATTGTAATCTTTGATTGTAATACCGTCGTGGGCTTCTATAATTAGAGCTTGTTCTTTGGTAGGTGCTGTTTGAGCTATTGCAGAATAGTTGGGTGGATTATTTATTCACTTTATTTCTCAACAACAACCGATAGGTGCGTGCCTGTCGTCATATGAGCGGTGATACTGCAAACAAATGCAGTAAGGATCGATGTGCAGCTGTTATATCGACAAGCTCGCAATGAAAATTGCCTTTGCCATACGGCAAATGGCACGGAATACAATGCAACAACAAAGTAAGTAGTGTTACCTTTATTTGTTGAGGTCCTGTAACGTTTACCTGTCAGTAGATAACTTGGAAGAATCCCAAAAATCGAAATAGACACTAAAACTGGAGCCGTATGATTCTGCGTGAAACTCACTCCGTTTTGCTTTTGTTTTTTCAACTTTTGTTTGTCAGAACGTAGAATGAGGTTTTCATTTGAAGGGCTTCAGAAGTAATACAGTTGTAGATGAATAAAGATTTAGTTTAATTCCTGTTTTCGTTTTTACCTAGTAAGAATCTGAAAATATTTAATCTGAATTAATTTTATTATTTGTATATTATTTAACATTCGATCAGTAAATATTTTCATCCATGTTATAATTGCTTGGGTGTTTTTATAATATACATATATAGAAAGCAGAGTCAGCCTTATATATGTAATAATTTGTATGTTGTACATAATCATCTATACAGGTGAGCTTTTACGAATATCTCATAGGTCATTTAAGTTCTCCGGAAACATTTCCGTTTACTTGACAACAGGTTTGTTTACCTCTTCACCCCTGCGTTCTTATCAATGAGTTGTTTAGATGCAACCTGTATAAGGAACAGCGAACGGTACGAACTTCCTAGCTCTGCATATTACACATAAACTGTTGCAGAGTTCAGCTACTGACTGCTGCAGGGGCAGCACAACTGTTGTGCACCTCATTTGTGGATAGAAAGACCCTTCAGCATCCCCAAACACGTGTTTTGCCGCTGTGCGAAACTGGAGGTTTGGATTGCGATGTCGAATCCGCGTTATTGATTGCGTTTACATGTGTGTTTACCAGACGTATTTGACTCATTAACCACAGAGTCCGCCGCCGCAGAGCAGACACCGTCACAGTTTTCTGTGTTGTGGCTGAATCCGGGAAGTGTTGTTGGGCATTCTCCGTGTATTGTACTAGTGCACGAATACTACATGCATATTATATTTAACACAATACAAGTAAAATAAAAACTGAAACCAATATTTCAGTCACCTTTCAAGTAACAGGAGGTAATTGGCACTTCCGTGTTACAGATCGAGCTGATTTATACTTTCTCTACACGTACTATGTATATGGCGTATAGAAAAGGTATTGCATTCCATCCAAAAATTCGATACCGAGATTTCCCAGGAAATACAAGTCCCTGTATAAAAAAATCTGATATGTTACAATCACATGACTTTTACTACATCTCTGTAAGAATTATTTTTAGAAAGCACATTTTTCTATCTACATCATGATAATCAAGATAAACATTAACAGAAACTGTCCTTATTACTTGATTCCTTGTAAGTAGAAGGGAAAAAATATGTGCTCCATTCACATGGTGTCGTTTCGCTGTTCGGCAAACAAAAGATTAATCTGATATCTACATCATGCTAATTGAGATAAACCTGAGCAGAACTAGCCTTACTATTAGCTCCTTTTTAGTAGGAGGGGAAATAAGAAAATAACTAACTCCATGGCACGACAGCTCACGGGGAACCTTGTCCTACCGCCCGGCCGCTGCGTCCCCTATCTCGGTCCACTACAGACGTCATGGATGGGGTGCAGTATTGGAGGGTGAGACGTGGTCAGCGCCTCGAGTCCCCCCGGCCGGTTAATGCGGTTCTCATGACCTGGAGCCGCTACTTCTCCATCAAGTAGCTCCTCAATTGACCCCCCAGGGACCCTACGAGGCTGAGTGCACCCCGGGCCAGGTCTCCCAGCGGGGTAAAAATCCCCACGCCGGTACTGGGGATCGAACCCAGGTCTCCCACTTGGTAAGCAGCAACGCTACCACCGCGCTAAGGAGACGACCGGAAATAAGAAACTGCACAGTCTAAAGTGATTGTCTCGTCCTTTAAAAGCCTTAGCTTTGTGAAACAATAGAAATTACAATATCTTTGCACCCAAAAATTCAATACTGAGATTTCAAAGCAAATACATGTTTTGGAATCCCTGGAGCCAAAAAAAAAAAAAAAATTAAAAAAAGCCCGTGTATGTCAGTCTGTATGTGTGTGTGTGTGTGGGGGGGGGGTGGCAGCATAGCTCTAAAACGAAAAGTATTTAAATACCAAATTTGATGTTTAAGTTCTGTATCTCCCAAGGATGGGATACGAAGATTTTCAAGAAAATACCCCCACACCTAACTACCCTTTATGTGCAAAAAAAAAAAAAAAAAAGGAACATTTTGATGTTTTCAACGAATTGAGTTAAAATCTCTTATATTTAAGACAAACATGACAAATAAAATGTATATTTTGAACTTTCAGGGAATAGTCTTTAAAGTCCTCTTAATTCTGGATCAATTTTATTGAATTTTGCTTAATTAGTAAATCGTAAGACATAGACAAAGGTTACTACACAAAATTAACATGGAGCACCTTAAAACACACAATTTATATCATATACATTTATTTATTTCCTGGAGTTGACCGCTTTCGAAATATTCCTTGTTATTAGTTTTCAATTTTAAAGTACCTACTTAAACTTTTCTCATATGGGACCTTTCCAACTCCTGGCCACGCTTAGAAACGGATTTCAATCCCATAGCAACCATATTTTAAAACATGACTGTCGGTTTAGCCTAGTATATTCCCTTATTTCTCTTCTATTTATAAGGAACTACGTAATAGTGTTTGTCTCAATTAGAATGAACAATAATTTCTTACAGGATGTAGCGAAAGTCACGTGAATGGAACAAATCAGATTTTTTATAATGAGACTAGATACAAAATAAAAATGCCCGTTTCTGGTCTTTGTCTCCCATTCACCCTAATTTGAGGCGGAAACAAATACCTACAATTAGGCTGTTTCACCAATAATATTTAATTATTTACATTCATTGGTGTCTAAAAAGTATTAAATTAAACAACTAACAAAAATCAAATGTGTCCGATTCACATGACTTTTTCTACCGCTCTGTAATAATTTATTCCTTCTATCTACTTTATGTTAATCAAGATAAACATCAGCAGAAATGGTCTTATCACTAGAGCTTTGTCCAGGATCACGAAATTGTCGGATTGAGGTTGCGTACACCCAGAGTATAGCTACGACGTGATGGAGTGCAACCCGTTTCGAAACGTTTTGCACTACCTAGCATTGCTCACTCCTTGGTCTCGTTCAGTTTCTGCTAGTAGTGAATCGTTTCATATCTCTTGTTTTACTTACCGCCACACAAAGAGAGCCGAATTTCAATTACATCACATAGCGACAGCTTTTAAACATTTAGCTATTGCTTCAGCCTAGCATACCCCTATTCCCCTTCAACTTACAGGAAAGCAGTTACATTTTCTGCGAACTTTTAATCTCAATTAGCATGAAGTAGATAGAAGAATAAGTTTTCGTACGAGTAACTTGTTTGCAAAATAAGTAGAAAAAGTCATGCGAATAAAACCATGAAATTATATTTTTCTATATTTTCTTTTTCATTCATTATTTCTTTAAGGTATACGTCGCTGGAGAAAAAAAATGAAACATATCTGAGAACAATTAGCTCTTCGGTATATGAAATGTTAGTTGTGAATTACATTTAGTGCGTCTTACGCGCAGATAGTTGTAGCCTCGTTGTGGGCAAAGTTAATTATCAGTACATTGCATACTAACACGCACCTGATCGTTGAGTGGAAGACCAAACTGAAGTCAGCCGTCAACATTTTCAGCTTACAAAAAGGCTTTACAATATTTTTTTTTTTCGCGAATAGAAATTCTGCGGGAGAGAAAGCCGATGCACGAGTGTTTTTGTTTTTGAGGTACTTTCATTATAAAATTTGCAGTTAAATATATGAATTAAAGTGATAATGGCAGCTTGTTGGATAGCATCGCTTTTAGTCTCTCTACTGAATATAAGTAAGAAGGGGAAGTATTGTAGGTATTATACCCAAAAATGGCTGTCAGTATTTTACCGAAAAATATCTGTTTTGAGCCACTTGAACTTTAAAAATGTATTTTAGGAAAAACCTGAACATCATTTAAAAATGAAATGGCGGATAAATATCAAAGTTGGTACCTTCCAAACAACCAACAGGAAGATTTTCAAGAAAATTCGCAACCCAAACTATTATATGGAACTGATATATAACATAAAATAATGGGCGGTAGAGTAAATGAAATGGATACCATACTAAGCACATTTAACAAGATCTGAGGTTGTACATTCCACGGACATTCCCATTGTGTTGAGTTTAAATAAACAAGGCGAGAACAATATGTTAAAGAAAAGTCTTCCAAGTTGCACTATTATCTAATAAAAATGTTATTTAATCATTTTTACTGAAACTACCAATCAATTTCGCAGACTGCTTCTTTAGAGTAGTAACGAGCAAACAACCCGGTAACAAACCAGGCTCCATCTTGCACATCCAAGCTTTCTGCCCAACTACAACCATCAGGTAGCAAGCGACCAACCTGGTAACAAACCAGGCTCCGTCTTGCACACTCAAACTTTCTGCCCAACTACAACCATCAGGTAGCAAGCGACCAATCTGGTAACAAACCAGGCTCCATCTTGCACATCCAAGCTTTCTGCCCAACTACAACCATCAGGTAGCAAGCGACCAACCTGGTAACAAACCAGGCTCCGTCTTGCACACTCAAACTTTCTGCCCAACTACAACCATCAGGTAGCAAGCGACCAATCTGGTAACAAACCAGGCTCCGTCTTGCACATCCAAGCTTTCTGCCCAACTACAACCATCAGGTAGCAAGCGACCAAGCTGGTAACAAACCAGGCTCCGTCTTGCACACTCAAGCTTTCTGCCCAACTACAACCACCAGATAGCAAGTGACCAACCTGGTAACAAACCAGGCTCCGTCTTGCACACTCAAGCTTTCTGCCCAGCTACAACCACCAGATAGCAAGTGACCAACCCGATAAGAAACCACAGTTCGTTTGTCTTGCATTTTACAATTGCATTAATGAATAAATAATGATATGCTGTACCAAACTTAACGTTGAAACGAAAGAAAAATGAAAAATAAATAACTTGAGCTTATTGGAAAGCATTCCTAGAAATCCCGAACCAGTAAGAGTGTTTAGCACCCACAGACATTTTGGTTTAAGATCCAATGAATCATTAAATGATTTCCCACATATCATCGCAATCTTTTCGTAATTCCTTTCCAGGTCTTGTTCAAGCGCTCACAGAATCCATTCTCTTGGTTCCAATGTCTTGGATGGAGCTTGCATCTGTCTCTTGGCAAAAACACCATATTAGCCACAAATTGACTGTGAAAATCATTTTAGGAATTTATATTCCTAAGTTCCAATTGCAACTATCACTGCATCCTAGATTCTAGTGAATTAAAATAATGTTTAAGTGATCCCATTTTATGAAGGATTTCCTAGCTCTGATTTATTTACACAATCTAACGAACTTAATATTATATGTAATAGCTACTCTGACGTAAGACGAAGCTGGTGGTAGCGCGACAAGAGCCGAGAGATGACTACCACTATGTGGCGTTGCCAAATATGGTATAAACTGGTATAAATAATCAGGCTGTGCAAAACTTCCAGTTATAAACTGTACCAAACCGCAGCTTTTGTAGAGATAGAGAGAGGAAAAATCTTTTAGCTTCTTTTAAGCTATCCATAGCTTTAAGCAAACCTTTATATTCAAAGACATCACACCAAACTTATGACTAATCCGGCATTAGAACACAATTCTTACTCTAATATTTCATTCAGAAGACCACGTAAAATCACCCTATAAATACTAAAATCTACATCCTTTTCACTTTCTACAGATAATGAGAAGTATAGAACATTTGGAGATGCTCCATTTCTAATATCTCATTACTGACACAGCTGACATCTACTGGAACGTATTTAACCTCAGTGGTCAGACAGGGCCTTGCTAGCTTACTTTCAGATCACATTTATAAGTTTAAACTGAACTTTAGTGATTTTGATTCAAGTTAGAAGCGAGTAATAATGATAACCACAAAGAAATTCAGAAATAGTTGAACTACTCAAGAGAAGATTGTATAAATGAACACACATCTTTCCAAACTTACATGCACATGCCTAATGAAATACCTTCAGGAACTGTATGTACTGTTATAAAATCCTAAAAAAAGTGAAGAACTGATTGGCACTCAAAAGAAAAGGTTAACAATATGAAGAAAGAAAAAAAGTAAAAGACGCACATGCGTAAGCAAATGTGAATAGAAGAGTTAAATAAGCAGCATGTTGATCAGACCTGAGATCTTCTGATCATTACATGTATACCCATCACTTCAAAGTAAATAAAATAAAATATATATTAGGGTTCTAAGAACTGTTTAGAAGCATTAAAGAATAACATCAAACATGAAACACTGAAAGTAAAGGCTCAGAAATAGCAATTAAACAATAAATAATGTCCTGTAAAAATTATATAAATGCAGAAACGGATTCTGAAAATAGTTGTTTCATTTACATTCATTTCCGTAGTCATTTTTCTACAATTTCAGAGGCCCAACATTGTCATGTTTACATGTGCAGCTAAGCCTTTGTGCGATAAAGAAGTTGCCGAATACAACGGGGTCATTGAAAGCAAACGCCGGTCAATGACGGGTGAGAAAATAGTGTGAGCGGCCTTCGTTACACACCTCTTGAACATCAGCGAAAACGGAAAGAGCATCGCGCTCTTGCAGTTAGTAGTTCGTGATGTTATACAAGAGACCGGAAACGTTGTTAACTCACTTCCACTTCAGTAACAGAGCTTTTATTTTTGAGAGAATAAAATCCCGTATCAATGTTCACCAATTGTTGTAATTGTGTATATGCTGTCCCGATTTAACATGAGCCGGTCCCCATGGCCACGCTCGCTAAAGCGTCTCGCTTTGGTGCTTCGTGGGCAGGGGATCGTGGGTTCGAGTCCCGCCTTGGGCATGGATGTTATATGTTTGTGCAATGTGTATATGTTTGTAAACCAGTAATCAGTAAAAACCTACGGGGGGAAATGTAAATAGGGATACAGTACCGGAGTCCTGATCAGACTCCGTTAATATATAAAAAAAAAAAAAAAAAACATGAGAGACGAGATTCACTGAAGGGTAAATAAAAACATTAAGGTACAGCAACTAAACCCAAGCATGAAAGTATGCAGCGTTTCACTGTATTATGATTATTATTATTATTATTATTATTATTATTATTATTATTATTCGATAAGAAATTGAAGGAGACGCTGTGCTCCATTTGACGAAGAACAAGGTGCTGTTGCACCACCACAGCGCACCAACATTTCTAACGTCATTTTTGTCGCCAAAATGCACGAATTCCGTGAAGAATTTCTACCACACCTCCTCAGCCCCATATTTTCCTGATCTGGCTCCTACGATTTCTTCTTGTTCCAAAACTTGAAGAACTGGCTTGCGAAAACAAATTTTGCTCAAATGAAGTCATCGTCGAGGCAGACAAGCATTTTGCCACGTTTGAAAATTCCTATTTTTGGAGGGGCTAATAATGGCAGGGACGTTGTAGAAGTGTATACCGCTAAAAGGGGACTATGTTGAGAAATACATGTGTTCGAAAAAATGGCGTCCTCATTTCTAACAGGGGCACTTGACTATCCATCCCCGTATGACCATATTTTATAAATGTCAACATATATGCAAGGAATGAGAACATATATCATAATTTTTCTGTGCAGTTAACCGTTTTGGAGATATTTATTATTACTGGTTTTAAAATATACAATATTTAGACTCTTCTCAAATGGGAAGTCGTTGTTCACTATTTTCATCCTGGTCTTGCAAAGAGAGGGAAGTTTTAATTGCACCACATAGTGACCAGCCTTTAAAATTGTCACTTAGTGTGTTTCCTTATTTCCCTCCTACTAAGAGGAACCAAGCATAATATTTATCTCAGTTACCATAAAGTAGAGAGAACAAAAAAAAATTAAAGAATAGTTTGCCGCATAATAGAGAGAAATGTAAGAATCAACACATCAGCTCTATTCTTACTATATCCAAAACTCTGTAGGGTTTCATTGCAGTATTTTAATGGCACATGATTAAGGCGATTGTTCTAAACGTTATACGGAGTTCATCTTTTTTTTTCTGCATTCTTTATTAGGTGAATGTATCCATGTTGGATTTTGCGATCAGTGAAAATAGAATGTAGGAATTAATGTTGGTTGCAAATTTACTCAATCTAATTGTACAATATTTGTTATTATTATTTATTTCCTCTACTGCCTTTTGTCTTGTAATCTGCCTATTATAAATGTTTTTGCCTCATCTACTGCATCTCAAAATTACGCTCTCCATCTGTTCTCCGGTTATTCTAAGTTAAATTTAGTTTTATTTATGGACGCTCTTTAACTGCTGTGGTTCTCATCGTCCTATTCTTTACTGGGAGTGAAAGATGGTTTAATGTTGCTCAGAGACCTCTTTATCGGGCTTAAAGTATTTAACATGCCGTAAATCTACGACACGGCACCAATGATTTACTTCTCTTCCGAAAGAAAGCCATACCTAGCATTTTTATGACCGTAAAACATGCATCGCCGCCCGCTGGGTTTGAACCTTGAGAACCAGACCATGGGGGTAGACACCGGTTTTCTTATTTTTATAACTGTATTGTAGGATCTCATTTAGTTGATTTATTTGCGTATTATTTCAAAATAATTAATTTTGTTTTAACATTGGATAATCTGATTCATCTTGTATTTTATCGCTTGTTTTTTATTGAACTATTGGTGTAACACGGCCGCTTGTCTACATAGTATTTTTTTTTTTTTTTTTTTTACTTTTTCTACCACGAACAATCTACACAGTAGGTAAAGAAGGTACTGCATTACACACAAAAATGAGATTCCGAGATTTCAGCGGAATAATAAGTTTTGAGGCTCCTGATTAAAAAGAAAAGGAGTTTCAGAAAAAGTCTGTATCAATATGGCTGTCAGTGTGTGTATATGCTGATTTAAATACCAAACATTGCATTTAAGCTCAGCATCTTCTGAGGATATAACAGAAATATTTTCAGGAAAATCCGCCTACTCCAAACTGCTCCATGGAAGATTTTCTCAAAAATTTCTAAAGATTTTTATTAAAATGTGCAACCTATCACCATTTCCGCTGATACGCAAAAAGAGGGTAAACACAGATTGCTCAAGGTCGTTCTCCACTGACCGGTTTTAACTTGAAATAGCCCCGAAAAGAATTCTGCAACTCTTTTAACATACGAAGGGATATCTGCGCACGTTGGCAGTTAGTCCACTGGTACGAGGAATGTTGTACTTAGAAAAGTTGATTGTTTACTCTTTCATAAAATTAGGTAGTTCCCTTTCTGCAGCTGTTTGTGTTCTTTCTTCTAGCAGAGCTGCTTTTAACGTGTATTTCGGAGCATTAAAGAATATTCCTACAAAATTCTATATTCAATTTCGCTTTAATTACTATCAAAATAGCTACGGTTAACAAGCAAACAGAATTATTTGAAAAATTAAAGACCAGCTAGTTGCGCAATGTTTTCCTAACATGATGTTTCATATTTACTTTCTCCAGCTCGCACTATACATGTAGATAGATGGGTATTGTATTCCATCCAAAAATCGAATCTAAGATTTCACAGGAAATATATGTTTGGGGGTCCTTAATCTAAAAAAAAAAACATTTTTAGAACAAGGTCCAAGTGAATCTGTATGTATACTGTACCTGTGGACAGCATAAATCAAAAAGTCTGAGAAATACCAAACTTAGTTATTAGGTTTACTATCTGCGAAGGAAGCCTCAATCCCAAAACAACCTTTACACGCAACATTTTCGAAAATATTCATTTTCTCAAAATGATTCTGAAGATTTTAATTAAAATACCATATGATTAAAATATTTTCATTACAAATTAAATATATATCTTGAACTTTCTGGGAATAGCCTCTAAATATCTCTTCATTTCTGATGACTTTATACAACTCATAAACCGTAAACTATAGACAAACAATTGCTACAGAAAATATGTAGCTCATAAAATATGCAATTAATGTCGTATATAAACAATTTTACTGTAGGGTTAACAGTTTCCGAGATATTACTTAGTATTGATTTCAATTTTAAACTACTTTTCTCAAACGGGAAGTCAAATTTCGTTATATCTTCTTTGTTTTACTCCCGGAAATGCAAAAGAGAATAAATTTTAATTGTTTCACATATCATTAGGTTTTAAAAGATTTGACTATCGGTTTAGCTCGGTGTATTCACATTTTCCTCTTCTACTTATAAGGAACAAGCATAAATACTATTTCATCTCATATTTGTCTCAATTAGCATGATGTATATAAAATAATGATCTGTAAGCAAAGTTTGTTTGTGAAACAATGCTAGAGAAAGTCATGTGAACGGAACACAACAGAGGGCTTTCACTGTTTACGCAGTTTTCTCTTGTTAACAAAAGCTTATTCATAGGCTGGTATTCACATTATAATATTGAGCGAGTTCCATTAATTAATAATTTCTAGCATTTTCCCGATAAATCTATGGCTGGAATTAAACATTCATGCCGGAACAATAAAGTCCTGTTAAATTTTAACTAGAAGGCAGAAGCACAACTAAAATTTTAATTGGAACTGTGTTTCGAGCCACAGTACAGCGCTGTTGGCAGCAAATGCAGAACAACCATTTTCAATTATGAAACAAAACTATCAAACAATCTCAGCATAATGGAGACTAGCATTTTCCTTCGACTTGCATTGTTTGTTGTACAGCGTAGAACAAAAAATCTGATGTATGCCAGCCACATCACTATCTCTACTTCTCTGTAACAAATTATTGTTACAAAGCTTCTGCATGATAATCGAGATAAACATTAGCAGATTACATGCTTCCTAGTAAGTAGAAAGGAAATAAGGGGAAAAATAGGCTAAAGCGATAGTCAAATCTTTTAAAAGCTGGTTCTATGTGATTGAACTTCTTTTCTTTGTATGATTAGGAGTTGACAAGATCCCGTTTGAGAAAAGTTTAAGTATGTTAAAACTGAAAACAATAACAGGAATATTTCGGAAACGGTCAACTCCACGAAAAAAGTGTATATGACATAAATTGTGATTTAACGTGATCTACTTTTTTGTGTAGGATTTTTTTGTCTATCTATTATGGTTTATCAGTTATGGAAAGGTCATCCAGAATGAAGAGGTCTTCAGAAGCTATTCCAAGAAAATTCAAGATATACATCTTATTTGTCATGTAAATATCTTTACAATATGATATTTTAATCAAAATCCTTAGAGCCATTTTTGAAAAAATCAAAATATTCGAATTTTTTTCCAATAAAGGGTAGTTAGGGCTGGGAAGATTTTCTGAAAATGTTTGAGTCGCATTCTTGGAAAATTCTGGACCAAAACACTAAGTTTGCTATTTTACGGTTTTTCGTTTTTGAGTTATCATGTTCACAGACTCACAAACTCACACACACACACACACACACACACACACATCCACTGACCTTTTTTTAAAAAAATCAGGGGTTCAAAACATGTATTTCCAGTGAAATCTCCGTGTCGAATTATTTGGTTGAATACAATGTGTTACCTATTCACTATACACAGTACGTGTAAAGAAAGAAAAATAGCATCTAACCAAAACATTGAAGGTATTTTGACGAAAGAACTTTGAGATAAGCTGATTTTTTGTAATTTTTTAGGACCTAAGTAGAAGAGTATTTTTTTAAATGTCCACACCTCCCACCTTATGCTTCAAACCCTACCATTCTTAAATATCTAAGTTACAACCTCAGGCGCTATTCAATATCCATTGATAATTGTTATACAGTTTTATTCCTTTTTACTTTCTCTTTCTCTACTTAACCCATAGCACTTAGAAAAGGCACTGCGTATAGTTCTAATCTTTTTGCCACGTATTAAAATTCAAGATTGTGTGCTTATTTAAATACATGTTTTGCTGATTAAATTCATTATTCTAATAAAAATGAGCCACGTTGTCATTCCTCAAAATAATCACATAACAAAACCTGTTTTACAGAAAATTAATACACAAATAGGTATGTCACATCACAATTTTTATATTGACCTTAATTAGTGGAGAAAAACTATTAGTCTCCACAACTCTTGAGTTTTCACATTTCAATAATTGATTTAATTAAACCGGAGCATTATTTTGAAAAATTAATAATTATATAACCATTTTTAATGTACTTTTGTTTGTAACTACACAATTTTGGAAACAAATTATTGAATATCTCCGGCTTAAAAGGGAAATACGTTTTCCTTGTATCTCGTGGGGGTGTGATGAGACCTGGAAACAAGCAAACCGCTTTTTATTTGGGCTCTACCACTAGTGGTATCATATTATCAAGAAGCCACAGGGAGGTTAAAAGCCAAAAGAAGCTTTCATAGAATTTAAATCGTTTGTGTGGTACCCTCCGGAGAGAACTAAAAATTCTTATTTTGATCCGTCTGTTTTCACGAATTACCTCATTTATTTGTTCTACCAAACGACCAGTGACAACAGAAGGCTACACGCCCACCGTTAAAAGATTTTACATTCGCTTTAGCCTAATGTACTTCCTTATTTCCCTTGTGTTTACAAGGCAGCAAGTAATACGAGTGAGTTTCATTTGTCTGCACTGCCACATTTAAAATCGTTTCAACCAATACTCTCACTTTATTTTAACGTACTTAGCTATATAATTTAACACGAAGTACGTCACTTTATCTCCTTGCCCTATTTCCTCCAACATCAAAACATGTAAAAAACCATCACATTTATCTTTATAACACAATACAAATATAACGTAGTTATAACCTAGAATTACCTCTCTCGTAGTATCTGATTTCGAGTATGGATTCGTTTCCACCACCTTCCTGCTTCCTTTTAGGTTTAGGTGTGGAATAATTAAGAACCCCGATACCTATGACTACCTCCTCCTCTCTTTTACAGTAGCGCTCTAACTTAACACTGATTTGTTTGTTGTGCCAATCAGATACTAATATCGAGCTTAAGGTGACATGTAGAGGAGGGGATTAGGTAAAATAATCCTCCTTTACAATATAAAATAATGTGCATGTTTAAGATGTGTTCTCATGTTTCTGAATACCCGAGACACCAAACCTCAAGAAGCAGAAAGTGGCGCATGTAACGCTAACCACTAACACTGAGGGCTGTCATTCTTGGGACATGCATCAGCCCCAATTGTTCAGCAGGAAGTGACATGGAAGCTAGTGACACGCTGCTTTTGTTTCCCTACGACGCGACGCTTTTGTTCTTTGCCACATCATAAAATGACAATGTCCGGTATTGCATGAAGACGAAAATTAAACCTTCAGAGTAAACATTTCGAAAGCCTAAAATATGTTCTAAGTACATATTAAACAAACTCCATACTCACAGCAACGGTAAATTTTGTGCTTTCATTTCAAAACCACTTTCGAGAATGAAGTTAATTTAAAATGTAGTACAATATCATACATGTTCTTTGGTTTTCTCCGCAATACGCTCTAGTCTAACAGTGAAATAAGACGTTTTTTCGTATTTTAATTAAGAATAGCTATACGTAAAGAAAAAAACGAGTCTGAATTAGTATAGTTTACCTTCAAAATCAACCATACTATAGAGCGATTTATATATAACTCACATAAATCTGTCTTTAAATATTCGGCTAAAAATTTACTTAATTAAAATGTTTAACATCAAATTAAACAGGGTGTTCGGGAATTGCTATTCCTTGTAATAATGTTTGTTCTTTATTTCTTATTACTTTCTCTACACGTACTATACATAGTGTATAGTGAAGGTGTTGTAATCTACCCAAAATTCGAGATTTCACCGGAAATACACGTTTTTAGAAAATGGTCTTTGTGTGTCTGTGAGTATGATAGCTCGGATACCAAAAGTCAGTAAAATACCAAACTTGGCAGGTGTTTAAGCTTAGTATCTTCCAAGGACATGACACGAAGCTTTTGAGAAATATCCCCTGCTTCAAACTACCCTTTGTATGGAAAACACTTCGAAAATGTTTATTTTCTCAAAAATGACTCTAACGATTTTGATTAAAATACCTTACATTAAAGATATGGCAATTAATATGGAACTTTCTGAGAGTAGCTCTAAGAACCTCTTCATTTTGCATAACTGGTAAACCGTATGCTGAAAAAATACAGATTTCGTTAAAACGCACACTTTGTGTCATACATTTTTTTCGTGAAGTTGAACATTTCCGAGATATTCTCTGTTATTGGTGCCAGATTTAAATTTTCTTAACTTAATCAAACGGGAATTTTCAGCCCCTTGCCGTGTAAAGAAGCAAATTTTGATCACATAGCAGCCATCTTCTAAAAGAAGTGACTATTGCTTTAGCCTAGTGTACCCCCTCCACTCTTTCTATTTCAAGAAAGTAGTATTAAGCATGAAGTAAACTGTTGAACAATAATTCGTTACAGAGATGTAGAGAAAGTCATGTGAATGGAATACATAAGATTTTTGAATTTCTGTTGGCAATTGATTTCGACATTATGTTGTACTCACTGAAAATGGAGTAAATACTAAATCAACGGCTCTTCGTTGAGAAGCAATATTGGATTAGGAATCCAATTACATTTTGCGAAGGGTATACCAGGGTACTTAAGTGCTTCATGAATGGCAGGTGGATTTTCGATGGCCATACCGTGAGATATGTGATTTCACATTATCGGATAAATGGAACCATGCTTCATCTCTAAACCGTGTGATGGCAGAGTTTTGGACAATAAACACGTGATACCAACGACAATAATTTAGTCCTCTATCCTTATCTGATTCCTGCAACTGATGGGACAACCGTAACCCTATATGGCTTTAGACTTGCACTTTTCAAGATCTCTTACATGTTCAGTAATCCTACTAGGTCTCTGAGGTCTTAATCGTCTTTCGGGGTGACCTTTCCAGTTATGCCCTTACGTCAACAACAACTGGGTAACCTAGATGGACGATATTTGCTTTTTGCATTCATCGAACATCCAGTTGAGGCATCTATCCACTAAGATCTACAGATACCACTACAGATACCCTTCAAGACCGCTGAACCAGACCTCAACAGGTTCACCAGTCTCTCCAATCCTTTGCTGGTCATCTCTCGTCTATCCGAGTATAAAGAGTCTAAAAAGAAAGTAAACGAAGGGCAACTACAGCGTATATTTCAGATGAAATCTTCGCATGTAATTTTTTACTGCAATATAATAGACTTCATCCGCCAATTAGTTTGCGCTTAGATTTATTTACAGCCTCTGCCCTTCAATCAATTTTTGCAGATATTGACTGTCTCACATTATCAGAAATTTGGTTATTTCCTGTCAGTATCACCCTATATGATTTTAATCCTTCATTTGAGGCGGTCAAAGTTCGCAACGCATGCTTTTCTTTCCATTCCTCCGTACTCCTGGAGATTGTGTTTGCCTAAGTTTTCTTCTCCTCACAATTTGAGAAGGTTCTCGCATCACTTTCATCAACAACATTTACTCTCTCTATGATGTATAAATAATATACATCCATAGTAGTTAGAGAAGGTATTGTACGAGGGTCGACTAATAAGACCCGGGCCTCTCAATGAAAACAGCATTAAAAATACTTTTTTTTTTTTGCTTTATTTCTCAACATAGTCTCCAGAATGCCTAATACATTTGTCATGCATCTCTGCAGTGCGATTTATGAAGGAACGCAAAATACTTCCACGTTGCTGTGAAATCTTCGTCCTCCAAGAAATTTTTTGAGTGTTCGGGAACAGATGGTAGTCACTGGGTGCTATATCTGGTAAATACGGTGGATGTTTAAGCAATTCGAACTTTAATTCGTACATTTTTCCCATTGCAATGACTGAACGATGGGACGGATTGTCGTGATGAAACAATTTTTTTTTTTTTTTTTTTTTGGCAAATGAGGTCTGTTTCTTTTTACCTCTTGCGTAGTAGTCACCAGTGATACTTTTATCCTTTTCCAAGTAATCAATAAAAATAATTCCATGTGCATCCCAGAAAACACTCGCCATAACCTTGTTAGCAGAATAAAATATGCTTTGCCTTTTTTGGAGTTGGTTCACCTGGCACAATCCATTGTTTTGACTGTGATTTACTTTCTGGTGTGTAACGATGTATTCGAGTTTCATCCATGGTAATAAGCCGTCTCAAAAATCCACTGAGATTTTTACGGTAGACCTGCGCATTCACAAGAGAAACAGTTTTTCTTTGCAGCTATTGATCAGGTGTCAACAAACGCGGCACCCACTTACACAGACTTTGTAAAAGCCAAAAAAATTACTTAAAATATTGTATGCACGTTCTTTTGATATGTTTTCAGACTCTGCTGTCTCAAACAACTTTAATCTGCGGTATTCCAGTACTAAACGATGATTTTTTCAATGATCTCTGGAGTTGTCACTTCTACAGGGCGTCCAGAGCGAGGCTCATCACTAGTGCTCTACGACCCATTTTCAACTCTGCAATCTATTTTTAATCATTGAATATGAAGGGGCAGAGTCTTTCAATGTACTGTCCATTTCCTCCTTGATTGGCGTTAAGCCTTTCAAATGGAAGTATTTAATCACTGCTCGTTTTTGCAAATCCTCCATTTTCGTGAAAACTCTAAAGTTGGTTTGTTTAAAATGCTGCCATTCGAAAAATAAACAGGCTATTGACCTGTAACTATGGATACAAGCCAGTCTAGAGTTAACCTATACGATGCTGCCGTCTAACTGGCCTAGTGGCGTCATATCTGTTTGAGGTCCGACCGAGTATTCTACCCAAAAATTTGATACCGGGATTTCGCCCACAATTTTTGAGACTTGCTGAATAAAAAGGAGCAATTTTAGAAAAATTCTAAATGTGTATATCCACGCGCGCGAGCTCGCTTGCTCATGTGTCTGAGTGTGTGTATTTGTGTATGAACAGCGTAACTGAAAAATGAGAAGTCCGCAAAATAAAAAGCGATATTTAAGTTTTGTGTCTCCCAAGCATGCCAGACGAAGATTTTAAAGAAAATTCCCCCTCCCCTAACTTCCCATTACATAGAACATTTTTCAAAATTTTGGATTTCTTAAAATTGACTCAAACGTTTTTCATTAAAGTGTTCTATGTTTTAGATGGTTTTATTATAACTGAAAGCGTTATATTGAATTTTCTGGGAATATCCTCTGAAGTCCTCTTAATTCTGGGTGACTTTTGTGTACCTTTGGCTTAATTGTTTCAATACTTGCACTTTCCTTAACCGGGAAGTCGTCGTACATTGTATGTTGTTTTTACTTCTAGCCATCGAAAGAAAACCTAATATCAATATGATCACATGGTGATCAGCTTTTAAAATATTTGATCTGCAAAAAGATCTGCTATTGTAGAAATAGTTTGTTGCAAAATAGGTAGAAAAAAGCATATGAGTGTAACAGTAGATTTTTATAATCCGGCAACCACTAAGTCTAACACAAGCTGGTCTCTAACTAATGAGATTGGCTTTGTTTTCATGTATTGCTCCATACCCCAATAATATTTTAGTTTGCAGTATACTTTCAAAGAAAGTGGATTCGGATATTGTTTGTTCCCTGACAATATCACTAAGGCGGTTCTTAATCTTACTTTACGCACTCCGCCTATTTCTCTGACCACTCACCCAAAACTAGGCCATTCCTATGTTTCCACATGTTTCTTTGATTTTCGAATTTTATTACATTATTAGCATTTCACCACGCTAATTAGAGATTTATCGTCTGGAACACAATTTAATATTGTAGTGCATCGTCTGAAAAATTATGAGGTATTCGGCAATTCGGACCAATAATAAGAATAGGTGCAGACAGACTCTGTAATACAGTCTAGATCCAAGCTTCCAAGCTCTGGAAGGAATGCGACTAAGTTTACGTTACTAAAGAATGATACTAAGGAGCGCAGGGGAAGGTAGCTGGATGTATAACCAGTGGCATATCAAGATAATTTAATGAAGGCACAAGGAAAATAATCAGTGCAACTAAATTTTCCCACACATCCAGGTGTGATTTTCCAAATCGGCTGGACTACGGTACAAGACCGCTTAGAAGTGCTCTTCTCTGATCCTTCGGCCATCTGACGTGACGCTATACGTAGCATTTGAAACACTCATAGCCGAATGCTTGGAAGCGACAGCATCACCATTGGACGGTGTAATGTGCAAAGAACGATTATATTCTACTACACAAGCTTAACTGTCTTCCGTGCACCCCTCAAACACAAGTAGTAATTTTTGCAGTAAATAGGGAGGGTTGCCCCCACTTAAGCTCGGACGTTTTCAGTTATTGTATTCAATGTGATGCCCACAAGCTACTATGGCTATGCAGCACAACTTCCATTAAAGAAGACTGCGTCCAAGAACAGGAAGGAGAATGTTAGCCTATTTCTCCTGGCAGACTTTTCAAAGTCCATCAATTGTGGTGTGATGCCGAGAAGCAAGGCGCTGTTTCAGCAGACCAAATCCGCAGAAATCCGTTCGTGAGGCATATGCTGATTTCACAGGGGTCCATTCAAATTATGTCTTGTTGACACCTGTTCCCACAGCTTTACGGTGATAGTAATACTTGGAAGATCGAAAATTATGATGCTTTAACCATGGGGCATCCTCAGTTTACAATCGGGATCCATATCATTTCTTTGATAGTAGGCTGCATTACTCTGTGAATGTCAAGTTCCCCCAAAAGAATGTCAAGTTTCCTGCACCATGAATCCCTTGAAAACTCTCCCTTGTTTTCACGAATGAAGTTGAAGGACTCTTTTGGCTCAGGTGATGTAATAAACTGCCCAGGGTTTGTTTGTGTCATTTAGATAAACCCATGCTTCATCTATAAAGACAACCCACTGCCACTTTTTACCTGACAGGTGGTATGCATAGAGTTTTCATGCTTTGGTAAGAATTCTCTGACATGCCGCTCTTTCAAGGCAGTCTACGTGCTTTATGGAACTGTTCTAGACCCAAATTTGCTGTGTATTATTCGATAAATGTTCCATTTAGATTTTCCAATGCGGATGGAATTTAACTACCATGATCATATCGGGGCTTTTAACTTGTGAGACAACTCTTTATTATGCATAGGTTATTGACAGCAGATTAATCATTCTATATCATGAAACACATTCATATTCACTTTCGCACTCATACTTCCAGAATTTGTGGGGGATAGCGAATAATTCCTGTTAAAGAAAAATTCCCAGCCGCAGCCGAGAATCGAACCCGGGACCTGCAGGTGAGAAGTGGTAATGGTCTTTATGTTGGTCGGCCTTTTTGAGTCACTGCTGGTTGTGCCCTCTCCTTGATAGTTTTTTACATTTGAGTCTCAGATGAAAATCCATTTTTGTATAGCTGTGTTATACGGTTCACACACGACTTGTGGTAAGACTTTTTAATTTGCACCTTTCCACTATCATTGAAAGGCTGTAACCTGCATCGGAAAGCCCAACATTGAAGCCCTTACAGAGCATACCTTTTCTCAGACTGACCCAGCAGGCTGCAGTCATACACAATGAATCGCTTCCACAATAAATATAAGCGCTTTGACCAATGACAGGAGTGAGAGGGCGACCCAAAGTCGTCCGAGCTATCTCGTCAGTGGGGCTATATCTGAAACTATAGGTGTAGTGGTTGGAGAAATTTTTCTTTAGCCAGAACCATTCGCTCGTCCACAGGAGCTTGAAGTACGGTGGTGGGAGTGAGTGTTAGTGAGTTTAATAATAAAAACTATTAAAACCAGCATTACAACATCTAAGTTCAGAGATAAAATTATTATTCTCCAGTAAAAAAAGTCCCAATAAAAGAACCTTAGAAGTTAAAATAAATGTAGCAAATATGGGAAGGAGTGTATTCAATACAAAAATTCGATGTTTCACTGTCGAGGTTTCACTGGAGAAATATGTTTTGAAAGCCCCCTGGGTCCAGAAAAAAACAAACATTTTTAACAAAAAGCTCTATATGTGTTTCTATGAATGCCAGTTAAAAGCCATGTTTAGTACTCAGTTTGGGCACCTTCCAGTAACTTGACACGAAGATTTTAAAAAAAGGATCCTTCCACCCCAAATTGCTGGTATAATGATTTTTATTTCAATAAATGCATTTACTGCCATCTAACATTCTAATAAAAACTACAAAGCTTAAAAAGGATTACCATGCAACACTCACAAATTTAAATTAATAAGTTGATAATGAATGGATCAAACTGCTTTAATGCACAAATTTATTTCAAATTACTTTTCTGTGTTATCAGTTATTTTCGAGATGTACCTAAGATTGGTTTCAAATTTTCAATACACTTGTAGTTTCAGTTTCGAAGTGCAGCTAACTTTCAGTTGCCTCTCATTGAGTCTTCTGGTAATAGCTTCTCAAATCCTCTTCATTCTGGATGACTTCTTCATAACTGGTACACCGTATAAGACATACAAAATCATGCTGCACAAAAAATGTTCATCTCCTTAAAGCACACCATTTAGGATAGATACATTTCTTTGAGGGCTAAACATTTTCGAAATATTCCTTGTTATTGGTTTAAAATTTTCAATACGTATAATATTCTCAAATAGGAAGTCGTCATTCATTTTTATTTTTCATATTTTTTCTTTCTTGATCTTTTTACTCCCGGCCATCCAAAGAGAATCGGATTTTAATGTCGTCAATCACATAGCAACTGGCTCTCAAAGAACTTAAATATCGCTCTACCCTAGCGTATCCCCTTCTTTCTCTTATACCTGCAAAGAAAATGCAGTAAAACAATTTCTGTTAATGTTCATTTCGATTAGCATGAAGTAAACAAAAGATTAAGTCTTTGTGAGAATAGTTTGCTGCAGAGTTGCTAGAGAAAGTTTTCTGATTGTGATGCATCCGAGGTATATACATCTGCCTCTCACTATCACTTTTTATCTATGACAAAATGTGCAATTATTAATTTCCCTATTTACTTGAAATGCACAAAAGAACAAGCTTTTGCAAAAATAGTTCATAGAGCTTACACAAAACTGAAGTATAGTGGGTAGAGAAGGTTACTTAAGCATAACGAATCAGAGTTAATAGAAAAAGAGCCATCTGTGTGTGACGTAAGCATGTGAGTGAGAGAGAGCGAGGGAGGGATCAGCATAACACAGACATGTCCGGTAAATAGCAAACTTGACATTTACATCTTCCAAAGTTATGATAAGAAGATATTCATCTTTACGGTCACCATTTTGGCTTCTCAACCAGGGTTCCGGGTTACACTCCCGGCTGGGATAGGGAATTCTTATTTAATTTTTTTTTATAAAAAAATACAGTTCCGGAGGCTTGTCAGGACTCCGGCGCTGTATTCCTTTTTTCTTCATTTTTTCCAGTTTCCTATATTTCCTTAGTAGACCTTATTATTCTTAACGTTTTTCCTTTTACATACACATACACAAACATAGACACATTTACAAACACAGAAACACCCATGCCCAAGGCGGGACTCGAACCCACGATCCTGTGCACCACGAAGCGCCAAAGCGATTTAATTAGAATCATTCCATATCCTCCACAGGATTTGGAAATATGAACTTGAGAGTGTATGTGCATGTTTAATAATACAGGGTTATTCTAAAGGATTATCGGGATTTAAAGCCATCATAGCACATAGTGCAATTCACGTAGGAAGATAACTGTTTTATTGTGCACTGTAACTCGAGATTTTTATATACTTTGCAGATGCGCCTTTTGTCACTCTATGCACATCTAATGGATTGTCCATCTCTTCCCACAAACGCACCTGCATGTCAGTGGTAATGGTTGGGTAGGCAGCTTGGATGCGCTGACCAAGATCCAGCATAAACACCGGTAGAGGAGCAACTGATATTTAGCGTACCCAATCACGATACCCCACAGTGTTATATCCAGGTTTAAAGCACCAGATCACAATCCGTTCTACGTCTGATTCAGCATTGTGCTGGTTCTTGGTTTAAAAATCTAATGTTTTCCATTCACATGACTTTCTCTACATCTCTGTAACAAAGTATTGTTAAAAAGCTTTATTCTTCTATCTATTTCATGATAATCGATAAACATTAGTAGAAATGGTCCTTACTACTTGGTTCTTTGTAAGTAGAAGGGAAAATTTCTGATGCATCCTATTTACATTATATTCTCTAGCTGTTCGGTAAACAAACCTTTTCTTCAAAAGATAGTATTTTATCTACATTATGCTAAATAAGATAAACAAAAGCAGAATTAGTTCTTATTACTAGCTTCCTTGTAATTGGAAGGGAAATAACGGATTGCACAGGTTGAAGTGATAGTCTAGTCCTTTAAAAGCTAGTTGCTATGTGAAACAGTTCAAAGTCCAGTCTTTTGCTTGCCAGAAGTAAAAAAATGAGAAGCAAGAAGAAAGATCTCTTCCCATTTGAGAAAAGTTTAAGTGGCTTAAAATTGAAACCAATAATCGGAATATCTCGGTTAACTCTACACACACACACACACACACACACACACATATATATATAAAAATTGTGTTTTTCAATGAGATCTACATCTTCTATGTAGTACGTTTTTGTCTACCTCTTACGCATTGCCAGTTATACAAAAGTCATCCAGAATGAAGAAATCTTCAGTCTACTCCCAAAAAATTCAAGATATATAGTTAGTTTGTCATTAAAATATCTTAAACATACGGTATTTTTATCAAATCATTACAGCTATTTTTGAGAAAATCAGAATTGTCTAAAAATGTTTGGGTGGGGGAATTTTCTTGAAAATCTGCGTGGCGCATCCTTGGAAATACCAAATATAAATATCAAACTTGGTATTTAACGGTCTTTTCGTTTTTGAGCTATGCTGCCGACAGACACACACACACACACACACACACACACATACACACAGATACACACATGGACAAGTTTTTAAATTTTTTTTTTTTTTTTTGAATCAAGAAGTCTCAAAACATGTATTTCTGGCGAAATCTCACCGGATGCATTACAGCCAGTACAGCTTGACGCGGCTGTAAGTGAATGGCTTTGCTTTCACATGATTTGGTAACACACCCTATAATGTAATTTGAAGTGCATTCGGTAGTCTACTTGCTGCCTCTACTAGTCGATAAAAGTGTCCCTGATGCGATTTACTTCTGCTTCTGGCAAAGCGTCGTCCTCTGTGTAATAGGGATAAACATGCTAGCTTCTGGTTCCCAACGTCCCGGGTTCAAACCCGGCGGAGTGCGATTAATGTTTTCGAGCTTAAAAATCCTTAGCCTGGCTTACTTCGGGAGGGAAGTAAAGTCCTTGGTCCCGTATCGTAGATTTTCGTCACTTAAAAGATCATCAATCCTGATAAAGAGGCCTCTGAGCAAAATGAAGCGGTCTTTCACGCCAATATTGAATGGGACGCTAAGAACCTGATCAGTGTCCAAAAATTAAAAAAGAAAAATTAATTCTGGTTACTGAAGCCCACTGCTTTTCCCCTTACACAATCTATGTTCACAAATTGAGCGTACCATCTGCGAAGAGAGCTGTTCGAAGGAGTGTCTGTAGTAACGGACAAAAGTTGAGGATTTTCAAGAACTTTGAGAGTTTCCCTAACCATAACTGCAACGATAGTAATAATAAGTTTTCCGTTGTTTCTAAAAAAATCACTAATTCTGATAATTATTTAGCATATACCTGTATAATATCGTAAAACTAATGTTAATGAACCGTACAATTCAGTGAGAAAACACTAGCACTTGTTTCTAAAACAAAGCCCCGGACATGACCATAGAATTTAACTAACATATAAAGAAAGCGCTTTTCATAAAAGGCTCCCTCACTCCACTCAAGCAGGGTTTCTGTGTGTCACATTCGCAGAAGTGGAAGTTGAATATCACGTTTGGTGTTCATTCCAGTTTTTGTTTTTGGATTATTGTTTCGCGCACGCGCGCACAGACTTATAAAACACCTGTACAGCAGCATCCGTGTTTTTTTTCTAATGGTTATTCAAGGGACCTCAAAACGTGTATTGCCTGTAAAAACTCGATACCGAATTTTTGGGTGGATTGCAATATATTGTCGACTCATGGTGTAGCACAGAAAGTAAATATTCAGTCGATTGGTCAGTAAAAGGCATCTTATCCCGCAAACTTCCAACCAACGCTATTCCCTGAGCAATCTTCCTAGGTCAGTATTTCCACCAGCAACTGTGGTCCACTCTGCTCCCATTAACGTGTGGTCAGCTTGAAATGGCTCTCTCTTTAGTGCGGAGCTTGAGGTGATATTGGAAATTATTTTTATCCATAATAACTCATAAATTATTTACAAACTTGCTGTTAGCTGTATACACATACATATCGGTAAGAACTTCGATCGTCATATAAATTGTAATTTAACATGTGAATAACATGCAATAACATGAAAAATTATGCATAATTAAACGCATAATTGTTAAAAGAGTAATGAATACAGTAAATAAGTTTAACATAAGCAGATAACTAAGAAGTCATGTCTACCTATAACCTAGCTCAATCTTAAAAGACAGTATGGTTTAAATGGAATATCTCGAAAACGGTTAGCTCTTTATAACATAAATTGGCAAAAATTGTGTGTTTTAATGAATTTTACATTGTTCGTGTAGTAAGTTTTTGATATCTCTTAGGTTTGTACGTTATGTAAAAGTCATCCAGAGTGAAGAGGTCTTCAGAGGCTACCCCAGAAAGTTCAAGATATACATTTCGTTTGCCATAAAATTAGTTTATACATAAAGTATTTTAATAAAAATCGTTAGAACCATTTTTGAAAAAATAAAATTTCGAAAAATGTTCCATGTAAAGAATAATTGGAGGTGGGTTTTTATTTGTTGAAAATATTCATATTGCATCCTTGGAAGATACTCAACTTAGATACCAACTTTGCTATTTAGCCGACTTTCGTTTTTGAGTTTTTGACCTTTTTCAATAAATGCTTTTTTTGAATTCAGGGGGTGCCAAAACGTGTATGTCCGGTGTAATCACGGTATCACATTTTTGGTGTATTACAATACCTTCTCTATACACTATGCACATAGTACGTGTAGAGAAAGTAAAAATATATGTGATATAAATTGTGTGCCTTAACGAGAACTGCATTTTTGTACAGTAAGTTTTTGTCCATCTCTTGCAGCTTACTAGTTATGCAAAATCCAGTAAAATACATCCAGAATAATGAGGCCTTCAGAGACTATTCTCAGAATATTCAAGATATGAATTTTATTTGTCAAGTAAATGTCTTTAATATGCGTTATTTTAATCAACATAATTAGGGTCATTTTTGAGTGAACAAAATTTTTCGAAAAGTTTTCCATATTATGGGCAGTTGGGGGTGAGGGAATTTTCTTGAAAATCTTCGTTTCGCAATCTTGGAAGATACTAAATTCAAATACCAATTTTGGTAATTTACGGATTTTTTGTTTTTGAACTATCATGTTTACAGACACATAGAATATTGACATTCGGAAACCCACACAGTCTTTCCAGTGAAATCACGGTATCGAATTTTTGGGTGGAATGCAATACCTTCTTTATACATTATGTACATAATACGTGTAGAGAAAGTAATAAATGTCTTATAGTAGCATTAAATAGCAGTCCACATATTTAACTATTTGGTGTTGTATAATTCATAAAATGACAATGAATTCATAGAACGGACACAACTAAGCGCCGAAGTTCTAGGTGTTGATATAGTATACATGACAACAATGTGTCAAATAACATTTTAAGAATGAGAAGGGCTAAATAATTATCCTAATGTCTGCCATAAATCATTTAATATCAATGTTAATCATTCGTAAATTGTACAACATACGGAATGTCGATAGATATAGTCTGGGAATATTTCCGCTTCTGTTGTACTCCCTACGTAACTGTCAATATAATTGACAGTGTTCTCCATCGCTCTTCACACACATGGCTTCAAAACGAAATTCCTGAGAGGAAGGCTGCAAATTGGGTTTTCCGTGACCAGAGGGGAATTGCCGACAAACCTTAGTTGCAGTAAGTATGTTAGACGCTCTGGCTTCTCCAGGCATGGCCTGGGACACTATGAAATGTCGCTGTATCCAGCAGCTGTGTACCACAGTATAGTGTATCAGAATGTTTACAAATTGCGCCTTGCATAAGAAGCTATTGATAGCCTTGTTTCCAAAAATACAATTTGAAAATTTAAAAATTGAGATAACAGGTAACAGCATTTTCCAAATGCTGCAGTACATAGGATAGGATATGAGGACATGGGGACTCACCACCGAACCAGCGCAATTTCTGTACCTATGCCCCCAAGAGGGTGGGATAAGTAAGAGGTTACACCGGGTGGCCGGAGTCAGGAGCGACGGCACAGAAATGACAAGGTCCTTACAGATATAAGAATGAAAATCCCGATTTTTGGACACGCAGAGGGGGAACCCCACTACACATAGGTACATCCCCAAGGAGCAGTACTTATATCCGGCAACCAGCCAAAGTCGGGTACGGTGAGAAATACAGTGACACGCAACAGCATGTGACACGCGACAGCATGCACCATCGCTGATACTTCCAACCCTCAAACAGACCAATAGGCTGAAGCATAAATGGAAACATAATGAACGACATGGAGGGACAGGAAATTTGGGGGATGTAATGAACCTTCCCAGAATCTGCCTGGCGAAACGGGGAAAACCCCTAAAAATCCTTGAAGGACAAGGACGACTGGCCACGGGAATCGAACCCATGATCTCTCGAATGCGAGTCGCACACATTACCGCAGCGCCCAGTACTTCTATATAATATAGCGTATCATATTGCTGACCGCGACGTGACCAAGTGGTTAGACCACTCGACTCTCATCGATCCCAGACGGCCGCATGAGGGATTCGTGAGGGACAAAGCGGCGCAGGGGCGGGTTTTCTCCGGATTCCCCACCGTCGTATTCAGCGGTGCTCTATGTTCATTCCATGTGTCATCAGTGTCTTCAACTGCGGTGCCATATGTCGTGAAAGCGGGCGTTAAGCACTATCAAAAAAAATCCTATATTGTATGCTAAAGACACCACATTCCACTTTTGACATCAGTATTACAGCAAAGCAAATACAATTCGTTATGCGCTTGCTAGAAAGAATCATTCACATGATGTTCTGCAACAAACCATTCTTAAAAAGGTTATTTTTCTTTCCACGTCAGCTAATGCAAAAATGGAAATAATTAATAGAAGTGGTCTTACTAATTAGTTCCTTGCAAATAGATGCAAAATGAAAGCATACAATAGGCTAAAATTATATAAAATTTTCTAAAAGCTCGTCACTAAGGTATAGCCAGGAAAACGAAAGCTAACTACTGGATAACTTACCCAATAACCAGGAATACTGGTAATCGTTAACTCAAAAAAAAGTATGTGTCATAAAGTGGGTGCATGGCCAAGGGTAAAACAAAAGGAAAACGAAAGCTTAACTACTGGATAACTTATACCAATAATCAGAATACTTGAAATCGTTAACTCTACAAAAAACATGTCTGAAATATATTGTGTGCTTCAACGGGAGCTACATTGTTTTGTATTATCAGATTTTCTGCGTAGCTTACGGTTCAGCAGTTCTACAACAGGCATGCAAAGTAAAAAGGATTTTAGTGATTATTTCCAGAAAATTCAAGGTACAGTTTCATTTTACACATAAATAACTTAAAACATACGATGTTGAAGTCAAAACGTTTGAGCAATTTTTGATAAAATAAAAAATGTTAAGTTTTTAAATATGTTCTATATAGATCCTACCATCCGTCTGGGATGGTAGAGATTTTCTTGAAATCTTCGCATCTTATCCTTGACCTATAATACCAAGTTTGGTATTTCACCGACTTTTCGTTTCGCTGTTCACAGACAGACAGCTCTCCCCGACACGCGGACCTTTTACTAAAATTGTTTTAATTCAGTGTACCGCAAAACATATATTTCCGATGAACTCTCGTATAGAATTTTTAGATGAAATAGGTTTGTTTTTGGTAGTGTCTAACGCCCACTTTAACTACTTATTGCACCGCAGGGGGTGACACTGATGATACATGAATGATGATGGAGCACCGGTGGAATGCGATGGCGGGGGAAACCGGAGTACCCGGAGAAAACACACCTCAGCGCCGCTTTGTCCACCACAAATCTCACATGCGGTCGCTTGGGATAGAACCCCGGCCTTCTAGGTGAGAGGCAAGTGGTCTAATCACTCGGCCACGGCGCCTTTAGATGAAATACAATAAATTCTCGTATAGAATTTTTAGATGAAATAGGTTTTTTTTTGGTAGTGTCTAACGCCCACTTTAACTACTTATTGCACCGCAGGCGGTGACACTGATGATACACGAATAATGATGGAGCACCAGTGGAATGCGATGGCGGGGAAACCGGAGTACCCGGAGAAAATCCGCCCCAGCGCCGCTTTGTCCACCACAAATCTCACATGCGGTCGCTTGGGATAGAACCCCGGCCCTCTAGGTGAGAGGCAAGTGGTCTAATCACTTGGCCACGGTGCGGCCTTTAGATGAAATACAATACCTTCTCTACCTTCTACGTACATAGTACATATATGCTATAACAACTAAAAATATTAAACGTTTAATCCATCACTTTGAGTCGTGAGGACAAAAAAATATGACAGCATACGCAATGTTTAATACATTGGTTCACTGCTTCCAGTATTGGCCACTTTTTCTTGTAGCTGATGTTTCGATGACGTTTTGTGCAACTAAATAGCTCAACATAAGATGCACAAACATCGGTAAAACTGGAGTTACAAGACAATGCCACCAATACCGGAAGCAGAGAACCAATATGTTAGACATTGCATATGTTAAAATAAGAACTGAAGCTTTCCTGGCGACGTGTTAATTCCAAATCTTCTCGGGCTTCTAGCCAGGTAAAAACTTGGCTTGACACCAACGTTTCGAAGAAGTGCATCTTCCTCGTCTTCAGGGTGAACTGATCAGTTCACCCTGAAGACGAGGAAGATGCACTTCTTCGAAACGTTGGTGTCAAGCCAAGTTTTTACCTGGCTAGAAGCCCGAGAAGATTTGGAATTATTGCATATGTTGTTATATTGTTTGTCATCATGTCTCAAAGTGGCGTCTCTGATGGATTAAAAGTTTAATAAATCAGCCACCGGTATATTAGAGAACGGCCCTGGAAGCCCACGCATTTCCATGTGCAACATATTTGGATATGTTGACTGTCTCTTAGATGTATCTTAATAGATTCAATTATTTCGTCTTGAAAATTCGAGTCCGAGATGAGCTGAAAGAGTTCGAGACCTAAAAGCACTTGCATGTGAAATTAAATGTGTAATTATTCGGAATTCTGGAAGAATTAAAATGTAAACTTCGAAAGCTCGTAAGATGATATACAAGGATATATTAGCTTTCAGGCAAGTTAATAAACAAAGGCTACTTAAAAATAAATTAAGCAAGTCGCCTTCACAAAAATAGTTCTCGAGATGCTAGCAATTTGATTGATACAGAATGTCTGCACGTGTTGTTCTGGAGAAAAAGATTGTGAGCCTCAAAAGGATGTTACATACTTTCTTGAGATACTCTTTCCAGTGGGATGAAAATCTAACCACGCGAAAGTTAAGAAAAATATTACTTTCATCTGAAAGTAAACTTCAAACATAAAACTATACCTTTAGTGATTCTAATTACTCATTATTAATTTATTAATTATTTTATTACATTGGCAGAAGGAAAGTGCGAAATTCAGCTAAAGAAAAGAGAGAAAGGGCGCAACTGCATAAGACATCAACAAAGAGGCAAAAGAACTGACGAAATGAAAGCATTAGAAGTGAAATTACAACTCATAATCAATCTTTTTAATGTGAAGAAAGAAAAATTGGTTAGTGTAGAAGAAGCTATTTTTCATGCTCCTTGATGTAAGATATATTCTGAGAAGTATACTGAGACTCTGGTATATCTGCTTTCTATTCTCTTTGCCACACAGTAGGGCTCTTTAAAGGCTTACGCTCTTCGCTGTAGATGTTACAAGTCAATGTGTTGGGCCAGTAGCCTATCTGAAAGCAAGCAAACCATTAGACATAGTATGTATATCCAGGATGGGTGATCAGTCCAAGACCTGGTATGACGGTAAAGAAGGAAACGAAATGTAGTGATCATGGGAACGCAGTATACAGTGTTATTTCAATTATTTCAGTTATAAAACATTAACCATTATATTAGAAATTTTTAAAAGTATGCAATATTGTTATCACTAACAATATTAATTCATCAATATTATGATTTATTATAATTCCTTACACATGTTTGGTACAAAGCTTAAACAGGGATTCGCTACCTACAAACAAGTAATTGCTGTGAATAATTAGCATACATCATTAAATATATAGCTGCAACTAAAATGTGGTAAAGAAAATATTAAATAGTTGTTGAACTAGTGCTCCATAAACAAACAATTGATGTAATTTTTTAAAATTTGAACTTTGATATCAAGCAGTAGGAAACAGAACCATAGTCCCATGCCTCACAGCATTAATTGTTTGTGTGAATAGTAGTGATAATTTATATGCAAATCAAACAAGAGAGCAATGAACAGCATGTGTGTGAATGTAGAACATTTTACGTTAAGTAGAGAAATATTTTTGTCTTAAGCTTGAAGTGAAGTTTGTTTGTTTGGAATGAAAAAATTAAATACCTAAGAAAAATCTAATATGCTTTATTCACATGCCTTCTCTTTCTATTCTGCAACAAACTCTTGTTACAAAAGCTCTATTTTCTATCACTTCACGTATATTGATATAACCGCTGCAGAAATACTTTAATTCTGTTCTTCCATGTAGACACGCGGGAATAAAGAAATACACTAGACAAAGCCTTTGTCAAATCTTTCAAGAAATGGTCGCTATGTGATACATTTATTGACAGCAGACATTTGCTTAAACAGGAGAAACAATAAGAATAACGATCTTCCATTTGAGCAAAGTATAAGTAATTTAAAACTGAAACTTCATTTTTGAAACAAGTAACTCCACAAATAAAATATATTTGACGTAAACAATCTATATTTTTTGTTGAGTGAATTTTTTTTAATCTCTTGTTATTTATGTACCATTATGCAAAAATCACCCAGAATAAACAGAACTTCAGAAGCTATTCCTAAAACACACAACATATAGACTATATTTAGCACACAAATATCTTAAACATATGACATTTTATTAAATATCTTCAGAGTCATTTCTTAGAAAATCAAAATTGTGAGAAATGTTCCATGCAAAGCGTATTTTAGGGTGGAGGGATTTTCTTGTAATTATTTGTGTGCCGTAACCTTGGAATACGGTGAACTTAAATATCAAGTTTGGCATACAACGGACTTTTCGTTTTTACGAGTAGTTATGGTGATCACAGATACTACCCATGAAAAGGCTTCTTTTGGATTCAGGACCTAAAACCTGTATTTCCGGTGAAATCTCGGTATTGAATTTTATGGTGGAGTACAATACCCTTCTCTATCTACTGCGTACATTGTATGTAGGTGGTAGAGAAAGTAAAAATGAATAGGAAGATACAGAACATAGGTTTCATCGAAGTTTTTAATTAAATTATTTTGTTATAAACCACGAGGAAATTAACCGAGTCTTCTTTTGTTAAACCAAAATGTCCACTAGTCCAACTAAAAGTAATATAAGGGAACAAATGTTAGTGCTGGGAACTACGTCACAGAAATGTACAGAAAGACAATTTTCCGCAAGGATTGAACGAGTTTAGCAGACAAAAGATTGACTAATTGTGTACAGTTTAAGTAACGAAAACACAGAGTAAAGGTTTTTATAAATAAAGAAGTAAGAGTATAGAGTGGGGCAATATCTAAAAATCTCAGATTTGCCACAATGTTGGAATGCGACTGAATAAACTGCAATGACAAAAATGTGTAAATTAAAACAATGCTTCTATCGCGCAGTAATTGAAAAGTAGACTTAAAGTGGTTAAGTGAAGCATTACTTAATTGGCGCCGAGAGAAGCCAAACAGGCATGTTTGTGTAAGTATGTTACAAATAATAACCATTCGCGAAGTGTTTAAATTTTCTGAATGAAGCAAAGTCAACCAACGCTTGCAACGAATTGTGTACCATAGTTGCCCGTGTTTGCAAATGCATTAAAAGTGGATATATTTAAAACCAGATAACGTGTACCTTTGTTCGCAACGTGACCTGAATAATTCCCAACTCGTGCTCTATCAACAAAAATACTCCAGCAAATAAAGATGCACTCACAAGAAAAAGTAGGTCGTCAAACCGATAGTTTACCGAGACAAAGGACTGCAAATACTTGCAATAATATTCATATGTAGCTAGGACCATCACAAATGAGCCGTCCAGGTGAACAAACCCATAGCTGCCAAACAACATGAGACAACCTTATGAAATATTAATATAATCCTACAGTTAATACAGAAGCGGCCTTTGCCCAAAACCAAGCAGTTGCCAGTTAGAAGTTGTAAGAATTCTGTCCTTCTGTCCTAAACCTTCGTACGCGAATTTGGTTCTCCATCACTTCCTATGCACTTCTCGCTCCTTCACCATCCAATATTTATGCTGTTCCCGTAACTCATCTAGCACCTGATTTGTTCTTCTCAAAGTGTAATTGTTCCTTCTGCATTTCCTCCTATGTTATCGTACAACAGGTAGTTACTGCATGGCATGTTCCCTATCCAGTTTGCTTTCCCCCCTCTTCTCAGAACCCCTTCATTTGTTACCATGTCTGTCCACTTTATCTTTTCTGTCCATCTCCAGCATTTCATCTCAGAACTCGCCAAATATGTTTTATAATTCATTTTCTACAAAGTCCACGTCTCCAATCCCTTTAGAGCAATGTTCCAATAAACGTTTATGTTCTCTTCTTCATGAAGGGAAGCAATTTGCGATCTAGTCTCCTTGATAAGCATCCTTCGTCAGTGAACTTAAGTATTTGAGCTGATTCACTTTTTGTAATTTTGGAATTCCAATGACAATTTGGAGAGGTTTTGATATCTTTGACATCATCACTTTTGATTTCTCTTTGTTAATTTACATACTATATTTTCTTCGTGTTTCATCCAGCCTCTCAATCATTTCTTGCAGCATTTATTATTGCCAGTTGTGGAATTATTCTACTGTTAATGCCGGTGAAAAACATACTTGCCATGAAACAATTTATTTCTTAAAATGTTTTAAATGCTGGAAGTAGAGTAGCAAATGCAATCATACCTTGGTGTAGGAGTGTCTCAAAGAATAATAATTACCAATTTCTGTTCATGTTCTGTTGTATTTATTCATTGTGGGTTTAAGATAGCTTTTTCGGTCAAAGGGTACTCTTACATACAAGCTGGCAGCTGTTTTAGAATAGTAGAAAAGGAACTAAGATAGGTTACTACCGGGCTCCTGTCAGAGGAATATGCCTTTAAGTTTGGATTTGGTTTACTTTATATGCTGAAAATATTTTAATGGGCTAATTGATGACTATCAAAACAATCAGTGTGATTAATCAAGAACTTGCTCATTTAGGCTGAGAGATTAACAATAAAACTTTTAAACAGCTTAAATTGGTATGCACTTTTTCATGTTGGCGAACTGTTATGCGAGTACAAGTTTATAAAATCTGATGTGTACCATTCACATGACTATCTCTATATCCCTGCAACAAATTGTTCTTAAAAAGCTTATACTTCTATTTACTTTATGCTAATCAGAAACACATTAGCAGAAATAGTCTTATTACTTGCTTCCTTGTAAGTAGAAGCGAAATAAGGGACTACCATAGATTAAAGTGATAGTCAAAACTGGTTGCTATGTCAATGAAGTTCCTTTATTATATGGATCGGAGTTGACAAGTTCCTATTTGAGAAAAATATAAGTTTTTCATAGCAGAAACCAAAAATAAGGAATATTTAAAAAACGACGAACTCCACGAAAAACATTTATATAAAATAAAGTGTGTGTTTTAACGTGCTCTACATTTTTTGTATAGTACGTTTTTGTCCATCTCTTACGGTTTAGCAGTTATTCAAAATTCCGTAAAATTCATCCAGAATAAACTACTCTTCAGAGCTATTTCTAGAAAATTCAAGATATTCATTTTATTTGTCAGGTAAATATGTCTAATATACGAAGTTTTAATCAAAATCGTTAGAGCCATTTTTGAAAAAATCAAAACTTTCGAAAAAACTTCCCTGTAAAGGGTAGTTGGGGATGGGTTTTTTCTCAAAATCTTCGTGTCGCATCCCTGGAAGATACTAAACTTAAATACCAAGTTTGGTATTTTACCGACTTTTCGTTTTTGAGTTATCGTGTTCACAGACACACGGACACACGGACACACTGACACACTGACACACGGACACACACACACACACACACACACAGACACATACGGACCTTTTTTTGAAAATACTTTTTTTGGATATTGGGGACCCTAAAACATATATTTCCGGTGAAATCTCGGTATCGAATTTTTTGGTGGAGTGCAATACCTTGTCTATACACTATGTACATAGTACGTATAGAGAAAGTAAAAAGACAAGAGTGAAAACTAGTACCCCGGCTCCTTGCCAGAGTGAATTATAAGATGCCAAAAGACATGACATCATAAAATGCTTGCAGCCATAGTACACAAGCTGAATGTAGCCCGCCTCGGTAGTGTAGGGGTAGAGCATCTGCCTCACGTTCAAGAGATCGCGAGTTCGAATATCGCTCAAGATGAATTATCCGGATACGGGTTTTGGGGGGGGTATCCCTATCCTTGGAACACCAATATCAAGTAACTTTAAGCTCCATGGACCCCGTGATCATGTGAGCAATATTTCACCAATTTCATTCATCGTCCGATATGCCAATCAGGTTAAAGGACGTTAAGTAAGAAAAAAAAAAAAACCAAAAAAAAAAAAAAAAGGATGTTATGTCATACATTGACTTATCTGGTATTGTAAGGGAATATAATATATGATACCAATGTAATTCATGATAATTCAAATGAAGAACATTATTTTACACGACATAATTATAATTTTTAAACATTGTTAATGTATAATTGTACTATAATTGTAGTTGTAACAGATCTGCATTGTCTCCAGAACCAGGAGACAATGGAAAATTCTGAAATAAATATAAATTTTAAATACATTATTTTTCTGTCACACACCATTATTAAAATATACTTTATTAAGTTTTTCAGTATATTCATATTCTCAACAGAAGTTTTCGTTAATGCAAATATGGATAAAATTTTTTTCTGCTTTTCTAGACAGTTTTATTTTATTTTTCTTCTCTTTTGTAATATTAACGATGTTGTAAGTGAAGATGACACAAGCGCAGCCGATGTAGTTTATGATATGAAACAAGTTCAAAAGGTAGTTTTACATAATAGTATTCTCTGTCTCACACATTATTATAAGAAGAACTATTTAATGCCTTGGAACATATTTACTAGTATCAATGGGAGTGTGCTTTTATTCAATAGAACTCTAGTAAATGTTGCTCTTAATTTCCTAAACATATATTTGTAGTTTTGTCTCCACACATAGAGTTAATGCAATAATACATAAAACACCTTTCTTTATTATTCATCTGTTTTTATAGCATTAATTTTTAAAATTAATAATTTTATGCCAACTGTATAAAAACATTTTAATTTGTGCTCTAAAATCAGGGCCTAATAACCAAATCAGAACTAATTTAAGTCAGTGGTATCATATACCTATTGCATAAACAAATTGTTAAAATACTCATGCAATGGTTAGAGAAAACTAATGGTCTATTTATTTTCTTAGATAAAACGGTATGTTTGTGAATTTAATGCTTATAGGAAATCACATTCCCAGTTGAGGTAAGCAAAGAGAATATTTCGGCCATCATGGCATATTTCTGGGATGTGATATTGATAGAAGACATTTTAGAGAAAGGCATTAAATTGCAGCGAGTTCCTAATTGCCCATAAATGTACACATTAACCGGAGAGGATGTCAATTCATATCATACTTTGATAAACAATAAAGTGGAGTTTCATTCGAAGAACATAATTGCATTGCAAACTAAGGAATGAAGAGAAACGAAAAAAAAATTGATGTGTTTCATTCACATGACTTTCTCTGCATCTCTGCAACAAATTATTGTTAGAAGCTTATGCTTCTGTTTACTTCATGCTAGTCGAGAAAGAATTAGCAGAATTGCTTCCGTGCAAGTAGAAGCGAAATATGGGAGTACCATAGGTTAAAGTGACAGTCAAACTCTGCTTGCTAGGTGACTGAAGTTCCTTTGTTTGTATGGACAGGAGCACACAAATTCCTGTATGGGAAAAGTATAAGTTTTTCGAAGCTGAAACCAATAACAAGGAATATCCAAAAAAAACAATCAACTCCACGAAAAAAAATCAAATTACATAAATTGTGTGTTTTAATGTGATCTACATTTCTGTGTGGTAAGTTTTTGTCCATCTCTTAAGGCTTAGCAGTTATGCAAAATTCCGTAAAATTCATCCAGCATAAAGTAGCCTTCAGAGTCTATTCCCAGAAAATTCTAGATATAGTACATTTTATTTGTAACTAAGAAATGTTTCCGGGCTGTTTTGCCGTGGTCTGATGGTGTTAGAAGTCCCAGACGTTTCATCCACAACTACGGTGGACATCTTCAGTGGCGCGGTGACTCAGCAAAACCTTCTCCAAGAAAACTTCGACCGCGCCACTGAAGATGTCCATCGTAGTTGTGGACGAAACGTCTGGGACTTCTAACACCAGCAGACCACGGCAAAACAGCCCGAAACATTTCTTAGTTACACTGACTCCGGCCGTGAAGGCCTACGTTCTCTCATACATCTTATTTGTCTGGTAAATAATCGTTAGAGCCATTTTTGAGAAAATCAAAGTTTTCAAAAAAAGTTCCAATTAAAGGGTAGTTTGGGGTGGGGATGCTTTCTTGAAAATCTTCGTGTCACATCCTTGGAAGATACCAAACTTAAAAACCAAGTTTAGTTTTTAACAGTCTTTTCATTTTTGAGCTATGCTGCCCACAGACACAGACAGGAACACACACAAAAATAAATGGCGTGTTATTTATGGACGCTCTTTAACTACTGTGGTTCTCAGCCTCCCATTCTAAATTGGGCGTGAAAGACCGCTTAATTTTGCTCAGAGGCCTCTCTTATCAGGCTTGAGGTTCTTTTACGTGCCGTAAATCTATGACACGGGACCAACGGCTTTACTTCCCTTCCGAAAGAAGCCATGCTAATGATTTTTACACCCGAAAAAATCCATTGTCCTCCGCCGGATTTGAACCCGCGATCTTGGGTATATGAAGTCAGCATGGTAACCATCACACCACGGAGGGCGACGGAACACACACAGACAGACAGACAGACAGGCACACATGGACATTTTTGTAAAAATGCTTTTTTGGGATTCAGGGGATCTCAAAACATATATTTCCGGTGAAATCTCGGTATCGATTCTTGGGTGCAATACAGTACCTTCTCTATGGTACGTGTAGTGAAAGTAATAGCAGGTGTTTAAGTGAATATTAAGATTACTCCTGGAAACGTTAATGTACACTGAAAATGTAGGAAGCAACACGGTCGAAACAACAGGATACACAAAAGATGTTTAAGAACTCTGAGCTAAACGACAAACTACAAAAAATGTTGATTTTCTAAAAAATGGCTCTAACGATTTTGATTCAGAATCGTACCTGACAAATAAAATGTATATTTTGAGTTTTCTGGGAATATCCTCTGAATGCTACTTTATTCTGAGTGAATTTTACGGAGTTTTGCATAACTTCTAAACTATAACAGATAGAAAAAACGTACCACTCAAAAAAATATAGAGCACGTTATAACACATAACTTATGTCATATACATTTTTTAGTGGAGTTGATTGTTGTTTAGATATTACTTGTTTTTTGTTTCAGCTTTAAAAACTTTATACTATTTTTATCAAACCGGAGTTTCTCAACACGTTTCCATTCAAATAAAGGAACTTTAGTGACATAGCAACCAGCTTTTGATATGACTTTAACCTATGGTACTTCGCTTCTACTTACAGGGAAGCAAGTAATAAGACTATTTCTGCTAATTTTTATACTCGATTAGCATGGAGTAAATAGAGAAGTAGAGAAAGTCATGTGAATGGAACACATAAGATTTTTTTCAAACACAAATCATATATTTCTCAAGGTAATCACGTTTTAGGGTCGCTTCTTCAAACGTTCCTGCCATTTTTTCTACACTTTCCAAAAATAGAATTTGTCAACGCTCTCTTGAAAATACCATTTCATTTAATCCAAATATTGTTAGTGCTAGCTATTGTTTGGGAACAAGCAGAAATTACCGGAAACAAGTCGAACGATTATGGGGGTGTGGCAGCAATCATAGCGCAATGCATGCAGTTTGGCTTCCGATGAATATGCTGGTGCAATAGAGTACAACAGCCAAATGCAGCAGCGTCTCTTTCAACTTCTTGTCAAATCGGGCCAATAACTCATAGTAATTGTCCAATGATCGTTGTTCCACTCTCTAAGAAGTTAATAGTATTGAAACCATTCACATTCCAAAAAATCTGACACGTTCCATTCACACGACTTTCTTTGGTTGTTCCGCAGTTTTTTTTTTATACAAAAAATTGTTATTTTGTCTACATTAAGCTAATCATGATAAACATTACCAGAATTAATTTTATTAATTTCTTCTTTCTAAGTTAAAGAAAAATTAGGAATGATAGTGCAAAGGCCATAGTAAACTCTTCTAAAAGCCGGTCGGGTCGCTATGTGAAACAATTGAAACTCGGTACTCTTTGCTTCTAACAGTAATCAAAAGAGAGACAAAAAGATATGAATTCCCATTTGAGAAAAGTTTAAGTAGCTTAAAACTGAAACCGATAAATCGGAATATCTCAAAAACGGTTAACTCTACACAAAAAAGTGTATGACATAAATTTTGTGTTTTAATGAGATCTACATTTTATATAGTAAGTTTTTGTCTATCTCTTACGTTTAACAGTTATACAATCAGTCATCCATAATCAAGATGCTATTCCCAGAAAATTCAAGATATACATTTCGCCTGTCATGAAAATATCTTAAATAGTTGCATTCTAATCAAAATCATTAGAGCGTCTTTGAGAACATCAACATTTTCGAAAAATGTCCCATATAAAGCGTAATTGGGGGTGGATTTTCTTGAAAATATTTTTGTCACTTCTTTGGAAGACGCTTATCTCAAATACCAAGTTTGGTATTTAATCCACTTCTATGTTGTTGTTTTTTTTTGTTTTTTTTTGGATTCGGGGATTTCAAAACAGTATTTGCGGTGAAATATCGGTATGGAATTTTTGGGTGGAATATATTCACAATGTGCACTGTATGTAAGTGCTAGGAAAAGTACAATCGTCGTCACCATCACTTTTCTTAGTCTTCTTTAGAGCAGATTCACTGGATGCAAACCGTTGTTCAGATTGTTACTTAATTTCCAGAGGATAGTGATTAATCCAGTTCTCATTGACCTTGGCACAAAAAGGCCTTCGGATATCGCTTAAATCGTTCCAAACACAGCTTCGAACTTGACATTATAATCTTCGCGCAAGTTTTCACTTCTAAATATTTCTCTCCATCAAGAAAATATGTTAAACTTTTGGTATTATAATGACAACCATATAGTCATACTTTTATTAAAACAAAATGGTTTAAAATGTTTCATATAAAGATTAGTTGGAGTAGAGAGACTTTACTGAAAATCTTTGTGTCTCATCCCTGGAAGATGGTGAATTTAAATACCAAGTTTCTTTCACGGAATTTTTTTTTTTGATTTGGTACTCTTCACAGTCACATATAGTTATGGACCTTTTCTAAAAATATTCTGTTTGTATTCAGGGGATCACAAAACATATTTCCGTAGCAATCTCGATATCAAAATTTTGATGGAGTACCTACTAACGTATAACTCTCTACCTAATATGTGTATTGCATGTACGCGGTCGAGAGAAATCAGCTGAAATATATTCCTGAGATAATGTATAAGAAAAAATTAGTGTTCCATTCATATGACTTTCTCTACTGCTAAAAGCTCTTCTTACACAAGGTTATTCTTTTATACACTTCATGTTAATCGTGATAAACATTAGAAAACATTGACTTATTACATGCTTCATTTTACAGTAATAAAGGAATACAGTAGGCTAAAGCAATAGTCATATCTTTTAAAAGCTGGTTGCTATGTGAACAATTGAAGTTAGTTTACTTTTCATGGCCAGCTGTAAAACAAGAGAGATATGAATCATAAAGCGACCACCCGTTTCAGAAAAGATATGATGTTGAAACTGATACCAATACCAAGGGCAATCTCAGAAATGGCCAAATTTACAAAATAAATGAACAAATTAATAAATACATGTATATAGCATAAATCCCATGTTTTGACGAGACTTTTATTTTTTGTGAGTAAATTTTTGTCTGCTTACTATAGTTTACTAGTTATGCAAACTTCGGTAAAATTCATCTAAAACGAGGAGGCTTTCAGAGCTATTTGCAGAAAATTCAAGATATATATTTTATTTGTGATCTAGGCATATTTAATAAACGGTATTTTAATCAACATTATTACGTCTATTTTTGAGAAAAACAAAATCTTAAAAACATTATTCATGTAAAGGGTAGTTTCGGGTGGAGGAATTTTCTTGAAAATCTTCGTGTTGCAGCTCTGGAAAATACTTAACTTAAATACCAAGTTTAGTATTTAACATCTTTTCGCTTTTGAGCTATACTGTCCACAGATATACACACTCACATATACATAGTCAGACAAACACTGACCTTTTGTTTTCTCTAGCAAATATGTACATACAATATCCATACAATATACATAGTAGCTAGAGAAAGTATTCCACCCAAAAATTCGAATTCGAGATTTCACATGTTTTGACGTCCCCTGAGTCCGAAAAGCATTTATAGAAAAAACGTCCGTGTGCGTGCGCGCGCGCGCGAGTGTGTGTGTGTTAGTGTGTGTCTGTGTGTGTGCCTGTGGACAGCAGAGCTCAAAAATGAAAAGGCCGTAAATAATAGACTTGGTATTTATGTTCAGTATCTTTTAAGCATGCTACAAGAAGATTTTAAAGAAAATTTCCCCTCCACAATTTAACCGTTACATGGACTTGTTTTTAAAATTCTGTTTTTTTTTCAAAAATGACTGTAACGATTTTAATTGAAATACACTATATTAAATATATTTGCATCATTAATAAAGTGTATATTTTGAATTTTCTGGGAATAGCAACGTAAAACCTTTTTATTCTGAATAATTTTACAGAATTTTGCATAACGGTTAAAAAAAAACTTACTGCACAAAACACCTAATTTATGTCTTATATGCTTTTCTTGTAGATTGGACTGTTTAGAGATGTTCCTTGTTATTGTTTGCAATTTTAAGGTGCCTAGCTTTTCTCAAACGAGACAATGCAAAGCCAACAGAACCTCAATTGTTTAGCGCAGCGAGAAGCTTTGAAAAAGTTGACTAATGTATTTCCTTAGCCTGATGTATTCCCTTATTTCCGTTCTATTTAGAATGAAGCAACTAATACGATCAATATTCTGCTAGAGTTTATCTAGAATAGCACGATGTAGATAAAATGACAATATTTTGTAACAATAGTTCGTGTATGGATCAGCTAGAACATGTGACTTTTTCTAGAAATGCTTTATTTATTTTGGAATCGAGAGGGTCTCAGAGGTGAAATTTTGGTATCAAATTTTTGGGTGGAATACAATACCTTTTCTATACACTCCTACTTTGTATGTGTAGAGAGAGTAAAAATATATTTTAACAAAAATATGGCCAGTTTGTGTTTATGTACGCAGTTTTTAAACATAAGTAGTGTTATGTTAAATGTTTCCACAAGTGTACATAATGTGGAAAAACTTTCAGAACCTTGTGTAGGGAGTCAAATTTGTGAAAACAGTGGGAAAAGTTTATAGCTAAGTTCGTCCATTTCTAGCCATTCATTTATTTTGCAACTCGTTACACAATTTCTGGATATATTACTGAGTTTAACAGTTGGTCGATAATCTTTCTGACAGGTTGACGTTTCTAAGGAGAAATATCCTCTGTCTAGATTAATTATTTCTTCTGAGCTTTAGCTTATCCCATACTGCTCAGCAATTTTCTACGTATTCATCAACTTCGCCATTAACCTTTCAATTTTCCAATAGTAATAACACGTTGTAATAATAACAGTAATAATAGCAATAATAACAAATGGCGGAAAACTTTTAAAAGTTCCTTATTTCAGTATTGAACAATATAATATATTGTAGGATGTATTATACCCTACAACATTTTTATAAGTCTACTTTTTATTGCAAATGCCAACCGTATTTCTAAAATTCTCTTACAGTTGTAATTTATTTTAATATATTGTTATTACAAATGTACACTAAAGTAGAGAAAGCATTGCATTCCTACTAAAATTTGGTACCGATATTTCATCGAAAATACATGTTTTGATGCACTGAATCGAGAAAGAGCATGCTTAATAAGAGATCCGTGAGATTGAGTAGAAATCTATATGCGAAGTTTGTCTGCGTGTGTTTTGTCTGAATTGTACATCTTTGTCTGGTGCCTGTCTCTCTTTAATACCAAACTTGGTATATTTTAGTTTAGTGTCTTCCAGTAATATTGTATAAACATTTTCAGGAAAATTCTTCTCCCCAAACTACTCTTAATAGGATTTGCATAGTTGTCACACTCTTCCTAGTATAGTGTGTTATTCAGTGAAATAACATTAAAAATTTTACACAAAATTGTGAAAATGCGATTGTTGATAGGCACGATGAGAGAACTAGGGGAAGGGGAAATAAAATATCCTATTTAGATGAGCCTTGGTAAAATGAAGGTACTACAAAAAATATGCTTTAACAATGCTTTCAAAACAAATAATCTGACAGTTTGTCGGGGATAACCACGATATTAAAGAAAGAGTTGCTTCTCATTCTAGCTTGCGATTCTGGTTTAATGGAAGTTGGAGGGTTGTTTTCATCCAAAAATGTGTAGAATACCATGAAAAAATTATTGGCGATAAAATCAGATCCGTGTTCGAAAAAATTGTTTGTAAAATTAGAAGAAAAAACATTTACTTCTTAACGATCGACGCTGTGGATTGCCATAATCATATCACCGCCGTCGGTGCACCGAAATTTCGACCCATGGAGTTTTTAAACTTGTCAGTAAATCTACTGGCATGGCACTGTCGCTTTTTGGGATGTTTAAAATATATTGATCTGGGCCGTGTTTGAAACAGTAATCATGGGATCCAAAAGCCAGCGCCTAACTAAGTGAGCCACACAAGCCGTTTGGAACCAATACTTTGGACAATGCAACAACTATAACGTACAATTGAAGACAAATTTTCACGACACCTGCCGTAAAACTAGCCTAAGATACTCTATAAAGGTATCAAATATAACGAAAACTTGGTGAAAGTCGAGTTATTAGTACTTGTAAAACCTTTTAAAAGCGCATGTGAAGGATATGTTGGGGCAATTTGGCAGAAAGAGCAGCACATTGCATTATTAGGCTACGCCTAGTTATTGCTTCCTAAATCCGACTGAGCTTGTATGGGGCCTGATGAAAAAGTTACAAAGCAAAGCCATCAGAACATTCAAGTTGGCTGTGGTTGGAAATCCTGTCCATGCATCCTTTAGGGAAGTTATGGCGCAAAAATTGCGTGGCCGTATCGCTGAGTAATAAAATTAAAATAAACTGTGGAATAGTATTTCATGATGCAACCGACACTTCAGACGATTAACCAAATTACTTCTCAACTGATTAAGAACTTGAGCGAGAGGATATTCTTTTAGAATCGGTTTAATGAAAACACATAAGAATTTTAAAAGACAATACAGTTTTACACCATCCGGTCACCTATAATGCAAGGTTGTCACAACCTTTACCACATATTCGCCAAACATACGCACGGCGTTATACATGAGGTAGGTAATTCATAGTTACAATAAAACCAGTATAAATAGATGGTGAGAAAATTAAACATATCAGAAATCGCATTTTTATCGGTCTATATTAAACTGGGGAGAAGACTCGTATTGACTTTTGTTATTTTTAAAGCCCTGCAGGAGCTCAATTAACCTTACTAGGGAGCACTACTGAGCGTTTTCATGCCAACAGCTTATGATGCGAGGATTTCCATGTATGTGTGCTCCACATATGCAGGTTGATGAAGTGCCCAACCGGCGAGGTGTACATGAAAACTGCAGCCGTTACCTACTTATATAAGTATTCGTTTTCTTTCCCCCCTTTTTATTATTTGTATGGAAAAAGGGGTTCCAGAACACAGGAGATTAAGGTACAAATTCTTACCTCCCAAAAACTTTAAAATCGTATAGCTCGCTGCAAATCCATGCCATCGAATGATTACTCTATCTAAATACTTCTGTACCATCTAAATATCCTGCTATGAAATTAAAGTAGTTTATCTTACTAAAACACCCCTTTCATTGCAAGATACAAAACATTTTCTTTTGTTCCGTAAAATTTAGGATTTTTAATATTCTACACGTTGCTTTGCCTCGTGCAGTGCTTCTCTCAGAAATCTCATCTTATCCTCCAATCACAAGGCCAAGCTGAGTTACGTTTGGCTGCACCGTAGCCGAGTGGCAGCACAGGTTGATTACAGGTGACACCATGTGGGGGTTTGTAGTGGACAAAGCGGCTCAGGGACGGTTTTTCTGCAGGATCTTCAGTTCTCCACCAGCTCATTACACCGGTTCTCCATCTTAATTCTATGTATTATTAATGACATTGCCTGCGATGCCATTTGTACTGTGCGTTCCCTGAGCGACCTGACCGTTTCGCGGCGGTCTTGGACTGGGTGACGAGTGGCGCGCCTGCCGCCAGAGAATAGCACTTTACTACTGCCGTGTCGGTCAAGTTGGATCTGTGGTGAGGGAATATATAATATATAAAACTCCGTTTAACAATTTCCGTAGCCAATTACACAAATGTGTATCGCCAGTTGGTCTCCAGACCTGCCTAGAATTAATTCTGGCTTGTACAAATCGGAAGAGGTGTTTGGAAAATCAAAGAGGTCTCAAAGGTCGCACAGCCTCAGTAACACTCGATAATTCTATACCATTAAACAGTTGATTAGATATATTCAGTGGAGATATATTTAAAATACACACTCCCTTATTACTGTTATCCATCCATCCATCCGTCCGTCCGTCCATCCATCCATCCATCCATCCGTCCGTCCGTCCGTCCGTGCATCCATCCATCCATCCATCCATCCATCCATCCATCCATCCATCCATCCATCCATCCATCCATCCATCCATCCATCCATCCATCCATCCATCCATCCATCCATCCATCCATCCATCCATCCATCCATCACAACTTATATCAATGTTAATAAATATATCGGAGCTGCGACAACGGACTGAATTCACCACAGTTTGCAAACATCCAGCGCAATAGTCAAACTTCAAAATGAATACTTGCCTCAGAGGTACAAATTTCGTGCACTTTAATGAAGCGGAATCTTTCAAGCTGTATCTAAAGAAATAAAATCTCAACTCTAAAGATGCTCAGACCAGAAGCCTACATTGCATATGTTGAGTAGTCGTTTGTTTGTAACACCAGTAGTGAAACCACCAGCTTCCGAGGTCGTTGTTCTAATTGAAAATTTATAGCGAAAATACCACAGACAATGTGACATTAATGAGCGATTTGTTTCGTGCCAGGGAAACGCTTTGTCTCGCTGTGGTAGATGAAAACACGTGTCTGCTGACGCAACAATGCTAAAGCGGTTACCTCCTCATTGTATCAGTCTTCATGAGTTTACTCTCTTGCTTCTTCAGCGCTGGTACCTGAACCTATACAGAATCACCTCACTGGTGATAGTGACATTCTCTAATGCAAATCATAGTTAGCACCGTCACTACACCTGCCTCCACAATTTGATTTTTGTTGTTTGTTACAGCACCTGATGCTGAATCTATGATTACGGCCTAACCAGTGTCACAACGGCATGCCCACTTTTTGCTCTACTGCCATCAAAACATTTATTTACCGTCTCTTTCTCTCTCTCCCTTCTAAAAGTGATGCGAAGAAAATTAGAGTACAGCGCGGCTCTACCACAGATTCCGACTGGTTTTTCGATTCTCAGAGAGTTTGAATTATGGTTTAGAGCTTAGTGTCTCCATTTTCCTTGTTTAGGAAACCCGGAAGTAGCTCTGGGTTGGCAATTTGTTTGCATTTCGCTATTTCCTAAAGATATTATGTCGATAAGACAGCATGTCTAAGGTTAGTGGTGATTTTGAACCTAATACCTAAAAGCGCATCTGCTTGAAACCTTTCATGATGGTTGCTGTCGGATACGTATTTTTTATTGTGTTTAGTAGTAAAAAGTGCTGGGTTTAAATGCTTGCAACATACAATCTTCAGAAAAAATTCTTGTTCATGTGCCGATAACTTCCTTTTGGTTATCATTGTCCTTTTGTGGAACTCAGCTCGTTGTGTGTGATTGGTATTTTGGATATACTAATACGGAACTCCAGACTACTTCCACCGGATTTACTTCCCAAACATAAGCTTTGTCGTTCGAAATGCTATGTTCCTCAACATACAGGCAACAGCAGGCAGCAATTAGCTGCAGATAATTTCTAGTGTTTAACTCCAATATTCATCTCTTTATCGGTAAAGATTTCCACTTAATTTTATATAAGATGATCCATACTGCCAAGTAGTTAAATTGTCCGGCCTTAGAGTGACGTATTACTGGATTTAGTAGTAAGACCTGGGTGCTTCACTTGCATCAGCCTCAATATTTGTCAGCAACATTTAATGGAATCTAGACTTGATCGTATATAAATCGATTGATATTTCTTTTGAGTACTGTTGCCAATTATCCTGAACTCTCTGACCACTGTGGCTACATTGCATCAATTCAGAGACTAAAACTTATTCTGCTTAAGCCATGAGCATTGAGAGCTGGAATTTGTTATGCGATCTGCAAACCTGTGATTTCTGTAAAGAGAAGCTGTGTTCCTGAACTACCACTATTCCTTTAAGCTGGAATGACGGGCGAGGTTAAAATTTATATTCAGTGATTCTTAGGTAGAATTTAGATGACAGCAATAGTATACAAGTGCATTTAAGGTTTGTTGTTGTTGGCGTATACCATGAGAAAAGACCTAGAAACGATGAGCTTTTCCACATAAATATATGGCTTTTTCAATTGCATTTGGAGATGATGCCCAGCTCAGGTCCTCTATTACTCCCCGGTTCAGCAAAGCTAAGTTTAAGGTTCATTACTTTAAACATATGAAGTGAAAGTTCATTCACGCAATTTGATCCTGTTCCCTTAGTTATTTACGCGGCTTTTGCTAAGCGTTTCAAGATGCAGGTGGCCCCTTGCCAATATGTTTGTGAAATGGAGGGCAAAATATAAAATTAACAGAAGCAATCACGGAAAACATAAAACATTCCGTAGCCAGTTTTCGAAATCATTTATATGCTTTGAACAGAACGTAAAATGTATTATGGTTTATAAATCGCTTTATGTTTTTTTTTGTTTTTCCCCTTCTTTTATTGTTATAGCTTTTATTGTTGTATATATTTTATAATCTGTTGTACAATTTGTTCTCATAGCTTAATTTTATATAACTATTATAACGTATGGTAAAATATTTTTGTAATACTCACTTATAACTTTTTTTGTTAAAAACCTCTAAATGTATATTATTCTGTGTCATTTGGCAAACTCATTTATGAGTCAGACTAATAAATAAATAAAAATTGTGGTCTCTATTAGGCCTCTTCTCATCACGGTCTTCACTCTGGCAGGAAAGGCGTGTCACACAGGAAATAAAATATTGCTGTTCTTCCGGTATTTCCTAATCGGTTCTCAATAATACCATCAGAATGCATCAAACAAAATTCAGTATGCTGTCTCCGTAACACAACGGTCAGTGTTCTGAACTTCTCAACCCAGATATCAAGGGTGGAAATGGCCGCTGGAAAGGGAATTTTTAGTTATTAGAGACATTCCCTACCAGTAACTATTAATGTGAAAGTTAACGTGTGTTCCCCGATAGAAATCTGGTAAAACCCTAAAGTTTAAACCTGGAATATTGAGTTAGTTGTTTCTAAAGCCAAATCCAGAAATTAAAGTGGGCTATAGGGATTATAAAACTAAAACATATTAAGGTATTCTTTAGAGGACATATATAAGTTTTCATAAAAGGTGTTTATACTTATCACAAAGGATATATCTCTACTTCAATATGTTCAGTTGGCAATTTTAAGGGTATTGGTAGAATGGTGAAGGTAATTATAATCTCAATAAATCTGAAACTGGTGCTAAACTGAAGTCGGGTGGTTCATTTGGCAGTCATCAGTTATGACTGAGCAATTTGAGTTTTCCTCTATGTTGACGACTTCAATGCCATTGATTCAGAGAAGGCCAACTCTCTTTCCTGTGATTCCTACAGTCAGATACAGAATACACAAGATCTTCTTGCCGAAGATGGCAGTTTATTACCCTATTGATCTTCTTAGTGGCCAACAACCTGAGTTATCTATTCAATTCCGGTGTTCAGATACCAACTCCCAAGACTTTTGTTTAAGCAACGTTTTATCACACTAGCGCAATTTGCATCACTAAGTTCTCACCACTTTACAACGCAGCCCATGGTATCAAGTAGCGTCCAGCAGCACCGTTGTTAAAGAATGGTTACACCTACTTCACTGAAGTTTATCCTGGACTGTAGACACTGTGGATGACTACTGCATTTATTCTGGACCTCACGGTCTTCTACATTCTTGGCTAAAGTCGCAGTCCACAGTCCTTCAGATTGTGGACGTACCTACCTAATGCTTTTTCTGTAATATATATATTCCGGTGCTCCTCATCAGAATTTGGCAGTGTATTTAGATAACATTGCATGCTTTGTAATCAATGCACAGATTGGACTTTTTTCATAATCATTTTTATTCATTTTGCTGTAATTGTTCTTTCATCATTGTTTTGTAACTGCAATTTCCGGCAGCAATTAGATTCCTTAAACGTTGATATAAGAAGCTTTAAGAAGAAAAAAATATACATGACAAAGAGTTTCAATAATAATTGGAGTTAGTATGAGCAAAAAAAAAAAAAAAAAAAAAAAAAAAAAAGTGGGGGAGGGAATATGCTAAAAGTGCGGCTTGCACCTGTATTGCAAGGATTTCCTTATTGCAGCACTCAATGCTAAAAAATTCTGTATTATCTATTGTGCGCATTTCTATAAGTTATGCTTGAAAATAATCGCAACGTTTTCCAATGGATAGGGAGAAGTTTATTTTGTAAATTACAGAAGACGTGTTACACAATTACTACCAGAATTACTACCACGTGTTTATTGAAGGTCCTAAAGAGTGTATATTGTTTATCCACGGAATGTTTCATTGCATTTGCTATCTTCTTCAATCGCCACTTATGAACATATGTGTTGGAGATTTAGACCGAACTTTTAAAACTGAACGTATAGAATATCTACAAAGGAACACAATATATTATTCATATTATTTTCAGGTATAATTATTCCACATTCCTAATTTGAAAAAAATAAGACTGATAACACTGTAAAGAACAAGCATTCTCGTTTATTCTGATTTTTAAAACTCTGCGCCCTAATTGCAACATTTTTATAGTGATACAAATACTTGTCATTTTAAACCAGCCTGAAGAAGTAACAATTACTTCATTGAACATAACAACAGCTTCTTACTAAAGTTTGGACTGAGATTAAATAAAAATTCCCAAACAAGCGAATCAGATTTTGTGGGAGATATTGTAAATATTCCGATTGCGCACACCGATGGCAATTCTCTTTTGTGTTTACTTGTTCTTGAGGTGCGTCTGTGGATAAAATACCAATTCAGTACTATTTATGGGTAATTGTTGTCCTAAGTACTAAAAATGCGCACTAGCAGAGGTTTAAAATATCAAAACAGATAAAGGTCACATGTGAAAACCATATAGGCACTTAAAAATAATCGTGGATACAATGAGCAGAAGGGACGCCATGTTAATTTGGCTTTGACTCAATCACGGCCATCGAAAGTACCAGTTGAAATGGAAATTGGACAGAGTACGGTCATTGCAATGCACATAATTAGTTCACAATGTTCACTTTAAACAGTTCATATTACAACATTTTAATTCGCCGCACAGTTAAAGCTTTTATGTACTTTAAAAAGAATATTCAGACTAACGTTGTTTCTGTGGGTGGATAATCTATATCCAACTTCCTTCCAGTAATGTGACTTCCATTTATTTGTAACATTATATAAGTGGTAAATTGTCACTTTTCCATTACTGAATATAAATGCATTTTGTTTGTGTGTTTTTTGTTAAAGTATGCAAATCGTTATACTTTGCAGTTATCCAGCTTTATTCCTTAGGTTTCAGGGCTATCACTGTTATATACAAAATTAATTCAGTGAAATGTGAGTATTATGCACAGGTGGTGTACACTGTGGTCCTGTGAACAATTTTAAAACATAGGATAGTTTTGGGACGTGATTTTGACCCACTGAATGGCCTATGGCTCATGAATCTGTATACATTACACATTGCACTATTAAAAATATTAGGTATATGACATTATTTCATCCGTTTTTTTTTTTTCCCCGACATTCTTTACTGTAAAAAGAATATTATATGTTTACGATCCCAAATATCGTACCGCACGGGCCACTACTTTTTCCCCTGTCGCCCTCCATGGTACCATGCTAACTTTATATACTCAAGGTCGCGGGTTCAAACCCAACGGAGGACGATGGATTTTTTTCCGGCATAAAAATCCTTAGCATGGCTGCTTTCAGAAGGGAAGTAAAGCCATTGGTCCCATGTCGTAGATTTACGACACGTAAAAGAACCTCAAGCCTGATAGAGAGGCCTCTGAGCAAAATTAAGCGGTCTTTCACGCCTAGTATAGAATGGGACGTTGAGACCCACAATAGTTAAAGAGCGTGCATATATAACATGCCTTTTATTTACTTTCTCCCACATTTCTGTCAGCGTACGAATCCCTTGTCAAAAAAAAAAACAAAAAAAAAAAACTGATGATGTTTTGAGGCAGTTCGCGTATTGGTCCAATTTTTGACTTCTTCACAAAAGCGAAAGTGCTTATCAGCCAAGCCTTGTGCCATTCCCCGAAACAAGTGGCATCAAGGCCGGGGAGTCCCCATGACTTTCTGGGCTTGTTCTTATTATAATGAACCTATTTTTTGTCACCAGTCACAAAGCGATGCTGAAATCCCTTCCGTATTTACCTTTCAAGCAGTTGTTCACAAGAAAACAAACGTCGTTCAACATTCCTCGGCTTCCAGTTTCCTTCTTTCTGATTAATTCCTATGGCTTTGAGGCGTTTTGAAATGCCTTATTGAGTCACTCCTAAACGATCCTGCCAATTCTTCTTGCGTTTGACACGAGTCTTCATGAAAATACTTGATGGATGAAGGAAACTTCATTCCTCCAATTCTGTATCTCTAAAAACCTTCTTTCTTCCACCACTGCTGGTCTTCGATGTCGAAGTCGCCGTTCTTAAAGCGACACGTTTTTTCACTAATAATCTCGCCATAGATATTTGAGATCATTGGATGAGCTGTAGTTTTCTTGTTATTGAATCAGAAAATCCAAACCTCCGGCATTGCTGAATATATAAGAACTTCTGCAAGTCAATAGGTTAATTTCACCAACAAACATGTTTTTCTAAAATATTCACAAGCAGCAATTACCATACTGCCTCCGGAATCAGTATTAACGAGGTGGGGAACAAGGATAGGAGCAGTTAATTACAATAGTGAGATGATATAAAGACTGTTATAGATTCTTTTGATCCTGAAAGTGCTACATTGTGAATCCCAGGCTGACTTTTGCGATTCCAAAGTGATCTCCTCAATTGCCTACTTCAGGAGAAACTTCGGCTGGCTTCCAGGAATAATCAAACGTTTAGGAACGTAAGGAATGCCTATGCAAGATTATATTGCTGCCATAGAGGATACTATTGAAAAATTAAGTGCTGCGTATCGAGAAACTGGTGCAAGCGTATTAAGAAAATTGCAAAATGTGTTAGAGAAATCCTGGCTATTCAACATTTCATAGTATATGCCAAATTGTAAAAGGGGATGATGGTGATCCACCCAAGGACATTTTTCTAAGAGAAAATTCCGTCCCTAAAATTTGCATCACTTAAATCATGTGACGGGGAAAGATCTTTCTGTGCCATTAAGAACATTCTCAGTATCAGAGGTGTTTCAAAGACCCCAGAAAACATTGAAAATACATAATGTATAAATATCCCTGATTTAAGTATTGTAATTAGAAAATGATAAGTTGGAATTAAATATTTGATATTACATATTTTCTACATATTTTGCTGCTTTATTTATCTCCATACTGTACTAAAAGATAGATACTACATAAAATTCCAGCTCTATTATAAAGCTGAAAGAGACTGCTTGAGTGAAATGAAGACAAAGTGAAGGGACAGGAAGTTCGGGGCAATAAAGAAACTTCCCCAGCATTCTACTGGTGACCCGAGAAAAACCCCAAAAAGACCAATGTGATAGAGAGCTTGGCCGCGGGAGTCGAAACTACAACCTCCCGGAAGCCACCCCCTAACGAAACGGCTAAATAACCTGCACAGTTTTAGTAGGTCGCTATATTGCATGTTACTATTTGTGTCAGTTGAATTTAAATGTTTATATAACATTGCAAGGAAAAGATAATCTGATGTGTTCCATTCACATGACTTTCCCTACATCTCTGTAACTAATTATTGTTAAAAAGCCTATGCTTCTATTTACTTCATACTAATCGAGATAAACATTAACAGAAATTGTTCTTATTACCTAGTTCCTTTTAAGTAGAAAGGAAAAAAGCTAATTTGTTCCATTCACATGATGCTCTGTAAACAAACCTTTTATTCAAAACATTAATCTGTTATCTACATCATTCTAATAAACATAAACATAAGCAGAATTAGTCGTATTACTAACTTCCTTGTAAGTAGAAAGGAAATAAGAAAAATACACAGACTAAAGCGATAGTCTCATTCTTTAAAACCGGTTGCTATGTGAAACAATTGAAAATCTAATCCCTTTGCCTGCCAGAAGTAAACAAAGAGAAACGACAAGAAATATATCTTCCCGTTTGAGAAAAGTTTGTGGCTTAAAATTGAACCAAATAATACGAAATATCTCGAAAACGGTTTACACTACAAAAAAAAAGCATATGACATAAGTTGTGTTTTTTAATGAGATTTATATTTTTTTAGAGTAAATTTTTGTGTAACTCTTACGATTTGCTAGTTGTACAAAAGTCATCAGGATTAAACAGATTTCCAGAGGCTTTTCCCAGAAAATTCAAGATGTACATTTCGTTTGTTATAAAAATATCACAAGCATAAGGCATTTTATCAAAGTTATTAGAACAGTTTTTGAGAAAATAAAAATTCCCGAAAAATGTTCCATGTAAATGGTAGTTTAGGGTGGAGGGCTTTTCCTGAAAATTTTCATGTCGCATCCTTAAAAGATACTCAAGTTAAGTACCAAGTTTGGTATTTAACCGATTTTTCGTTTACGGGCTATATTGTTCACAGACACATACGCACAGACAGATACGGATGTTTTTCTAAAAAGACTTTTTGGACTCAGGAGACATGAAAACATATATTTTGGCTGAAATCTCGGTATCGGATTTTTAGGTGCAGTACAATACCTTCTCTATACACTACGTACATAGTACGTGTAGAGACGGTAATAAAACTGTAAAGAATTGCTTTGCTTAAGTCTAAGTGAGCTACCTTCCCACACATTTAAGAATTCAATGTTATTTGTAAATCCAGAAATGGGATAAGAAGGAGCTGATGTAAAATTTCCATTTTAATGATCGCACCGCTATGGTTTCATTGCTATTTCAGTTTTCTGGAATTCATTTAAAGGATGTGTCCTCTTAACATATCCATTCGTGATGCGAGTATCCATATCTTTTTACTTTCTCTACACGCACTATGTACATGGTGTATAAAGAAGGTATTGTATTGCGTCCGAAAAGTCGATACCGAGATTTCACCGGAAATTCACGTTTTGGGACCCCCTAAATAAAAAAGGGAACTTTTAGAAAAGAGTGTGTGTGCGTGCGTGCGTGTGAGTATGTGTGTGTGTGTGTGTGTGTGTGTGTGTGTGTGTGGCTGCTTAGCTAAACAACGAACAATCTGTGAAATACCAAACTTGATATTCAAGTTTAGTATCTTCCAAGGATCTGACACGTAGATTTTCTAGAAAATTCCCCCAACCCAAATTACTCTTTATATGGGAAAAATGTTTCACAATGGTTCTAACGATTTTGATTCAAATCTCTCATATTACAGACTTTTACATGACAAATAAAGTGTATATTTTGAATTTTCTGGGAATAGTCTCTGAAAATGTCTTGATTCTGGATGTATTTTTTTCTGAAGTTTGCATAACTGGTAAACCGTAAGAGATAAACAAAAGCCTGCTACATAAAAAGGCAGATCTCCTTAAACCAGAGCTTATATCATATACATTTGTTGTGAAGTTGATTGTTTTAGAGAGATTCCTTGTTAACAGTTTCAGTTTTAAAATACTTTTCTCATAGATATCTTGTCATCTACTGCCCACATACAAAAAAAAAAAAAAAAAAAAAAAAACGGGTTTCAATCCCATGGCAACCACATTTTAAACCTTTTACAGTCGGGTTAGCCTAGTGCATTGCCTTATTTCCCTCTTACTAATAAGGATACAAATAAAATACCGTTTCTATTAATGATAATCCGGTTTAACATGAATAGATAAAAGGAACACAATAACAAATAAAAAAGAATGGATCACAGATGACATAAAAATGATCAATGATCGCAGAAAGCTAAAATATTCAAAGGACCCAGAAGCATCAATAAAATACAAAGCACTACGAAACAAAATAAATAGAGAAATTAGAGAAAGGAAGGAAGTATTTTTAAAAGAAAATATGGAAATAATAGATGAAGAATTCAAGAAAGGAAAATTAGAAACAGCATATAAAGAAATTAAAAGCTTTTTTACTGAACGTAAAACACAAGGGAACAAACTAAGAGACAGAGAAGGAAAATTAATTGATGATGATAAGATTAAAGTAAAAAGATGGAAAGAATATATAGAGAATTTGTATAAAGGACATGAAATAGAAGAGCTAAAAGAAATCATAGATGAAGTAGAAGATGATAAGGAGACCCAATACTAAAAGAAGAATTCGAACAGGCTCTAAACAATCTAAGAGATGGAAAAGCACCTGGGGAGGATGGGATTCCTGGAGAACTATTGAAGAATGCAAATGAAGAACTACACAAGACACTCTATGAACTCATATTTGATATATATGAAACTGGAATACTACCAGAAGATTGTAAAACGTGTAAAATTATACCAATCCCAAAAAAAAGCAAATGCTGAAAAATGTGAACAATACCGTACACTAAGTTTAATGTCGCATGCATCCAAAATATTAACAAAAATAATATATAATAGAATAGAAAAGAAAATAGATACATTAACAGATGATCAATTTGGATTTAGGAAGAACACAGGCACACGAGAAGCAATATTAGCAATGAGACTAATACTGGAAAAAAGGCTAAGAAAGAATAAAAGAACATATATTGCCTTCATAGATATAGAGAAAACATTTAATAATGTGGATTGGATCAAAATGTTTGGAGTGCTTAGAAACCTGGGAATTAAATTTGGAGATTGTAGGATTATATGGAATCTATATAAAGATGAAAAAGCAATTATAAACTGTGGGAGAAACCAAGAAATAATCCATATAAGAAAAGGAGTGAGACAAGGATGTGCACTATCCCCAATACTGTTTAATGCATACATACAGAGTGCACTAAATGAAATCACGGAAGAAATAGATACTGGAATAAAGATACAGGGGATAAAAATCAATATGCTCCGCTTTGCAGATGATATTGCAATATTAATGGAGAACAAGAAAGATTTAGAAACATTCATAAACGAATTATGAAATACATTAAGGAACAACTACAACTTAAACATTAATAAATCAAAAACAAAAATTATGACTTGCAGGAAGAAAGGGAATAGTAACACAAAAATTAAACTAAATGGACAACTATTAGAAGAAACCGAAATATTTCAATATCTAGGAAGCAAAATAACAGCTGATGGAAGGAGCAAAACAGAAATAACTAGTAGAATACAACACGCAAAATGCTTTTAATAAAAAGTACCAGCTATTTACTGCAAACAATATTAGCCTTGAACCCAGGAAGAATGTATTACAAACATATGTATGGAGAATTACGTTATATGGATGTAAAACTTGGACAATTTTAAAAGCAGAAAGAAAGAGAATAGAAGCATTTGAAACATGGTGCTATAGGAAAATGCTAAAAATTAAATGGAGTGACAAAATTAAAAATGAAGAAGTATATAAAAGAGCAGAAGCGGAAAAACGAAGTTGGAGCCAAATTAAAAGAAAAAGAACAAAATTTATAGGCCATTTATTAAGACATCAGAGCACACTGAATATTATAATAGAAGGTATGATAGAAGGAAGAAGTGGCAAAGAAAGAGCAAGATCACAATATATAAAACAAATTTTGGAAGATATGAAATGCAGTAAATATGAAGAACTCAAACGGAAAGCAGAGAGAAGATCTGAATGGAAAGTCGCTGCAAACCAATCCAAGGATTGAAGACTCCTAACAAAAAAAGGAAAAGCTTATTATCAATAATTTGTTACAGAGATGTAGAGAAAGGTCTGTATATAGAAAACACAACTTTTTGGTAAGTATTTCAATGTTTGATATATAGTTATACAAAGAATGGAATAAACTGTCATAGAAAACAATACAAACGCAATTGCAAAGCTAAAGCTATACAAAGTAAGGATTTGGTCATTTCACATATATAACTTTGTTCTTTTATATTTTTACTGTATACATACCTCTAATACTTTTTTAATTTAATATTAATTAAATCAGGTATAAAAATTATTGTTGTTTTCCTTATTCTACTATTTGTACTATTTGCATTTTCTGCAGTTTGTGACAACAGGGATTAAGAATTAACTCTCGTAAGTTAATACGCCAGGCGAATGCGATCATCATTTTGCGCGCTAGATGACCTAATAGTTACTTTTCATTACTGCTCGTAACGAACGCTCTATCACCTCCGTACCATTACTACAAGTCATATTTCAGTTGTTATTAATCATCAAACTCCACGTTTATTTTTTGTTTATTCGTTTTTGGGGCAATGAACACATTCTTACTTCAATACAATATTGAGGGTAGAGAATAATTAATTAAGGAAACACTTCTCTACTCCATTGAATACGGAAACCTCTGATTTCAGATGGCAGATGTTGTCTTAAGAAATAAAAACTATGCTTAGAGCGCTTGGTGTTGGCATCCCTGATATTTTCAGAGTATTTGTGGGCTTAGCATCAAGATAATTTCATTGTTTGTCGTCAGGTTGTATGTGCGTAGGCCTTATACAGCTGTATGCCTATTATCTGTATACACATCCGATGTAGTTTCCTTTATTAAAGATAAATACTGTTCACGACACGACTGTTCATTACGGAGCATTTAATTATAAAGGCCTGTACTCGTTCTTGTTCTGCGTTCCTGGTTGATTTCATTTGGGTGCACCGTCCTAGTTTGGTTACCTCTGTCCAGCGTTGCTGGCTATCGAGTCAACGTGTATTTCATGCCGAGTACAAAACTCATGCTTACGAGTACTTATTGTATTCTTTTTCACTGTCAGATTTTCATTCCGTATTATTCATTCGGCCAGCAAAGAAAACTTTCCTCCACCAACCGGTCGTAAACTACCGTCTGTACTTTCTTAAATACTTCATGAGAACTCATTAGGTAAGGACATTTGATCGCTAGTGTTTTTAGCTATAATTATATTTTTTAAAATGTATAAATGATTTTTAATTTGGATGATATATAAAATTGTTAACAGTGGTGATTTTGCTACTTAATATATAGGTACTGTATGAAAGAGTAAGTGAATGAGAGAAAATATAAAGGTAAATGTAAAGGATCAACAACGATAGAAGACAAGTCATGCAATGCAATCTATGGAGAAAGGAATGGAGTTAGGGAACCACAGGTGGCAGACAGGCCACAGAGACACGCGGCAAACGCCGTGCAGCCGCAACACAACGGGTTCGAGGTGTCATCAAAAGTTCCTGCCCAAGGGGACAGTGGTCACAGCGCGACCTCACTCTCCTCCGCGCTCACCTCTAAGATAACAAGGATGAAAGGAAAATGATGCAAACGAAGCCGTGGAATTCCAGTTTCGCCAAAGAGACAGGGAGCAGCCACGAAAGCCCAAATCAGAGTGCACGGTCGACGGATATCAAATCCTCAACTTCCCAAATTCGAATTGCAAACGTTACTGAGTCGTCACCAAGCTCGGCGAGAGAGCAGATAATAACTGAAGTTGCAGAAGAGCAACAACTCATTTGTGTATCTCTATATACAGACAGAGGAATGTCTGATAGAGCCAATAAGTCACAATAATATTGCCCAATAATTGTTTTCTATTTTCTAATAAGTTAATGAGTATTAAACCCTTCGCATCCCACTCCAAAAATAATCAAACAAACAAAAAACGTCGCAATCACTTTTTCAGACAACAGGACCGTTGTTTGCCTTCTCTGGAGCAGATTCACCGAAAAGAAAATCCATTATTTTTATTGTTGTTTGGTTTCAATGAGGAGACGGTGACAACTCGACGCAGAGTCTTTCGGATTATGCTTAAAGAGTTACAAACAAGAAGTTGAAAGCCGAACGCTCTTGTTGTCCTTCGTTGTCGCGGCACTCATCGGGCCGAAAATCTTTTCATCTTTATCTTTCGAAGTCGGCTTACCCTCCCCGTATTTAGGACTAACACCCACATAGGACTTACAATCGGATGCCTAGAGGTCAGAAGCCTGTTAGGAAGCCAACCACAGAATGGAGAACCTGGAACGAGTGGTCGGCCCATAGCAAGGTATGAGCATGAGGAAATGCATTATATGAAATGCAAGCGAAATGGATGGTAGGAAAGGTGATGATGGAGCAATTAGTGGAACGATTAGCGGGGGTAACCGGAGGATCCGGAGAAAACCTGCCCAGATGCAGGTTTACCACAAATCCCACATATGGGCGTTTGGGACCAAGCCAGGGCCATTTAGGGCGTTTTAACCACTCGGCCACGGATTTAACTTACAAAAATTTTTGATATTTTAAGATTACAGTTTAATTCTGTTAAATGTAATAATTATAAAATAAAATATTATTAACATTAAATGTTTTAATAGTTTAAAAATAAACCATTGGTCTTGTAAACCAAAATTAAGTCTTCTACATATAAAAAAGCAATAAAAATCAGTTTTAAATAAAATATAAAAGAATTTAAATCAGACCCAAGAAAAATAACACATATGCAAAGCATGAATCCCCGTTTAAGTTGACACTCTCTGCTGCTCGTGAACTTTCTTTCGATGATCAGAGAGAATCATATCGTGGAGTTTTTGAATATCCTCAATAACCACATCTACCGGCGATATGGGCACTCCTTATCAAAAAAGATGTTTGTCTACATTTAAAGTCTTTGAACCAATATCTAGCTACTGTCATAGATGGCTAATGGTTCCCATAAACGGTATCCAAGTTCCCTTTTATCTCCTCGCAAGTTTTCGTATCCAAAAGTAAAAAATTTGAATCCCTGAACGATACTGCACTTTTTCCATTTTAGTGAAAACACGTTGAACGACTCATTGCAATGCTTGCCAAATTCAAACTAACACATGAATCAGCATTAAGTTTGTTTTGGTGATCTGTAACAAATAACCAATGTACAATGGTAATGCCAACTTGCCTTAGCAACACCATCTATTTTGAAACATGTATACTTTTTGAACTGTCCTCACATAAGCTGATTTACACAACTACTCAATATCCGTTTTACATGAAACGTTCTAAAGGCTAGCCAGGTGAGTTTACATATTTGACGAAAATGTCTGACCTTCGAAATGCGATACGTTTAAAACTTTTGAACAAGATTACTTTTTTACTTTCTCTATATAGTATATAGTACACAGGTAGAGGAGATATTGCACTCCACCCAAAAAAAATTCCTGATTTCAACCGAAATGCACGTTTTAGGAATCCCTGTATTCAAATAATGCATTTTTAGAAAAAGGTCCTTGCATGTGTGTGTGTGGGTGTGTGTGTATGTGTGTCCGTGTGTCTGTGAACATGATAACTCATAAACGAAAAGTCTGTAAAATCAAACATAGTATTTACGTTTAATATATTCCAGGGATGAAGAGCATTTGCGGAACCGCCCACACATCAACACTTTATGGAAAAAAATATCAACAAATTTTATTTTCTTAAAAATAGCTCTTACGATTTTGATTAAAGTACCGTATACTGATGATATTTAAACACAAATAAAATATATATCTTGAATTTTGTGGGAATAGCCTCTGAAGACTTCTTCATTCTGGATTATTTTTTGCATAACTGGTGAACCATAAGATACACATAGACAAAAGCTTAATACACAAAAATGTGAATCTCGTTAAAAGACACAATTTACATCATTTTACTTTCTTTGTGGAGTTAATCATTTCTGAGATATTCTAATTTTTTTATTTCAGTTTTTAAATACGTACTTAAAAAGCTCTCAAACGGGAACTTTTGAACTCCCGGCCCTGCAAATAAACGAATTTCAATCCCATAGAAACTAGTTTTTAAAAGATTTGACTCTCGCTTTAGCCAAGTGCGATGTCCTTATTTCCCTTTTATTTGCAAGGCGGCACATAATGAGACAATTTCTGCTAATGCTTATCTCGATCAGCATGAAATAAAAGAATAAGAGTTTTAACAATAATTTCTTTCAGAGATGTAGAGAAGTCATTTGAATGGAATACATCAGATTTTTTCCCTCCAATATAGGCTAATAACCAGTTTCATTCACAAAGCACAGTTTTCTATCTCTTTACTGATCATGTTAAGATAAATATTATCGTTCACAGTTTTCTTGTCTTGCATTCTATACACCATTTACTACAATAAGTGTTATAAAACAGTAGGTAATTCCGTATAAGCTTATTTTGGTAATTAAATAAATTAAAACAGTTGAATAAATTATACAGTATAATTAACCACAATGGGTTAGAAACGTAATGTGACGACGATGTTAAGGTGCAGGTAAATACTCCATGCCTGCACTCATGATTTTTCATTTGTTTGCATCTGGAGCAGAACAAGAAAGGAAACGTCAGAGCATCGACCTCATTACAGCAATGTGTTGCGCAGTAATAATGCTTTCTGTGGCTTCTTGTTATGAAATGGCAACCAAATGTGGTAATCCTAACTGGTTAACACCCAGCAAAAAAGTTTTATGCTCCGCCTTAGAAAAAATGTTTCTTCTGTGCTACATTCGCATGACGTTTTTACACCTCTGTAAAAAAAGTATTGTTAGAAGGTTATTCTTTTATCTACTTTATGATAAAAGAGATAGACATTAGCATTATTACTTGTTTCCTTATGTATAACAGAATACATTTGGGTAAAGCGACAGTCAAATGTCTCTAAACATGGTTGCTATATGCATGGCCAGGAGTTGATAAATCCCCCTATTAGAAAGGTATTTGAAAACAAAAACAAATAACAACGTATATTTCGGAAATGTATATGACATAAATAATGTGTTTTAATGGGATATACGTTTTTGCCTATGTCTTACATTTTACCAGATATGCAAAATTCACTCAGAATGAAGAGGAATTCCGAGGCTAATCACAGGAAAATCAGGATATATATTTTATTTGCCATGTAAATAAATTTAATATGCAGTACTTTAATCAAATGTATTTGGGACATTTTTTAGAAAATCAAACTTTTAGTAATCCTTTGTGTACTTAGGACTCACATTTACAATGAACGGAAAATGGACAAAACACATTGACATTACGAAACACAAGGCAAGGGTGAAAGCGGCGGAAGCTCTCCAGATACGCTGCAGAATTCCGAATATCTCCATAACCTTAATGGAAACTGTATACGGAGCGACAGTTAGATCCACGATGACATACGGAGGAGAAATATGGGGGTGGGAACAAACAGGGAATCTGGATCAAGTGAGGACCCAATTTTTGAAAGGAATTCTGGGTGTAGGAAGGGGTACGGCAAACTGCGGAATAATGAGGGAATTCGGGGTACATAGTGAAACGATAGAGTGCAAAATCAGAGCAGTTAAATATTGGATGAGAATCGTTCACGGAAACCAATCTCTAATTAGGGCAGTCTGCTACCGTGAACAGTTGCGAATGGAAGGTAATTTGACGTGGGCATCAAAATTAAAGAAAGGGTTGGAAACCATTGGGATGGGAGACATTTGGATGGCGGGGCAGGAAAACAGGCGAAGTATTTGGAGAAAAATTAAGAAACGTCTCTGTGATATTGACAGACAGCAAATAATTGCGCAATGCACAGAGAAGGTGTCATTAGAAGTACAGTCTGGGCTGAAATCGGAGTGGGGTATGGAGCAATGCATCAAAACAGGTACCACACTCATTAGAGAGTGGCTCGCGTGGAATAGACTAGGAGCATGGAGGAGCACGACAATTTCTGACGAGAATGGTATAAGAATCTGTCCCATTTGCGAGGAGGAAGAGTCGTGGACTCACATCTTGGCAAGATGTAGGGGTACGGAGGAATGGCGGGAAAAATATTTGCCGCGATTTTTTACCACTGCGAATGTAGGGATAGAAGCATGTTGGACGCTACTGGCAGGCACGGAAAACATGGACGGGCTAGGTAAATTTATACTTAGGGCAAGACAGCTGAGATCTGAGGAGGCTGCCAATAGAGAAGGGGGGGGATAAGATCAACTAAACAAAAGTGAATACAATGTTCTACATACATGTATATTATATCATACTTAGGTCACTGTTGTGATAGGGTTGTATATATTATGTGAATATATGTCTTTTAAGTGTAATTATTTATTATAAGAGGGTGCATTTATGAAGGTGTACTCTGTGCTGTAAATTTAAATTGCTATATTTGAATATCTTTGTATCTTTATTTTCGGATTCACTCTTAATTTTTATTGTTGTTTAATATTGCTTTTGACGGTGTATTTCCTTTGTCTTTTTATTTTCGTGTTTACTCTTTTAATTCTTTGTTGTGGTTGTTGTTTTAATATTGCTTGTAATGTGTATTACAAAAGCACGTACGGTCTGTAGACCCGTGCGACTGTTCAAATTCTATGTATGATATTGCTATGTTAATAAATACACTTATTCATTCATTCATTCATTCATTCAACAACTTCCATGTAAACCGTAATATAGGGTAGGGAGACTTTCTTGAAACCTTCGTGAGATACTAAACGTTGACGCAGAATTTAATCCTGAAGCAATCTGGGCAACTAAAAAATAAAACTATACTGCCCTAAAACAGTTTTAAAAATCTTAAAATAATATTTTTTGGCACGTAAAAGCCACGAAAACCTATTAAAATGGCGTATTTAACGAAAGTGACAGATAAGGTTATGTAATAAATATAACTCGTCATTATTATGTATAAAATAAGTAAGAATTGGTGTTTATGAAGGTATATTAAGCATATAAAACCTAAATAAACATATAATATGGGAGGAGAAGAAGAAGAACAAACGAGATTACAATATAGCGGATACCTGTAATTTGTTTCAGAATGTAAGAAAGGAGAAGCACAAATCTGAACAAATAACTAATTTAGAAAAGTTCATAATTGTACGAATATTATTATGTAAATTATTTAAATGTATTAATTTTAAATACTAGGAGCATATAAAAATGTATATTTCACGAAAAGTGGGAACAAGGAAAGCTGTGGTGATGTGCAGAGTACAATACTAAAAACAATGATCGTTAACTTTGAGAGAGGTAAAAAAAATTATAAAATTCTGGTACACAGTCTGAATAGTGAAGACTTAGCTACAGACGCTATAAATTCATCTCAGAAATCGAGATTAATATTATAGTAATTGTATATAAAAGCATATATTATATTAACTATCATCAATAATGTATGTAAGTACATACCATAAAGCAGATATTGGGCACAATTTTCTGTAAAAAAAATCAGTTCAAGTCGCGTGCCTTGGTACATCGCGTTGTTATAAAAATTTCCACAAACAAAGGTTTTAAATACCAAATTATTTTTAAATGCATTCTCTCCTACAAACCAAGCATGGGGATTGAGATTCTTATGCAATACAGCTAGTAATTAGTTGATGTGAACCCGGGTTATAAAAATCTGATGTGTACCATTCACATGACCTTCTCTATATCCCTGCAACAAATTATTTTTAAAAAACTTATACTTCTATTAGCTTCATGCTAATCAGTAAAACATTAGCAGAAATAGCCATATTACTTGCTTCCTTGTGAGTAGAGGTGAAATAAGGGAGTACCATAGGTTAAAGTGATAATCAAAAGGTGGTTGCTCCGTCACTGAAGTTCCTTTGTTTGTATGGACAGCAGTTGACAAATTCCTGCATGAGAAATGTATAAGTTTTTTCATAGCAGAAACCAAAAATAAGGAATGTCACAAAAACGAAGAAATCGACGAAAAATGTATATAACATAAATTGTGTGTTTTAACGTGCTCTACATTTTTTGTGAAGTAAGTTTTTGTCCATCTCTTACAGTTTAGCAGTTATTCAAAATTTAGTAAAATTCATCCAGAAAAAACTACTCTTCAGAGGCTATTCCCAGAAAATTCAAGATATACATTTTATTTAACAGATAAATATCTTTAATATACGAAATTTTAATCAAAATCGTTAAAGCCATTTTTGAGAAAATCAAAATTTTCGAAAAAAGTTCCATGTAAAGGATAGTTGGGGTGGGGGGATTTTTCGTTTTTGAGTTATCGTGTTCAAAGACACACACACACACACACACACACACACGGACATTTTTCCGAAAATGCTTTTTTTTAGATAAAACATATATTTCCGGTGAAATCTCGGTATCGAATTTTTTGGTGGAGTGCAATAAATTCTCTATACACTATGTACAAATGCCTATAGAGAAAGTAAAAAACAAATAACTTCACTGCAGAGAAGAAGCTTAAAACTGTCACAACCATTGGTTCGGCGCTAAACAGAAGTTCCAGTTGCGCCAACTGTAAGCGTGACCAACGTTACAGATCCAGCGGTAAATTCAAACTTATAAAACACGTCTCAGCTTAGCTACCACACCGAGGGTCCAGGGCGAGAAACGGTGGAGTCCCAGGGACGTGCAGCAGCCCAGCCCACCCCGAGACTACAAGCTACACCGACAGCGAAGGTGAAGTAACCGGCAGAAGCAAAAGGTTCCGCCCAACGTAAATGCCAAGTTTGGTATTCAACAAACCTTTCATTTTTGAGTTATACTGTCCAAACGCACACTGAACCTTTTTTCTAAAAATCTGATATGCTCCATGCACAAGAAATTCTCTACATATCCGTAACAAAGTATTGTTGAAAAGCTTATTCTTCATCTACTTTACAGTAATCGAGACAAACATTTGCAGAAATTGTCTTATTTCTAGCTCCTTTGTAAGAAGAAGAGAAATAAGAAAATGCACTAGGCTAAAGCGATAATTAACCTTTTTTAAAATAGTTCCTATGTGGTTGAAATTAACTTATTTGTATAACCAGGAGTTGGAAAATTCCCATATAAGAAAAGTTTGAGTAATTTAAAACGGAAACCAAATCAAGAAATATCTCCGAAACGGTCCATTCCACGAAAAAGAAGTTGTATGACAAATTCTGTTTTGAAGGGCTATACAGTTTTTTTATCAAATAAGGTTTTCTGTTACGATTTACCGGTTTGCACAATTCAGAAAATTCATCCAGAAAAAAGAGGTATTCGAGGGTTATTCCTAGAAAGTGCAAAATATATATTTTATTTTCTACATAAACATTTTTAATATACTTTATTTTAATCAAAATCGTTAGTCATTTTTGAGAGAATCAAAAATGTTTGAAATTTTTTCCATGTGAAGGGTAGTTTGGTGTGGGGGATTTTCCTCAAAATGTGCGTGTCAAGTTTGCTATTTAACAGACTTTTCGTTTTGGAGTTATCGTTTCACAGGCAGCCTCTCTCTCTCTGTCTCTCTCTCTCTCTCTCTCTCTCTCTCTCTCTCTCACTCACACACACACACACACACAGGAAAACCTTTTTTTTTTTTTAAAAAAAAAAGTGTTGTTATTTAGACACACGGCAGCCTAAAATGTTTTTTCTCGGTATCGAATTTTTGGGTGAAGTGCAATAGCTTCTCTATCTATGTACCATGTAATATCTAGAGAACGTAAAAATGCGTTGTATTGGAGTCAGGGAGTCTCAAAACATATATTTCTGCTGAATCTCCGCATCGAATTTGAGGGTGGAATACAATACATTCTCTAGCTACTATTTATTATGTTGCACATATGCGCTAGAGGAAGTACATCATAGCCATTTCTATACCCATTTTTACTTTCTCTACACGTACTGTGTACACAGCGTATAGTGAAGGTATTGTATTGCACCCAAAATTAGATACCAGATTTCACCGGAAATATATGTTTTGAGATCCCCTGAATCCAAAAAAAAATTTTTAGTAAAATGCCCGTGTGTTAGTCCATCTGTCAGTTTGCGCGTGCGCGTGTGTGTGCGTTTGCGCTCACGTGCGCGTGTGTGTGGGCAGCATAGTTCAAAAACGAAAAGTCCGTTGAATACCAAACTTGGTATTTAAGTTCAGTATCTTCTAAGGATGCGACGCGAAGCTTTTCAAGAAAATCCCACCACCCACAACTACCCTTTAGATGGAAAAAATTTGAAAATGTTGATTTTCTCACGATTTTGAATAACATTTTGTATAGTAAATATATTATCATGAAAAATAAAATGTACATTTTGAATTTTCTGGGAATATCCTCTAAAGACTTATTTATTTGAATGATTTTTATTGAATTTTGCATAACTGGTGCACCGTAAGAGATAGACAAAAACTTACTGCACAAAAAAAATATACATCACGATGAAACACGCAATTTATGTCATATACATGTTTTTGTGGAGTTGGTCGTTATTGAGCTATACCTTGTTATTGATTTCAGTTTTAAAATAGTTACTTTGTCATAAAGGAGCTTGTCAACGCTTAGCGACGCAAATAAACGGATTTCAATGCCATAGCAACCACATTTTAAAAGTTTTGACTGTCGGTTTTGCCTAATGCATTCCTTTATTTTTCTTCTATATATAAAGAAACTAATTAACAAGACTGTTTTTCCTAATATTTTAACATTAAATGGAAGAATAAGCTTGTTAACAATAATTTGTTTTCGATCCCCGAGGACCGCCACCTCTGCCCAATGGGTTTTAGCGTTTCCTCGGGTTCGGCAGGCGACTATTGGGATGGTTCATCTTCTAAACATGACTCCCCTTTCCATCAATTCCTGTCTTCATCTCTTCCTTGTCATCTATTTCAGGGATGAAGAACCAGGCGGCGTGTTCGGGGCGTTGCGGCTGGGCGGTATTTGTGCTCCCTGTAAAGGTTTCTGCCCTGACGTCGTTGCGTACCACTGTGTCAGAACCTGCCTTCGGGCGGTTTCAAGCTGGCCCCTTTCGGCTGGTCTCCGATGTCGTGGCTTGTGGATAGGGCCGGTGTGACGTCGGATGCGTTCATCTGAAACTGTTAATGACCCCGTCTATGCATGCGCCTCTCATCGTCTGGATCTAGTTACCTTTCGAGGTTCTACCCCTCCCAGGGGTCACGTAAGTTGCAAAGGGCCACAATGGCCTGCGGTATTCGTCCCTGTGACTAATAATCTCAATCTTCATCCTAAACTGCACCATGATTGTTTTATTACTTATTTCTAAGTAGGTACAAGTGGAGTAAGGGAATAATGTGGCTGGTATTGCTTCGGGTTTCCCTTAGTCACAAAGGCCGTGGCAGTGCTTCGCCACACAAATTTGGTTAGGGTGAACCATAGTAACCACCCCTTCGAAGTAGCCTTCAAAGTAAACTGTCAGGATCCTAAAGTAGTTTAAATTTGACTGTTATAGCAGTAGAACTGATTAACTTCATATAATCAGTATCTGATAACGTTTCTCTTGCTTTATAATTTTGTTTTAGACCTTTTTTTTTTTTTTTTTAACTATCTGCTTTTTGTAGAATGCATCAGTTGGGGTAATACATCTAAAACCAAGTATATTGAAATAACAATTCACTTTAGAAACCGCTCCGGAATCAACCTTTTATATATTGCTAAGTTGAGATATATTTGACGCACATCCACCAGGAAAAAAACAATGCTATGTTGTTTCCCGTATTTGTTAAATATTCCTCGTGAGTTTTGTCTCCTAAGTGAAAGATTTTCGTTCTATGTCGTTTTTACTTAGTAATAATACATGTACAATATAGAGAAGATATTGCCTCCACCAAAAAAATCGGTACTGATATTTCACTGAAATACACGTTTTAGAGTCAGCTGTATAGCATTTTCAGAAAAAGATTCGTGTGTCTGTGTGTCTTTAAACACAATAACTCAAAAACGAAAAGTCGTTAGAGAGACCATACTTAATATGCAGCAACTTCCAAGAATACGACACGAAGATTTTTTAACAGAATCCCCCACCTTAAATTACCATTTACGTGGAAATAATTATGAACATTTTGATTTTCTCAAAAATGTCTCTAACGATTTTCATTAAAATACCATATATAAATTTTCATATTTAACAAATAAAATGCATATCTTAAATTTTCCTGTGAATCGTCCTCTGAATATCTCTTCATTCTGGATGACTTTTGCATATCTGGTAAACCTTAAGAGATCGACAAAAACTTCCTTCACAAAAAATGTAGATCTCGCTAGAACACACCATTTATGTATATACATTCTTTTAACGGAGTTAACCATTTCCGAGATATACCTTTTAATTGGTTATAGTTTTAAAAAAAAAACTTTTCTCATACATGAACTTGTCAACTCCTGGCCATGAAAAGAAACCAATTTAAATCATATAGTAACCAGCTTTTAAAAATATTTTACTATCGCTTCAGCCTAGTGTAATTCCTCATTTCCCTTCTGCTTATAGCGATAAGGCAATTTCTGCTGATGTTTATTCTGATCAGCATGGAGTCTATAGAAGAATACGCTATTGAAGACTAACTTGTTACTGAAAGATGGAACACATCAAATTGTTTAACCGTTATTACCGTTCTTCTGTTTATATCACGTTACCGAAGGAACAATATATGGCATGTATTAAAAACAAACTTCATTGCTGTGGTCAATATTTTTGGGATAAGCATCCTGAATAAAAGTCATAAATGAAATTTGATGTTTTCAGACCTAATTGATGCAGCCTATAAAACACCATTAGGGAATATTGTTTGCAGTATTTAGTCAACCTTCGCTATAATAGCATTAGCCCTCTCTTTGCAATAATGGACTGAATTATGAAACTGATTAGGTCTAACACTAACACGGAGGTATGTACTTCAACTCTGTATTTTGTGTAATATTACAGCACTAATTGATAGCAGGTGCAGAGTGTAAATTTAAACTTTAAGTTCAGCATTATGTATAATGAAAAGGTGTATACTATTCATCTCCCCCCCAACTCTCTCTCTCTCCCTTTCTGTTTTTTAATATAACTACATTGTGTGTTTTATTATTCACACTCATGCTTTGCTACTTGTTTCTTGGCATTCTAACTAATTGGGCCACTGTCAATCTATGACATTTTATATAATTTGTTACGAGCACACCGTTCCCACCGGTGTGATATTAAAACTCCTTGCTTAGCCCCAACCTACTCATGTTAAGAGCAGAGCTGTAGTTTTATATATACGAGGGCGACGCTGAAAATATTTAGAAATTAAAATTTTATATTCTTTTATTCAAAATATTTCCTTTTAAACTCAATATTTGTTGCATTTATTAAAACAATAATGACATTCTTCATTTCACTGCTTGATCTGATGACGAAAAACTGATTCCATGCATTTTATCTATAATTTTTGGGAAAAAGAAATCTGATGACTTTCTCTACATCTCATTTATAAAATATTGCTACAAACCTTACCGTTCTGTCTACTTCATGCCAATCGAGATAAAATTAACAGAAATTGCCTTATTACGTGCGTCCTTGTTAGTAGAAGGGAAGTAAAGGATTGCCATAGGCTAAAGCGATAGTCAAATATTTTAAAATCTGGTTGCTATGTGGTTGAAATTTGTTTGTTTGTATGGCTAGCAGTTGAAAAATTCCCACATGATAGAAATATAATTATTATAAATCTGAAACCAATAGCAATAAATAACTGCTCTACAAAACAAACGTAGGTATATGACGTAAATTGTGTGTTTTAACGAGGTCTATATATTTTCTGTCGTACGTTTTTGTTTACCTCTTACAGTTTATCAGTTATGCAAAAAATAGCAAAATTTATCCGGAATAAAGAACTCTTCAAGGTCTATATTTTATTTGTCATGCAAATATTGTTATATACATATTTTAATAAAAATCGTTACCTGACAATTTTGAGAAAACCAAAATACTCAAAATTTTTTCCATGTAAAGGGTAGTTGGATGTGGGGGGAGCGGATTTTCTTGAAAATCTTCAGGTCGCATGCTTGGCAGAGACCAAACTTGAACACTAAGTTTGGTATTTCACGAGTTTTTCGTCTTTTAGCTATGCTGTCCACGGACACACACACATACATACAGACACAAACAGACAGACAGACAGACCCACACACACACTGACATTTTTATCTAAAAATTGTTTTTTTGGATTCAGTGGGTTTCAAAACAATTACGGTGAAATCTCGCTATAGAATTTTTGCATCAATAGAATACCTTCTTTGTAACTATGTACAAGTATGTCTATTGAAAGTAAAAAATAATCTGATGTGTACCATTCACATGACTTCCTCCATATCCCTGCAACAAATAATTCTTAAAAAGCTTATACTTCTATTTACTTTATGCTAATCAGAAAAAAAATAGCAGAAATAGTCTAATTACTCGCTTCCTTGTCAGTAGAAGCGAAATAAGGGACAACTGTAGGTTAAAGTGCTGGTTGCTATGTCAATGAAGTTCCTTTGTTTATATGGATAGGAGTTGACAAGTTCCTGTATGAGAAAAGTATACGTTTTTCATAGCAGAAACCAAAAATAAGGAATGTCACAAAAACGATGAACTCCACGAAAGAAATGTATATAACATAAATTGTATGTTTTAAAGTGCTCTACATTTTTGTGTAGTAAGTTTTTGTCCATCTCTTACGCTTTAGCAGTCATTCAAAATTTAGTAAAATTCATCCAGAATAAACTACTCTTCAGAGGCTATTCCCAGAAAAGTCAAGATATACATTTCATTTGTCAGGTAAATATGTTTAATATCCGAAATTTTAATCAAAATCGTTAGAGCCATTTTTGAGAAAATCAAAATTTTCGAAAAAAGTTCCATGTAAAGGGTAGTTGGGGGTGGGGGGATTTTTCTCAAAATCTTCGTGTCGCATCCCTGGAAGATACTAAACTTAAATACCAATTTTGCTATTTTACCGACTTTTCGTTTTCCAGTTATCGTGTTCACAGACACACGGACACACGGACACACACACACACACACACACACACACACACACACACACACACACACACGGACCTTTTTGTGAAAATGCTCTTTTTGGATATTGGGGACCCTAAAGCATATATTTCCGGTGAAATCTCGGTATCGAATTTTTGGTGAAGTGCAATACTTTCTGTATACACTATGTACATAGTGCGTATGGAGAAAATAATAAATTGCACAGTACTAAAATCAGGGTTATGTGATGAAAGATAGCGACCGTTTTAAAAACTTAACTGCGGCAGGCAGACATTTGTGTACCAATCGCCAGTAATGGTACATCTATTTTCTGATGTTATGGTAGAAACAGCTAGTATCCAACGTCTTAACTCGCAGTGCCTGTGTATTCTTCGGGCATCTATAGGCTTAGGTTCTGTTTCAAAGACCCATTGTACCAATTGGCTCTTATTTTTTGTCTTTACCACGCTCATAATCCAAGATTCATCATCAATAGCAATATTACAAACCTAATTGAAGTGCCGCTTCGGAATTTTTCCAGAGTTTATCTGCACCAATCAAAGCGTGTTGTTTTTTACCTGGAGTCAGGCTATGTGGAATACAGAGACAGCTAAGATTTCTAATATCCTACTGTTGATGTCGGTTTGTAACTGTTTTGGATTTGACTCATGGCAACATTTACTATCACTCGAATAAATTTCTAAGATATCTGTCGATTTTCTTCAACCATTGATAGAACCTCGTCAACATTTTCATTAGTAAAAGTAGTTCATGAGCGTCCTAATTGAAATCCATTACTATGAACAAACCTACTTCTCCATGCAAGGGGTACTTGGGGGTGCAACATTTTCTTTAAAACCTTCGTGTCGCATCCTTGGGAGATATTAAACTTAAATTAAAACTCTAAAAATATATAAATATATTCAAATGTATAAAAGACTAATGATTATGCTACCTTCGCACATTCAAAATACTGCGGACCTTCAAAAATGTTTCAGTGGGCAAAGTATATTCTTAAATAGAGGTATACAAAACTTTAATATAAGTAAGTGGATTATCGATTACATAGCAGATTCGTGGTACTTAACGCCCATTTCGTTTTTGAGATTTGCTGTCTAAAGATACACATAGACAGACAGGCAGACAAACGCACACTGACCTTTTTTATATAGTTGCCTTTTTTGAATTTGGAGGCCTCAAAGCATGTATTTCCGGTGAAATCTCGGTATCGAATTTTTGGATGCAATACATTATGCATAGTATGCATAGTGTGTGAGAAATTAATAATTTCCTGCTTTTCAAGTCAGAATCACAGAGTGCTGATACTGAGAGAAAATATTTTCGTTACCTGAAGATGGAAAAGTTTCGGAGAGAAAACCGCTATTACAATCTCGGGGGATGACCGCTTTTTGCGCACGCGAGTATACATGAATATACTCACCAAAGAGAACTCACACCTAGAAACATCCATATTCCGAGTTACACAATAGCAGCATACTAGATGGCGTCCTTTGCAACTGAGGACATCTATTGTAATTTAAACAGATAGAAAGAAAATCGACTGCAAGTTAAGGCTACTTCCCGGCACACATTGAATCATGTGTAACAACGAACCTGCAGATAACTAAGTTAAGTTTTGAAGCGGTGTTAAATAGGTCGAAAAAGCAGTTAAACTCTGTTACTAGTATCCTTGCCTGAATATATGTTTTTAAGGAATGGACAAGAGGATAGTGAAGGTTATGAGGCGAAGCTTTTGCCTCTTTCATATGTTAATCTGCAGAGTCTCGGATGCATTACCGTGCGCTTATTGCATAAAATTCGCATAAATTAATCCTGCCTATGTGCGGTTATAAAACTCCCCTTAGATAAATTTAGTCAGCAAAATTTCGCATAACGATGTCAGCTAAAATCACATAGAAGACAAAAGGCAGTTGCTAAGGCCATTGTTTCACCGTTCATGTAAAGAAAAATTAATATGAGCTAGCTTGTGATAACTAATTGGTGATGCAATGGAATACTTCTGAATTTATTCTCTAGAAATGCAATTCTGACCGAGTGGTGTGGCTCATATTTAGGTCGGCCACAGGTTTAAAGCACCGACCAATCTGATTAAAGGGTTTTCATGGTTTTCCTTGGTTGCTAAGAAAATACAAAGTTGGTTAATTTGTACCGCAAATTTTCCTATTATCCCTTTCATCACTACTTCTTCAGCAGCATATCGGTCTTTAGGTTGATCACCCATCCGAATATGCTGCGATCTAGAACATGGTTGCTATTCGTAAGGCTTCAGACTCACGACATTGGATTATACATAGGTTCTTGGAGCTGTAATTCATACAAAAGAGTAGAAATCCGTTGAAGAATAAATGAATGTTCAGATTTATATGACCTAATAATAATAATAATAATAATAATAATAATAGTAATATTATAATAATAATAATAATAATAATAATAATAATAATAATAATAATAATAATAATATAGATATAGGAGTGACACAATGCACTGCCCCCTTAATCTTAGAGAGCCACTTCTGATAAACTCGTTTTCAAGATTAAAGCGAGATAAACTACTGGTCTCATTAACCGAATCCAACACTAAAAAAAGGCAGTATTTCTGTATAATATAAACCTCAATCTGCAGACGTGATTAGAGGGTACACAACACCAAAATTAGACTGTTTTATTTATAATGAGATCTTAAGGCCGTTGAGATGTTTGCCGGATCTCAACACCAGAATTAACAATATCATGAATAATGTAATCTCAGGGCCATTGATAGTGAAGGGCTTTCAAATGATTACTACAAAGTTTTTAAATCAATGAGGTAAAATGATTACAATTGATGACAGATCTTTATTAAATATTACTCAAAAATCACACTTTGTTTGGACAGATTGTTATTTTTAGAGCAAGATATCTAATGACCTATTATTTTGTAAAAAATCCATTTATTACCTAAAATTTTCCAAAATGACCCAAGCATTTAAAAATGACCAATAGTAAATAAGGTATTATCAATTAAAATGCCATTTATTATAATTAACTCTCATTTGATTACTAGTTACATAAAATATAACACAATTTCAGAAAACAAAAAGAAAATATAAAAATCTGATTTGTACCATTCGCATGACTTTCTCCATATCCCTGCAACAAATAATTCTTAAAAAGCTTATACTTCTATTTACTTTATGCTAATCAGAAGAAATTAGCAGAAATAGTCTTATTACTCGCTACCTTGTAAGTAGAAGCGAAATAAGGGACAACCGTAGGTTAAAGTGATAGTCAAAAGCTGGTTGCTATGTCAGTGAAGTTCCTTTGTTTATATGGATAGGAGTTGACAAGTTCCTGCATGAGAAAAGTATACGTTTTTCTTAGCAGAAACCAAAAATAAGGAATGTCACAAAAACGACGAACTCCACGAAAAAAAATGTATATAACATAAATTGTGTGCTTTAATGTGTTCTACAGTTTTTGTGTAGTAATTTTTTGTCCATCTCTTACGGTTTAGCAGTTATTCAAAATTTAGTAAAATTCATCCACAATAAACTACTCTTCATAGGCTATTCCCAGAAAATTCAAGATATACATTTTATTTGTCAGGTAAATATCTTTAATATACGAAATTTTAATCAAAATCGCTAGAGCCATTTTTGAGAAAATCAAAATTTTCGAAAAAAGTTCCATGTAAAGGGTAGTTGGGGGTGGGGGGATTTTTCTCAAAATCTTCGTGTCGCATCCCTGGAAGATATTAAACTTAAATACCAAGTTTGGTATTTTAGCGACTTTTCATTTTTGAGTTATCACAGACACACGGACACGCACACACACACAGACACACACGGACCTTTTTGTGAAAATGCTTTTTTTTGGATATTGGGGACCCTAAAACATATATTTCCGGTGAAATCTCGGTATCGAATTTTTGGGTGGAGTGCAATACTTTCTCTATACACTATGTACACATAGTGCGTATGGAGAAAGTAAACATCTGATGTGTTCCATTCACATAACCTTCTCTACATCTCTGTAACAAATTATTGTTAATAAGTTTATTCTTCTATTTGCTTCATTATAATCGAGATAAACATTAGCAGAAATGCTTTCTTGTAAGTAGGAGGAAAATAAGGGAATACACTAGGGCTAAAGCGATAGTCGAATTTTTTAAAAACATTTTGCCAAGTGGTTGAAATGCGTTTCGTTACAGGGTCAGGAGTTGACAAATTTCGAAATATTTTTAAAACTGTAACCAATAACAAGGAATATTTCAAAAATGGTCAACTATGCAAAAAGATGGTGTTTCAAAGATATCTTCATATTTTCTGTAGTAAGATTTTGTCAATGTTTTATGGATATTGGTTAAGCAAAATTCGTCGAAATTCACCCAAAATAAAGAGAAGAAAATTCAAGATATATGTACATTTTACCTGCGATATAAATATCTTTAACATACGGTACTTTAATCAAAACCGTTAGAGCCATTTATGAGAAAATAAACAAAATTCGAATACATTTTCATGTAAAGGCTAGTTTGTGGTGGGGGGATTTTCTTGAAAATCCTCGTGCCGCATTCTTGGAAGATACTAAATCTAAATATGAAGTTTGGTATTTAACGGTATTTTCGTTTTTGACCTATGCTGCCCAAAGAAACGCACACGGACCTTTTTCTAAAAATGTTTTTATCGGATTCAAGGAACCCCTAAACATATATTTTCGGTGAAATCTCAACGTATAATTTTTGAGTGGAATACAATACCTTCTCTATCCACAATGTATATTGTACATATGGGGGTAGAGAAAGTAAAAACTCAGTTTCAGCGCTAAACACTTCACTTCAACATTCACCATACCTTAGGTAATTATGTTTTCACTTTGAACAATTAGTGATTTTTTAGTTGTAACTCTTGAATGTCGCCCAACTTTTTTGCAGGCAATTTTGAAACGTTTTGTACGGTTTTTATGCAGCTAAGAAAAATACACAATTTGAAGATTAGGCAGTGCACTAAGCACAAGTATCTAATGCCTACAAGAACCTCAAGAGACTGTTCTTTTCAAGCATATGTCATGAAAACTGTCAGTTTTCTCCTTTTTCGTTATCAGCAAAGGTATGCTAGATTTCAGGTAATGGGGCAAAGAGCATTTATTCGCTTAAAATATTACTAATGACTCTTACTGTTTTGAGCTTTAATTGAATGGAAATTATTTTCCCTAACCACGAGTATCTTGTACTTACTATCCTAAACCTTTTTTAATATAATAAATAATTTAACAACTTATTGTATTGGTGATATTATTAAGGGTACTGTGTTCTATTTTTAGAATCAGCGGAAAAACTTAATGTTACAGCTGGAATTTGAAAACAGTTCTACCAGTGTCCGCGCAGTTGAGCTATTGTGACACTAAATTCTTTAACACAATATCCTTAATTAAGCACATCATATAATAAAAATGAAAGGGTAGTGGAATTGGGAGAGATTTTTCATAATCTTCGTATCGCATCCTTGAAAGATACTGATCTTAAATTTGGTATTTAACGGACTTTTACTTTTTACTTTCTCTATACTCCCTATGTACATAGTGGATAGAGAATGTATTGCACTCCACCAAAAAATTCGATACCGAGATTTCACCGAAAATATGTTTTAGGGTCCCGGGTATCCAAAAAAAGTATTTTCAAAAAAAGGTCCGTGTGTGTGTGTGTGTGTGTGTGTCCGTGTGTCTGTGAACACGATAACTCAAAAACGAAAAGTCGGTAAAATACCAAACTTGGTATTTAAGTTTAGTATCTTCCAGGGATGCGACACGGAAATTTTGAGAAAAATCCCCCACCCCAAACTACCCTTTACATGGAACTTTTTTCGAAAATTTTGATTTTCTAGAAGTGGCTCTAACGATTTTGATTAAAATATCGTATATTAAAGTTATTTACCTGACAAATAAAATGTATATTCTAAAATTTTTGGGAATAGCCTCTGAAGACTACTTTATTCTGGATGAATTTTTCATAACTACTAAACCGTAAGAGATGGACAAAAACTTAACCCATAAAAATGTAGATCACGTTAAAACACACAATTTATGATATATACATTTTTTTCGTGGAGGTGATCGTTTTTGAGATATTCCTTTTTATTGGTTTCAGCTTTGAAAAACTTAGACTTTTCTCATACAAGAATTTGTCAACTCCTGTCAATACAAACAAAGGAACCTCAGTCACATAGCAACCAGCTTTTGGCTTTCCCTTTAACCTATGGTACTCCCTTATTTCGGTTCTACTTACTATAAAGCAAGAAATAAGATTATTTCTGCTAATTTTTCTCGATTAGTATGAAATAAATAAAAGATAAGCTTATTAACAATAATACTTTACAGAGATATGGAGAATGTCATGTGAGTGCAACACATCAGATTTTTAATTTATGTTGCCCACAGGCATTGATACAAACACACACTCACGGACAGGGTACCCTAAACGTCTATTTCCGGTGAAATCTCGGTATCGAATTTTTTGGAGGAATACAATACCTTCTCTATATACTGTGTACGCAGTACGTGTAGAGAAAGTAATATACGTTAGAAATGTTTAAAATGTTATAAAATGTAATTTTAAAGATTAATAAACATAAACTTTTGCAAAAAGTGCCTAGGCTTTAAGAAATGGTGCCGGATTAATATACTTCAGGATTGTATTTATTTAGTAAAAACGGAGTGGTAAAAGAAATAAATGCTCCATTAGAGATAAAACACACTTTCAGGTTTGGCCTAGCATCAAGTAGCGAGTGCGCCCAAAAAGTCCGAACCGGTTGCGCGGTGTTCTGCCTGCCCGCGTTCTCGGCGCTCGTTGCCGTCTTTCTCTAGACGTACTATATACATGGTGTATTGAAAAGGTATTACATTCCACCCAAAATTTCGATACCAAGATTTCACCATAAATAGACGTTTTAGGGTCCCCTGAATAAAAAAAACATTTTTAAAAAAGGTCCGTGTGTCCGCATGTCAGTGTATCTGTGAACACTATAACTCAAAAACAAAAAGTCGGTAAAATATCAAACTTGGGATATAAGTTTACTATGTTCCACGAAAGCGCCACGAAGATTTAGAGGAAAATCGCTCCACTCCAAACTGCCATTTAAGTTGAAAAAAAATTCTAAACATTTTTTGATTTTCTCAAACGATTTTTATTAAGATTTGACTATCGTTTTAGCCTAGTGTATTCCCTTATTTCCCTTTTGCTTTAAAGGAAGCAATTCTACTAATGTCTGTTTCGATTAGCATGAAGTAGATAAAAGAATAAACTTTTTAACAATTTGTTACAGAGATGTAGAATAAAGATAATGTGAATGGAACACATCAGATTTTTACTTTCTCTAGCCCAGTATGTACAATGAACATAGGGATAGAGAAGTATTATATTCTACCCAAAAATTCGATACCGAGATTTCACCGAAAATACATGTTTTAGGACCTCCAGTATCCAAAAAAGAGCATTTTCAGAAAAAGATGTGTGTGTGTCCGTGTGTCTGCGAACACGATAACTCAAAAACGAAAAGTCGGTAAAATACCAAACTTGGTATTTAAGTTTAGTATCTTCCAGGGATGCGACACGAAGATTTTGAGAAAAATCCCTCCACCCCAAACTACTCTTTACATGGAACTTTTTTCGAAAATTTTGATTTTCTCAAAAATGGCTCTAACGATTTTGATTAAAATTTCGTATATTAAAGATATTTACCTGACAAATGAAAGGTATATCTTGAATTTTCTGGGAATAGCCTCTGAAGAGTAGTTTATTCTGGATGAATTTTATTGAATTTTGAATAATTGCTAAACCGTAAGAGATGGACAAAAACTTACTCTACAAAAAATGTAGAGCACGTTAAAACACACACTTTATGTTTTATACATTTTTTTCGTGAGTTCGTCGTTTTTGAGACATTCCTTATTTTTGGTTTCTGTTATGAAAAACTTATATTTTTCTCATACAGGAACTTGTCAACTCCTATCCATATACACAAAGGAACTTCATTGACATAGCAACCAGCTTTTTACTATCATTTTAACCTATGGTAGTCCCTTATTTCGCTTCTACTTAGAAGGAACCAAGTAATAAAACTATTTCAGTTAATTTTTTCTGATTAGCATAAAGTAAATGGAAGTATAAACTTTTAAGAATAATTTGTTTCAGGGATATCGAGAAAGTCATGTGAATGGTACACATCAGATTTTTAACAATGTGTTACAGAGATGTAGATAAAGTTAATGTGAATGGAACACATTAGATTTTTACTTTGTCTATCCCCGTATGTACAATGTACATAGGGATAGAGAAGTATTGCATTCCACCCAAAAATTCGAATCCGAGATTTCACCGGAAATACATGTTTTAGGACCTTCTGGATTAAAAAAAAATCTAATGTGTACCATTCACATGACTTTCTCCATATCCCTGCAACAAATAATTCTTAAAAAGCTTATACTTCTATTTACTTTATGCTAATCAGAAAAAATTAGCAGAAATAGTCTTATTACTCGCTTCCTTGTAAGTAGAAGCGAAATAAGGGACAACCGTAGGTTAAAGTGATAGTCAAGAGCTGGTTGCTATGTCAATGAAGTTCCATTGTTTATATGGATAGGAGTTGACAAGTTCCTGTATGAGAAAAGTATACGTTTTTCATAGCAGAAACCAAAAATAAGGAATGTCACAAAAACGACGAACTCCATGAAAAAAATGTATATAACATAACTTGTGTGTTTTAATTTGCTCTACATTTTTGTGTAGTAATTTTTTGTCCATCTCTTACGGTTTAGCAGTTATTCAAAATTTAGTAAAATTCATCCAGAATAAACTACTCTTCATAGGCTATTCCCAGAAAATTCAAGATATACATATTATTTGTCAGGTAAATATCTTTAATATACGAAATTTTAATCAAAATCGTTACAGCCATTTTTGAGAAAATCAACATTTTTGAAAAAAGTTCTATGTAAAGGGTAGTTGGGGGGATATTTCTCAAAATCTTCGTGTCGCATCCCTGGAAGATACTAAACTTAAATACCAAGTTTGGTATTTTACCAACTTTTCATTTTTGAGTTATCACAGAAACACGGACACACACACACACACACAGACACACACGGACCTTTTTATGAAAATGCTTTTTTTGGATATTGGGGACCCTAAAACATATATTTCCGGTGAAATCTCGGTATCGAATTTTTGGGTGGAGTGCAATACTTTCTCTATACACTATGTGCATAGTGCGTATGGAGAAAGTAAAAAAAAATAATCATTTGAATCATAAGGATTTGTCCTTGCAAAACATTTATGATTTATAAATTTACTTTAAAAACAAGTTACAGTACATTTTATTGCAAAAATTAATTTTAGCACACTTTTACAATTGGCGGGGATTATCAAATAAAAATGATTGTCAATTATCTACTGTAATGACTTATAAATGGAAAACCTCCTCTCCATTTCAACGGAAACAGTTGAAGCACATGGAAATCAAACAATTTCTCCTGGGTTTAACTCTGTCAGCAAGAGAAAAATGTTGAGCAAACACAACTCAGCCAATTCCTGCTCTCTATCACCTTCAGTTCCATTGACACTGCATCACCCACATGCACAGCTCAAATCATTCCACCACTTGTAGCTGCTTCATTAATGTCACTTGGGATTTTTCCAGAGAAGTTACGATAACAGGAAGGAATCCAAAATTTGCATTAATGTAAGAAAGTTAACCTACAATTCATTATCTGCCAACAGTTCTTGCACTGTTTTACTGACACAGACTCAGTATTATGGAAGGAATCAACCACTTTCTTCACAACATCGAAATTCTTGCAATAACAACTGCAAGCCTCATGCTATGTTCCCCATCTACCAAAATAGGTTGAAAGATCAATTGCATCTCTGGAGGTCCTGTTTTGATGCTACAACTCGAGAGGGGCTTTCATGAACACTTTATTCATGCATCCAATTAATGTATCCACTTCAGAAAAATGTGCACGTATTTCTTCCGCGACCCGGCGTACTGCATGGGCTAAACATGTGACATGGACCATATTTGTGTAAAATGCACTTAAAGAAGCAGCAGCTTTCATCATGTAAGGTCTGAGTCTGTTAAAAAGCAATGGATTAAAATTCTCAATCCCCAAAGTATTCTCAATGCATGGTCAAATACTAAGCTGATCGTTGAGTAGTTGACTTTGTCCAGCTGCAATAGAAATTAATATTTTCCAGGGTTATGTGCTCAAACAATAACATTCACCTACAGAGTGTGTTGTCTCGTCGATGGGTACAAATATATTATTGTCTCCAATCCTTTCTCTTATTTTTTGCAAAGTTTTGTTGTAGCACCAACCAACGTAGGTTTTTCTCAATGCGCTGGGATCTGGAATTAATTTTCCGGTCTCCTCTTCTAAGAAAATGTGCAGCTTAGGATGATTTAACCTGTGAAGTGGATTATCAGCGGATAAAAATGCTTCACACAATTTCTCACAAAATGGCGAAAATGTTGCATGAGTTTCCCCCAGTAGCATCTGCTGTAAATTTATATGGGATTCATTTTGAAGTCGCTGCAGTCCACATTAATGTTTCTCCCGTGGCATGTGTTGCTGTACCGTGAAACTTTTTTTCAGTACACTCTCACGTCACAGATCTTGCAGAATAAAATATGACCGTCCATAATAAAATATTTTCTCCATATTTGGAAACAAATATTTAATACTTGTCTTTACTTTGGGCATTTTGCCCTTATTGTGTTCCCACAATAGTGCCGGATTAGCAGGAGATAGTATTTTCCCTGGAAGTGTTGGCAAGCCCATTATTCATAGTCCTTGAAAAATAAGAGCAGGAGCTGGCATAACCTCTAAGAACTGGAGTTGAATTCTGAGAGGTGGACAAGTTCATGAAGCACATTCCCTCAAAAATAGCAGAAGGAGCTAGCATAACGTCTACTTCAGTCCAAGAAATTGGATTGACATAAGAAATACTGAGTTATAAGAAAAATCTTGAACTAAACACAAATAATGCTATAGACTTGTGTAAAAGTGGTTACAATGCTCAAATAACGTAAAATTGCCCAAAAATGCCTTATCCTCGAAAAACTTACTAAATTTAAAAAAAATCCCTAATTTGTTTTATTTATACCGTTGTTTAATACTATATATTTTCATACATGCAAGAAATCTTTCAACCTTCATAGAATACAAGATTATTAAATGCCTTGCCCTATTAATTTTATTTCGCCTATTACGTAATCAAACGAAAAATTACTCTTGAATTTGAAGTAGGACATACATTTTTCTATTAAAGGGATGATTGTTCTCTAAACTCAATTTAAGGTACTTATATCATTTTGAAATTTAACATACATTCTTTACAGGGAAACAACTTCGTTGTTTGTAAGTTTCTCAAAATTGCACATATTTAATATATCACAAATAAAATGTAGGTAATACCTACTTCGAAAGTTGTATACTCGGAACTTCCCATAACTTGATTGCTTTTTGAATGCTTTACAGAACAATTAAATGTTTATCAACGGACAAAGTTGTTGTCATCATTATCATAATCATTAAGCTTTTTAGCGTTACACTTAAATATTCGATTTTGCAACTTACGATTCTTTCTTGTTCCCCCTTTCAATCTGTTTAATTACAAGGGCTTGTTAGCGCATAAAATGCTGTCACTGTATGTTGAAACATTTGTTCTTATTTGAATAATGTAATGCATATTCAGAACAACGTAGTCAAATTAGAAGAATTACTTTTTGTAAGTTAACATAAGTAAATTATTATTGGTACAGAAAATCGTATGAATACATCACACAGATATTTAATGTTGTGTTACATATATCATTAGGGACTTTGAAAAAGAATTTGAAATGATGAAACGTGCACGGCATTGTCCCGTCAAGCGGAGGCAAGTACTAATCTCATATTTCCCGATATCCTGGATTTTTCATAACCGTTAATACGAGGGTCGGCTGATAAGACTCGGACCTCACACAGATATGGTGCCACAAGGCCAGTTAAACATAGCGTCGTATAATTTAACTCTAGACTAGCTTGTATCCATAGTTACAGGTCAATAGCTTGTTTAGTTTTCGAATGACAGCATTTTATACAAGACAACTGTAGAGTTATCACGAAAATGGAGGATTTTGATAAATGAGCAGTTTCCATTTGAAACGCTTAACGCCTAAATAAATGAAGGAGGAAATGGTCATTACATTGAAAGACTGTGGCCTTGCATATCCAATGATTAAACGGTGGGTTGCAGAGTTTAAAATGGGACGTACGAGCACTAGTGGTGAGCCTCGCTCTAGATGACCTGTAGAATCGACAACTCCAGAGATCATTGAAAAAAATCATCGTTTAGTACTGGAAGACCGCAGATTAAAATTGTTTGAGATAGCAGAGTCTGTAATCATCTCAAAAGAATGTGCAGGTAATATTTTAAATATAGTTTCGGGCTTTCACAAGGTCTGTTCAAGATGGGTGCCGCGTTTGTTGACACCTGGTCAAAAGTTGCAAAGAAAAACGGTTTCTGTTAAGAATGTGGAACTCTACCGTAAAAACCCCATTGAATTTTTGAGACGGCTTATTACTATGGATGAAACTTGGATACATCACTACACTCCAGGAATTAAATCACATTGAAAACAGTGGATTGCGCCAGGTGAACCAACTGCGAAAAGGGCAAAGTAAATTTTGTCAGCTAACAAGGTTATGGCGAGTGTTTTCTGGGATCCACAGGGAGTTCTTTTTTTTTTTTTTTCATTACTTGGAAAAGAGCAAAAGTATCACTGGTGACTACTACGCATGCTTACTGCAACGTCTGAGTGATGAGGTAAAAATAAAAAGACCTCATTTCACAAAAACACAAGTGTTGTTTCATCACGACAATTCTCCGGCCCACCGTTCAGTTAATTGCAATGGGAAAAATGTGCGAATAAAGGTTCGAATTGCTTGGACCCAGGATCCCTGGGATCAACTGGGGCTATTACACGTATAACGTAACAAAGTTTAACACAACGCAGTGCGTGACAGTACTCTTATGTTGGTAGGAGGTGCTTTTTGCATACCTGTCCCTTCGGCACACTTATACTCTGTCTGGTGTATCTTGAAACATGGGAATGAGAGTGGGAGAGCGCATTACTGCCCGCATTATTGTAGGTAACTTATAACTGCCTAACTCCATATCGCGTCACTTCCATACAACTCTACGATTGACTCCGCGTGACTGCAATGATACGCTCAAGCGCAGCGCTTTAAGGGCTGTTCGATAGCGGTAGTATAGACACACCGTCCATTAGGGATTTCTTGGTGAGTCCCGGCAAACTGCTAATATCTTCAGCACATTATCATCGGATGCTAGATTACACCCGATTCAGAGTCAAATTCTTCTAAATTTATGATAAAATTGTCCAACATATCAATTAATAAGTATTTTTCCCATGCATTTCTTCTACCCCTTCACATATTCAAAGGCAGACTTCTAATTTTCTGGAGTAACTTTTAGTGTTTTGTAGAAGATCTTGCTCACATCTCGTTCTTTGAGTTCCCCATTAAGTTTCGCAAAATTTGCTTTGATTTGTGCTCATATTAGCTCGATAGCATTCATATCACAATGGTACGGAGGTAAGCAAATATGGTATTTAATTCAGCTATGGAAGATATTTCATAATGTTGACATTATCTTTGTCTCTCTTAATTATATCGTACAATATGTTCTCGGGTTTGCTGCTCGTTGGTTATAGTCGATTCCCCAATTTTGCAGTCATTCTTGCATAACTTTCTTTAGTGAATCCGAAACTGGGGCTTTATTTATTTTAACAATATGAAAGGGGGCATTATTCATTATAATACTATGTGTGCATAGGATTGAAGAGGTTTCCTCAATACGATAGTCAAACCAATAAGCAGGACTAAATACATCACAAGCATTTCCATATTTCACTGTCAATATAAAGCAAGGTGGGAACACCTGTCGCTGACTGACGGAGACCAGGCAGTGGCGTTGTTGTTTGCGACCTTTGTCACACCTTCCCGCTCACAGGGCAGGGAAGCGCTAAGTAGATCATGTTACACCAGACGGACTGTACTTAGCGAAGTGCTGTAACTATAGTTACGGCCGAACCTTATAATGAAACTCGGTATGAAGTCACAGCAATGCTGCTAAGAATGAGCTTAGATTAATAGGCCTCAACTAGCGATCCTTATTAGACAGTACACCAAAATGATGTACACAGTAGCGAATGACATGGACCTACCCATACAAATAACGCAGATTTATTTTGAGTCTGTATTTTGGAACCTGCTATTAGTATTCATTGCAAGAGTTCTTAATAAAGCTAGCACCAGATCCTAACACGTATATGTACAATTAATTGCTTATTTATACTATTTTAGAGTGGATTTCAACGAAGTCTATTGCTTTGGGTGTTGATATGTGGCAAAGATTCTTCACATATTGCTTTGAAGGTGCTTGTTTGCCAATTCGTTTTCACCTAAAGGAATCAATTGAACATACGTCACCTTCTAAAGTCTAAGTTTATAATTAGCTTTTGATGCTATTCAAATGTTTTCACTGTGTCTACATACATAACTTTGGTAACAATCGTTACCTTGATACATTGGAAAGTCAAAGATTAATAAGCGGGAAAAATAAAATTAAAGTGCATGTGAGTAAATAATTCACTTTCCTTTAACACTACAGTTTAACTTGTAGTTTCTACAATCCCTAGAATGTCAGAGGGAAATGAAAGGGATGAATGGAATTGTGCATCAGAAAAATGTATAGATCGTAATTCAATGCCTCAACTACAGATTGGTGCAAAGAAACTCCTAAAGCTACAAATCTTTAATATAAGTTATCAGGTTACTCCAATAAAATCAAGTAATAGTAGTTATAATATTCCTATGTTATTAGTTATATTCCAGGAGGCCCATCTGCCCCGTATTTAACATGTGGAGATACCCCTTCGTGTTAAAACAGTTGCAGAACCCAACGGGGCTAATTCAAGTTGAAACCCGCTAGTGAGGAGCTGGCCTGATCGACCTAAGTTTTACCTCTCTCAGTGAGCGCGACTCGCTCACGTCTCGTTTATAAGCAAGAGGGGTAAAACGAAGGTCGCTCACATCAGTTCCTCATTGGCGGGTTTTAACATAAAATAGCCCCATTGAGTTCTGCAACTCTTTTAACGGACGGATATCTACACATATCAAATACGGCCACCTGATAGTGGTCTGTGAATCTGATTGTCAGAGTTTTGGTGTCCATTTTAGGACTTATATGGAAATTTTTCATTGCTTGGGACGATTTCTATAATGGGTTTTGCTGACTCACGAACATATGTGACTATATGAGCGTTTTAGTTATTTCTATCGTCATATAGCCAATAGAAAACGTTAACGAATCAAATGAATTGCTTGAAAAAACGTTAAATACAGGCGTATCAGAGAAGTTTATGATCCTGACGAGAAGCTCAATGCTTGTAACATTATTTGGGATGTATAAAATGACGTAAAATCTCTGTAGCACGGAATTCTTTCAGACAATAAAATCTGTAAGCAGCATTAGAGAAGAAAGTCATAATACGATAAATAGGACATCTAGCTACGTATATTTGCAAACATTAATGCTAAAGGTGAAATAGAGCTTTGTAGTTTTAAATGTAAATTTGCAAATACTTACCGATTGCAGGTATCCCGAGAGGTCACCTGTACCTTCCCTGGCCCAAAGAACTGGAATGCCAGCTGTAGCAGCAGCCAAAGCCACTGAGAAGCCCGCCGGACTGCCTCCCAGGATGAGCACCGCGATGACGTGTTTGCCCTCCAGAAGTGCACAAGTGCGCTCCAACATTACTGCAGAGAAGCGCTGGTCCTCAGGCAGAGATATCACTAACGGCGAAAGTGTCACATTGGCAAACATACGTGTGACGTTGAGCATGCTCTTGTTAAAGGCGCGCGAGAAAGTTTGAGCATGTGTTTCGCTGAAGGCCACTGCGATGTGCATTGTTGAAACACCCGTATTGCTGGAATTGGCTCTTCTCCTCTGCGAAGGTTCGGCTGGGCGAATGTTCAATGACAGTATCGTAGGCAAGAGAAGTACGAGGAGGAGAAAAAACACTAATGCCACCCCTGAGGAGTTCGGAGGAAGTAACGAGCGTAGAATGTACCCGTTTCTTTTACCCTTAGTAGAAAACATCTTGATGTGGATAGATTTATTATATGTCAATATTATCAGAAGGCCGAGAATTAAAAGTCAGTGGCTCTGGCTTGGGCCCTATCCGTTGGGGTACTTCAATACGAAAGGCATATTATGAGCCTGTTGTATGCTTTTCTGCTAAAAGTAACATTGCATATTATCATGCAATTGAAGTTCATATATCAGAAGATAAAAAAATATATTTCGACTAATGAAAGATTTTGTCTAAGAATGGAGATGTGGATATAAATATGAGTTGCAGGCAGTTAATTATACGATCAGCATAAGATTGAATCTTATAATCGTAGATATATAGATTGATTATATCTTGTTGAATGCATGAAACAGCTACTTCATTTTTCCGCGCTGAGAAATTATACTGTGATAGCAAAACATAACAGCGAATATGTTTTCATTTGAATTCAGCTCTTCTGAACCGGATGGAAGAAGCACACCGTGACCCAAAATGAATAGGCTTGGGTGAAGGCGTCTCTCTGGAGAATGGTAAACTTTTGCAGCAATAGTGTTTGAAGCGCTCAACGTAATCTTCTTTGGCATCAGCAGCACCTGAAAAGAAAAGTACAATTAGCTAGCTGTTAACAATATTCATTAGTTTTATCAGTTCCCTAATTTCACTGTATTTAATCACCAAGTATCTCTAAATATGAAACTTTGTGGAATTAGAAATATTTTTGAAAATTGAATAAACTCCTGGAAATCTTATGAACTTCTACAAAATAACTATATTCACTATTATAATATCGTATTTGTGAACAGCGATACACGTGAGCATTTTCAAAATTTCTGAAAAGTAAAATGATTTACTTAGGCAAATGATAAGCGTTAGAGAGAGAGAGTTTAAGTGAGATTGATGTATAACGGTGTAGGGCCTCCACGACATTAAGCTCAGTTCCAAGATCATCCTTTAAGTTTTAGTTGAATGGCTCGTCCTTTTCCATAATACTTGTTATCACTTGATTGATGGAAACAATGATGCCGTTATAGCTGACATTTATCCTACAACTTTACCACAAACCAAATACATGGACACTCCTCCCCTTTCAACAAACAGATGTGACTTTTCCCGTAACGGCGCATTTAATGTTGACGGCATTACGCATCGGTTCTCGGGGTTCGAAAAATATTCGAAGAGGTTGCAAACGAGAGCCTTCGTGTTTGGGTGTATTAGTTTGCTTTCTCTAGCTCGTATGTACAATGTACATAGTAGATAGAGAAGGTGTTGTATTCAAACCCAAAAATTCCATACCGAGATTCATCGGAAATACATGTTTTAGGGTATTCTGAATCCAAAAAAGTATTTGTACAAATAGGTCTGTTTGTGTGTGTGTGTGTGTGTGTGTGTGTGTGTGTCTGTGCACAGCATAACCAAAACAGAAAATTCGGTTAAGCACCAAATTTGGTATTTAAGTCCAGTATCTTCGAAGAATATGACATGAAGATTTTCATGGAATATCCCCGCCCTCAACTACTCTTTACATGGAACAGTTTGCAAAAATGTTGATGTTCCTAAAATGGCTCTAACGATATTGAGTAAAGTACCATACATTTAAGACATTTTTATGAAAAAGTTAATGTATAATACTGAATGTTCTGGCAATAGCCACTGAAGAAGTCTTCATTTTGAATGAATTTTGTGTAATATTTTTATAACTGAACAGTAAGAGATAGAGAAAAGCTTACTACACACAATTTATGCCATAGACTTTTTAGAGGTTATTGCTTTCAATTTTAAGCTACATAAACTTTTTTTTCCAACGGGAATCCATCTTCTTTTCGTCTCTATTTTGTTTGACTGACACTGCAAAGTGAACCGAGCTTCAATTGTTCACATATCGGACTATCTTTTAAAATATTTGACTATCTTTTTAGCCTTAGTGTATTCTCTTATTTCCCTTCTGCTTAGAAGCAAGTTATAAGGCTATTTCTGCTAACGTTTATCTCTATTAACATGATGTAGACATCATAATAATAATAATAATAATAATAATAATATTATTATTATTATTATTATTATTATTATTATTATTATTTTTAAGCAAAATGTGTTAAGCGAAACAGCTGGAGAAGATCATGTAAATGGAACACATAAGATTTTTTGTGTTCTTATTGTTACTGTATTTCATTAAGGTTTTGTTTAACGTTATTATAAGGGATGGCAACTTGGGGGCCGATGGCGAGACAGCATCGAAGCTATCACAGCATGTTATGCAGTCGTGCTATGTTGACAATGCAATGTGTACTTAATGTAGGAACTAATAGAAGGAAAAAATACAGTTGTCGACTGTCATATCACGTTTTAACTAAGGCGATTGAGGTTGGGTGGGTAGTAAACATAAATACCACTGATTTATTGAAACTAACAATTTTAATATTTAACATATTCAATTATTGTTGAGCCACAATTCATTAGCATCATTATCCGTTTCATTTCCTCTCAAGATTACAATGCACAACAACATCGTACAATTGTACTGTCTCCGATGGCATGTAAACCGGCTTTAGTGAAAAACTGTGCTCCAGACCATAAGATGTGGGCATATTATCGACTATTGGGTAAGATATTCCATCAGCAATTATATTCTTAGCAATACCTCGTAGTATATTTCGTATTTCACCCATTATTGAAAATCCGACTCCCCCCCCCAACACTGTCTTCGCTTTCTTTTTCACACGGTCTAAACAGTTGTCATGAGTTCATCGACAGCTTTTAGGGCTCGAAGGCACGTTTCCAAATATGTGTTAATGTCGTAGTTAGATAGCCAAGTTCTTCTACCTGAACTGCAAATCTTCATGCAATCGTTTTGAAGCAAGAGATTTTACAATCTTGATTGTAAAGGCATTAATCACCTGTAAAAAAGTATTGTAATATACAACATAATATATTGCTGAGTGGAGCCACGTTCCCCAACGCTTTACTACAGGTAAATTACATGCGGCGCATACTTTCGCCAATGTAGGTCGGTCTTTACGCGGTAGGTAGGCAGCTGGTATGCGCTTGTGTTTCGCAAGTTGCTATCCCCAGTTATTACAAAATGAAATTAGAATGAAATAATTCGTAATCATCCCTTCTTTCTCACAATGCCCTGTGTAGGGTAAGGGTTAAACGTAAGAATCACACTGAAAAATTCTATGCCATAGCCGGGATTATCAGTTTGATTTTGATCTTTCAATCTTGTCCTAGTGAAGCATAATTATATAGCCCAGAGGAAAGAAGTAATTATAATAAAATGTTAAATAAAGAGGGGAGAGATTAATCCAAACTGATTAAAAGCTCAATTTTTAACAATATTTGTAGGAGTTAGTTTAACATTTTTCCCCCAACACTTTTTAGGATTAGCAGGCATACCTCGACGATATTCAGATTATCCAGATGCCTACACCTTATAAAATATTGTATCATCAATAGGATCAATAATTTCATTTATTGCAGTTGTTATATTTTTTCTCATAAGTATAAAATTAAGGGAAGAGGCAGTAAATAGAATAATTAAAACAAAGAAGAAACGTAAGGGTAGAATAAGAATGCATTTGAAAATAACATAACGCGATAGAAATAAATAATTAACGAATAAAATGTACTATTGTACGTAATAACGTAGCAGATGTGATTGCAGAATTGGGCACCAGAGTAAAGCGAACAGTTCAGCTGCTTAAGTACCAGGTACTTTCTATACATTTAGGGTCAGATACCAATTAGCAGGTAAACCTGAACACAAAAAATTGGAAATCTTCGTGCAATTGGGAATACAGTAGAAAGTAAACAGAGACAAATGTCGTACGATCTTTAGACATTTTGAAATTTTGTAAGCGTCAGAGCTTAATGTTTTTTGAGATGTTGTCACATATATTGTAACGCTTTGTGAAGTGAAAGGAATTACTAGGAATAAATATTTCAGCCAGTAGAATTAGAGAACATGTAGAAGTTCGTGTAGGTTCGACTGGAATCCTAGAAAACAGGCGAAGCATAGAGAAACTGTCTGGGCCAGGAACGGCTGGGGAGGAACAAAATACGATGTGGAAAAATTACTTGTGAAAATCTTCTTGGAGTGAGTTGTAATATTCTCGGAGGGAGAGCCACGTGTTAAATTGTCGGCAATGGGGGAAGCAGATATTTATAACATTGTCCAGTCTTGCGCGCGTTAGGTTCAACGTCTTGAGAGAAGTTATGTGTAAAGTTGTGTAGTTAAATATTTCTAATAATCATGGGCGTGAGAACATTGATAGTTAAGTCAAAGATGTAAAGGAGAACCGAGTTGCCAATTAAAACTAATTAATTTGGAAACGAAACTTTGAGATAGAAAAAAAACTATGTATATAATTGTTCTGTAAACTTGTTTGACCAGTATTTTTAATAGTGTAAGGATCAGAATATTCTAAGTCTAAGGAAGTGAAACGGGAAATTATTTATTTGTGTGATATTGGATCAATAGGTCATATCTGGGAAAACAGTGGCTTTTATTGTAATCCCACACATAAATCCTGAGATCCTTCTCCTGCTCAATTTCCTATTAGCTAGCCGGCCAACATTCCCAACTTCTCACTTACACATTTCTCCTTCCTAAAACAAAAATCCCGCCTCACAACACCGGCCTTGTATGAAAGAACAACTGGTTTTACTGATTAAAGTTCGAGTTTTAAAGAACATACGATACTGTAAGTTGCCACTAGGGGATGCTATCTCAAATATTATTTTAGATCTCCTTGTGGCTTACCGCGAAAATTGCGAGTCAGTTGGAGAATTTAATTTCGTAATGGTGTGTTGCCATATTAGCTCAGTTAGAGCAACCGGAGGGAAACTGGAAGATCCGTGGTTCAAACACCGGATTTGGCATTGAAATTTTGACTGTGTTTCTTACTAATCGATATGGAACGTAAATAAATCATGCCACGGAAATCAGCATTCACAATCCGAATTCCAATGTATAAGCAAAGGTATGACAACCGCGATGCACGAAAACAGGTGGAAATTCAAGCAGCCACCCTCCTGTGTGCTTATGACGAGCAAAACAACAACAAAAATGTGTTATTCCTACCCTTATTTGGGGCTGTGTTACTATACACTAACAAAGTGTTTTATACAAATATTGTTTAGTTTTTTATGAGCAGTGAGAAAACAGCATAAGAAAAGTTGGTTATCATTTTAAAAATTAAATTGATCCTAAAACATCCTCCAAATAACGTCATCACAACGTCCTCCAAATAAAACACGACTAATGGTATTTACTTTCCCCGCCATAATATCAAACATTTTTATTCAATATATTTCTTTCTACTATGCTTAGTTTTGGAGATATTGTGCAGTTGGATCACAATACATATGTACTAATTTGTAATATCCAGGTTTCTCTGTAGGTGTTGCGCTCCAACTCGAAAATGCTAATGGCAATGTATTAAAACACCTTCCAAGCGAAATGTATTATACGATATGTGATGATGGAGCAAGGAGGACCCGAGGAAAAACCGCCAAGATGCCGATTTGTCCATCAGATATCCCACACACGGGCGCTTGGGATAGAATACGGGCAACCTAGGTGGTTGGCAAGCGATCTAATCACTCAGCCACGGCGCCGCTAAATTGTTTTTAAGATTATTCTTCTATCTGCTTCTTACTAATAGAGATAAATATTAGCAGAAATAGTCTAATTGCTTGCTTCCTTGTAAGTAGAAGGGGAATAAGTGAAAAGGCGAAAGCGATAGTGAAATCCCTTAAGCTGGTTGCTAAAGCGTTAAAATCCGTTTTTTGTTGTTGTTTTTTTTTGTTTTTTTTATTTTGGTTATTGTTTTTTTTTTGTTTTTTTTACATTACTAGGAGTTGAGAAGTTCCGGTTGGAAAAAAAGTTTTAATTATTTTAAAACTGAAGCAAATGAAAGGAAATATCTCGGAAATGGCTAAGTACATGAAAAAAATGTATATGAAATAAATTGTGCGTTTTAACGAGATATACAGTTTTTTTCTGTAGTAAGTTTTTGTTGCCGTGGCCGCTTACATTTCATATCATCCACTTTCTCATGCTCCTGCCTGGCTAGGGACCGACCGCTAGTTCCAGGTTCTCCATTCTATGGTTTCGAGCCGTTGGCTCCTCAACAGACTTCTGACTCTAGGCATCTGCTTGTAAGTCCTAGGGATGTCAGTCCTAAATTTCGGGGAAGGTAAGCCGACTACGAAAAGTTTTTGTGTCTTACGGTTTACCAGTTAAGCAAAATTTAGCAAAATTAATCTGGAAAGAAGAGATATTCAGTGTTTATTCCCAGAAAAATCAAAATATATACATATATATCTTTAATATAGGTACGTATTTTAATCAAAATCTGTAGAGCCATTTTTGTAAAAATAAAACTTTTCGAATTTTGCTCCATGGGGTGGAAGGATTTTCCTTAAAGTCTGTGTGTCGGATCCTTGGATGATAGTAAACCCAAATACCAAGTTTGGTAAGATCGAAATTTTTGTTTTCATTTATCGTGTTCACACACACACACACATACATGGACCTTTGTGTAAAAATATAATATTTCATTCGCATTAATTTCTATAGTTGTTCCACAAACAACTTTTCTTACAAAAGATTATTATTTTATCATTATGTAATTCGAGATAACATTATCGGAATTGGACTTACTACTTGATTCTTTGTAAGCAGAAAGGAAATAAGCGAGTACACTATGCTAAAGCGATAGTCAATTCCTTAAAAGCCGGTCACCATGAGAAACATTTGAAATTACCTTATCTTCCCTTGTCAGTAGTAAACAAAAGAAAGTCGAAAAAAAGATAACGTGCCATTTGAGAAAAGTTTAGGTAGCTTTAAATGGAAAGCAATAACCGGAATATCTCGGAAACGGTTAACGTTACGACAAACACGAGTAAGACATTAATTATGCGCTTTAACGAAATCTACATTTTTTACCGTAAGTTTTTGTCTATTTCTTATGGTTTAACAGTTACGCAAATTTTAGCAAAATTAATCCAGAAAGAACAGGTCTTCAGAAGCTATACCCAGAAAATTGACGACATACATTTTATTTGTGATGTATATATGCATATATACTTTTTGGTAGCTTAGCGTCTTTTAACCTGGTTGGACATATCTGACGATGACTGAAATTGGTGAAATAATGCTTAAATGATCTCGGACTCCATGGAGCTTAAAGTTACTCAAATTCGTCTTCTCAGAATAAGGGAAATCCTGGGAAGAAACCTTATTTGGGTAACTCACCCTAAGTGAGGTTCAAACTCGCTACCTGTTGAATATGAGGAGCATACATTTAATATGCGGTATTTTCAATCCAAATCGTTAATGAGGAGAACAACATTTTCTAAAAATGTTCACGTGAAGGATAGTTTGGGGTAGGAGAGGATCTTTGTATAATATTCCTTGGACGATACTAAACTTAAATATCAAGTCTAATATTTTAGGTCTTTTTGTTTTTGAACTATCCTGTACACAGACACACACACTTACACACACAAACGCAAATTTTTCGGATTCCAGAGAACCTCAAAACATAAAATTCCAGCGAAATCTTGACAAGGAATTTTTGGTTGGAATGCAATACCTTCTCTATCTGCTATGCACCTTGAACATACGTGCTATAGAAAGTAAAGTGCTTTCTTTATATACAGAAGACCTTAAATGTGTATTTCCGGGGAACTTTCGAAGTTTTGGGTGGAGTGCAATACCTTCTCTGCCTAAGTGCTATGTATTAAGTAGAGGAAGTAGAATTTTTTGATATTGACGTGTCAGTTATCAGGATCATATCAGCGTTGCCGGTGTGCCGGAATTTTGTCCTGAAGCAGTTCTTTTACATGCCAGTAAATCTACTGGATTGCGGTTGTCGCTCTTAAGCACACTTAAAAACTATCGGTCTGAGACTGGTTTTTAGGTTTGAACTTTCTTATACAAGTGATAGTTCTCCAAGACCACAATGTGTAGTTTGTAATGACATTCATTGTATCAGCAGTCTGAAACCTTCTCTGCTAAATTGAATTTTGGAAACCAAACACCCCACCTACTGTATAAACAAGTCTGCTGAATTTGAATAATGCTAAAATCAAAGAGGGGAAAATTTATCCCCTATTGTATCTACTGCAGTGACTGTGACAACGCCTTCGAAGCATCTTATATTTTCAGCTGCAGATTTGTTAAAACTGAGAAACCTTGTCCTGCCAAAGAGGGTCTAGTGCATCCATGTATAAATGATGCATATCGTGTATGTTTGGTGAATCTTTTTAAAGTCAATACGGTATACTTTGTCTTAGATAACAATAGAACGATCTTGTAAACAAGAAGGACAATTTGGTTATTGCAAAAACCAAATTCGAGTTCACTGTCCGAATGTACTGTAATAATCAATTTCAATCATTCAGGGGGCATAGTTTTAAACCACACTTTGTCCTGAAATATTCTCAAGGGTAGGAGCATATATCAATTTAACTCTTATGTCGGGGACACCTTGCTTCCATAATTATTAATCGTGTACTATTAAACTTAATATATAACAATATACACGCAATCGATATGGACAAAGACGCAACCATCGTCCTTTTCGTTCGCTTAGTGGAGGATATGGGAAACGGGCAGGTTATTAAGTATCTCTTCCACTAAAAGCACGAGGCATATATGCTCGTATAAAACTATATATAGCACGTCAAAACCTTTATCTTTGCAAACCCAGACACACACCCGTTGTTTCGGGGAAGGCATTACATCAATACGATACATTTTCTGCTTTGTTTATAAAATAAATAAATAAAATGAGCATAGATGATGTTTTACATGCCATTGGAGGGTGACCATACGTGCTGATTTTCACAGGACTGCCGGTTGCAGTGACACGCGGAAAATCATTATTGTTTTTTTTTTTTTTTTTTTTTTTTTTTTTTTTTTTTTTTTTTTTTTTTTTTAAGAAATGTCCTGCGAAATATCCTACTTTAATTTTAGATTGTGGCGTTAAGCTTTAAATCACTAGTTCTAACGTTTTTATTTACTGTATAATTTTATTTTAAGGATAATAATATATCTATGGCATGTAATAATCAAGTTTAACTATCATAACAATGCAACATCCTTTCCAACCTTGTCTGACTCCTCCATTACTAATTTCTACAATTCGGCAGTCCCTTCCTCGCATCATCCTCCTTCATCTCCCGCAGCTATTCCTCTCTCCCTTCCGCAATATGGACTTCGGTTTCACCCTGCTCCACTGCTTCACCCGCCAGTTAATAGCTATTCTGGCTTTACCCCTTTATTTTACCCTGCGCTCATCCGCTTTATCATTTGTTTATAATTTGTTCTCATACATGTCCATAGATGCATCCTGTTACATATATATTTCAATTTTCATGTACTATACATTACATTTTCTTATTTCTATATCATAATCTTTTGATAAAAAAGGATCAGGTTATAATTGGGATGATGGCATTAAGTCGTGTAAAATTCTTGACAATATTTGCCACTCCTGTGATCTCAGATCTTCTTAGTTGGGTTTGTTCTAATGTTACAATTTCCGACATTAAACATACGCCTGGCACTGTGATTTTGCTTTATACGATTTTCATTGGTGCCATTCTGGTACAACATGTTCCACCCCATCACCGCTCATCACCGCTTGAACTCCCAAAAAACAGGTTGATTTGTATAAGTAGTGTGTTAATTTTGTCAACCACGTGCGCGAAATACTTGGCATTAGAAATTCATATTTAGTGCAGAAAAGAAAAAATCGACTTTTTGTCACCCGGTGAGAGGAGTCGGGAGACCAGAGAGTTTGGGGATCACCGATTCGCAACTAGAACTTCATTTTTGGCAGGTTCGTTCCTTTTCTCTTGGTAACGTGACCTGTCCAGTAGGCTTTTAAGAGCACAGCAAATTGGTGAAAGACATGGGCAGGGTCAGCGAAAATATCCCGTCTTGCGATAAGTATTTCCAGGCGTATTTTAATGTATTTGACTGTACTATCTTATTTCTTACGACATTCATACATTAGCTTATGCTTAATTAAAAATGTGGTGAAAGGAAGCGATGTTTAACCGAAATTTATCTGGCAGAAAAAAGTGCGGCCACTGGATACTTTGTTAAGCAGGTTACTTGAAGCGATGCTTTACATTCCAATTGAGAAGTCGAATATTGCTGAGACTGAAATATGATGTTATGCTCTTCAAATGATAATAGCAATAATAATAATAAACTCATGGACTTTTAACTTGGACCTCTTTGTCTTTTGAATATGCGCATGTGAATCCTTCGAAATATAAAATACGGAGATCCTGGTTCTATTAAAGGTCGGGGTTATTGAATTATTGTTACATAATACGGATTATTTCCCATCCTACATAGAGTCTGGAATGCCAAAAAGTGAATTTGCATGTGTAAATAAGTTTAACAAAGCAACGGACCCTGCATAAACCTCAACTAAGGGTTTACAAATTATCACTTTTCAGTCAAAGCTCCCGGCATGATTATACTAATTAAAAGGAGCCTAAAGAAACAACAACAACAAGAGTTTGTTTTTATCTCACACTGTCGCCATTTGCACTGATATAAATTCTGAAAGGTATATAACCCATCAGACAAATGAGAAATACAATCGCCTCAATGGAAACCGAGAAATTTCAACAGGCGATATTTCAAAGCTTCGTTTTTACTTTCTCTAGTACGTATACAATGTATATAGGTTGACGAGGTATTCTTTCCAAAAATTCAATCCCAAGATTTCACCGGAAATACATATTTTGAGGTCCCTGAATACAAAAAAAATCTTTATTTGCAAAACGGTCCTTGTGTTTGTGTCTGGACAGCATATCTCATGAACTAAAAGTCTCGCAAATAGCAAACTTGGCCTTTAAATTCAATGTCTTCAAGATGTTTAATAAAATACCCTCCCTAACAGCCCTTTTGATAAAAATTATTCGAAAGTTTCAGTTTTTTGATAAATGACTCTAAAAATGTAATAAAATATAAATTAAAGATATTTAATTGGAAAATATATGTGTATCTTGAATTTTTTGGAAGCAGCCGCTGAAGTCCTCTTTATTCTAAATGCGTTTTTCATAACAGGTAAAGGTAAGAAACAGACAAAATCTTTCTACACAAAAAATGTAGATTAGTTAAAACTCACAATTTTTCCTGTATACAATTTCTCTGTACAGCTAACCATTTCCAAAATGTTTCTTGTTATTTGTATTAAAATGTCCAATACTTAAACATTTCTCAAATGGAAAGTAAAAAAAAATGAAATGGAGTTTTATTTACAGACGCTCTTTAGCTCCTCTTTAACTACAGCCATTCATTCTATATTGGGCGTGGAAGACCGATTGATTTTGCTCAGAGGCCTCTTTATCAGGACTGTGCTGCTTTTATGTACCGTAAATCTACTACATGGGACCAACTTTCCTTCGGAAGGAACCCATACAAAGGATTTTTACACCCCAAAAACTCCACCGTCCTCCGCCGGGTTTGAACCCGCGACTTTAGGTACATGGTAAAAATGTTATTCACTTTGTTGATTCTGGTCATTCCAAGAGAACGGAGGTTCAATTGCATGATATAGCTTGCAAAAGGTTTCGCTATCACTTAGGCTAGGCTAAGTATTTCCTTTATTTCTCTTACCTTAGAAGGAACTAAACACTGCAATAGTTTCTGCTAATGTTTGTCTAAATTACAATGAAGTAGAGAGAAGAATAAGCTTTTATAAAAACAAATTGTTACAGAATAAACAGAAAAAGTCGTGTGAATGGAGCAAAACAGATTTTTATCCGAAGTAATTCTATCCAACTAATATTTATGTTTTTTGTCCGAAATCAAAAACAAATATGATCTTGTTAGACTTTAGTTGAATGTTTCTTTCAAATAGGACGTGAAAGAAAAATATCAATACGTAGTTATAATGAAGAGGATTTGAACTACTACTTCATGAATGCGTAAAGCTAGAAGTAGAATTTCGTCTAAACAATGGCACTATCAAATTGTAAGTAGCAATAAACATGAGTTAGCCTGGTGTCCTTAGGAGTTTAAACATGCTTCTGCCTTGCCTCAAAAGGAGAAACTAGGAATTCTGAAGTATTGAAAATCGCCCGTCGCAAAATAAACTATTGGAAACTTCAACCAAGAGAAGTAAATGCCACAGACAATCTGTGACGTATATCTAAGGAGGCCTACACGCTCAGATCTAACTGCAGTTGTCGGGGACGTGCTTATAAATTTATGTACCTGGTTTAGTAGCTCGTCATCTCGATGATTGGTGGATGATAAGATTGCTCTGGATGATCTTGAGTTCCAAGTTGTAAGAGGAGCTATAAGCTGGAAGTAACTCAGATCGTGGTAATGAGTGAAAATAAGTTACAAGCAGAAACTGAAAATTCTGTGATACAACACGATTTATTGTGCCGTTTACACGTTGATAGTAATTTCTGAATAATAAGGACAAGTTCACTATCTTATTCAGAAGCGGAGTATTTTCCGGTATTACTTTTGCTCACGATAAAAGTTACAAAAATAAAGTTGCATCCACATGACACTACCATTTTGTAAATAAGCATTCTTACAAAGGATTCTGTTCTATCGACTTCATGCTAATCGAGACACACATCATAAATGATTTTATTATCCTTATTAATAAGGGAATACTCTAGATTAAAGCGATAGTCAAATCATTTAAAATCTGTCGCTATGCGATTGACTTTGAAATTTGTTTCTCTTTTCATAAACAGCAGTAAAACAAAATAAAAATGGATGAAAATTTCCTGTTTGAGAAAAGTGTAAGTATTTAAAAAAATAGCAATACCTCGTAAACTGTTAATTATACAAAATAATGCATGTAACATAAATTTTAACAAGACGAATAACTTTTTGGCTATTTTTCAGGTTTACCATTCATGCAGAAGTCTCCGAATAAACAGGATATTCAAGGTATACATTTTACATCAAGATTATATTTTACTATACAGAATTTTAATCAAAATCGTTAGCGCTATTTTTGCGAAACACCAACATTTTCAAACATTTTTCCATGTAAAGAAAGGGTAGTTAGGGATGGAGGATTTTATTCAATATCTTCCTGTCGCATCCTTGCAAGATACTGGAATTAAATATTAAGTTTAGTATTTAACAGACTTTTAGTTTTTGAGTTATTCTTTTCACAGACCACGGACACACCGCACAAGGATCTTTTTTCATTCTTATACAGAATACAGGAAATCTGTGAAACCGCGGTATCGAATTTTTTGGTGAAATAAGCACCTTCTCTACCTATGTGCGAAGTAGAAAAAGTAAGAAGGCTGAAATTAAATATTTATAAACGCTTGCAGGAAATTGTTCCGCGCAACACTGACGTTACAATTTATTATTAAACGTTTAAAATAAATGGTTTTAGACCGTTTCTTCAAATGCGCAAGATTTTACGCCTTAGTGAAGACAACGTGAAGGTGAACATCGAATTTGTGTTGGAGCTGACTGCATATTCAAATTCTGTGAACACAAAGGAATTAAAGTATTTCTGCCGGTCATATTCTTTCTTAGCCGGGATGCTAGCTTAGAGTTTTTCACTGTCTTTTCATTGGTTCTGCGCTGCTCACGAGGATTTAGACAAAAGATAAACCCTGTTTCTTATTAAAATCGGGTTTTCTCTCAACATTCAACTTTGCACGTAGCTATCTATAACAATGCTCCTTCGCTGAACTCACGGAAGAACACCCCTCCGCTGCTGATTCTATGCACACGGTTCAACTTTCTCTTTATTATATGTGGAAACATAGCACCTTGTACTTAGAATATGAAACATAAAATTTAAAATCATCTTATTTACATTGATGAGATTTTATTAATACAAATGTCCATGTTGGATTATTTATGAGATCGGCAACTGTGGTTAATATGGGCAAATTCCTTTTCAAATTTAATAAAATTAAATTCTGGGTTTAAAGAAGATCTGCATTTTTGTGAAGACGAAAAACAACGCAAAATATTTCATGTAAAAATATACGATAGCAGATTTTCCTGAGAATATTCGTGTTCTCATCTTCGGAATACCTCAAAATGAAATACCAAGTTTAATAATTATAAATGACAAGCCCCACAAACAACCCGAAGTTGTGACTTTTAGAGGTAATACTCCAGTAGGGTAAAAATAATTATTAAAAAACAACTTATCGAGCAGGTGAAATCTTTAATTATCTCAGTTGTAAAATATCAAATCAAGGTGCAGTAATATCCAAATATAAAGTAGAAATATTTAATCAAATATGGGCACAATAAAAAGAACACTTAAAACAAAACAAGGATAGCCACAATTATTTTATTTCATAAAACAATGGCCATACCTGTATGTTTATATGGCAGCAAAAGCTTAATTTTAAAGAAAAGGGATGTAAGGATGCAATAAACCGAAATAAGATTTCTGAATTCAGGATGGGAGTGACAAGGGACGATAAAATAAAAACTGAAACAAAAAAGACAGGAATTGCACATCTACAGTATTAATGAAACAATTTTCAACTTTACAAATAAATGATTGAAACACGTAAAACGCATAACAGAAGAAAAGCTTTAAGGTACAAATCAAGAGGATAGCGAAATATAGGAGGACCTTATAAGAGAGGGGTGGGCCAATCTGGAGACGTAACAGGCTAATACATGCAGTGGAAGAACAATCAGCTATATGACTTCGTTTTCTGGTTATGCTGAAAAGGTCATTGACCTGTTTTGTGATTCAGGGGACCTGAAAAGCTGCGTTTCCGGTGAGCTCTTAGTATCAAATTATTTGGATAGAATACAATACTTTCTCTACTTATAACAGTTAAGTAGTTTAGAAACTAAAACATAACAATTCTTTAAGTTTTAAAATCATAATTACTAATACTGTAGTTCAAAGGTTTACGATAAAAACCTCATTGCTCCATTCACATGACTTTCTCTACATCTCTGTACCAATTTTTTCTTTGAAAGCGTATTCTTCTATCTGCTTCAAGCTAATCGAGATAAACATCAGCAGAAATGGTCTTAACATTTGCTTCTTGGTAAGTAGATGGGGAAAAGGGAACACACTAGGCTAAAGGGTAGTCAGATCTTCTAAATGCTGGTTGCTATGTGATTGAATTTCGCTCTGTTTTTATGGCCAGAAATTGACAAATTCCCGTATGAGAAAAGCTCAAGTATTTTAAATCTGAAACCAATAAACAGGGATATTCGGAAATGATTAACTTCACAAAAAAATTGTTATTACATAACTGTGTCGGCTCTTCATCTTTTGTGTGTGTCTGCTTCCTCCGGTTTACCAGTTACAAAAAACTCATTCGGAATAAAGAGGACTTCAGAGGATGATATTCCCAGAAAATAAACACTTATTTTGTCATATAAATGTCTTTAATATACGGCATTTTATCAAAGTAGTTAGAACCATTTTTGAGAAAATAAAAATTTTCGAATAATGTCCCACGTAAAGGGTAATTTGGAGTGGAGGAATGTTCTTAAAAAATCTTCGAGACGCATCCTTGAAAAATGCTGAAGTTAAATGTCAAGTTTGATACTTAACAACTTTCAGTTTTTGAGTTAGCGTGTTCACAAACACACACACAAACAAAACCATACCCACCCACCATTCTTTTTCTGGATACAGGGAATCTAATACGCGAAATCTTGGTATCGAATTTGGGATGGAATGCAATACCTTTTCTAGCTATTATGTTCTAAGTAGAGAAAGTAATAATAGGGTATCCATTTCCTAAAGTTTTTAAATTCAACTTCACATTCTAATATCAAAATTAAATATCTAATAATTAAAAACCTTAAATACAAGAATTAAATGCTAACATTGATAAACCTAAAAGATAGAGTAGTACTGGATAACGCTGGGTATTGCTTTCCTTTTGAAGCTTCCCAACCTAGATCCAACATTCCAACAAACTGTAAGTAGGTTGTAAAGTCCACCATAATATGAGGATAGATGAATACCTGTAACCATTAGAATGATTAAATCAAACTGATCGAGTTTTGTCGGACTACAGTTTTGCATGATAAGCTCTGCTATTTCTGGTTGTTATTGATTTGCAAGTAATTAATTTACTCGCTTCATTTCTGACAGGACCATTCATTCAGAAAACATATTATATAACTGTAAAATTAACCTATGTATGTGGCAACAGAGATAGTGTGTTTATTCATTGCACCAGCTATACAGATATTTCACTGGTTTTGAGCGATCAGATTAAACGTTTTTGGTGTTTAGAGTACCGACAGCTGTGCAGTAAATAAGTCACAGTCTGGCACTTGTCAAATCCACGAGCGTGTTACTGAATTTAATAAAATACGACATGTTGTCCTTATGAAATATGTTTAAATATCGAAACGAAATGGAATCACTGCGCGAAATGCTTCAGGTAGTATAGTTTATAGCTCCAATCTCTATTACAGGACTACTAAAAACAAAGATGGCTATTGCCGCATGTCAGACCATCTAACTAAGTCCCTGAGATGTATAACCACAGAAATTACCAGATAACCTATTTAGAAAAAAACAAAACAAATTTTGGTCTTCTGCTACTGTTATGGACCTGTGTTATATGTTTTAGATTAGTATCATTAAGTTTTTCTAATGCAAGATGAGTGATAAAATGGTGACAGATTATTTAAAACTTCAGTATAATTTTAAAATCCCTTAAGTCCCATTCGCAATGAAATGTTAGTGCAAGGCCATCCATGCACAATGTAAGTATTCACATAAACTCACGCAACACGCTACTCAATGCAAGAGTTTGCAGACTTCAGACTTTATACCTGCGATGCCTACATTGAGAAATAATTCTGTATTTTTTGCTCTGTACATTGCTTGCAATTCCACAGCAGATGCTCGCAATGCGAGATTTCACAGCACCTATGCTGCTCTTCTATTTGGTCGTGCAGCACTACGTTATCACTGAAGCCAGAGATTTGAAAATATATTATTTTTTATTTTGCATACCATCAAAGTGTAGCGATATGGACGCAAAGGGGCACGATTACCTCTCTTCTGCAAAAGTGGGGCGACCATATACAAAATGTCGTAAACTGCGCTGGCTTTAGTTTCACATAATTAAAAACAGTACAATTTCCCTAAAGAGGTTATGGTAATTTAATCGTTGAATTCTCCTTTCACATAATGATGTATTCACATCTGCGTCCAGATTTCTTATATCCCACAAATAGTAAGGCGCAAAGCTGCATTAAATGTGCAGTTTTTAGCATTTTCTGCACTCTCTAAGCTTGCATTATTGTAATATTGTGGTCAAACAATTATTGTGGCGTCACTGTCGCTAGCGTCAGTTGTGTATGTAATTTTATAATATATTTCTTTATAAAAGTTTGAGTGAATTTTCTTAAATGATATTTTTGGTTACGCTATTCAATTTGAAACTTGCAGTACACTTGGAAGATATCCGCAGTAAATAACGATCTAGAAAGCCGTGCCAACTTCTTGCGCTACGACTACATTGTAAATGGTTTTCCCTCGTGCTTGCGCTTAAGCTGCGTCACGTCTGCGCTAACAACTCCTAAACATAGCATTAGAATCAAAGCAGCGTGTTGCACTTAATCGATCACTTGTGTGTAATGAGCACTATACTATGATTTTATTAATATTAAAAGTATAGGCACTTTTATAAGAATGAAGCACTGAACAAGGACGTGGAGACAGTTGAAAATATTTAACAATAAACTTAAAGTACAATGCATACATATGCATGGCCGCAATGAAAGCTATTTTTAAGCTAACTAAAATTAATTGTAGCGATGAGTTAGTAACAAGATAGTAAATACACGTATTTCTCATATTTAATAACCAAGTGTGGTTAGTTCTTTTAGTGGTTGTATCAGTAGATGATTGCATTTGTCAGACTAACAAATAAAACGGCGCCCATCTTGCAGATGACAAATGTGATGCTGGGCCTGACACTCGTCCTGCAAGCCGTTGACAATTAAAATCGGAATGCTTGAGGAACTAAACTAAAACATGAAAATGTTAACCAAATTTAAATGTGATTTAGTATTAATCAATTTAAAATCGCCTGTTCCAGCGCGCCAATACACGCTTACATGCACTGTGATCGGTGAAAGGACTGACAGCTACAACGGAAAAGCTGAGGAATCTGTGGTTCGGATAAACCCCAGTGGTCGACATTAGTTATAGATGGCATGTTGTATTTGCCTGAAGTAGATCTGAGAGAAATTTAGTGCAGATGGAATGTGGTTCACATTTTTTTGTTGTTGTTGGAATGGTGAACCATAACATGTTGGATTTCAATTATACGCATACGCTATATTCTAGTAGACCTGATTTATGTGGAGTAATAGATCGATCATACAGCAAAAGGTTAGAATTTAGGCAAACTAAGCAGTTTCTCTCGCGATGAGTATCATGTAGCGAGAAAAAGTAAAAGAATTAGAATGATAATGCATGCATGAATGTATAAATAATATACAACTGAATTATAAATGTTATAAAAAATATTCTTCATTTTTCTTATACTTTAACACAATTATTTTCTCAATTGAGTAAGCAGAAACAATATACACGTACTCTTTTCATTTTCTCTACCAATTATATGTAGATAACGTACATCCAAAAATTCGATAGTGGGATTTCACTGGAAACATATGTTTTGCGGACTTAAATTAATATAAAACATTTCTAGGAAAAGGCCCATACGTGAGTCTGTATGTCTGTGAACAACAGAACTCAAAAACAAAAAGTCAGAGAAATATTAAAATTGGTGTTTAAGTTTAATTTCTTAAAAGCTTTAAAGATGAAGTATTTGAGGAAAACTCCCCAACCAAAACTAATTTATATGGAACGTTTTTGAAAGTATTGATTTTCTCAAAAGTATCTCAAACCATTTTGATTAAAACATTGTATATTAAGGAAGTTTGAAAGATAAATAAAATGCGTAGATATGTTGACATTTTCAGTAATCATCTGTGGCGTCATTTTTATTCACCGAGCGGGACTTCATCTGTGGCCCGCTTTTGGGAAGTCGTGGGTTTGAGCCCCATGGTCAGCCTACCTGACCCATAGGTTTTGTCGCGGGTTTTAACGAGTCGGCAGGCGAATGCTCGGTAGGTTTCTCTCATCCCCGAATTTTTTGTCCCTCCATGTCCTTTCTGTTTTCATTTCAGTCATTCTTCATCCTGTTGGAAGGGTTGGAAGTGTTGACGATGGTGCTGGGTGCGGCGTGGTATAAAAAAGAATCCTCGTTGTGACTCTCTCTGTCCGCCGACATTTTTTTTTTTTTTTTTTTTTTTTAAACAGTAACGGAGTCTGATCAGGACTCCGGTACTGTATCCCTATTTACTGATTACTGGTTTACTGGTTTTACTGTTTCTTTTACAAACATATACACATTGCACAAACATATAACATCCATGCCCAAGGCGGGACTCGAACCCACGATCCTCTGCCCACGAAGCACCAAAGCGAGACGCTTTAGCGAGCGTGGCCATGGGGACCGGCTTCGACTTCTGCTAGTTACCGGGTCCCTGGCGGGAACGTTGAGCCCTGTATGGGACGGGATCGCCGGTCGACCCTGTAAATGCTGTGCTGCCGGTCCTGGTACCGGCCTCCTGGTCCCTCCCTCCCACGATTCCCCTTCATGGGGCATAGATACAGTAACCACAGTGGTTCGGTGCGAGTTCCCTCCACCCACATTCCAGTCTTAATCCTCTTCATTCTGATTGAATCTCGTATAAATGCTAAACTAAGCGAGAGATGAAAACTCACTACATACAAAAGTATACTTAATACCTTCAATTAATTTTAAATACTTTTTTGTGGCATCAACCATTTCCAAGATATCGGTTATTACTGGCTTGAATTGTTTTTTATAATTGTTTAATTTATATAGCCCCCTTTAACATCCATGATCTTATCGGGGGATTTGCTTTAGAAACTACTCGTGTACTGTAGGTTCTTTTTACGTTGGCTTTTTATTCATTTTATTTTCTTCAAACATGCGCACATTCATTCTTACATGCGTACTTTCAGACTCTGTGGGGGATAGGGAATAATTCTGGTTAAGGAAAAATTCCTCGCCCTAGCCACGAATTGAACTCACAACCTCCGGGTGAAAAGTCAGCTCTCTAACGTCTCTACCATGGAGGCTATCGAGTTTGAATTGTTCAACACTTTGTCATTCTTTCCAAGTATTCCCGATATTCAATTGTTTCTCCGACCGTATGGAAACTGTATGCCCTGCTCATAACGTTCTTAAACATTTGACTCGTTATATGTTTTCGATATACAATAAAGCGCATAAACTAGATATTTATTGAATGCTTATTTCGTTATAGCCATTAATAAACCAAGTCATATAAAAGTACAAATTTTAATTTATTTCTTTTGTTTGTTTAACGGAGTAATTTCTTAAAGAGAAGAAAATATTTTCTTTGTTTGTTTATTTATTTTTATTTATTTATTTTTTACCAGGTCACAGTAAATATAGGACCATTCAAAACAAAACGCTGCAACTAAACGTATGTATTTTGCACCAATTTGCACCGAGGATCACTGAAACGTAGTTAAACTTTGACCACAGTTAAATTATAGTTATCATTATTAACTCTCGTTCAAATAACCGCCATAAGGTAACCGCGCGCTAAGCTCATGATTTTACGAGATTTTCTCAAAGGAAAGCAACCAACTCTATAACTAAAGAAATTGAAGTGCAATTATAATCTACTTTATTTCACTTCTTTTTACTTTCTCTAAACGTACTATGGACATAGTGTATAGAGAAGGTATTGAATTGTACCCAAAAATTCGATACCGGGATTTCACCGGAAATACATGATTTGAGACTACCTGAATCCGAAACAAACATTTTTAAAAAAAATCCGTATGTGTGTTTGTCTGTCTGACTATCTGTGTGTATGTGTGTGTGTGTGTGTGTGTGTGTCTGTGTACCTGTGAGCAGCATTGTTCAAAAACGAAAAGACCGTTAAACACCAAACTTGGCATTTAAGTTCAGGATGTGACACGAAGATTTTCAAGAGAATCCCCCCACCCCGAACTACCCTTCACATGGAAAAATTTTTGAAAATTTTGATTTTCTAAAAAATGGCTCTAACAGTTTTGATTAAAATAATATGTATATCTTGAATTTTCTGGGAATAGCCTCTGAAGACTACTTTATTCAAGATGAATTTTACGGAATTTTTTGTAACTGGTAAACCGTAAGAGATAGACAAAAACTTACCACACAAAAATGTAGAACACATTAAAACACACAATTTATATCATATAAATTTTTTTCGTGGAGTTGATCGTTTTCTAGATATTCCTTGTTTTTTGTTTCAGCCTTAAAAAACTTTTACTTTTCTCATGCATGAATTTGTCAACTCCTGTCCATACAAACAAAGGAACTTTACTCACACAGCAACCATCACTTTAACCCATGTTACTCCCTTATTTCGCTCCTACTTATAGGGAAGCAAGTAATAAGACTATTTCTGCTAATTTTTTTCTCTTAGCATGAAGTAAATAGAAGCATAAACTTTTTAACAAAACTTTGTTGCAGAGATATAGAGAAAGTCATGTGAATGGAACCCATCAGATTTTTTGCTTTGTTTGGACATTCGCTTTGCGGTAAAATAAAATAGAAAACAAAAAGAGTTCTCCTAACTTTTCCCCGATGAGACAGACGTTCTATTGACTAGCTGACGCACACTCCATTAAACTGGAAAATAAGGATAGATGCATGTTCTTTATAATACAAGCAGGAGATGTAGATGAATTTAACCATGATACCAAACAGCTTCCAATAACCAAATAAGTAATAAATGACTATTGTTTAAAGTAACTTGAGTTATGATACGTACATTTTCCGTGAATTAAATAATATTTATTTGTAAATTTGATTTTATCTAGCATTTTGATAATCCAGAAGAACTTAGATATTTCAAACTATTTATCATTAATATGCGACGTAAGTTGTAGGCTAAGAAACAAAATATTTGATGTTTTTTTTTTTGTTTTGAATTGCCTTGAGCCCATATGCCTTACATTAAAAAAATATCGAGTTCGAATTTTAAGGTCAGTTAACCTCTTCTTAGGAAGAGAGGCCCCGGTTTAAATGCACTTAATTTTCAACCAGATGTCTCACCCTATTTAATTTATCGTCCGGTATGACCTACCATTGAATGGTTTTAAACAAATAAATAAAATAAGTTTGCCTCAAAAGAGTAGTAAAATAAAATATGATGTGACTATGACTATCTTTACATATGTGTAACAAATTATGGTTAAAAAGATTATTTTTATATCTACTTCATGCTAGTCAAGATAAACATAAGAAGAAAAGATTTTATTACTTTCTTCCTTGTAAGTAGAAGGAAAATAATAAAATACACTTAGCTAAAGGAATAGTCAAATCCTTTAAAAACTGGTTGCTGTGTGATTGAAATTTGTTCTTTACGTGACCAGGACTTGACAGATTCTTGTAGAGAAAATTTTAGGTATTTTAAAACTGAAGCCAACAACAAGGAGTATCTCAAAATGGGCAATTGCAAGAAAAAAAATTATATCACATAAATTGTGTGTTTTAACGAGATCTACATTTTTATGTAGTAAGTTCTTGCCTATCTCTTACGTCTATCAGTTATGTAAAAGTCAGCCAGAATGAAGAGGTATTCAGAGGCTATTCCCAGAAAATTGATAGGCTTACATTTTATTGGTCAGCTAAATATTTTAATCAAAATCGTTAGTCATTTTTGGTATAACAACATTTTCAAATTTGTTTTCTATTTTTGAGAAAATTAAACTTTTCGATTTTTTTCGATGTAAAGATTAATTCAGGATGGAAGGGTTTTCCTCAAAATCCTGATGTCCTTGGAATATATTAAATTTAAATGCCAAGATTGGAATTTTACCGACTTTTCGTTTTTGAGTTTATCGTGTTCAGAGACACACGGCCACACACAGACCTTTTTTAAAAAATGTTTTTTGGATAAAGAGGACCCTAAAACGTGTATTTCCAATAAAATCTCGGTATCGAACTTTTGGATGGAATACAATACCTTCTGTATATACCATGTAACATGTGTAGTTAAAGTAACAATGCTTTTATTGGAATTAGGAATCACAAAACGTGTATTCTCGGAGAAATCTCGGTACCGAGATTTTGGGTGGAATTCAATGCCATCTCTATCTACTCTGTACGTTTTACATACTTGCTAGAGAAAGTAAATTTTTCATGCCTTCAAATACTGTTTAAACAAATTTAATAAATGATAATACAATATTAAATTTATATATATCTGCTCATCACAAAAATGACTTCGAAAGAAACCATACAAATTGTGGATAAAAAGAAATAATTATTTTGACTCTTTTCTGATAATATGTGCTGCGCCGTGTTTGAGTGGTTAGATCGATCGCCTCCCATTCGGGGTTCGAAATTACTCATTTCAATTGCATGAGTAATTGTGTCAATATTGCGTTTTCAGTTGTTATAACGTCTACGATTTATGGTGGACGAAGCGACGTCTGGGCGGGTTGCCTCCGGGTCCTCCAGTTTCCCCAACCACTCATTCCACCAATTGCTCCAGTATAACCTTTCCTATCATTAACTTCGCTTACCTTTCATGCCACCCACTTCCTCATGTTCATACTTGGCTACAGGCCGACCCTCGTAACAAGTACTCCATTCTGTGGTTTCGTGCCGTTGACTCCCCAAAAGGCATTCTCTTGTAAGTCCTGGGTGTCAGTCCTACGAATACGGGGAGGGTAAACCGATTATGAAACGAAACGAAACTGATAATTTGCCACGCCGTTGTTGATGATCGCTAGAAATATCAGAATCACGATATTAGAACCTCTTGCAGAATATGAAACGAATGCGAATGCGGTTCGCAGGAAACTCTAAGCTGTCAGTCATCTCATTTACTAGCTATTTACGGAATCGTTCCTCAGATTTCCTGTCCCTTCCGCTTCAAAATACTCGGCTCTTTCTACAATGGTTGGCTTTTGACGCTGTTTCGATTAAAGTAAGCCAAGTACACTATCTCATTAATGCCTTAAGCAAATTCTGATGTGCCTGCCCCATTCACCTCACTTTCTTTGCTTGTTTTAAAACAAACTATTCTTTTAAAAGATTATTATTTTATCTGTATCATGCTAATCGAGATAAACATTAAAAGAAATTGTCTTATTACTTGCTTCCTTGTAATTAGAAGGGAAATAAAGGAGTACCTAGGATAACGCAATAGCCAAAAGCTGGTCTATATGTGAACAACTGAAATTGGAATCGCTTTGTAAGGCCAGTAAAATAAAAGAGAGCTGAAAGGAAAGGTGATCCCATTTAGTTTAGGGCTAAAACCAATAACAATCACTGTCTAGAAAATGTCAACTCTACAACAAAAATGTATATGACATAACTTGTGTGTGTTAACAAGAAGTGTAGTTTTTGTGTTTGGCAGTTGGGCAAAGTCAGAAAAATGCATCTAGAATGAATAAGTGTTCAAAATTATTCCTAGAGAATTCCGGATATACATTTCATTTGCGATGTAAACTTTTTTAATATACGATATTTTAATCAAAATCGTTAGGGCCATTTTTGAGAAATACATACTTTACAAAAAGTTTTCCATATTAAGGGTATTTTGAGATTGGGGGCTTTTCTTGTAAATCTTCATGTCGCAATCTTGGAAGATACCAAACTAAAATATATTTAGTATTTAATGATATTTTAACTTTTGAGCTATGCACACACAGACACATACAGTGACTTTTATCTAAAAATGTGGTTTTGGATTCAGGAGTCTCAAAACGATATTTCCGGTGAAATCTCTGTATCAATTTTGGGTGCAATACAATACCTTTTCTCTACACTATGTAAATAGTTGTATAGAGAAAGCAAAAGTAAAAAAGACAACCATATTGACAACTTGACCGCAATCAACGGAATTGACCGATCCAGCACCGGTCAAAGTTGACCATAATCAACTACGTACCTAGTTTATCCTTGGTCGCTGTCGATGTAAAGAAACAACGCGTTGAACGCGGTCAAATGTGGAACCGACCCCGGCCAAACCTCCATTGAGAATGGTACAGATGGTCATTAGTGTTATAACACACTAGAACTACCAGCTTTGTTTTTCTATCGTCAGAAGCTGTTTAATTCTATTTAACTAAAATATAATATATATTTGTTATACTTTTACATTTCTCACTTAATTAGTTCCACAATACACCTACCTATATAAAGCATTATGCACATTATTTATGTATTTATTCATTCAACACTCGCGAGGTATTCCCTGAGTTGAAACTGTCAACTAAGTTATACAGGCCGTCTGTTGTTGAAACTAAATAAATAACAATCAATGCGGGATTCGTGTAATAACGGATAATTGAATATGGATTTATACACATCAGAATACATTTGATTTGCTGCAGCTACGGTGAAGCTACCTACATTAGTCAAAAACAGTAAAAGTCAATGTGATATTGTGTAGGTAACATACATGAATGCAGAGCATGTAGATCGGACCTAAAAATCAATATCATATAGAACTTATCACTTTTCATGCTCTGCGTGTTATCTTTAATTCATAGAACATGGAAATCGAACAAAGAGATAAGATACATATGGGTGGCGTTCAATGAATCAAGCCGCCAATAATACAGACGATTTTTGTAAAGGCGATAAATGATACCACTAAAGTTATTGTTCAGAGTGAATTTGTTTCAAAAATTAAACGTGGTAAAACTGAGGAACTCGTATCAAAAGACGCTTTGTCCAAAAAAATAAATAAATGAGGTACGTACGGTTTTCAGCATATAAAATTCATCCGGTGTTTTCAGCAGTCTGTTTACTTTGAAAACAAATTTAGTTATAGTGATATTAGTATTTGAAAGTGGACTCCGCTACTTTATACAACTTTCAGTTGCAGAATTTGCATCTCTAGTAGGTAGTCTAATCTGCGAAAAACCGCCAAATCACGCACACCGGTTATAAGCCCCTAAACTCCATACTTTTGCATTATTTACGATAAAAAAAATCCCCTAACCCCTTTTGATCTGAAAGTCCCTATGCCGAGGGATAAATCCCTCAATCTGGCAACACATCCAACAGATCCCTCAAATCGTCTTCTCAATATCCGTCTACAACGTGAGTGATTTAAAGCTGGTGTTCAATAATGTACACTACCTGAACAGTGTAACATAAGAATTACTGCCGACTTTTAATTCACTTACATGAATAGCTAAATGAGCATTGTAGCAGAAACAACTGTTAGTTCAATGAATGCAGTACTTATTTACAGTGCGTTTAATTCCAAAAGTATGTTTTCAAAAAGTACCCTGCTTGTGACATTGTTCAAGAAAATGACACCTAGGAAAGACAAAAGTGCAGGTAGGTACCTATTAAAATGATACTCTAAGCATAAATTGAATTCATTCGATATATAGTAATCTTTAAAACTGCATAATCTAATTCAATGCATATTTTAATGGGGTGGGGGCAATGCATGTGAATCTCTAAGTACATCAACTGGAAGCAGAAACGACAGTGAAAACCCACTAGGACAACTGTAGGAGAAAAATCAAAACAGAATTGTTGTCAGTTGAGTTCAGAGAAAAATGCTTCTAGTGAAATGGGCAAGTATAGTGCAGAAGGGAACGATTTTGACTCTTGATTGCTCCATCAAGGATCCTAACTATGAACCAATTTCTAGTAACTGAGACAATACACATCGTACCACGGAATTAAAAGGTATTTATAAGGGAGATATAAATTGCATTATATCTTTTAAATGGCAAGCCAAGAAATGTTGTGAATCGAAAAGTGCAAAGATGGCGTTTGCCAAGATACGAATTTGCCCAGTATATGGGTTGGTAAGAGACCCAGATAGAAAGATACCGTTACGAGCGGGACAACGAACCGAAGGGGGTTAGAAGATCCAATGCCCAGGGTGGACATGATAAAAATAAATGCAACGGTTGGTCGAGGAACGCGACTTCACTTGCTATGGGAAACGCAGCGAGCTAAGACACCGGCTATGTATGGCCGGTATATATAAAGTGTCATTTAATACACCACGCTAAGGTCACAAGTAATAAGGAATGGTAGGCTTGTCGCAAAAAGAGTAACTAAAAGGGGTAGAGAAGTTAGGAAGAATGCGTGAATGTTCGACGGCAGAAAATACGAAAGAACATAAATAAATAAGTTCAACAATAATCGTGAACTCAAAGAAAACCTCTTGTGTGTTAACCCACCTCTGAGAAAGATTCCACGCTGAAATATCCTGAGCTAGAGCATCCACATTTCCACACCTGAACCATCACGATGGATTCGAACCCGAAACCCTTTTAAAGTCATCTATAATGCGAATCACAGCAATTGCACCCATTATGTTGGAACCTGAATTTTGACACAGCTGGGACTGTGATTCGAATAGCAGCACGTGAAAGCCGAACTTCGAGGAACGACCGCAGACGTCGGAGCTAAGGACCAGGCCACAGCAGAACAAGCAGCACTACGCTAGGAATGCCGCAGAACGACGAGAATCCCGATACGCCCTGGATGACACTGAAAACAGCTGGAGAACGACGAGAACGACAAAAATAAGCCGAACTATTTATATTGAGTAGCAAAGAAAACGTGAAAAAGTGCCACGAGAATTTTAAATTAGGAAAACTTAAGCCTATAAAGTATGTGAATATTGTAAATGTTATTAAGAAATAATAAAATTGTACACCGAGACAGTGTAAAGAGCAAAATGGATCAATTTGTAGAGGATACTAATTTAAGAGTAGAGAATGTAGAGAATAGGGAATACGCCCGGAAATGTGTCAACTGCATAAATAGAAATTAATATTGAACACAGACAATGTAGGTCAGGAACAAAATTCTGAGCTAAGTATAAGTTTCAGCAAATGATTTTGTGGTTCCAAGCCCTGAATAAATCAATAAATTAAAATTAGAAATTCAAAATGAGGAAATCAGTTAGAAATTACAAAGTCAAAACGAAGTAAACACACAACAATTAGAATATAAATTAGAATTGCAGAACCAGCCGATAGGGCAGAAATGAGAGAGATTTGCTGAGGAAAAAAAATAGAGAGGGAAATGCTGGGAGAGGTTAGAGCACAGATAGGCAGATAAAACCAGACACTAGATGAGATCAGGTCTGGACAATCAACCTCAGTACGAGCTGAGGTACAGGAAGCGTAAGATGAAATTGCAAAATTAAAACAACAGATAGAAGATTTGCACTGTTAAAGTACAAGTGTGCATGATAGATTAACGAATTATTAAGGTTAATTGTGTGAGAATAGAGCAGAAACAAAAGTAAATCGAGAATGGCGTAAATGCCATTTATTATAAAAAGGGTAGTCGAGGAGCAAACTAAGTAACAAGACAAAGAAGTAAGGCTATCGAAGACTGGCTCACACAATCATAATGGAACTACTAGGAAGGTTGCTGAGACGTGGGAGGCAATTAACCCATTGACAACGAATCAAAATGCAGATCACGGTATCTCCAAAGTAGTTCCAAACTAGATGCTTACAGAGCTATGTACTTTAGGGACGGCATCGTCACACATCTGTAAAATTAATAGCAATAGTGCTCACTCACAGGGTACAGACCGATTTCATGCCTTGCCAGATTAATGTGCCGACACAATTGCTGAACGAGATAGCGGTAGCCGTTTTCGATGGATCTATAGACAACGCCCAGCGTTAACTCGTATACATAGAATCATATTTCAACCTAAAGAGGATACCTGAAGTGTTCAAAATGATTGTTGTCGAGACGGGCCCTCAGTTGGTTTTGTTTAACTTTAGGAGACCATGCCACTTGCGTACAATTTCGGCAAGCCTTCTTAAATATATTTTCAAATAAGTGTACACAGTACAACGTACGGAGCCAAATAAATAATAGACATTATCAACCGTCAGCAGGGGAAATAGTGGATTACTTTCTGAAGTGTCATAACAAAGCCAGTTACTTGAACCGATGAACCAAAGTGAATTTATATCCCTTATGGCATACCACTTTTCCAGCGAAACTAAAAATCACTTGACTGTCGAAAAACCGAAAAAAATGGGGGAAGTTCTGGAAGTACTGTATTTCGGAGTAGGCCGTACGAGCAGAGTCACAATATGCACAGAAACCCGCAAAGACAATTCTCTGAAAAGGACGTGGCATGTCCAAATTAGGATGGTCGAAGACGTGAATCCCACCCACGCAGGCTCAAAAAAACGGGCATACTTATAGGCGTGAACACCACCAAGATCAGACCAGGTGACAAGCACATATAAACTACGTAACATCGAATACACCAGGAATCAAACTTTAAGGCCCTGGCAAAATAGCTGCGAAGCAACAGAAGAAATAAGGAATACCGGGCGTACAACATCCCAGTGGCGAAGCGGCATGACGGTCCAACGAACGCTACAACGCGCAAGACCGGAGCAGAACGACCAGAGCCCGGACGTACGGAACGGATGACGGCAGGAAGCATCCAATAGGTCGCACTATTTCTCCGTGTACGGACCGGGAACAGACGTTAAATAGTGCAGATGATTTCAATAATTTATTAGCCAGAAGTTTGAAAATTCAAAAATTGCACGTCAAAAACGTATTCTGGGTGTTAGTGTAGGTGGCTCAAACAAACAGAGAATGAAACAGCAGGTCATGTTAACAATAAAAGTAAGAGATGTTCATGATGAAGTCATAGAAGTGTAATAGCCGTGAACTCAAAGGAAACAACATGCGTCTTAACACCCACTCCTGAGAAAGATTCCATGCTGCCATATCCTGAGCTCACACCATTACGTAAACTCCTGAACATCACGCGGGATTAGAACCCGGAACCCTTTTAAAGCCACCTATAACGCGAGCCACCGCATAAGACAGATAGTACGGAACTGCTGACTAAAGAAATTAATTCCGCATTAAGAATAGTAGTGGTAAACGATCGGGATGGAAAAAAATGATCCCAAAAGGTTGAAGAAGAATATAGGTACTTTAAACGTATAGATTTGAAACTATAAAAACCAAGCGTAGTAAATTGCGAAAGATGCAGATACGACTAACAAAGCTCTTTCAGATGAAACGAGATATTCCTTTTTTAGAAGCTTCTGGTACTGCGATTACACAAAGGAAGGATTTTATCTCGGCAACACAATGAGTCTGACGAAATACTGATACGTATCTGTTGAACCACTCAAACAATGTAAGGATTCTAAGATACACTACTTAATTACAGACAATAACACAGATATTGTCTAGAAGAACTTATTTCTTAAAATTTCTGCTAATATCCTTGATATGCATATAAAGAGAAAGGCGAAAGTGGACTCTTTATAGCTAGTGATATGAGAGGCAAAACAGTTCGACGCTATAAAACTAAACGAGAAGATCAGCACAGAGTTAAAGAGCACACAGAAAAGTTTCTTATAATGGAATCTCACTATTCAAGCAAATCTACAAAACGACGTATATAGTCTTCACAGAGAAGAATATAAAGATTTTAAACCAGTCAGTGAAATAACATACAGAAAAATATTTTGTCAGGCTGCAATCTTCCTTTCTACAAACCTAAAATATATCAATGCCAATTATGTGTGAGATTCGAGAAACTAAATATCAATGAACAAAAACAAAAACCATTAGAAACAGAGTGTAATGAGCACATTGCAACGAGAAATGAATCCTATCAAGTAAAAACTTTTGAAAAAGAAAAATGCAGAGCAGACAAAATATGGCAGCCTACATATGGTTCCACATTGGACTGATCTGAGAACCAATGATGTATTCTGCTATACTTGCAATGAGCTAAATGGAAAAATAAGGTGTCTCAGATATTGGCACCTCCGTCTTTAAATACATTACACAGATTCGACCAGATGTAAAAAAACATTCACTCTTCTTTGACACGTGCAGGGGTCAGAGCAGGAATCATAACATAGCTGCGTTGTTCTGATATGGTTCAAGGAACATGTTTAGACATAATTGAACTGGACAAAATTCTTAGAACCACTTTTGAGAAATATAAAAGTTTCAAAAATGTTTTCCATATAAAGGATAGTTTGTGTTGAGGGGATGTTTTTTAAAATCTTCCTGTCGCATCCTTGGAAGATGCTAAACATAAATACCAAGTTTGGTATTTAACGTCCTTTTCATTTTTGAGCTATGCTGTCCACAGACACACACTCACACCACGGACCTTTTTTAAAAGTGTTCTTTTCAGACCTAAAATATATATTTCCAGTGAAATCTCGACATCAAATTTTTGTGTGGAATGCAATACTCTCTCTAGCAACTATGTACAATGTGCTATGTCCAATACTATATTATGTAAACAGGTGCTAAAGAAAGTAAACAAATCTGATATGTTCCATCATGACATCTACATCTCGGTAGCAAATTACTGTTAAAAAGCTTATTCTTCTATCTACTTCATGCTAATCGAGAAAAACATTAGCAGAACTGGTTTTATTACTTGTTTTTTTTACTTTCTCTACACGTACTATGTACATAGTATATAGAGAAGGTATTGTATTGTACCCAAAATTCAATACCGAGATTTCACTGGAAATATATGTTTTGAGACCCCCTGAATAGAAAAACACATTTTTAGAAAAATATCTCTGCATGTGTATGTGTGTGTATGTGTGAATGTGCGTGTGTGCAGCATAGCTGAAAAACGAAAAGTCCGTTAAGTACTAAAATTAGTATTTAAGTTCAATATCTTTCAAGGATGCGAAACGAAGATTTTCAACTACCCTTTAAATGGAAAAAACTTTCGAAAATTCTTATTTTCTTGAAAAATGGCGGTAACAATTTTGATTAAAGTATGGTATGGTAAAGCCATTTAGATGACAAATAAAATACCTTGAATCTTCTAGGAATAGCCTCTGAAGACATCTTTAAGCTGGATGAATTTTGCAGAATTTTGCATTACCAGTAAACCATGAAAGACAGACAGACAGAGAGAGAGAGAGGGAGAGAGAGAGAAATGGAGAGAGACAAAACCTTACTTAACACAAACTGTAAAGGTGATTAAAACACACAATTAAGTTATATACCTACATCTCTTTTTCGTGGAGTTGACCGTTTTTAAGATATTCCCGCCTATTTTAAAATACTTATACTTTTCTGAGTACTTTAAAATTGAAACCAATAACAAGATATATCTAAAAATGCTCAACCCTACGAAAAAAATGCATATGACATAAACTGTGTGTTTTAACGAGATTTATATTTTGTGTAAGTGTTTGTCCATTTCTTAGAGTTTATTAGTTATGCAAATTTCAGCAACATTCCTCCTGATTGAAGAGCTCTTCAGAGGCTAATCCAAGAAAATTCAAGATATACATTTTATTTTTCATATAAATATTTTTAATATATCTTCTTTTAATCAAAATCGTTAGAGCCATGTTTGGGAAAATAAAGGTTTTTGTAATTATTCCATATAAAAGGTAGTTGGGGGTGGAGGAATTAGCTTAAAATTTTCCTATTGCATCCTTGGAAGATTCTAAACTAAAGTACCAAGTTTAGTTTTTTACCAGTTTTTTTTTTTTTGAGTTATCGTATTCTGGGATACAGGACTCATACACGCACATGGATGTTTATCTAAAAATGCTTATTTTTTTTTTTTTTTTTGATTCAAGGGACCCTAAAGCGTGTGTTTCCGGTGAATTTTCGGTAGTGAATTTTGGGCGGCAATACCTCCTCTATAATCTATGTACATAGTGATTTGTAAAAAGTTATTTTTTTTTTGCTGTACAGCTTATTTAAGTACCTAAAGTGTCTTTAAATGATTCCGTATACAATTTACTGATATACCTTTATAAACTATTTGCTTAAATTAGTGAACAAATTTAATGATGTCTGGCAAAACCAGTTAAGTGCACAAATATTGGTATTTTTGTTAATTAGATATTAAAAGGTAATAATGTATTAACCAGTCAGATGTGTATTAAGCTTTTCTAGACATCATTAAATATTAAAATTCACTAATAATGTAACAATTGTTATGATGACATTATTTGTTTCTTACAGAAACTTAAAATTCAGTTTTCTCAGAACTTGCTAAAACGTAGTTAACAGGTTTTTGCAATAAGCCCACAATATACTAACGTGACAATTGCACACACGAGTTCAGAACTCAAAGACGTACCTTTGTGAGCTTGAAATAAAACAAATGAAATGGTATGTGGCAAAAATTACAGCACTTCCTTTCTGTTTACGGTACAACATTTTGCTTTCTCTACCACATACAGTAAGTAGAAATTGGTATTGTATTCCACCTAAAAACTTCATACTGAGATTACAACAGAAGTATATATTTTGAGGCAGTGAATTAAAAAAATCAGTGTCTGTGAATACTGTAGGTAACTAAAAAACGAAGGCAGTTAAATGTAAAACTTGGTATTTAAATTCAGTATCTTCAGGGATGTTATACAAGATTTTCAAAAAGATCCCCCACCGTAAACTACCCTTCCCAGGAAAGAATTTCCGAAATTTTCGATTTTCCAAAAAACGACTATTAACGAATTTCATTAAAATGTCATATATTAAAGATCTTTACATGACCAATAAAATCATATCTTGAATTTTCTAGTTGCCTCTGAAGCCTTCTTTATTTTGAATGACTTTGCATAGCTGTTAAACCGTAAGTCATAGACAAAATGTTCCAATGTTTAAATGTATATCTCGTTAAAACACACAATTTATGTAGTTAACCATCTGCAAGGTGCTCATTGTTATTGGATTGAGTATTAAAATTCTTATAGCTTTTCTCAAATGGGAATCTGTTGTTTTGTTTTACTTCTGACCATGCAAAAGGATCCGAATTTAAATCACATAGCAACCAGAGTTTAAAAGATTTGGCAACAGCTTTAGCCGAGTCTATTCCATTATTTCCCTTTTACGTTTCTGCTAACATTTATCTTGATTATCATGAAGTAGACACAAAAATTAGCATTTGTAAGAATTGTTTGGTACGTATAAGTGGAGAATGTCATTTTTTTGGTTTAAATTTCCCAAAATTTAAATATATTTTTAAATGAGAAGTTGCCAATCATTTTTCCTTTAATTTCTTTCTGCAACAGCAGAATTCTAAGCAACCAGCTCTTAAAAGATTTGACTATACCTTTAGTCTACTATAAGCCTTATATACTGCAAGCCTCATATAAACGAATTCTGTTAATCTTGAAACACATGAAGTAGATGGAAGAATAAGCTTTTGTAAAGAATAGTTTGTTCAAAAAGATAGGGAAAGACATGTGAATGTACCACATATTTTTAGTTTATGGCCATTAATAAGGGACGAGTTGTTAGACCGGTCGCCTCCCATCTGCCCCAACCGCATGTGGGATTCGTGGTGGATGAAGCGGCGTCTGGGCAGATATTCTCCGCGTCCTCCGGTTTCTCCCGCACTGATTCACCAATTGCTCCATCATCACCTTTCCAATTATCAAATTCACTTACATTTCGTATCATCCACTTCCTCATGGTCATGTCTGGCTATAGGCTGACCTCTCGTAACAGGTTCTCCATGCTGTGGTTTCGTTGACATAGTATTATTGACAGAGTTTTGACCCCTAAGCATTGGCTTGTAAGTCCTAGGGCGGGGGCTGTCAGTCCTACAAATACAGGGAGGGTAAGCCGATTATGAAACGAAACGAATAATACAATGCGTTTATACATAATTGAATCAAATCTGATTAATTCTTACTTGAATTAATGGATGATTAAATGTATGTGGAGCTGAGCGCCAGAAGATTTAAATGTGTGTTCTAAATTAGTGAGTGTTGCTTGTCTTGTAGACTCTTATGGGCAAAAGAAATGAGAACAGAGCAAACGGGCTCTGCTTTGTCGAGCTCAAAGCCCCAGACCGACCTTTGAGATTGAGGCGGTCTGGTGGTTGCCTCAGGGGCTGAACTATGATCGCATGGTTGCATTTTGTTCAGCGCTATCGATCACATCACCAAGCGACGCATTTTATGGCAACGAACTGGAGAGGTAATCCAAGGAGTTCAAACATTACTATATTGGCCAGCACTTGAAAAACTTTTAGCTAGCTTACTCGGAATTTTGGCCAGGCTTTACACAAACAGGCTATCAGGTCAGTATTGTAGGTATACCACCCAAAAATTCGTTGCCAAGATTTCCAGAAAATACATCTTTTGAAGCTTTTGAAATACAAAAAAGCCTTTACAGAAAAGGTGCGCGTCAGTGTGTGAACAGCATAACTCAAAATGTGAAAATTTTATGTAAGTTCTTGACCTTCTAAAGATCTCACACGAATATTTTGAAAAAACTACCCCTGAACCAAACTATACTTTACATGGAAAAAATTCACAGCAGGTTTTTATTTTATGAAAAATGCCTATTATGAATTTTTATTAAAATACAGGCATTGAAGCTCTTTTAACGCATATATTCTCATTCTTCCAAAAATGGATCAGTGTATGTATTTGATAATAATTCTCCATGAAAAGGAAGAAGAAAAATATTTTGTGTGTAATGTATTCTATTGGCAGCAGTGAAAACCAAGCAGTGGGTAAGTTCCCGCCATTTCTCTTCATGTAATTGTTGTAGACACCCATATTGTTAAAATAAGAACTGAAGCTTTCCTGGCGACGTGTTAATTCAAAATCTTCTCGGGCTTCTAGCCAGGTAAAGTTTTTACCTGGCTAGAAGCCCGTAAAGATTTTGAATTAACCCATATTGTTATTCTTGTAAATATATGCTGTAAATTATATAAATTGTAGTTTAGTGCCACTGTTTTCATTCTCGGCCATTACATAATTATTACATTTAAAAAGATAAAATTATTATTATTTATAATCATTAGAAGTTATATTTGGAGGCTCCTTTATTTATGTAAGCAGCGGGACCTGGAGACTGTTGATGCTATAATAATTACAATTTTATAATACATTTTTATTTTCTCTACATGGTACATAGATAGGGAAGATATTACACTCCACCCGAAAAGTCGATTCCGAGATTTCACTAAAAATACACGTTTTAGGGTCCACTGTATAAAAAACAAAACACTTTTAGAAAAGGGTCCGTGTGTGTCCGTGTGTCTGTGAACATGATAACTCAAAAATCAAAAGTCTATATATCAAAACTTGATATTTGAGTTTAGTATCTTCCAAGGGTACAAAACGAAGATTTTTAGAAAATTCCTCCAATTCCAAACTACCCTTTACATGGAACAACTTCGAAAAATATGATTTTAATAAAATGCCTATAACGAATTTTATTCAAATGCCATATATTAAATGCATTTATATGGCAAATAAAATGTGTATTTTGAATTTACTAGGAACACCCTTTGAAGAGCTCTTCATTCTGGATGAATTTTACTGAATTTTGCTGTAAGAGATAGATAAAAATTTAGTACCCAAAACGATCGCAATAAAACACTTACTTTATGTCATATACTTTTTTCTTGTAGGGTGGACCGTTTTTGAGATATATTTCTTGTTATTGGTTTCAGCTTTAAAATACTTAAAAGTTCTCTCATATGAGAATTTGACAACCATTGGAAATGCAAAGAAACGGATTTCAACCACATGGCAACCAGTTTTTAAAAGATTTGACTATCGCCTTAGTTTAGTGTATTCCCAGTTTACCTTTCTGCTTACAAGAAAGTAGGTAATAATACCATTTGTGCTAATGTTTATCTCAATTAATATTAGATAGAAAAATTAGCTTTTAAACAAGGGGCTGTTACAGAGATGTAAAGAATGGAACACATTCAGGTTTTTTTAATATTATGTTCTATTCTGAAACTATGTTTTTGTTTACATGTTGTTCCAATTTCACGTACATAACCTGAATTCCATATATGCTTATACTTGCATGAGCATAAGGAATTACTGCAGAGTGACGGTAGTAGGCCTATCAAATAGACAATAAAGGTGGTTCACCTGTCCCTTATTCTATGGTTTTATGCAACCCGCAGATTACGTCAACCTGAAAACATCGCTCCCGCGACCCATCTTTTGCATACTAACATTATACATTTTGGCGCTACTACTTATAGCAGAACAGTAATGTATTTAATTAGCGCGCGGTGTTAGCATGAGTTACAAGATTCTCGATTCAGGTTCGAATCTTACCAAAACGTTGACAATTTTTTCTCCGCTTTCTTTCTTCCTGATTTGGCACAAAGCTAGATGAGATATTGGAACATTTTTAACTTGCTTATTTGTTTCTTTTATTGTTCTCTTTATTTATGTTTATTCTAACTTAATTAGTCCAGTTACAGGAAACATAAATGAAAATGAACATTCTGAGGCATATTCATCCAGTTTTCTTCTAAATATGCAGGGTTTATTACAATTTTAAAAGTAACATTTGTATTTCAAATAATACTACCGAACCAGACCCATTTTCAGTTTATCTCTAAAACGAAAAATACACAAAATACCTGCTGACAATCACAAACTGTGCCAAATATTCAGAAATACTTTCAATTAAAAAGAAAATTAGATTTAATCCCCAAAACTTAACAAACTTCTCAATATCGACTAGATAAAGTGTTTCCGACATGAAACTTAGTGATGAAATATTTTCTATCTACGGAGAACAATCGATAACATGCTAGGAATTCTAGTATTGTAAAATTGTTATTATTAACTTAATACGTTTTGAAAATTTGCTTTATTGTTTAAAGCCTTAGTAAAGTTTCATTTTCAAAATAATTAGAGAGAAAATTCAGGATCGAAAACGGAAGAACACGTAAAATTAGCTTTAGTTTGTTCTTCATTCTTATACCTTTTTTGTTTACACCTAAAATTATTAGAGTGATAAACAATGAACTAACTTTACACCTCGATGGATAGTACATAGAGAAGAAAAAAGTGAACGCAGACTGTGGGACTCGAACCGTTGATATGGCGGAAGTAAACAGGGAACACGAAATTAACCAGCTAAGCTACAATTATCAGACGCACTTGCTGTGATGAAACTTATGGATATGGTGTCATACATGTCTCCCTCTCCGCTTCTGATCCCTCTATAATTGTTGTGAATCCCTTTTTGTAGCTTAAGCCGTTCATTTAGTCTTCATTCATTATAATTCACATTCTAGAACGTTTGACAGCAGTCCTATTGATATAACATGTACTGTAACAGGAGAGGATACTAGCTGAAGCACCCGGCGTTGTTCGTGATTTTATCGTTTATCCCTATAATATTTAACCTTAGGTTGCATATGTCCAATAGATTTGCGTTTATTTTGAGACATTTAAAAATTATATTGCTACTCCACACCGTCTCACCTGTAAATCAATTAATGTATTATTTCTAGGCTCGTACTATAAAGTTTTAGGAATTTTTAGGTCTATTTTTGGGCATTAAAGTTCATTACAACTCGCGATTTATACTCATATATATATATATATATATATATATATATATATATATGTGTGTGTGTGTGTGTGTGTGTTTGTGTGTGTAAATGAATCCAGGCGCCAATTTAGGGGATTTCACTCCCTGTATTAGCTTCACAATTCTGCAAATGCTGCAAAATAACGTGCCTTTCTTCCCCACAGCGCATATTTTCGAAATTTTTGGTATACATGGTATGCAGGGCCGGTGGGTCGTATTGCTTCAAATTGTGAAGATAACTTAATGGTTTCTAAATATCACACAGTGAATAATAAAGTTTAATTAAGTTTTAAATGCCTTGTTTGTTCCTTGGGTAGTAGCAGAGTGGTACCAAAGTTATTACGTAAGTCAGTTAAAACAGTGACTTAATTAAAAATCTCAGAACACTACAAACAAGCTGCTGCAAACGTCCTCAACTATTACTCAACAAGCTGAATATCCCGTTTGTCCCAGATACAGTACTTGATTTTTCGTGCTGATAACGTTGTTTTGGAATTTTTGTCGCTTGGAGGATCCTGTCATCGACTGTTGTTTTGATTTTGAGCGACCGACAAACGCAAGTTTCATCACCGGACATTATCCTGTTTATGTATTCATATCCTCATCACTGTAATGAGTAAGAAGTGTCAAAGCACCGTCCAGTCGCTTCATTTTGTGGACATCCCTAAGCATCTTCGGAACCCAAAGGTAGCACAATTTGCGATAATTTGAGCGCTTTGGAACAATCCTATGCAAAACAGTTTTTGAAATTTGTGCAAACACATCACAAAGGTTTCTTATTGTGAGTCGTCTGTTTTCACGAATTGTCTCGTTTACATGTTCAACAAACCATCAGTGACAACAGAAGGCCGCCCACTCCGTTCTCCGCATTTTTAATACTTACACTATCACATAGATTATTTTCATTATGAATAAGGTTAATATTATTTTGTAAGTAGTTGTGTAATAATCATATAGTTACCTCCACACACCTATTTTAAAACACGAGATATATACCTGGAATTTTTACTCACGGACTTATGTAGGAATGTTGCCTTGGAACTAAGCTAGAAACTGGGCCAAAGATTAAACCTCAACAGTAACCTTACCGAATGGTTATATATAATATGTTACTGGCTGACCGAGCAGTTTATGCAGCTCAGCGATCTCGCTAAAGAAATATTTTAGCGACAAAAATAAATTCGCTAAACAAATATGTCCACTGAGAACCAGTTGAACGGGATTACGGGATTCAACACTAGAGGTAATACCACCATCACACCATTACAGGTCAACATTTTTTCGCCCCACAGTCCAGAGCGCAAAATAGGTAGATTGCCAAAACTTGTACAGAAGAGACTGCCACAAAATATAAGGCTTAATGTTCAGGATTGTCTTATTGTCAACAGAAGTAGCACATAAGTAAGTTTGGTGAATGTCATAAAACACAAAGAAGTGTAAAACATGTTTCATGTCTCAATTCCTACAATGTATTCAAAAAGTGTAACATCTTCATATGTAAATAATTTATAATACTTTGCATGTATTCCTAATTATTGTGTAATTCATGTAGAATGCATGACTATTTTCAGAAATTATTATATTATTGCAAACATATATTCTATGCTTTATAATTATATAGACTATAATGGTAGATTATACATGTTTATATTTTTAACAAAAATAGTTAAATATTTAATGTGTGTTAATACGAGTTTTACTGTACTATAGCAACCTTAAAATTGGTTGCATAAAATAAATAACTATAATGCAAAATTCCTATAGAACTTTTCAAAAACCTGTAACTTCCCATTTCCATTTGCCCATATTTGGGCGGTCCATTTGAAGAACATCAAATATGCATATATCTAAAACAATTATATTCGTACACAAGGTGCAAAATTAACTGAAATTCTAAGTGGCATCATGAAAGTATATAACTTAATAACTTGGAAATATTACAGTTTATTTGCCTGTTAAGTCCTCATTATTTTGAACTATATTTGCAGAATTGGTAAACCACAAGAGATGGACAAATTGATGCTATATGAATAATTAAACCTCGTAAAAGCTTTGTTAAAACAATTTATACTACATTTGAGATAGGTATTCTTTGTTATCGGTTTGAATTTCCAAATCCTTAATAATTTTATCTACTTCAAATCCCTATTTTTTTCATTCTAGTCTTTATATTCTTGCCATGAGAACAGAATTTCAAATACATAGCATAGAGATGCACTTTAAAAAGGTTGGACTATCGCTTTAGCTTACTGCATTCTTGTTATACTTGCAACGAAGCTATGAGTAATGAAAGTTAATTTGGATTAACAAGAATTGGATGGAAGGCTAAACCTTTTTAAGAATAATTGGTAAAAGAGCAGAAAAATCCACGTGACTCCAATGTTTACAGTTCCCTCTTCCCTCCTTTTATTTCCGAGATGTTCCGAGATATGGCAGGTTCTGAGGAGTGAAAGTTCAACTACTTGACTGAGTTATGTGCTCTCTTAAATAACGACTTTTGTTAATTAGCAAGAGATTCTGAGTAAATTTGCTGGGTTATTACAGGAAGATGGTGTTGAGTTTATTCTATATAACGTTGTGGTGGTGCTGTTCATTCCTCCTCCAAAGAATAGAACCTTTAAAAGCAGGCCAGTGATCTCTTGTTACTTGCTAAGATCTTTGTTTCATTCCACCAATTCCCTTATTTCCTAAATGTATCGCAGTTCACAATAATCAATTATAATATGATGCAAAAATTATTATGACTTAGACATATTAAAGAGATGAATGGAATTTTGCAAGCATATATTTTTTATTTTAGTCCGTATAATGTGCCATTTGAACGTAATAAGTACAAGGCATAAAACGAATAATCACACCTCACTCATTGCTTCATACAGAGGATCTATTCCGACTAGCATCCTCCAGGAGGAACGAATGAAGAGAAGAAATTACAAGAGGCTATAACCATAGAGACGCCCATAAGTCACTCTTCACAACTGGAGCTGCCGATAGAGGTTGGTGAACGACCCATCCAAACAGGCAGCCCTCTGGTGTCAAGGGGAATACTATTCCAATAAAGCAAATCTTGTTCCATCTGACCGACACCGCCTCAAGCGATGGATCCTGAAAACACAAATGAAACAACTCAAAGAATTAGAATGAAAAGAAATTTAGGAAATGAAAACATTCCAGGATTCACCTACTGATGAAAACCACGAGAAATCAAAGTTCAGAATTGGCGGTGGACGAAAAATTGAACCTGAAAGTCTAAATATGAGCCTAATACATTTCGGAGTGAATACTATTCTTATGCTCGATCCTCCCTATAGCGGTCCACATCTTTGACAGCTGACCTCATTGTCTTAGCCTGTGACCCTGAAAAGTTAATATGTTGGATCGAATTTTACAGCTTTCGAACCCTGCTAACGCTCATCATCTGTATGAGCCTAGGCTTTGACTTTGAGGGATGTGAGTCTTTCAAACCCGAACTTCCTTTAAATAATCTCATCCTAATACAAAAGAACACTCATATCTGAATACTGCAGTACTTAAAGTAACAGTACGTAAAGTAACTTAAAGTAATGTGTCATGATGCAAAAATAAGATTGAATAAGAGAGAAAAATATTGCAGAAATACTGTATTAATAGCGAAACACAACCATCTTCCGCTTTGTAACTTACATTGCTGTTACCATATTAATGCTTTCAGTTCCTTAACCACGGATATTCTCTTGTAAATCAATTTGATAAGAAAAGTTTCTTTTTAGACGGTTATAAATCTTTATAACTATCTATCTATAATTTCTAATATAAGCACGATACTAAATACGTACAATTTAAAAATATCATCGATGCCGCAGTTTTCAAATCTGAACGAAAACATGTTTTACCTTTTGTCAACAAAAACCTTAAAAATGCATCACGCAGATCACCATATACTTCATGAGGGATCACCCCATTCGTTTTCATCGATTTGATGGCACTACAAGGAAATCTAGAAGACTCGTCTATGATTTAATGCTTTAGGCCACTGAATTAGAAGCCCGAAATCTGGCATACGTTTAAGTTATAATTAGTTTCACATGTCATAAATGTAAAATATTGATGAAAATCGAAAACAAATTGAAGATGTTTTAAGACACACAAAAGAAAACCCGAAATAGATACAACTCACCCAACTATCCGCTTAGAGGTGAAAAAAGCGCAAAAGAAGCAAAAGGTGTATGAGCCTAACCATACCATACTTAACGTAGGGATAGATTTGTTTTCTTGCTTCCCACATAAATATTGGATAGTCAACACAATGACTGCAAAACGGTAGTGCTTCCTCTAGCATGTATGTGCATAGTAGTTAGAGAAGGTATTGTAATCCACCTAAAAGCTCGAATGTGAGATTTCACCGGAAATTCATGTTTAGAGACCCCTTAAACAAAAAAGAAAAAGAAGTTTAGCAACATGTCCGTATGTATGTGTATTTGTGTGTGTGTATGTTTATGTCTATGAGCAGCATAGCTAAAAAACGAAACGTCAGTTGAATACTAAACTTGGTATTTAACTTCATTATCTTCCAAGGGTGCAACGCGAAGATTTTCAAAAATATCTCCCCCCCCCCCATAACTATCCATTAAATAGAATATTTCTTGAAAATTATTATTTCCTCACAAATGGCTCGAACGATCTTTATTAAAATGCCGTATGTTTAATATATTTTATGACCAATGCAATGAAAATATCCTCATTCTGTATAAGTTTTGTATAATTGTTGTATAGCTGGTAAACCGTAAGAAATAGACAAAAACGTACCACAGAAAAAAAATCTTATATGTTCCATTCACATGAGCTTCTCTACATCTCTGTAACAAAATTTTGTTAAAAAACTTATTCTTCCTTGTACTAAGTTAATGGAGATAAACATTAGCAGATATGCTTTCCTATAAGTAGAAGGGAAATTATGGGGTATACTAGGCTAAAACGATAGTCAAATCTTTTAAAAGCTGGTTGCCATGTGGATGAAATCCGTTTCTTTGCATGGCCAGAAGTTGGAAAATTCCCGCAGCTAAAATTTTAAGTGTTATAAAACTCAAACTAATAGCAAGAAATATCTAAAAAAGGGTAAAATCCACGAAAAAAATCTGATGTGTTCCATTCACATGACTTTCTCTATCTCTCTGCAAAAAAATATTGTTAAAAAGCTTACGCTTCTATTCATTTCATGCTAATCGAGAGAAAATAGCAGAAATAGTCTTATTACTTGCTTTCTTGTAAGTAGAAGCGAAATAACGAAGTACCATAGGTTAAAGTGATAATCAAAAGCTGATTGCTATGTGGTTGAAGTTCCTTTGCTTGTATGGACAACAGCTGACAAATTCTTCTGTGAGAAAAGTATAAGTTTTTCAAAACTGAAACTAATAACAAGAAAACGATCAACTCCACGAACAAAATGTATATGACATAACTTCTGTGTTTTAACGTACACTACATTTTTTGTATTGTAAGCTTGTCCATCTCCTAGGGTTTAGCGGTTATGCAAAATTCCGAAAAATTCATCCAGAAAAAAGTAGTCTTCAGAGGCTATTCCTAGAAAATTCAAGATATATATTTTATTTGTCAGGTAAATATGAGAAGAATTTTCTGGGAATAGCTTCTGTACCTATTCATTCCGGATGAATTTCGTAGAATTGTGCATAACCGGTTAATTTTAAGAAGGTACTCAAATACTTCCCACAGAAAAAATGAAGATCTCATTAAAACGCAATTTATATCATACATTTTTGCTGTAAAGTTGACCATTTCCGAGATATTCCTGGTTGTTGGATCACAAACGGAGTCAGCTTTCGTTTCTTTTTTGTTTTACTGGCAATACAAAGCTAACAGAACTTCAATTTTTGAATGTCGCCCAGCTTTATCGCTTTTATCTAAATTAAATTGAGATTTATTTATGAAGCCTCTTTGTCTGCTGCGATGCATAGCGTCTATTCTACCTATATAGGGCGTGAAAGACACTTAATTTTGCTGAGGAACCTCTTTATCAGGCTTGAGGTTCTTTTACATGCCGTAAATCTACGGCCTTGCTTCCCTTCCGCAGGAAGCCATGCTAACAATTTTTACGTCCGAGAAAGTTTATCGCCCTGCGCCGGGTTTGATCCCGCGACCTTGGGAACTAGACGCTAGCATGTTGCCCCTAGACCATAAAGCGTACTATATTAGGCTATTTCCCTTCTGCCTAGAAGGACACAAATAGTAAGACAATTTCTGCTAACCTTTATTTGGATTAGCATGCTGTTGATAAAAGAATAATCTTTTGTAAGAATAGTTTGCTTGAAGAACAGTTAGAGAATTTATGAGAATGGAACATATCAAATGTAGAAGTTTCCCTTGGTATTCTTTTGCAGATGTGTAAAAGTGATGCTTTTTCACGCTGTTTGCACGTGTTTATAGTTAAAAACTTGATCATCTACACCTGTCAGTGGCTAAGAATATCAACTTGCAATTCACCCACGGTTCGCTAGAATCTCTCAAGTTACAATCCCTTCAGAACACTGATCGATCGCGCTGTCTTCCATGTACCACGCTTTCTTTCAAGTGGCTGTGAAGCGGCAGGGCTGACCAACTATTACATATTCGCCAGTACCTAGAAAATAGAGAAAGTATTATAATTCACCTAAAAATTCAGTTATTTCTTCCCTGAGGCTGTTGGACTGTTAAATAAACGTTCCACAAAACTCTTTTTAATTTACTTGGTCAGTGACTCTAGCTTGATGTTTAGAATGTTTGTTGATATTCAGAGATAGAAGAGGCGAAATTTCATGGAGGTAACTGCGCTTTGGAAATGAAGGTTTCGGCGGCGAAATGGCGCCAATGGTTGTCTGCAGTCTCACATAGTCTATCCGGAACTGAATCACGGGCTCTTGGCGCTCTCCGCGTTGAGATGAACTGCCTGTGAATTGCTAGGGACCCTCTACAACGGCCCTCTCCCTGTCCGGATATCAGCCGCCCTCTGTAATTATGCTCATCTCATCCTTCCTCCAGGGTCCTGACGTACAATAAGCCCACGGCTGTAGTGTGAACGCTCCTTTGTAACGTACACACACACACACACACACACACGCACGGGGATATTCTTTAGTAAGAGTTCTTTGAGACATTGGAAAAGGCCAATGTTGGAAAAACTTGTTCTTGCCCATATCGGATATCTATGTCGGCACTTTCTGATAGCTGCCGCTATAGCCATATAATCTCCTTATCTCACCTCCCATGACCTTTTGTAAACTACTCCGTATTCACGTCAGCAAATGTGTTGGTATAATACTTGACATTGCGAAGAAAACTAATTTTGATCTGAGGAAAACAAAATTAATATTTTCCTAACCTGCTTTATTAGGTAAGTTGTTACGACTTCACAAATACATTTCTCCACCAATTAAGGATGAAACGATAAAAATGTACGCCACCCTGTATCTCGCTATGGTTAAGGGTATCAACATAGAAAACCGAAGTTCCTGATTTTGGATTCTGAAATATCGAAATTTTAAAATATGATGCAAGCTTCTACTTGTAAGAGCACCTATACTTCCTCTTTCTTCATATTAATATTTAGAATTTTCTATCGATTAATTTAGCTGCTAGAATGTTTTAAAGCAGAAATGAATACTTTATGGAGTCCTTGCAAATATCCAGGAGTGAGGTGTTCGCGCCTATTTCGGTCCTGTTTGATTTCCAAAGTTACGAGAACCTCTTGCTCTCTGAGGTTTAACTATCATCTGTCTTCTGATGGATCATTGTTTATGGCTTTGGAATTCTTTTCTGGAGTATTATTTTGGGCATGATTGCTGTTTCTATTTCATTATTTACGTATAAGCGACTGTGCTTTTATGTATTCCATACCCTATTACTTGTTTCGTTTATTACTACTGCTAATGTTGTAATGACTAATAACCATATCAGCATTCATCAGATATATGTGAGCAATTATTTTACACTGTGACGCAATACACAATAATGTTTTTTAGAAACAAGGTACAAGAATCTGATGTGCTCCAATTACATAACTTTCCCTAGCAGTTCCATATACAAACTACTCTTACAAAAGATTGTCCATTTATCTACTTCATGCTAATCGAGATAAACAGTAGAATTGATCTTCCTTATAACAAGAAGAGAAATGAGGGATAATCAAATATTTTTAAAACTCATCGCTATGTGAAACAATTGAGGTTCGAATCGCTTTCTATGGTCCCGTTTGAGAAAAGTTATGTAGTTTAAAATTGAAATCAATAACAAGAAATATCTCGAAGTTCACAAGAAAAACGTATATGACATAAATTGAGTGTTTTAACTAGATCTACTCTTGTGTGGTAAGTTTTGTTTATCTCTTATGGTTTAACCGTTCTGTACAATTTTGCAAAACTCATCCAGAATAAAGAGGTCTTCAGAGGCAATTGCCAGAAAATTAAAAACATACATTTTATGTGTGATGTAAATATCTTTGATATACTTTATTTTAATCAAAATTGTTACAGCCATTTTTGAGAAAAACACAATTTTCCAAGTAAAGGGTAGTTTGTGGTGAGGTCATATCCTTTAAGCATACTAAACACAAATGTCAAGTTGGATATTTAACGATCTTTTTGTTTTATAGCTATGCTACCCACAGACACACACATGAAACTTTTTCTAAATTTTTATTTTGGATTCAGGGGACCTTAAAACATATATTTGCAGTGAAATCTTGACATCGAATTTTTTAGCGGAATACAATATCTTCTCTAGCTATGTACATTGGATGTATATACAGACTAGAGAAATTAATACGTATAATGCAATGTACAAGTTTGATTTTTTGTTTAAAAGTCATATGTTTCAAGTAGACCGCACTTTCCTATAATAGGTTATGTAAGTTCGCCACAGCTCGTTACATGATCAGTGTCTCTAATTGAAAGAGCTTTGTTTTCTTTTAACTACATGCGCATCCATTAGTACACTCTAATTTTAAAATATCTTTATCAATTTAGTCTGCTACCGTCAGATTTGCATATCAGGTTGGGAAGAAAACAGCAGAAACTGGAGAAGATCCGTAGTATCCATTACTTTGTGGGCGGTGTGAGCTGTGGCATATCCTGCTGGAATTAAAACTCAGTTTCGTCATTATCATCCCTCTGAAAGACCAGTGTTGCAACCAATACGCTATTCTGTACGTTGATGGTCATATTAAAGTTTTATTCTTTAAAAATATAATGCGTTCCATTCACATGACTTTCTCTACATATCTGTAACAAATTATTGTTAAAAAGCTTAGTCATCTATTTATTTCGTGCTAATCGACATAAACAGTATCAGAAATGCTTTCTTATAAGTAGAAGGGAAACAATGGTATACACTAAGCTAAAAAGATAGTCAAACCTTTTAATAGCTGGTTGCCATGTGGTTGAAATCCATTCCTATGTGTTACCAGAAGTCAACAAATTCCCGTATGTGAAAAGTTTTAAGTATTTTAAAACTGAAACCAATAAAAAAATATGACATGTTCCATTCAAATGAGTTTCTCTGCCTATTGTGCAACAACTTATTCTTTAAAATTTACTTTTTATTCCTTATTTCTATGTAATTCATGCTAATCATGATAAAATAACGGAAATATTTTTATTATTTACTTAATTACAGACGAAGAGACTGCTCTGGGCTAAACCGATTGTAAAACTTTTAAAAATCTGTTTATAGCAATGACAATTCAGTTTTCTGTGTATTGTCAGGAGTAAGGAGAAAAAGGAAGAAGCATAAGAAAAACGAATGATGGGTTCCTATTAAAAAATATAAGTATTGGAATATTTTAAAGTAATAACAAGGAATAGCTCGAAAATTGTTCCGTAAATTGCCAAAGCATAGTGGCTAAACAGATTAGAGCATTAGAGGGACATCTGTTGAGAAAAGTAGAGCTTGATTTCTTTGCACGTAGGGACATACACTGATCACATGGTGAAAACTTCTGTTCGTTTTCTTGTACACTTGCTGAGTGTGCTATTACATCAATGAAAGAAATGAAGAGCTTTAAGACACAAGCTAAGTGTATATAAATAATTACCTATTTGTACCTTAAAATAAGTTGTTAATAAAATGCAATGGGTAGTAGTTATGCTTTTTCATCGCGCTCTAGACAAAAGTGAGACTCCTCCAACGCAAAAAAAAAGCTATAAGAAAAACTTTTCCATTGTGGTTATTTAGTTTCAATAAAACAGCTTCAAAATTATTCTTTAAAGTTGAGAAAATTAAGCTGAGAAGAATTTTCTTTTCATCTCAAGGAATATCACATATATTCAGTACCAGAATAGAAAACAAAATCTGATGTATTCAATTCACACAGCTTTCTCTAGCTGTTGCTTATATAAACTATTAGTATAAAAGATTATTCTTTTATCTACATCATGTTAGTCGAGATAAATATTAGCAGAAATGATCTTATTACTTGCTTCCTTGTAAGTAGAAGGGAATACATTGTGATAAAGCGATAGCAATAAACCTGGTCGCTATATGAAACAATTGAGGTTCGGTTAGCATTGCATGGTCCCCTTTAAGAAAAGTTTAAACCAGACACCAATCACAAAGCATATCTCAAAAACGGAGAACTCTGCAAGAAAAATGTATAGACATAAATTATCTGTATTAACGAGATATACATTTCTTGTGTATTAAGTTTTTGTCTATCCCTTATAGTTTAACCGTTATGCAAAGATCTGTAAAACTCTCCCAGAACAAAGAGGTCCTCAGCGGCTACTTCCAGGCGATTAAAATGAACATTTTATTTGTAATGTAAAACATTTTCTATGTAAAGGGTAGTTTATGGTGGGGGGTTATTTTAAAATATTCGTGTGGTATCATTGGAAGATAGTAAACATGAACACCAAGTTTGTTATTTTATGGTCTTTTCGTTTTTTATCTATGCTATCCACAGACACACACACTTATACGGACCTTTTTCTAAAAATGATTCTTTTGGAGTCAGGGACCTCAAAACATATTTTCGGTATCGAATTTTTGGGTGGAATACGATACATTTTCTATTCACTATGTATATTCTACATACGTACTACAGAAAGTGAAAATAGACGGATATTGTCGTCCTCACTCCACCTGCACAAAATTGAAACATATATTACCTCCTTCATTTGCGATTTCCAGTGAGACAGTTGTACTTTGTGATTCAAACAAAAGAATAGCAGAAATAAACATTATGTATAGTTGATCTTCCAAATCGCTATGGCAAGGTAGTGAAGAATTGAAATACACCGCCGGTTAAAAGGCTAACATTATTTCGTTGTAAATGGAGTATTTTAAACTGTGTGTTCATTACGATGTGTGTCTGATTTCTCTTGCTTGCATAGCTGCTATGAAATGCTCAAGATCAAAGCCAAATATTTTATACTAAATGAACGGGGTGGTCGCGAGCAAATAAATTTACACTGAAGCTTTGATCGAACACCCTCCTTTTATTTCGCAACCATTGTATCACAGAGACTCTCCGCTTCGGCTCTTTTGGGTTTGAAGCGCTGTGGTCAGCGTACCCTACCATTAAACCATTGGGTTCTCGGTTAAGATTGTATCTGAAGCATCTCTCTGGGTAAATCGCGACTCCCAAAATAGGTGAAGTGTTAGGAAAAACTTTCGAAACTGAAAAGTTAATTTTTTCATGTCCGAAGATTTACGTCATGAGCAATTAAGTAATAAAGCTTTGATTAAGTAAGAAACTGTCCTGTATAATCATATTACTCTAAAACGTTATTATAACATGATATAAAACGGAAAAACAGAAACATGAATGAAACGTTGGACTTCGAAAAAAATCACTTGGCACCGTGTTACAGTATTAATCGTATTAATAGAGAAAGACAACATTTCAATTGTACCTACTTTTTTGTAGACGATTAACTACGACAGGTCCCTCTCATTTTCTTCACAGGGAACGTGAGAGTGAAATTTCTGATACGTTACAAACCACTTCGGTTTCTGGATCCATTAATTAAAATCACCGCAATCTTTGGCTTAGTGAAATTAAATTCACTTAATTAGATCTTAGAAATGAATTAAATTTACCACACAAAACTATACAACATAACGGTGTAAGTGCTGTGCTCATCAAGGAGAATTAAAACCGAAATCTTACAATCGAAAGTAACCTCCGTAGCAGGTATGTTCCACCATAGAATAGCAACCGAATCGTCCTCCATGGTGTAGGGTTAACATGTTAGCTAAGTTTCAAAGTTCCCGAGTTCAAATCCGGCGAAGGGCGATGGATTTTTTTTTTGGGGGGGGAGCGTGAAAAACCTTAGCATGGCTTCGTTTGGCAACTTAATTTCGGTTTTAGAATCATGTTTTCACGCGCTTCAGATTAATTATCATGACAGTGAACATTCGTTAAGCCAAATTGAATTACCGGAATACTATAATAGTACGAGGATGTTAGTAGAGGTGGGTTATCCATTTTTTAATTTTATCTGGCACGTATGTACGGTGTACCGTTCAATAATATGATTTCACCGAAAATACTTATTTGAGTACCTCTGATTAAAAAAAAAGAAAAGAAGAAATTTAGATACATGCTCGTGTGTGCTCGTGATCGCGGATTGGGTGTCTGTGGGCACGAAAATGCCCCCCCTCTAAACTGCCATTTACATGAAACAAATTCCTAAAAGTTTTATTCTTATCAAAAACGGCTCTATATTTAAGATATTTTCAGGACAAACAATTTTTTTTTTGAATTTTCTGAGAATAGTCTCTAAAGATCTCTTCAGTCTGGATGACTTTGTATAACTCGTGAACCGTGTGTGATTGACAAAAACTTACTTCACAAAAATGAAGATCTCATTAAAACACACAATTTATGTAATTAATTTTGTACAGTCAACCGTATCTGAGATATTATTTGTTATGGGTTTCAATTTTAAACTACTTTAAACTTTTCTAAATTGGAAAGTCATCTTTCGTTTCATCTCTTTTGTTTTACTTCCGGGAATGCATAAAAGGAACCGACTTTCAATTATTTCACATAGTGGTAGCTTAAAGTATTTGAGTATCTCTTTAACCTGGTACTCCCTTATTTCCCTTCCACTTACAAGGAAGTATGAGGCGATATATCAGACCGACCAAGAAGAAAAAAAAAAGGTTAAATAATGATAATTAAGCAATAATTAATGAAAACCCACTAGTCAAATTAAAATAAATTGGTAATTTTTTAAATAGGAACAATGTGAACATACCATTAGAAAGCCAGTACATTACCGAATACCTGTTTTAAGTTTGTGTTATATCGACGGATAAATTGGAACTTAATTTAAGATCTGTTTCTCGGTAAAGCTGTATAGATAGGCCAAAAATAATTTTCTCGAAGGGTAACACTTGAACATCTGGTGTAGGACAGTAAGGCGTCTTTTCACCCCTAAAAGCGTAAGAGAAGGCTTCTTGATGCTATTCTTGGACCAAGGAGAAAATAATATTTAATTTAAACAAAAGTGTCTGCCATTCATCGCAAATAGAATTTTCGTCCATTTCCATTCGAAGGGAAGTAAAAGCCATTGGTCTCGTTTAATGTTTATTTGCAATAGAAAAACAAACTTTGAAAAAAAAGTCCCTTGGCTAAATTTGCCATGTTTCATGTTCGCAAATTGTGATTTCGTAGATACGGAACAAACACATAGTCTCGAGAAGGCACAAATAAACAGAACCATCAGGCAGAGATATATAGTCCAAGCACTTCAGTAGTTCTTCGTAACATGCGCTGACTGCACCTCCCTCCTAATAATGGGATACTCTAATATAGTAGTCAGGCGAGCATAAGTGTAACCACAAATACGACAAAGATTAAGGAAGTGCAAGATTCGTGTCAAGTAATGGTAGAAGGAAACAGATTCAGAATTAATCATCGCTACGAATCAGAAAAGCTTATGTTATTTAATTTTCACCTTGCAACATCCAAGTTCGCACTACATAGTTAGCTAGCCTGAGGAGAGGACACCAGCGATGAGATTCGACCCCGAGATCCCCCAATCCTGCACCTCCAATGATCTTCAACTCGACAAAGTGTCGAGAACCAAAAAGAGGTGTTCACCAATAATCATCCACCACGAACAAGCCACCATTTCTGATCATGTTTATCTTGATTGACATGACGTACATAAAAGAATAATCTTTCGTAAGGAAAGTTTGCGGAACAGTTAGAAAACTTCATGCGAATGGAACGCACCAGATGGTTTTTTGTTTTTTTTGTTTTTGTTTTTTGTTTAAATTTTGTCGCCTTTGAACTGAGAGAACTTAATGGACTGTGAATGGAACGAGTGGAATGATTGCTAAAATGAGGCTGTGACTATATAAATGGGTGTTATCTGCCATTTGTTTTCTTAAAATAAGGGAGGTATTCGGAAAATGGAGCGGCCTGACAATGCTACATACTAAAGAGGAGGGATAGTTAATTTCTAGTGCTGGGAATAACCAATAAATTTGCACTTCGTTCCATTACTATCTCAGACTCTTGGAGGTAGGTATGATATGAGTTAGTCTTAGTTTCCTTATTGTTTGAAGTCCCTTCTTGATGTAGTGGTTACCACACTGTCATAGTGCTGTGTTCTTCAGCAGTGGTTCTCGTTTCTATCTTCATTTCCTTAACTTCGGGCAACGAACTTTTCAGCATTTCCTCCATCTCAGCGTAAAAAGCCCACTCCTAATACCAGTGTAACGAATGTTTTTATTGACTTGAAAATTGGTTACAAATAAAGGCTATAAACCACTGCTTAAAAATAATTCCCTTGACGCTTCCAAGTGTAGACGTTTTATGGGTTTCCCCATCCATGGCTCCCGCGCCACTATACGTTAACCTCCAGTCACTCATGACTCAGTACAATACACTGCATACATATCTAGCAATTCTTCATCCTTTTACATTAGAAAATAACTTCTTCGAAATTTGTGGAAACTTGTGAAACTAAAGCTTCCAGAACCGAGAAAAATCAAGACGTTTGACGTTCCAAAGGTTCCTATTACGTCACGCCGCTCTTCCTGTGTTGTTTCGCATCCCAAGTTTTCAACTGCAATGACTCACATACCAAGACGACCGAAGTGAGAACCACGCTGAAGTAGACGGCACTGTCAACAATATCAAAGTTACGGGTTCGAATGCGGAGGAGCGTGACGGACTTTCTGGACGTAAAACTCCTAAACATGATTTCTATTGGAAGGGAAGTAAAAGCCATTGGTCTCGTTTAATGCTTATTTGCACATAGAAAAATAAATCTTGAAAGAAAACCTTGGCTAAATTTGCCATGGTTCACGTTCGCAAACTGCGATTCCCTCCCGCGCTACCATTGATGGGCGATGAGTTTATCCGCCATCACTATGTGTACATAGTGGCGAACAGAATTTCGCTGATCAGAAACCACTTAAAAGGGGCCCAATATACGCCGATATGGCATCATGAAAATTAAATTATTGTTCCAAGGGAACATTATAGCTTACTCGTTTATCAGTCCCATTTTATTGTCATTTCCATAAGCCCTTTTGATAAATTGTTAATTGTGAGCCATAGTCTCAGCCCTGCCTAAAGTGGTACCCAGGATGCTTTTTCCTGACACCTTTCTAAAGCAAACGTTTATTCCGAGGATTTCTATATTGATTCAAATTTAAGTAAAAAACCATTTCCTTCTGAATTTCTTATCAGTACACCTTACCCATGAAACATGTTTTTGTATACTTAAAGCTGCATTCATCATTTCCCTAACCAAACAGTGCCAGTTTTTTCCTGTTTCCTCTCAAAGAAAAGTATTTTCCTTAACGGTGTTTTTATCTCTTCAAGCAGCAGTGCCCCTATGGTATTATAAAACGTTTTGTTGCAGTCGAGACAGACAGACTCACAGATTCCCGCCCCTTCCTATCGTAGTTTGCGATTTCCTCAGACCTCAACCAGTGTCATAATCAGATGAAAAAAATTAAATTAATTTAGGTTTATCCATCATGTGCTACATTACAATCACGTTACTACCCAAAGCAGAGATGTGCAAACTATGCGTTCGTTAGACGTATTCAAAACAGCTTTAAAGTTGACATTCGAGTTCCATTTTCAAGGTCTAATCGTTAACAACTATATTGCTCGTAAACTAAACCAATGAGGTTGTAACAGATCCTTTATTTGCTGAACATATTTATATTATTTAGCTTTATTTGCTCCAATTGAATGTTTAAAGAGAATATCAGTAGATTGATACAGTTTCTATTACTTGCATTAGACGTGATTCCGGCACTCTGCTTACGGAAACCGATATTTGATGATTTGTCAACTTGGCCGGCTTTATGTAACCTGTTTAAAAAATCTGATGTGTTTCACTCACATGACTTTCCCTAGCTGCTCTACAAACAAACTTCTTCCAAAAGTTCTTCTTCTATCTTCATACTAATCGAGATAAACATTAGCAGAATCTTCTTACTTGTTCCTTATATGTAAAAGGGAAACAAAGGAATGCGCTTTGCTAAAGTGATAGTCAAATGCTTTAAAAGCTGTCGTTATGTAATTGCCATTGCAAATCCCTTCTTTGCTTTGCCAGGAATGCAACTAAGAAAAATGGACATTTTCTGTCTGAGAAAAGTATAAGTACTTTAGAATTGAAACCAACAACAAGGAATATCTCGTAAATGGTTACCTTCACAACAAAAACGTAAAGGCACTGTGTGCTTTGACGATATCTACATTTTTGTGCAGTGAGTATTTGTCTATCTCTTGCAGTTAAGCAAAATTCCGCAAAATTCATTCAGAATGATGAGGTCTTCAGAGGCCATTCCCAGAAAATTTAACACACATTTTATTTGCGAGCCTCTTTTTTAGAAAATCAAAATTTTCGAAAGTTTTTCCATGTAAAGGGTGTGGGATTTTCTTGAAAATCTTCGTGTCGCTTCCGTGGAAGATACCAAACCTAAATACCAAGCTTAATGTTTAATGGCCTTTTCATTTTTGAACTATGCTGTCCATAGACAGACAGGCACACACACGGACCTTTTTTCTAAAAACACGTTTTCGGATTCAGATGACCCCAACAAATATATTTCCAATGATGTCTCAATATCGAATTTTTGGGTGGAATACAATACCTTCTCTATCCACTATGCACATTGTACATAAGAGCTAGAGAAAGTAAAAAGTGCCACAGAGAAAAAATCACATAATAATTACAAAATGCTATGGTATTCCTTTCACATTACTTTCCCTACCTATTCTGCAATAAATTATTCTTACAAAAGCTTATTTTTCTCTGCACTTCATCTAAGCGAGAATAACATTAGCAGAAATAATCACAATTTGTAAGTAGAAGGAACTTAAAGGAATGGATTATCAAATACATAAAAACCTGTCGCTATGTAATGCAATTGAGATTCTCTTCTCTTTGCATCGTCAGGATGTAAAAAGTAATTAACGACTTCCCATTTGAGAAAGGTCTAACTATTGGAAATTTTAAAAACAATAACAAGAAATATATCTGAAATGGTTAACTTCCCAAAAATGTATATGTCATAAGTTGTTTCTTTTAACGAGACCAACAGTTTTGTGTAGTGCATTTTTATCTATCTCTTACGGTTTACAAATAATGCAAAAAACATTCAGAATGAAGAGGATTTTAGAGGCTTTTCTAGAATATTCAAGTTATATTTACATTTTATTTTATCAAAAAAATCTTATACATGTGCTATTTAAATCGTTAGAGCCATTTTTGAGCAAAGCAAGGTTTTCGAAATATTTTCTATCTTGCATATTGTTTGGGAGGGCGGCATTCGTCAGAACTTTCAAAAGAAGGTTTTCTTTCTTCCTTAAAAGAAGCAGAACTTTAATACTAAGCTTGGTATTGAACGAATTTGTCGTTTATGAGTTAAGCTGTTCACATACACAAGGACACACACACACTTACAGACTTACAAACACACCTACATACACTAATATCTTTTTATAAAAAAATTTTAACTCAGGTACCTCAAAACATATATTTTCGGTGAAATATCAAAATTGATTTTTTACAATACCTTCTCTGCCAATTATGTACATTATGTAAATTTCATAATAACCCAAAATCAGCTATTTTAACTCAATTGTTACATTTATTAAACAACATTTAGATTCTAGTAAATATATAATTATTGATAAATATGTAGTTTAGTAAACATATATCACCATCTAAATCTCTTATATCTTTATTCTTCAAATAATATTTTGAACTGTTTTTACTCACATAATACTTTTGAACTGACACTTGTAGAGGACGTAAACAATGACCTAATGCGCCTATTACAATTTCTACATAGAAACTATATCTCCATGTGTACGTTCACGGATATAACGTCTAATCCCTCACTCCAGTTCCTCCCATTCTAACCATTAAATAGAAATGCAATTATTCTTCCAAGAATGCAAATAAGAATGTACAAAGCAACTCTTATCTTTCAGCTCAATTGTGAACTTTCTTATGCCTGAGAGGTTATCCGGCAAAGGACTATTCACTTAGAATAATCGTTAACGCAAATGTAACATTAACAAAAAAGTTAGTAGCCAAATTAATAAATGGGGCCATTCCAAATGATCTTCGTTAATATGAACTTACTCACTGTTAACAGACGCAGACGTCAAACATAGCAGTTTCCAAGCTTTTATGCTTGTATTCATGTTAAGACCGTTAAATACCAAACTTGGTATTTAGATTTGGTATCTTCCAAGGATGCGATACGAAGATTTTCAAGAAAATCTCCCACCACAAAGTATCCTTTACATGGAAAAATGTTCGAAAACTTTGATTTTCTTAAAAATAGCTCTAACGATTTTGATTAAAATTCCGTAATCTAAATTATTTAGATCCCAAATAAAACGTATATCTTGAATTTTATAGGAACAGTGTCTTAGGATCTCTATGAATTTTGCCGAATTTTGCTTATGTGCTAAAGCGTAAGAGATAGACAAAAACTTACTACACAGAAATGTAGATCTCGTCAAAACACAGAATTTATGCCCTTCGCGTTTATGTTGTGGAGGAAACATCTCCAAGATATTCCTTGTTATTGGTTTCAACTGTGACGTAGCCATACTTTTCTTAGAAAGGAAGTGTTCGGTTTTCTTTTGTTCTAGTCCTAGCCAAGCAAAGAAGAAATTTGCAATGACAATCGAATAAGGATAGCTTTTAAACCATTTGACTATTACTTTAACTTAGTGCATTCCCTTTGTTCCCTCTAATAAGAACTTACTGCTAATGTTTATCTCGGTTAGCATTGTGTAGAAAGAAGAACAATCTTTTGTAGGAAGTAGTAGACGAAATAGAGAAAGTCATGTGAGTGTAACACACCAGATTTTTTGTGTAGTAAGTTTTTGTCTATCTCTTACGGTGTACGACTTACACAAAAGTTATACAGAATGAAGACGTCTTCAGAGGATATTCCAAGCAAATTTTAAGATACACATTTCTTTTTTCATAAAAATATCTTAAACATATTGTATTTTAATCAGAATTGTTAGAGCCATCGTTTAGATAATCAAAATTTTTGAAAAATGTTCCATGTAAACGGTAGCTGGAGGTGAATTTTTTTTGCAAATCTTCCTGTCGTATCCTTGGAAGATAATGGGTATTAAACGGACTTTTCATTTTTGAGCTATGCTGCCTTTAGACACAAACATACTGACGGACATTTTTCTAAAATGGTATTTTTTGGATCCAAGCGGCCTCAAAACATGAATTTCCGGTGATATATCGGTATCAAATTTGTAGTTTGGGATGGATTACAATACCTTCTATAACTATTATGCACATACGTGCTAGAGAAAACAAAGGTGGTATATCATCAAATCCGGGTCCTGTTTATCGCCGTTGCTGCGCAGCAAATCTCTGTCCTACTTATAACTGGACAACCCTGGAACAGCAGTCGGGTATTGGTGTTTGGTTTTCCTCTTCTCTCTGGAGCGTAGTAGAGGATCATTTTTCACAGCTGTTGATGACAGTTGAGGATTTTGCAGTGATTGATGTAAATTTCACACAATGACCTCTCTTTCCCGATTTTTATTCTACGATTATGTTTTACTCTTTTGTTTATACATTGATTTCAGTTCGTGATGAAGGATTAAAATTTAATGAATGAATTCGCCACCAAAAAGCAGTCAATTCTCCGTAGTACTTTGTTCTAATAGCATTTGCTTTAATGGGTACACGTACAATTATGTTCGAACCTTCTTTCTCATATCTATAAGATGCATCACCTGTTTGGAGTGCTTTACATTTAAAAAGTAACAGCTGCCAAGTGCTGCTTGTAAAACCGGAAACAAAATGCCGTTTTGGACCCTGAGGTCATGCTGTTTGGTGTTCACTTAGAGTGATATCCCCTACAAATATGACTGAAGTGTGTAGTTTTAAAATGAAAGCCCCGCAATTTCGAAGTTGTTATTAAAATAAACACAACACTTGAATAACATATGTTATTAAAATATTACATTCTAAGATATTTTCTTCAAAAATAAATCTTGAATTTTCTGGGACTAGTCTCTGAAGTCCTGTCCGTTTTGAATGACTTTTGCATAACTGCTAAACTATAAGGGATAAACAACAGCTTATTGTACAAACTATGTACATCTCCTTAAAGGCCAATTTATGTCAAATGCAGTTAACGTTAAAGTTTGTTTTATGGTGTTTAACGCCCGCTTTTACTACTATGGCAGTCCAGTCGATGACTCTGATACGTGGAACGAAGATGGAACACCGATGGAATGTGATAGCGGGAAACCGGAGAGCCAAGAGAAAACCCGCCCCTGCGCCACTTTGTCTACCACAAATGTGACATGCGGTCACTTGGGATCGTACTCAAGCGAGGTGAGAGGCGAGCGGTCTCACCACTCAGCCACGGCGCGGCCTAAACGTTAGAGTAAACCGATCTGAGATGTTTTTCTCTAGACATATTATGAGTATAGAGAAGGCATTGCATTTCACCCAAAAATTCGATACTGATATTCCACCAGAAATACACGTTTTAGAATCACCTGTACACAAAAAAGTTTTTCTAGAAAAAGGTCCGTGTGTGTCCGTGTGTCTGTGAACACGATAACTCAAAAAACCAAAGACGTATTTAAGTTTAATATCTTCCAGGGATGTGATACGAAGATATTGAGGAAAATTCCCCTGCCACAAACTACCCTTTACATTGAAAAATTTTCGAACTTTTGATTTTCTCAAAAGTGGCTCCAAAGATTTTGATTAAAATGCCCTATATTAATCATATATACTTAACAAATAAACTGTGTACTTTAAATTTTATGGAAATAGCCTTATGATCACTTCTTCATTCTGGATAATTTTTGCTGAATTTTGCGTAACTGGTAAACCGTAAGAGATAAACAATAGACCGAAAAAATATAGATCTCATTAAAAAGCCACAATTTATTTCAGACACATTTTTTTCGTGCATTTGGTCATTTTAGGATATTTCTCTTAATTGGTTTCTGTTTCAAAATATTTAACTTTTCACATATAGGAATTGTCAACTCCTGGCAATGCAAAGAAACGGATTTCACCCACATGGTAACCCACTTTTAAAAGACTTGACTATCCTTTTAGCCGAGTTTATTCCCTTATTTCACTTCTGCTTGAAAGAAAGCATCTAGTAAGGCTATTTCTGTTAATGTTTATCTCGATTAGCATGAACTAAATAGGAGAATAAGCTTTTTAACAGCATTGTGTTACCATAATGTAGAGAAAGTCATGTGAATGTAACAAATTTAGTATTTATACCCATTTAGTATCTTCCAGAGATCCGACACCAGGATTTTCAAGAAAAGTTCTCCACCATAAACTACCCTTTATATAGGACATTTTTATAAAATGTGGTATTTCTCAAAGATGGCTGCATCGATTGTGATTGATTAAAGTGGTGTATATTAAAGAACGGAACATATATTTTAAAATTTCTGGGAATAGCCTCTGAAGACCTTTTTATTCTGGAAGAGTTCTCATTCTGGCTGAATTTTGCAGACAGACAAAAATTACAAAAAATGTAGAACTCGTTAAAGCACATAATTTATGTCGTATATGCTGACCGTTTCTAAGATATTCTTTGTTATTGATTTAAATGTTGAACTATTTTAACTTTTCCAAACCGGAAATAACTTTTCGTTTCATCTTCTATGTTTTACTGCAGGCTATTCAAAGCAAACCGAACTTCAATCGCTTCACATAGGATCAAATTTTAAAAGATTTCATTATCGATTTAGCTCAGTGTATTCGCTTGTCCCTTCCGCTTTTAAAGAAGCAAGCAATAAGACAATTTCTACTAATGCTTACTTTGATTAGCATGCGGTAGATAAAAAAATAATGTTAGTAAGGAAAGTCGTTTGTGTAACAGCTAGAAAAAGACATGAGAATGGAACACAACAGATGTTTTTTTTTACTTTCTCTAGCACGTATGTACATACAATATACTTTGTAGCTAGAGAAGGTATTGTATTTCATCCAAAAATTCGATGGCGAGATTTCACTTGAAAAATACATATATTTGGGGTCCTCTGGTGCGAAAATAGCATTTTTAGAAAAAGTTCCGTGTGGTACATACGTAGACAGCTTAGCTCGAAAACGAAAAGACCGTTAAATATCAAACTTTGTATTTATATTTTGTATTTTTCAGGGATACGGCTCGAATATTTTCAAGAAAATCTCCCCACACATACTATCCTTTATATGAATACATTTTTTGAGTTTATTTTTTCTTTAAAATGACTCAATCAATTTTTATTAAAATATCATAATTCAAAGATTTTACATCGCAAACAAAATTTATATTTTGAATCTTCCACAGAATGTTGCGTAAGGGTTAAACCGTCAGTGATGGACAACACAAAAAGTGTAGATCTCGTTAAAATACAACAATTATGTCATACACTTTTTCTAGCAAAGTTGACAGTTGTAGAGATATTCCTTGTAATTGGTTTCAATTTTAAAGTATCCAGCTTTCCACATGCAAGTGAACTGAACCTCAATTGTTTCACATAGCGACCAGTTTTAAAAGATTTGGCTATCGCTTTAGCTCAATGTATGCCCTTATTTACTTTCTACTTACAAGGAAGAAATAATAAGACCTATTCTACTAATGTTTATCTCGATTAGTATGACGTAAATTAATGAACAATATTTTAAGATTAGTTTGTATACGAACAGCTAGACAAATTTATGTGAATGGAACGATCCGATTTTTTTTTAGTTGATTCATTTTTATAGCCTCCATAGTATCAATGGCCATATCGGCTGCTTTGACTCAACCAAGAGCTCGTTGACTGCAGGTCTTGAGCGTTGGGTTTTTAATACTTTCCTTTTTCTTTAAACACGTGTACATTCACTGTCGCATATATATTTCCAGAATCTGTAGGGGATGGGGAATGGTTTTGCTCAAAGTATTTCCACAAACAGAATGCAGTATGAACGAGATTTTTGACAAGATTATAATGGTAACTACTGTTTTGAAAGCTTTGAAATCAAGAATGCTCTATTTTTTCCACTTGTATTTTGTTTGGTGGCGGACAAAGTTGGAATAAAATCGGCATCAGAGACACAAATCATTTATGTTCAAATATATAAAAATGTAACGTGTTCTATTCATATGACTTTCTCTAACAGTTGAGCATAAAGCTACTCTTACAAAAGATTAGTTTATCTATAACATGCTCATTGATATAAACATTAGCAGAAATTATCTTATAGCTTGCTTTCTTCTGAGTAGAAGGGGAATAAGGAAATACACTAGGCTAAAGCAATAGTCAACTCTTTTAAAAACTGGTCTCTATGTGAACAACTGAAGCTCGGTTCGCTTTGCATGGCCAGCAGTGAAACAAGAGAGGTGAAACGAAGGATGACTTCCCGTTTGAGAAAAGCTACGTAGTTTAATTTGAAACCAATAGCAATGGATATGCCATATATATGACATAAATTGTGTATTTTAACGAGATCTACATTTTTGTGCAGTAAGATTTTGTCATTCTCTAACTGTTTACCAGTTATGCAAAAGTCATCTGATAGAAGACGTCTTCATTAGCTATTCCCAGAAAATTCATGATATATTTTTTAAATTAATGTAAATTTAATTAAAATACGGTATTTAATTCAGTCTTCAGAGCACTTTTGAGAAAAACAGAATTTTCAAAACATTTTCCTTGTAAAGAGTAGTTTGGAGTGAGGTAATATTCTTGAAAATCTTCGTATCGCGTCCTTGGAAGATACTAAATTTAAATATAAATGTTGGTGTTTAACGCTTATGAGCTATGCTAACCACATACACAAACACGGTCCTTATTCTAAAAGTCCGTTTTGGATTCAGGGAACCCTAAAACATTTATTTCCAGTGAGATATCGATATTAAATTTTTGGATGGAATACAGTACCATCTCTATTTACTATGTACATTGTACATACGTACTGCTGTGGAAAGCAGTTAGGCACCAGCTGTAAGATCGCTGATTTCCCAGTAATTTTAGTTTTAGAATAATTTGCTTTCTTATTATTATATGTATTATATTTTAATTCATTTACATTTTAATTTTACTTTTTATACTCTAGATCTTTGTTTGCTGATTTTAATTTAAAAATTTTAGTTTTTAAATGATCTAATTATCTGAAAAAAACTATACAATAGATAACATTTGTAGTGCTGGTTTTTGGAAATATATTTAAAATGTTAACATATTCTTGGTACCTACGTGTATTGGGATTTTATTTATTTATTTTGTACATATGTGCTAGAAAAAAGTCATGAGATACTCTCTGTTCCCTCACTTGAAAATGAGCCAAAACTAGCGACTTTCCCGAAGTCAAAAGTGGCTTTGCAACTAGAAGTGCTTACAGACTTAGGGTTGCTGAGGAAAACGGAAAAGTGGAGCAGAATAGATACATCTTGAACGGTAGTAAATAAGCCATCTCCTAAACCAGTGTTGTGTGGAACAAGTACCACCAACAGTATTAAAGTTGTACAGAAAACAGTGGCAATTTTTGTTAGTAGGCTGGACCCTGATGTTACAAAGAGTGAAATGACGCAACATTTAAGCAAATATAAACCTGAAGCCACTTAAAGTCACAAAATTAAAAACTAAACATGACACATGTGAGCCCTTTCATTTTGAAGTGGAGGAACATATGAAATATTTAACTCAAAATACTGGCCAGCAGGATGTTTCGTCTCTCAGTTTTATGGTAAACTTAGACTGGATCAGCATGCTGAGCAACAGAAAACTGCAAAGACTGCGACAGCTTGACTCAGCTTTAATAATAATGTTGTTTAAAATTTCAATCTGAGTCAATTACAAATATATTATACTGGAATTCTCAAAGTTTAATGAATAAACTTGACTACGTTTCCATTCTTACGAATGAACTAAACGTATATATTTTGTGCATTACTGAACACTGGTTATGTTATGTTGAACTGGTTTTATTGAACATTCCTGATTTTATGTTGGTCGATTGTTATTACAGGCCTTCTAGTAATATGCATGGTGGTGCTGCAATATTTACACGCAATAGAATTGTGGCTAGCAAGGGAACTAACCTTAAAAACATTGCTAGACAATTTGAGTTTGAAGCTTGTTCGATATATATTCGAAATATGAATCTTATATGTATACATTTTTACAGGGTACCTGGCAACAAAATCAACTTTCCTTATTTCTTAACTTATCTTAATCACTTTTTTACTATGTTGTTTCATAAATATGGCAACTCAGTTAACATTATTTTAAGTGGTGACTTTAATATTGACTTTTGTTCTAGCACCATTGAAGTACGTGACCTTATTAATTCATTTACAAGTTTTGGTCTCAGACACATAATTAATATCCCTACTTGTCTTGGCACAAAACATGCGCTGGAACATGTGTTGATAATGTAGTCACTAATATTGAAAATTATTGTAAAGCATGTGTTGTACCCACACTTTTTCAGATCACGACGCTATACAGTTTGTTTTCGATTCCAATAAGCTTAAAAATGGTGATGATAATAAAAAATGTGATAACCATAATTTTCTAATACCAAAACAAGTCATAAACGACCAAAATTGTTGCTATTTTACTTTTTTATTACGTCAAGTTATACTGATATAATATCACTGAATTAAATGCCAAAGTTAATTATTTTATTTCTGTTTTCTTAGAGGTTTCTTTTAGTCTTATTTAAACCTAAAGGAAATAGAGGATCATCTAATAAAGAGTGATGCACAGGTGATCTCCATAATCTTAAAATGAATTGTTTGAAATATTTTAACATTTATGTGTATCATGGAATCCCAGAAGCCAAAGATATGTAGAAATTATATCAGAGTAGTCTAAGAAATACAAAAGTTGATTATTTTTCGAAACTTATCAGTGGTTCACAGAATAAATCTAAAGCAACCTGGTCTGTCATTAATGGTATTATAAATAATAACCCTAAAGCACCATTTTCAAATCTTGATCCTGAGATATTTAATTCATATTTTATTGACAAAGTTGACGAACTTGAAAGTAGTATATCTCCGGATGTACCTAAAATTATCTTGGAAATGATGTCTAAACCTGATACTGAATTTGCCTTTGGACATGTTGGTATAGAAGACGTATATTCTGCTATATTCAATTTAAGTAATAATTCTTCTTTTGATGTGTGTGGTATTAATTCTAAATTAATCAAAATGGCAACCATTTATATATCAGAACCTTTAACTCATATTTTTAATTTTTGTATTGACTCTGGTCAGTTTCCTGATGCCTTTAAGTATAACAAAGTAGTTCCAATTTTTAAGAAGGGTAATAGAGCAGATTATGGGAATTCGGCCAATAAGTATATTACCGACGGTGACAAAGGTTTTTGAGTTCTTAATTAATAAACAAATATACAAAATATTTTGGAGAGAAATCCTTATTAAATAAGTACCAGTTTGGGTTTCGGAATTCTCTAAGCACTACAGATGCAATAATATCATGTTATAAACGTAGCCTTTTAGGCCTTGAATCTGGAAATCTAGTGTGTGGTCGATTCTTTGATTTCACGAAGGCCTTTGGCACTCATGCAACTCTTCTTCTTAAATTAAAAGTTTATGGATTTAATTACTGCAGTGGTAATCTTTTATCCTCATATCTTAGCAACAGATACCAGGCTGTGTTTTTAAATTATAGTAAAATGTCATCTTTTAAATTTTTGAGATATGGTGTACCCCAAGGTTCAGTATTGGAACCAGTATTGTTTTTAATATACATAAATAACCTTCCCAATTTTATTTGTAGTCGCTACTGTGAGATATTTATGTTCGCTGATAATCTGGCTATAAATATAATTAATGATAACACAAATATAATAAACGCTAAACTCAGTGAGTTAAGTAAACTAGTTCAACTGTGTTGTAATGCCAACAATTTAAATATTAACAGTTCAAAAACTGAAACATTGCATTTTAGTTTAAGGCGGGTTAATATTGACGAGAAAAAATCAGTTAAATTTCTTGGCCTGCACCTTGAATCTAATTTGTGTTGGCCAACTCATACTGAATATATTGCTAAGAATAAGTAAGGGCTTATTTATATTAAGAGTATTAAAAATAATATCACTACTGAATCATTAATTATAGCTGATTATGGCTTCATTCATAGTCATCTTAACTATGGTCTTTAGCTTTACTGCAAAAGAAAGCCTTGAGATTAATTTATGGAGTTTCATCTAAGTTTCATTGTAAACCACTTTTTATTAAATCTGGTATACTTACTCTGTCTTTTGTATGTAAAGAAACATATTACTGAATTTCCAACTTGCGCTTCTGTACATGGTCATGATACTCGAAGTAAATCTAATACATACATACATACATACATACATACATACATACATACATACATACATACATACATACATACATACATACATACATACATACATACATACATACATACATACATACATACATACATACATACATACATACATACATACATACATACATACATACATACATACATACATACATACATACATACATACATACATACATACATGCATGCATGCATGCATGCATACATACATACATACATACATACATACATACATACACACACACACACACATCCATCCATCCATCCATCCATCCATCCATCCATCCATCCATACATACATACACACACACACACACACATACATACATACATACATACATACATACATACATACATACATACATAGATACATACATGCATACATACATACATACATACATACATACATACATACATACATACATACATACATGCATACATACATACATACATACATACATACAAACATACATAAGAATAAATACAGTATAAGTACAAGTAGTTTCCGTTAACTCCATGGCACGACAGCTCACGGGGAACCTTGGCCTACCGCCCGGCCGCTGCGTCCCCCATCTCGGTCCACTACAGACGTCATGGATGGTGTGCAGTATTGGAGGGTGAGACGTGGTCAGCCCCTCGAGTCCCCCAGCCGGTTAATGCGGTCCACATGACCTGGAGCCGCTACTTCTCCATCAAGTAGCTCCTCAATTGGCCCCCCAGGAACCTTACGAGGCTGAGTGCACCCCAGGCCAGGCCTCCCAGCGGGGAAAATACCCCACGCCGGTACTGGGGATCGAACCTAGGTCTCCCGCTTGGTAAGCAACTACGCTAAGTAGTTTCCGTTATATATCTCTTTAGCTTTACAATAGCATACCTTTGCACATAAGACAATTTACATTTCAGGTTTTTAAGAGTAGGGTCAATACCACATTGAGGGCAAATCCTCTATATAGTTCAAAAGAATTTTATAGTGAAAAATTTACTTGATTTGTTAATATAATTGTACAGTTTTTGAAGATATTATGAATACTTGTATTCCTATGAAAAATAAATTATCTATTTATTAATCATTATATCAGATTCTATAATGTGTTCGAACTAACCTTAAGAGCATATGATGAAACAGAGTCGTCATTGTATGCTGGTAATTTACATTGGCCTAATTAGTTTCAGCGCAGAGTTTGATTCCGCCCTAAAAGGCTAGCTAGAAAGGCTAGTAGTGTTAAGGGGAAGGTCTAAGCAATCCCAAATGAATTGCTTCAACTCATGCTAGCAATTAGCCAAGTGGAAATTGCCAAAGAGATTTGTGAGGCAAATTTTCTTTCAATGATTGCAGATGAAACCACAGACGTATCCATTATATTTCAAACGGCTGTTGCTCACCGGAAGATAAGCCAGTTGAAAGATTCTGGAAATTTATCTTGCCGGCACACCATGATGCAAAAACTTTGGTTTCTTCTCTGCTTGAAGAGCTGAGTAGGTATGTGTTAGACACGCACGAAAATGCTTTAAAACTCATTGCACGTACGATAGGCGGTGTGTAAACACTAATAATGCAGGCATATCCTAATGCTGAGTATGCACACCAAGCAAATCTCATCATCGGTAAGGCTACATCTATAAATACAAATGCTACGACCTTCTTTGCTAGTCTATAAGGTATTTGCATGTTTTTTACTTTCTCAACACGGACTAGGTATATGGTGTATAGAGAAGGTATGGCATTCACCCAAAAATTTGATGCCGAGATTTCACCGGAAATACATGTTTTAAAGTTCCCTGAATATATAAAGAGTATTTAGAAGAAGGTCTGTATGTGGTTGCGTGACAGCATAGCTCAAAAACGAAAACTCTGTTAAATACCAAACTTGGTATTTTAGTTAAGTATATTCCAAGGATGCGGTACGATGATTTTCAAATCCACCCCATCTCAAAAAAGCCCTTTATATGAAAAAAAAAAAAATAGAATACCGATAAATGCATTAAAATACCGCATGACAAATAAAATGTATATCTAGAATTTATGGGGAACATATACATTTTATGTAGAGTTAAGCGTTTCTGAAACATTCTCTGTTATTTATTTCAATTTTAAACTATCTAACTTTTCTCAAACCGGAAGTTATCTTTCGTTTCAATTCTCTTTTGATTTTGCTTCTCCTGCAAACTGAGCAGAATTTCAGTTGCTTCACATAGCGTTTAACTTATAAAAGAGTTGACTATTGCTTTAGCCCCACGTTTTCCTTACGAACAGGAACTAACTAGTAATGCTGTTTCTTCTAATATTTATTTTGTCTAGCTAAAAGTAGAAAAAAGAATAAGCTTTTTTAAGAATAGTTTGGTGCAGAATGGGTAGAGAAAGTCATGTGAATGTAAACATTAGTTTTCTTTTTTTCCTGTTAGCTCGCAGCGAGCTGCAATTCGCTGAACAGAAGGGTGCCCCAGCCCAGCAATACTCGCTGGAAATTTATTCTCCAGAAGTTTTGTTTGTTTTGTAGTTTAAGTCCTTTAATCTGGTTGGTCATATCGGACGATGAATGAAATTGGTGAAATGATGCTCAAATGATCTCGGGGTCCATGGAGTTTAAAGTTACTCGACATTCGTCTTCTCAGTATAACGGTAACTCACCCTAAGCGAGATTCGAACTCACGACCTGTTGAATGTGAAGCAGACACGCTACCACCACACTACCCAGGCGGGCATCTCTAGAAGTGTGAGCACTGTTTCTGTCTACAACAAAGATATCATTGAGTGTGAAGGAAATTCTGAAGGGAGGTATTAGCGCTCACTGGAGTTACTTACTAGTTGTGAATTAGGTATTTGCTTGAGTTTATTTAGTAAAATAATGTCCCTTGTGTACATTTTGTTTGGAAAACTTCAATACAGGGAGATGGGTTCCCTTACTGCTCCAGAAGTATGTCAAATTTATTCGAGAGTAAATTGATATTGAGGTGAGCAACCCTGTAGAATCTAACTGCAAGTCATCAAAAACGAGGAAGGCTCTACTGAGTGGATGAGAGAAACAAAGAAGTATGTGACGCTATATGTGAAGTTAAAGCCCGTTTTACTTTTTCGGGACGCCTTATGCCATCAAACCCATTCTCTCCAGATAAAGTTCAACATTTCCAGAGGATGTGGTAAAAAATCTTATGTGTTCTGTTCACATGACTTTCTCTACCTGTTCTACAAGCAAACAAAAATATATTCTTCTTTCTACTCCACACTAATCAAGATAAGCGTTTCCAGAATGGTCTTTGTTTATTTCCTCATAAATTGAAGGAACTAAGGGAATACACAATGTTAAAGCGATAGTCAAATCTTTTTATGCAATTTTCATTGTAATTCGCTTCTTTGCATTGCCCCCGGAAAAAAAATAAAAGAAACATGGACAACTTCCTATTTGAGAAAAGAATAGGTATTTTAAAATTGAAACCAATATCAAGGAATACCTCGGAAACAGTTATCTCTAGAACAAAAACGTAAAAGCCATAAATTGTATGTTTTGACGAGATGTACATTTTGTGTGCAATTTTCGATTTATCAGTTCAGCAAAAATCATTCAGAAAGAAGAGAATTTCAGAGGTTATTCTCAGAAAATACGAGATTTACATTGTATTTGTCATGTAAATATCTTTAATATAGATACGGTATTTTAATAACATCGATAGATCTATTTTTAATAACAGCAGCTTTAAATCGTTTTAAACATAGCATTAAAACCTTGTAGCATGATATGAAATTGTGACCAAAATGCCAACCCGCATCAATATATGCAACATAGAAAGTAAAACCTAACTAAAATGTTTAAGCTTTCTCCGTGTTCATTAATACAGAAACTATTCCATTAGTCCTGAACATGTAACACACCAATTTTTACTTTCTCTACCTAGGATGTAAAATGTACACAGTGGATAGAGAAGGTATTGTATTTACCCAAAAATCTGCTACCGAGATTTCTTTGGATATGCATTTTGAGACAGCCTGAAACATGCCCTTGTGTGTCTATGTGTTCTGCGTGTGTGTATGTTTGTGTGTGTGTGTGTGTGCTCGCGCGCCTCTGTGCCTCTGAGTAGCACAGCTCAAAACGAAAAAACTCGGTTAAATACCGAACTTAATATTTGAATTTAGTATCTTTCAAGGATGGTACACGAAGATTTCCACGAAAATCCCTCCACACAACTACCCCTTACATGGAACATTTGTCAAAAATTTTGATTTTTTCAAAAAAATATGGGTCTATTGATTTTGATTAAAATGCTATATATTTAAGATATTTTCATGACAAATAAAATTACATATTGAACTTTCTGGGAATAACCTCTGAAGACCTTTATTCTGGATGATTTCTGTATAACTGGTAAACCGTAAGAGAGACAGAGAGAGAGAGACAAAATTACTCAAAAACTATATCACCCGTTAAGACACACAATTATGATATACATTTTTGCAGAGTCAACCGTTATCAAGATATTCCGAGTTATTAAATTTTAAGGTACTTAAACTTTTCTCAAACGGGAAGTTCATTTCCTTTTGCCTTTCTTATGTTTACTCTTAGCAAGCTAAGAGAACTGAATTTCAATTATTTCACATAGCGACCGGATTTAAAAGATTTCACTGTCACCTTATCTTGCATTCCCTTATTTCCGTTTCAATTACAACGAAGCAAGCAATAAGATAGTTCTGCTAAAGTTTATCATTATGTAGATAAAAGAATTTGTGGAGTAGCTAGAGAACGTCATGAGAATAGAACGTGGGATTAAATAAAAAGCGAAAAGGTTAGCTTTAACTGCCCCGAATTTAAGTGAGTTTCGGGAAAAGTAAACTCTATAAGGCAGCCACCAGCGAGGTTACGCAAATAACGTTATCGTCTTTCTGAGAGGATTAAGGATACCGTGTTACCTTTGCTTTCTAAATCCTAGATGTGTGAAATTGCATGCCACTTACATCTGAGTACTCTAGTAATCGATTATCTATATATTCAATAAGAGTGAAGCAGAAACTTTCTCAATAGAGCTGCCTTCCTTTGGTGCTGCTACTGTAAATGGGTGTGGTTTCATGAATATCCTCTCAAAGGCCGAGCACTTAGCGATGACAGCTCCGTCGTCTTTTGTCACCAACATACAGGGTGTTACTAAACTGCACCGAAAGAGGTTCAATTAACAAGTAATTTGGAATAGGTGGCATCTAGTCTGCCTGTTTAAATTTCAATGTTATTGTTATAAGTTTCTAAAATATGTACTAGCACAACCCTGGCTGATGATGATGTCATTGGAGAGCACATAACAAAAATATGATGTGTTCCATTCACAAGACTTTCTCTACAACTCTACAACAAAGTATTGTTAAAAAGCGTATGCTTCTATTTACATCATGCTAAATGAGAAAAATTAGCAGAAATAGTCTTATTATGTGCTTCCTTGTAAGTAGAAGCGAAATAAGGGAGTACCAAACTTAAAGTGTAGGTCAAAAGCTGGTTTCTATGTGATTGCAGTTTCTTTGTTTGTATGAACAATAGTTGACAAATTCATGTATGAGAAAGGTTTGTTCTGTCAAAGCCGAAACCAATAACAATGGATATCTAAAAAACGATTAACTCCACGAAAAAAGTGTGTATGACATAAATTGTCTGTTTTATCGTGATCTATTGTGTAGTAAGTTTTTGTCTATCTCCTACGGTTTACCAGTTATGCAAAATTCAATAAAAATTATCCAGAATAAAGTGGTCTTCAGAGTCTAATGACAGAAAATATTTGGTATGTAAATATTAGAGATTTTAATTGAAATCGTTATAGCCATTTTTGAGAAAATCAAAATTTTGGAAATTTTTTCCATGTAAAGGATAATTTGGGGTGCTGAGATTTTCTTGAAAATCTTCGTGTCGCACCCTTTGAAGAAACGGTCTTTTCGTTTTTTAGCTATATTGTCCACAGGCACACACACATGCATACGGAACTTTTTCCAAGTTTTGGGGGATTCAGGGGACCCCAAAACATGTATTTCCGGTGAAATATCGGTATCGAATTTTTGGGTAGATTACAATATCTTCTCTATACGCTATGTACATAGCACGTGCAAAGAAAGTAAAAACGAAGAGCCTTTAGAAAGCGTACCTCTTTGTGGTGCAATGATTATGACAATAACTTCGCTCAATAGACAGCATTTGTTTTCGAAATCGAATGTGTCCATCAATCAGCAGTGCTTCGTATGGACCTAAAAATTAAAATCTGATGTATCACACTTATATAAGTTTCTCTAGCTGCTCTATAAGCTTCTTGTAAAAGATTGTTCTTCTTTCTACACAATGCTAATCGAGATAAACATTAGCAGTAAGTTCTTATTACTTAGTTCCATATAAGTAAGAGGGAACTAAGGGAATGCACTAGGTTAGAGTAATAGTCAAATGGTTTAAAAGCTATCGTTATTCGATTGTCATTGCACATTTCTTCTTTGCTTGGCCAGGACTAGAACAAAAGAAAAACGGGCACTTCCTGTCTGAGAAAAGTATAACTATGTCACAGTTGAAACCAATAACAAGGAATGTCTTGGAGATGGTGTCCTCCACAACATAAACGTAAAGGGTATAAATTGTGTGTTTTGTATAGCAATAACAGGAATATCTTGGAGATAGTTACCTCCAAAACATAAACGCAAAGGGTATAAATTGTGTGTTTTGTATAGCAATAACAGGAATATCTTGGAGATGGTTACCTCCAAAACATAAACGCAAAGGGTATAAATTGTGTGTTTTGTATAGCAATAACAGGAATGTCTTGGAGATGGGTACCTCCACAACATAAACGCAAAGGGTATAAATTGTGTGTTTTGACGAGATCTACATTTCTGTGTAGTAAGTTTTCGTTTATCTCATACACTTTAGCAGTTAAGCAAAATTTGGCAAAATTCATCCATAATGAAGAGATCCTAAGACACTGTTCCCAGGAAATTCAAGATATAGATTTTATTTGGGATATAAATACTTTTGATATGCGGAATTTAATCCAAATCGTTAGAGCTATGTTTAAGAAAATCAAAATTTTCGAACATTTTTCATGTAAAGCGTAGTTTGTGGTGGGGGGATTTTCTTGAAAATCTTCGTGTCGCGTCCTTGGAAGCTACTAAACTTAAATATTATTCCGTTTTGAGCTATGTTACTCACAGACACACACACAAACACGGACCTTTTTCCAAAAATACTTTTTTTGGACTCAAGGGACCACAAAACATATATTTCCGGGGAAATCTCGACATCACATTTTTGGGTGAAATACAATACTTCTCTATCCCTATGTACATCGTACATACGTAGCTAGAGAAAGTAAAGTCAGATGTGTTCCATTCATATGATTTGTCTAGTTGTTACACAAACAACTTTTCTTATAAAAGATCATGCTGATCAAGGTAAACATTAACAAAAATTGTCTTATTACGTGTTTCCTTGTAAGCAAGGAAAACACTAGGCTAAATGGGTAGTACAATCGTTTAAAAGCTGGTCCTATGTAAAACAATTGAAGTTCGGCTCGCTTTCCATGATCAGCAGTAAAATAAGAGAGATCAGACGAAACGTTATTCCGGTTTGAGACAAGTTTAAGTAGCTTAAAATTGAAACAAATAACATGGAATATCCGAAAAATGTTGGCTCTACATAAAAAAACGCATATGACATAAATTATGTGCTTTTGATAAAAACAAAAATTTCCAGTTTGCGGTGAGGAGATTGAAATCTTTATGTCGCATCCTTGGAATATACTAAGGATAAATACTAGCTTTAGTATGAATGAATGAATAAGTGTATTTATTAACATAGCAATATCATACATAGAATTTCAACCGTCGCACGGGTCCACAGACCGTACGTGCTTTTGTAATACACATTACAAGCAATATTAAAACAACAACCACAACAAAGAATTAAAAGAGTAAACACGAAAATAAAAAGACAAAGGAATTACACAGTCAAAAGCAATATTAAACAACAATAAAATTAAGAGTGAATCCGAAATAAAAAGATACAAAGATATTCAAATATAGCAATTTAAATTTACAGCACAGAGTACACCTTCATAAATGCACCCTTTTATAGTAGATAATCACACTTAAAAGACATACATACACATAATATATACAACCCTAGCACAACAGTGACCTAAGTATGAAATAATATATATGTATGTAGAACATTGTAGTCACTTTTGTTTAGTTGATCTTATCCCCCCCCCCTTCTCTATTGGCAGCCTCCTCAGATCTCAGCTGTCTTGCCTTAAGTATAAATTTACCTAGCCCGTCCATATTTTCCGTGCCTGCCAGTAGCGTCCAACATGCTTCTGTCCCTACATTCGCAGTGGTAAAAAATCGGGGCAAATATTTTTCCCGCCATTCCTCCGTACCCCTACATCTTGCCAAGATGTGAGTCCACGACTCTTCCTCCTCGCAAATGGGACAGATTCTCGTACCATTCTCGTCAGAGATTTTCCTGCTCCTCCATGCTCCTAGTCTAATCCACGCGAGCCCCTCTCTAATGAGTTTGGTACCTGTTTTGATGTATTGCTCCATACCCCACTCCGATTTCAGCCCAGACTGTACTTCTAATGACACCTTCTCTGTGCATTGCGCAATCATTTGCTGTCTGTCAATATCACAGAGACGTTTCTTAATTTTTCTCCAAATACTTCGCCTATTTTCCTGTCCCGCCATCCAAATGTCTCCCGTCCCAATGGTTTCCAACCCTTTCTTTAATTTTGATGCCCACGTCAAATTACCTTCCATTCGCAACTGTTCACGGTAGCAGACTTCCCTAATTAGAGATTGGTTTCCGTGAACGATTCTCATCCAATATTTAACTGCTCTGATTTTGCACTCTATCGTTTCACTATGTGCCCCGAATTCCCTCATTATTCCGCAGTTTGCCGTACCCCTCCCTACACCCAGAATTCCTTTCAAAAATTGGGTCCTCACTTGATCCAGATTTCCTGTTTGTTCCCACCCCCATATTTCTCCTCCGTATGTCATCGTGGATCTAACTGTCGCTCCGTATACAGTTTCCATTAAGGTTATGGAGATATTCGGAATTCTGCAGCGTATCCGGAGAGCTTCCGCCGCTTTCACCCTTGCCTTGTGTTTCGCAATGTCAATGTGTTTTGTCCATTTTCCGTTCATTGTAAATGTGAGTCCTAAGTACACAAAAGATTTAACATTGTCCAGTATCTGTCCTGCATATGTCCAAGTCTCCTCCCTGCTATAAACACAACCCTTTTTGAAAGTCATAAATAAACGTTTCGTTTTTGAGCTATTCGGCCCACAGACACATGAACCTTTTTACTTTCTCTAGGCTATATGTACAATGCACGTAGTGGATAGAGAAGGTGTGTTATTTTATCCAAAAATTCTATGTTGAGATTTCACCGAAATATGTTTTGATGTCCCGAGTCCGAAAAAAATATTTTTACTTTCTCTACACGTACTATGTACTCAGTGTATTGGGAATGTGTTGTATTGCACCCAAAAATTCGATACCGATATTTCGCCGGAAATACATGTTTTGTAATCCCTGAATCCAAACTAAGCATTTTTAGTAAAATATCTATGTGTGTGTGTGTGTGTGTGTGTGTGTGTGTGTGTGTGTGTGTGTGAACAGCACAACTCAAAACGAAAATTCCGTTGAAAACCAAACTTGATATTTAAGCTCAGTATTTTTCAAGGATGCGACACAAAGGTTTTCAAGAAAATACCCCCACCCCAACTACCCTTTACATGGGAAAAATTTCGAAAATTTTGTTTTCCTCAAAAATCGATCTAACGATTTTGATCAGATGACAAATAAAATGTATATCTTGAATTTTCTGGGAATAGCCTTTGAAGACCTCTTTATTCTTGATGAGTTCTTCTGAATTTTGCATAACTAGCGAGCTGTAAGAAATACCTAGACAAAAACGTACTACACAAAGAATGTAGGACTCCTTAAAACATACAATTTATGTCATATGCTTTTTTTGTTTATGGAGATGGCCGTTTTCAAGATATTCCTTGTTATTGATTTCAGTTTTAAAATACCTAAAACTTTTCTCATACGGGAACTTGTGAACTCCTGGCCTGGCCGCGCAAAGATCCCATAGCAAAAACATTTTAAAACATTTCAATATCTGTTTAGCCTAGCGTATTCTCTTATGTCTTATATTACTATATATTATACTACTTATAATGAACTAAGTAATAAGAGCTTTCTGCTAATGTCTAGCTCGATCAGCATGACTAGATGGAAGAATAAGCTCAATAATAATAATAATAATAATAAAATAATAATAATAATAATAATTATTATAATAATAATTTGTTAGAGAGATGTAGATTAGGTAATGTGAATGGAACATATCAGATTTTTAGAAAAAAATCCATGCGTGTGTGTGGGTGTGTCGACAGCATATTTCAAAAACGAAAAGACCGTTAAAAACCAAACTTGATATCTATTAGTGTCGCCAGGATTCTACACGAAGTTTATCAAGAAAATCCCCCCTACAAACTAAGCTTTACGTGGAATACTTTTTTAAAAATTTGTTTTTCTCAAAAGTGGCTCTTACGATTTTGATTAGAATAGCGTATGTTAAAGGTATTTATATCAGAAATAAACTGTACATTTTGAATCTTTTGGGAATAGCCTCCGAAGGCTTCTTTATTCTGATGAGTTTCGAAGAAATTTGCATAACAATTAAACCGTAGGAGATAGACAAAAATTACTGTACAAAAAAGTAGATCTCGTTAAAACGCATCATTTATGTCATACACATGTTTATATAGAGCTAATCGTTTCTTAAATAGTCAGTGTATTGGTTTCTATTTTAAACTACTTAAATTTTCTCAAACGGGAAGTGACGTTTAGTTTCAGTTTTCTTGTTTTACCGCAGGCAAACCGAACCGAACTTCAGTTGTTTCACATAGGACCAGCTTATAAAATTTTTGACTGTCGATTTAGCCTAGTGTAATCCCTTATGCCTCTTCTAGCTGAAGGAATAAATAATAAGACAATTTCTGCTAATGTAGGCCTTGACTAGCATGTCGTAGATAAAGGAACAACCTTTTGAAGGAAAGTTGTTTGTATAACAACTAGAGAAAGTCATGTGAATAGAACTTTAAGACTTTTCTAAAACTTTTCGGGTTCAGCGGACCTCAAAACATATACCTTCGGTGAAATCTTGACATCGAATTTTTGGGTGTTATACAATACCTTCTTTAGCTACTATGTACATTGTACATATGGGCTAGAGAAAGTAAAAAGAAAACATGTAAATCCATGACAGGAAATGAGACCTTTGTGTCATTAGCTTTTGGCGTTACATTTTAACCCACAGGATCAACTAAATAAATGCCTCTAAATTAAATAACTACAACATAACGCAAGAAGAAAGTTAATCCATGGACAGTGGCGCACTTTCAAGTGATCAGTTTAAGATTTGAGAGAATTTTATAGCAGTAAATATTGAGAACGCGAACAACATTTGCTGAACATCAATTTTCTAAACTCGTGTATCAGTTTTAAAGGCGTTCCAGGCCAATTTTCATCTGACTTAATTTAACATCGACTTACATGCATTTGAAACGAATATGTTTAACATCTTATAACTGCATTTTCTATCTGAAATGACTATATCATACAGATCTATAGTCTCTTAAAACATTTCATGTATCATATTAAAATGTGATACATTGGCCATCAGTGTTCAACATTTTTGGGCGAAAAAATCCTTAGCGTGACTTTCTTTGAAAAGGAAGTAAAACTGTTGGTCTCGTATCGTAGATTAACGCCACGTATAAGAACCTCACACCTGATAAAGAGGACTCTGAGCAAAATTAGGCGGTCTTTCACGCCCAATATAGAAAGGGGAGGTGAAATCCACAACAATTAAAGTGTCACCAAACATAAACAAAAGTCAATGCATGTGTTAGTGAAAGTAATAACCCCAGTGGATGGCATAAAAATTGCGTATTTTAATTTTTATAGTTATTTAATTAATGCTTGATACGACTACAAACTTCTGCTACTTAAAATGTCCAATGGCGGTGTTTATCTGGACTATGTTTAATTATAAAGTTCTCCATACGAACGAAGGTAACTGTACAATAGCAAAGGCTCTGCGATATCGTAGTCACTTGGTTCCCAGGCAGCCAGAGTGCTGTGTTAGTTTCTGGCTATTAACGGTGAAATCTGATTCGCAAGATACTTCCCAATGCGTCTAGCAGAGTGCAGTTGATGTAATACGCCCGGTTCTGTCGCTTGCGGGAGGAGTGGAATACTTTGCTGAGTTCGAAAGGGGTAGCGAAAAGTACTCGACTGAAATGAAATGAATGCTACTTTCTTATACATAAAATACCATTATACATAACCACACGTTATCATAACATTCACATAGTAGTTATTTTAAAGAAACATCACATTAACATTCTATTATATTATTCTGTTTTTCAAATGCAAGTTTCCAAACACAAAAAGGGATACAGTGAGATGGGTAGAAAGTAATGGAATATTAATTAAATATTCAAAACATGCCATCATAATCCGTAATGCTAATAACTATTTTTATACAATTATTAGCTGAGATGCCCGTCGTTGCGCGGTGGTTTTATGGCTAAGAAAAGAGATTAATTTGGGCTGTGCCTTTATAACTAAGAAAACACAAGAAAGACGTAACAAAAGAAAGGAAAAAATCTTTTTCAAAGCTGCAAAAGTCTTAATAGCTATTCTTCTTATGTAGATAATGCTCTTGCCATTAGATTATTGTTGAATAAGATACAGAGGAACTTGCGAGAATTTGTAGGCATTACATGAAATCAAGTAATAACTACTGCGAAATGGTGCGGAAGTTGAAATTATAGGCAAGACAGTAATTTTCGTTTGTGATAAAAATATCCGAAGCATATAGTGCTTTAATCAAAATCGTTATAGACATTTTTGAGAAAATAAACACTTTGCGAAATATTTACGTCTAAAGTGAAATTTGTGTCGCATCCTTGGAAAACGAAGAATTTAAATTAATTCTGAACAGGAAACCCCAATGAACCACGGTGTAGCCGAAGGGTTCAGCGACTATTTCATATACTGGCAAAATTCATTTAGTGATATTTTTAGCGATGTTTATCCTGTTTAAGAGAGGGCGTCACAAAAGGGGGGAGTGGATGGGCAATATTGCGCCTTATATATTCCTTATTACTTCAGGATGACGTTGAATATGTTTTTTACCGGATTCTGTAAGCAAGTAACCCCCTTCCCCCATAAAAGCTTTGGTGTCCATCAGAGTGTGTGAAACCGAAATCCGAAATATACCTTACAGATGTTTATAGGGGCAGTCGGTTTTCAGCTGCAAAAATATAATCTCTTAAGAATATGGCATAATTTGAGTCTAGGATTATAGCCTGTTTCTTATAACTATGGTTGTTGTAGCATAAATTTGTGGTTCATCATTGAGGGGATTTGGAGCGAATTGTAATTAGCTGTAGATGTGCTCGTATAATGTGGCAATCATAGTTGTTTTATTTATCAGTCAGCACGGTGTAACGTATAAGATCCAGTTGCGTATCATTTCTGTAGTGAAGCGCTAGGGTTAGGTATCTATCATGGGTGGCATCAGAACAAACGGACAAAGTTGACTTCGGTTCAATTAATAGCAGTAAACCAAATATATATCGTTTAAAAGAAATGTAAGAACAACAACACAAGTGGTGTTAAATTCTTACGAAACATAAGATTGGTATCATATGTATACATCCATGTATCAGCATGCAATGCGCATAATAGCTAGAGAAGGTTTTGTATACCGATCAAAAATTCCAAGTCGAAATTTCACCATAAATATATGTTAAGGTGCCCTGAGTCCAAAAACGCATTTTTAGAAAAAGGTCCGTGTGTGTATCTGTGGACATCATAACTCAAAAGAGAAAATACCCTTAAATACCAAATGTGGTATTTATGTTTAATAACTTTCAAGGATGCAGCACGTGGTATTTCAAGAAAATCCCCCAACCATAAACTAAACTTTACATAGACCAATTTTAGAAAGTTTTGTTTTTCTCAAAAATTGTCCTCACGATTTTGATTAAAATTATAGATATTTACATCACAAATAGAATGTATGTTTTGAATTTTCTGGGAATAGCCTCTGAATACCTCTCTATTCTGGATCAGTTTTGCGGAAATTTGCATAATGATTAAAAGCTAGAGATAGACAAATAATGACAACATAAAAAAAAGTAAATCTCGTTAAAACACATAGTTTATGTCGTCATATAGGTTTTTGTTGTATATAGTTGACCGTTTTCAAGATATTCCGTGTTATTGGTTTCAATGTTAAACTACTTACATTATTTTCAAGCGGGACATGCAAAGCGAACCGAACCTCAGTTGTTTGACATAACGAACAACTTTAAAAAGTCTTGACTATCATTATAGCCTAGTGTATACCCATATGTCCCTTCTTCTTACAATGAAGCAAGCGATAAGACCAATCCTGCTAATGTTTATCTCGAGTACCATGACGTAGATAAAAAATAATATTTTTATTAGATTTTTTTCATTGTGTTTAATGCCAGATTTAATTTCAAATGTGCCATATGTGTGATAACTTTGACAACACAGGGATGAAGCTGGATCGCCAGAGAAATGCGATTGCGGGGGAAACCGTAGAACCCGGAAAAAACCCACCCCAGCGTCGCTTTGTCCACCAAAAATCCCACATGTGGTCGCTTGGGATAGAACCCGGGCGGCCTAAGTGAGAGGCAAATGGTCTAACCACTGCCACGGAGCGGATTTTGTAAAAAGACTTTGTTTATAGTACAGCTAGGGAAAGTTGTGTGCAAAGAACGCATCAGATTTTTAAAAAAAAAAGAACGTGTGTGTGTGTGTGTGTGTGTGTGTGTGTATGTGGACACCATAGCTCAAAAACGAAAAGACCGTTAAATATCATACTTGGTATGTATATTTAGTATCTTCCAGAATGTGTCAACGATTTTGATTAATATATCGTATATTAAAGATATATTTACATCACAAATAAAACGCCTATTTTGAATTTTATAGGAATAGCTCCGTAAACCTCTTTATTCTGGAAGAGTTTTGCAGAATTGTACATAGCGGTTAAACCGCAATAAATAGGCAAAAGATTACTACAAAAAAAAAAAAAAAGTACAACTCATTATGTTATATAGTTCTCGAGATATTCTATTATTGGTTTTAATTTTAAACTATCTGACTTTTCTCAAACGGGACCATGCAAAGCGAGCAGGACGGCAATTGTTTCACATTTTAATATATTTGATTATAGGTTTAGCCTAGCGTACTCCCTTATTTCCCTTCTATTTACAAGGGAGCAAGCAATAAGACTAATTGTGCTAATGTTTATCTCGATTAGCATGATTTAGATAAAAACTAATCTTTATAAGAATAATTTGTATATTTTTTATAGTTTTAACGCCCGCTTGTACTATTTATGGCATCGCAGGCAATGACACTGATGATACATGAATGAAGATGGAGCACCGGTGGAATGCGATGGCGGGAGAAACCGGAGAAAACTCACCCCTGCGCCGCTTTGTTCACCACAAATCTCACATGCGGTAGCTTGGGATTGAACGCGGACCGGCTAGATGAGAGGCAAGTCGTCTAACCACTCTGCCACGTCGCGGCCATGCTTTGTATATGGAACAGCTAGTGCAAGTAATGTAAATAAAACACTCAGGTTTTCAATTATGCGATCATATCGCTTTTACACTTATGGAAGCATAGTAGCTTCATATTAATGTAATAGAGGAGATCAACAAATACTATTCAACTTTTTTTTTGTGTTTAGTGACCCTTTTCAATACACAATAGTAATTATTTTTCTTTTATTGGCAATATTAATAATTAATACTTTTATATTATTAAGATATGCTTTAAGAAAGATATAGGTGGTCTTGCGATAATTTGTAGGCATTACATGAAATTAAACAATTAATCCTGTGAAATGGGACAGAATTTCGAAATTTAAGCTAGACAAGGATTTTTGCCTAGGTGTCTGTGCCAAGTTTGGTCGAAATCAGTGCATCGATGTGGAAGCTTATTACAAGAAACAGTTGTGTTCCCTTCACATGGCTTTCTCTAGCTGCCACACAAGAAACTTTCCTTACTAAAGATTATTCTGTTATCTAGATGATGCTAATCGAAACAAACATTAACATAAATTGTAATATTAGTTGTGTCCTTATAAGCAGAAGGGAATATCCTAGGCTAACGCAATGGTCAAACCCTTTAAAAGCTCTTCGGTATGAGAAACAATTTAAATTTGTTCCTCTTTTGCATTTTGGGAGTAAAAACAAAATAGACGAAACTACGTTCGCTTTCCTCATGAAAAAAGTTTTGGGTATTTTAAAATTGAAACTACTAACAAGTGAAAGAGAGATAAGGGAATACGCTATGCTAAAGCGGTAGACATGTCTTTTAAACGCTGATTGCTTTACGATTGAATCCGTTGACAGACTCCCGTATGAGAAACTTATTAGTATTTTAAAACTGAAACTAATAACAAGGAATATCATGGATGTGGTCAGTTCCACGAAAAAAACAACGCATATGGCTTGTATTGTGTGTTTTAACGAGATCTAATTTTTTGTGCAGTAAGTTTTTTTTTCTACCTCTTACGGTCTGCCAGTTACGCAAAAGACATGCAGAATGAAGATGTCTTCAGAGGTTATTCCCATAAACGGTATACATTTTATTTGTCATATAAATATGTTTACTATACAGTATTTTAATCAAAATCTTTAGAGCCATTTTTGAGAAAGTCAAAACTTCAAAACACGTAAATGGTAGTTTGGGGTGGAGGAATTTTCCTCAAAATCTTCGTGTTGTATCCTTGGAAGATACTAAACGTAAATATCAAGTTTGGTATTTTACCGACTTTTGATTTTTGAGCTATTGGGCTCAGCATAGAACAAACACATACATACACAAGGATCGTTTTCAAAAAACTGTTTTTTTTATACAGGGATCCTTAAAACGTATATTTCAGTTGAAACCTCAAAATCGAATTTTGGAGCACTATAATACACTCCTTACCTATGCAGCAATAAGCAGAGAAAGTAAAATGCACATATGCACACATACAGCGTGTCCCAGGATTAAACCGCACAAATTGGCAGGGCTATAGACAGCACTGCGTTCATATTATAAAGTAATCACATTAAGCTAATCTAAGCTGCGAACATCTGAGCTAATGTGCTTTAAAGGTGCCATGTGGTACCACTGCGCATGCTTAAGATTTTCGCCTACCAGATGCCCGTTGACAGATGGATAATTACTGACAAGAACTTTAGCTATTTGAAGTGAGGTTCACAACACTCCTAGAATTTTTGACAGGGTGCGAGGTTCATTTCTTCGTAGGTGCAAACTCTGTAGTATGGTCGGAGGTTGCCACATTGAACAGTTCCTCTGGTCACCTGATGCATTTTGTACTTTGGATGCAGTAGTATTTCTCGAAGTATCTTAATATTTGCCTGTCATGTCGAGATGAAGTGACTGAATGCACTATCCTGACATAGTTTTCAATTAGTTTTATGTGGGTACTTGTATTACTACAGAGCTAGTTGTTCATTTTTATTTCATTTGAAGTTCATATAACACAATGACAATATTGTTTCCTAAATCGTGAATGTGCTTACAATGTGCACGTACATAACACATCAATGTATGTATTTTAGGAACTCCTTCGAGGGGTATGGAGGTGTTAAATGCAATTGTTATTGAGCGTTCTCAATGGCCCTACAGGCTAATTGTACATTACATTTGTTTTATTTGTCAGCACGAATAAATCATATTCGTTATGCACCAAAATAGGAACGACTGTTTATAAAATACAAACAAAGAGGCAATATAAAAATAAAGACACGTATAAAGGCTTGAACATTGACATCTTAACCCAATGTCCACACGTTTTCCGAAATTCAGGTGTTCACTTCACGGTCCACTGCGGTTTTGTCAGTGGCGTGCTAACTCTTAATACTTTTATGGTGTAGCAAAGAATTTAGAATCCATCACTCATAGTTTCCTATCTCAAACTGTTTATCTTGGACCTCTCTATAACCCTGCCAATTTGAGGATCGAATTCTGGGACAGCTATACCTACCTACCTGCCTGCCTGCCTACATACTTACATACATACACACACTGATTTTTATATATTAAGATAACCCAAACGTATGTAATCAGAATGTTAATAAGTGTATCATGTGAGAGAAGGTTTTCAAGATGCAGAGGAACAGATCAGGTAGGCTGTCTGTGAGAAGGCTCTCCAAGAAAACAGCAAAAGGGAGGAATGTTTTAAATAAGGCAGAAGTTTGGTTGACGAAAGAGGAAAGCAGCACACATATCTCTCGGAGCAATAGAATATAACTAAAATTCAAGATGAACTATTCAGAGGGTAGGATTTTAAAACTCTAAAACAACGCTATATTTGTAGTCAGCGGAGCGGTAAAAGTTTTCTGTAAAGATAATGATTACGTAGGAATATCAACAAACATATGCAAATTTAAATTATAATTAGTATTTATTAATTGTGTATTGCTTGTCCATACTTACTCACCTCAATTACAAAAAATCAGACTTTCGCGAACACATATTGTGCACGTGGTGATAAGCTCCGTTCATCTGCTGTACAATTGTAAAACCGCGTTTCTATTTATTAGGTCTGGTAGTACTGGTCAAGGTCATCTTCCTAACGTTTCGTTCGCATGTATCGTTAAATGTTATCCGCCAAAAATGCAGTGAAAGGAGCCTGATTACTCATGTATCATTTGCAAACATTAATATCTCGTCACCTCACTAGTATCACGCCCTGTCAAAAGATATGTTTCGACTGACTGGGCTATACAATAACGTTTCATAGTCGAGCTAACACAACATTTAAATAACACATACTCACACTGTCGTTATTAGTGCTACACGGACAGAAAACACAAATCTGCCTGCACCCTTGGGTATTGCATTACGACGAAGTGTTACTGGCGTTGCAACATTATTCAGTACATATTATATTTCCAAGTTTAAAATGTAACTGGTTCGCATACACAAACAAATAGTATCAACAATTCATTAATTAATAAATTTGTTAATGCTTCTCCTACTTCAACTTTATGGATTTCAACCGTAAAAGAAACGTAGTGGAATATTTTAAAACGGAGTTGGTAAAGTTGGTATTTGTATTTCTGGTATTGAACCTTATTAGAACCTCTTTTGGAAAAAGCAGCAAAAAAAAAAGATATCTAGTAATGGAATATTGTTTAAATATAATTTGAAGGTGGACTTAATTGTAATCTTATAAAGATTGTGAACCTGAAAAATAATTATTCCAAATTATTAAAAGAATATCTTAATCTATATCTAGACATAATTGTTCCTAAGATGTACAAGTGGATCGTGAGTTGTATTACACACCAAGTTTCATTAAAATCGTTTTGGTTGTCTGTAGAAAAATAAACAGCATACACAAAAATAAATGTACACGCATTTCTGTAAATTGCTATTAAACGATAGCATCAGTTATTCATTCAAAATAAAAAATGGCCACAAACTTCTCGGCCACAGTTTTGTTAAATGTATGAACATTAGGGTTGAAAGCATTGCATTTAACAAATAAATTACTGGCATCGTTATACAATTTGTGTATGCTACCGATACAATGTATGTCCCTTCGTGATCTCAACGCCCAATGCTCCACTTGGCTTGTTGCCCTATTCACGAAATCGATATAGCCGGGCTGGCCTACATTCATATTTTACCGCTTTGTCACACATGCATTATCAAATTAACTGCTCATTTTGTGTTAACATCACTACATTGCTTGGATAAAATAACACTTTTCATTTTCATGTCTTCCTTCCCTTTTGAGTGGTTTCATCAGAATACTATACATATTATATGGGTTTAAAACTAGACTTCTGTAAATAAATTCCATAGTCGCAAACATAATACAGAAGCAGTAGTAGTAATAGCAATCATAGACATATTGTAGTATGCATAGAAACATTATATACCAGTTATTACTAATAATAGTAATAATAATACTAATAATAACAATAATAAATAATACATATTATTAATAGAATAACAATAGTGATTCTTGGAGCTGTTAGTTGTTTTAAGATGATCTGGACAATAATAATACTAAAAATAAAATAATAATAATATATTAAGATGTATTTGGAAACACAAATTATAAGCATAGACAGGTCAGGATTAACATTACAACAGTCTTATCGCAAACAATTATACATGCATGCACACGCACTGGGAGTCAAAATCCACCCAATCGGTGCAGTGGTCTATTTACATCTAGATTTCAACAGACTGATTTTTACAGCTTTTAAGCCTCTAGGAAGTTAATTGCACAATGTCGCTCCTATAGTTTAGGATCATTGTCACATAATAATTTGGTATATGCATACGCATATATGTGAGTGAATTCCACAAATCAGCCAGCTAGATGCGATTTGTATGTGAGGCCCAAAAAAGGATACGATAAGGTGAGAGTAAATACAGGGGCAGCCGGAAGCGGACGGCGGGAGGGAGCCTCCGTGGAGGGTTCCTAACACTTTCCAAACAGGTCTAGATCCCGACATGGGGAGTGCTAGGAGCCTGCAACTCAGATCAGACCAAACGCCCCTGAGTTTATAGAAGATTCCCAACAACATCCTGCCGCTGAAAGCTTATTTTCCAAACGCAGTCACTTCCACGAGAGCGCGGCATCACCGCAGCCCACGCCACTACTTACAATCCTGAAAAAGACCGCTTGAATGAAATGGAGATGAAATAAAGGGACTGGAAGTTCGAGGGAATGAACAAACCTTCCGGCATTCGCCTAGTGACCCTGGAAAATACTCGGAAAAACTCATGCATCAGAGAGATCGGCCGTGAGGAACCTTTTCTATGACCTCCGGAATGCCAGTCCCAGCCGAAACGTCTTAGTCATCTGGTGATGGTGATGGTAGTAAAAGAGCAATGCCAGTAGCTGTGGCAGTAATAACAGTGCTAGTACCAATGACGATGGTGGTGTTAAGAATATTTTTGGACAGAGTCTATTGGGACAGTGAAAGGATGAGATAAGGACATAACGTGACCAAGAAGCGCTATCCAAAGTAACCCCAACGTAATAAATAGATCTGGAAACGAGCAACTGTTTTCTGTTTTCCCTTTAGTTTCTGAAAGGACGCACCTAAGATAACAGTAGGTTATTGGAAGTAACTAAGAAGCACTAATAGTTGATTGGCAATAGTGGAAACAATAGTGATGCCTTTTTCTGTAGTTCTGTACGAAGATTCTCAAAATAAAGGAAATAACATTTTGGAGATTTAGATCCGATCAAGGCATCTTTTCAAAGTGTCATCCATTACATTCTCTACAACTTCTCGTCATCTCAACCACTTCTCAAATACCTATCGTCCTTCTTCTTTGGAGAGATTGCAAGTTACATTCTTTCCAAGCAGCTACCGCAGTTTCATGTGATTCAAATAGTCGGTTCTTTTGGGGGGGGGGGCAGAAAAATATCGCATAGGCCCAGATTTGAACTTTAGGAAGTATGGAGGACTCATGCAGAAATTGGGTTGTTTTCTGTAGTGTGAGAGAAGTAATATGGATCAACAGAATTCCACCTCAGACCAATGTTATTAGGTATGCATTTCTCTCATTCTTTGAAAACTTGTGGCAGAGAATTTATTGTGTGTCACCCGGCAGTGTCAGCCAAAATTATCTCTCAAGTCGAATAGTTGTAATAGGGCCACAGCTGAGAAGAACAAACAGGTCACTTTCTAGGCCAACATATCTTGCTCATGTCTCTTTTGTTCAGGGATTCTCTCCTGGGAAGTCCTATATCGGTGACTGTCACTTAGTTTCTGGATCATATCGATATATCCAGCTTTCTCACTTATTACTTTGTTAAATTGCTTTTTGAACTTCCTTCATTGAATGTTCTGTAATTTCCTGGCAGCATAGCAGACGTGTCCATTTATTTGTGAGGTAGTGGAGGATACAATGACTGCATAGTACCCTGAAGAGAAGTTTTACTATAAGGATGATGTTCACTGTTGCCGACTCAATATTTAGAGCTCCTCTAATCTGATAATATGCGAATAAATAGTCAACAACCATCTTTGCGTAACATGCACTCAAACGTATTTGTTGTAGCCGGTGTTCTATTTGTTCTTTTCTTCTTTGAGGGAATCGCTTTTCTTTCTAACTCTGTGAACTATGGACTGCACAAAGATCCACAACGTCTTTCAATAAATTCTCCCTCCTTTAAACAGATTTTAAAACTCATAGAAAACCCTCGCAGAGAAATGCTCTGGGTTCCATCCTAGCATAATGGTGAAGCAATGTATGCAGATACACAAAAGTGTTGATGGTGCTATGTATTATTGGATAATGGTGGTGGTGGTGGTGGTGGTGGTGGTGGTGGTGGTTGTTGTGAGGGTAGCAGTAATGTATCATTTAAAGCTTTCAGAAGAAAATATTCTTCTCGGGAAACCAACCTGAGGGATTTTAGCCAATTGAAAATGAAGTCACACATAATTGGCGCCGGTAAGAAAGCTAATACAAGGTCTACCATGAAAGGTAAACTACGAAAATAATCTAAATCGCAATTATGGCCCAATAAAAAGAAAGTGTTGCTTTACCAGTGAATCCTTTTCTCCTTTTTGAAATCGAGGATACAGTTTCAGATTAGACTCCACAACTGACGTAGATGAAGACCTATGAGCGCACTTAGACATAATGAACTAACTACCATATCACACGGACATATTGTTAGACCGGAGCAACTTATACTCCAGCTTCTAACAACGATAACAGTGCATAGGGTTGGATATTTAGGGACAAACAGGCATATTAAAAATATGGAAGACAGTATCTCGGCGATCTCATATGTTAATGACACCTTCGATACCCGAAATTGTTTATTTTCTCTCTTTATAATTACCATTCTCGCAATGAAAGCCAATTCGCGATCGCTTCGTTATAGATCCATTCAAGGCAATTTAAGTCTCAAAGAACGAATATCTTTCAAAGCCTTTGCCTTTCGTTAAAGAGGTTTTACATAAATTCATGTTGAGATTGTAGCAAGAGGAACTATGATGAAATTATTACCCATCCGATGGGCCAGCTTGCCTTCCTGGGGATAAAAAAAGAACACATCAATTTTCCGGTCTGCACTGACGCGGAGCATCCACTTCAGCTTCAACCTCTAGGATTAGGACTACAAACGACGAGCTCCTAGATACTGGGGCAGAGTATTCCACTCCAAAATTCACCTTGGCAAACCAGGGAACCGACGAAAAAAATATGGTCAGTGTGCAGCCGTCGAGAATCGAATCCAGGATCTGCCGAGTGCGAGCTTCCCCCATTATCGCGGATCCATATAAATACTAATCTCGCACTTTTTCTTGGTCACTAGAATGGGGTAGAACAGGGCCGGGGGGAAGAACAGAGAGGTAGCTTACCTATCTTTCCGTAGTATTATCAACCCAAGAAAGTTACATTCTTTGAGGTCTTTCTGTTCATCCTAGTGAAAGATTTTCTAATTTATCGCGAAAGCTGAATAATCAAAGGGAAACACAGCGCATATGCGTGAAATCTGAGATCTACAGACAGAATGAAACATTGCAGCTATCAGGGTGTATAATATACTTCAAGTCTCAATATTATATTTCTATTCTACTTCCGAAATTGCACGAAACTTACTAGAGAATCGAGTGACCAAGAAAATGTTTTTAATTGCGTTAATTAGTTGCTTGTTTTTTTACACAAGGTGGATAGGTAGAGCCAGACTGAATTACTTACGACATTTTAAGCCGCGATTGGAGTATGTCATCTCAAAATAATTTGAGATCACATTGAGGTTTACCCGAAAACTTGAGTAAATTGAGGAACTTAATGTTGTGCTGGTATCCTGGCATGGTAGCTTATTGGTTAGCGAAAGCAGCTAGAAGTTGGGAAATCAGTGTTTCAAATTCCGGCTATAACACTGACTTTTTCAGTGTGACAATTAATTAACTTTATTTGGCCTAATAGTGGTTAAACTATAAAGCCCGGGACTTAAGACATTGTATGTCGCTATGGGGTATGTCATCTCAACACAATTTGCGATCACCTCGTGTTTTACCGTGAAAAATCGAGTGGTTTGGGGAGTTTAATGTTTCCATGGCAGCACAGTGGATAGAACAACCGGCCAGAGACCGGCAGATCCATGGTTCAAATCTCGACTATGGCATTACATGTTTCAGTATAACTCTACTTTCCAACACCTATTTGTGTATTTATAAAACACGGTTATCAACTGTACTTCACAGCATCTATTTTGTAAGTCTTTGTGACAACTGCACACATAAATAGAGTGCCAGCAATTAAACTAAACTTTATTGACCTGGAGTATGAGGATAATCAGACGATTTACTTCCTCATGTGCTTGGATAAGAAGGTGCAGCTGTAAGACGTTACAGTCAAGCGTCAGAAACAGCAAAGAAGTATTTCATATCAGAGCGCTCAGTGAGAGCGGTTGAGTGTTCTTCAGCTTTTCCCACGAGATTAATTACTCTGTAGTGCTAGAGGACGCATTTAAATGCGCATTTGTCGCAAATGGAAGATCCTCTCAAAGGACAGCAGTCATGTGCGTCATTACGACAACAGCGTTTATCTTAGGCAATGTCACTATCGTAGTTTAGATATTTACACCTTCTTTAAGGAAAACGGATCTCAAGACATCTGATGTGTTCCAGTCAAATGACTTTCTCTACCTCTTCTAAAAAAACTACTGTTGCAAAAGATTCTTTGACCCACATTATGCTAATCGAGACACATTGGTAGAATTTGTCTTCGAAGCAGAAGGGAAATAGGGTGGGGGTACACTAGGCTAAAGCGATAGTCAAATCTTTTAAAAGCTGGCCACTATGTGAACAATTGAAGTTTGGTTCTCTTTGCATGACCAGGAGTAAAACAACAGACAGCAAACGAAAGATAACTTCCCGTTTGGGGAAAGTTTAAGTAGTTAAAAATTGTAACCAATAACAAGGAATATCGCGTTAACTCTACAAAAATGTATGTATCATAAATTAGGCGTTTTGACGAGATTTGATTTTTTGTGTAATATATTTGTGTCTATCTCTTTGGGTCTATGAGTTGTGCAAAAGTATCCAAAATGAAGAGACCTTCAGAGGCTATTCCCATAAAATTTAACATATGCATTTTATTTATCATGTAGGTAAGTATCTTTAATGTACGGTATTTTAATCAAAATTGTTGCTCATTTTTAGAGAAAACATTTAAACGTTTTTCCATATAAAAGAAGATATGAGAGATTTTCTTGAAAATCTTCGTGTCACATTCTTAGAAGATACTAAACTTAAATACCAAGTTTTATAATAATGGTCTTTTCGTTTCTGAACTATGCTGTCCAAATTCACACACACGCCCATCCCCTCCCGTCAACCCCTCCCCCACCCCTCTACACAGGGATCTTTGTCTGAAAATTCCTTTTTTGGCTTGAAGGTCCTCAAAGCATATATTTCCGGTGAAACCTCGACGTAGATGTGGTTGGTAGAATATAATACCTTAGTGATTTACTATATGGATTGTACATACGTGCTAGAGAAGCAAAATGCCGGTCGCTATTTGAAGCAATTGAAATTCATGTTTCCCTTTGCACGTCCAGCAGTAAAACAAAAGGGAGATAAAACGATACCTCCCGTTTGAGAAAAGTGAAATTAGCTTAAAATTGAAACTAACGTTCAAGGAATATCTCGGAAACGGTTAACTCTACAAAAAAAGGTTTATGACATTTATTGAATGTTTTAAAGATATCTTTATAAGAGCTTGTTTATCTCCTAGGGTTTACCAATTATGCAAAATCCACCAGGAATGAAGAGCTTTTCAGATATTAAACTTAAGACACCAGGTTTGGTATTTCACTGCCTTTTCCTTTTTCAGCTTTTTCCGGAAACACAAGCACACACATTCACACAAACCTTTCTCTAGAATGTTTCTTTTTATAGTGCGATTTTGGTATCGAAGCTTTGGGTGGAGTACATGCTTTTTCAGTTACTATTTACATTGTACGTACGTGCTAGATAAAGGAAAAAGCCGGTCGTTGTGTGAAGAAATTGAAATTTTCTTTTCGTTTTGCACGGTTAGGAATAAAAAAATAAAAGGGAAATGAAACGAAATATGAATTCCCCTTTGAGTAAACTTTAAGTAGCTTAAAATATAAACCAATAACAATGAATACCTCGGAAGCTTTAAGCTCCACAAAAAATATATTCCAAGTTTTAACAAGATATACATTTTTTATATAGTACGTTTTCGTCTATTTTTATAGTATTTACCCCAGTTTTTACAACAAGTGGCACCGCAGGCTATGACACTTATAATACATGGAATGAAGTTGACCATCAGTGGAATGTGATGGCTGGGGAAACCAGAGTACCCGGAGAAAACCCGCCCCCACTCCGCTTTGTCCACCACAAATCTCACATGCGGCCGCATGGGATCGAACCTGGGCCGTCTAATTGAGAGGCGAGTGGTCTAACCACTCGACCACGGCGCGGCCGTAAACTAGCTGTACTAAAAAAATGTATATGACTTGACTAGTGTTTTTACTGAGATCTACATTTTTTGTATATGTTTTTGTATATCTCTTACGGTTTGCCAATTACACAAAGTCATTCAGAATAAAGAGTCTTCAGAGGCCGTTCCCAGAAAATTCAAGATATACATTTCGTTTGTCATAAAAATATCTTATTCATAAGGTATTTTAATCAAAATCGTTAGACCCATTTTTGAGAAGATCAAAATATTCGGAAAATGTTGCATGTAAAGTGTGGTAGGGTGATATGGGATTTTCTTGAACATTTTCATGTCGCGTCCTTGGAAGATACTCAACTTAATACCAAGTTTAGTATTTAACCGACTTTTCGTTTTTGAGCTATGCTGCCCACAGAGAGACAGACAGACACACAGGGACATTTTTCTAAAAATGCTTTTTTTGGATTCAGGGAATCCCAAAACATGTATTTCTGGTAAAATCTAGGTATCGAATTTTTTGGTGCATTAAATACCTTCTCTATAGAATATGTACAAATACGTGTAGAGAAAGTAAAAAGTAAACCTCAAAATATAGTGGAGACCAATGGTAGTGAAAATAGCTTAGAAGGCAATGTTTTACTAAACTCGCCCTATGATGCTACAAAAATGGCTGCTTTTGAAATTTCAGGATTTTGTTAAAAGCATATTTTCCCGTCATTTCATTTGTTTTTGTTTTTTACCATCTATTTATGAACTAAATGCTTGACAGCTTAAAGAATTACAGAAACAATATTCAGTAATTCAACAGTTGTAGAACAAATATCCCAATAATCAGTTGCTAACTGAGCTATCAATTTTTTTACAGGAACGATAAACATTATACAGCGAAAACATATACCCGAATAAATTCATTAGGTTTACAATAATTTTCTATCATAAATATAACGACGCGTAATTCCCCTAATCAAAACGTTAGATATATCCAAATAAACCGTGTATATATTGAAGCATATAGAAATGAATTATAGCTTATATACTATTATAATTAGAGATACATTTTAAATGGGTTGCATTAACATTTTAATGAGTGTAATTACTTATCGTAAATATACCTCTACAACGTCTACACTTTACCAGTTAAAACCCAGTAGCGAATGAGTCATAGAGTATGCTTTATATGTACGTTTTATGTAAAAAAAAAAAATAAACTGCGCTGATTACTTTCTCTACACGTACTATCAAAGTATAAGTTCGTTCTGTTTTCGTTACGTTTTAATCACTAAAAACGCCTGGGAACACCCCCCCCCCAAATGCAGCATAGGTATGATAGAGTAGTTGCCGAACTTATTGTATACAAACTTCAAACACAAGAGTTTGAAACATTAAATATGCAGCTTCTATAAGCGCTCGTCAAATATTGGATTGTAAGTCTACTCGCGCTTATGTTTGACTTTGTGTAGCGATTGACTCTTCTCAGGGCGTTTTTTTATCGGGCTTGTTGGGCTTCACAGACCCAGACTACCTGGCGGCTTCTTAAATAATAAGTCGCTAGGATTTTTGTAGAATCGCAGTTTATTTTTATAGTTATTATTTTACAATTCCAAAGATAAACTGTAATCGCTCGATGCAAGTCTTTACTTTGTTGAACGCTGTGAATCCTTGGGCGCGTATAATTCAACACGGATTATATTGTTACGCGTTATCTCTAAACGACCTTTTCCATTACGCGTGAAGAAGCCTCCTTCTTCCTGATAACTTGGCGTCACCAGCCAGAAAATCAACACGTAACTATAGATACTGTTGAAAAACAAAATCGCATCGAGAAAATCAAAACACTTAAATGCATCCCCGTCCAACTCCATTGACCGAATTGGACTCGTATATGTTTCTGCTGGCTGCCGCGTGAGAGCACTTGGAGTCGCGTCGTTCGCCGGAAGCGGAATGAGAGTCCAATGTTTACTTTCTCTATACGCATTACAGAGAATGTATTGCACTCCACCAAAAAATTCGAAATCAAGATTTCACCGGAAATATATGTTTTAGGGTCACCTGTATCCAAAAAAAGTATTTTCAGAAAAAGGTCCGTGTGTCAAGTGTGTCCATGTGTCCGTGTGTCTGTGAACACGATAACTCAAAAACGAAACGTCGGTAAAATACCAAACTTGGTATTTAAGTTTAGTATCTTCCAGGGATGCTACACGAAGATTTTGAGAAAAATCCCCCCACTCCAAACTACCCTTTACATGGAACTTTTTTTTCGAAAATATTGATTTTCTAAAAAATGGCTACAACGATTTTGATTAAAATATCGTATATTAAAGTTATTTACCTGAAAAATAAAATGTATATTTTGAATTTTCTGGGAATAGCCTCTGAAGACTACTTTATTCTGGATGAATTTTTCATAACTACTAAACCGTACGAGATGGAAAAAAACTTAACCCAGAAAAAATGTAGATCACGTTAAAACACACAATTTATGTTATATTCATGTTTTTCGTGGAGTTGATCGTTTTTGAGATATTCCTTTTTCTTGGTTTCAGCTTTGAAAAACATACTTTTCTCATACAGGAATTTGTCAACTCCTGTCCATACAAACAAAGAAACATCAGTCACATAGCAACCAGCTTTTGGCTTTCACTTTAACCTATGGTACTCCCTTATTTCGCTTCTACTTACAATAAAGTAAGAAATAAGACTATTTCTGCTAATTTTTCTCGATTTGCATGAAATAAATAAAAGATAAGCTTATTAACAATAATAATTTACAGAGATATAGAGAAAGTCATGTGAATGGAACACATCAGATTTTTTAACATTGAGTTAACCATCTATTCGTTTATAGTTATCTATGCTTAAATGCGACGAAAGCACAAGGAGTAATAAAAATTTGCATCCAGCGATTTCAACTTCAGAAGCAAAGGAATAAAAACAATTGAACATCAAATATTATAAACATGACATAAAACTCATAAAATGTCGGCAGATTTTGTGAATAATATATAAATATTGCCTCAAGTTATAAAACTAAAAATAAATAAGGCAGTTAGATTTAGTAACAAACCATTTATTTCCTACAGTATACACTATTATTGTCGACAATATCCGTCATTTTTCTGGAAACTTATTAATTCCCTGAAACCAAAATGTGGGGGTTTTCTGGTTTATGAACACTTCGAGTTGTTGTACTCTCCAGTACTCCAAGGAAGTGAGGCGTTTGCCATTCAGGATATTCTTCATGGAACGAAATACTCGTAGATGAAAGTCGAATGGAATTATTTCTGGAGAATACGGTGGTTACGCTACTTTTAACGAGTTACCATAGAGGTATGTGGCTCGGCAATGTCATGGTAAAATTTTAAATCGTTTCCCAATTTCGTATTTTTTCTTCAATGGCTGCCTTAAGGCAGTGTAACTCAAAACAGCATTTCTCGGAATTGATTGTCTCATTATTCGGAAGAAGTTCGCAGTACAGGGTTTCTTTGCAAACCCTTTAAATGCATAGCATAACCGTTCTCGGAAGTAACCCTGTTTTAGGGGTGTCTGTTCTTTATTTCGAGCGTTGTACACAGTCCACTGCTCATCTTTATTCTTTCCTAAAAAGGATCATTTGATTGCGTCTCAATAACGAGTCACATTTGGAAACGCGCCGAATCATATCCGCTTCTCTCAGTTCGTAAGGAACCCATACATCAAGAATATTTACCTAACACAGGTTTTTCAAGTTCCTGGTTACACTAGCAGGAGCTAAATTGAGCTCCAATGCCAACACCCGAGTTGTTATTCTCTATTATTGACTATAATTTCGATAATTATTTGTACATCCATAACCATTAAGAATATTTATGTAACACAGGTTTTTCAAGTTCCTGGTTACAGTAGCAGGAGCTAAATTGAGCTCCAATGCCAACACCCGAGTTGTTATTCTCTATTATTGACTATAATTTCGACAATTATTTGTACATCCATAACCATTGGCCGTCCAGATCAAGGTTTGTCTTTTAGAGAGAAATTCCCAGGTCGAAATCGACTAAATCACTTTTGACGTGCTTGATTCGTTATTGCATCTTCACCTTAGAACACAAATTTTCCTCCGGCATTGTGAGGCGGTTTTAACCTTCCCGTAATAAAACAGCATAACATAGCGGAAATGTTCCTTTTTGGTTTACATAGTTTGTTAGCACAAGTTCACGCTGTTCCATCCAATGTCAGTGACAAACACACATCTTCTTATTCAATAGCGAGTGTGGTTGTTGACCTCTTAACAATGATATGTCAGTTAAATATCAAATTTGGTATTTAAGTTTAGTATCTTCCAAGGATGCGACACGAAGATTTCCAGGGAAATCCGTCCACCCCAAATTACTCTTAACGTGGTACATGTTTCAACATTTTCGATTTTCTCAAAAATGGTTCTAAAGATTTTAATTAAAATATTCTATATTAGAGATATATTTATGGCAAATAAAACTTATATGTTATATATTCCGAGAATAGCCTGTAAAGTTCTCTTCATGACTATTGCATAGCTTTAATCCGTAAGATACAGAGAAAATCTTACTACTTAAAAATGTACCTCGTCAAAATATACAATTTATATCCAAAACATTTTGTTGTGGAGCTAACCATTTCCGAGATATTCCTTGTTATTAGTTTCAGTATTAAAATATTTATAATTTTCACAAACAGAAGTCAACCTCATTTCTTTTGTGTTACTCCTGGCCACGAGAATAGAACAGAGTTTCAATGACAATTACATAACAACAGTTTTTAAAAAAAATGACTGTCATCAGCCTAGTATACTTCCTTATTTCCTTCTACTTATAAAGAATTAAGCAATAAGACCATTCTTATAATGTTTATGTCAATTAGACATAGGATAGAAGATAGATAGATGAATATAATTGTGTGAGAAGTTTGAGAAAGACATATCAATGGAACACATTATTTTTTTTTCTTTAATACGTTGATATTTTTATTGATAGCTTTTCTCTTTCGTGTTTCTATATTACTTTCCATTAAATCTTAAGTTCACAAATTTATTTAATTCTTTTGGTGAGAATGTAGTATATTTGGCTTTTAAAGACAAGTGCTGACATCTAGTAAACCCTTACTAGTAACAGTGATAACTAGAGGTACTTTATGGCTAACAACTGAAATACTGGTAGGAGTACTTTGAGTATTAAAATTTTGCTAAGTGAGCTTTAACATAGTATCTCAATTTCAATAACACTAAAATGAACTAAGAGGATCATAGTTTTATCTAAAACTTAAGTTAAATCCATAGATTCCAAGCGAGATAGCTCCGCGGTTAACGCGCGAGGCTCGCATTCAGGAGACCTGACTTCAATTCCTGGGACCGGCCACTCTGGCCATGGTGTATATCTTGGGCTTTCTTGGTTTGAAAGGTAATTGTTGAAGTGAATTCTCTCTCCTCTACAGAAATTTCCTTTCTTGCATACCATACAGTTCGCTTCCCTTTTCATATTTCAAGTAGGGATAAGGGCTGTACAGCATCGGTTGGTGTCGGACCTGCTACCAGATGACAGCCTTCTCTGGGCTGCCTCCACTGAGTCGAGTTATGCCCAGTTCTGCTACAGGCTACCTTTTCCAATCAGCCCTACTGGTGTGATTGGGCCATTAGCTTGGAATCGTTAAGACCTCTGCGCGTCGCTAATTGCGGCCAATAGTCTTGTAATGTTTTTTCACCTGTTGGAGGTACGCACAAAAGATTTAAATTCGAACGAGGTGTCCTCTGAGGAAGTATTAACTATGGGTTCTGTTAACTCGGACCATATAAGTTACTTGTATAGCATTGGAAGGAAGAGAACTAGACATTGTGAAGTTTGTGGAAAGTAGGATACTCCAGAACGTATGTGTATATATATATATATATATATATATTGCATTGCATATGAAGATTTGAGAGAGATGAGGATAAAGTTAGACAGGAAACCAATCTGTATAGTAACGGTAAGAATATTGACATTGGACTGACATTTCTTCGAGTGTTTCTATTGTTGCAAAACAGTTGCAAAATATTGATAAATGATAGAAAAGAGACGGTTAATTTACGAGGGATCAGCAGAGAAGGTAAGAACAAGCAAGAATAACCAGATTAACAAATAGATAAGACAAGAAATAGATGAAATTTTGAAGTTGAGAATTTAGATGAATAATAATTACGTTGAGAAGAAAAGAAAGATGATGCAGACAATAGAATGTATAGAAATAAATATTCTTTAATATTTATTGCTAAATTGCGTTAGAGTAAGGAAAGAGAAGAAGAAAATCAGATGAAGAAGGGATGAAAGAGGAGTGAGATGATGGATTTTGGAGTCGAGAGAACAGGAACAGAATAAAAGAAGAGAAGTGAAGAAGGAATGTTTGAGCAAAAGCAAGGATATAAAGACAAATGAAGAAAGGGCAGCGAAATTGTTTAATTATTTAAAATATAGTGAAGGATAAATTTTGTGGTACTAAATTTGTAATATTTAATTATGAACAAAAGAACTGAATATATTAATTATCGAAATGGTGAAGCTTAAATAAATTAATGAGAATTTAGTTGTTAATATATTGTAAACTATTTATTTTAAATGTTTCATGAATATTATGAAGTGTTTTCAGAATAATATACTAATATATAATATATTAAGCTATATTTATATTTCAATTTTGGATTTTATTTAAATTTCCAGTATTATGTATTTGAAACTATTATTTATGAATTTGAAAGTTTTTAATATATGCATGAGATTTTAAAGTTGTAGAGAGCTGGATTCCAGTAGCTGTAGTTGTAGAACATAGTTTGGAATTACTGGAATCCGGTAGTTTAGTTAGTAGCTTATTTTTATTAATTAAAATATTTTATAATTTTATTAACTGTACTGAAAAAATATGAGGTTTTTTTGGGGAATAAAATAGTTCGACAACTATTTCCTGACTTAACCAACTAGAAGTGAAAGGTGTTAGGATTACGTATTTATATATTGACGTGTTTGTATGTCCCTTGAGTTTCCTGGTCATAGACACATAGTTATAAATATTTAAATCTTGACTCCTATACTTTTCCCCGCTGGCATGCATCCTTCACGCTACATCTTCCCCTTTCCTCTGATCGGCTAATGTACACTATTTCGAATAGCGATATAGCAGCCCAGTGCAGAGGTGATAAAAGCGATAAAGTCACTCTCTCAAGATAGATACACTTATTACTTTCTCTAGCCCCGTATGTACAATGTACATAGGGATAGAGAAGTATTGCATTCCACCCAAAAATTCGATACCGAGATTTCACCGAAAATATATGCATTAGGGTCCCCTGTATCCTAAAAAAGCATTTTCACAAAAAGGTCCGTGTATGTGTGTGTATGTGTGTGTGTGTGTGTCCGTCTGTCCGTGTGTCTGTGAACACGATAGATCAAAAACGAAAAGTCGGTAAAGCACCAAACTTGGTATTTAAGTTTAGTATCTTCCAGGGATATGGCACGAAGATTTTGAGAAAAATCTCCCACCCCAAACTACCCTTTACATGGAACATTTTTCGAAAAATTTTATTTTCTTAAAAATGGCTCTAACGATTTTGTTTAAAATATCGAATATTAAAGATATTTAGCTGAAAAATAATATGTACATCTTGAATTTTCTGGGAATAGCTTCTAAAGGCCTGTTTATTCTGAATGAATTTTGCTTAATTTAGCATAACTACTAAACCGTAAGAGATAGACAAAAACTTACTATACAAAAAATAGGTCTTATTAAAATACACAAATTATGTCATATACATTTTTCTCGTGGAGCTTATAGTTTTCGAAGTATTCATTGTTATTAGTTTCAGTTGTGAAGTACTTATACGTTTCTCAGACAGGAATGTGCGGTTTTCTTTTGTTCTACTCCTGGCCAAGAAAATAAGGGATTTGTAATGATAATCGCATAACGACAGCTTTTACATTTGACTATGCCTTTAGCCTAGTATAATTCCTTATTTTTTCCTACTTGTAAGGAACTAAGTAATAAGAACATTGTGCTAATGAGTACCTCGATTAGCAAGGTGAAGAAAGAAGAATAATCATATGTAAGGAGTTTGTAGAACAGCTAGAGAAAGTCATGTGAGTGTAACACACCAGACTTTTTTTGTTATTCTGATAGGCAGGTTTAAAATGAAGGAGCTTCCCGTTTATTTGTTATTAAAAATGTATACCTATGCATTTCATGTACACTAATTGTGAGCGTGTCAAAAGCTATGAAAATATAGTTTTGACAATTCTCTTCGAATATATTCAGGTAAAAAAAAACAACTATTTTATAGCACATAACTATTCCAGGAACAACCAATGAGAGAAGAATAATTGCACGTGGCAGTTAAGAGATACGGGGTGAAGTTGAATAGTGCAGGCTTTAGTGTGCCTGGAAGAATTGAAACTCCTTGTGAGTGAGCTGTGTTATATTTGTAAATATATTTGATTGCATTATGGGCCTATTAAAATAAAATTACAATAAAATTAAATCCCTTACTAATTTTCAGTTGCAAATAACATTCTGGAATTGTCCCTTTTTGACAGATCAACTTATAACTTTGCCAAAAGGAGGTACATTAAGCGAAAGACGAATTTTAAAGTTCTGACGCTGAAAAATGTTCTTTTGTGTGTCCAATCTCGTTCACTATTGTTGCTGCCACAGTACAAGCCGCGTAGAGATTATGGCTTCATGTGCATTCTTTATAATTGTATTGCAATATAATATTTGTCGCAATATTCACATAGGTAAGCGATTAAATGCAGGATACTCAAAGTTTTCTAGAGAACAACAACAGAGTCGCGTAAATTTATATATGCGACCATAACATAATAATACTAATAATTTTATTTATTCATTTTTTTATTGTTTCATTTGTATAGCCCCCTTTAACTGCTATGGTATATCGGGTACTATGACTTGTGAAACAACTCATCTGATCACAGTATAATATTGTCATTAGGTTTATTATTTTATATCATTAAATACACAAACATATTCTCTCTCACACGTATATTTCCAGACTCTATGGGGGGATAAGGAACAATTCTGGTTCAAGAAACATTCCCTGTCCCAGCCGGGAATCGAACCCGGGACCTCCGGGTGAGAAGTCAGCTCGCTGACCACTCGACCATGGAGGCAGTCTAGTAATTTTATTGACTTATATTCATAATTTTAAAGTTTTCAATCTTTCTGTGCCACTCAGCTCTATCCGTCCAATCCATATCTTCCAGGCCTCTTGCATCCATTAGATTCGAGATCTTCCATTTTGTTTTCTTAAAGTTGGACTCTATTCCTATGCTTTTCTCGGTAACCTATCTTTACTCATTTTCTGATATGTCCATTGCAACATAGTTTTCATCTTAATATACAGTTAGTAATATTTATTTTTCTCTTGTAACATTATTCCTTCTTTTTTCCAATATCGAACATCTCGCTGATCTTCCTAAATAATAAGTATTAATTTTATTTGTTAAAGTTTCATGTTTCAGTTCCATATGTGTTAGTACTTTCACTATTACGTTATGTATTTGTAATTTATTTTCTTGCCTATGTTATGTTCCAATGGGCATTATTCAGCATTGATGTTAAAGTTTTACCTTTTTCGACTCTGGTCTTAATGCCATTTTTCTTGTCTATCTTCTACATCTATTTTCACCCCCAAGTATTAAATTCTTCACATCCTTTCTGATGCATCCTTAGTTTCTCTTTCACAACCCATATACATAGGCTGCGCTAGAATTCAACCACACAAACTGCCAGGATTGTAGAGGAGTTCTAGATAAACAGTTTGATATCGGGAACCTATTGTTCTTTTTGCCATATGTCAAGGTTATAGTTTGTTTTCTGAACCGCACATCAATGGCATAAAATTAAAAGAATGTGAACCTTTGAGTCCTGTTTTAATTTGTATGCCAGTAGTGGAAGGAATGCACTATTGGTGTACAATAAACAAGATATTTAACATGAGGACTTGTAACTTTGGCCAAATTGCCAGTTCTCTGAGGCTGTGCACGCCTCTGAAAACAATCATATGAAGTTAGCTAGAGCTCTCAGCTAAAAAATATTCGTGGTGTACAGTCTGATTATCGAATCCCACGATGCAACAATCGCACTGTTCTCTGAAGCTTCCATTTTCTGGTTCTTTAATTTTCTTATTCTTCTCAAAGACCAGCACTTATAGTTTAGTTTAAATTTCTGAAGCTAAGATGATAAACCCTCCAGTAAAATTCTTTCAAATACCGTGAATGATATCTACGTAGCACTCAATATTAAACAGTAATTATCAAAGAACCAGCGCAGATTAATGCAATAATGTTTATTAAAAACATGTGTGCAATGTACAGTTTGAAACGTAATAACTGAAGTATCATAATAAAAACTTCCGACTATTGCCAGGATTCTAAAAGCGGCATTTTGATTTTATCTGCATGTAAGTATATGCCCTTTTTACCACTTGAGCTGCTGTGGTCCTGGGTGACCATGCTTCATGTCTACTGCGTACACATGACTACTGTGTGAACCATGAATTGCTAAATATTTCTTCATATTGTAGAAGTTTACACATTATGTATAAGAAAATTAATTGTTTCAACTAGGTGAAGATCACTCACACTAACACACGAACTTCTAAGCTCATGCACCTACTTTTTGCTGCCACAGGTAGCATTGCGCATACTTAAGACCTCACTTACCAGACTTCCGTTGAATAGATGAACAATTGCTGACACGAACGTTAGCTTTTTGTGGTGAGGTTCATAATAATTATGGAATGTTTAATAGGCTGCAAGGTTCATTTCATCGTATGTGTATTTTTGCAGGAATGTTGCAAGTCATCACATCGAAAAGCTGTTTAGGTGATTGTTTAGGTTACATGCTGTACTTTGTGTTTCGGATATTATTTTATTTCTGGAAATCTTTGTCCATTCAGCTTTTTCGCAGAGATGAAAAGGTAGAATTCACCTTCCTGGCTAGAGCATACTTCTTAATTTGCTTTATGTAGGTACTTGTTCTACTACAGAGAGTTTTTCATTTTTATTTCATTTGAAGTTTATTTGACACAATAATAATATTGTTTCATTAATCGTAAACTATGCCTAAAATTTTAATGTAGATAACACGTCAATGTGTAATACACTCTATTTTAAAAACTCGTTCAATGGGTAAACAGAAGTGTACCCTTTCAGGTGTTCAATGCAAAAGTGTTATTGGAACGTTCTCCGTTGCACCTATAAGCAACATAGCACCTACATGCTATTCTACTTAAAAATGGGGTGTTATTTATGGACGCTCTTTAACTACTGTGGTTCTCAGCGTCCCATTATGAATTGGGTGTGAAAGACCGCTTAACTTTGCTCAGAGGCTTCTCTATTAGGCTTGAGGTTCTTTTACGTGCCGTAAATCTACGACACGGGACCAACGGCTTTACTTCCCTTCCGAAGGTAGCCATGCTAAGCATTTTACACCCGAAAAAGTCCATCGTCCTCCGCCGGGTTTGAACCCGCGACCTTGGTTATATGAAGTTAGCATGGTAACCATTACACCCGGAGGGCGACATTTACTCTACTTGTCAGTGCGAATAAATTATATTGAGTAAGGCACTAAAATATGATTGGCTCATAAAATGCAAGTATAAAGGAGCAAACATAAAAATAAATGTATCTATGGAGGATTGCACTTTCAACGACATCTTAATCCGATGCCCACACGCTAACTATAGTGCTAAATAATGTCACTGTATCTACGGTCGCCGTAATCTAGGTGCTGACGTCACGGTCCACTGCGGTTTGATCAGTGACATGCTAACCCTTAATGCATTTTATGTTGTAACAAAGGATTTAGAACCCATGGCCCCTAGGTTCCCTATCTCAAGCTCTTTATCTTGGACCCATCTACAATCATGCCAATTTGTGCGGTCAAATTCTGTGTAATAATAATAATAATAATAATAATAATAATAATAATAATAATAATTCCTCTTTAAATATCTATTTTCAGCATAAATAGAGCTAGTGTTTTCTTTGGAGGTTATAGCATGTTCATTAAAGATAGCTAAGCCAATATACAAACTTCATCCCTGTGCCGCAAATAGTTTGAGCATTAAATTATAATGGAATCATAAAGTTATACTCCCATAATTTGTGAAATATCTAAAGGAATTAAACCAGTACCAGGAATCGAACCCGCGCCTGAAGTAAGTTACAATATCTAGTGATTATTAATGTATGTTGGCAGTGATAGTATAAATAGTTATAACATTTTCAACACCAGTTTCCCTTGACAATTATGTGCTAATTAAAGGTTTTTTTAGGTATCAAAACGTATATCCACTGCAAGGCACTTGAAATAAGGGAAAGATGTATACCGCTATCTCCAGGGCATAAAGTAATAGCAATAAATATTTTGAAACGCCAAACAGTCAAACTTGTAAGCGAGAGGTAATATATTCGTGCAGTTTGATGGAGTGTTTACCTCTAAGATTTGAGGCATGGTAGATGTAGCTCCAGATTAATCAGCCAGGGCGGGAATGACGAGTAGAGAAGTAGATAGGTAATCAAATTCACACAGAGACTGCAAGCCTACAGGAAACTCTTATTCTTGTAGTGGAAGTATGGAAATCACTATGAATTCATTTAATACTATGAATGAACCAGACCCTCTCTACTTAGAACATAGTACATTGGTAGAGAAGGTAACTACTGCGCTACACCCAAAAATTCGATACCTAGATGTCATCGAAAATGCACAATTTTTCCCATCTGCAGCATTTTAGAAGTATTATAAATAGTTCCTGGCTTGTGTATGTGTGTCCGTCTGTCCGTGTGTCTATAGACACGAAAAGTCGGTAAAATACCAAACTTTATATTTAAATTTATTATTTTCAAAGGATGTGATAAGAAGATTTTGAGGAAATTTCCCCTATCCCAAGTAACCTTTACATGGAACAAATTTCGAATTTTCCGTTTACAAAACTGGCTCTAACGATATGACTAAAATGCCTATACCAAAGATATTTACATGTATAGATACATAAAATGTACATCTTAAATTTTCTGGGAATACAGATCTCCCTATTCTGGATGACTAGTAAACCGTAAGAGAAGGTTAAAAACGTACTATACAGAAATTTAGATCTTAGTAAAGCACACAATTTATATCAGATTCATTTTTCGTAGATTTGAGCTTATCCGAGGTATTCCTTGTTATTGATTTCAGTCTTAAAATACGTAGATTTGAGCATATCCGAGGTATTCCTTGTTATTGATTTCAGTCTTAAAATACTTAGTTTTATCATACAGGAATTTGTCGGTTCCTGGCCATGCAAAGAAACACATAGCAACCAACTTTTAAAAGATTTGACTATCGCTTTAGACTTTGGCACATTCTCTTATTTCCCTTTACTTACAAGGAAGCGAGTAAATAAGAACCATTTCTGCTAATGTTTATCTCCAATTGTAAGAAGTAGACAGAAAAATAAGCTTTTTAACAATCGCAAGTTGTCTTATTACTTAGTTTCTTAAAATAGAAAGGAAATAAGGCAATATACTAACTAAGCGATAGTTAAACATATTTTAAACATTTGCTAAGGGTTTGTCATTGAAAGTCAGCTCTCTTTCCAGAGCAAGGAATAAACGAAAGAGATATGAAACGAAATACTTGTATATCGTTTGAGAAAAGTTTAAATAGTTTAAAATGGAAAACAGTAACAAAGAATCTCTCGAAAACCGTTAACTCTACAAAACAAAACAAAAAAAGCTTATCTCATATGTTGTGTTTTTCGTACAGTAAATTTTTGTCTATATCTTGCGGTTTATTAGTTAGACAAGTAATGGGGAAGTAATCAGAGAATATTTATTCCCAGAAAATTTAAGATATTGTGACAGTATCGTCCTTGTGCTGCCGCTATATACTGCCGTGTGCTGCCGTGAAATGTTTAATAACGCAAATTTAGCGGCGCACCGGTAATCAGAAATTTTGGAACACGAAATGTTTCGATTCTTCTCCAAGCTTCCACAAGATTCCACAAAATCCTGTAACGTGTTTTTCTAAATCTGTTGTTTTATTCGGGATCCCTCAAAACGTATTTTAGTTGAACTCTCGGTTTCAAATGTATAGGCGGAATACAATACCTTCTTTATCTACTATGTATATACATTGTATATATAAGATAAATAAATAGGAACATCTTCATTGCTAGTTGCAATTGTTCCAAAGATAAGCCGCTGACAGGCGTTAAATGTTATAATAAACAATAGTAAAACATTTTAAGTGTTACACTCGCTTGAAATTCTCTACTTCTAATGCAATAAACTGGTCTTACAAAACTTTATTAATTTATCAAATTCATGCTAAACGAGATAACCGTGAGCAAATATGGTCTAACGTGGTGGATGCTAGAGCAGGTAAAAATCCGTATTCGTTACATGGCCAGGAACAAAGTGAAAATAAAAACGAATGAGGACTTCCTCATGTAAATATTGAAATATTTAAACCTTAACGAGAAATTGAGATAAGCTGTGTGCTCTAACGATATCTAAATTAGTAGGTAAGAGTTAGTTTATATCTTAACAGTTTACCAGTAGTACAAAAGACATCTAGAATGAAGAGGCCGTCAGGGTATTACCTGATAATTCAGGATATACATTTCCATTGTCATAAAATTATCTTAAATATGTAGCATTTTAATAAAAATCTCAGTTCCATTTTTGAGAAAATCAAAGTTTTCGAAAAATGTTCGATGTAATTGGTGGTTTGAAGGACATTTTAATCCAAATTGTTAGTGCCATTTTTGAGAAAATCAAAATGTTCGCAAAATGTTCCGTGTAAAGAAAGGGTAGTTAGGTGGGAGATTTTAATCAAAATCGTTATTGGCATTTTTGAGAAAATCAAAATTTCTTGAAAATCTTCGTGTTCTTTGAAGAAACTGAACTTTAATACCAAGTTTTTTTATTAACTGACTTTTCGTTTTTGAGCTATGGTACCCCTCTCTCCTCACCTCAAACACACACACACACACAGATACACTGGACATTTTCTAAAAATGCTCTGTTTTGGATTCAGGGGTTCTCCAAACATACATATTTCTGGTACGTATTTTGGGGTGGAATACCATACCTTCTCTGTCTAATATGTACATTGCACTTACGTGCTAGAGAAAATAATAGTTTACATTCTGTTATTGTGACACGTGGAAACAGCACATGATAACATGAATTTGCCGTTCACAACATAAATCGGTACTAACTCAGGCTGAGCTAAACTCTCGCTTCACCATAGCATTAAAATTTGCGCGTGTTTGAGGGTTTTGCATATACTTTTTTTGTTTATTTATGTGCGCTATCGAAATGATATGGTTCTCAGGTCCCAGTGTATAATGGATGTGAAAGACCACTTAATTTTCTTAGTTTTCATCAGAGGCCTCTTTATCAGGTTTATGGTTATTTTACCTGCTGTGAATCTACGTCGCGGAGCAATTTTATTTACCTTCCGAAGGGAGCCAAGCTTATGCTACTCCAGGACGATTACATCAAGCAACCTTTTGTTTTAGTCGTCCTGGAGCATTCTAAAATTAAAGGTAATCAATGCAATACTAATACTAAATATTCACGCCGGTTTTGAACCCGCCACTAGGGGGAAACAGAGGCTAAAATATTAACACTAAACCACGGAGGACGACTTTACATTCGGTGTTCTAACATAATACATGGAGGGGCCCATGACGTAAAAACTAGTTGGAATGAGGCGCCAAGATTCTATGTTTTCCGTATGTTTTCTCTTAAGCTGAACAAATAAATATGGAACAATTATCTTCCTTGGACCCAACGTGAGCACTCTAACCCACACTCATCTCTGCTAAGGTCCGAGGTTAGAGGTACCGTCGATGCTACTTGAAATGGTTTTTCTCCAGATTTCCCAATGCGTGGCAAATGACGCAAAGGTTCGTAAACTTAGATCTTCAAAATTTACGTCCCAAATTCATTCCAAAATTATTTTTGCTTATACAATCAGCATACATTATTTGCCTTATTGTATAATAACGGACACTAAATACACTCTAAGAAAAAAATAGCAAAAATGGCACACAACATTTCAGCATTTGATGTGTACTCATTAGAATGCTGGCTTATAGGTCAAGGATTTGGTTACAATCTAGATAAGCTCTTATTTAATTAGAATTAATCCTTAACCTCCCTAAAGCATAGAAATATACATTTCCCAGTGAATAAAATATTAATAGTTGCTGATGAGCAGATTTTTCCAAAGTCAAATACATCAATATATGCTTAGTTGTACGTATTTTGGCTAATAAAAATCAAACATTTTCTTGGTTGAATTAGCATGAGAAATAAAGTATTATAGATCAGGCTAACTTGGCTCGTCTATGTCAGAGAACTCGCGCGTGCTCAATCATGTATTACGGAGCCCTGCTGGAGTATGGGCGAAAGATATAGCATACGGCTTGCACTTATTCCCATTTCATTTCAACACTTGATGTTGTCATGGTGATAGCTTGCCCGCTATACTGAGGCGTGTTGCGTATTGCAGACAGACCCCTACGATCCCTGAATAACACGTTTTCTTTTGACGCGCACTCAAATTGGAATAGTCAGCTATAGGGCACAATTATGATCCGTTCTGTGCAATTTTCGCAAGATACAGAGATGTTCTGGGCTCAGTAGATGCTTTAGGGATGTGCTAAGATGTTTTCTGTCACAATATAAAACAAGTACGCTTCCCCCCACCCTCACACCACTCACTCTCAAAGTATTGACTTCCCCTTACATCTCTCCAAGTTTTGCTAACCATCGCCCCAGCAAAAGCTTCTTAGAAACGTGAAGGATATGTATGCTGGTTGTTCAATAAAACTGGTCCGCCGGAGTTCACTCTTGTTCTAAATTATATTATTATCTCGACAGGAATTTCACCTCCTCAGTGGAAAAGAGGAGTAGGTTTGTGGCAAACGGGTTGCCTAGTTCCCACGGTTAACAAAGTCCTATTATGGCGCTCTCTTTAGATCAAACAATACACTTTAACCCCTAGGAAGATAACAGAGGCGCTGGGATCCTGTTTACCTTTAAACCAGGGGTCGCCAACTGATTGCCATTTGAATATAGCAAAGAAAGCAAATTTGTTCGGCGCTCCTATGAATCGCCACTATGCAAAATTTTGCGTTAGAAATATGGAATCCACCTTTAATAGGTAATACATCTATTGTACTTTGATGCTGTAGAACAATTTGGTCTCTAATGCCTCTTGCATTAGTGATCATACTTCGAATGTGAACATACATATATCCTCATAGATTTGATAGTAACTAATAATCATAACATAAACAATTGAAAAACAGTGACAATTGTTATAGTATTAGCATAATAAAACAACTTTCTTAACTTGGTTAATACCATTAATGCTAACAGTATGAACATCATTTTTAATGAAAATCTTTCACATTTATAATGGTAAATATGAACAGGTAATTAATTGGAATCAAATAGAGTTTCAAGAAACGTTTTTTCTCCTTGGTAATTATCGTATTAACTTGCATAAGTGGCGTAATGAGGTTGCAAATTGAATTTTCGGGTGCAGAACTTAGCCGAAAACTGAACACTTACTCCACAATTTTCTATAAATAAGACAGATTCCTCTTAGGCAGGCATAAACGTAGAAGTTGATGGATTGCATGTTGGACTGCTTTCTTCCCCAGATTATAAATGTACAGATGATGTACTAGGTAGAGAGACAATTATTCTGCACGTATTTAACCACTGCATGCACAAAGTAAACCTATTTGCTCTGCCACGAAATCAAGCGAGTTGGTGACGCCTGGTTTAAACTAACAATTTGGATTCCTGTATAGTAGCAGAGTCTTTGCTTATCAACAGCTGCATCAGAATATTGTTAACTTAAGAATAATTACTCTTCATTGTTGAATGAAACTGCAGGAAAATGTCAAGGTGCAATTTATATTGCAGAGAAATATCCCCAATTCCAACGAATATCTAGAAAGAACCTAAAGCGGAGAGTTAAAAAGCGAGTTAGTTTATCTTATCTTTCTATTAAAAATATGTTGTTGTCCAAAATTTATGTTATAACTAATCTATTTCTACCTATTTAATTGTCTGGTTTGTTTACAACAGGTATATTGGTCGCTTAAGGAGATCCGTGTGGTGGAAAAGTGCATGAGACGATAAGGGACACGAACAAACGTTCCTTTGCAAGAATGCGGATTAATGATAATGCAAAGTTGTAATCAATGGAATTATCACCAAAAAAAAAAAAAAAGAACTTTAAGTAACCGGCAATTTCCTCCTATTTGAGACAGCCTATTTTGTTCTATTGTTCTGAAACGAGTCCTTCCTAGACGCTATAAAAATGAACCAGCTTCTAATAGTCATATTCCAGGATATGAATGTCATATCTGCAGTGCTCTATACTCTACACTATACTAACATTCGTATAAAGACGGTGAGAGCATGCTTGCAACAGAATGGTGGTACGTTGTTACATTCTCGCCACGCGGCGCTGAGGTCATATTTTTTCCAATATGTTGGACAACGGATCACAATAAAATGAACATTCAATGTGGTATTGCAGCTCTTTAAATTTTGCTCCGTTTGTATTTATTTGAATTTATCTCCTCCAGGTGGACCAACTGTCCCTTATTTAACATCTGTGGATATCCCTTGGTGCGTTAAAAGAGATGCAGAACTCAACGGGGCTATTTCAAGTTAAAACCTGCCAGTGGAAAACTGGGCGAAAGTTACTTCGCTTTACATGTGTTTCTATCAGCGGAGACTGTGTGCAGTCGCGCTCATCGTCGGAGTTAAAACTCTTGCTCAGTTCCCCACTTACATAACTTATCTCATACAGGAATTAGTAAACTGCTGCCAGTGGAAAAAATATGGATTTCATCTACATGGCAGCTACCTTTCAAAAGACTTTACCATCATATTTCCTTAATTTCCCTCTACTTACAAGAAAGCAAGTAACAATACCATTTTTTATCATGTTTATCTCGTTTAGTATGAAGTAGATAGAAGAATAAGCTTTCCACAATAATTTTATAGAGATGTAGAGAAAGTCATGTGAATGGAACAAATCAGAGGTTTTTCTCTTCGTCTAACAATTTCCCACAAAAATCATATAGTTGTGTGTTGTATCGTTTTAACTGTGTTGCGAATTGAACGCCTGTCAGTATAGACTATCTTGTTTACTTCTAGTTTTCACACCTAAATACATGACCTGTTGGCCTAGTTAGTGTGGAATCTTTGGCCTAGCAGAAATTATTAAAACTCAGTTCTGATATAATATTTGTTACAGTAAGGTCCGCCGTCCCCAGGGAAAATAAAAAACAGTATCTCACCCCTACTTGGCGTTACTAACCCACCTCAAAACATACCACTCTTAATAACTAAAATTATAAGTTCATAAGAAAGCAAATATTGATGTAATGATGTTCATTGCATGTTCTTAATTTTCAAATACACTGTTCAGGGTATAAGTAAATTTGAATGGCGAGGGGCCAGAAATAAATATATTACTATTACGTAAGTGGAAATGTTCTCCCTCCACTGTGTGTCCTCCAAAATTGGGCAACTAACAAATCTTATGTGTTTAACATGTGCGTGTCCGTGTCCTACTGAGTCCAGCGATATACACCTGACGATTTTGTGTTGTATTGCTCTATCTAGACACAGCTGATCGTGTGAGGAAAAATGGGTGATGAGCGGTAATGGGGTCTAGGTGAATGGAAACAGGGATGGGTCTCTGCACTAATCCGGTCCATGGAGGAAATAATGTGGGAGGGGAATTAATTGCATTGGCTGCAGCGAGCCGTTCCATTTCTCCAAACTGTCACTACCGGCGCTAACCAATCTCACCTTTTTATTTTTAACTACCGGACTGTTTTTGTGGCTACAAATTCCCTTTCTCTCTCTCTCTCTCTCTCTCTCTCTCTCTCTCTCTCTCTCTCTCTCTCTTTCTCTCTCTCATATTATACGGACAAAGTTATGTGTCTACAATTCTAAATTTTACATTTATTTTATTGTCTATGAACGCTTTTCAGAATAAAAGGAGTTAATGTGAATAGTCTTTTTACAAAAAACTATTTACTTTCTCTTGTTTGCATGTAAAAAAAAAGTAATACTTCACCGAACAATTCAATATCCAGATTATTTTGTATATCAGACCCCGGGGTGGATGCCGAGAGGAAGGTGGGCGTCAGGTGTGCCGAGCATGTGTGCGGTCGAAGTGGGCCCCTATGGTAGTTCTTCATCCCTCCACTAGGTTTCACCAGGCAGCCGCCAGGCCACACGGATTTCGACACCGGACTCCCGCGAAGACAGACGACCACCAGGTGCACCCAGTGGAGAGAACAGCAGTTACAAAACGAAATGCCATCACCTCGACGCAGCACAACCGCCGCTACTTCTATCTGGAAATTCCGGATTGAAAGATGAAATGCAACAAAATGTGGGGGATGAAAGAGATCTCCCCATCATTTTTGCCTCGTGGCCCGGAAAAATAAACAAAAACCACGTGGGTCAGGAAGGTGAGCTTCGGGAAGCAAACCCACGACCTCACGAGTGTGAACCTCGTACATTACCGCGCAACCATCTCGCTGTGCGCATAACTTCAATAAAAAAGTCGGAATAACATACACTTCACGAGGTTTTTAGAGGATATATGCGGAGTGCCACAGTGTGTGTGTGTGTGAATGTGTGAGTGCATGTGAGTATAATATGGGAGAGGATTCCCACAGTGGCCTGCTGTACATCAGACCCAGGAGGATAGGAGAGATGAAATTTCAAACGGCGACTGAAACCGGACAGGGGAGGACTCCTAACATATCTCCAAAGAGCTCTTCATCCCGACACGGGGAGCGCTAGGAGCTCGCATCCCAGGACTGACCAAACTCCCTGAATCTACAGACGACTTTCAACGCTATCCCGCTGTGTTTCCAGAGCGCAGCCACCACCACCGAAGGGCGCCACAACCGCTGCCCTTGCCGACACTTACAACCTTGAAAGAAACTGGTTGGTTGACTTTTAGATGAAAAGAAGGGCCAGATGGAGTCATTAATCCTCCCCAGCATTTACCTAGTGACCGGGTAAAATCCGAAAAATCTTGGGTCAGAGAGGTCGGCCGCGGGTAAAGATCCCACGACTCCCGAATGTCAGTCATAGATGAAACGCCTGAGCCAACTATTTCCTTGGATTGTCTCAGTACTAGTATAAATATGTCATAAATTGCCATCATCCAAGCTTAAACATGGGACTCGCCTGACTGACAGTGTGGTCGTGTATTCAGTTTTAGTATTTGTTGTAACGTATTTTTAGTCAAACCATAAGCCATATTTAATACGCAATATATTGCAAAAAAAAAAAAAAAATCCGTTTTAGAAAGTGCGGTTAAGCTCCACTCACTCATTCCACATTGTATACCTGCATTACGCTTTAAGGTCTAACTTCAGGGGTTAAGATTAGAGTTAGAATCGTATAATGGAGGGGCACACCTCACCACTTAGACCTCCCATCAGCCGGTAGGGTGATAACGATGTCGTTTTGGATTGCGAAGGGTGTCATATTCGCTTATTTCTTAGAAAAAGGAAAAGCGATTACCGTACAATAATCCAGTGAGTTATTGTTCAAATTCGACAAGAAGTTAAAAGAGATATGACTCCATTTTGCAAAGAAAAAAGTAATGCATCAGCACGATAACGCACCAGCACATTCATCCAGAGCTGTTATCGTCAAATGCATGCATTTCGTTATGAATTGCTTCAGCAGCTCACCCTATTCACCCTTAAATATGTTCGTGTTCCTAAACATGAATAAACGGCTCGCAAGAACCAATGCACATGAAGTGAGGAAACCGCCGAGACAAAAACATGCCTTGCGGAGCTTGAGAATTCCTATTTTTGGAGGGATTAAAATTGGCCGAAACGTTGAGAGAAGTGTATGTCCCTAAAAGGGGACTATGTTGAGAAATAAAACATTTGTGTTTGAAGAAAAATCAGCTATGTTGCATTCACATCGCTTCCTCTACCTGTTCTGCAAAAAACTATTGTTACAAAAGATGATTCCTTCACCTACATCATGCTAAACGAGATAAACATTAACAAAATTGGGTTACTACTTAGTACCTTATAAACAGAAGGCAAATAAGGAAATACACCAGGCTAAAGTGATAGTCAAACTTTTTAACAGCCGGTCGATATGTGAACAATTGAAGTTCGGTTCGCTTTGCATTTCCATAAAAACAAAAGAGAGATGAAAGGAAAGGTGGTCCCGTTTGATACGATGCCTAGTTTAGGATTGAAACCAAAATCAAGGAATATCTCGGAAACGGTCAATTCTGTATAGGATATAAATTGTGTATTTTAACGAAATCTACATTTTTTGTATAGGCAGTTTTGTCTACCTCTTACGATTTACCAGTTATGTAAAACTCAGCACAATTCATTCAGAATGAACAGATCTTCAGAAGTTATTTCCAGACAATTCAGGATACATATTTTGTTTGTGATGTAAAGCTTTAATATGCGGTATTTTAATCAAAATCGTTAAAACCATTTTAGAGAAAACCAAAATTCTCAAAAATTGTTCCATGTATTGTTTGGAGTGGGGAGATTTTCTTGAAAATATTCGTGGCACATTCTTGGAAGATACCAAACATAAATAATAAGTTTGATTTTTAACGACCACAGAAACACACAGACATATAGGCAGACATTTTTCTAAAAATGTTTGTTTTTGGACTCAGGGGACCTCAAGGCATATATCCCCGGTGAAATCTCGGTATCGAAATTTTGGAAGGAATATCACAGTACGTGTGGAGAAAGTAAAAATGCGTCTTCGTTTATAAAATATATATATAAATTGCCACACATCATCTTTTTTCCTTTCTTCCTTTCTTTCTTTCTCTCTCTCTCTCTTTGTAGCTTAACTTCCTTTAACCTGGCTGGCCATATCAGACGATGAATTAAATTGGTGAAATGAAGCTCAAATGATCTAGGAGTCCATGAAGCTTAAATTTAGTCAATATTCGTGTTCTCGGGATAAGGGAAAACTTCGCAAAAATAAACCTTATCCGGGTAACTTACCATGAGCGAGATTCGAACCTGTGACCTGTTGAAGGTGAGGTAAACACGCTACCATCACACTACCAAGGCGCGCTTCTCAGTATTTGTTCCGCTGTAGTTCCCAGTGGTTCCGTCATGGAATGTGACATGCACAACCTAGCTCTTACAAAGTTGTTTATGCACTGTTTTGTAAAGATGAGGCCTGCCTGACACCAATTGTTGTGAATGGCCGGCGGTACTGGAAAGAAGGCAGAAAGTTACCTGGAAATTTCGCGGGTCTTCTGGAAGAAGGAATCTCTGAAAGGGAACACACAATAACGGGAAACAGCAGTTAGAGATAACTGATGACTGAGCGTCGCGTGTGTGAAAGCAAGAGTAGGGTACAGCGGGCATTCTTAAGGGCCGTCAGCCACTTTTGAAAGCTCTGCAGAAGTCAGGCAGTATTATCCTTATCCCCAAAAGTTGGACAAATAAGCTCCACAGTACACCTATGAAATGAAGAATCGTCGAGGCTTCATGGATTAAACTGTACATTTTAAATTGGAGTTTTATTTCAGAATTCCATAACTATGCCAGTATCTTGCATGTTGCAGAAAAAATTAAATTCTGACTAGAATTCCAGAATTATATTCGGAATTTAATCTTTACTGTAACATGCAAGATACTGGTTATAACACAGATAACATAATTAATAAAGCTAGACAACAATGCAATTCTGAGCGCAGACATATAGTAGACAGAATGGAAGAATTACACGACGTTTAATTGTGTTCAACGTGAATGTAGTCTCTTGTATATTTCTTTCTCACAAAACTAGCTGTGAATGCAATGTTAGGTGAGGCTACTATTGTACAGTAATACATTTATCATCGTCTGAGGGAGTTTCTGCCTTACTTTGTACTAAAAGCTAATAAAGTAAAAGCAAATATGGAATAGGTAAAGACGATGTCCTAAAAATCCGTTAGATAAGTTCATGTTCCTGATGTTTGGTGTTTAATCGACTTTTGTTTTGGAGTTATGCTGCAGACACAAAACACTCGTGCGTGGACCTCTTTATGAAGATGCCTTTTGGAATCAGAGAGTCAAAACCTGTGATGATTCCTGACCTGTTGGTTAGGAAATGTAACTAATTCTAAAAATATGAACAGCGTTCAACACAGACCGGACAATTAATGCCATAATTTTATGCCAAATTAAAAAAGGTGATTAATATATAAAAAATCTGATGTGTTCCATCCACATAACATTCTCTAGTTGTTTCAAATACAAACTATGCTTACAAAATACTTTTCTTTTATATACTTCATAGTAATCCAGATAAACATTAGCAGAACTGGTCTTATTACTTGCTTCAGTGTAAGTAGAAGGGCAATAAGGAATACATTAGGTTAAAGCAAAAGTGAAATATTTTAAAAGCTGGTCGCTATGTAAACCAACTGAGGTTCGGTTCACTTGCATGAAGCCGTTTGAGAAAACTTAGGTAGTTTAAAATTGAAACCAATAACAAGAAATATGTCAAAAATGGTCAATTCTACAAGAAAAACGCATAGGAATAAATTATGTGTTTTAACGAGATCTAAATTTTTTGCGTATTAAATTTCTGTCTATCTCTTACGGTTTAACCTTTATACAAAATTGTGCAACTGCGCACATTCTATGAGGTAAAAATCCCAACAGGATGCCGACCAAACCCCAGGGTGGGAGATTCATCCACCTTCAAGACGACATCCATCCCCGACACATGTGGAAGAAGACTCGTGTAGAATAAACACCTGTTCAGAGGCTATTTCCAGAAGATTCAAAGCATGCATTTAATTTGTAATGTAAATTTCTTTAATGTAAGGTATTTTAATCAAAAAAGCTAAACTGTTTTTCCATGTAAAGGGTAGTTTGTGGTGGGGGATTTTTTTTCAATGTTCGTGTTGTATCCTTAGAAAACATGGAAAAACATGCTTTTAATCTTCTGGAAATAGCCTCTGAATAGGTGTTTATTCTAGACGAGTCTTCCTCCACATGTGTCGGGGATGGATGTCGTCTTGGAGGTGGATGAATCTCCCACTCTGGGGTTTGGTCGGCATCCTGTTGGGATTTTTACCTCATAGAATGTGCGCAGTTGCTCAATTTTGTATAAAGGTTAAACCGTATATATATATATATATATATATATATATATATATATATATATATAAAGTTTGATTTTTAGCGGTCTTTTCATTTTTGTGCCATCCTCTTCATAGACACAGACACACACAAAAAACATTTTTTTTTTTTTTTTGATTCAGGCACCTAAAAACATATATTTCTTGTAAAATCTTAACATCGAATTTGTGGGTGGAATATAATACAGTCTGTAGCTATTGCGTACATTGTATTACATAGTGCTAGAAAATGTGCTTATATTATAGATTTATGTGAATTTGTATTTGAAGGGGAAATTGTCCACCGAGGAAAAAATTTATCCTCGCTCTCTTTTAATTGGCCGAGTCTTTGTCGTTTGACTTATTGGCCTTGCATTAAAAAGCTACATAATCACCTCTGCATTGACCATGCCCAGGTGAAATTTCAGAACGAAGTTTCTTAAGCGTTCAGTTCGAACCAACCAGCTAACCTCGGCTCACTTTGCCCTTGCAATAATCAGCTACATAATCACCTCTGCACAGGTGACATATCAGAATCAAGTCTTTTAAGTGTTTTGTTCGAACCAACTAGCTAATTTCGGCTCGGAAACATTCACTCAGTGCGAAGACAAGCTTTGCCGACTTTCATTGCTATCAATCGTATAGGTTATATTGTAAAAAGTTGAAAACCAAAGAAAGACATTTAAGAAAATTGTATGAAAAAAAATCCTAAGGACTGCGTTGATGTATACGTGATTACCCCACCAACATAAATAAAACATATAGCTGATATAAGGCGCCCCAACAAAGCATAGAGCTTCCATCTGCTCATGCAGGAATGTATTACATTAAGAGTACTACAAAGAAAATAGAAACAAGGCTTAAAGGGATTTAGAAGACCTGGGTATTATATTTGAAATTACACTAGAAGTACCTCTTAGGATACCTTTTCTTTTTAAGTTTCTGGTATTCCTAGACAAAGTGTGTAAAACCAAAAGGTGTATATATTTTACTCCCAACAATAAACATGGACAAACCCGATATAACGGCCAACCTTAGAGGAATCTTAAGTAAACAAAAATAGGGTGATTAATTTCACAGTTAATCTTTAATTGATACTTTATTAAATACTGTAATTCTTAGTAAAGTAACTACTATCTTAATTTTATATTTTATTAAATACTGTAACTAAAAGTACTTGAACTACTAAAATATTAACTGTTCTTCTACCCCTTTCCACAAGTTGTGCGCCAGACATGGTTTTCTCCACTGACGATAGAATTTATGGCATAAAAACAAAACTTCTCCAACATATTCATAATGACGTATGCGGCGAGATTCATCTGCGACCTGGTGGACTACTCATTCCTTCTGAAGTTTGGCGGGCCATCTGGGAGACAGTTTTTCAGTCTAGCTGGAAATTTGCCAAGGGACAGATCGTCCTTAAGAGCGCAGCAAAGTTTCCTTACTTAACCGTCAAGGGTAGGCAAAAGTGAATTTTTTTTGGGCTTGGGAAAAACTGTGAGGTTGAATATGTTTTGTTAAGTCTAAAGTCTTATTATTTTGAAAAACTTACTTTGCTAATCGGAACAATCAGGCGTTTCTTCTGATCGCAAGATTTAATTTTCAAATTGTGAATTCAAGATTTGTAACTTACGCAACACCTAGTGCAAAACTTATTCTAAGTAAGATGCATTAACAGCAAAATCAGCTATACCTTTAATGGCTGTTTGTTAAAAGTTCTCAAGTTAATAAATGTGAAACTGTGCCTTTGATTCACTATAGGGTTTCATACCTTGGTTACTTGCCTAGGATAACAATGACAATACAAATATATCAGTAACCTTTGTTCTAATTCTATTGAAGTATGTAGAACGTTTTTGCATGTCAAGAGCTTTTTAAACTTTATTTAAATAAATTTTTTGTATTTCCTGAAAATGTTGTAAATAACGTCCTTACCAACGTATTCCAATAACTTGGAGCAGTTTTGCCCAACTTCCATCACGAGATACTCAACTAATGTTTATAACTAAGTTAAAACATATTGTATTTCGATGGGTTGGACCAAATGACAAATATAAAATCAGGTGCTTTTAGTTGGATGTTTAGTTTTTTTAACTAAATAGCTTCATTTATTAATTTAACATATAGTATTAAAGACAATTATATATTAAATTACATAGGTTTCTGGATTATTTAAGCGATAATAAGAGAGCCACTTAAGTCAGTATATTAAACAAGGAAAACAAATATAGCAATCTGTAACCTGACAAATAATAGTTAAGTATTATTTTTATAGATATAAAACATAAATTATAAGCCAGATATAAACAATTTAATGGTAGTTACAACTGTTTTGCAAAAATGAAACTACTGAAACAATTCAGCCAGAAAAAATACAATTAACTCATTTTGAACAAGGTCTAACACTTTAATAGCATAGCTTCTCACATATAAAGAAAACACTGTGGTACATTTATTCACAAAGCAAAACATCTTCATCTTCTGTAACATCTAGTACCAATGTTTCATCTTTTTCAAGAAAAGAGTAACCCAATAAACTCAAAGAAATCTCGACGGTCATTAAGGACAATACCTGAAATGCATATTTCCCTTAGGTGCTTTAATTTCATTGCAGAAATCTTCCTCTTTTACCAGGTGTGAGGCATTCATCCATGGTGTTGATGGAAAACCCTCAGCCTTTCCTTGGCAATATATTGATGATGTGGAACTGTTCATTGAAACCCGTCTTAATTTTAATTACCTTACCCATTTTCTCGCCAACTCATTTTGTTCCCCTCTTCATCTGTATTTCTGTTCCTCATCAAATTGCCCAATGCATTCCAATTAAGAATGTTGTATCTTTCTTCTGATAAAATTCATATTTTGGTTCTGTATGTTTATTACTCATCTGACTGTGATCAGATATAAAACCTCTGGTCTCTGGTTTCTATTGGTAGTTTCATCACAGTGTAAACAATTATTACAGATACAAATCACTGAATGATGTTATTTTTCACTGTTTCTAGAATAACCTGTAAATGATGTAATATGTAGGAAGCAACTTCATAAGACCCTCGTTCAGCTTCTACCTTATTCTACATGTTGTGTTTACCACTTCTATTTGCAACATTGATAGTAGTGAAGTAGTATGTAACTAACTTTTTTGTAGAGAAGCTTGTTGGATCAGTGAGATTCTGCTGGAAGTCACAATTAAGGAAATGTATGTTATAAGGAAATAACTTAGCTTCATTTTTGCCACATCTGTTTCTTGTCTTCCTTTCTCCTTTAATTGTGTTTATTATGATTATCCAGCATTGTGAGCTTTTGTTCAGCAGCGGAAAACTCATTGGAAAAACATTTAGAACTCTGGTTTTTACGTGGTTTATGGAAGGCCAATTGAAACAAGTTTTAAGTCTTTTAGTCTTATATTCATTCCGGTATAAACTGTACATTTTGGTAATATTTAAATTTGGACTCAAGTATTTCTTACTGGTATCCTTTCTACAGTAATGAGATGACATAGTAAGGAATTTGTTGATATTTTGTCACAGTGGGTACTATTTGCTGCGATATTTTGAACAAATCGTATCTACCCCTTTGATCCTTTTCTGTCGTTTCATTTCAGTTCGCTTTTAAGACTCCTTTGTTAACTCTCGGTATATTGAATATCATTGTCCTGCACATCTGTCCTCGAGAATTATCAACATTAAAAATAAATTTCAACGTGTTAGGTCTTTAAGTTTTCTGTAAGTGTAACTGTCTTCATTTTAAATTCACATGCCTCGGCAAGACTAGAATGATATTACATTGTCTAGGAATGTTGCCTAGACACAAATAATCAGCAAATATATATGCTACACTTTAGCTTCCAAGGCAAGCATTGCTTTGCCTGGAATAGATTAACAGTTTGAATACACATTAGGAATTTCAGAATTTGTATTTTTTTCCGGTATTTTCCTGTTCTTTTATTTGATATCTTACGCTCATTGCGAAGAACATCTTCTGTTTCATTCTGCACCTTATTATGGCTTTCTCCGAACTTAGCACTTTCCTCTGTAGTGAACTCTGTCTGTAGTAACTGGCTGTCCAAATGCCTTCAAATTCCTCAAGGTTAGTTAGAAATCTTTATTCTTCATAGAATCCTCAGAATCTTCTTAAAAGTCTGAGAAATAAATGAACAGTTGCACTGATGCAATGATAGACATTATACGAAAAATATAAATCTGAACAATTTAATATTCAAGGATACCCAATAATGGAGATTCCGTGTTAAAATAAATAAATTTATATATAACTTAGTACTTTGGGGCGGGAACATCCAATCGTACCAGTATAGTCAACTCTTACATACAGTGCCTGAGACCACGCCGTCATAGATGCTCATGATACTGCAGTACTATCTGATCTTATAATGCTGCATAATGATGAGAGTGAGCTTTTTCACACAAAAAAAATCTGTAAAATGCATGTATTTGCATTCAATTGAACTTCTTTGGTATTCAACCATGCTATCACACTAACTCCTCCAGATGTATCCTTCTCATCCTTTTTCACAGTTTCTCAAGAATGCAGAAAGTACATTCTGGAATTCGATACCGCTATCCTTAGTTTGATATGTTAGCTACTCCTATCGTGCCTTAGATAGTATGACCATAAATCCAGGCACCGAGGTTTGTATTAATCATGGAGTTATCCGATATTCTCTGTTGGTAAAATGGGTTTTTTAACAATCACACACAGGACGTCCTATATCACGTCTATATCGCCAAAGGGGTTAAATATACATAGCTCATCTAATAAATGCAAACCTAGGTCCATGTTATGGGATGGGTTCACAGCAGCTACCACACTTTTCATATGATATAGAATCTATAATAATTTCTTTGGTAAGAATTGCGAATATCATTATCAGAATCATGATTTAAATTCAATATTTCCACCGTTCTTTTGTCTCCAAAATACGTCTTTGGCACAATTAGTCTTTATAAGCAAAGCAAATGACTATCACTCTGCACCAATTCCAAGGCGATTGTGACTAATTTGTGGCTCAAAAAGGAGAAACAAAGCCTGCTGTTGCTGCATTGTGGCATAAAAACTATTATTGAAACCATTATTTTGGAATTAGTTTTATGATACGATGTATACTATTATGATTATCAAATCCATTAAAGTATGAGATAGTATAGGATATGATTAAAATAGCTGTTGTCAAAATTAGATAACAGACGCTTGTTTATACTAAGGTTTAAATCCATGATGTGAAAACCAAATACAAAAAAAAACAAACAAAGCTTATGTGGCATAGTGGCAAAGGGTATTAACAGACATTTGTGCCGTTTGCGACTATACACTTTATCACATTTGGAAGAAATCTCTAGTCTTACTTTCTCATAGCCACTGTGTACTCAATTGTTTGAAGCACCGTTTTCATCTAGATACTTTTGGAACTATAGGTGATCAGATCCTGACCAAAGATCTGCAGAAAAACTATACATTACAATTTTTGCCATCGAAATTATAACTTATGTGACATTTCCCGAGTGAAGTATTAAACTTCTATGACGATTTACCTAATTAGATTTATAAACTCCTGTGTATTTACTGAATGAAATAATTTATTCATTTTATACCATTTACCTTTTAAGCTATTCGCCGTAATAAACAAAAACTGTTCTCTAGCTCAACAAAAAAGGAGCGTAAAACTGCAAATTGTTGTACTTCTGAACTTCTTAACTTCGCCCACTTAAAAAAAAAAAAGCTCCAAATCCTTGAAATTTGCAGTGGTGAAGCATTTATCTAGAGAGTCAAACAATTAAATTAAACAGCACTTCCTTTCTACGATACCGTGGTTCAATATTAAAAGCCTACGAACTTAATCTTCTCCTGGAATACATACTTTACTCTTTGATGAAAGCAGGCGGAGTGTTCATGATCTTACCGGGTAAGATCATGGTAAGCTCAACAAATTTAAACTTCGGTATCTTCTCTTCGGTTATGCATTTATTTAACACATTAAAGACTTTACAATGTTAAAATCAGCGCAGCACATAATTCCTTTATTTCAATATTCAATGAAACAGTAGCGAAGTGAATGTGTGCCAGTAACCTAAGCATGTTCTACTTGTTCATCGTCTTTAAATCTTGTAGGTGGTCGTCGTTCACGGTCGAGGGCTAACATACACAACTCTGGTTCCCAAGGTTACGAGTTCAACCCCGGCGGAAAGCGACGTATTTTTTCAGGCGTAAAACTCCAAAGCCTGGCTTACTTCGGAAGGAAAGTAAAACCAGTGGTCCTATGTCGTAGGTTTACGGTACGTAAAGAACCTCAAGCGTGATAAAGAGGCTTCTGAGCATTAATTAATCGGTTTTTCATGCCCAATAAAGAAGTGGATATGAATTGTCTCTTCCACACCAGTCGTGTGTAGAGCAGAAAATGGGGATTGAATTTTTCAGCCTTACTCCAGCTCTACACAGAATTGAATGCTGAGAACCACAGCAGTTAAGGAGCGCCCATAAATACAAGTCAATTTCAATTTTCTCAGTTGTGAATTATAAAATATAAAATGTTGATTACTATATTGACCCCATTTGTTCATTTTATACTAACTCATAATATACATGGTAATGAAGTCGGTGGCAATGTAAACGGGAAATGCAGTAAAACTGCTTACTTTAAGGTAGAAGTCATAAGCATTTGTGCATCTGGAAATGACACTACATAAATCTATAGGACTAGGATAAACGTAACCCACACATTCTAATATTTGTTCATTAAATTCAGCAACAGTGTTTGATAAATATGACTTATACGTGGAACGGCAGAATCCACATAGGTATGAATTCTAATTATTATCACTTAGAAATAATTAAAACTGAATATTATTGGAAGTTTAAAAATATCCTACATAAGTCAGAAAAATTACTATGTAAAGATTTGTTGCATATTTACTTATGCATGGAAAATGTCCGAAGCAGAATATTTACTTCTTTATGTAATCTTCATAAAGTAGAAACAATTATGGAAAAATCTAGGCTAAATTAAAAACTGTATGAAGGAGAGTTATTTTCATGTGTAAAAACGCCCAAAAGGAAACATAAGTATGATATAAATTGTAGTCAGAATAATTGTATGTATACACTTGTAAGGATACGGTATTCATACGCCAAAAGGATTCATAAGATCAGACAAAAGAAATCAGTTTTCATTGCTTAAGAGATGAAATTTGGCTTCTTTGCAATATTAACGTAACAAGTTAGTCAAATTTATGGAACTTAAGGAAAAAAAAACATGATAAGAGTAAGGTATTGTTGGAGAGTGATTTAAAACCGACGTTACATTGATTTACGTCGCAAAAAGATAATTACATAAGAACATCTATATATAATTAATATTTGTACATTGTAATCCTACAATTTATGGAATGACCTTCACGTAAGTAATAGAGAAAGTGTAAAATTCAACGAAAATAAATTTTCCTTTTATACTGTGTTAAAGCCATTTTGCGTTCGTATCAAACTGAAACGAAATAAATATGTTTGAAAAGAAATTTTACCTTATAACTTCAGTAGATTGGATATCCCTTTACTGCATGTCCTTTTGAGAAAGCTCTTACGGTACAAATACATCAAATAACATTAATAATCTTCATACAGTTAGCCGAGGTATTACCGCAACGAACCCAGCTGAAAAATCTACTGAAATAAACTTATTGTTGAAGCAGACGTAGTGAGGCAAGTTTACCGCCAATGACAGGTAACACAACCGCGGAAAAAACCTATAGTCATACCAACTGCTGCATAACCCTCCCGCTGCATGTGGCGCACCAAAACAACGGGAAATCCTAAGACTGAGGTCACCCTGGAAACACAAGGAGAGTGTAGAAGCGCTCTCGCAAAGAAGAAGAATGTCCCAAGACGGAGGTCCACCCCTAGAGGAGGAAGGATGCTGACGAGGATAACGCCTGAACGACAACCCACCTGAAGGTCGGCAAGAAGTAGAGAACCCCCAGGAAGGACATCAGGACTTCCCAGAACATTAGCAGAATTCTCAGGAGAAAGGGGAACATATCCGCCACTCCAAGAACATCGACGCTTAGCACCAGGACGCCCAAGGTTACATTCGAAAAGGAAGGAAGTCAGTCATCCAACTCGAGGAACCAAAGTGTAACCATATCTATGTCAAGTAAGTTGGTAGGCTTGCAATGGCCAAAGTGCATGACTTGCGTAGTAGTAGGAAAATTCAAAAAATCAACATGGACGCTGTCCTAGATAATAGCATACTTAGCCAAGGTGAGGGAGCAATAATACCTCACAGGATGAAAACCAAGAAGCTGTAATTACAAGCTTACTTGACAGCTTCACAAAGATGTTCGACAGCTTAGAAGCTAAAATAGGAAATCAGATAGAGGACTTGTAATGCATGACAACAGGTGTAGAAACTAAAATAGGAAACCAGGTGGAGGGCTTGGAAGGCAAAATAACAGGAGTAGAAACTAAAATAAATGTATATACTAAATATAGAAAATGTACATAGCAAAATAAAACTAGAGATAGGAAATGTAAAAAGCCAAATAGTAGAAATAGAAATCCAACTAGATAATAAACTAACTAGTAGTCAGGCTGAAATAAGGAAAGAATTAGAAACCAAAGCGCCTGAGCCATTGAGCTTGATTTAGTGAAAATTGCCGTTAACCAACTTACAGTACAGCAGAACAAATCTGTAAATGAAAGCAACACTAGAATAGAAAATCTTAGGTTAGGATGCGAAAAATTCTTAACTGAAATGAAGGAGAAGTTAGATACTCAAAATACAAAAATAGAAATAGCACGAGAATGCCAGCGCACTTTTGAAGTTTTACAGACTGCTAATACCTTACAGATAAAAGAGTTGATAAATTCAGAAATGTGTTGCCTAAATAGTAACTTTTCTGAAACTGTAGAAAAAGAATTAGCTGTGCTAAGAGAAAAAATAAGGAGGCAATGGACAACTTTACGACGGAAGTCCAAGCCCAAAGCCAAGAAATAAGTGAAGTAAATGTACAGCAAGCTAGATTAAAAGATGAAATGATACTAATACAACAGAATCTTGGTAAAGAGAAAGAGAATATGCAAGATCTTCAGAGGGCTGTATTCGAAGCAAAATACAAATGTAAATAATAATAATAATAATAATAATGATTGTTATGAAAGTGTTAATGTACATATATCGTGCCAAAACTTAAAGTAATGCCCAGGTGTATTGTTATATATACATATGATACAATAACACCATCCTCTGATCACATGAGTTATGGTACTGGTACGCACCACCACACCGTACTAGGGCAAAACACTTTTCAATACCATAACACTATACTTAACGATATTGACCCCCTACCTATAATGAAGAAATGGGAGATGTAACTAGGACATTCCTAAAGGACCTGGAAATATATTTCAAGATTAAACAAAAATCCTGGTGAATTCCTGATGCCCTTGTAAAGAAAACGTTAAGGGAAAGAGTTTAAATGGCTCAAGTCTACGGGCGCAGATAGCAAGAGCTCTACTTTCCGTGAACTTTTCCTAATCAAATACTGGAGCCCATCTAAACAAAAGTCCATTGCATAGAATTAGCTGTAGGCAAATATAACCCGACAACCGGCTGGTGTAACTATTTCATGGGATTTGTGAACCGAGCAAGGTTAATAGATCCACCATTATCGGAACAAGAGATTATGAGTTGTCAGGCACTTCCCTGATCACGTAAGACAGCGTCTAATTGCCGCAAGGCAAGGTAAATGACGTCTTACAATTATTATTAGAATTCAAGTCACAGTGCATGGAAGGAAGAGTCCATTACTCTAGTTTCCAACATGCGAGCTGCAGTTGTTCAGATGATGTTGATACCAGCACCATGTTGTCCGCGTAAGTGAATACTTTCACTTTGTAAGCCTTGATAGCTTCTGACAAGAAAGGAACTTGCTGCTTGCGAATCTTTCAGAGAGGCCGCTTTAAATTTTCTAGGGAACCATCAAACTATCAAACTATAGAGAAATAGTGGATAGCATGTTGGTGTCTTGTCATCAAATGGGGTGCAATATGTCGTTGAAGATACACTTTCTCCACTCTTATTGGATTTTTTCCCTGAAAATTGTGGTGCAGTTTCTGATGAACATGGAGAGCGACTTCACCAGACAATTTATCATTCGAAAGATGTTACCAGGATAAATGGAGTGCATCCATGTTAGCGGATTATTGCTGGATGGTGGTGACGGATGCTCCCGAAGTCCATTTTAGCAGACAAGCTAAAAGCAGACATATTTAAATGAGGTAGGTCTAGCCAAATAGTACAAGATACGGAATATGCATTTTTTCTATTGCTTTCTTTCTCAAAGTATACTTCGTGTCATTACAAGAAAACTAGTGAGAATATTTTATTTTGCGTTATGTTATCATACTAAAATATAACCAGAAAATATAAGAAAAAAGAAAAAAGAAACTGAAGAAATGAAGATTTGCATAGGTAAAGCCTAATGTGTACTGTAAGCAAAAACATTACTCATAAACATGCACAATTTGTAAATTTTTGTGCTATGGGAAAAGCATTTCGCGGGGGATATTACATCCCCATCCTTTTTATTCTAAGGATCTGAAATCTTTATCTATTATATTTATTGTATTACTTGTACTAAACCATTTATTGTCTTATAAAAAGATACGCGAAACTAACCACATTTGCAACACAAGAATCTCCAAAGGCATGAATTCTAAATATTATCAATTAGAAATAGTTAAAATTGAATATTATTGGAAGTTAAAAAAATTCCTTATATAAGTCAGAAACGTTACTATGTAAATATTTGTTACATATTTTAACTATGCATGGAAAATGTCCGATACAGAATGTTTATTTCTTGATGTAATCGTCATAAAACAGAAACAATTATGGAAAAATCTAGGTTAAATCAGAAATTGTAATAAGGTGTGTAAAAATGCCCTAAAGGAAGCATAACTATAGTATAATGTTGTAAATTATAGTCAGAGTAATTGTATGTGCATATTTGTATTTATATGCCAAATGTTCATAAGTTCAGACAAAAGAAATCATGTTTCATTGTATAAGAGATGAAATTTTGTTTTTTTACTACAGTAATATAACAAGTTAGTCAACTTTACGGAACTTACTAAAATAAAAAATAAAAAAAAAATAGCCACGATAAGAGTAAGGTACCGTTGGGGAGTGTGATTTAAAACCGGCGTTACATTGATTTAAGTCGTAAAAAGATAAGTAGATAAGAAAATTTGTATGCAATTAATATGTGTACATTGTAATCCTATAGCATATGGAATGCTCTTCACGTAGGTAATGGAGAAAGTGTAAAATTCCACGAAAATAAATCTTGCTTTAATCTGTATTAAAGCCATTTTGCGTTCGATCAAACTGAAACGAAATAAATATATTTGAAAAGAGATTTTACCTTATAGCTTCAGTAGATTGGACAACCCCTCAGTCCATGTCCTTTTGAGAAAGCAAATAAAATATATATAAAATATATACGGTACAAATAAAACAAATAAAATGAATGGTATTCATTCAGCTAGCCTAGGCGTTAATGCAAAGAACCCAAATGTAAAATCTACTGAAATAAACTTATTGTTGAAGCAGACGGAGAGAGGCAACTTTATCGCCAACGATAGGTTAGACAACAGCGGAAAGAACCTATAGTCATACCAACTGCTGCATAAACCTACCGCTACATACGGAAGTAAATATCATATACATATAGTCCACTGTAAAGGGTCCAATTCTCTGTTTCGTTGCAACATACGCTTGCTTAGCCTTTCTCCAGGTTTGTGCCACGTCTATATTGTTTAGAAGAATAATACACCTTTGGTTTACACACATTGAACAACTGAAGCTTCAAAAATGAAAACTATTCTAATACATTCCGTTATAGCACCAAAAAGTCCATATTCTTCTACCCAGGCCGGACAATATATTTTTATATCGTTAGTAATGTAGGAGTGGCAAACGAAAGGTTTTATAAAGTGGATGAAAATCAGAACTAAGAGAGCTCTTCAATGATAAAACATTAATTTTCAATTGACGCTCACATACTTTTCTTACTTTAAAAGTATTAGTTGACAACTAAACTTATATTTGTCTAGGATCAGCTTTTAAATGTGCTGGTTGGTAGTCCAGCAGTTTTATCATGTCAACAAATTTTTCTCCTTTTTCGTGAATTTTTATTTCACCCTTGTATTAGCAATTCTAGTTGTTAAATCATTATGTAGTGATGATTATGAGTATACCTACTGCCTTATCTAAAACTATCTACTTTGGATAATTCTTTCACATCCAACATCCACTTTTGAGCTACATAACATTTTCACATTTCTAAAGATTGTGGAGGAGAGATTAAGGAAGCAATTGATATACATACATCACATATAAATTTAGTTACTTACACATAGGGAAATATGAGAATACCACAAGGCATATATGAAAAATGCTATATTACGAAAAAGCTAATTGTCACAGGTTACATATTTCAATGGCATTCACATTTGCTTTTTAATGTGTGTGTGTTTGTGTGTGTCTGATTTTTTTTATTTATTTATTTTTTTTTATCCAGTTATGCTAACTAACTTAAGGAAAATTCAAGCAGAACGATTCTTACTTTAGAGCCTATTCACAAAAAACTCAATATGCATGTATACCTCCAGTTAATTTTTCAAAACTTTATGTAGCTGTTAACCAAAATTACTATTGACCATTCGAGAAGATAAAAAACAAGTGCATATGTATAACATACGTAGTAGATAGCGAAGGTATTGTATTTCACCCAGAAATTTGTTACCCCTGGTTCAAAAAAAAAAACATATATATAAAAGATCAGTGTGTGTGTGTGTATTTGTAGACAACGTAACTTAAAAACAAAAAGTCTGTTAAATATCAAACTTGGTATTTAAGTTTAATATCTCCCGAGGGTGCAACACTAAGATTTTCAAGAAAAGTCCCACCCGAACTACCGTTTACATGGAAAACATTTCGAAACATTTTATTAAAATACCCTATATTAAACATATTTAGATAACAGATAAAATGTATGCCCTGAAGTTTCTGGGAATAGCCAATGAAAACCTCTTTATTCAAGAGGACTTTTGTATAACAGGTAAACTGTAAAATATAGACAAGAACCTACTTGACGAAAAATGTGGTTCTCAATTTATACCTATATGAGGGCTGTTCCAGAAGTACCCCATTAACAAAGAACAATAATGTTGGGTAAAAGATTTTTATTTCTCTGTACAGTCTCTTTTCAGGTGGATACAATCAATCAATAGCTTTGATACCCTGTTCATAGTGAGAACTATCGAGATCTGCAAAATAGCCATCAACTGCAGACTCCATCTCTTCGTTGTTGGCAAATCTACCACCAAGTCATTTCTTCAAGTTTGGAGTCTACATTTGGCGAATAGGGTGCACGAGGAAGCAGTTTGGACTTTAAGTTATTGATTTTGGCCTTGGCGATTATGGACGTGTGACTGGTGAATTGTCTTGATGAAAAACGCTGGAGGTCTTAAAACATGTATTTCCAGTGAAATCTCGGTATCATTACAATACCTTCTCTATACACTATATATAACACCTGCAGAGAAAGTAAAAATAACTGTTGTTCTAGCCTAGTGCATTCCCTTATTTCCCCTCTACTTATAAAGAAGCAATTGAAAAATAAAACAATTTTGTTAATGTTTGTATTGATTACAAATTATGTACGTAAAAGAATAATTTTTAGTAAGAAAGAGTTTATTAAATCTGATACCAGGAATGGCGTTATGATGATTTTTATTGTCGTCCTGTAATATAGTGGCACCTCCTAGACAGCTAAAGAAATTAATGTGAATGGAGCCATCAGATGTTTTAAAAGTTCGTTGGGCGAAACTTCATGAAAATATCATAATGCAGCCTATAAAAATTCTGAAATTATATAATAATAGAGAAAGCGTACAATGTGCATACTATAAATTTATTGACAATGGTGTCATAAGTAATTCACATATAATTGCTCCGTTCAGTCATTTTCACAAAAAGCTGTTAAAGATACGTTTCTCTTCTGACACATTATGACATGGTAGCGATCGCAATGTTTCGCGCACAGCTCACAGATGCACTGGGAATTTAGTTCATGGTGGTTCTTATTCCTGCAGATTTTATGATGGAACCCGAGTATTCTCATGCTTATCACAAGGTATCTGAGGTCGTACTCGGCCCGTTTCCATTCTATTGTCCGCGAATGAGTAGAACTAAATCCAGGTTTAGAGTTCCTTTCCTCTCAATTCCTCTATTGTGGCGTTGTATGAGTCTGTGTTCTGTTGGTGTAGATGTTGTCGTAGCTCTTCAATAAAGAATGGTATCTTAGCAGTTCGTATACAAGACGTGAAAGTGTGTATTTCGAAAGGCAGAGGTATGCGGCTTTCAGCTTCTCTATCTGTAGGAGGTCTCTCTTTGTTAGATGAGTCCAGATGTTTCCAATTCATATGTGACAATTGGCGTGATCTTTAACTTAAGGGAGTGCAAGAGTAGTATCCAGTAAGAGCCTTTGTATGAGGTGTTTGTCATTCGTAGCTAGTATTGCTGCCGTAGTTTTCTCTGTGACATACCTGATGAACACTGTTCCGCATGCCTGAAAGGTGACCCCCAAATACTTTAAGTGGTTCACCCGTTGTATCTTCTTATTCTTGATGAAGGTATCATCTCATGTCCTCCCTGCCTGAATAACATCGACATAGTTTTCTTTTTAATTATATGAAAGTCGTTTTCAATTGCCCATAGCTCTAGTTTCCTACATGCGAGCTGCAGTTGCTCAGATGATGTTGATACCAGCACCATGTCCGAGTAAATGAATACTTACAAACATTTCAGAGTCAACCGTCAGGTGCCCAACGAAATTTCTCCCAGAAAATGGGCAATGCATTTTATGGGAATATTCGGGAAAGGTGAAAGGGAAGGAATGTTTATAAAGGAAGTGCAAATTTTGGGAAATCTTGAGATCCCAATACTGGACGAGGAAATATCAGCACGAGAAATAGCACAGGCGCTGAGGAGTCTGAAGGGAGGCAAAGCTCCAGGGTTGGATGGGCTGGCCCCGGAAGTTTTTAAAGCCGCAGCCAATGTTAATGAGTTTGGTAGGAGTACGCTCCAGATATGTAACAGGTTGTTTATTGAGGGGAATTACCATACCTGTTGGGGAAAGGGCATTATTCATCCCATTTATAAAGGGAAGGGAACTATTGGAAATCCGGATAACTATAGGGGGGTTACTCTTTTGCCAATTATGGAGAAAATTTATTGTAGAGTTTTATATAACCGGATAAAGGACTGGGAATCTAAGTTTGGCAAACTTTCAAAATTTCAAATGGGTTTCAGAGAAGGACTTTTATATTAGACACTTTAAGGACGAAGCAACTGTTAATTAAGCGGGGAAAGCTTCATTGTGCTTTTGTGGACTTTAAGAAGGCATTTGACTCTATCAATCGAAATGCATTATGGTACAAACTAGGCAGAAAGGGGATATCAAGTAAAGTTGTTAGAGCATTGCAGGCAATGTATCAAAATGTCGAATTCTGTGTGAAGTACGACAGAAACAGAGTGTCCGAGAGCTGCCGAAGCTATAGGGGAGTGAGGAAGGGTTGTATTTTATCGCCCTTGCTATTTAATCTCTTTGTGGATGATATTACTGATACAATGATAGCAGAGAACATCCAAGCACCAGTAGTAGCGGATTTGCGGACCCCAACACTTTTATACGCAGACGATTTAGTATTGTGCTCTACGACAGTAAACGGATTGCAACGAGGACTGGACAAACTTAAGAATTATTGCGATGAATGGCTACTTACAGTTAATGTGAATAAGACTAAGGCAATGACTTTCAAAAAAGGGTTGTGTTTATAGCAGGGAGAAGACTTGGACATATGCAGGACAGATACTGGACAATGTTAAATCTTTTGTGTACTTAGGACTCACATTCACAATGAACGGAAAATGGACAAAACACATTGACATTACGAAACACAAGGCAAGGGTGAAAGCTACGGAAGCTCTCCGGATACGCTACAGAATATCGAATATATCCATAACCTTAATGGAAAATGTCTACGGAGCGACAGTTAGATCCACGATGACATACGGAGGAGAAATATGGGGGTGGGAACAAACAGGGAATCTGGATCAAGTGAGGACCCAATTTTTGAAAGGAATTCTGGGTGTAGGGAGGGGTACGGCAAACTGCGGAATAATGAGGGAATTCGGGGGCACATAGTGAAACGATAGAGTGCAAAATCAGAGCAGTTAAATATTCGATGAGAATCGTTCACGGAAACCAATCTCTAATTAGGGCAGTCTGCTACCGTGAACAGTTGCGAATGGAAGGTAATTCGACGAGGGCATCAAAATTAAAGAAAGGGTTGGAAACCATTGGGATGGGAGACATTTCGATGGCGGGGCAGGAAAACAGGCGAAGTATTTGGAGAAAAATTAAGAACCGCCTCTGTGATATTGACAGACAGCAAATAATTGCGCAATGCACAGAGAAGGTGTCATTAGAAGTACAGTCTGGGCTGAAATCGGAGTGGGGTATGGAGCAATACATCAAAACAGGTACCAAACTCATTAGAGAGGGGCTCGCGTGGATTAGACTAGGAGCATGGAGGAGCACGAAAATTTCTGACGAGAATGGTACGAGAATCTGTCCCATTTGCGAGGAGGAAGAGTCATGGACTCATATCTTGGCAAGATGTAGGGGTACGGAGGAATGGCGGGAAAAATATTTGCCGCGATTTTTTACCACTGCGAATGTACGGCTAGAAGCATGTTGGGCGCTACTGGCAGGCACAGAAAACATGGACGGGCTAGGTAAATTTATACTTAAGGCAAGACAGCCGAGATATGAGGAGGCTGCCAATAGAGAAGGGGGGGGGGATAAGATCAACTAAACAAAAGTGACTACATTGTTCTACATACATATATATTATGACATACTTAGGTCACTGTTGCGCTATGGTTTTATATATGTTGTATATACTATGTGTATATATGTCTTTTAAGTGTAATTTACTATTTTAAGAGGGTGTATTTATGAAGGTGTACTCTGTGCTGTAAATTTAAATTGCTATATTTGAATATCTTTGTATTTTTATTTTCGGGTTCTCTCTTAATTCTCTATTGTAGTTTAATAATGCTTTGGACTGTGTATTTCCTTTGTCTTTTTATTTTCGTGTTTACTCTTTTAATTCTTTGTGGTTGTTTTAATATTGCTTGTAATGTGTATTACAAAAGCACGTACGGTCTGTGGACCCGTGCGATTGTTGAAATTCTATGTATGATATTGCTATGTCAATAAATACACTTATTCATTCATTCATACTTTCACTTGTAATCCTTGATGGCTTGGACAACGTCTATTCTGGCAATGTTGAATAGCAATGGACTCATTGGGCGCCCCTTTATTACTCCGTTGAACTGTGTGATCGGATCTGAAATATCTATTTGATTGTCAATATGGACTAGCTACATGCCAAAATACTATTTACAATTCTTGTGAGATAATGTTCGTTTCCAAGAAGACTTCCCAATTTATTGAAGATGTGTTGCCTATTAATTAGGTCAAAGGCTTTGCTGTAATCCACGAAAACGTTTCCCTTTACTGTGCCTAAGAGTTTCTTGAATTTCGTCTGAACACATTTCACGGCAAGTATAGTAGATACACCTTTTTTAAAACCAAATTGTTCTTCTGTAAGCTATTCATTGGTGACTAGTTTGGTAAATATTTTGAACGGTGCCTCTATAGTGGTTCGGATTATCTACCTCTGCTTTCCCCTCGTTCAGGATCTTAACTATGAAGCTTCTCCACCTATCTATGATAGACGACTGGGGGAGGTATTTGTTCCTGGGAATGCTTTGGAGATTCTCATTGAATATGTGATCTGGCCCACAGACTTTCTTTTTTTGGGACTTTGCTATTGCGTCTTCAATGTCGCTCTCGTTGAACAGGGCGATATCTTGAGTTTCACCTTCCAATTTGGAAATTGTCATGGATCGGGTTTCCTTAAATAGTAGCACGCCTCGGAAATGATTTTGACAGGCTTCCATCGAGGTTTTTAAGGGAATTCTTGGTTGTCGATTTCGTAAAACTTTGAAAGGGTCGTTTTCTGCAGTTGCTATTAATTTTATTTCTTCCTAGATGTCATTCTTGCAATTTTAGCAGTTCCTTGTATTCTATTCTTTTCCCGGAGTAAATTTGTAGTTTCTGCCGTGATTGTGTTTTCCTGTAATTATGAAGTGCGTCCAGTGACCAGAAGCAGTCAGCATTGAACCGTGGTTTGGATCTTTTCCGGTTATATCGACCTGGCATGAATAGGTTACGGAATACGAATTCTATTGTTATTAGGTCCACATTTATATCAGTTAAATAAATTTGACATTTATAGGATTTGAAGATATTTTTCACCAGCAGTCGAATGGGTACATTCTCTCTCTCTCTCTTTCTCTCTCTCTCTCTCTGTCTCTCTCTCATTTAGCTTTTTAAGCATATTTCATTTCTGTGTTAATAAGAAGCAGAATACCTATTTGTGAGTAGTTTACACCTGAATGTTTAGGTGAAAAGCACTATGTCTGCCACCTATCACAGGGAGCGACTGAGAAAGTAAAAATAAAATTTCTTGGCTACATATATTCTATTTAAGAATCTGAAACGGAATGGATTTGCCTAAAGACACAGAATAGAAAAAAAAAATTTAACACAAAAGATATTTTTAAATAAGTATATCAACTATAATATATAAGTTATGGAATAGTTATCCTTCTTGAAATCACTTAGAAGTTGAAAATAATTAAATATAAAACAGAAGCACTTAATAAGAGCAGCTTTAAGAATATCCAATGTCATTTAAAAGACTTCGTAGATTGGCAACTGAATCTGTAATGCTGGTTGAGTCGAGACAGTAGTTACTATGCTTTATCCAAAAAATGTAATATGAGGATTTCGCCCAAAACACATAACTTAATATTCTTTTAATTCAAAAAGATTGAAAAAAAGACTAAAGAACTCCTTTTTTTATTTTTTCAAAATATATTTAAACGATTGAGATTGCAATATCATTCATTTGGAAACTGCCATATTAGTCATCGCTAACGTTGCAAATATTGTGTAACTAACTTTTCAGGTCCTTTTAATTCTGATAACATACTAACACATATATGATGAGAGTTGCAGAATATTATGCTGAACTATGAATATTTTTTGTGATTCTAGAAATCTTTAGTTTCAGACAACATTAATTTCTAAATCATGGAGCTTGGCCGCTGGCAGTGTATAACAGGAAGATTATAGTTTAAAACTTCCTATGACAATACCATGACATGAGCTTCCACATAGGTACGTTCAGAATTGCACAGCACCACTTGGAACGCTAGTGCCTAATACGCTATTAGGAATGTTCTAGAACAATTTGAACTCTGTTTTAATTGGCTGTTTCAACTCAGACCTAGGGCGTTGGCACACCAAGTTTGGTAAATCCGACGCCATAATGCAAAGGCTTTCCTAGTACCTGGAAAGGTAGAGTCCAGCAGCCCTGGCTGTTGTCTTTGCTTATATAAAGTAATCGCTTCAGACAGAGGGACTACCTTCAGAAAAATCCGGTCCGAGCTGTTTGGAAATCCTTACTATATGTCTTAGCACAATTAACTCAATTATACCGGTTTAAGCGAGTGGGTCTCTTCCACCTGAGTTTCCAAGCCAACGGTTTGTAGGAAACATTTCATTTATTATCTTTGGAAATATTCTATGTTGTATGTTTCTATTCGAAAGTAAAACGCGTGTTGTGCCGCAAAATTTGAAAGTTTGTTCGTTTTTCTTATCTAGCAAGGGTAAGCACCTATGACTTTAAAAGAAATTGCTACACATTTCTGGTATTAATTTTGAATATTGGTTTGGCATGCTGGTGTAACTAAACATTTGAGATCATTGCTAAATAAAAATGTATCATAAACTAAGTAACATGGATAATACAATAGCATTTTTAAGAATGAAATAGTTTATACATGTAAAATCCTTATAAGAAGAGAAAATCGCTTAATAAGAGATAATGCATATGTTCACAGAGAGAGGCAGTGGCATAATGAGAACTATGCATGTAAAAGAGAGAGAAGGTAATGGGAGATGTACGTATATGTTCACGGTGAGAGAAAGTCAGGATAAATAAATATACGATATGGATGTAAAATTTGGTCATTGGCTTCTTTGATTTTGGAAACAAATTACACCGCACGTAGGACATAGAGGAACTCTTTGGACTTGCAACGTGACCCCTGGGAGAAAGAGAAAAAAGGAGGCCGAAGGGCGTCCAGATTGTACTGCAAACACGGGGTTCCTAACGCTTCCAACATGACATTTTGCTTAGCCTTACTTGTAACCTTGGAGGTCCTTGGAGTTAACGAGAAAGCTACCAGAAAGGAAGGGCCTCAATAAGTTCCTCCAAGCACCAGGAAGTACTATTTTCAGAGCGCAAATTTCACCGTCCTGCAGCAACGTACCAATTGCCGTCTCCTGGTCTAAACAGTCCAAAAACAGATGAGGTAAAACAGAAGAAAGGAACAGAAATGCTTAGCAAATATCTGTGTAAGGGATCCTCACGAAAAAAACTATGGTGGGAGTTATCGGCCCAACGGAAGTTGAACCCGGGACTACCGGAATAGGAACTTTATTCGTTACGGCGGAGCGATTTCCAACCCTTAATCATATTCTCAGACTCCTGGATAAACAATCTTTTCCCCAGTTGGAAGCTAAGGCTAGTAGGCGTAATACTAAACCGCAGCTATAGTTTCAGTTTTGATTAGAGACCAATAATATATTCTCTTCTGTTTCCGGAAATGCACCCACGCTTTCAGATCTATAATGAATTTCAAACCTGAAAGAAACCATATTTTTTATGTAATGTTTGTTATGTTTTAAGAATTACAACAAAATTAATGAACTTTTCAATATAAAGTACACAATAATTTAAGAATGTGCTACATTCGTCAGACGAATGTACCAGTATTTGGTAAACAGTTAATTCTCAATTTTGCGCAGCGATAGAACCAGTACAAAAATCTTAGGAAACATGTCATTTTCAGCCCTGAAGATGATTTATGATAATCTTATGAATAACGTAAAAGCGAGGTGATTAATGTTGGAGGAGAAACTAATGAGGATCTTCCGTCGATTTTGTCAAGGCCCTTTAAAAAAAAAATCCAATAATGTATTGGATTCTCTAATGACAACCTTAAATGGTGTTCCTGTTTACTGTCAGCAATAACCTATAAAATTAATATTCAATAATATTGGTTACTATTTAATGATCGTTTAGAAATATTTATGACGATGCCGATAGTCGTAATTACCAGTACATTTATAGGTAAGTAAACTGCAGTTGTTGAGTCAGTAAATATATACATATAGAAGGCAGTGTACGTGTTTTCTCTACAAGTTTTGACACCTTTGCATCCATTTCTACCACACTTGACAATGATAGCTTTTGACAAAAGGCAAAAATCACCGTCTAGCTTAGAATTCTAAATACGTCTGATTCCATAGATTTCCTTATTTAATTGAATGGAAAGCCTAAAACCTCCTAAAATGTTTCTCAACAATTATCCTAATAGTTGGAACATTGCAAATATAAGAAAGATAATTACTAAGGCTATCACGGTCATCCAAACATAAATAACAAAGGAATAGCGCATTCTCATATTATTAATTGATATCCTAATTTTAAATGTACTAGCTAAATAAATAATTACAACAGCTTACAAAAGGCGCTGCAGTAGCTCAATTAAAAAATCTGACGTTTTTTCCATTCACATGACTTTCTCTACCTACTCTGCAAACAAAATATTCTCCCAAAAGACGATTCTTTTATCTACATCATGCTAACCAGGATAATACTAACACAATTTGCCCTTCTAAGGAGAAGAGAAATAAGGGAATACACTAGGCCAAAGGGATAATCTGTTTATTTATGTGGTGGAAATCCGTTTCTTTGCATTGCCAGGAGTTGACAAATTTCCGTATGAGAAAGGTTTAATTATTTTAAAACTGAAATCAATAACAGTAGCATCTCCAAAATGATGAATTTCACGGAAAAATAGCATACGCAATAAATTGTGTGTTTTAACGAGATCTACATTTTTTCTTTAGTAAGCTTGTGTCTATTTAGAATAAACAGACTTTCAGAGGCTATTCCCAGAAAATTTAGAATATACACTTTATCTGACATGTAAATATCTTTCATATCCGGCATTTTATTCAAAACCGTTTAACCAATTTTTGAGAAAAGCAAAGTTTTCAAAAAAAGTTTCGATATACCTTAGGATAGAGGGATTTTCTTGAAAATCTTCGTGTCGCGCCCTTGGAAGATAGTAAACTTAAATAGCAAGTTTGGTACTTAACGTCTTTTAGTTTTTGAGCCATGCTGTCCACACACACACATACACACACACACACACACACGGAACTTTTAATAAAAATACCTTTTTCAATTCTGGGGACCTAAAGCATATATTTCCGCCGAAATCTCGATACCAATTTTTTGGTGGAATACAATACCTTCTCTATACACTACATAGCACATGTAGCGAAAGTCAAAATTAACAAACTGTGAACTTCAATGTATTACACTATAGCAATAATAACAGCTTCAAACCAGCCAATATCACTACTACTTCACCTAATTTATCTGCAGATTATTATTTATTTGTGTAGATCCATATTTTGAAAAGGATTCAATATAAACCGCAATGAGTACAAATATTAACATAGTGCTCAAATACTAACATACAGTAATAAATGTTTATGTTTACTTTGTATCCACGCTTCTTGTGATCGCACTCCGATGTTCGCACATTTACTTATTAGAATTTAAGTTTCTCAGTTTTCAAAGTACCCGTTTCTTTCCCTATGGGAGGTTTGTGTTGTTTTATGAGCAGAAAAACTAATCCTAATGATATGAAATGATGGTCGTATGGATAACAGCTACAGCATCAAACAAGAACCAAGTACCTCTTCTTTCTTTCTCTCCGTCTTGTTCTTCTCCTCTTTTATATATTAATTTTGTTGGTTTTTCTTTTCTTAAATTATTTTCTCTAATATGTACATTCTAGAGAAGGTTTTGAATTCCACCAGAAAATCAAATAGCGATATTTCACCAGAAATATATGCATGTTTTGAGACACCCTGAATCCCACCCACAAAAAAAATTGTAGAAAAAATGAGTCTGTGACTATCGTTCTAATCTATGTATGTGTGTGTGTGTGGGGGGGGGGCAGTATAACTCAAGAATGAAACTTAAGTTAAATACCGAACTCGGTTTTTAAGTTTGGTATCTCTGAAGGACGCGTAACTCAAAACAGCATAACTAAAAATGAAAAGTACGTTAAACACCAAACTTGGTCTTTAAATTTTGTAATTCTGAAGGATGTTTTGACATGAAGATTTTCAAGAATATCCGCCCATCCCACGCAAATCCTTACATCGAAGAATGTTCGAAATATTTCATTTTCTCAAAAGCGTCTCTAACGATGTTGATTAAAATTCTGTATATTTAAGATATTTACATGACATAAAATATGTATCTTGAACTTGAACTTCCTAGCAATAATCTCTGCACACCTGGTGAACCGTAATACACAGGCAAAAACTTACCACACAAAAATGTAGATCTCGTCAAAACTCACAGTTCATGTCTGATAAATCTTTATTGTCTAGCCAACCATTTATGAGATATTACTCTTATGGTTTCAATTTTAAAAACGTATTTTAACAAGTAGAAAGTTTGTCGTGTTTCTTTAGTTTTATTCCTGGTCATGCAAAGAAACAAATTTGAATGACTGTCGCTTAGCAACAGCTTTTAAAACTTTTGAATATAACGTTAATGTTAGCATTTACGCTATATTCCTTATATTTATAAATAACTAAATAATAATACAACCCCACTAATCTTTATCTTGATTAGCAAGGAGTGGAAAGAAGAAGTTTATTTGTGGAAAAGGTAGAGAAAGTCATGTGAATGGTACATGTCAGATATTTTTCTTGTGTTTTCTTAGTAGTTTTCTGTAGTTTCATCCTGTTTAGCTGTACTTTATGTGTGTTGATTACTCACAGCAAACATAAAATGACGTTACTTAAACTGCTATGTATAATTTCTTCCCAAGGTATATTTTGATTTATGCAAATAGCAACGAGGCACCCAAATGTGATAATGAAAAATTCCAGCTACATTCATAAGAAACTATTACAACTGTGGTCCTTGTAGTTGTTTAAATCTAGCTTTTCATAGTGTTTTACCCAATACTTGCCTTTATTTATACTTTACTTGCAGTATCAATTAACTGTTTCAGTGTGCCGTTTTAATACTTTCTAAATGCGTCCAAAGAAACGCACAGCTATTGTATAAGTGCATTCTAAGGTTGTAAGGATAAATTGTGAAACCAGAGCAAGACCTGCACTTCGCTAGTTGTCTAATATCCAGCATGTGTCAGTAATTAAACCACGCTATAGAATTAAGAAAGGAAATAGATAAAAACATATTTTCGATTCTTAAAACTGGTTAAGAAGCTTGGATCATTTAGCACAAACGAGGCACAAAGAACTTTGTTTTTCTAGTAAAGAGATATGCTACGTACATAACACTACCTAGCAGGTTACAGGACTAATATTGAACCAAGGAAAAATGATGGCATCCAAAACTGGCACCTTTTCCGTTAACAGAGTTGTGGATCAATAAATTGCTTACAAAACAATTAAAATAATATATGAGACATTTTACAATTGAAATCAACATTCCTGAGCATTTCAGGATTGTGTTACAATTTAAAATTGAAAAAAGGAAAAGGTTCAAAATATGATTAAACACGAATTGAAATATATGCCATTCAGATTTTGTTTAACATGTTGTTACCTCAAAGGGAATAATCAATTTTGAAGGAAAAAAAAAAAGAATGTTTAAGTTTTAACAGTGTGTAATCGAAATTGAGCCATTGAGTACCCTACGCTGGGTTTAGTCATTTATGTGTCTCCATTTGAACTAGTGTCAGCTGAGTGGAGGAGAGCTAAATCAGCTGTTACCACAGATATTGACTGCCCTGTTTCTAGAAGAGAGGTCAGCGCGAACTTTGTGAAAATCACACGGTGCCGCCTCAGACGTCCTAGTAATGGCGTATTTCACATCCTCGCTGGTTTCAGAAACTTATTTTTGTATGACCTATGACTTGAACATTTACGCTCGTACAGTTCAATTATAACGAATGTATTTTTTGGTCAGTCTTTTGAGACCGTAAAAACCGGACTCGCCAAACAGACCTAAGCTTAAGTAACCTGTTTTTTTATTTTTGCTCTCTGTAAAAAGAGAAGTGCTCAGTGTCACTAGTTTAATAGAAACAAAAACAAACAAACAAAAAACGAAAATCACGTAAAATTGAAAGAAGAAAAAAAAAACAAAACACAAAGATATTTAGACGATAAAAAAACAAGACTGGGATAAACTTGAGAACCATTAACAGCTTGGTGTAAAACTGAAGGTGTAGAATGTGGTAAAGTGATAGCGTAACATTTTATTACTGACAGGTTTACAATTAAGACCGTATTTCATAGATGATATTGAACTTAGTATTAAATTCTGTAATTTGAAAGTGAAGAGATGATGATTTTAAGATTTAGGTGTTTTGTAGTGCAGTTCCTAGGGCGAGTGGTTAGATCGCTTAACAAGGAGATCCGAGTTCGATTCAAGGAAACTGGACATGGGACTCGTGGTAGAGATTTTCCCGCCTTTGATCTCAGCACCTGATTCATCCATTTGACCGTCATTTCATATCATTTTCTTCCTCATTCACATAACAGGCATCGGGCTGATCAATCATCGTTGCTCCTCCAGAGCACGTCTACTCAACGGGCATCTGACCCCAGACGCTAGCATCTCCATACAAAGAGTTAATAGCGAAAGAATAAGGTATCTATATCTATTTTGATATTTAGTAAACTCCGTTGCTAAGTTTCATTTAACATACAGATATTTCTCCTTATTTTAGAGTGCATTTGTCCGTGGGCCTACATTTTATGGGAGTAAATATTTAAATAGTAACCTCTTGTTCCGGGGGGGGGGGGACGGTAGGATTGCTAAGTCTCCTGCAAGCTGTATACCTTGCGAGCAACTGTTTATTAAAACGCTTATACAGACGACACTTAATTGTATTTATATGAACTAATATTACATAAAATACATGTTAATAGAACATATGAATGACTACAATACCAAAATTTAAAATATTTGTCTGAACCTTCGGTAAGGCTGAAATCATAACTATAATTGCCATTACTGTTTACAATAAGTTACCTGATGATTTTAAATTACTGCATTCCGAGCATAAATTTGTTAAAGGAAAAGTAAAAATCTGATGTGTTCCATTCACATGACTTTCTATATATCTCTCAAATAAATTATTGTTAAAAAACGTATGGTTCTATTTACTTCATACTAAATCAAAAAACTAAATGATAATAACATTAAAGCTAATCTTACTTCATAAGAAATAGTTTATGATTAATCGAGAAAAAATCAGCAGAATAGTCGTATTACTTGCTTCGTTGTAAGTAGAAGCGAAGTAAGGGAGTACTATTGGTTAAAGTGATAGTCAAAAGTTGGTTGCCATGTGAGTGAAATTCCTTTGTTTATATGGACAGGAATTGTTAAATTCCTGTATGAGAAAGGTATGTTTTTTAAAGCTGAAAACAAAAGTAAGGAGTATCTCAAAAACTATCAAATCCACGAAAAAATGCATATATGATAAATTGTGTGTTTTAAGGTGCTCTACATTTTTTGTTTTTTAAGTTTTTGTCCATCTCTTACGGTTTAGAAGTGATACAAAATTTCGTAAAATTCATCCAGAATAAAGTGGTCTTCAGAGGCAATTCCCAGAAAATTCAAGATATATATTATATTTGTCAGGTAAATATATTTAATATACGAAATTTTAATCAAAATCGTTAGAGCCATTTTTTTAGAAAATCAAAATTTTCGAAAAAAATTCCATATAAAGGGTAGTTTGGGGTTGGGGGATTTTTCTCAAATTCTTCGTGTAGCGTCCCTAGAAGATACTAAACTTAAATACCAACTCTTCGTTTTTGAGTTATCGTGTTCACAGGCACACGGACACACGGACACACACACACACACACACAGAGACACACGGATCTTTTTCTGAAAATGTTTTTTTTTTTTTTTTTTTTTTGATACAGGGGATCCTAAACATATATTTCCGGTGAAATCTCGGTATCGAATTTTGGGTGGAGTGCAATACCTTCTCTATACACTATGTACATAGTACGTATAGAGAAAGTAAAAATTAGCCACTTGTACGAGGAGCGATCAATAAGTCCTTAGAAAAAGATAAACAAATTACTTTTGGTAGATTTTTTTTTACTTTTCAACATTATCTCCTTTTAGCTCGATTCACTTTTACCAGAGTTTCTCCAACTGTTTCAAGCCTTTCGGACGGTCCTCAAAAAAGGCATCTGTTTGTCCAATAATCTTTTCGTTAGACGTAAATCGGTTACCGCCGGGCCACTTTTTACTTTCTCCATACGCACTATGTACATAGTGTATAGAGAAAGTATTGCACTCCACCAAAAAGTTCCATACCGAGATTTCACCGGAAATATATGTTTCAGGGTCCCCAATATCCAGAAAAAGCATTTTCACAAAAAGTTCCGTGTGTGTGTGTGTGTGTGTGTGTGTGTGTCCGTGTGTCCGTGTGTGTGTCCGTGTGTCCGTGTGTCTGTGAACACGATAACTCAAAAACGAAAAGTCAGTAAAATACCAAACTTGGTATTTAAGTTTAGTATATTCCAGGGATGCGACACGAAGATTTGCAGAAAAATTACCCCACCCCCAACTACCCTTTACATGGAAATTTTTTCGAAAATTTTGATTTTCTCAAAAATGGCTCTAACGATTTTGATTAAAATTTCGTATATTAAACATATTTACCTGACAAATAAAATGTATATCTTGAATTTCCTGGGAATAGCCTCTGAAGAGTAGTTTATTCTGAATGAATTTTACTAAATTTTGAATAACTGCTAAACCGTAAGAGATACAAAAACCTACTACACAAAAATGTAGAGCACATTAAAACACACAATTTAGGTTATATACATTTTTTTCGTGGAGTTCATCGTTTTTGTGACATTCCTTATTTTTGGTTTCTGCTATGAAAAACGTATACTTTTCTCATACAGGAACTTGTCAACTCCTATCCATATAGACAAAGGAACTTCATTGACATAGCAACCAACTTTTGACTATCACTTTAACCTACAGTTGTCCCTTATTTCGCTTCTGCTTACAAGGAAGCGAGTAATTAGACTATTTCTGCTATTTTTTTCTGATTAGCATAAAGTAAATAGAAGTATAAGCTTTTTAAGAATAATTTGTTGCAGGGATATGGAGAAAGTCATGTGAATGGTACACATCAGACTTTTTTATTTTGGAAATAACAAAACGTCACTGGGGGGCCAAATCATATAGATATAGTAGATGTAATTTGAATCTTAATTCTACAAGTTTTACCGTCGAAACTGCGCAGGTGTGCATCCTTGCATTGTTATAAAGGAAGAGATTTTTTTTTTTGCCACAAGAGGGCGTTTTTCTCAATTTTTCCTTATAACCGGTGCAATAACGATGCATTTATCTCCATTTATTGTTCTTCATTTCTGCAAGTAATCAATGTACATGATTCCGCGTGCATTCCAGAAAACCGAGGCCATCTATTGTATGCAGATTTTACTATATATGCCTCCTTCGGAGTCGGTTCGCCTTTAAAAATCCACTGTTTCGACTGCACTTTTGTTTCTGGAATGTAGAAGTGTACCCATGTTACGTCCATAGTTATGTATCCACGCAGAAACTCGTGCACAAACCAGCCTCCGAACCTATCACACGATTGCGTTTATTCACCAATGAGAGCAAATGCCGTACCCATTTTGCGGAAACCTTTGTCAGACGTAACTTTTGGGTAAAATTGAGAACATTGTACCTTGGGGTGTGCCTGTGGCCACTACTATTTCGCGAACTTTGATTCGTCGATCATTCAAAACCTTATTCTGGATTTTGTGAATAATTTCGTAGGAAGTCACTTCTACTGACCCTTGCGCCGTGGCCGAGTGGCTAGATCATTCGCCTCTCACATAGACGATCCGGGTTCGATCTCAAGTGACCGCTTATGAGATTTGTGGTGGACAAAGCAGCGCTGGAGCAGTTTTCTCCGAGTTCTTAACTCCATTTATCATCAGTATTACCGCCTGTGGTGCCCTAGTAGCAAAAGCGGGCGCTAAACACTAACAAAGAATAGTACTGTGTCAACAAAGTTCCGCGAACTTGCTAATAAAACACAAAAAATAAATTATTCATCCAATTTTATTTTATCACCTTCAAAGTAGGCCCCCTCTGAAATTATACATTTATGCCAACGAATAATCCAATCATCAAAACACTTTTTGTGGGCACTTTTAGGAATCGATGTCAATTGTCGCCGCGAATTTTCCGTTCTGTCTTCTATCGACTGAAAACGGGTGCCTCAGTAGGAGCCAGATCAGGTGAATACGATGGTTCTTCGATGAAATTTGTTGCTTTTTTGGCAAGAACGTCGTTCACAATAATAGTCTTGTGAGCTGATGCGTTATCGTGGTGCAGAATCGATGAGTTGTCGTTCCACAAATACGGCCTTTTTCGCCGTATTTGTTCTCTCAAACGCCACATAATGCTCAGTTAATAGTCTTTATTTACCATATGACCTGGCAAGAACTCTAAGTACACGACACCGCGATAATCGAAAAAAAACTGTCAACATGACCTTCAGTTTTGATCGAGTTTGACGTGCCCTTTTAGGCTTCGATTCAGTTGGAAGGCGCTATTCGTAAGCTTGTTGACTGGTCTGAGTGTCAAACTCGAAAACCCACGTCTCATCACCAGTTACAATGCGTTTCATGAATGTGGGTTCGGAACTGGTCTTTAGCAATCCTTACGCGATTGAGTTTTTGTAGAAAATTCAAGTCTTTCGGAACTATCCGAGCTGCAACGCGTGTCATGCCCAAACAATCTTTAAAATGGTACGAATCGATTTTTGAGACACAGAAAGTTCAGCGGCAATCTTTCTCAGACCTAAATGACGATTTTCAGTTCAGTTGAAACCTATGATGGCCGACCAGAGAGAAAAAAATCTTCCACCTCATCTCGACCACTTTTGAATGCACTGTACCACTCATATGCACGTGTTTTTGATAAAGTCAATTCACCGTAAGCCCTCTGTAACATTTTCAGCGATTCGGCACAGGAAATACCATTTGCAATGCAAAATTTGAGACAGATTCTTTGTTCAGTATTTGTATCCATCGTAAAATCGCAAATCATCTTTGAGATGAACTAACAAAATGGCCTACTGTAAACAAACTAGATGACAGATGACGATCAAACTCTGCGTGGATATAGAGGAAAGTTGTACCAACTTAGCGAGAACAATAATTTTGAATCCCCTTTTAAACAGGATTTTTAAATGATCAATTCCCGGTACATTCTTGACAGAATGTACGTCCGGAACGATGTACATCATTTTTACTTTCTCTATACGCACTATGTACATAGTGTATAGAGAAGGTATTGCACTACACCAAATTCTAGCCTCTCACCTAGACGGCTGGGGTTCGATCCCAAGCGACCGCATGTGAGATTTGTGGTGGACAAAGCGGCCTTGGAACGGGTTTTCTCCGGGTACTCCGGTTTCCCCCGCCATCGCATTCCACCGGTGCTCCATCATCATTCATGTATCATCAGTGTGACCGCCTGCAGTGTCATTTGTAGTTAAAGCGGGCGTTAAACACTACCAAAAAAACCCCGCTCCACCAAAAACTTCGATACCGAGATTTCACCGGAAATGTATATGTTTTAGGGTCCCCTGTATCCAAAAAAAAAGTATTTTCAGACAAAGGTCCATGTGTGTGTGTGTGTCCTAGTGTCCGTGTATCTGTGTCTGTGTGTCTATGAACACGATAACTCAAAAACGAAAAGTCGGTAAAATACCAAACTTGGTATTTAAGTTTAGTATCTTCCAGGGATGCGACACGAAGATTTTGAGAAAAATCCCCCCACCCCTTACATGGAACTTTTTTCGAAAATTTGATTTTCTAAAAAATGGCTCTAGTGATTTTGACTAAAATATCGTATATTAAAGATATTTACCTGACAAATAAAATGTATATTTTGAATTTTTTTGGAATAGCCTCTGAAGACTACTTTATTCTGGGTCAATTTTACGGAATTTTGCATAACTGCTAAACCGTAAGAGATGAACAAAAACTTACCACACAACAAATGTAGAGTACTTTAAAACACACAATGTATGTTATATACATATTTTTCGTGGAGTTGACTGTTTTTTTTTTTAGATATTCCTTGTTTTTGATTTCAGCTATAAAAACAATTTTTCTCATACAGGACTTTGAGAACTCGTGTCCATACAAACAAAGGAACTTCAGTCACATAGCAACCAGCTTTTGACCATCACTTTAACCTATGATACTCCCTTATTTCGCTTCTACTTACAAGGAAGCAAGTAATAAGACTATTTCTGCTATTTTCTTCTCGATTAGCAGGAAGTAAATAGAAGCATAAGCTTTTTAACAATAATTTATTGCAGAGTTGTAGAGAAAGTCATGTGAATGGAACACATCAGGTTTTTTATGTACGGTCATGTTTAAACTCATTAATCCAATTGTAAATATTTGCAAACCCAGTAGCAGATGTGCCATGAACTTCATCCAACCCTTCATTTATCTGTTTTAGCTGTTAAGGCTTTTAAATAGAAGTGTTTAACCACAGCACGAAACTCGTTCACCCCCCCCCCGCCTCATCTTTCTAAAGAAGAACAAGATTGTTGATTCGATCACCAATGACAACTAAACCACGTAATGTATATAGCTGAAACTTTAACTGCCATCTAGAAAGAGACGACGGTTACTAAATGCAAACTATTTTCGATGCCACGAGTGTAATTTCATGGATTTGCTAAGGACTTATTGAACGCCCCTCGTACATCCTTTTTAATTCCTTTAGCACGTATGTAAAAGGTACATAGTAGACGGAAAAGGTAGTGTATTCTACCCAAGGATTCTATGTCGAGATTTCACTGGAAATATGTTTTCAGAAAATAATTTTTAGCAAAAGGTTCGTCTATGTCCATTTATGTGTGTGTGTGTTGTGGAGGGTCCCTAACATATTCCAAGCAGTTCTTCATCTCAGCATGGGGAGCGGAGCTTGCGCCCCAGATCTGACCGAATTACATGGGGCTACAGAAGACTTCCAAACCATATCGCCGCCTAGAGTGTATTTGCAGAGCACAATCACCACCAGGGAAGGGCTCCTATCAGCGCAGTCCTAGTCAACACTTAAAACCTTTAAAGAGACCGGTTGGATGAAATGGAGATGAAATGAAGGGGCAGAACGTTCGGCGGAATTAAGAAACCTCTCCAGTTTCCCCAAGTAACCCGAAAAAAAACCGGAAAAAATCTACAGCTCAGAGGAATCGATCCCACGGCATCCTGAATAGCAGTTTCAGACGAAATGCCTGAGACACCTGGCTCGGTCCGCTCATATGTGTAGTCTATTAATTTTTTTTGTAGTATTTAACGCCCTCTTTTACTAAATAGGCACCGCCGGCGATGAGCTTGATGATACATGGAATGAAGATGGAGCACCGGTGGAATGTGATGGGGGAGACAGGATATCCCGGAGAAAACCCGCCCCTGCACCGCTTTGTCCACCACAAATCACACATGCGGCCGGCTGGGATCGAACCCGGACAGCCCTGGCGCGGTCGCAGCAACTCAGATAACTAACTGCAAAGAAATAAAATATGCTCTAAGTCACACTTAGAAAATAGGTAGCTTTATAGTTTAATATTTTCCGCAAAGGGAGGCAGGTTGACGGAATAATTGAGATTGTAATGTATTGCTCATTATCAACATTTCGAAATCTATTATGTAAGTCTATAGCTTATTCAGCTATGATAATTCGAAGAATCAATATTATACTAGCTTTTCATACTATTATTTGTACACACGAACTGTTACTAAACCGTTATCACATTTTAAACCCAAGGAGGAGGAATTACATGATTGTGTACTTCAAACCTTTTACTTAGGTATTTTCTTTCTTTTGGTCATATTACGACTTTACGACATTTAAAGTAATTCAATTCTATATAATCATTATGAGCACACTTTCAAGTTATACAGAATTAAAGAAAGATTTGTTAATAAAATATTTAAGTTTTATATCAAGGTTTATACGGCTGAAAAAGTCTTAAACCTGCCTGAATTTTAAGTGTGTGTATATATATATATACAGTGATTCCGTATAGCTGTTATTCTGTAGTTTACCGTCTGTAGTCTATGAAAAGATATGTGACAGTAAGGTGAATATTGCAATTTTTACAATGAGGTGAACTTGTCTTGATGATGAAGAAGTAGAAAGAGGTATTCCGGTATGTCCAATTTGTAGTCTTCTGATAATTTCTTTTTTCTTTAGGGAACATACGGGGCAACGCCTACTAATTTCAGATTTCCTTACCAAACATAACTTGTGTGCTAGTTTTTGGCTTCATATGTTCTTCCATTTTGCTCCCACCTGCCTGGAAAACTGTTTCATGAGGTCAGGATAAGGTATTGATGTTACTGTAATCTCTGCTAGATGAATTTGCTTTTCTGGCTGGTTTTTGATGCCAAAATGAGATGAACTTCAGTATAAAGCACGTCCTTGTGTTTGGAAGAGTTAGGCGACGAAAAGTTTACAGCAAGTAAAGAAGTAACTGTAACTCAGTCAAGTATTACATAAGAGAGAGCTTAGTTAATCAGCAAACGAGGAGGATCGTTGTGCTCTCTGAATCTTTCTGTCGCATGACTCCCAAACTCGGAATATTACGCATTCCTTGGTCTTCAGTGACTTCTATTGGGCCCAGTAGGACTTCCACATACTATTCCTGGCTGCAATGTCTTCCCAGCTCGTTGGTCCCAGCCTTCATTTCTTTCAGGTTTGGCCTCAGGTGGCTGACGGATACATCGCATAGCGAAACACTCGCGGCTGGTGCCTACTTCCCTAACTCCGCTCCGGCTTGGATACCTTGATCGGTTTTCGATGGATTCAGCAGCCTCAGGGGCACTTCCTCTCGACAAGGCAGCAATGCTCGGACAGGAGCCAGGAGCCAGGAGCAGGAACTAGTCGCCCGAGTGTACTCGGGCGGGGGCAAATCACCACGGTACCTATCCGCTTTTCTCGCGGATTTACCCGTGTGATATAAAAGATGTAGTCTTATGCAAGCGTTTTTGTCTGTGTAGAAGTAATGTGGGCAGGGTGTTTCCCTCTGTGCAGCCGGCGCGGGCTGGCTTACCTACCTGAGTGGTCACCCACCCAGAGAGGGACCAGGCCCGATGCTGCTTACCTTGGCCAGCCGCTTGCGGGCTGTCAAGGAAAGCAGTGCCGGCAAGCGGGGAGAACTGAAGGGATATAGGCACGGGGTGGGGGAAGCCAGTGTTGCAGATCTGGTCGGAGTACAATGGACGGTCACCCGTCCGAATCGGGCCCGATGCTGCTTAACTTGGCGGGTAGAACTGTAAAGGGAGAGGCGGCCGGAAAACTACCATCCCAAGGCGTCCTTGGGAAGGCGGTAGCTTACGCGTCTCCTAGGCAGCGTGTGGTCGTAAAGACCGAGAGTGTTCACCTGGGGATTTGGGTGGGGAGCAAGTTTAGTGTATATTGTGCGAGCTCTTTCTCGCACAACGTCCACTATGTAGGGGATTCCGGAGTGGGAATGGAGAATGTGGGACGGGAATCTGCGCTCTGTGCCATATATCATCCTCAATGCCCTGTTCTGCACGGTCTGCAGCCTGTGGATGGTGGAACGAGCCACCGAACCCCAGACCTCGCAGCCGTATACAGCATGCGCGGTACAGCCGTAGTTTTAGGTGTGTAGGCATGGTGGAGCGGAAGATGGGAAACAACTGCCGTAGTGCAGCGTGTCCCATACCGACCTTCTCCCTGACATGTGAAGTGAAAGTAAGGCCGCGGTCGAGGAGGACTCCAAGGTATTTGGCGGTGCGGACCCAGGGGATCCGCCGCCGCCGCAACCTCAGCGACCTCTCCGGTCGCCAGCCACGGACTTTAGCCAGCAGTAGAGCTGAGCTCTTCTGCGGGCTGATGGCCATCCGCCACTGTTCACTCCATCTGCCTATGGCCTGGAGCTGTCTCTGTAGCGGGGGGAAGCAATATCGGGCGTTCTTGTTACGCGCCATTATGAGGACATCGTCGGCATACTGGCACGTAACTGTATTGGGTTCTGTGGGGAAGTCGGACATGTAGGCAGCAAAGAGTAACGGCGACAGCACGCTGCCTTCCGGCACTCCCGCCGCTAAGGGTATGACTGTGGAATGCCTCCCCTCCACCCTCTCCCTGAAAGTGCGGTCCCGAAGAAAGCTACTAAGCAGGTGAAGGTAGGGGGGAGGGATTTCTGCGTTCTTGAGCTTGTACAAGAGTCCCTGATGCCACGTGGTGGCGAAGGCCTTTTCCACGTCCAAGAGTACCGCGACTGTTTTGAAGTTGTCCTGGAAGCCCAGGGCAGCCTTCTCAACCAGTCGCAGCAACTGCAGGGTTGTGGAATGTCCAGTACGGAAACCAAACTGATGATCCGGGAGTAGGAGTCTCTCTTCGAAGAGAGGGGTGAGGCGAGGTAGGAGTAACCGCTCGAATACTTTCGAGACGATCGGAAGTAAGATAATAGATCTGTAGCTTGACGGGAAGACCGGGTCCTTGCCGGTCAAAATGCATACTACCCTCGCCTCCTTCCAACACGTTGAAAAGTGACGTACATGCAGGCATGCATTGTAAATCCGTGTGAGGTGGATTACGGCCTTTCTGGGTAGGTGCTGGAGCATAGGCGCCGTAACGCCGTCATGTCCAGGGGCTTTGTTAGGCTTTAGGTTGTTGAGTTGGGAAGCCACCTCTTTCGGGGTGACTAAAGGAATGCGGATCTCCTCATGGGGCGGCGGGGGCTCCTCATAGAGGTAGTCTACCGTCGCTTCCACGAGCACAGTAAAGTCCTCATCCTGGGGGTCTTCACGGGGTTCGAATTGAGACTCCAGATAATCTGCGAAATTCGTGGCTTTATCCTGGGGCTCAAAAGAGAGTCTCCCACGGGTGCCATGGATGGGATGCTGAAACTGACTTTTGTCTTTCCTGAGGGATCGGATGATCCTCCAGGGTTGTTTCTTTTCCAGGTTTATATGTGCCATTGTGTGTTCCCAGGCCGCTTTGCGGTGCGCGCGAGGCAGGCGCCTTGCCAGGGATTTGAACCGCTGGTACACTGCTTGGATCCTGGGATGGCGGAAGAGCTGCCATAGCTTCCGTACGGTTGCCTTGGCTTTAGCAGCTGACGGAGTTCATTCGGTATGGTTCTCGGGTTAGATTTGTTAGATGGGATGCGGTAGGTCTGCGCGCGTACCATATTCAGGAGTTGGCGGGAGAAGGCCGTGGCTGCCGCTTCCAGCGCTTCGATGGAATCGATGCGCGGTCGCGGATCCACGGTTTGGTTTAGGTCTAGGACGGCTGCATCCCAGTCGATCTCATTTATCCAATCTGGTGTTACCAGGGCTGATACGGTCTCGGTTGTATCATGGTCGGAGTCCAACTCGTTGACCGCCGAGAGGTCTAGATGAAATGGTGTGTTCTTGGTGATTATGATGTCAAGAACATCCGGTCTGCTGCGAGCCGGATGACACGTAGGTCCTCTCGGTCCGTGCGCGATGAGGGCGGGGTTGCCGCTGATGAGGCGGTAGAGCCCGCGGCCTCGGGGGTTGTTGGTGCGGCTGTGCCAGAGGGCATGTTTCGCGTTGAGATCTCCTGCGATGCATACCACTGGGTGAAGGTTGAGTAGGGTGGTGTAGCCCGCTTCATGGAAGCGGTGGTTTGGTGGGTCATATGCAGCTATCAGCAGCGCGTTTAGCCCGCCGACGGCAAGCCGGATTGCACAGGCCTCCACGTGCTGTAGTGCTGGGAGTTGGACAGGAGTATGGGTTATGTGGTTCTTAATGAAGATAGCTGTACCGCCAACCTGTCGGCCGATCCGATCGAACCGATGGGTGACGTAACTAGACAGCGAGAATTCAGTAACAGCATCCAGATGGGTTTCGCAAACCATCTGGATGTCAATTCCGTACGATTGTACAAACTCAAGGACGCCTGGGCGTTGTCCCCGGATGCCGTTCGCGTTCCAGTACGCGAGTCGCAATGGTCTCCGAACGAATCTAGAGGCCATTACTTAGCGGAACCCGGGTACAACTGCTGCAAGATTTGGAGGAACAGGGTGTGTTTCTGGAAGGGGTAGAGTCTGGGGTCACTGTACTGCAACTTGAAGTTTCGCAGTATAGGTAGGACCTTACTTAGGAGGTCACCGAACCACAGGGCTAGGTCCTGAAGTTCATCCAGGTCCTCCTGTGGGATGGCCGCTGTAAAGGCCGAGGAAGCCGCTGTGGTGGTAGGTGCAGCGGGAGCCTCCGCTGCTGGAGCTTCCGCCACTGGTAGCTGCTGGATTGCTGGGGGCGTGGCCTCGGGTCTCACAGAGGTGGGAGCCTCTGATTGGCCCGACTGGCCGGGCGCCCGACGGTTCTTCTTTCCTCTCCTCCTGGACTTCTTTTTTGGAGAAGTCCGGCGTGGGCCCTCTGCCGAGGGCGTCGGGGCGGCTTCCTCCGTTGACGTAGACGGACCGGGTTGGGGGGTTGGGGTCTCCGTCAGGGACGGAGCTGGCACTATCTCTGCAGTGACTGCGGGGGTGGGAGTTGCTGCTGCCTCTGCGACTCGCAGCGTTCCCTCAGCGCGGTTTAGTGCCGAGGAGAAGGACACCCCAGGGCGCACATTAGCTGGCTCCTGGGGGCCTTCTCAGCGGCTCTCAACAAGGCGCTTCCGCACCTTACATCCTTTGTATGAGCCCACGTGCGCCTCACCACAGTTCACACAGTGGCGAGCTTCATAGGGCTTTGTGCAGTCCCTCAGTAGATGGGTTTCGCCACACCGCAGGCATGCGAGCTTGCGCTGGCACACACTGCTAGAGTGATTGAAGTCCATGCACCTATGGCACTGCACAGGTCCCTCTTTGCCATGGTATCTTTCGATACGCACGACGGTGAAGATAAGCCGACGGACGGCGTCTATCGGCTAAACTGTCTGGGCGCGTTCCCTTGGTACCACGACCAGGAATAAGGGCATAGGCACTCGCTGAGTGCCGTCGTCTGTTGCCACCGTCTTACTGAGACGTGCCACGGAGGTAGGGGTGATGTTGTACTCGTCCTGAAGGGCCGCCTTGACATCCTCAGGGGTGCAGTCGGAGTCAAGGCCCCGTATTACCCTATGCTCCACGTAGGGCCGCTGCATCGAGTAGCTGTAGAACGGGATTTGTTCGTCCCGTAATACAGCCTTCGCTGCCTCGAAATCCCTTTCCGAGGAGGTATGTAGGTGGACTTTCCTTAGCTTCCGCCGGGCCTCGAAGGGGCCCCTAAGCTTCGTTGCCAGCTTTCTCATTACCACAACGTGGTTGCGGAAAGCGTCGGCAACTATAGGCGGGATTTTGCGTCCCCCTTGGGTTGGAGGTTGGTTAATTCCCTGTGGTGGTGCGGTTGGGTTGGGGGAGGAACAACCGCTTCTGCGGCCCCCTGCGTGGACAGTTATCCACGGCCCGTCAGGTTCGACGTCGGTGTCGGAGTCGGGCATAGGGATGGTGTAAGGACTGGTGGGATCCTGATTAGTGTGTGTACTCTCAACCGCTACGAGGCGGTGAGGCGAAGATGGCTTGCGCCTGTTGCTGCCGCCAATAGACGTCCTGCTTCGCTTGCGCGAAGGTTCGGCCGTCTCTTGTGAGGGAGTAGGTTGACTGGTGCTGGTGCTTGGCTGTTGCCCGTCGTCACTGGTCAGGGTAGGTGCGGTTGCCCTACGGCTGTCCGCAGAGGACCGGACTTCCTTAGAGGAGGCGCCTGTGCGAGCCATGTCGGTTCGAGGTTTCAGGCCAAAGGCCTTCACCCTTGGCTCTGGCCTTACGGACCCGCTGTTTCCGTTGTCAGTCGGTCTTGTCAGGTCAATGAAAAGAAAGATGACAGTAGAAGAGGAGTAGGAAAGTAGGGGTGTTCCTGCTCTTTACAAAATGACAGCAAGCTGTCTGTGGGGCCGCTCGCACACTGGCGGCGGAACGGTAAGCTAATAGGGGGTCAGAGCCCACTGCGTTGCCGCTGTATAGAAGCCGAGCACCCGCAGGCGTCGGAGCTGCAAGCTAATAGAGGGACGAATGCCCTCTGCGTTGCCGCTGGGGGAATGCTGCCGTGGCTCCTGCCGCTGCTGCTGCTGCTGCCAGATCCGCCGGTAGGTGGTGCCGTAGCTGCTGCCCAGAGTAGATGTCGGCCCTCTCGAGTCTCGGGAGGGAGTGATGCGTCGAATCGGACAATGCTGCTAGCCTCACTTATATACCACTCTATGACATAGCAAGAACTTTCCAGGAGTAGTCATTATTACAAGCGTAAATTAACCCCAGATGCGGCAATGTATGGCATTGGTATAAACCGGCAGCTGGCGCTTTATCTTTTTTTTTTTTTTTTTTTTTTTTTTTTTTCGCACCCTGCAACAATAAGCTATTAACGATGTAGTCATTCAGGTGGCGCGTCACATAAATGTTTTGTTTTAATTTTCTCTCCTACTCACCCTTCCAAAACCATTTAGGCTGTTGCCATCTTTCTTTATTTTTTTTGCTTTTAACAGTCTTGAGGCCGTTCTTCCTTGCACATATCCAACATATACTGATGTTCACTAAACAATGCCATTTCAGAGAATTTTACGTCAAACACGCAAGACTTACACACAGGATAAACCATTTTGTACAATGGGCCGTGCACATGATGAGTACTTACTTAGAATAACATTTTGGCTATAAAACTCCTTGGGAAGATTCTTAAAATTATACACATTACAATAGTTTAATTTTTGAAAAAGATGAGTTTTAGCCATTTTACTCCTTTCGGAGAAGTTCCACGTAGCGTGCTCCTACTACATGCCTTTCGAAGAAAGCTGATGAGATGAGTCGCCTAACCAGACGTTCACTCCCACTTCTCTTGATTAACTCCTCCCTCACCTCGCAAGGATTATCAGTACTCCAATAATGTATGTTGTTCCTTTATAAGGTCTATTGTGAAATCCTAATCCACACAAAAACATGATTCTGGAGGCGAACCTCATATTATTTGCCACTCAGCCCAGCATCCATTCACAGTCCAGCCGAGCTTTGAAATCTCTCCCGTGGATATCTTAGTGTAGGTGCAAACGATATGAATCAGGTTTATTGGCTCGCAGCACTCCCACCGTGGAATATTGTATAATGTTTACCTCTTGTAGAAATCCCCTATACTAGCATGTAGATTTTTTCTTATGACATTCAAAACAGCAACTGTATTAACACTGAATGACACTGATTATTTCACAGGAGCAATTCTTACAAGTGACAATATACGTGGACGTCTTTCAACATCCTGGAAAGTTTTTGGTACAGATTTGGAGATCTCTTCTGGTATAAATCCTCAGCTTGTTTTGCATTCGCTCTTGTGTTTCCTATAAACTTAATGAATAAGCTTATGTCTTGAAATCATAATGAAACTGTTTAATTCCCTTATTAACTTTATTACTTAACTAAACCTTTAAAAGAAAAATTTTAAACCTGAATAAAAAAATAAAAAATTTAAAGATAAAGGTAAAAATAAGGATAGATAAGGACTATAGATTAGGAACATAAATTATTCATCTGTCGAATTTTGTGTGACAGTATACGTATGACGCGTGCAAACAATCCACGCTCAAAATATCACTTTACGATCTAACACGGTCAAATAGGACAGAAAATATAAAATCATAGTTTGTATTTAGGTATTATACTCATACATTACCACAGTTATACAATAATAACTATTTATATTAAAAACTCGGTGTTTCTAAAATTAGATTGTTTTGTAATGTTTCTCTGGGCGTTAATCAAACAATGGTGGGGGAGATGGAACAAAATATTTTACTTTAACTACAAAACGAATATATGACTTTTTCATGCATAAGGTGTACCTACAATTAAATTTGAGCCATAGATTTATTTGGATTATGTTTGTCGCTTCAGTAGTTAATGTTTAAATGTATTACTAACTTTTCGAACTTATAAAATGTTCCCGACCTACGAGGTAAACCCACAGCTTCTAATGTTCTATAAGAAATCATACCAATGCTTAATTGTTCTATCCAACAATACTAGCCGATTCAGCTTACAAAGGTACTAACTGAGGTTGGTGTATCAACACTCAGCGTAAAAAACGGAAAGGTTCGCATTAAAGTACAGTAAAGAAACATACAACTCATTTACTGAAATCATATTCCGGATTTATGTGACAGATTATATAAACGTTTACTTTACAGTATACATGGCTATCAACTGATTAAATCTCCCATTTAAAGCAGAACAATCATATGTGTTCAGTACAAAAATTGAGGGAAGAATATGGTAACTAGAGATCGAAATAGATAACGATGAATTGGAGACCGGCCTATTTTCCAAAACTCGTAGGGACAGCTGAATCATCTGGATTTTGAAGGAGACCATCCCTAGAAACTTCGTTATGGAATCACTACTACAAGTTATTTGTAAATTAAACGTTCACTCTGCGAAGGGCATTTAACATTTTTTACAAGTATCATCTTAAAGCCCAAACTAAGGATGGAGTTCAAAAATGTATCCTCACAATTCTTAATAGTATTTTCCATATCTCTCCATACATAATTGTAGATGGTGCAACTACTTATAAAACGCACTGCGGTACTCAGACTGATGTATGGCTAATAGAGCTGAATTTATAAGCTGAGCAAGATCCTTCATTTGTTTAAACGGTTTTTCAGCAATGCAAGATTTCAGTCGAAGAAATAGCCAGAAGGTCAGGAACTTTAATGAACTTTAGTGGCTTCTAGTTTCCTGAAATTGTCTTTGTTTTGTGAGGAGACACGTCGTCCAGCTTTTCATATTAAGGATAAACATAAAAGAGTAATAGCATTCTCCAAGCATTTCGATTTCTTTTGGGATGCAGTCGACTACTAATGATGCAGCACGGAGAACACTCGTTTCCAAGAACGAAAATCAGTCGAAAATCAAAGAACGACTATCTTGGATAATTCCCATTTACCTAGTCATAATCCTGAGCTTTATTTGATGTGGTTTAATAATAAAACCATCTTTCATCACCAGTGAATACATCTGTCAAACATTTAGCATCATTAGGAGGAAACTTGCTTCCTTGCACATTATTCTGCTCCTATTTTCTCATTAGGTAGAGAATGCAGAATTCTTTGGCACAGTTTTTTCTCAGCTTTAAATCTTCATGGAGTATACACTGATGTTGTCTTTCATATTTAGTAATATGTCAAATTTCCTTCACCAAGTTCCTCAACTTTGAAAGTTTTTATTCACAGCTTTCTGTGGCCAGACAGAACGACGGTAGCATGTTTTGATAGCTTAAGGCGAACTTTTGCAAGACGTATTAGCTACATTTTTATAACCATTGCTGTCATATTTAAGTTGAAACACTTTCTTGTACTTAATTACAAGGAATTGTTTAATACTACAAGATATCGCATTATCATCTACTGCCAAACGAGAATCTAACAGGATTCCAATAATTTACTGCGCAAATTATGTGCATAAGAAGTATGTTGTTTTGTTTGTTCATTTCTTGTTTATCGCTTACATTCAAGGACAGAATTGAGTGATATAATTTTACTTGAGTTCTATACCGCATTCAGGGGGATAATCATTTAGGTGCGGATAATGTTAGCAATTCCAAGAAAATAAATTTAAAGGAATGTCAACATTGTTACTTTTTGAAATTGCTTTAATTATGTGCAAATTACATGCAGAAGAAGTATGTTGTTTTGGTTGTTCATTTCTTATTTATGGCTTGCATTTAATGACAGAACGGTTCTACTTGAGTTCTATACTGCAGGAAGCTAATCATTCAGGTGCGAATAAGATGGCAAGTCCAAAAAAATAAATTGAAAGAAATGCTAACACTATTACTTTTTGAAGTTACTTTAAATTAGTGAGGTTTTTTGTTTATTGGCATTAAAATATCCTTATACAGGGCCTAATAATTTATTCTTTGTTTCTCCTTCTCTCTCTTTTTCTCTTGTGCATTCAGGCAACCATTTTTCCAGAAAAAAGAGCAAAGCCCTCATCTTAAAACGCTCAAGATGTTAGATGATAAACGCAATCGAATGGTTTCTCCAATCAGGTTATAAGGAATAAACCGTGAGAGTGAGTTTCGGAGCTTCTGTTAATCGTAAAATCCATGAAGCCTGACTTTAATTAAAACGGAGCAGTTTGGAGCGCTGAAGTAGAGCCTTGAAGCTCACAAGCACACCGGCAATGAGAGCCTGAAAACGTCTACACTAACAAATCTAAAATTCTCAGTCATGACTACATACGATTTCATTTAGGTTACGCTTTCTTATATCTGTTCATTTTATTTAAATCTTGTTGTTGCAAGATTTCCCTGTTACAGGCTGTATCTATGTCTCAAAGGGTATTATGTTGAGAAATAAACATATAGTGCTTGAAAAAAGATGCGTTATCATTCCAATTGCAGGTACTTATTGAATCGCCCTCTTATTGGACTGGACACTTTTTCACCAATTTGTTTTTCAAGTAATTTCTCCACACCTTCAGATCTTTGTGACACCTATTACCCTAGGAATGGTTCTGGTTTTTGCCATTCATATTGTAGTACATCTTCCCAGCCCTTTGGAAGTTCTATCCTTTTATTCAGCGTCACAAGCCCCATATTTTTATCACATCTTATGTAGGAATGTCATCTAATGGAGAAAATCGCATAAATAGAGCCAACATTTTTTAGAACATGCAAACACGTAATATAGGATAACCATGAGATTCTTGTTCTGACCTCCCATTGATTCAAAGTGTGTGGAATTCAGACATATTGATTTCAGGATGTTAAAAGTGAAGGGATAAAAATGGCATAAATGCATCAGATCCTGTCGATCCTACGAAACTCAGGATATGTAAAGAATGTAGATTTCGTTGTGGCAAGTATGTGAATGTTAAATTATTGACAATGTTATTGACTCTTAGTAGATATCCGTTGATGTGTTAGGCAACGGAATATTCTGGTGTTAGTCCATCACTCTTGCCTGAAATTCAATGCTGACCCTTGACTACATCCATATCTTTGCAAATTATGAGTCCTGCATGTTTTACCAATCTTACAGATCAGTCTTGAGGATACCTAAACAAAGCAGACTAATTATACATTTCTTTACTGTTGTTAATTTTGAGCAATATATACACTACATGTAAGAGAGTGGTGGATAAAAGTATTTTTCTGGAAAAACAATCCATTCACTACTTTAAATATTTAAGATCTAAAAACCTCTTTAAGATGAAGAGATATAACCCTAGGGAGAAGTATACGCGTTGAAAACTTTTTGAATCTTATTAAATTCAGAAAAGATAATAAATTGGTAATAAAATGGCAAAATATACGATTTTGCCTACAATTTTCTGTTTATTTCAACTAAATCTATGATGTATCTAGAATCCATTTATATACTTATTTTTTTTAGATTCCTACTCGAAAACAGATAACATTTTCATTGCTCAAAACCTTAATAAAATTCAATATTCCATTGCATTTTCACCCACAGCATTTTTATCTTCATTATTATATGCCATAAATATGTTTCTTTATTGTTAAGTCAGCGGAAAAAGTTATTTAAATTGTGCTTTCTATTGAATTTGTTTCTAAGTTCAAAAGCATATTGCTATACTTATTTTTTAGATAATATTGTATAATGAACAACTTTTTGGTCACTTGCAACACAGCACTTGTAACTACTTTCTAGAGCACATTGCAACGCACATAGTAGATAGCGAAAGTGTTATATTCCACCCAAAAATTCGATACTAAAATTTCACCTGAAATAGATGTTTTGAGACCCCCTGAATTAAAAATAGGCATTTTTAGTAAAAAGGCCAGTGTGTGTGTGTGTGTGTCTATGGACAGCATGACTCAAAAACGAAGTGTCCGTTAAATACCAAACTTGATATGCATAATTTGATTTCCTGGGAATAGCTTCTGAATTTCTCTTCATTCTGGATGAATTTTGCATAACTGCAAGAGATAGGAAACAAAAACTGTAGATAAAAACACACAATTGATGCCCTTTACATTTTTGTTGTATAGCTAACCATTTCGGAGTTATACCTTCTTCTTATTATTTTCAATTATATTACACACCAATTCTAATTACATCTGAAGATGGAATTTATTCATGAACAATTTCTAGTATTGAGTACCATCAGCATATTTCTTTCATTTTACTCAGGGCCATGCAATAACAATCACGTAGAGACAGCTTTTGTAAAGATTTGATTATCACTGTAGTGTAGTATATTCCCTTATTTCCCTTATAAGGAAATAATAATAAGACATTTCCGCTAATGCTTATCTTGATTAACATGGAGTAAAAAGAAAATAATCTTGAAAGAAGTTTGTTTGCAGAACAGCTGGAGAAGATCATGATATTTAAAAAAAAAAAAACTAATGTTTAATGTAATTATAGTGGAATAAATAATATATTAACACTGTAAACACACATTACTATTATCTACTTGTTTGTGTTAAATATAAAATGATTAGAGATTGTTGTGTTTTTCATAGAATAAAAGTAAATACTACTGCATTAAAAGAAATTATGGTCGGTTGGTATCTAATATTAAACGCTTGATAATGAACTCATTCGTTTTCTTGCTGGGAGGTTATAACCTTCTGTAAAAGTCGGACAATATAGACGATGATCACGGTCCATTTCTTCATTTAAGTTATAGAAAATACATATAGTGGTCTCTGCTTTTCCAAATTTGTATAAGTATTTTTGAGAGCAGTCACGTCCAATTACTAGTGTGAGGGTTGCTACTGCAGATTTTGTTGGTAATGTGGAAATATTGTAATCTTGTAAATTTTTCCATTGTTTTCCAGATATTTTGTTTGTGTATTCTTCATTGATTTTATTTTAGTATTTATTTTTTATTATTCCTTTAATAGAGCGAAAAGGGATTAAACGAGATGTTGATTTGGTGATAATGTTACTTCCCTTTTTGGCCAAGAAGTCATCCATTTTATTACCTATTATTACACAATGGGCTGGAATCCATTAAAGGACCACTCTTTTATGTAAATGGGTTAAAAAAATTATTGAATCCACTGAAAAAAATAGTTGATGCCCAATTTGAAAATGGGACAAGACACAGCTGCAAAGTCAAAGATTTAAAACGTTTAAACTAAATTAGAGGTAGAAAACAAAAGATCATATTCTGGAAACATGCTCCAAAATAAATTTTCTACCAAGTAAAATCGTCAGAAGAATTCTCTATGAGTAATTAAGATAGTTGCAAATGCTCAAAAGGACTAGGAGGATTTTTATGGTGCAGGTACTCTTTGCATATTAAACTATAATTGGATTTCCCCACAAAACTTGCTCGTCAGGTATAGCTTTTGCAAAAAAACTTTAACGGCCAGGAGGAAATTTTTATCATGAAATGATAAAAGGTATCAGTTTTTTAATCTTTAGTTCGTTGAGTGAAAATTATTTTCTTAGATAAAATTATTTTCTTAGATAAATGTATTTATCTTAAAATGTTGAAAAATTAACAATTCCACAAATATACAAGATTTTTCAAAACTCAAACACAGATTTACTATCAGTTACCACTATAAAAAGCATCTAGATTTTCAATCACTTTGTTAACATTTTAATTGTAAAATGTACACCCCAAATTTGTGTAAAATATAAACATTTAAAAAATATTATTTTGAAAACTAACAATCAAATGTTTTGAGCATTTTGTTTTTAATTGTTTCATTTATAGCCCCTTTAACATCTATGGTCATATCGGGGGTTTTGCTATTGAAACAACTCGTTGTTAGTAGGTTCTTTTACGTTTGGGTTAATCATTTTATGAACATTTTTGTCAGTAGTGCTTAGTAACAAATTTGATTTTATAAAAATTTCATTGCGTTTTGTTTAGTAGAAGAGATGTTTCATTTATTACCAGAGTACCCTCATATACAATAAATTTACGGAGACAATCCGAAATTTACTAGAGATAGAAAATCAACTTTTAAAGCACTTTTACAACTCAAAACAGTTTTGTTCTGTTCTTTTCATCTTAAAATGTAGACATACACTGTAGAAATGCATGACATTTTAAAGTGACGATTTTGGTCATAATTATGGGTTTTTAAATTTTTATATTTTCGGTCCCTGGTTCCTTCTGCTATACAACAATGTATGGTTTAGCTATAACATATTTTAATTGGTCATTATTTGCATTTTTCTAACCGGAAGTAGTAAAGGCTTCAACCGGAATGTAAATGTTTGTTCCTCGTTTTCTCACTTATTGATATTTAAGCTGTTTTGTTTAAAAATGATAAATATATTGAATAGCATCTTAAATGACTGCATCTTATATCTAACTAATAGAAATTATATACTCTGTGTTCTGAAAGAAAACTAAAAACTTTGGAAAATAGCAAAACACAAAATTTGTACAATAAATACAAACATATTGAAAAGGACACTCACACTAAAAGAAAAAAAGGATTTAGAACTTCAAAATGTACACTGCATAGCTATATGAGGTTCACAGCTATTTAAACATATTTAAGATTGTCTTGAACTAAAGACAATTTTAGAATAATTTATTAACGATTTAGAAGTTTTGGCAAAAAATCAATATTTGTATCTCTTTTGCGCAACTATTAGAAGATATTTTATTTTTGACCACGAATCACTTAGTATTAGTTTCCTCGTGAATCAGTAAAAGTTTGTAGAAGATTCCTTAATAATTGACGACTTTGCAGTTAAGGAGTCATGAATAACTTTAAACTACTTTTCAAAAGCGGAAACGAACGTGACAAGTGTTACCAGAAGGTCCACATTAATGGATATCTAGCCGCTACTCGTATTGTAAGAGGATTCTCGATTTACTTATGAAAACAGTAAATAAATAAAGAAAGCGAAAGACAGAGGAAAAACAGCAATATGAGGAGCGTTCAATAAGTCTTTAGAAAAAGAGACACACAAATTATTTATAGTAATTTCATTTATTTTTCAACATAATCTGCTCTTAGCTGATACACTTTTCTCAGCTGTTTTAACTCTTTCGGAAGGTACTGAAAATAGGTATCTATTTGGGAGACTACCTTTTCGCTAGATCTGAACGTTTTCCACCGAGTCACCTTTTCAAGTTTGAAAGTAAAAAAAGTCACTGGGACTAAACCTGGTGGATATGGTGGGTAATATAGCAATTGGAACCTTAATTCTGCATTTGTCACCATCGAAACTGCGCAGGTGTGCACCCTTGCATTTTTTTAAAGAGGATCTATATCTTTGCCAGAGAAGGACGGTTTTTCTTGGTTTTTCTGTTCAACCGGTGCAAAAACGATGCGCGATACTCTCCATTTATGGTTCTTCCTTTCTACAAGTAATCAATCTAGTTGATTCCACGTGCATCCCAAACAAATCAAAGCCATGACCTTGTCTGCAGATTTCACTATATTTGACTTTAAAAAACTACTGTTTCTACTATACTTTTTGTTTCTGGAGCGTAGTAGTGTATCCATGTTTCATCCACATTTATGTATCGACGCAGAAACTCGTCAGGATTGCAATGGAAAAGTGTCAAACTAGCTTCAGAATCGATCACACGATTGCGTTTATTCTCCAATGAGAGCAAACGCGGCATCCATCCTACCGAGACCATTGTAAGACCTAACTTTTGGGGTGATGTACCTTGTGATGTGCTTGAGGCCTCTACCATCTTGATTCGTCGATCACTCAAAACCATATCCTGGATTTTGTCAATCATTTCGGAGGAAGTCACTTTTACTGGACGTCCGGCACGCTGTTCATTATTTGTGGATGTACCGCCACGTTTAAATTAATTTATCCAATTGTAAATTGTTGCAAACGCAGGAACTGACGTACCATGAATTTCATCCAAATCGGCTTTCATGTTTTTGGTGTCAAGCCTTTTAAATAGGAGTGTAACACATGCGTAACAAGTTTTTATCCATCTTTCTATATAGGAACAATATTGTTCATTCAAGCGCCTATGGCAATGAAACTGCGTAATGAATATAGCTGAAAATTTAACTGTCATCTATTAAGAGACGAAGATTAATAGATAAAAACTTTTTTGGATGTTACGAAAGTAATTTCTTTCATTTTCAAAGGACTTATTGAACGCCCCTCATATAAAGCTAGTTTCGTACAGTTATGGTGCAGAATACAAAATTGTTGTAAGCATATCGTATTATGTTCTTATCAAATACGCTCACATTTTTTCACTAAATATTTTAATGCATGGAAAACACTGTAGTGAAATTAAAATAACTCTAATATCTGTAACAGTAATTGATTGCGTTTGTGCGCTACAAATCTGGAATTAATTATACGAATGAGGTTCTTCGTCTCTCCTTACGTCACAACTATTATACGGTTGCACCTAGCGGTTCTTCCAACCATTAAGTGAAAGTTACGGTAGCCTCGACGCCTCAATGTACCTTGAGCTATAACCCTTCTTTCATGGTAGGTTATATGTCAGCCACCGTCTCTAAAACTGCTCAACTTGAAAGAGAAATCTTCAATGAAAGACGGAGGGATTACCACAGAAAGGAAACCGGGTCAGTAGCATTGCACATTCACAGAAGCAATAATTACAAGTTCCGCATGGCATAAAGAGAAATACGCCCCGATAATACTTCTGATTGATAGCAAGATACATTGGAAGGAACAACACTTTCTAGTTGCAATATTACTGTACTTCAAAAGACACTGCGAGTTAATGTTTAACCACAATTGGTCAAAAATCGAAAACAGGGTGTTACTTTCTCTACTTACATAAGTAGAGAAGTGTTGCTTTCGTCCCAAAAGTCCGACACCGAGGTTTTATTGGAAATGCACATTAAGGTCCCCAGGATTCCAAAAAAAGTACTTTTTACTTTGTTTAGTACTTAGTACACAGATAGACAAGATAGTGTGTTCCATCCAAAAATTCAATACCGAGATTTCAACGGAAAAATACGTTTCAGAGTCCCCTGTATCAAAAAAAAAAAAAAAAAAGTATTCTTAAAAAAAGATCCGTCTGTGTGTGAGTGTGTGTCTGTGAACACCACAACTCAAAACGAAAATTCATAAAACAGCAAACTTGGTATTTAAGCTTAATATTTTCCAAGGATGCGACATGAAGTATTAGGAAAATCCCACAACTCAAATTATCCTTTACATGGAATACATTTCGAAAGTGTTCATTTTGTCAAAAATAACTCCAAGGATTTTAATTAAAATACCATAGATTAAACATATTTACATGACAAAATTTATCTTGACTTTTCTGGGAGTAGCTCTTAAAATTTTGTATTCTGCAAGAATTTTGTGAATTTTGCATAACTGGTAAACCGTAAGACATAGACAAAAACTATTACAAAAAATGCAGATATTCTTAAGACAAACAGTTTATATTATTACATTTTTTTGTAGAGTTGACATTTTTCGAAATATTCCTTGTTATTGATTTCAGTATTTTTCTGATAGAAGAATTTGTCAACTACTGACCATGTAAAGAGAACGAAGGTCAATCACAGAGAACCCAGCTTTTAAATGATTTGATTATCACTTTAGCCTAGTGTATTCTCTTAACTCCCTTCTACTTATGAGGAAGAAAGTGATATGGCCATTTTGGCTAATGTTTATCTCGATTATATTGAATTAGATAGAAAAATGGGTTTTTTAACAATAATTTGTTTCAGAGAAAGTCACGTCAGTTTTACTTTCTCCTCATGGTGCATGGTACGTAGGTAGAGAAGGTATTGCACCCACCCAAAAATTCGATACCCGGATTTCGCCGGAAATACACGTTTTAGGGTCAACTGTATCCAAAAAGAAATATGTTTAGAAAAAAGCCCGCCTGTGTGTCAGTTTTATGTAGATGTTGTTTAAACACACAATTTACGTCATAACTTTTTTTTTCGTGTACCTGACAATTTCAAAACATTCCTCGTTATAGGTTTCAGTTTTAAAACATTTAAAAACTTTTTCTCATAAATGTCAGACACTGGCATAGAAAGAAACGAATTTCAATCACATAGTAACCAGCTTTTGAAAGATTTGGCTATCTCTTTAAACTAGTGTATTCCCTTATTTCCCTTCTACTCACAAGAAAGAAAATAATAAAGCCATTTTTATCAAAGTTTATCTGGATTAGCATCAAGAAGATAGAAAATAAGCTTATAACAATAATTTGTTACAGAAATAAAGAAAAAGTCATGAGAATGGAACGCATAACATTTTTACTTTCTCTATCCCGTATGTACATGGAACATTTTTTGAACATTTTGAATTTCTTAAAAACGGTTCTAACGATTTTATTAAATGGCATATGCCTAAGATATATATATATATATATATATATATATATATATATATATATATATGACAAACGAAATATATATCTTGACTTTTCAAAGAATAGCCTTTGAAGACCTCTTCATTTTGGATGTTTGTTGTTTAACTTTTGTATGACTAGTAAACCGTAAGAGACAGACAAAAACTTACTACACAATACATGTACAACTCATTAAAACACACATTTGTTACATACATTTTTTGTAGGGTTAACCGTTTTCGAGATATTCCGAGTTATTGATTTAAGTTTTAAATTACCCAACTTTTCTCATACGGGATCATGCAAAGCGAACCAAACTTCATTAGTTCACGTAAATGAGCTTTGAAAAGAATTGACTATCACTTTAGCCTAATGAATTCCGTTATTTCACTTCTATTTACAAGGAAGCAAATAATAAGACCAATTCTGCTTATGTTAATTATCATGTTACGTGAATGGAACGCTTCAATTTTTTTTTCTTTTTTTCTTTTACCTCCTATTCTCTCAGCTGAAATCTCTTTTGGAACTTCCAATTTATGAAGATATTAAATACTATATAATTCCGTTGCTTATATTACATTTAGAGAATTCAATAGCACCTATGGCTATAGCAGATACTTCTTTCGAACCATTATTAGCTCAAAAGGCGAGACAAATTATTTAAATAGCCTAATTCTAATTTTTGTTGTTTAAAAATTCAAATAATTGCAAAATAAATATCACGGCAATTAAAATACATAAAAAGAGCCCGCCAAGGATAGTGTGGGGGTTGCGTGTCTGCCTCACATTCGACAGGTAGCGAGCTCAAATTTCGCTTAGGATGAGTCACCCGGATATGGTTTTTTGCGAGAAGACGAATGTTGAGTAACTTTAAATCCATGGGCCCCGAGATCATTTAAGCATTTCACCAATTTCTTTCATCGGCCAATATGACCAGCCAAGTTATGAGACGTTAACATATATATATATGCAGAGAATGCTTCAAATAAGTTTTCAGGAGGTGATGTTCGATTTGTTGGTTACACTGTTTTCATCCAGCGTTCAACTGTCACATGTTATCAAAGAACCCCTATCTTTTGTATATGTTTGTTTTATGAGGTACATGTGAGGTCGAGGTAATTAAAGTGTACTGACGTGTTTTGCGTGGATATTTCAAAAAGAGTATAGTGTATGGTGAAATGCTAAAACTGAATTGTACTTATTAAATAGCTAAGTATAGACCAGCTGTTGCAGACAAATTAAGAGAACGAAAGTATTAACGCTTGTTTTGCCTATGCTATATTATGTACACACATGGAGAATAGTGACACTTCAAGTTGTGAGTTGATATTTACACAAAGTATTGTATTTAATGTACTGCGCAGTTAAGAATATGTATGCATATTTGCTTTTAACAATTGAAGTTTAAATTTTCAGTCTTTAAATCTGCGACAGGCCACTAGTATACATAAATTTACATATATAATAATCTTAGAATGAACAATTCCAAGCAAGAAGCACTCATCCAGGTGATCATTTTTACCTGCGCAAATGAAATGAATTGTTGAAAATGTATAGAAACGAACATTCTGGTCGTATTCATTTGGGGAAAAGAAAAACATTATAATGTATTACATTCTCTTAGCTGTTTACCAAGATTGGCAACGACGTTAACTAGTGGCTATTGCATATATTTTGAGATATAGAGCATTCTTTGCTATAGGGGTGTGAAAACGTTAAACATGTTTCTTTGGTTCTACTTTTAAAGAAAAGACTTTCAGGAACACCATTTATAAACATAGCTCGCGAGATTTCTACAAGTTTTATCGGATCTTCCTGATTTTCTCTCTTTTTCAGGATATTTGTTGATGTCAGCCATATAATGTAACTTCTACTTAAACGATGGTTACTTTGACAATGGTTCTTTTCTGAGGAGAACCTGTTTCAGTTTGAGTGGTCAATTGTGAGACGAGTTACACCATTTCTTATCGGCGTTTGTTTGAAACAGTTAGAAGATACTGGGAATACTTCGAGAGCACATATCAGTTTACTGTGTTATTGATCATATCTTCCTCCATTTCAATGTGCAGTTATTGGCGTAGTGGTGTGATAGGATGTCGGGTAGCTTCCTTTGTAGCTTCGTTGGCTCTTTCGTTTCTCTGAATGTTTACAACTCGGGGAATCGATGTAAGGATCCGTTGTTTACCAGATTACTAGATGGTTGAAAGTAAATTATGTATCTTATAACTACAAATTATCCTGTTATCCTATGGGATAATCTATATCCTATAATAGATTTAGTGATTTTGTGTCATTAGAAGAGTGTTTAAGGAGGCAGGGAAAATAAAGTTGCTTCACCCTGAGAGTAGGCAATGCTATACGAAATGCTGCGTTCTTAATTAAAAATATGCGAATCCTAACACATTTTCTTTCAATTGTTTGCAATTGGAGCTCTAATGGAGGAAATATCATAATGTGAGCTGTATCTTTCAATTTGATATTAAACTGTTTTTTCTTTACATAAATCGCAGTATTTTCTTCAGAAATATTCGCAATGGAAGCTAAATTTGTTCTAATACATAAATAAAAGTTCACAAAATTATTTATATGAATGTATTCATTTTTACTTTCTCTAGCCCATATGTACAATATACATAGTGGATAGAGAAGGTATTGTATTCCACCCAAAAATTTTATCGAGACTTCGCCGGATTTGTATGTTTTGAGGTCCCCTGAGTCCGAAAAAGTCACTTTCAGACAAAGGTACGTGTGTGTCAATGAACAGCTTAGCTCAAAAATGAAAGGATGGTTAAACACCAAACTGGTTTTGTCATTAGTGTTCCAAGGGTGCGACACGAAGATTTTCAAGAAAATCTCATTACCAAAAACTACACTTAACATCGAAACATTTTTTAAAATGTTGTTTTTCTGAAAAACAACCCTAACGATTTTGATTAAAATACCATATAATAAATTATATTTACATCCCAAATTAAATGTATATTTTGAATTTTCTGGGAATATCCTCTGAAGACCTCTTTATTCTGGACGAGTTTTGCTTAACTGGTAAACTGTAAGAGATACACCAAAACTTACGACACAAAAAATGTGGATCTCGTCACATTTTTAGACATGAACATTTTTGTGCAGTATAACGTTTCCGAGATATTAGTTTCAGTTTTAAAGTACTAGTTTTCTCAAATGGTAATTGATTTTTATTTTGTTTTGCACGCCATGCAAAGAGAACCAAAGTTCAATCACATAGCACCTAGCTTGTAAAAGTTTTGACTATTGCCTTAGTTTAGTGTGTATCATTATTCCTCTCCTACTTACAAGGAACTATGAAATAAGTCTTATTTCTGTTAATGTTTTAATAAGCATGAAGTAAATAGAAGAATTATTTTTGGTAGGATTACTTTTTTACAGAATAGGTAGAAAAAGTCATGTGAATGCATCATAATTTTTCATTAAATAATACCTACTTGTAGCCTATACCTAATAATTTTGTTCTGCTTTTTCTAAAATCTAAATAGTTGATGGTACGTTACTGTGAAAAGGCACGCATTTTAGTTATTATTATTATTATTATTATTATTATTATTATTATTATTATTGGTAGCTTAACGCTCTTTAGCTTGGTTGATCATATTGGGCGATGATTGAAATCGGTGAAATGGTGCTCAAATGCTGTTGGAAAATATGGAGCTTAAAGTTATCGGGCATTCGTCTTCCCAGGATAAGGGAAAAACCCGAAAAACACATTAGCAAATTATTCGAGATTCGTCTTCTCAGGATAATGGGGGAGGGAGAAAGCCCGAAGAAAAAACGTTATCCAGGCAACTCATTCTAAGTCAGATTCGAACTGACGACCTCTTGAATGTGAGGCAGACGTGCTAGCTGCACGCTACCGAAGTGGGCGCAGAAACTTTTGCGTTATATCACAACTTTTACTGAGAAATATCACTCTTCCTACTGCGATCTTCGAAGGGATTACTTGCTAACACCTCCCGAATTAGACATCATCACTAATTGTAAATCAGGAAAAAGCTTACCTACCTTAACTTCAGAATGGATTTCCGTTTTCTTGTTTTTTTTCAAGTTTATGGTTACTTACACTTAATTTTGAACCATAGCTCATTTGAGATATGTGTCGGAAGTGGCTGGTTCTTGAGTAATCCATGTTTAAGGTTTTTAATAATTCAGATTTGTACAAATTCTGTGTTTTACTAAACTCCCAGAATGTATGATTTCATTGGTTATTGTTCTACCCCATGATATGAGCCGATGTTGTGGCCAATGTGGCCAATGACAATACCAGGATTTGGTCATACAATATTTTGGTCATACCATAGTTTGAGTTATATGGTTATGTGATATTGTCATACGAAATTTTGAGTTGGTTATCAGCTGTGAATTTGAAGAGGAAACAGTAATGGCCATGGTGTAGTGTCCATGTGAAAGTGAATGTGAGCCAAGTTATTTTCAGTGTATTGAGCTATCCTTAGAGAAAGTTGTTGAGCTGTTTATTACATACGGACATATAAACAGATACCTGCAGAGTATTTATTCAAGTGTAAATAAGAATCTAAGGAAAGCAGTTCATGTGTTGTACCATTCGAAATGTTAAGGTAAGCCAAAGTTAAATGGATCTTGCATTTTCTAAGCGTTTTTTGAAAAACAAGTATGAGGCGAATGGAGACCATTGAACCGTAGCGAGCTGCTGCGAACGACAGGTTCCTTTGGTTTTGAGATTTCTTAGAGATTAGATTAGGTTAGTTTAGGTTAGGTGTGAGTAAATTAAATGGATAAAATAAGGGTAAAATGCATTTCCAAAAAATATTTCTAAGGATTTAGAAAAAAACAATGCAAATTAGTGATTTTTGCAGAAACAGAACTCCTGAAATCCGTTCTTTGGCCAAAGTAAACGCTTACAAAAATCGTATTCTGCTAGTAACCACAATTGTAGATGTTGATTAAGATGTTATTGAAATTGTTATTCTTGCACTTAGATCCACCGCTGGTCTTTCGGTTAAAAATGTGTCATTATACAAGCGGTTAAACCTTCTGATTGGATGTGAAATTAATGAGGTCAAAATAAGGGATTTGTGCGAAAACTCCCTAGTGCAGAGTAGTACGGTTCCACATTAAACAATGAACATTGAGCAAATAATCTGTTGGAAGGCTTCCACAACTTCCGCAACTGGTGTTCGGGAAACACCATCTAAAGTTGTATACTGCTTTGATTGGGCTATAAAAGGAAAAGAGCGAACTTGGACCCAAACTGCGCAACTCAAATTAGGTAGACGAGCGCTGGTACAACCGAGGACATAGTGACTAGAATTTGGACTCCCATCCAGACCTACACAACCAAGCAGATAGCTTAATTAGCTGAATATACTTAGTCATTATTTTGCACAAGGAAAGGTAAATTAAATACATTTTTACGGTAATGTACATTACTACTTTGTTCTATTTCTTAAAACACATTCGGAACAATGTCTTTTGGGAATAAGGATTCGGAAAGTGCATTTGTGAACTTCGGAAAACATAGAGGTAGTAAAGTGTTTGTTATTTGTACTTTCTCTACTACTACAGTGGAAAAAATCGCATTCTACCCAAAAAGAATATGGCAAAATTTCACCAGAAATATACGTTTTGAGGTTCCCTGAATTAAAACCTGCATTTTTAGGAAATGATTCGTGTGCGTATATTATACTTAAACTCAACATATTCCAATGATGTAAAACGAAAATGTTAAAGAAACTTCCCCACTCTAAACTTCTTTGTACTTGGAACATTTTCTAATATTTTCATTTTTTTAAATAGCTCTAACGGATTTGATTAAAATTCCATTGTTTAACATATTTTTTATCACAAATGCAATGTATGCCTTGACTTTTCTGGGAATATCCTCTGAAGTCCTCATCATTCTGGAGGACTTTTTATGGCAGTGAACAGTTCTCGATGAAAAAAATCTTAGTGCATAAAGATGTAGATTTCATTAAAGCACAAAATTGATGTCATACATTTTTGTAAAGTTCCATTTCCGAGAAATTCGTAGCCATTGGTGTACACTTGCCAATACTTAAAGCTGTACTCTAACGGAAAGCGCATGTTTTTTTTTTTTTTCTTCTTCTTTTAGTATTGACCATGCAAGAGAACGTCATGACATAGCAACAAGCTTTTAAAAGATTCCTATCCTTGTAGCCTAGTGTATTCCCTTATTCCCCTTCTACTTACAAAGAACCAAGTAATAAGACCATTTCTGGTAATTTAACAACGCGTAAATTTTTTTTGATGATCGTACACCTCTGCTGTAAATGGTTGGTTGCCCCAGGCTCATAAGGGGCACAGCATTATTTTTATTCCTCTTCTTCTTCTTCTTCTTCTTATTATTATTATTATTACGAATGTACATAGTAGGTAGAGAAATTCAATACCAAATCACACCAGAAATACATGTTTGAGACCCTCTGAATCCAAAAAAGCATTTTAGAAAAAGGTTTGTGTGTGTGTGGAACAGCAAGACTCAAAACTGAAAAGTCGGTAAATACCAAATTTGGTACTTAAGTTCAGTAACTTTCAGGATGCGACGCGAACATTTTCAGAGAAATCTCCCTACGCCAAACTACCTTTTACATGGAACATTTTTCAAAATTTTCAAGTGTTTTAAAAATGGCTCCAATAATTTTGATTAAATGCCACATTATAGAAATATTAATATAGCAAATAAAATTTATAACTTGAATTTCTTGTGAATAGACCCTGAAAACCTCTTCCTTCCGGTTGACTTTTGCATAGCTGGTAAACCATAAGAGATAGACAAAACTTACCTCACAGAAAATGTAGATCTGCTTAAAATACGCAGTTTTTTCATATACATTTTATAGATCTAACCATCTTAGAGATATTCTCTGTCATTCGTTTCAATTTAAAAATACTTAAAACTTTTCTCTAACAGGAAGTTTTCATCCATTTCTTCTCTCTTTTGTTTTATTCCTAGCTATGGAAAAAGAAATGGATTTCAATTATAATCGCAGAGCGACAGCTTTTAAAATATTTGAATATCGCTTTAGTGAAGTGTATATTTTCCTTTGCTGATATGGAGCTAAAGAATAATACCATTTCTGCTAATTTTTATCTTTATCAGCATTATGTCGATAAAAGAATAATCTTTTTGTAGGAATAGTTTATTTGCAGAACAGACAGAGAAAGTTACGGAATGGAACGTATTCGATTTTTATGTTTAATATTGTATAATGGTGAACGAAGGAAATTAGGCCGCGCCGTGGCCGAGTGGTTAGACCACTTGCCTTTCATCTAGACGGCCGGGGTTCGATTCCAAGCGACCGCATGTGAGATTTGTGGTGGATAAAGCGGCGCTGGGGCGGGTTTTCTCCGGATACTCCGGTTTCCGCCACCATCGCATTCCACCGGTGCTCCATCATCATTCATGTATCATCAGTGTCACCGCCTGCGGTGCCATAAGTAGTTAAAGCGGGCATTAAACACTACCCAAAAAAAAGGGGAAAAAAAAAGGAAATTAGCTCAGCCTAGGGTCTATTACACTTATACTTAAGCAATATACCAAGAATAAGGGACAGTTCCGAAGCAGGCCCTATCTAGTAACATACTTGCACTCAAACTGGGGACGGCATGGATATGAAACATATGAGCTTATACATTCTCGTACAAACGCTATACATGACTTTCTCTAGCTGTTTCGCAAACAACCCTTTTATTAAAAAACTTTCATCTTTTGTCCGCATCACACTAATCAAGATAAACATAGGCAGAATTAGTGTTGTTATTTGCTTTCTTGAAAGTAGCAGTGAAATAAGAAAATGCAGGTTTAACCGATTGTCAAGTCCTTTAAAAGCCGATGGCTATCTGAACAAACAACTGAAATTCCATTCTCTTTCCTTGCCAGGAGTAAACAAACGAGAAAGGAAAAGAAACGTTTAAGTGACTTAAAATTGAAACCAATATTGGGGAATATATCGACCGGTTAATTTTACAAACAAACAAAAAACAAACAAAAAACACACACACACAAGAAAAGAAGAAACAATACAAATACGATGTGTTCCATTTACAAAACTTTTTCTACATCTCTGTTACAAATTATTTTTAAAAGGTTTATTCCTCTATCTACCTCATGATAATCGAGATAACCTTTATCAAAAATTGTCCTTATTACTTGGTTCCTTGTAAGTAGAAGGGGAAAAATCTAATGTGTTCCATTCACATGGTGTCTTCTAGCTGTTCGGTAAACAAACAGTTATTCAGAACATTAATCTGTTTTAAGCTAATTATAAGCAGAATTAGTCTTACTGCTAGCTTTCCTCGCCCTCCGTGATGTAATGGTTAACACACTAGCTTCATATACCCAAGGTAGCAGGTTCAAACCCGACGGAGGACCATGGATATTTTGGGCGTAAAAATCCTTAAAGCAATTTTTGGGAAAATCAAAATTTTTGAAAAATGTTCCATGTAAAGAGTAGTTTGGATTGGGGGGGGGATTTTTTTTTTTAATCTTTGTGTCGCATCCATGGAAGATAATATTTATGTACGAAGTTTGGTATTTAGCTTTCTTTTCGTTTTTGGGCTATGGTGTCCACACGCACACACACGTACACTCACACACTCACGGATCTTTTCCTAAAAATGCGTTTTATTTTAGATTTAGGGGTCCAAAACATGTATTTCCGGTGAAATCTCGGTATTGAACTTCTCGGTGCATTATAACACTTTCTGTATGCACTATGTACATAGTGCGTGTAGAGAAAGTAAAAAATAATATATGCTATATTAATTTAAATATTACAGTTGCGAAGCAAAAATAAATTACATTTTTCATTAATTCAATATATTTGAGTAAACGTGAGTGTTATCAATGATCTGAGGTGATCGTCACTCAATTGGTATTTTCTATCCAATCCAATGAGAATAATGTACGTACCGAAGGGGCACCCCAGGAGAAAGGATAAGGTAAGAGGAGACGCCGGGAGGCCGAAACCAGAATCGCTGTACCACAACGACAAAATAATTATTGAGATGCTCCTGGAGTCGGATGCGAGCTCCGCTAACCTAGAGGGCTCAACGTTCCCATAAGGAGATGGTCCGTATACCCTGGCAACCACCAACCGAAGGCCAAGAACGAAGAAAGTTCCAATGAAAGCATTCTCTTTCCCTGTTACGCTGCACCAAAACACCTTCGCGGACATTTCCACCCCTGACACGCAAACGGGGTGAAAGATGAATGAATGAAATGAATAGTGTAACTATATGGACGGGCAGGAAACTGAGTATTCGTTTGATAACCATGAAAACTCCAGAACAATCATGGTTTAAAGTGGGCAGTCGGCAGGAATCGAACCCGGGACCTCCTGAATGCGAGTTAAACTCGTTACTGCGGCGCCAGCTCGCTTATGTAATTCTTTGTAACTCAAATAATTGTTTTTGCCCCAATAATAGATGTGGGATACTAACGGCAGAACGGCATTAGCTACTTTGTTTATGTTTAAGTGCATTAAGTTTATTACATACCTGTGACAAAAATATATTATATGTGCCTATAACGTGCCACATATATTAATATACACATTAACGGCTTCTTAACACTGTCCCGGGTTGTATATCATCTCCTATTACTTCTTAAAATACCTAGTTTAAAGGCTTACAATTAAAAATAACACTTGTACGAAATTTAAGTTTACCATTTCTATACATTTGGGGAGGTAATAATAGTAACCAAAAGTCTGAATTAGTTGTTAATTAGATTATCATTTCTAGAAGTTAAGGAGGAACGGAAATTGTTGCTTATTCAGCCGAATCATCCACTTATTCGATAACTTGCATAAAAATGACTAACTGGTAAAAGAGATTTTGGATCATCCTATTTATCAGCGATAATTTGAAATTTTAAAAGCCAAATAAATCCTGAATCGAAAATCAGATACCGAGCCGAATGGCCTAAGCAGTAACGTCTGCGGCCCGCATTTGGAAGGTCCAGGATTCAAATCCCCTGGGCCGACCAATGTAGGGGAAGTTTGCTTGCGGTTTTCCTTACAAGATAAATGTCACATTAATATTTAATATGACAACCAAAGTTCAACTTTCAGTCTAAAACAATAGTAAAACTGAAAATGGATGGAGATGGTAACTGCGATACCATATATCCACAAATAGACCAGCTAGAGTGAATAACATCTGCTTATCGTGGAGCAGAGTAGGATGTTGCCTGAAAGACCTAATTGAACTGTAGCTAGGCTACAGGTCTTGTCTGGCTATATACACTTCCTCGCTACGGATAGTGAAAACAATCACACTTTGGCATCTATCGGCATCTGTTTGCCTCGAAGTGAAAGAGAGTCCTGAAAGGCTACTGCACACCACATGCCGTAAAAGAGGTATTTTGAGGAATAGTTCCGTCGTGATGTAACCTATCAGTTAAAGCGATGCAAAATAAAATAGAGTTTAAAATAGCAGATGTACGATGGCCCTTTTTCGAGGCGAGGTTCAGCACGAACTCTATACCTCTTGTCTATGGTGCGCGAAATAAATACTGTATGCCACTGAAATATGGAGATGTCACTGTAAATATAGTTTTGAGGTACGCTGAACCCAAAACAAAAAGCGGATTTGCATAAGATAATCGGGAACGATCGATTCAACGCGCGTAACTCAAAAAAGAAAAATTACAATAAATTTAAACTTGAAGATTAGCGCTTATTTTATTATCTTTTATCTTTTTAGTTAGTAGATATTCCTTATTTGATTTTTTTATCATCAGCTGGGAATCTGATTTTATTTTTATGTTTACCTTTATGTAATTCTTAATTTGTGTCTTTTTTTGCTGAAAGAAATTGTTGACCATTTTATTTTTTGATATTTAAACTTAGAAGTGTGCCAATCACATTACCTGACTTCATGTTGTCTTCTCCAATACTTAAATGATTTCGCTGGTTCATATTGGGAGCGGATGTTTACTATTATATATTATCGGCGTTTGAGGCCCTCCGGGTTCTAAGCAATATTAGGTCCCGGGTGTGGTGCCTGCTGGTCAGGGAGTTCTTTCTTGCGGTGGGACGGTGTTTAGTCCGGTGCACCCGAAATATGCAGTAGCTGTTATTTTTCTTTGGTGTGTTCCTTTATTTAATTTTGGCGAAACATTTTCACCATTTGTGTTCCAAACCAGTTCTGTGTTTGCCGATATCCTATTGGTTTGTGTTCAAATCTGACACATAGCAATGACCGATGAACAAGGCATGGCTATGGCAAGTAGTGCAAGGGGAGTAAGCAAACAATTTAACCCGAGTGAACGGTTGTCATCACCACTTCCTGGCACAATGCCAAAAGAAGCTGGGACAAGTGGATTAATTATTAGAGCATTAACTTTAGTTCCATGATCGTTTTTGTGTCCCTCCCTCCTTGTGTTTCTCTACTTATCTAAAACATGCTTTGAGAATGCTTTTGTAGGCTCGGTATATTTTTTTGGATTTTGAGCTTTAATTTACAGAAGTTTATTTTGTATGAAATGGCATGATTCTAAATAAATATATGTGATGTGGAGTTTAAGTTTATACGCATATAGTAACATTTTACGCAAATGTTGGCATGTGCATTATTCGAAAGGGATTGGCAATCCGGCTTTTGCTCATTTCCTCAACAACAGCTGCTAATATAATCAAATTAAAATGAGACGCATTCTAACTTGTGTTTCAGTGCATCTAAACCAACTTGGACATCTGGTTCGCCATCGTGAAACAAAGGGCAAGCGTATATTAACATCACGTCTTTCTATACCTGACAAGCGTTTGAACAGGGGGCGTGACAGAGAAATTGTGCCATTCACATACAAACCTAAGCAGCTGTTCCTCATATTGGCATGTATCGTGCTCCGCACTTGGATCTTGCAACCTGGCGAGTTTTCTGGATTATTTGGTAAGCCCGCGTTTGAGAATTATACGATTTCCGAAATTCACGATCCTTTTGGGTAGGCTATATTGAATCCTTTCTCCAGAGAACCATCGCCTAAGCTTAATGCAGTTCAATAGAACCGCACATATCATAGATATAGAGGCATAAGTGACTGCTTCGCGCTTGAAATATAAATTCCTTACAATTATTTAAATGTGTGGAATATTGGAGTGTAAGGTTATGCAAGGAATTCCGATATATCTAAGGAAGTACAAGACGACCCTCAAGGTGTCCTACACGATAGTTTTCCTTTCACTGTTCAGTAACGTCTTAAACAGGCGAAATGCTCATCTGGAGACAAAGCTAGTTACATTCTCTAGCACATATACACAATGTACATAGTAGACAGAGAAGGTATTGTATTCCATCCAAAAATTTGATTGCAAAATGTCTACGGAAATACATGTTTTGGGAACTCCTGAATCCAAAACAATCATTTCTAGAAAAATATGTATGTTTGTGGATAGCACAGCTCTAAAACAAAAAGTCCCTTAAATATCAAACTTATTATTTAAATTTAGTATTTTCCAAGAATGCGACACGAAGATTTTAAAGAAAATCCCCCACCCCTTTATATGGAACATTTATCGGACATTTTGATTTTTTCAAAAATGGCTCTAACGATTTTGATTAAAATGCCATATTATTTAAGATATTTTTCTGCCAAACGTAATATATATATATATATGACTTTTCTGGGAATAGCCTTCGAAGATCTATTCATTCTGGATGACTTTTTTATAACTCGTAAACCGTAAGAGATACACAGAAACTTAAACTTACTGCACAAAAAATGTAGATCTCAGTAAAACCCAGAATTTATGTCATATAAATTATATATTTAAAAATAATTAATTTAAACTTTTGTCAACTTTTTTTCTCCCGGGAATACAATAGAAAATAGACTTTTGAAACAATTAAAGTGTTAGCTTTTAAACGATTTGACTATCACTTTAGCCTAGTGATTTTCCTTTCTAATGATATGGAAGCAAGCAATAAGACCATTTCTGCTAATGCTTATCTCCATTAGCATAACGCAGATAAAACAATAATCTTTTGTAAAGAAAATTTGTTGTGGAACAGCTAGAGAAAATCATGTGATTTCTTGTATAGCTGGAATTATACTCTTAACTTACTGATTATTAAGGGAAGAAAAAGTGGATAGCTGTAGTAAATGCGTGGGTTACTTAAGGTAGGAATGACGTAGAGATTTTGGTCAGTCGGTTATGTCATATAAATAGCGGAACTACCTGGTTACAACGAATTTTTAAATACAATTTTATTTTACATCGCTTTAACAACTTGGTCATATCGCAACGCATCTATTCGGCAAGGTACCTCGCTCGGCATGTGCTGGACAATAGCTTTCAAGGTCTCATCCCCACACCATAATACTTCTCACTTCGCACCAAGCAGATGGTGCCAGAGTGTCGTACACCACTTCTACTTAAATGGCGAAGTGTAACCATCCTTTCGGAATCTCGTCCCTTAACACCATACAACTCCAAGACAAACAGAACGGTTAGGTTGCCGTCCATCTTACACTACATATTGATAGATGGCAGCGCAATCGTCATTACCATCAGTTTTCAGTTTTACTATTGTTTGAACCTGACCCGGAATAGAAACTTAATACCATACCCCAATATGGTATTAAGTTTCTATTCCGGGTCAGGTTCTTCGGCCCATGGGAGGAACTACTGCAAGCGCCATCCGCCTCGGTTACTACATTTTCTACCCTAATATTGCAGTATTATGAGTAAACTGAAGAAATGAGTCCAATTTTCGTCAAGCAGGAGCACATGTCTTCTGTTCTGTACAAAATATGCAGATGTGTTAAGGAGCATTTCCGATGGAGTTACGCTGTGAGTACATGAAGCCATTCTCGAGCTGAATGAGTCACTGCTTCTGCAGCAGTTTTAATTGTTAGAGAGGAGTTGGAAGTGTTCTCACGAGCTTTGTTCCTTTAAACGGTGTTTTATGCCTGAGGTGCTACGTTAAAATCCAGGGAGAGACGGATGTATACGGTCGATGATGCCACAGACTCGCTCCAGCAAGTGGAAAACGACCTGTTACAGAACCTTATTCTCTTGTTTAATTTAAACTCTTTTCAACATGTAATGAACGATAAAAAACTTAGTGTTGCTGCTTTCAGTCTCTCTCACAAAATCTGACAAATTGGAATCCCAGAATTTGAGTCACAAATTGAAATTTGAAATATTACATATTCTCATGAAAGTTTAGCAACTGTAAACATGCATTTCATGGCATTTGAAAAATATCTATTATATTATATGCAGTAATTCAAAATTATTTGGAAAACAATAGAACTACACTGGACGCCGTATTCAAATACAAAGGTAGACGCTCCGGCTAAAATATGAAAATACAAAACAGCGAAATCGATGTCTATGCCTACACCTGGCTTCATAAACTGAAGAACAATTCAATGCACAACAGTCACCTTCGATTGGCTGTATTCGGTCATTTTGAGTCCAAGCAATTTTGAGTCACATCAATTAAGCAATCTTATCCCATTAAATTGTGCTTTCTTGACTGAATTGAAACGAATAGAATTATTGGAGATTTTGCTACCATATTGCATTTTTTTTGTTTGGATTTGGATATTTTGAAACTCCAGAGCACTCAAATGTAAAATCCAGTACTCCTGTGGTATTTTGGAGTGCACAAAGATCGAAATGGAAGCAGGTGTGGGAGTTTTATAATTGAGGCGTTGCGTCAAGTTACAAATTTTACAAAAAAAAAAAAAATAAAGTATTGGAGCAATCCTGAAATCAGAATAGTCTAATACGCTAGGAGGCCCAACCGCTGTATTTCACGTTTGCAGATAACCCTTCTAGCGCTACAAAAATTGCAGAACTCACGGGCAATTCAAGCACACGTTGGTAAATGGCGTTGTAAGAGAGAGAGAGAGGGAGAGAGAGAGAGAGAGAGGGTGACCGACCGACCTTCCTTCTTCTCTTGCACATTAACGTAAACGGTGAAAGAGTTGCCGCGCTCAGTAAAGGCGTTGTACTGAAGTCCTTGGTGATGTACATGAACAGTGTAAACACACGGAGAAAGTTAACATGATTTCCACTTCAATTACACAGCCCTTGCTTTTTAAATGATAAAGTCACATTTTAGATTCAAAGGTAATTAAAAGGTCTATTTCACTTATCAATAGGTATACGCCAATATCTGTTTTGTAGTTGTGTAACACACTGTTCTTATTTAGCACAGGGCTAAGTCAAAACATTAAAACGCCGCACCCAAAACCATACATGAGCCCACGTAGTAATTTACTGAATTACTATTCAATATTATCATAATTATCATTATTATAACGCACTTTACGCATAAGCAGAAAAAAGAACATAAATGTGTGACAATAAACATGCCAATGCGAGCGCATAAGCATTTCGCTGTACTGTTGTTGTCGTTATTACTACTACCACCACCACCACCACTGCTACCACCACCACCACTACTTCCACCACCACCACTACTACTACCACCACCACCCCACCACTACTACTACTACCACCACCACTACTACCACCACCACCACTACTACTGCCACCACCGCTACTACTTCCGCCGCTCCTTTGGTCGAAGTCTTCTCTTCCTCCAATATTTGTATTGCAGTACTTCTACTGTTAACTGTTGCCCGGCAGGGTCTATGCACTATGGTTATGAATATGGATACACGAATAAAGGATAGTAACTTACGGGACAGGGGAATCGGTACCCCAGAACCGGTGGAAGTGGCGGTGAGAGGGCAGGCCCCACCCGATCGTCAGCCAGCGACTGCCATGCACCAGCGGTGGGGAACCAGGCCGCTGTGCAAGAAAATGCTACTGGAAGTAAACGGATGGAAATCCTACATTTGGAAAGAGATATAGGAGTTAGAGGAGATGACTTTGATCCATTTAAAGGATGTTCATTAGTTGGGAGATCACCTCCGCACCGAAGACGCGGCTCAACTGGAAGTCTGAAAACAGATACTGTCATTGAGGACAAGATAAGTGACATTATAAGTAATGCTAGCAGACCAAGTACATCTGAATCCGGTAAGAAAGAAATTAACAGGGAGATGGAAAGGAAGAGTATTAGCAGCCCTGAAAAAATGAAAAAGAGCAAAGAAGATCATGACTTGTATCTTCAAAAAACGGATAAAGTTCAAGAGGATTACCCTACTGTATCAATGAACGTAGAGACTGAGAATGGCGATCTGGAAGGTGAAGAGTTGATTCAGTTGAAGGAATTTGGTGATATTGTGGGAGAATTACTTAAACGCAGTCAAAACTTAGCAGCCTTGGTTAAAAAACTCCCAATACTAAATTGGAAATAAAAAAGGGCATCAGGAAATTAGGCAGTATTGCCGAGACGATATTGGATAGGTGGAAGGGATGGGATCTAGAGAGGAAAAAAGGAGATGTTAGTACTCTCAAAACTTCAGAAATAGCAGTTCAAGTGCAAGATTTTATACAGAGAGATACACAGGGAGATATCTCTGGTGTATCAGGGTGTAATAACCAAAGTAAAAGAAGCATAGAGGAGGACATGTCTCAAGCTCATAGTTTTGTAGACTGCGCATTTGTTGGATGTAAAATGGTCGGAAAGTAATTTCCAGACTATATCTGTACTACCTGGAAGCTTATTTAAAGTTGAGGAAGGATATGCTATTGCTGTGGTAACAAATCCGGGAGATAAAGGAGACGAAGGCATCTTGAAGAAATTGAAAGAGATTTATCCTGAGTTTGTAGGTATAACAGGTGAAAATCTAGAAGAAGGTAAAATAGAATATCTCCAAAGGAATGTCAAAATTTATAGTAGTAGAGAGAAGGAAAAAGACACATCTCGATACTTTTATATAATCTCGTTCAATGCGGATGTCGAAGGTGCAAATGACATGGAGTGCTTCTTCAGAATGCTACGCCAATGGAAGCAAGTACTGGAAGAACATCATGTAAGAAAAATAGCAATTGCCACACCGGAGGGGATAAATAGAGAATACACGAGGAAAATACTGGAATGGTTATTTCGTGGATGTAGAATAGAAATAAGGTATATTGTACCAACAAAGGCATGGGAACCACAGAAGAACGGGAAACCAATGCAAAAGAAAATAGATCAGCGCAAACAGGAACAACCGGAAGAAACGGTAGTGATTAAGGGAAAAGGGAAAACATACGCGGAAACACTGAAGTCTGTGAAACAAGGTATTGATATAGGAAAACTAGATTTGAGAATAAAAACCATTAGGAAAATAGGTAAAGAGGACCTATTCCTTGCAGTTGAGGAAACAGGGAAAGCAAATGCCCTCAAAGAGGAGATCCTGAAGAATGTTGAAGAAGTTGAGGTGCGTACTGTGAGGAAGGAAATAAATGTTTTTATTTATGGAATAGATCCTACAACCAAGGAAGATGATCTGAAAACTGCAATTTGTGAAGAAATAGAGTTACAGGAGACGGATATAATTAATGTTTCTATTAGACCAGGAAGATTTGGTAACCAAAACGCAACGTAACGTTACCTGCTGAACCTGGTAAGACCCTACTAAAACGGAGACAGATTAGAGTTGGATGGGTCAGCTGCCAGATTAGAGAAAGAATAAAAGTCACTAAGTGTTTTAAGTGTTTTGGATTTGGACAAATAGCGTATCGATGTAAGGAGGAAGATGATAGAACTGGATCTTGCTTGAATTGTGGGGAGAAGGGTCATATAGCCAGAGAATGCACAAATGCATCTGTCTGTATAACGTGTAAAAAAGGAGGCCACAGAAGTGACCAAATGAGTTGCCCTCTATACAGAAAGATCATAGGGGACATAAGACGAAGAAGGTTGAAATAAAAAAGATAATGGGTTCAACAACCATAGGAATAGCTCCATGGCACGACAGCTCACGGGGAACCTTGGCCTACCGCCCGGCCGCTGCGTCCCCCATCTCGGTCCACTACAGACGTCATGGATGGGGTGCAGTATTGGAGGGTGAGACGTGGTCAGCGCCTCGAGCCCCTCCCGGCCGGTTAATGCGGTCCTCACGACCTGGAGCCGCTACTTCTCCATCAAGTAGCTCCTCAATTGGCCCCCCAGGGACCTCACGAGGCTGAGTGCACCCCGGTCCAGGTCTCCCAGCGGGGGAAAAATCCCCACGCCGGTACTGGGGATCGAACCCAGGTCTCCCGCTTGGTAGGCAGCTGCGCTACCACCGCGCTAAGGAGACGACCCAACCATAGGAATCCTACAAGCTAATTTAATGAGGTCACAAGGTAGTCATACGCAGTTGCAATGGAGAAGAAGGTTGACATAATGATAGTAAGTGAACCAAATTTAAAGTGTGTATCCAGCATTAATTGGATTAAGGATAATAGGATGGATGTCGCTGTCAACTTCCTAAACAAAAATATAGAGGTAATGGATTGGAGGTTAGAAAATGGTTATGTCTGTATTTACTTCAAACAATTTAAGATTTATGGATGTTATAGTTCACAAAACATACCGCTGGACGAATTTAAGAAAGAAGTAGATTCTATAATGCAAGACATTAGTACGCAAGGAGGAGAAAGCATTATAATGGGAGACTTAAGTATTAAATCACCACAGTGGGGCGCACAAAACACTGACCAGAGAGGTCAATATTGGGTCGAGTGGATTCAGTAGTACAAAACATAGGAAACAAACCGACTTTTGTGAGAGGAGCCTGTGAATCATTTATAGACATTACGTGTTCAACTCAGATAATATCACATAAAATCCTGAATTGGGAGGTGCTCGAAGAGGAATCACTTAGCGACCACAAGTTTATCTATTTTGAAATCAAAGAACCAACAAAGCGAAAGGGTCGACAAAATGAGAAGACTAAAGTAGAGTATGATTGGGATAACTTTATATATAATATATATATATATATATATATATATATATATATATATATATATATATAAAGTTACCATGAAGTGGAAGGAAGAGAATAGAGAAGACGCTACAGAAGAAGTCTCCCGGGAGGAGGTGGTAAACGCAATACAAGAAGCTACTTTAGCTAGCCAAATACATACCAGCAAGAGAGACAGCTCCCGCGTACCATACTGGTGGACCAATGACATTGAATGTCAAAGGAGGAGATGCAATCAAGGCAGCCGCAAAGTAACAAGAGCAAACAAGGGACGAATACAAGAGCAGGACCTAGAAGCATTAAGAGTAGTCTATAAAGAGAAGAAAAGAACATTGACAAACCTCATAAAGGAGTCCAAGAGAAAAAACTGGCAAAAACTATGTGAAGAACTTGATCAGGATATTTGGGGATCAGGATATAAAATAGTAACAGGGCGTTTGACTAATAGAGCTCCCATAAAATTAACAGAGGAGAAGGAAATAAGTGTAGTAAAGGCAACGAAGATAAGATAGAAGCCAAAATAAGATGTAGTGTAGAGAAAGAATTCACCAGGGATGATTTACACGAAGCAGGGTGCAACATAAAATCCGGCAAAGCGCCGGGATTGGACGGTATTCCACCCGAAGCAGTGAGGTTCGCCATTGAGGCAACCCCTAAATGGATTCTAGCAGCCTTAAATACGTTACTGAAACAACAGGAGTTTCCAGGAGAATGGAAGGTAGCTAAACTCATATTGTTGCTACAGGGGGTAAGTTACCTCAAGATCCATCAGCATATCGACCAATATGTTTACTCAATACCATGAGTAAACTATATGAGAGTCTAAAAAGGACAATAATCGACAAAGAAATTGAGGAAGGGGAAGGACTATCCTGCAACCAGTATGGCTTCAGAAAAGACAAAACTACAATCCAGGCCATTAAAGCTGATCAAAAAATTAAAGATGACAGTAAAGAGAAGTGGGTAGCTGAAATCACACTGGATGTGAAAAATGCTTTCAACAGTGCAACTTGGAGTATTATCATTCAAGAGCTCCAAAGAAAAAAGATTTCAGCATATTTAGTAAATATAATACGAGAGTACTTCAACTCAAGATACATAACGCTAAGTAATAAGAAACAAGTACAGGTTACTGCAGGAGTACCCCAAGGCTCGGTCCTGGGACCTACATTGTGGAATATTTTATACGATGGCGTATTGCGGCCAAAAATTACCGACAGGTGCTTATACGTTGGGATTTGCAGATGATTTAGTGTTAGTCACTATAGCTGTCGACGCAGAAGAATTAATGTTTAAGGCAGATGAATCCCTCATACGCATAGACAGGTGGATGAAAGCCAAAAAATTAATTCTTGCGCCACAGAAAACTACTACTACCACTACTACCACCACTACTACTACTACTACTACTACTACTACTACTACTACTACTACTACTACTACTACTACTACTACTACTACTACTACCACCACCACCACCACTACTACTGCCACTACTACCACCACCACCACCACTACTACCACTACTATCACCACCACCACTACTACCACCACCACCACTACTACTACCACTACTACCACCACCACCACTACTACTACCATCACCACTACTACTACCACTACTACCACCACCACCACTACTACGACTACCACCACCACTACTACTACTACTACCACCACCACCACTACTACCACCACCACCATTACCACTACTACTACCACCACCACTAGTACTACCACCACAACCACTACTACTACCAGTACTACCACCACCACCACCACTACTACCACCACCACCATTACCACTACTACTACCACCACCACTAGTACTACCACCACCACCACTACTACTACCACTACTACCACCACCACCACTACTACTGAAAATCTCAGAATTGCTGCCAGCACGCATATAACAGAACACATACGAGACCAATGGAACGCCACGCTGGACACTATAGATCCACAAACCCGAAAAGTGTGGCGAAGCGCGAAATGCCTAACGCGTGCACGTTCAACATCCCGCCCCTGCATTCCGGCGGCCGCATAGCGGAAACTGATGAACAAAAGGCCGAAGCCTTCGCGGATGCGTTAGAAGAAACATTCCAACCGAATGCTGACCCGTGCGATATAAATTTTGCAGCAGCAAAGGAAGATCAAATTGCTGAAATTGGCAACACTGCAACTCACAACAAAATGAGAAAAACCAGTGTCGGTGAAATTAAATGGCTGATCATGCATCTGCCCAATAGAAAAGCACCGGGCCCGGATGCGATTCCCAATCTGGTGCTCAAACATCTTCCACCAAGCGCACCAAAATTACTAGCGGACATATTTAACCATGTCCTCCAGAATGGCATGGAAGGAAGCACAAATTTTGATGTTCCCTAAACAACATAAAGACCCCTCAATTCCAACGAATCATATGCCAATTAGCCTTCTTAACACTTTGAGTAAACTCCTGGAAAAGGTCATTCTGAAACGCCTAAACTCATTCCTAGTCAAAAATAACATCCTAATCAGTGAACAGTTTGGTTTTCGGGCTAATCATTCGACAACGCTGCAACTACTCAGAATAACAGAGAAGATAACTGCAGGGTTTAATACCAAGCAATCCACGGGAGTAGTCCTATTGGACATAGAATGCGCCTTCGACAAAGTTTGGCATGCAGGTCTACTTAGACAGCTAATAAACATAGCGTGCAAGATTCGATTATCACACTAATCAAACATTATCTTAGCGGAAGGAGTTTTCGCATCTCCGTAGGTGAAAGTAAATCTACTGCTCGCCCAATTGGCGCTGGAGTACCCCAAGGAAGTTTACTGGGGCCCACGCTGTTTAACATCTACATCAACGACCTTCCCCAATTGGTCAGAGTAGATAAACACATATATGCTGACGACACAGCTTTAGCGACACAATCAACCCAGCCGCGCATCATACATCTAAGGCTACAGAATGCGCTTAACACTATGCAGCGGTGGTTCACTAAATGGCGGGTTAAACTCAATTCAAGAAAATGCCAAGCCATCATTTTTAGCCGAAGAAACCTGCATAGACACAGGAGGCGAATCCTCCCACCCCTCACCTACAGACAAGAACCAATAGGGTGGGAGACAAATGTCACATACCTAGGCGTTAAGATGGATGAATATCTTAGCTGGAAACACCATATAAACTCAGCTAGAGCAAAGGTCAATGGCCAACTTAACAGACTCTACCCACTCATAAATCTTAATAGCAGCCTTAAACTACAGATGAGACTTACGTTATACAAGACGCTGATCCGTCCCATCCTAACTTACGCTGCCCCCGTATGGGGATATGCGGCACAAACACACATAAAGCGCCTCCAAACAATGCAAAACAGAATACTGCGAATAATTGCCAAACTCCCCGAAGAAGCTCCTGCGCATGAAATGCATGAAGAGCTGAAAATGCTGACAATCGAGCAATTCATCAAACACCTAGCAGACAACCTATACGCGAAAAAGAACAAAAACTACAACGATCACATTAGAATGCTAGGAGAATACGAAACGGCGCACGACAAGCACCTCCGCCCTCTGTCACTATTCGACCGCACTATTGGCATTGGCGAACCAGAAATTGCTATAGAAGACTACTTAAACACATTAATGCACTAGTCATGATGCGAGAACGCAGGAACTCATAGGCACACATCACTCACGCACACATACACATTACGATATTCAGCTGCCCTCACAAGTCCTTGTGTTACACAACCAAGGCGGCCCCGAGGTTGAGGCCCCTCCCGCAAGTGGCACAGGCTCGCTCCTGTACTAAGGCAGATAGCCCGCCATCTGTGCACTATATACAACCCTGCTACACACCGGTTAACGAGATGGTAACAATTGACGGAGCCGACAGGCGGAAATCCTTATAAGTATATAGTAATAGATAATAGCAATATTACTTACATGAAGCCAAAATGAAGCCGCTAGGCGGATACTTACACAAATACTCAACTTATTAGAGATAAACAAACCTTATTAATTAAGCATAGATACTAAGAAACTTCAAACGAAGCTTCCGGCGGATGTTATATACACCCTTAATACTTGTAAATAAATACACATATATGTAATCGTAAGGCTAACGTAGTACGACTGCAAGATGCAACATTGGATGCATCATTGCATGAACACTCCAACATATAGACACTCCAAATTCAACTAAGCACAATTTATGAAGCCAATAGGCCAAAGTATAACACTTACTAAGGCTAACTCTTACTCTAAGTTAACTAAATTACTGACGTGGCCCGCAGGCTGTTACACATAAGATACCACCATCTGCTACAAAACCTATATCACCACCAACTCCCCCCAGGGTGCACTTAGGGCGCAAGCCATGTGTGTACCCTGGCACTTCAGTCTTTCACTCGCTGTTACTGCCACTGGCACGCAGCATCCATTCATCACAACAAATGCGCAGGTGCTTAATGCGGTACTGCACAAGCGAGGCAGGGGCCTCCTACTTCCGGTGGGGGTTTTTTGTGGGTAGTGCCGCCCTAGTTCGAGTCCAGGGCGGGGAGTCTTACACTCCCAGGCTTGCCTGGGGTTAGGGCGTCAGTAGCCTTTTCCCCCACCACTAATAAAAAAACTACCACTACTACCACCACCATTACTACCACCACCACCACCACTACTACTACCACCACCATTACTACTACCACCACTACTACTACTACCATCACCACCACTACTACTACCACTACTACCACACCACCACTACTACTACCACCACCACTACTACTACCACTACTACCACCACCACTACTACCACTACAACCACGACCACCACTACTACTACCACTACTACTACCACCACTACTACTACCACTACTACTACTACCACTACCACCACTACCACACTACTACTACTACCACCACTACCACTACCACTACTACTACACTAATACTACTACCACTACTACTACTATTACTAATACTACCACCACCACTACAACCACTACTAATACTACCACCATTACCACCACTACTACTACCACCACCACCTCTCCATCACAACCACCATCACTACCACCACCATTACTACCACAACCACCACCACTACCATTACCACCACCACTATCATTACACCACCACCACTACCATTACAACCACCACCACTACCACTACCACCACCACCACTACCACTACCACCACCACCACTACAACCACTACCACCCCCACTAGCACCACTTCCACCAACACTACCACCATCTCCACCACCTGCAAAATTATCACCACCACCACCTCCACCACTACTACCAACATCACCACCACCTCCACCACCACTACCACCACCACCACCATCTCCACCATCACTACCACTACCACCACCACTATCACCACCACTACCACTAGCACCATCACCAATATCACTACCACCACCACTACCACTACCTCCACCACCATTATCACCACCACCACCACTACTACCACCACTACCACTACCTCCACCAACATTATCACCACCACCACCACTACTACCGACACCACCTCCACCACCACCACTACTACCAACACGGCCACCACTACCACCACCACCTCCCACCACCATTATCACCACCACCACCACTACCACCACCATCTCCACCACCACTACCACTACCACCACCACTACCACTACCACCATTATCACCACCACTACCACCACCACTACCACCACCACTACCACCACCACTACCACTACCACCACCACCATCACTACAACCACTACCACCCCCACTAGCACCACCTCCACCAACACTACCACCATCTCCACCACCACAACCACCACCACCACTACTACCACCACCACCTCCACCAACACTACCACTACCACCACCATTATCTCCACCACCACTACCACCACCTGCAAAATTATCACCACCACCTCCATCACTACTACCAACACCACCACCACCTCCACCACCACTACCACTACCACCACCACTATCACCACCACTACCACTAGCACCATCACCATTATCACTACTACCACCACTACCACTACCTCCACCACCATTATCACCACCACCACCACTACCACTACCTCCACCAACATTATCACCACCACCACCACTACCACCACCACCTCCACCACCACTACCACTACCACTACCACCACTACCACCACCACTACCACTACCACCATTATCACCACTACTACCACTACCACCACCTCTACCACCACCACCACTACCACCACCACTACCACCTCCACGACCACTACCACCACCACCACTACTACCACTACCACCACCGCCACCACTACCACCACCACTACCACTACCACCACCACTACCACTAACACCAGCACCACCACTACCGCTACTACCACTACCACCACCACTACCACTACCACTACTACTACCACTATCACCACCACCACTACCACTACCACCAGCACCACTACCACCACCACTACCACCACCACTACCACTACTACCACCACTACCACTACCACCACCACTACCACCAACACTACCACTACCACTACCACCACCACTACCACTACCACCACTACCACTACCACTACCATTACCACCACCACTACCCTACTACCACCACTACCACCGCCACCGCCAGCACTACCATAACCACTACCACCACCACCACCACTACCACTATCACTACCACCACCACCACCACTACCCTACTACCACCACAACCACCGCCACTGCCAGCACCACCACTACCATTACCACAACTACTGCGGATTATACCCTAGCAGGAAATAAAAACATCCTAAGAATGTATCGAAAACAAGCAAACACCAGGCATATAAAAGTTCATGTACTAGGTGCTCTCATGATTGCGTGTTCTTCGTTATGAATATCTCATGCTTTATGTCAAGCAAATAAATAGCTTTGAAGATGATGATAATAATAATAAAAAGTAATAATAAAGTAATACAGTAAAACCCTACGTGGTTTGATACATGGTTTTTGTTGTGGCGCATAAATGTTTTGATTTCACCCTACAATATCCAGTATCTAATGTTCATTAAGAACAGCGTATTACACAATTTACAGAACTAGTTATTGGCTAAATTTATAGATGAAATAGACTTTTAATTACTTGTGAATCTTAATTGTGACTTTATTCTCTAAAAAAATAATAGATCTGTAATTGAAGTGGAAATCATGTTAGCTTTCTCCGTGTGTTTATACTTCTTGTATATCATGAGGGACTCCAGTACAACCGTCTCTCAATGAGCGCAGCAATTCCTTCGCCGTTGATGCTGATATGCAAAAGGAGAACGAATGTCCCCTCCCTCCCTCCCTCCCTCTCTCTCTCTCTCTCTCTCTCTCTCTCTCTCGCCTTCTTACAACGACGGCATTGACAAGCGTATGCTTAGATTTGCCCCGAGGAATTATGGAATGTTTATAACGCAAGAAGGGTTATCTGCCCATACTGTTGGGAAATCTCGTATGGCGTAATTTTAATACAATTATATGCTCTCATATCCTTTTGAAATATCTCTTTGAAATATTTTACAAAGAAAATATTGTTTTATCTAATCTCTTTGTTTATTATTTTAGTTAAAATATTAAAAATATACAAGTCGCTTTAGTTGTGGTTTATGACATTCTCTCTGGAAATACATATTTATTAGATTCGCATCGCCTTATTAGTTTCTTTACTTTAAATAACTTAAAAATAGTTTATAAGTATTAAAATTTGTTCATCGTTCCTTCCTAATCAATGTCTTCAGCCTCCAAGTCCATCTTAATCCCAGCCACAAGAGCACGAAAGAAGTGTGATTTTCCATTCGATTATAATCCATTGATGATAGAGCATCATTGAGTTTCTTTTTGTTTATCTTGTTTATTTTCTTGTATTTTCCGGGAAAATTGAATGGATTAGAAAAGACAGATTTACGAATGCAAACTTCATAATAATAACCGTGGCTGTAGTGCTGAGAAAACTGAAAATCGCTTCAAAGTTGACAGCATCTACAAAATGAATTAGCACTACTTTTTTCACTATACGAGCTATAAACTTTCACATTCTTGAAATCTTCTCTCTGAATGAATCACAGAGATAATAGAAGGTACTTTAACACGATTGGGTTACAACATCACCCAGTCATTTGGATCATAAATGCTTCAGCTTATTCGGGAATGTTGCTCTATTCGTCTGAAATCACGGTCGCAGGGGGGTTCAGTGAGTTACTTATTTGAATCTCTTGCATTGAACTAGTGCCTATGATTTTCCAATTTCTGTTCTGTCCTGTACAGTTTTCACCTATTATGTGGAAATGTTCAGCTTTGGGAGCGGCTTTTTCCAAGTATTTTAATAAGCAGCTTCCCACTTCATCTGCTCCTCTTCTATACTGGTTCTCAATCCAGTGTATCCTATGTTTGTGGACATATTAAGTAGAATGCCCAATCCTTTCGGAAATATTTATTGGAGATCTATTGCAATAACCTGAATTTTGTCATCTGTCTTAGCAATTTCAATAACTGTTTTATTAATGTTTTCCCATATTTAGCCTTTACATGATAAGTATCTCTCATAATTTCAATTGCTTTTATTTCTGACTCAGGCTTTTGTGCTTCTTTAGCATCATTCACTTGTTTCTAAAGATTATTACATTTTCCACATCTTATTGCAATAAAGTGCACAGTATCTGATTTCCTAAGAGAAAATATGTGCTATATGAGGTTAGGTTCACAATTCAGAAATGTTTACTTCTCTTGCCTGTCTATTTTCTGGGTATAATCCATTTTCAGATTTGAAGAAGGATCCATTAAAAGTTAAGTCATTTTCATCTTCAACACCTTCTATGGAGATGTATGCATTTTTATAATTTTTTGTAGGCGGAATATTAAGTTTTCTTTTCACTGACGCCAAAGAATGGAGGGAACAACACTTTCTTGTAATTCAGATTGCACTGGCAGCTGGTAGCAAGTTGTGACTTTTTAGAGACATCTATTGGTAGAGTGTATAGTTTTAGCCAAATGTTGATTAGCCTTGAAGTGTAGCTTGTGATTATCTTTGACGCAATGCCTGAATTCTTTAAATTTCCAATGTCATAAAATTGCTTAGAAACATGCTACGGGAAAGTACAGAAATGCACACATTTTCCATTTTAAAGGCGACGTTACTTCAAGAGCTAAAATAATGAATAATGGTAAGTGTTAATTTTTGCACTGAACATTTTGGATTTCTTGTATATAAAAATCTGATGTAATCAATTCACATGACCTTCACTTTCTATCTGCAACAAACTATTCTTACAAAAGTTTGTTATTCTATCTACTTCATGTTATTCGAGATAGACATTAGCAAGAATACATCAATGGCAAGCAGAAGAGAAATAAGGGAATATACATTAGGCTAAAGCGATATAGTAAAATATTTTAAAAGAAAGTTGCTGAGTAATGACAATGAATTCCGTCCTCTTTGCATAGCCAGAAGTAAAACAAAAGAAAAATTAACAACCTACTGTTTCAGAGTAGTTAAGTACTCCAATCTATAGCTAAGAATATCCCAGAAATAGTTAACTAAAAAAAATATCTGACTTACTCCATTCACATGACTTGCTCTGCATCCCTGTAAAAATTATTGTTAATAAGCTTATTCTGCTATCTACTTCATGCTAATCGAGTTAAACATAAGCACAAACGGTCTTATTATTTAGTTCCTTATAAGGAAAAGGGAAATAAGGAAATACACTAGGCTAAATCGAGAGTCAATGTTTTAAAAGCTGATTGATATGAGATTAAAATCCATTTTTTTTGGAATAGGAGTTGACAGGTTCCGTATTACAACATTTTGAAATGTTTTAAAACTGAAACAAATAACAAAAAATATCTCGAAAACGTTCAACTCCATAAATCAATGAACATAACAAAAATGGAGTGTTTTAAGAGTATCTCCATGTTTTGTGTAATAAGTTTTTGACTATCATCCATAATAAATGGCTCTTCAGAGGCTATGCCCAAAAAATTCAAGATATACATTTTATTTGACATGTAAATATCTTAAATATAAGAGATGTTAATCAGAATCGTTTGGAGGCAATTTTGAGAAAACCAACATCTTCTAAATTTTTTCCATGTAAAGGGTAGTTGTGGGTGGGCAATTTTCTTGAAAATCTTCGTATTGCATAGTTGAAAGATACTGAATTTAAATATCAAGTTTGGTATACAACGGACTTTTGATTTTTGGGCTATGCTGCCCACAACACACACGGACTTTTTTTTTTTTTTTTTTTTTTTGGATTCAGCGGGTCTAATACATATATTTCCGGTGAAGTTTCCGTGTCAAATTTTTGTGTGCAATACAGTACCTTCTCTATACATACTATGAACATAGCGTAATTTATTTTCCATTCATAACTCCTTCTATCTGTTCTACAAACTAATCATACAAAATCTTTCTCCTTCATCTACGCCGTGCTAATCCAGGTAAGCATTACCAGAAATGGTCTTGTTACTTAGTCCCTTGCAAGTAGAAGGAAAATAAAAAGATACAGCTAAAGAAATAGTCAAATCTTTTAAAAGCTTTTACTATGCGTTTGTCACTGAAATTTGGTTATATTACCAAGCCAGGAATAAAGAAAAATAGATATGAAACGAAATATAGTTTCCGGTTTTAAAATTGAAATCAACAATACACAGGATATCTCGGAAACGGTTAGCTCTACAAGAATGTGTATAGCATAAATATTTACATTTTTGTGTGGTGCAATTGACCAATTATATAAAAGTAAACTACGTTGTAGAAGTCCTCAAACATTACTCCCAGAAAATACAAGATATACATTTTCTTAATGAAAATATCATAAACAAATCAAAATCGTTAATCATTTTTGAGATAGTGAAAATATTCGAAAACTGCTCCGTGTAAAGGATATTTGGCGGGCTGAGTTCCTGAAAATATTCGTGTTGGATTCTCGATAGATACTAAGCTAAATACCAAGTTTGGTGTTTAACCCGCTTTTCATTTTTGAATTATACTGTCCACAGACACATACAAAAACATTTTTCTATTTTTTTTAAATTCAGGGGTCCTCAAAATATGTATTTCCAGTGAAATCTCGGTACAGCATTTTTGGGTACAATATAATAGTTTCTCCCTCTACTATGTACAATTTACCTATATATATGATAGAGAAAGAAAATAATGCAATTGATATAAACTGTGTGTTTTAAGAAGAAATAGCTTTTTTTGTATAGTAAGAGTTTGTATATATCTTACTGTTTACGTTTTATGTAAAAGTCAGAATCAAGAGGACTTGTGAGGCTATTTCCAGAAATTTAAGGTATACATTGCATTTGTGATAAAACACCTGAAAATGGTGGTGTTTTAATGAAAAATTTAAGTGCTACGTCTGAAAAAGTCTAAATTTTCGAAAGATGTTCGATTTAAAGAGTAGCTTCGGATGGGATAATTTGCTTGAAAATTTTCGTTTCACATCCTTGGAAGGGTTTTGAATTGCACAACTCAAAAACGAAACGTCGGTTAAATACTAAACTTAGTATTTAAGTTCAGTATCTTCCAAGGATGCGACACGAAGTTTCTCAGGTATCCCCCACATCCCAAACTACCATTTACGTGGAGGATGTTTCGTTATGTTTGTTTTGTCAAAAATGGTTTCAACTATTTTGATAGAAATGGTAGGTATATATTAAAGTTACGTGAATATCTTGAGTATATTTTCATATCACCTATGTGCGTGAACAGAAGGCAAAAGGTAGAGGCTAATGGTCTGATATAATTTCAAGATACTACCAGGATCCAAATGCTTCCGGAATTTGTAAATAATAGAAACAATTTACTGTAAGTGTCTTCATTTATACAATATTTCTAAAAATAGCTTTCTCCCGCAGTGACACATTTTCTGACAACATGTGTAAAGGGTCTGCAACCATTTTGGCAAAGCCTTTTCTGAAAACAGTCTTAAGCGGTCACATTTACCGAGACTTCTTCAGCGCTCTCAAATCGAAGTCACGTGAAACTCTATGATACTAATATGTTAGATATAGGTTTGTTTTAGTTCCCTATGGAAGACAATTCTCATCTTTATTCCATTTTAATCTACTGCCGCCTAATATGGATCTATAGCATGTATGGTATTCAATAAAAGATAAATAATATTTGAGCGATGCACAACACATCATTACAATGAGATGAAGGTATATAACTCACATATACGATTTATTTTTCTTTTCATTGCATCTCAAGATTCTCTGGATATGTCAAGCTTCAACTTGGTATTTATCTTACCTGAAAAGAAAGAAGAACAATGTCATTTGTAATTATAATGAGGTACTTAATTTATATTCGCACTTTAAATCAAATTTAAGAGCTCCATCGTTACCTTTGAAATACTACCCAAGGTTTATATGTGTAAGTATACATAATATATATTAATTTGTTGTTAACATATACATGATCTGTTTATATATACCTACATACATGGGTGGGAGATTAAGAAGTACAAATAATTTTACATTTAGTGAACAACATGTATAACATATAAATGTGTCTCATTTTGTCGGCTTACTATGATCATTTCATAATTTTTTTTGCAGTGTTTAACGCCCGCTTTTGTTACTGGTGGCACAGTAGGGCTTGACACTGCTGATACATGGAATGAAGATGGACCACCTGTGGAATGCGATGGTGGGGGGAAACCGGAGATCCCGTAGAAAACTAGTCTTGCGCCACTTTGTTCACCACAAATCTCACACGCGGTTGAACCCGGACTGTCCAGATGAGAAGTAAGTGGTCTAACCACTTGGCCACAGTGCGGTCATATTGTTATAAATGAAGCTCAAAAGTAAGGGTCTGATTGCTTTGAACGGTCGTGCATTATATCTCGCTTGTGTTTACAAACGTCAGGTAACGGCCAGCTTCTGTTTTTAGTATGTACAACCCGCACACCACCGACCTGCATTCACGTGACTCACAATGAGGGAGCAAGGGATCGATTCATTTGCCAACTTTGCTTTACATATGCTGAATTAGCAGATATTCAGTTAATTTACTCCGCAACTGATGAATCTGCCAATGCTGCGAGGGATTGTATCATCGGCGATTTCTAAATCGTCGTTAATTCCAGCGTATCAAACAATCTGTGACACAAGTTCTCTTAATTTCCGATTTGAAGGCGTTCTAATTGTTGAGGTTGAATTTTAATTTATCGCCTTTGTAAGAGAAATGTAATTTTGTAATTTAAAGAACGGAAGTGCAAATGCTTACATGTTATTTGAGTAATGTATTTGTTCAATAAAATCAAATTTAAATAAAGTACGATAATGTCGTTGTGTTTAATATTTTTAAGGTGAACCTGAATACATTTTGAATGCTAACCAGATAATGTTATATGAAAACAAAAACATATGGTTACAGAAGTTGAAGTTGTTCTTCCCTCACATCACACCATTTGTAGTCGGTAGGTCAAACGGCAGAGGAGCGTCAACCGTGTGACCTGTTTCGTAAACAATTACCGAATGTCTGAGAGAGGGAATAATAGCCATCCCAAATCCAACGTGAAATTTTCCTCATGAACATAACTTTAAAAATCGCGGAAAAACTGGATCATCAGCTCGTCCTCAAACACTAATATTTTCACTTATTCACCTCCAACGCTGTGTGTGTGTGTGTGTGTGTGTGTGTGTATATATATATATATGTGTGTGTGTGTGTATACATAAACAAATGTGCATCAGGAATTTCTATGGCTCCATAATCAATACTACTTTATTGAACTATTTGCACTGATTTGTTTGATATGCGTATGCGTTATATTTATAAAACTTTGAATAACAATAATATTTTTTGATTGAGTTTTATATTCGATATTCCTGGTAAGGCGTCTTTTAAGATTTTAAAAACTGAAAGTTTAGAAGGGATGTCAGTTTCATAACCAAGTGTGTTATCAACGTTTGTTAGAGAAGTTGAATAGATTTTTTACTTTCTCTATACGAACTATGTACATAGTGTATAGAGAAGGTATTGTAATGCACCCAAAAATTCGATACCGAGATTTCACCAGAAATATATGTTTTGAGACCCCCTGAATCCAAAAAAGTATTTTTAGAAAAATGTCCGCGTGTGTGCCTGTGAGCAGCATAGCTCAAAAATGAAAATACCGTTAAAAACCAAACTTGGTATTTAAGTTTGATATCTTCCAAAAATGCGACACGAAGATTTTCAAAATTCCCCCAAAATTCGAAAGTTTTGATTTTCTTAAAAATGGCTGTAACGATTCTGTTTAAAATCTCGTAAATTTAAGATACTTAGTTGACAAATGAAATGTATATCTTGAATTTTCTGGGAATAGCCTCTGAAGGCTACTTATTCTGAATGAATTTTACGGATTTTTGCATAACTGCTAAACCGTAAGAAATGGACAAAAACTTACCACACAGAAAATGTAGAGCAAATTAAAGTACACAATTTATGTCATTTACATTTTTTTTTGATCGTTTTTAAGATATCTCTTGTGCTTGTTTTCAGCTATGAAAAAAATACTTTTCTCATATAGGAGTTTGTCAACTCCTGTCCATACAAACAAAGGAGCTTCAGTCACATAGCAACCAGCTTTTGTCTATCACTTTAACCAATGGTACTCCCTTATTTCGCTTCTGCTTACAAGGAAACAAGTAATATGACTATTTCTGCTAATTTTTTCACGATTAGCATGAAGTAAATAGAAGTGAGAGCTTTTTAACAATAATTTGTTGCAGAGATGTAGAGAAAGTCATGTGGATGGAGTACGTCAAATTTTTTCATTATGTAACGCAAAGTCAGAAGCGATGCTATCAGAGAAATAGATGTGAGTGAAAGCGTATACAGTTCGAGAAATCCCGATAATAAATGGCCAAGTAAACCATCTCAAGTGCAAATTTAAACCTATGGCGTAAGAGAATGTTTCAAACACGTTCAATTTCAACAATTGCTGATTCGTTAGTAGCCCAGAGAATGGGCAAGTCATACAAAACATCCAAATATCGTGAGAAAAGCATATCTGCGCCTATGGGGAAAAGAGAAACAGCGGTCGCCGAGTAAGATGTGGAGATCACTGATATCATCGTCACAGTGGTATTTCCAGGTCGACGTTTGCGATTTCTTCTCTGATTTCAGCAATTCAGTCGACGTCACTCCGATGGACGATCAGGCTAAGATAATTTTAGAGCTGTGGTTGTGGACGTCCACAAGTACTTCTGCTCAGCTCCTGTTAGACTTGGCCCAATAGCTTTGGCCCTCGACACAAACATCAGGATCTAACATGTTGATCTAGGTTGATCCACGTGGCCAGTGGATCCCGGTACAACACAGTAGCAGTTCACGCAGGAATGTAATCCTATGCTAAATTACAGAATGAATTTATTCTTAAATTGTGTAATATGCTATACAAATACCCAAGGGTTAAACTGACGCCAGTTTGTCCGTAAAACAGAGCTAAAAGTCTCAATATGGCATTCGTATGAGCCACCTTATTTCCGAAACATTGTTTATAAAAATAACGAGCGGTAGCTAGTTGTTGGTGTTTAGAATCATGGAGGGCGGCCGCTGTGAATTTCCTCTTGCATCTTCGTCTTGTTGCATAAAGCATAAGGCTAGAAAACTAGTATTGAATGGTTTATTATAAGTTGTGTGAGAAATACCCAAAACCTTCCGTAAAAGAAGTGTTGAAATCATTTTCTGAGTTCACCGGTGTTTTGGCTACAGTATAAACAGTGCTCGTAAAGAAAAATCTGAAACGGAAAAAGTGGTTTCCCCGGAAGAAAAAAAAAAGTGTGAAATACGCGATATAAGAATGTGACAATTTTGTGAATACTGCAATATGTATTGTATATTAGTGCACAATTTTGTTTTTAAAAATGATCCGCCAACAGTTGATAGCGTGTTGTTTTGGGAGATGGATAGTTTAAGTGATGCCGTTATCAACCTTGGAGTAGAAATCAGCGGCACAAATAGCTCAGATGACCTTTCTGATCTGGGGTGCATAAAGTCGCTTCCACAGAGCGAATAACATGTAAGTTATCGCATACAAGTTATTTTTATGATCGTGTTTTTACACTTAATTATTGCACGTTCACCCATTTATTTGATGAACATTTATCAATATGAGTAGTAACACGAGTGTTTTCATCTTGTCGATAACTCACGACCGGAGCGAAGCTACGAGGAATAGCGAAATAGACCATTACTAATTAATAATATATAGAAAGGGAGATTTTATTGCGTTATGATTGTAATACATTAAATCTAAAATGGTAGATGACGCATTGCACCATGTTTATACACCGAAATGTTTCTTCCTTTCTTCATGCTTGCTGAATAATATGCCCGACCGTGTCTACGAGTTTACGAATATTGATAACAATAATAGAAAAAAGGAACACTTATTTTATTTCAGCTTTTAATAAATAATACATGAAATGGAAACAAACGTTATTTTATTTGAGGTTATTGCACTCATCTGATACAAGAGAAAAATAAATAATGATTATTTTCACTCCATTTTTGAACTAAATACATTATGAACTGGATAAAAAATTAAATAAATATTGTAACTGAATAAATTGCAAATTCACTTGTGGAACTGACAGTTATTAAAAGTGAAGGCTGGCTGCCTGGATTGTCACCGTGTTACCAATAACCAAGACAGGAGATTAAACATACGAATATCAGGTGCGACAAGATTTCAAAGAAATGAGCATCAGCTGCGATAAGATTTTTCGACAATATCGCTCCAGACAGATGACCGCGATTGGTTGAAATTGCATTATCGCGGTCTTTTCATTGGCGCTTTAATAGTGAACTGATTTGTTACAATTATACCTAACAGAATATTTTGGTAACCGCTTAAGTTGTCGGAATGCGCCACGTGGTCCTGAAAGTATGACAGCATTTCTGGCGCGAATGGCGGAAGGCTACATTTTAAAGGTGCACTGGTCGCCTGGGTTTTGTTTTGGCGAGGATCAACTTAAGACTGAGTAGATAATAGTTGCCGGCGTTTCTAGGCACCCTGTTGCAGACAAGACTATTTTACTGGGCAGGACCGAGCAAGATGGGGTTTGTTCATGGCCCACATTCCGGTAGTCATGGGTTCGAATCTCGTGGCCCACCCACTGACCAATGGCTTTTTTTTTCGGCTGTTTCTCCGAGTCACCAGGTGAATACCCAGAGTTTCCCGCCCCACCATGTCCTTTACACCTCTGTAATTTCGTTCATACTTATTTCTTTGGAAGCGTCGGTTGATGGCCTCGGTGCGGCGCGGCAGAGAAAAACATTTTTGTGCAGTAAGTTTTTATCTAATGTTACGCTTTAGCAGTTATGAAAAATACATCCATCATGAAGAGGTCTTTAGATATCTCTTTCTAATCCAAGAAAATTTAAGAATACGTTTTATTTGTCATGTAAACATCTTTAATATACGTTATTGTAATAAAATTGTTAGAGTCATTTTTGAGAAAAACAACATTTTCAAAAAGTTTTCCACGTAAAGTATAGTTGAGGTGTGGGGATTTCTCGAAAATGTTCGTAGCGCATCCTTTGGAGATACTAAACTTGAATACCAAACGAATTTTTTTATTCAGGGGCTTCAAAACATATATTTCCGGTAGAATCTCGATATCGACATTTTGGGTGGAGTATATATATATATATAAATATATGTATGTACACATATGCGTAATACGCGTAGAGAAGGTAAAAAGTTGTTAAATTAATGTTGCAAATATATTAAACCTCGGTCAACTCCGTGGTTCTTTGTTGTTTGCTCCTCTTAAATCCCTCCGCTACGATCTGCGGCTTAGAGCCCGCCAGTGTGAGTAACACAAAGACAAACAATAGAAGAAAAAAGCGATTTTGTGTGTGTGTGTCTTTAAACAGCATAACTCAGAAACAAAGAAGTCAGTTAAACATAAAATTTGATATTGAAGTTCAGCATTTTTCAAGGATTCGACACGAGGAGTTTCAAGATAATCGCTGCCACACAAACATTGAATATTTTTAGAAAAATGTGATTTTCTGAAAAATCGCTCTAAGGATTTGATTAAAATATTATTTCTACATATATTTTCTTGACAGATAAGGCTATATCTTTAATTTTCTGGGCATGTAGCCTCTGAAGCCCTCTTCATAGCGAATACCTTTTACATAACTGGTAAACCGTAAGAAACGTACTACGCAAAGAATATAGATCTCCCTAAAACACTCAGTTTAATGTCAAACTTTTTTTTTCTATTTTTATGTAATTAACCATTTTAAAAACGCTCCTTATTAGTTTTAGTTTTCCAACACCTAATTAAACGGGGAGCGTTATTCGATTTTCTTTCTGCTGGTCAAAGAACAGAATTTCAAGGCAATCACATAGTGACTATCTCTTTGAAGAATTTCTTCTTGTTTTGTAGCTTAACGTCCTTCAACCTGGTTGGTCTTATCGGACGATGAAAGACATCGGTGACATGATGCTAAAATGATAACGAGATCCATGGAACGTAAAGTTACTCTACATTCGTCTTCTCAGGATAAGATAAAACTCCAAGATAAACCGTATCCAATAACTCACCCTAAACGAGATTTGAACTCGTGATCTCTTGAATATGAAGCTGATACGCTACCCCCACACTAGCGAGCCGGGGTTTAAAGATTTAACTATCACCTAAGCCTACAGTATTACCCTAATCCATGGTATCTACAAGGAAATACGTAATAAAAGTGTATCTGAAGACGTTTATCTCGATTTACGTGAAGTCGAAAAAAAATAGGCTTATTTATGATGAGAATGTTGAAGAATGGGCTGAGAAAATAATGTGAATATATCACATAGCCTTTTATCATATATTTTATGTTAATCAAGATAAATCTTCCCAGAAATATATAGTTTTAGTTTTCGTGTAGATACAAGGAAAATAGAGGACGCCGGAAAAATAGTTTCATATTTAGAGGACAACATTCTATGTTCTTTCCATGACATCGCGAAAAACAATTGACTAACGATAGGAGTTTAAAATCTTACAAAGTTATTTAAAGCCAAAACAATGGTGCCGCGCATCCCAGAAATGGTTGATGCCACAAAAAGATTATTGGAAATAAATTGTATTTAAATGGTTGTGCATTTTTATATGGTGCCTATTTGTCTATTTCTTAGGGGGAGACGTAGGCCAAAAAATGGCATATTTTTCAATTTTTTTATTTCACTAATTAACTGTTAATACATTCAGCTTTATGTTCCCAAAGTTTCATTACCTAATTCGATTTCTTTGTGGTCCAAATAAATTAATAATTTAGGACTTGTCATGCCACGCCCACTTTTTCTGCTTGCTTGATTATCAGCTTTGATCCCTTGTTTCTCTACATTTCTAACAGGCAAACATAGTTATAAATATTTACAAGGTATGTTTCTTTAGTTTCTGACCGGGAAGAAGAAGCTGACTACGGTTATGGTGGCTTTTAGGCAGTATTTAAGTATGTAGATCACTCTATAAATAAAGCAATCATACAGATTTTCTTCGCGCTTATGTACCTTTTTCTTGGAACTATTTGAAATATTGCAATGACATTTTATACACACATATTTCAGTTCACAATGAGTATTTTGGTGCAGCTAGTTGTCTTTTGATTTCCATTCTATAAGTATTAGCGCTATGAAATACATAATAATTTGAAATAAAAAACTCACATACCTTGAAAAATACTTTAAAATCATTGAAGGGAGATATAAAAAAACTTGTAATAGCATAGTTCTAATACCTTATGTACACTTATTTTAAGCAACTTCACCAAAGGGATACTAAGAAAAAGGTACATACGTTTTCTGATTTTTTGAAAATTCCAATGTAGTGTAATTTCTTTATTTGTTGACAAAATTACTTATAAAATGGCACAGTCATAGAAAATATCAAGACAATTAACTGTGCAAAATGTCATTGCTTTAAACGAAAAACTATGGCCATGGTAGAATTTTTTTGTGTTGATGTATTTCTGCCTACGTCCCCCTCTTAAGGTTTACAAATCATACAAAATTGTATAAAGTGTCTTATGTCAAGAAAACTTCGCGGTTATTCCCTGAATATTCAAGATTTGTACATTTCTTAATGTAAATAACTTAAATAAAATGGATTTCAATTAAAACCGTTAGACTTTCGAATGAACATATGTAAAGCAAACACAAAATACAACGATTTCATTAGTGTTACAGGAAGTAACACTAGTAGTTTTCTCGAGTATCGCAATTTACTTGAAAGTCTTCGTGCCCCATTATTGAAAAATAATTATTGGAAAAGATTAAGTATTAATTCAACATTTCGTTATAATTGAATGTATACTAAGCGAACTTTGTACTCTGATGAATTTCACTCTCATCACTTGTTCTAGCTATTCTGCTGCCAAAGCTCGTGCTTCATTCTAATCGAGAACAACATTAAGGAAATAAAGGAATACATTAGGATAAACGATAGTCAAATCTTTTAACAACTATTCGCTACGTAATGACTTTGAAACTCGCTCCTTTTTGTAAGGTCAGAAGTAAAAGGAATTGAGGAATTAACAAGTGTTGGAAAATGTAAACAATCCCAATAAAACCAAGCAAAACTATATCCCAATCAGAGAAACTACAGTTTTTTTAAAAGTTTTATGCAATAACATATTGTCTCTTTCTAGGTGTCAGTGTTATGGATAATTAAACATCTTCACCACTCGATGGTATTGTCAAGACAACCTATGAAAGGTGGATTACGTATTTCAAACGCATGCTGCCGCTGCACTGAAGGCTTTTTATGTTCCTGCTATCCGCGCAGTTGGTCACGCAGTGCAGGAGCATCGAGCAAAGTTGCTCTCTCTCTCTGCTTTTCTCAAAGGGCAACCCTGATTAGAGGTAGTTATATGAACGCAACGCAGCTGATTTTTCAAATAGTAAGCCTTTATTCAGTTTTCTCATTGATCATCAATTTTCTTTGAACATGCAAGAACGTAGCATTTCAGAGCAATCGTCATAAAAGAATTGAACTACACTATTTCTGTACCTACGATGTGTACACTGCCTAAGCGATCGAGTGGTCAACGTTCTGGCTCCACATTCAAAGGTTCTGGGGTTCTATACCCGGCTGGAGCGGGGAATTTTTTCTTTAACTAGAATCATTCCCTTTCCCTTACAGAATCTGGAAGTGTGCATTTGAGAGTAAATGTGTGTATGTGTAATACTAAAATACGTTAAACTGACGTTAACAAACCCTACAGCTCAGCGAGAACACACTAGCAATTGTTCCTATAGCAGAGACCCTGGCATGACCTTATAATTCAAAGGTGTTAATTACATGAAAAAAATGCGCAAATGTGTAATGAAAGGCATGTCGATTAAAGAAGTGCATAAAAGAATTACTTTTGTAATAGCAGTTTGTTGAAGAGTGATTAGAGAAAGTCTGGGGAATGCAACATACCGTTTCTCTCTCTCTCCCTCCCTCCCTCTACCAGTTACGAGTACTCATGAACTAAGGATTTTCTTGAAGAGACAGGTTTCATCAAAAACCTACAAAGTCGTTATCCCAATTAAACATATTGACGTCCACTGTGCCAGTCTCTCACTCCCTGTTTTTCTTTCTGCTTCTCTTCCCGTCTCTCATGGCAATTCGCTTGGATGATGACTGTTTTTATAGGCGCTGTTTTTATTGGACGTTACGGGGTCTCAGAGGGGAAGTATTTGCGATGCAGCCAAAGTCAGAGCTATGTATACAGTCAAAATGAAATGCCTTACTCCATCTGAGTCTGCACTACCACTCCAACACTCTTATATCATTAATCACTTTAGCTTGCTGATATGTTACTGCGAGAATTTCAGCACCTTAAAATGTAATTTTTTATTCTCTAGCACGTATGCACTCATACAGTAAAAAGTTCTATTGCAAGATTTCTCCGGAAATATATGTTTTGAGGTCCCCTAGTTCGAAAAAAGCATTTTAGCTTCTCTACATGTTCTGTGTACATAGTGTATAGAGAATAATTGTATTGCACTAAAAAATTCCAAACCGAGATTTCACCGGAAATATATATTTTGAGACCCCCTGAATGAAAAAAAAATTAGAAAAAATATCCATTGAGTGTCTGTCTGCCAGGCGTGTGTCTGTGGGCAGCATAGATCCGGTAATGCCAAACTTGGTATTTAAGTTCAGTATCTTCCAAGGATGCGACACGAAGATTTTTAAAAACTCTGCCCACCTCCAACTACCCTTTACATGGAAAAGTTTTCTAAACTTTTGATTTCCTGAAAAATGGCCTATAGCAAGTTTGCTTAAAATATTGTTTATTAAAGATATTCACTTGACAAATAAAATGTATATCTTGAATTTTCTGGGAACAGCTTCTGAAGAAATCTTCATTCTGGATGAATTTTGGGGAATGTTGCATAACTGGTAAACCATAGCAGATAGACAAAAACTTAACAAACATGTAGAGCTCGTTAAACCACTCAATTATGTTAACTCCATGGCACGACAGCTCACGGGGAACCTTGGCCTACCGCCCGGCCGCTGCGTCCCCCATCTCGGTCCACTACAGACGTCATGGATGGGGTGCAGTATTGGAGGGTGAGACGTGGTCAGCGCCTCGAGCCCCTTCCGGCCGGTTAATGCGGTCCTCACGACCTGGAGCCGCTACTTCTCCATCAAGTAGCTCCTCAATTAGCCCCCCAGGGACCTCACGAGGCTGAGTGCACCCCGGTCCAGGTCTCCCAGCGGGGGAAAAATCCCCACGCCAGTACTGGGGATCGAACCCAGGTCTCCCGCTTGGTAGGCAGCTGCGCTACCACCGCGCTAAGGAGACGACCACTCAATTATGTTATATACAATTTTTTCCTGGAGTTGGCCGTTTTTGAGATATTCCTTGTTTCAGTTTAAAAATACTTACACTTTTCTCATATGGGAATTTGTCAAGTCCTGGCCATACAAACGATGGAATGAGCTTTTAAAACATTTGACTATCGTTTTAGCGTATAGTACTCCCTTATTTCCCTCCTACTTACAAGAAATACTAACTGTGCTATTTTTTTTCTCGACTGGCATGAAGTAAATATTCGTTGTTATCAGTTACCCAACTTTCATCAAACAGGACCATGCAAAGCGAATCGAACCTCAATGTTCTGACGTAGCGACCAGCTTTTAAAATATGTGACTATCGCTTTAGCCTAATGACCCCCCTAATTTCCCTTTTACTTACGAGGAAGCGAGTAATAGACTATTTCTGTTAATGTTTATCTCGATTAGAATAATGTAGATAAAATAATAATCTTTTATAACGATTGTTTTATATGGAATAGCTAGAGAAATTTGTGTGAATGGAACACATCAAAAGTTTTTAAATTAATGAGCGTTACTTAGTGAGAACTGCCTACAAAGCGGGAGACCTGGGTTCGATCTCCAGTACCGGCGTGGGGATTTTTCCCCCGCTGGGAGACCTGGACCGGGGTGCACTCAGCCTCGTGAGGTCCCTGGGGGGCCAATTGAGGAGCTACTTGATGGAGAAGTAGCGGCTCCAGGTCGTGAGGACCGCATTAACCGGCCGGGAGGGGCTCGAGGCGCTGACCACGTCTCACCCTCCAATACTGCCCCCAATCCATGACGTCTGTAGTAGACCGAGATGGGGGACGCAGCGGCCGGGCGTAGGCCAAGGTTCCCCGTGAGCTGTCGTGCCATGGAGTCATGTTATGTTACTTAGTGAGAAGAAACACATATCATTCTGGAAATCTCATTAACATTCTTCCTATTTATAAAGCTTATTGGAACTCATTAAGTTGAAAAAAAATCTGACGTGTTGCATTCACCTGACCTGGCGCAATAAAAGCTTTCTTTACAAATTATTACTCTCTTATCTACATCATGCTAATCGAGATAAACATTAACAGACATGGTCTTATTACTTGTTTCCTTGTTAGAGGAAGGGAAACACATGGAATTCGGTTCGCTTTTGCATTCCCGCTAGTAAAACCAGAGATAAAACCAGAGATGAGACAAAAGTTGACTTCCCACCTGAGAAAAGTTTAAAACCGAAACTAATAACAAGGATATCTTGCAAACGGTTAACTCCGCGAAGAACATGTACATATATGACATAAATTATGTGTTTTAAGCAGATCTACGAGTATATTTTTGTACAGTAAGTTTTTGTCTATCTCTTATGGTTTACTAGTTATTAAAAATAAATCAGTATGAGGTGGTCTTCAGACTTTATTTTCAAAATGCAGGATATACATTTCGTTTGTCATAAAACTATCTGTATCATATTTTAATCAAACTTGTTACAGCCATGTTTGAGAAAATAAAAAATTGTTGGTACCTGCGGAAATCTCAGTATCGAATTTTTGAGTGGAATGCAATACCTTCTCTATACACTATGAACATAGTATATGCAGAGAAAGTAAAATGTTTTTTGTGGATACAGGGAAACCTAAAACGAATATTTCCGGTGAAGTATCGATGACGAATTTGGGGGGTAATGCAATAGGTACCTTCTCTATTCACTATGTACATAGTACGTGGAGAGAAAGTAAAATTAAAGAAGAAAAAAGAAAGACCAGGAAAAAGGAAATTGAATAACGCCTTTTCATTTGAGGGATAATAACTCCATGGCATGCTTCCCCCATCTTGGTCCACTACAGACGTCATGTATGGGGTGCAGTAGTGGAGGGTGAGACGTGCTTAGCGCCTCGAGCTCCCCCGGCCGGTTATAGCGGTCTTCATGACCTGGAGCCGCTATTTCTCCATCAAGTAGCTCCTCAGGGACCTTAAGAGGCTGAGTGCACCCCGGGCCAGGTCTCCCAGCGGGGGAAAAATCCCCATGCCGGTACTGGTGATAGAACCCAGGTCTTCCTCTTGGTAAGCAGCTGCGCTACCACCGCGCTAAGGAGACGACCATTTGAGTGATGCATAAATGTTTTAACATTGAAACCTTTAACTAGGAATATTTCCAAAGCTGTTAACTCCTCAAAGTATAAATTTATTTAATTATTTATATGACAATTTTGTGTTTAACAGTGATCAACTTTATTTGTGCACTAAGATTTTCTCTATGTCTTAATGTTTACCAGCTATGGAGAAGTCATCCAGGTTGATGATGGTTATGTGGCTATTCACAGAAAATTCAATATTGTTGCAACCCCTCTCCCAATAACAACTCGGGGAACTCGCTGTGGCTGCGAGAGGCACATACAAAACTACTCTCTAATCGGATGCGACATGAGGGACGTATCCCCCATGCTAACTTATGGGCAATTAGCAACCTCAGGAGTGAACCAAGGAAATTAACACATATTAATTCGAAAGTAATTCCAGCTAAATTAATTTATTAAAACTTTTACCTGTTGACGCTGGATGATGCGTAGCCAAAACCTGGGTGAATACTAGATCTCCATTATGAGTTACATAATTACAAACAAAACGTGCGATGTGCACCCCATGGCGTCCCACTGAAAAAGAGGCCGGAAAGCCACGCTCCCGTGGTTATATAAGACTAACCTTTTCTACAGTACAGCCAAAACAATAAAAATTAATTAATCAATCATGCCACACTTAGAATGTGGATCCTAACGCACTAGTACCACATTCTGCATGTGACAATATATACATTTTGTTTAGCATACAAATATCTTAATATATATCTTTCTAGAAATCATTAGAGCCATTTCTGAGAAAATCAAAATGTTCTAAATGTGCTCTATGTACAGGTAGTTTGGAGTAGGATGCGTTTCGTATCCTTGGAAAATGTTGTACTTAAATATGAAGTTTTGTATTTGACCGACATTTCGTTTTTGAGTTATGCTTTTTACATACTCACATAGGTCGCTTTTCTAAAGTGCTTTTTTATTCAGGGGCGCAAAACATGCTTTTCCGGTAAAATATTGGTATCGGATTTTTGGGTTGATATAACATCATCTACGCTATGCATTGTCTATCTATATGGTAGAGAAGGTAATACCTTTATTTTTTTTTTAATTCAGGGACCTTTGCTGATATCTTGATGTCTATTTTTTTTTGTGTGGAATGCAATACTCTATATAGTAGAGAAACTAATAAAGAAAACAATACAGTCATCTTGTTGTCGATGCTCCAAAATCGTCACATCAACATACCTCTTGAAGAGGGGAACAAGTAAATAAAAGCGGGGTTCCAAATTCCTAAATCAGAACTGTATTATATTATATCCGCATAATGTTAAATTTGTGTGTAAACTTCATCTTAATTCTTTCTCGTTCTATGTTGTTATCTTACTCTTTTCTATATTATTATGCAACAGCTAAATGTACATTTATAGTCTTTTATCAAAATCTTACCATGAGAACGGAAAAGGGAGAGGGACATGAGATTGAGGGGTAATTATTCTTAATCGTCAGCCCATTAATCATATACATAAACGTAATGCTAAGTTTCTAGTTTACCTTCCTTTTAATTCTTTCTCATTTCTTTGTATGTGTGGTTCTCAATTTTATATTGTTATTTTGCAATAGTGAAATGTACATATTTACTGTCTTACACAATCCAACTGTAAATATCTAAGGACAGGAAAAAGCATACTATAAGTATATACGGAAAGTGTTTGGCAGTACTACTTCCACTACTTTTCATGTAACCCCAAAACTGGAAGCTGACGTCAGACGATGGCAGGAAAAGCTGTGGGTGTTCCTACACCGACACATTTCCCGAGGGAATTACCGCTAGGATAACGAGATAATGAACTACGGTGGAGCTGCATTGTGGATGAATCACATGCATTACTCTACGTCAAGAATTGCAAGGCAAGAAACCGCTGTTTCTCTTTTGTTATCTCTTTCAGCTGTGGCACAGAATGTGCATACAGACCGGACACTTCTGCATAATCCATATTTAATGCTCATGGCGATTGGAACAGCTTTAATGCACAACAATCTAGTTTTGGCGTGAAGGCCATGTTTGATTTATGTTCTAGGGCAGGATTAGTATACAGGCAGTAAATTTTAAACCTTTTAATGCTTAATTGTCCAGCTTATATATTTACATTAACAAGGAATTAGAAGTCCTATGATATTAAAAAAAAAAACTGATGTGTTTCATTCACATTTATATTTGCTCTTCAAACAAAGTATTCTATCACAGAACGATTCTTTTATACATACTGCTAATCATTATGAACACTATTACTTAGTTCCTTAAAAGTAGATAAAGAGTAAGGGAATTTAGTAGGCTAAAGCTCCAGCCAAATACACAGCTGTCGCTATGCGTTTGTTATTGAAAATTAATTGGTTCTCTTTGAAAGTCCAGGGGTTAAACAAAATATATATGAAACGAAAGATAAGTTCTCGTTTGAGAAAAGTTTAAGTAGCTTAAAATTTAAACTAACAGCAAGGAATATCTTGGAAACGGTTAACTCCACAAAAGAAAAACTATATAACCTAAACTATGTGTTTTAACAACATCTATACTTTCGTTGTATCTCTTACGGTTTACCAGTTGCTCAGAAGCCGTCCAGAATGAATTGGGCTGCAGAGGTTATTCCCAGAAAATTCAAGATATACATTTCGTTTTTATTGTGAGGGGTGTGATGGATAGGTATGCGGGTGTATGTTGAGTGAAAAAGAACAGCTGCATATTCTCCAAAAATAATCAAATTTGAAATGAAAGCGGAAGAAATATATTTTACTGATTAACATATAGCACATTTATATTCTTAAACGTATGGTATTTTTATCAAAATTGTATGAGCCACCTTTAAGAAAATCAAACATTGTGAAAAATCTTCCATGTAATATATAGTTGGAGGTAAGGGATTTTCATTTACAATCATCGTTTCGCATCCTTGGAAAATACTGAACTTATATACCAAGTTTGGTATTTAACGCACTTTTCGATTTGGGCTATGCGCCCGAAACTTTCGCCTTTCTTTCTTTTATTTAGGGAGTCTCAAAACATATACCGTTTATATCCTTTAAATTCCCTGTATAAAATTTTTGGGTGGAATACAAAACCTTCTCTATCTACTAAGTACATTGTACATACGTGCTAGAGAAATTAAAATCTGCGAAATTAGTCCCAATAGGAACCCGCAATCAGCTTAAATTATGGTTCAGGATATAAAAATCCGACATTTAAATTTTTGGAAAGCTAATTTATAACATAATAATAATAATTTTAATAATAATAATAATAATAATAATAATAATATAGTAAAGGTATATTATTCTCAACACAATCATATAGGTATGTTTATAAAATTTAAGTTGATTTATTATTATTATTTCCTCTAATATTAACAACCCCATAGTCTTCAATGGATAGAATGGATAATTAAAAAAAAACTTATGTGTTCCATTCACATGACTTTCTCTACATCTCTACAACAAAGTATTGTAAAAAGCTTATGCTTCTATTCTTAATGCCAATCGAGAAAAAAATTAGCAGAAATAATCTCATTACTTGCTTCCTTGTAAGTAGAAGGGAAATCAGGGTACTCCACAGGTTAAAGTGACATTCAAAAGCTGGTTGCTTTGTGATTGAAGTTACTTTGTTTGCATGGACACCAGTTGACAAATTCCTGTATAAGAAAAATATACGTTTTTTAAAGCTGAAACCAAAAACAAGGATTATCTCAAAAACGATCAACTCCACGAAAAAAAGTATATAGCATAATTTCTGTATTTTAATGTGCTCTACATTTTTGTGTGGTAAGTTTTTGTCCATCTTTTAGAGATAGCAGTTATGCAAAATTTCGTAAAATTAATCCAGAATAAAGTAGTTTTCAGAGGTTATTCCCAGAAAATTCAAGATATACATATTATTTCTCAGGTGAATATCTTTAATATATGATATATTAATTAAAACCGTTAGAGCCATTTTGGGGATAATCAAAATTTTCGAAAAATAGTTCCATGTAAAGGGTAGTTAGGAGTGGGGGAATTTTCTTGAAAATCTTCGTGTCCCATCCTTGCATTATACCAAACTTAAATACGCACACACGAATACATACAAGGACCTTTTTCCAGAAATAGCTTTTTGGATTCAGAGGGACCCAAAACATGTATTTACGGTGAAATTGCGGTATCGAATTTTTGGGTGCATTACAATACTTTCTCTATACACTGTAGTACGTGTAGAGAAAGTAATAAATAAAGCATGTTATTCCAGAAAGATTGCTTTCTGTTCAATTAGTAAAAAACCTAATGTGTTCCATTCACACGACTTTCTCTACATCTCTGCAACAAATTCTTGTTAAAAAGCTTATGCTTCTATTTACTTCATTCAAATCGGGGAAAAATAGCAGAAATAGTCTTATTACTTGTTCCCTTGAAAGTAGAAGCGAAATAAGGAAGTACCATAGATTAAAGTGACAGTCAAAAGCTGGTTGCTATGTGATTGAAGTTCCTTTGTTTGTATGGACAAAAGTTGACAATCCTGTATAAGAAAAGTATAAGTTTTTCGCAGCTGAAACTAAAAACAAGAAATGTCTTAAAAACGACCAACTACACGAAAAAATGTATATAACATAAATTGTATGCTCTACATTTTCTGTGTGGCAAGATTTTGTCCATCTGTCACGGTCTACCAGTTATACAAGATTCGGTAAACTTCATCCAAAATAAAATAGTCTTCAGAGGCTAGTCTCAGAAAATTCTAGATATACATTTTATTTAATATACGATATTTTAGTGAAAATCGTTAGAGCCATTTTTGAGAAAATCAAAAGTTTTGAAAACGCTTCCATGTAAGAGGTCTGGAAGATAATTTAAATACCAAGTTTGTTATTGTGTTCACAGACACACGGACACACACGCGAACCTTTTTCTGAAAATGCCTTTTTTGGATACAGGGAGAATAAAATATATATTTCCGGTGAAATCTCGGTACAGAATTTTTGGATGAAGTGCCATACCTTCTCTATACACTATGTACATAACACGTGTAGAGAAAGTAAAAATGTTATTCTTTCGCGTTTGCTTGCTTTAACATGTTGCTTTCAACCTAACATGCGTTAAGTTTCATACTGAAATACGTAAATTTCTTTAGTGTATATATCCGTCTTCTGTAGCAGCATGCCCAGCAAGGAAGAGGAGAAACTACCGTATCTCTAAGCAGGGTCATTTGTATGTGCACCTCGTGCTCGAAAAACCCACGTTCAGTCGCAGCACCTCAGCGGTCACTTAGCTGATTCACTAGCGTCACATCGATTTCCGCCATCGTGTAGCTTCTTATGTTGAAGGATATGAAATTGAAGCTTCGGGCGGAAAACTGAGCAACTTATTTCATTTAATGTTTACTTTTTCCAAACGTGCTATGTATTTAGTGTATCGAGAAGGTACTATATTGCACCCAAAATTTCGATACCGAGATTTCACCGGAAATACATGTTTTGGGACTCCTGATTCCAAAAAAGCATTTTTACTTTCTCTGTACGTACTTTGTACATAGTGTATAGAGAAAATATTGAAGGCCATGCAAGAATACTATACACAGATTTCACCAGAAATAAACGTTTTAGGATACCATGTATACAAAAAATATTAGAAACAGGTCTGTGAATCTGTGAACGCGACAAGTTAAAAAAGAATAGTCGGTATAATACCAAATCCTATATAAGTTTAGTAATATTCCAAGGATGTAACATGAAGATTCAGAATAATCCGCCACTACAAACTACTCTTTACATGGAACAATTTTCGAAAGTTTTAATTTCCTCAAAATTGGCTCTAACGATTTTGGTTAAAATACCGTACTATATTAAAGACATTCACAAGACAAATATAATGCATAACTGGAATTTTCTGGGAATAGCCTCTGAATACCTCTTTATTCTGGATTAACTCTGCTGGATTTTGTATAACTAGTAAACCGTAAGAGATAGACAAAAACTTACTACACAAAAAATTTAGATCTCGTTGAAACACTCCATTTACGTTAAATACACATTTTTTCCTATGGTTGATCATTTTAAGAGGTTCCTTGTTATTGGTTTGAGTTTTAAAATACTTAAACTTTTCATATACGGTAATTTGTCAACTCCTGGCAATGCCAAGAAACGGATTTCATCCACATGGCAACGAGCTTTTAAAAGATTGACTATCGTTTTAGCCTAGTTTATTCCAATATTTCCCTTCTACTTGCAAGAATGCCTTTATGATAATATTTATCTTAATTAGCATGAAGTAGAAGAATAAGTTTTTTTAAGAATAATTCGTTACAGAGAAGAGATGTAGAGAAAGTAATTTGAATTGAAGACATCAGATATTTCAAGTCGCATTTATCACTGTAGATAATTAACAGCATTTGTTTAAAATTTAAGTCTTCAGTTATGACTAATTTATATTTTTGTGAAAATTTAACGGGATATTTTATAAAAGTTTCCTTCGAGCACATCTTCAAACAGAATTATTCATTATATAGAATTCGCCAGAGCAATAAGTTTAAATGTTTACTCTAATAGCGCGTGATATGTGTACCTAATTGTTGTGCTTTTTTTTTTTTTGTTCCAAACAGCATGTTAATTGGCTCGAAATGTGTGAACTCTATTATATTGAATTTTTGAAGAAAAGCATCCCTATGCTTTATTGTAATAGTTAATGTACCTCATTATTTTATTTCACAGACGACTTCATAGGTACTACCTCTTTCTTTAATACCTTTTACACTGCTCTATATAGTTTCCCGCTAACTGCCATCTTTTTTTCTCTCTCTCTATTTGTTTCAATTATGGCTGCTATATAAATATTTATTGGCTTAAATACACTTTTAATTTCTTGTTCTGTTTTAACGAATCCCCTCACATTCCTAGTAACAACTACAATATTTTCCGCACTATGACTATACGCTTTGCTTTTGTCGTCATATTCTCATCCACTTTATTTGAGGGTTGTTCAATAACTTCTTAGAAAAAAAATAGAAAAACAAATTATTTTTGGTAGATTTTTTTGTTATTTTTCAATATAATTTCCTTTTAGATCGATACACTTTTCCCAGCGTTTTTCCAATTGTTTTAAGCCTACCAAAAAGTAGGATTTCGGATGGTCCTCAAAATAGGCATATGTTTGGGAAATGACCACTTTTTAGACCTGAAGTGTTCTTGACCGAGCCACTTTATCAAATTTGGAAATAAAAAAGGTCATTATGGCCAAATCTGGTGAATACGGTGGATGTTGTAGTAATTCGAACCTTAATTCTATAATTTCCGAGTTCGAAACTGCGAAGATGTGCACCTTTGCAATGTCTTGATGGAAGAGAATCCTTTTCTTTGCCAGATTTCTTTGACGCTTTCTGTTGATTTCTCCGTTCAACCGGTGCAATAACGACGCATAATAATCTACATTTTTCGTTCTTCCTTTCTGCAAGTAATCAATGTAGATGATTCGGCATATATCCCAAAAATTCGAGGTCATTACCGTGTCTGCAGATTTCACACCTTTGCCTTTCTCAGAGCAGGTTGGGCTTTGAAAATCCACTGTTTTGATTGTACTTTTCTCTGGAGTGTATAAGTACACTCCTCTTTCATCCACAGTTATGTGTCAACGCAGAAACTCGTGAGGATTACGACGGAAAAGTCCCAAACCAGCTTTCGAATTAATCCCACGATTGCGTTTATTCTCCATTGAGAGTAAACGCGGAACCTATTTTGCCGAGTCCTTTGTCAAACCTAATCTTTGGTGCAAATTTGAGAACACTGTACCTTGTGATATGACTGTCACCTCTATTACTTCGCGAACTTTGATTCATTGATCATTCAAAATCATATCCGATTTTGTCAATAATTTCGGAGGAAGTCACTTCTACAGGAATCCTGAACGATGTTCATCATTTGTCGATGTCTGGCCACATTTAAATTAATTTATTCAACTGTAAATTGTTGCAAACGTAGGAGCAGATGTGCCATGAACTTTATCCAACTCGTCTTTTACCTATTTCGTTGTTATGCCTTTTAAAAAGAAGTGTTTAATCACCGTACGAAGATAATTTATTCCATCGTTCTAAAGAGCACAAGATTGTAGATTGAATCGCAAATGACAACGAAACCACCTGACTGATATAGCTGAAACTTTAACTGCTATCTAGTAAAATACAACATTTCCAAATACAAACTTTTTTCGATGCTACGAGTGTAATTTCTTGGATTTGCTGAGGATCTATTCAACGCCTCTAGTATATTTTTGAAAACTGTTATTAATTGATGTTCTCTGTGACCAAGTTATTGCCTGATATGCAGTGGTTTGTGAGGAGGACCTGCGTTTTCTGTCGATATTTTCCTTCCCTTAGTTAACTTTTATGCACACCGAGTATATTTACTTTCTCTAGCACGGATGTAGAATGTACATGGTAGTTAGATAAGGATCTGTATTATAACTAAGATTTCTCGGAAATTCGTTTTGAGACCTCCTGAATTCTAAAAAGAAAAAATGTTCATGTTCATGTATCGCGTGTTTGTGTACGCGTGTGTATGTGTTTGTGTATGTGTGTGTTTGTGTGTGCCTGGGCAGCATAGCCCATGAACAGAAAGTCCGTTAAATATCAAACTTGGCATTTAAGTTTAGTATCCTCTAGGGAGCGACACTAAGATTTTCAAGAAAACACCCAACCAATTAACTTTTATATGGAACATTTTTCGAACATTCTGATTTTCTCAAAAATGTATCTAACGATTCTGATTAATGTATCATATGTTTAATACATTTTCATGCCAAATGAAATGTATATCTTGAATTTTCTGGGAATAGCCTCTGAATACTTCTTTATTCTGGATGACATTTGTATAACTGGTAAACAGTAACAGATAGATGAATAGTTACTACAAAAAAAAAAAAAAAAAATAGAGCTCGTTAAAAGATACAATTTATGCATTTGTAGAGTTAACCGTTTCCAAAATATGTCTCAATACGGGTTATAAATGTAAACTACTGAAACCTTTGTCAATCGTAAATTCATCTTTCATTTCATATCTCTTTTGTTTTACTCCTATCCCCGCAAAGAGAACCTAATTCCAATTGTTTTACATAGAGATGGTTTTGACTAGCGTTAGCCGGGTATGTCTCCTTATTTCCTTTTCATTTACAAGAAACCAAGTAAAAGACAATTGTTGCTGCTATTTATCTCGATTAGCATGATGCAGCTAAATTAATAATATTTGTAACAATTGTTTGTTTGAAGAATAGATAGAGAAAATAATGGGAATGGAATACATAGGTGTTTTACTTTCTCTACAGCACTATGCATATAGTGTTTAGAGCCAGTATTGTAATGCGTCCAAAAATTCGATACCGAGATTTCACAGGAAATATAGGTTTTGGGTCCCTCTGAATCCAGAAAAAAAGAATTTTTAAAAAGAAGGTCGTGTATGTAAGAGTGTGTCTGTGCATAGCTCAAAAAAGAAAAGACCTTTAAATACCAAACTTCGTATATAAGTTTTGTATCTTCCAAGGATGCAACAGGAAAAGTTTCTCGAAAATCCGCCCACCCCAAACTACCCTTTACAAGGGACAATTTTCGAATTTCTTGATTTTTTTCAAAAATGGCTGTAACGATTTTGATTAAAATACCTTATGTTGAACATATTTTTATAACAAACAAAATGTATATCTTGAATGTTCTGGGAATAGTCTTTGAAGACCAGTTTATTCTGAATGACTTTTGTATAACTGGAAACCAGATAGACAAACATTTACTACACAAAAATGTAGATATCATTAATATATTAAATGTATCTGATTTTCATTTTTTTTAAGAATTAAAGTTTTCCAGATATTCCGGATTATTGGTTTCAATTTTAGTCACTTAAACTTTTCTCAAATGGGAACACACCTTTCTTCTCGTTTGTCGTTTGTTTATTCCTGGCAAGCAAAGAAATTGGAATTTCAATTGATTCCCATAGCGACCGGCTTTTAAAGCAGGATACTATCGCTTTATCCTGTGCATTTTCTTAATTCCCTTCTACTTACAAGGAAACTAGTGATGAGGATAATTTTTCTTAAGTTTATCTTGATTAGCACGTTGTAGATAATAGATTAATGTTTTGAATAAAAGTTTTTTTACTGAACAGCTAGAGGGCATCATGTGAATAGAACACTTTAACATTGATTTCTCTTCTCCTTATAGAGAATCAAGTAATAAGGACAATTTAGGCGTGTTTATCTCCATTATCATAAAGTAAGTAGAAACGATAATTTGTTTAGCAATTAATTTTTACAGAGATGTAGAGAAAGTCATATGAATGGAACATATCAGATTCTTAATTCCCACGAGAGGCAGCATAAGGCTCAGCACCTCAGTCGAAGCCAATGGGGTGTAGGGGAACTTCACAGCTTTAAAAGGAATCATGGTATAAATGTTATATATTCTAAATTTTAATAAACAAAGAAACACTCTTCAAAAATAAAAACTTCAACTTTTATATGCAATTGTACATTTATTTGTCACATTTAATCAACCACAGAAATTAATATTGGAGTAATGCACAAGAATTTAATAGTATGCAGCCACAGTTAAGGCGTGTATTCTTTTCTTTTCTTTTTTTGTTACATTTATATAGCCCCCTCTAACATATAGTGTAGAACATGTGTAATAAAATGACTGGCTGAAATTGTTAAATTTGTCATAAATTAGTATTAAACTGAATTAGCATAATCGTGCGGTGTGCTTTGTTTTATTTTGTTTGTTACTATAGGAAAATTTCAATCAGACAATTTTTACAAAGATAAAAAGAAATGTAATTTTAAAAAAATTAATGAGTTCCATTCATAAGTTCTTCTCTACCTTTTCTGTAAACAAACTATTCTTACAAAAGATTATCCTTTTATCTACATCGTGCTAAATGATATAAGTATAAGCGGAAATTGTCTTATTACTTGCTTCCTTTAACTAGAAAGGAAATATGGGAATACACTAGGCTCATGTGACAGAACAATTGAAATTCGGTAAGAGTAAAACAAAAGAGATATGTAACGAAGTATGGCTTCCCGTTTGAAAAACATTTAATTAGTTTAAAATTGAAACAAATAATAAATAATATCTCGGTGACGGTTAGCACCATAAAAATTGCATATGACATAAATTGTTTGTTTTAACGAGATCTATATTTCTGTGTAGAAGCTTTCGTCTCTCATTTATGGTTTACCAGCTATACAAATGTAATTCAAAATGAAGAGGTTATTCAGAGTCTATTCCCAGAAAAGTTAACATCAATATTTCGTTTGCATTAAAAATATCTTGAACATGTCTTACTTTAATCTAAATAATTAAAGCCATTTTAAGAAAATTAAACTTTCGAAAAATGTTGCATATAAACTGTAGTTGGCGGTGCGATTTTCTATAATCTTCCTGGCGTTTCCTTGGAAGACACTGATATTAAATATCCAGTTTGGTTTTTAACTGACTTTTCGTGTTGAAGTTCACAGACACACACTGACCTTTTTTCAAAAATACTTTTTGGGCTCAGGGGACCACATAACATGTATTTTCGGAGAAATCTCGACATCAAATTTTTGGATGAAATACAATACCTTCTCTACGCACTACTACATATGCAGTTCGTGTAGAGAAAGTAAAACTTGTTCATGCAGCTAAATATCTGTATGAGAAGAAGTATGTTGATATCAACTAATTAAATCGAATAAATAAATGTATATTGTATATATATATATATATATATATATATATTAATGAGAACACATTTCTGTAAAACTTGATATGAGTATTCCTTTTCTGTCAGTAATGTTTGCACACTAAATTACAGCTCTATATTTAATACTTTTCAATATCAATTTTGTAACTTGGGTTCCCTTTTCTTATATTTTGTCCTATAACTGACTAGGGATAAAACAAAATATAGGAAATGGATCATGACCGGCTGAGAAAACCCGACGCTCGAAAGGGCATAAGAGAGAGGAAGAGAAGAAGGGTTCCCTTATAACAAACCTTTCTTAATTTATTATGGATTATCATAATATCTAAAATGTACACCTTGACTCCATTTGAAATTCTCAAGTGCACCCCTTCACCATTTGGGTCTTAGTGAGGTGTTGCCCTTTCGCTGAGAAAAGGAGTCCATATCTTCCCATAAGAATAAAAAATCAGCGCATTAGTGATCTATTTAATAGTAATAGCCAATATTCCTGGTTATTCTGTATAGTATGCAGTTTATGAAGTAACAAGTGCTTTGTAAAATTATGTTTTGTAGTCTGAAGCTCGGTGCATTTATCATCTTCTCTGCTTTACTTGTAAATCTACTTTAGGTAAAATCTGATGTTCACTTTTAAATGACTTTCTTCAACAAACTAGTCCTGTGAATCCACATAAATATTTGCATAAATGATTGCAGTTACACATTTCGCCATACTAAGAATGTAATAAGGGATTACATTAGCCTTAAGCGATTACCAAATCCTTTAAAAGGTGGTCTCTATGTAATTACTTTGAAATTCGAAAGGGGTCTGTGGTTAACTCCGCAAAAAAAAAAAAAAAAAAAAAAAAAAAAACCAAAGTGTTTCAATTAATTTGTGTGCTTTAAGGAGATATACATGTTTTGTGAGGTAAGTTTTGTCTACCTATCTCTTACAGGTTCCCTTTTATGCTGAGGTCTTTCAAAATAGTTTTAGAGGCTTTTTCCAGAATATCGATATGCATTTGGTTTGTCATCTAAAAGTCTTTAATATACGACTATGTCATTTTAATCAAAAGTTTTAAGAAAGTCGAAAATTTCTAAACTCATCCATGTAGAGGGTAGTTTGGTGTGGGGGATTTCACTAAATATTTTCGTGTGGAATCATTTAATACGATGTTTGGTATTTAACCTAATGTTTATTTTTGAGTTGCTCTGTTCACAGTCTCACAAAGGGATCCTCAAAATATGAATTTCCGGTGAAAACTTGCTATCAAATTTTTGGGTGGAATACAATACATTTTCTACTTACTATGTACATGGTACATAGGGTGGTAAAGAAAGTAAGCAATGAAAGCTACCTAACGATATTATAAACGCCTTTACAGTCGAGCAGCATGCTACAGAGTTCGAGTAGAGAAGTTGTCGATTGGTAAATGTGATTCCCCATAGCGTCTAATGTTTTAAGTAACTAAGTCTAAGCTGTATTTAATCAAAATATACTCGTACTTAATGTTCATTATTACCTTACATTTTAATCAATAGTGTTTAAACCTTGTTAACGAAAAACAGAGAAATTGTTAACGAAACGAAAGGTTAATGACATAAGTTTTATATTTTAACATGCATTTTAAATGCCCTTTATGTTTCGAAAATTGTTGGTAATACAAAGTCCAAAAAGAACAAAACAGTTACCAGTAATTTATATAAGTTTTATTTTACATGAACTTATAAGAATTTATAAGAGGAGATATAAAAAATAAAAAATAATGAACCGTTCCCTACACTAGTGTGGGAGAGTGATATTCCTTGCTAAACGTTAGCTGCATTCCTAAAAAGCTTATGTGTTCCATTCACATGGCTTTCTCTACTTCTTGGTAAGAAATTATTATTAGTAAAGGTTATTCTTCTATCCACTTCGTGTTAATTGAGATTAAAATTAGCAGAAATGGTATTTTACCTGCTTTATTTAAGTACTATTAGTAAAGGTTATTCTTCTATCCACTTCGTGTTAATTGAGATTAAAATTAGCAGAAATGGTATTTTACTTGCTTTATTTAAGTAGGTGCGAAATAAGGGAATACGCTAGGCTAAAGTCAAATTTTTTAAAAATTGAAATCCGTGACTTTGCTCGGCCAGGAGTTCACAAATTCCCACATGACAAAAGTTTAAGTATTTTAAAACTGAAACATTTAATAAAGAATATCTAAAAATGGTCAAATCCCCGTAAATAAGTATATGACATAAATTGTGTGCTTAGCGGAATCTACATTTGCTCGTAGCAAAGTGTTTGTCTATGTCTTACAGTTTAGCAGTTATGCAAAATTTAGCAAAATTCATCGAGAATAAAGAGGTCTTCAGAGGCTATTCCCAGAAAATTCAAGATGTACATTTTGCCATTTAAATGTCTTTTAAGCAAAACCTTTAGAGCGATTTTTGAAAAAATCAAAATTTACGAAACGGTTTCCATGTAAGGGTAGTTTGGGGTGAGGAGGAGAGTTTTCTCAAAATCTTCGTATCGTAGCCCTAGAACCTATTAAACTTAAATACTAAGTTTGATATTTAACCGACTTTTAGCTTTGTGTTATCGTGTTCACACAGACCTTTTTCTAAAAATGTTTTTTTTTTTTTTTGGATTCAAGGGATCCTAAAACATGTTTTTCCGGTGAAATCTCTGTACGGAATTTTTGGTTGGAATACAATACCTTCTTTATACACTATGTACATAGTACGTGTTGAGAAATATTTTCTTTTTATACAGGGATCTTAAAACGTGTATTTCCGGTGGATTGTTGGTATGGAATTTATGGATGGAATGTAATATATCCTCTAAGTAGTAAAAATAGTTTAATGCTGTATAAGACAAATACCTATGAGTATAACTTACAGCATGGGAGAGGGCACTGTAATCAGCACCATCTCCCAGGAGCAAAAGATGAAGTCGGCAGAAGTGAGACCATTTCACAATTGCCTTATCGACCAGAGAAAATCACGAAAACTCCAAGGTCAGAAAAGGCGGTCGATAGTAATTGTACCCAGGATTTTTGTATTGCTTCATTTGTATAGTCCCCTTTAACATCAATAGTCATATCGGGTGCTTTCACTTGTGAAACTGTAGGTTCAGAACATTAGGTTAAACCTTATATTACTAAACACACGCACATTCACTCTCACATTCATACTTCCAGAATCTATGGCGAATAGGGAATAATTCCGGTTAAAGAAAAATTCCCTGCCCCACCCGGGAACTCCGTGTGAGAAGTCAGCTTGCTGACCATTCGACCACGGAGGCAGTCTCGGGATATTTTGAACGCAAGCCCTAACGTTAACCTCGGAGAATTCTCGCTCGGTGCTCATCTATAAATAGAGGAAGATCTCTCTCTCTCTCTCTCTCTCTCTCTCTCTCTCTATATATATATATATATATATATATATATATATATATATTTAACCTTGTTTTTCCTGTAATATTGGTCGTGGCATAGCAACTGTGGTTTGATCATCCTTTTATCTAATAAGTTCTCTTTTATCAGGTGGCCCAACATTTGACATGTGCAGAATCCCTTCGTGCGTTAAAAGAGTTTCAGAACTCAACGGGACTGCTTCAAATTGAAACCCAGCACTGAAGACGTGACGTCAGACACCTTTTTTTAATCCCTCTCAATGAGCGCGACCCGCTCATCGTCTCCTCTGATATTCCAGAACAGTTGAATTACCTGGAATTGTTGGATTTTATTTTCCAGTAACATTGGTTTGGAATGACAGCTGGGTTTACTCCTTCTTGTGTCTAAATTACCTTATATTGTAGAATCTTGTTACTTTCTCTAGCCCGTATGTACAATGTTCATAGTGGATAGATAAGATATTGTATTCCACCCAAAAATTCGATACAGAGATTTCACCGGAAATATGTTTAGAAATCTCTTGTATCGATAAAAAGAAACATGTCCGTGTGTGCGTGTGTGTGTGTGTGTGAGTGTGTGTGTATATATGTGTGTCTGATTTGTGTCTGTGTGTGCTTAGCTCAAAATCGAAAATTCGGTTAAATACCAAACTTGGTATTCACGTTCAGTATCTTCTTAGGATGTGATACGAAGATTTTTAAGAAAAGGCCCCATCCTGCATTACCCTTTACTTGGAACTTATTTTCTAAAAAATGTATTTTCTCAAAAATGGCAGTAACGATTTTTATTAAAACGGTACCTATGTGTTTAAGATATGTTCATGACAAACGAAATATATGTCTTGAATTTTCTGGGAATAGCCTCTGAAGACCTCTTCATCTGGTTGACTTTTGCATAACTGACTTTTGTGTAACTGGCAAACCGTTAGAGATAGACAAAAAGTTTTAAAATTTAAAATTTTCGGGCTGTTTTGCCGTGGTCTGTAGGTTAAAATATGTTCAGTTAAAATATTTCTACCTAACGTTTCGTCCCTGTCTGTGGGGGACATCTTCAGAGGCACTGCACTCACGTCGCTAACTCGGAAAGAATTACATCAGTGCGGGTTACAGCCAGTATATATACTCGGGCACTGGTAGGCGGGGTCAAGTGGACAGGTTCTGGTTTGTTTATTTGGCCTGGAGGTTGCGGAGCTGGGAAAGTATAGGGAACCAGGTGGAGTTTAATTTAAGTCCTTCGTCTTTGTTGAAGTTGTTTGTGTTTTTATAAATCTCAATGACCTCTCTGTATAAACGGGGAAAATAATTTTTAGTCGTAGCTATAACCTCTACCTTATCATATTGCATACGGTGGTCATCCAAAGATAAAACATGTTGTGCCACGGCTGATTTTTCTGTTTGTCCGAGGCGGCAGTTTCTTTTATGTTCTGTAATGCGTGTGTACGCTTTGTAGTGCCGATGTAAACTAGGCCACATGTGCACGGGATTTTGTAAACACCAGATTTTGAAAGTGGATCGAGTCGGTCTTTAGCTGATTTGAGGTACTGTTTTATTTTAGTTGTCGGCATGTATATAGGTTTCACGTGTTGTTTCTCTAAAATCTTGCCGATACGATCAGTTATGTTTTTTATATATGGCAAGAATACTTTATGTTTATATGTCGGTGCCTCTCTAGGTCTGGTGTTGATCTTTCTGGGACGTATTGCTCGATCGATATCCTTTTTAGTGTACCCATTATACAGTAGCGTCTTTTGTAGATATTTTAATTCTTGTGGTAAATGTTCCGGATCACACATTCCTTTAGCTCGTTCCACTAGTGTTTTGATTACGCTTCTTTTCTGTTTGGGATGATGGTTGGATTGTTTACTAAGCTATCGGTCCGTATGGGTTGGTTTTCTGTACACTGCACACGTGAATCTTCCGTCGTTTTTCCTAGTTATCAATACATCGAGAAAAGCAATCTGACCGTCGGACTCTAGTTCTTTTGTAAATTGGATGTTTGCGTGTTGGCTGTTCAGGTGATCTAGGAATTTTTGGAGTTCAGCTTCTCCGTGAGGCTATATAGCGAAGACGTCGTCAATGTAACGAAGCCAAACGGACGGTTTTTTAGTCGCAGTTGCCAGTGCATGTTTTTCAAATCGTTCCATATACAAATTAGCTACCACAGGACCAAGAGAATTGCCCATGGCAACTCCGTCTTTTTGTTCGTAGTAATCGTTGTTCCATCTAAAATACGTCGTGGTGAGACACAGCTTAAAAAGGTCGTATATGTCTTGCGGGAACAACTCGTCGATATGTTCTAAAACGTCCTTGACGGGTACCATGGTAAACAGCGACGTGATGTCGAAGCTGACGAGAATATCTGCGGGGTCACATTTTAGATTGCGTATTTTCTGCGTGAAATGGTAGGAATTCTTTATGTGAGTTTCTGAATTACCGATGTGTTCTTGTAATAACGGAGTAAGATAACGAGAGATAGTGTATGTGGGTGATCCAATGGCGCTGACTATGGGACGTATTGGTACATTCTTTTTGTGAATTTTCGGCAATCCATATAACCTTGGTGCCATGGCTTCTGAATGCAATAAGCTTTTCTTAGTTTCCTGTGGTATGGATAGCGAATTCCTGATCCTCTTGGACCTGTGGTAGCTAATTTGTATATGGAACGATTTGAAAAACATGCACTGGCAACTGCGACTAAAAAACCGTCCGTTTGGCTTCGTTACATTGACGACGTCTTCGCTATATAGCCTCACGGAGAAGCTGAACTCCAAAAATTCCTAGATCACCTGAACAGCCAACACGCAAACATCCAATTTACAAAAGAACTAGAGTCCGACGGTCAGATTGCTTTTCTCGATGTATTGATAACTAGGAAAAACGACGGAAGATTCACGTGTGCAGTGTACAGAAAACCAACCCATACGGACCGATAGCTTAGTAAACAATCCAACCATCATCCCAAACAGAAAAGAAGCGTAATCAAAACACTAGTGGAACGAGCTAAAGGAATGTGTGATCCGGAACATTTACCACAAGAATTAAAATATCTACAAAAGACGCTACTGTATAATGGGTACACTAAAAAGGATATCGATCGAGCAATACGTCCCAGAAAGATCAACACCAGACCTAGGGAGGCACCGACATATAAAAATAAAGTATTCTTGCCATATATAAAAAACATAACTGATCATATCGGCAAGATTTTAGAGAAACAACACGTGAAACCTATATACATGTCGACAACTAAAATAAAACAGTACCTCAAATCAGCTAAAGACCAACTCGATCCACTTTCAAAATCTGGTGTTTACAAAATCCCGTGCACATGTGGCCAAGTTTACATCGGCACTACAAAGCATAGCATTAACACACGCATTACAGAACATAAAAGAAACTGCCGCCTCGGACAAACAGAAAAATCAGCCGTGGCACAACATGTTTTATCTTTGGATGACCACCGTATGCAATATGATAAGGTAGAGGTTATAGCTACGACTAAAAATTATTTTCCCCGTTTATACAGAGAGGCCATTGAGATTTATAAAAACACAAACAACTTCAACAAAGACGAAGGACTTAAATTAAACTCCACCTGGTTCCCTATACTTTCCCAGCTCCGCAACCGCCAGGCCAAATAAACAAACCAGAACCTGTCCACTTGACCCCGCCTACCAGTGCCCGAGTATATATACTGGCTGTAACCCGCACTGATGTAATTCTTTCCGAGTTAGCGACGTGAGTGCAGTGCCTCTGAAGATGTCCCCCACAGACAGGGACGAAACGTTAGGTAGAAATATTTTAACTGAACATATTTTAATCTACAGACCACGGCAAAACAGCCCGAAAATTTTAAATTTTAAAACCATGGACACCGGCCGTGAAAGCTGATGCATAGACAAAAAGTTGCTTCACAAAAAATGTAGATCTCTCATTAAAACTCACACATTACGTCATATTCACTTTTATGTAGAGTTAACCGTTTTCAAGATATTCCGAATTATTGGTTTCAGTTTTAAAGTGCTTACATTTTTCTCAAACGGAAAACATCTTTCTTTTTGTCTCTCGTTTGTTTAATCCTAGTACGCAAAGAGAACCGAATTTCAATTGTTTGATTTAGCGATCGGCTTTTGAAAGGTCTGACTATGGCTTTAGGCTAATGTATTCCCTTATTTCCCTACCACTTACAAAGAAGCTAGCAATAAGACCAATTCTGGCAATGTTTATCTTGAGTAGCATGACGTAGATAAAAGGAAAATTTTAAGGGGTTGCCAGAGAAAGTCATGTGTGTGGAACACATCAACATTTTTTTCCAGTAGTCTTGGTTGTGGGATGGAAACTGTTTGATCATTTTGTGGCTGTGTAACGCATGTAACACAACAAAAGAATTTCAAATTTAGTGATGAGTTTCATACACACTGTAGATTTCGAATTACATGTCAACTTTTCACAAGCTTTAAAGAAACTGTCTCATTTTTGGATTTCTAAGTTAGCATAAAACACTATCGGCCTTTTTGTATCAAAAGGAATAATTTTGACGTCAAAGCTTACTTATACCATAACGCTATAATCATGCATCAAGTAATTTGTACTTACAGCTTCTTTTTTGTACTATGCTTTGTTGACTCGAGCTGTAAAGCAAGAGCACTTTACGAGCAAACGCTGTTTTATATGGTAATGGTTGCCTCTGCGCGAGTTGCCTTGCGTTCTTCTCATGGTCTCATTTTACATTCTAAACCCGCCACATTACAACCCAAGTGTATTAAGATGAATGGTGTTCTTTACCCTCAACTGCAAGAAATCTTGCCTCAGTCTCGTCACGATTAACCAGTAAACAGTATGGTCAGAAAAGTACCTACTCTTGTACTACCTTGCATAAAGAAAAAGGGGAGATTGGATTAACAGATATGAGTATGTCCTTGTGCATAAATAGCACTACATAGGAGTATAAGAGCTAAATAGTAAAGATTTAGGACCTCCATAATGGTTGCACATATCTGAATTAGATCTTAGGTCACACAATTATACTTCAATCAGCTCCAGAGATGTTCCAATGTTTTCATAATGCAATTGTTTAATATAGCACATTTGCACAGATGTTTCTTTGGTCATAACACCAATTGTTTACCCAAAAGTGAGGTTTTGTTATATTTTGTTCAAATGGTAGGAGTGAAACATTCTACAACATACTTTCATAGTAAAATTTAAATATTTAAAATTGCCAAATTAAAATATCCCAACTTGTAATCCGCAGCAATACATTAATAAAAATCTGATGTGTTACATTCACATAGATTTCTCACGAGTCCTATATAAACGTTTTCCAATTAAAATCAAGAAGACAAAAAAGTAAACTTTCCTAAGAATTACAGCCACAAATAAACGATCAAAGGTTAGAGAAAGCTATGTGAATGTAACCTATCAGATTTGTATTAATGTATTGTTGCGGATTACAAGTTGGGATATTTCAATTTTGCAATTTTAAATATTTAAATTTTATTTATATACCTACAAACCCACCCACCGTCCCACACACACACACACACACACACACACACACACACACTCAAATAGAATAACCCAGTCAAATAAAGAACTGGAATCTTTATATTAAGCCTTTAAAATCCCATACTTTTTCCATATAAACGAGAAACACCACTTCCACCATCACCAACACCAATAATAATAATAATAATAATAATAATAATAATAAAAAAAATTTCTTCATTAAAATCGTGAAATACAGGGTCTATATCAGGGTCTGTGTCGCAAACACTATTTCTTTCTTAATACATCTGTGAAATTTGACCAAACACTGTGAAAAATTATAATTATTTAATTTCGCAATAAAATAATATTTGTAATGTTCAAGAAAATATTTTGTTTTTCCTATGCTATGCCTGAGTAAGGGCATGTTTATCAATGGGCACTTTTAACTTAAGCTTTATTTCTCTCAAACTTTTTTCCAAAACTTTTCAATACTTAAAATGCTCAACATGAGGCAATTTTTCACTAACTTGTTTGAACATTTTTACACCGTACATCAAAGAAAATGATTATATTACAGTTGCTAAATAATACTCCAATTTTTATAAATAAATTATTACATTCTGGAAAATCTAGAGTTTTGGAGGATACAAAAAGTCATAATTTTGGTACACTAATCATGTAACACATATAATATATGGGGCGGTCTCTCATTGATCGCTTCGTCGCCGATTACCTCACCTTCGCTGTCGGTAGCGTAGCTTGTAGTCTCGGAGTTGGTTGGGCTGCTGTACGGATCGGGAACTCTCGTCCTGGACCCTCGGTGTAGTATTATGCTGAAGAGTGTTTTATAAGTTTAAATTTGCCGCTGGATCTGTAACGTTGGTCACGCTTACTGTTGGCGCAACTGGAATTAATGTTTAGCGCCGAACTAATTGTTGAGACATTTTTAAGCTCCTTCTCCACGATGAAGTTGTTTATATTTCATTTTATAACGCGGTTACATTACACATCAAGTCGGCGAGTTAAAGAATCTCAATCCCTTTGCTTGGTTAGTAAGATCTTCTAGGAGAGAATGAATTGGTATTTAAACTTTTAGTTGTATTGATTGTTGTAATAACGCGGTGTTCCAAGGCACGCGACTTGAAATGGTTTCTTTTACAGAAAACTGTGTGCTCATTATCTGCTTTATGGTAGGTCTTACATAAATTATTGATAATAGTTAATACAATACATTATTTTATACACAATTACTATAATATTGATCTCGATTTCTGAGATGAACTCTTAGCGTCTGCAGCTACGTCTCCTCTATTCAGAGACTGTGTACCGGTACTTTTTAAAGTTTTCGGTTCTAACATAAAGTTGAAGGCCATTGTTTTTTTTCAGTATTGTAATCTGCACGTCACCATGGGGACGATCGATTTCCTTGTTCTCACATTTCGTGAAATACATGTACCATATACATGTAATTAAAATTAATACATTTGAATAATTTACATAATAATGTTCGTACAAATAGCTAACTTTTCTAAATTAGTTATTTATTAAGCTTTGTGCTTATCCTTTGTTACATGCTTAAATTAAGCATCCGGTATCTCGATCTCTTTTGTTCTCCTCCTTCTTCTTCTCCCGTATTATAAGTTTATTTAAGTTTTATATACTTATTATACTTTCCTAAACACCAATGCTTAGCTATTTTATACATAATAATGAGTTATATTTATTAATTAACGTTGGCTATGTTACTTTCGTTAAACACGCCATTTTAAGCAATTTTCGTGCGTTTCGTGAAGCGATGACGCTACGTTGCAATTTCTTCACATACATTTCTTTGGCTTTTAAGTGTCAAACAATATAATTTTATTACTTTTCATAAAACTATTTTAGGGCAGTGTTTTATTTTTAGTTGACTAGATTGCTTCAATGTTAAAATCTGCGTCATATAGCAGATCTATTTGGAAAATCATTTATTATAAAATTGAACTTTTTATGTCAACATTTTTAAAATACATCATGTGGCTGTTTTGTATTACAACAATGAATTTAGACAATAAGAATGTATTATTTAAATAGGTAACCATCCGAACTACATTTTAGATACATGTGTATAATAAATGTGTACATTTCAATATCTTGCACACTGTGGATTTTCCAAACTTCGCAGATACATCGCCTTAATCTGGAATCTCTGATACGATTAATTAAATTTGCAGATCTAAATACAAATATCTAATTTATAAAGCATGCTAAATAGCATAATAAATATATAACGCGTAAACTAATTAGTAATGAAGGCTACAGTGACTAACTAGCTGCAACTACGAGGGCTGTCCCAGATGTACCCAACCTAACAAGGAAAGCACAAAAATGTTGGGGAAAAATATCTTTATTTCTCTACATAGTCTCCTTTCAGCTCGATGCTTTTTTCCCAGCGATTTTAAATAGCTACGATACCCTGTTTATAATGAGAACTATCGAGATCTGAAAAATAGCCATAAAATACAGACTCCACCGCTTCAGTTTTGGTAAATTTTTAGAAACAGAGAATCAGAGGGGGCTAAATCTGGTGCATGAGGAAGCAATTCAAACTTTAGCTCATTGATTTTGGTCTAGACAATTATGGATGTGTAAACTGATGCATTGTCTTGATGAAACAAAACTTTCTTTTTCGCCAAATACGGACGTTTTTGCTCGATTTCATCATTTAAACGTTGAAATGCGTTAGCATAATACCAGCCATTGATTACTTTTCCTTTTTTTGAGATAATCAATGAAAATTATCCCGCATGCGTTCCAGAAAACTGACGCAATGACTTTATTTGCAGATGGAACTGTCTTCACCTTCTTTGGAGCCGATTCTCCAGTTCACTGTTGTGATTGTTCTTTCATATCAGGTGTGAAGTGAAGGATCCAGATTTTATCCACTGAGCTTTATTGCAGCAAAACATTGCCAAACACTCGCTTGAAATGACTCTTTTTGTTTATTATGAGCAAGCGCGGCACTCACCTTGCACACAACTTTCTCATATCCAAATTTTCAGTCAGTATGCGATGTATAGATATTTTTGAAATGCCTGCAATGTCTGCTAGCTTACGCACTTTCAGTCGACGGTCATCTCACTTTGTGATTTTCTTTACAATTTCTGGACGGCAACTTCATTTGGTCGTACAGCCGCGCTTAAACTCTGCCACCCGATATTCCACTGTTGTAAACAAAGGCACAGACAGTTTCGAATGCAAGTATTGTTCCTATAACGATGACCAGTTTTATCCATATTTACAAATTCGTTGACAGCATTCACTAATGATGGCTGCCAAACAAATGCTAAACAATTTTAAATCGTCAAACTTCAAACTTAAGCTTTATACATACACACACACAAACACACACACACACACACACACACACACACACACACACACACACACAGAGTCTGGCCAGTCCTTCTCCGGTCCTGACATTTTGCGGCGAAAGGGTGATGGAGGGAATGCTTAGAATTGCCAACATACGTAATGAGTATAATTGAAACAGATTATCAAAATGATGATGACATTGACATACATTATCTTTAAAATATTGAAAATCAGGTTTCTGGTTCTATTGTCAAGCAAGGTCAATAATACAACAATACTACTTTTACATCTGTTGCACACAGTTACGTTACATTGGCAATATTGGGAGGGACCATCGCCCGGTATGTTAAAACTGTCTGCTAGCACTATATCAGCATTCTCGCTGTTTAGCGTGGCTTCAAATCTAGCTCCGTTTTGTAAGGAGCACGTGGCCTCAGTTGCTTTTGGTGTTTGTGCAGGAGAAGTTTGTTTACTATGTTGTGCTTTTGCGAATACTGTGTTTATGTTTATAATTGTTAGTATTATTATATCTATAATAATATGGGTACTCGTTCGTCAGAAACCAAAAGAAAAATCGGCTCTTATAAGAACCAAAGCCGTGAGTTTGCATTTAGGTTTCGTGAGTGTTTGAGAAGGAGCAGGACCAAAGTGTTGAATGGGGTTTGTGATGCAGTGATGCACTGAAGGTTGTTGAAACTACCATAAAGAGTATAACGAAGGAAAATGCTCAATTGATTTTAATATACCGTCCACAGCTCTGCGTACTCCGGGAAAGTAAAGGCCACGAGCTAGCCCTAAAACATCTCTTGAGCATTTCAAAAGGATGCGATTAAACAGCATATGTATCGATATTATATGAGAAAGGATTTCCCTATTTGTGAGGAGCTCTCTAAAGGAAACTGGATATTGCATGGTGGAAAAAGCAGCTTAAATAAGGTGCTAAAAGAACGTGGTTTTCGATTTAAGGAATTTTCTAGGAGGAAAGCTGAGAAGGAAAAAAGTCACATAGTTGCATTACATGACAAATTTTAAAAAACTAATCCCGAAAAGGCTTAATGAAACATGGATAAATACGGGACACACAAAGACAAAAACGAGGATAGATGACACTATTGCAGGGACAATGAAAGTGCAAATAGGGGAAGGAAGCAGATTGAACGGAGACACATGGTACAAAGAATCTCTAATATTGCTCCAAACTCCATTATTATTATTATTATTATTATTATTATTATTATTATGGACAATGCGCCATACCATTCGGTTTGATTAAACAAAGCATAGCCAAGAACATTAGAAAGAATGTCATTCTGCAGTGGTTGGAGAAGAACAATATACTTGGAGTGTTTGCAGAAATGACGCAAGTAGAACTCGTGGAAATTTTAGAAGTGTGCAAACCACGCTTCTGTACTCATGAGATAGGCACCATTGCTGCTGCTCACTGTCACACTGTTATCAGACTACCTCCACACTACTGCCACTTCAATGCAATTGAATTAATTTGGGCACAAGTGAAAGGATATGTTGCAGAACTTAAAAAAGCATTCCGTATCGCTTATGTTAAACTACTGATGCAGCAAGGAATTCAGCAAGTGAGAGTAAATGGTAAAGTGTCGTGGATCACACCTGGTAAATCCTGAAATAAGTAAGGGAAGCTGACGGCGTAGTGGAAACACTTGTGGGGGAACTAATAATTTCACTCGGTCCTGATGGCATGAACAGCTGCTCCAGTGATGAAGCCGAGGAAATTGATATTTACGAGGATTGCGGTGTTTCCCCACTCGTTTAAGCGTAAGTTGTTTCAAGTTGTTTAATACTCACTTTTAATTAGAACAATTTTTTCTGCGTATATGGCATACCAATTGTCTCAGGGTTCTAATATTCTGTAATAATGTATAATATATATTCGTATTGTGCACATACTTTTAAGAAGTAGCGATTCGATCTGCAAATAATCTGTACAATGTTTTAAATGCACGTGTGTTCCTCTGCTTGAAATTCCCGCTAAAGAACTGACAACATTGCGTTTCCCCTCTCGAGAAGTTTCAGAGCCGGAGGACGGCTGCCTTCATGTATAAACTATTTGGCCATCGGGAAGAGAAGGAATTTAATGCAATAGGGAAGGTTATATGTTTAAATTGCAATCTTTAAGAAACTTCGTAATTTCATGGTAAATGATTTTTGGCAAGGCTGTAATATACTAGTACTGATGCTGTCTGGAAAAGGGGCGGAAAGAAAGAGTGAGGAACGGGAAAGAATGTTGGAATTTGTAACGGAACAACGGAAAAGAATATTATTCAGGTCAGCTCTTTTTCCTGGGTTAGAAGAACTTGCTGGGGTGTCGATGAGGTGAAGATTTTGAGGGTGTCATCTATGACCAAGTCGCATCCGCAACAATGTGGTGAGATGTCGGCGTGCTGCGGTGTTGTCGGAGAACCAGGGAATGTTCTTCCTGGATGGTGGAGTAATGCTTTCCTTTTGATACTCGTATTTTGGAAAGCATCCAGGCATTATCTTGAACGTGAGATAGACATGCTACCTCCACACTACTAAGGCAGGAGTTCATGTCTTGTTAGAGCATTTAGGTGCAGGGCAGCAAGTACTGTTTCGCTGAAGCTCGTCTACTCACCATCGCCGCATACGAACTCCAAACATATGATATCGGCAATGTGGGTATCCCTATCAAATTCAAGAGCCCGAGTTCATATTCCGGTTAATGTGAGTTACCTAGATAAGGAGTTTTCGTAATTCTGAAAATACGAATGTGGTCAACTAACCTCTAGTTACCCTGTGTTCATTTGAGCATCATTTCAACCATTTCAGTCATTTATCATCCAACATGACCTATTAGGACGCTGAATTTTAAAAACATTCAAATAATATAATACGATCAATAAGTTTGGCACAGTATAAAATCCTACATTTTAAAAATGTGATTCACATTTTTCTAGACGGAATATATAAAGATTGAACCATAGAAATCTGACTTGTTCAGCACACAACATTTTAAAAATTCTTTGTGTTCCATTCACATGACTTTCTCTATCTATACTGCAAACAATCTACTGTTACAAAAGATTATTTTATCTATATAATGCTAACCAAGATAAACTACCAGATATTGTCTGCTTACTCGCGTCTCTCTGAGTAGAAGGAAAATTAGAGACTACACAGGCTAAGGCAATAGTCAAATCTTTTACAAGCTGGCCGCTATGTGAACAATTGAAGTTCGGTTCTCTTTGCATGACTAGCAGTAAAACAAAAAGGGAGATGAAACAAAAGACAACTTCCCCTTAGAGAAAAGCTTATGTATATTAAAATTGAAACCAATACAAGGAGTATTTCGGGAGTTGTTAACTCCACAAAATAAAAATTGTATAAATTGTATATGACATAAACTGTGTGTTTTGACGAAATGTACATGTTTTGTGTAGTAAGGATTTGCTTATATCTTACGCTTTACTAGTTATGCAAAATCCCAAAATGTAAGAGTGTTCAAGGCTATTTCTAGAAAATTCAATATATAGAATTGATTTACTATATAACTACTTTTAACAAATAACATTTTAATCACAAGCGTTATAACTTATAACCATTTTTGTGAAAAATAACATTTGGAAACTATTCTTCTTTGAAAGAGTAGTTTGAGGTGGGAAAATTTCTTGAAAATCTTTCTAATTGCATCCTTGGATGATCCTAAACTTAAAGCCAAGTTTGATATTTAACGGTCTTTTCGTTTTTAAGCTATACTGCTCACGTAGTTTCATACACACATTAGGCGCACGCGGAACTTTTCTAATTTATTTTATTTGCTTATTTATTTATTTTGACTGACTTTTGGCCCGTGCACATTGCGAGCGCTAGAGAGTGCCTGGTGTGTTACGGGCCTCTGGTTTTTGTGTTACTTGTGTATCTCGTGCCGGCGGTGCAATGGAGCAACAGCGGGCAGTGTAAAAATACTATGGCCTACGGCTTTTGAAGTGCTTAAATGAATGCATGGTATATTGGAGATATTCCAGAAGAGGTACATACGATTCAGTTGGTGGGGAAAAAGAAAACAAAACACTGTTAAAGTTCCACCTGTATAATGTTTATAAAGACATATTACGTATTTCGGGTTTCTCTAATGTCCAGTGAAGTGACCAATTGTACAATTACGACGACAGACGAGGAGTATACTGTGGTTTGCGTCTATAATGTGCCATGGAAATCAGCAATGACAGGGTTACATACGAGCTACAACAGTAGGCAACATTCTGAACATCAATACTAATGGCTGGTTTGGTCACCACAGATTTCCAGTTTACACTGGAATACGTCTGATACAAATTCAGCTTAGCAAGCCGATGCCTTCAGTGTGAAAGCTTGCAGGTCACTTAAGCAGACAGGAATAGGTTTGTTTTATTTGCAAGGATAACACGCATCTGCAAATAGATCTTTCTCAACGCTGGTTACGGCCAATTGTATCTGCTTAATTTTGAGTGATTTGCTCAAACCAGCGACCGACACTGACAGTGTGCAAAGTGCTGAAGTGTCTTCAGCAGCAGATGTGCAACAGTACATGTCTGCGTTTACTAATGTTGCATCCTCCAATGCGGATATCCAGTACCGACATCGTCAACGTCGGAAGTTTGCCAATATTGACAACGAGGTCACGTCTTCCAGTTCGTCCACTGGTACTACCTCGGACTTCAAAGAGAACTGTCGTGCAGGAGAACTGTACTCCAAGAAGTTTATATGTGAAAAACTCTGAGGTTTGAAACTGTACATCGGAAATTAGCACTAGAGAAAGAATCAGTCGAGAATCCCAGATTTCGTAAAATGCAGGCCCCGCATCCAAAATACGACACGGATCCTTCCCCGTTCCATTCTGTTGGTGGATCAACTTACGGATCCCTATAATAACCGCAATAACCCCAGAGGATGCTTATGACATGACTTATGATAAAAAAGATAAAGTTTCCCAAAAACTGTATGCATTACCGTTGGTACGAGACAAAACGAGCGAAAATAGTGGCGGAAGCGATTTAACCTTTCTGGTCTGCTGAGGTCCAGTCTGTTAGGATTGCTTCCTTCCGTAGTTTGTGCTCCAGGATTCTCTCTTATTCACAACTTTCTTGTGATGCTTCTTCACGTCTTTATCACTATTAATGTTAATAGCATTTGAAATCCGGTGAGTCAGAGCATACTTTCACATTTTTACAGCTCTATAATGTTGACGTCGGATTTTTGCCAAGAAATCAATGTGCCTACTCTTGATTTTCTGTGTAATTATGAGAATGATGTGAAATTTGGCCTGGCCGGCCGCGGAATGGCAGTAATTCGCCGAAAAGGAATGACGTAGCTAATGAAGGCCTCCACCGTCCTTCATCTGGATCTCAACGTAGATGGAATGTCAACCTGTCTTCAAAGCAGCACTTTTTGAAGGTTCTAAAGTTCTCATCAGAGGAGATTTAGAATTCATTTTTGCCTACAAAGATCAACGTGGGATGCACAATATTAGTCCATTGCTCAAGCAGAGTACGAAGCAATTTTATCTTGTGGATGCTTGGGAGTTAAAATATGGTTCTCGTGTGGACTTTACCTTTGACAGTGGATTGTTGGCTTCTAGAATTGACAGACAACTGCAGTCATCCTTGGGCGGCCTGGAACTCCATGGTCACCGATTCAAGCTTACGACATATGCTGATAATATGCTGGTATTCGTAGCAAGCAATGCTAATATGAAAACCTTACATCTGTGTCCCAGATTGAATCTTACCAAGTCGGAGATTTTACAGTTTGGTCTTTGGTAAGAGCTCCTTCATCTCTTAGGTAAGAGGAGTGTAAGCCAAACGAAGATATTGGGTGTAGTGTTTACACACTGCTTACATTAGACTATGGCATTCAATTCGATTCGTTCGGATTCTCTTAGCAGATCATCGGAAATGGAAATGGCGTGTTATTTATGGACGCTCTTTAACTACTGTGGCTCTCAGCGTCTCATTCTATACTGGGCGTGAAAGGCCGGTTAATTTTGCTCAGAGGCCTCTCTATCAGGCTTGAGGTTCTTTTACGTGCCGTAAATCTACGACACGGGACCAACGGTTTTACTTCCCTTCCGAAGGATTTTACGCCCGAAAAAATCCGTCCTCCTCCGCCGGGTTTGAACCCGCGACCTTGGGTATATACAGTTAGCCATGATAACCGTTGCACCACGGAGGGCGATAGGTCAGTGGACACAGATACTGTTGCTTTTACAATGTGTATGGCATGTGTACACTTATGCCCTCAGAAGGATATGGTGCATTGCCCAAGTGTTACCAACTTCAAAGCTGATTTTCTAATTGGTTATTTTCTGTGGTATGGGGCTGTATATCGGATTACCAAGGAGAAACTGCGTCTTCCCACTTATAAAGATGGTTGTGAATTGATAGCAATGAATACCAAATAGTTGGCACTTCTTGGGAAATCCCTACTACGTATTTTGGAGTGGTGAGGATCTCCCGCTTCAGCAAGCTCTTTGGGCAGAATAACTGCGTCACCCAGATAAGCGCATAGCCGTGTTTCGACGCTGGTAGCGGCCTTTTAGCAACCCTGCCCCAAATAGATATTCAACGCCTATCCTTTAACCAATCAGCATATTTTTATAGTCACTTCATGACTTCAATCAATGTTCTACCCCGGGTGCAACGGAACAATAAGCCACGACGATGGATTACCTAGATGGAAACAAAATTAGGAACCCGAGATTCCCATAGACTGGAAGGCTGCAGTATACTTTGCTCTCAATGATGATGGACCCACAGCGGACAAATCGTGACGGAATGACAAATCCATGTCTAAACCTGCTCCCGCTGTAATGAGGTGGAAACGGTGCACTACAAATTTGGTACTGGGTATATGACAAATTGTGGGCCGTCTGTTGCAGGGCACAAGTGTCTTCACGAGAAAACTATTTGACCTTGGAATTGCATCAGACAAACAAGCACTGTCGGTTACCCTGAGATGGATTATATCATTATTTGTCATATATTATTAGATACCTAAGTTGGAGAGGCAGTACATATATCTGACTTCCACATTTTTATCCGAAAAGAACGATGGGAGTTGGAAAAACGGACCCCTCTGTCTTGGGATCCCCTGCATTCGAGGAGACGCTAGGCGCCGAAATGAAATATAGATTGCAATTACACCTCCCGTCCCCCAAAAAGAAACATCTGTCAAATCCTGTCTCCCTTGGGATTCCTATTCCCTGCATCCGTTTCCTTCCACTAATAAACGCAAAAATAGAACAAAACATAGGCGGGGTATAATTGCAACAATAAAATAATCGTATAAAATTGTTTTTAAAACATATATTCCCTGCAAAATCTTGATATTGATTTTTTTATTGAATACATCTTTATCTACTAAGTGAAAAGCACACATAGAGAAAAAATGTATAAGGTACGTATTTAAATTACAATAGTTAAGTCATGAATGCCATTTGGGGGTGTGACCTCAATTTCCAAACACGCATCTCTCAAATGGTATATGGTATGCCCTTTATTTAAGACATACTGCTGCAATATGTCAGTCAGTCTCTGTATCACTAATTACAATATGTTGTTTCGTATGTTTTAGTTTCCTTGTGTATGCACCTCTGTTAGACCATTATTGTATTTTGACCGTCTAACAATCACTTTAGATTTGAAGTAACCCAAACGACGTTATTATATAGTGGTAGGTCAAGAGAACTGCGCAACATGACATTTTTCCTCTTGTGGATATCACGCCCACTCACCCTGTACATCCATACTGTTGAAATCAGTTGTTTTTGATGTTGATTTCATGATAATCTAGCTCCTGATCATAATCAACAACATGTATAGGGCTAGTCAACCCTTTTCCGGCGATGTATCAACGGCCGTCCATCTCTTCCGCGGCCTTCTCCCCATTCTTCATCCTCTTGGTTTATACATACGCCTGCTTCGGTATACGCTTACCGTCCATTCTATATAAATGTGCCATCCAACTGTTTAAATATCTTATCTTCTATACTTGTAATTTTCAGTTCCTGTCGAATATCTGTATTCTTTATTCTTTCCATTAGCATAATCCCTTTTAAGCATCTTAACAGTTTTATTTCTGAAGATCATAAACTGCAGTTTTGTTTATTTCCAATTATCCAAGACTCACTGCCATTGAAGACGGAGAGTACTGCAGTTGTTTTAAATAATGTGTTTAGTTTCATTTCTAATTATTCTTCCTAATGTCCATTTTATCGTTCCACATATCTCTTTACATTTTGATATTGCTTTCTGGATGTCTTTATCTTTTATATAGTTGATATTTCATCTCAGATAATTGAAATGTTACATCTATTCACTTGGTTCATATCTTATTATTGTTTTAAGTCTTACCGGGAATCTCCCTCTAAACACCATAACTTATTTCTGTATAGACATTTGACAATTATAACTCTCACATGTTATTTGGTATACAAGTATATAAGTTTTTGGAGACCATTTTCAATAATTATGGATGTTCCATAATATGTTCATATTTTGTGGATGCGTAGGCTTCCACGACCTGCGTCTTGATGTGTCTTCCCCGGAAGTTAAGAAGACAGATGTTTATGTTTTGATCAGAAGTCACTGTGATAGCTCTATTATTCCGTGTTGGGACACTTCAGCACCAGACTGTTAATATACATTATTGCATTATATACCATTATATAATAAGTTGTTTTTTACTGTGTCATTTAAATGAAAGAGTGCTTTGTGGTTTATTAATAAGACATTGTCATCCCTAAAAATATTGAGAATGTTTTCGCAGAATGGTCTGAACCTCAGTCACATCTTGCAAGCATGACATTTAATTGTTCAATTCGAATTCTTTTCAAACTAGTATGTAGTTAATTAAGGCAGTATGTGTTTTCTGGTTTGGCACAAGAACTCAGTCCATTTGTGGTTCCTTCGATGTTTTATGGAAGTGTGAATTTGGACTGATCATTTCTTCTTCATTCCAGGAGAAGTTTCTCGGAAGTTCTGTAACCATAACATCATGGGGAGTTCCTGCTAGGAATAATACTATGACGCGAACAAATAATTGTTATGTAATGAGAATTTAGTCTTAGTTAAAAATAAAATACCTTTCACCTCTTAAACATGATGTCCAACATTGCACTGCGTCATTCTTATAACGCTAGTAAAGATTGCTTATACACCCGATATCTTCCAGCTCACCTATATATAATTTAAAAAACTGTGTTACATAGACATGTGCAATATGAGATTATCACGTTAATGCTTCTAAATGAAACAATACACTATATTTAAAAAGAGTCTTTTATATAAATTTAAAATGGGGTTTAAAGAGACTAACTACAGCTATTTCTGAAGCTTTTAAAATGTATTGTATAAGTAATAATAAACTGCTTGAGTCTTGTTTGTTGAGGAAGGGATACTTGAGTGTCACAGTTCAAGAAATTTGAATATTTTTAGAATGTGTTTAACACACAGTAATATTGAATATGAATGTATTTTTAAATGAATGCAACACATACAAATTAGAAATTCGCTAAATTAAACAGTCCTATTTGTTGCAAATACAGAATACTGTGTTTTATCTTCATGGAAGATAAATTAAAATTTCAGAAGTTATTCTTGCACGTACTAGAATGAATCGTTGACTGCCTTCGTAGCCTAGGAGATCGCGCCTGTTCACAGTGCAATTTCGTGATTCTGGACGTCTTCAAGTTGTACTAATTCCTCCGGACACACCGTGAAATGTAATCTCGATCCCATTAATGTTTCTAGTTCGTGGCAGAAATCTTTGGACAGCCTCATCTCAACTGCCAACATATGTCAGCATCACCATTTGTGTTGTCGAAGTCAGCACTAAGAACTCAAATCGTAGCTTCTGGACGCGCGGTGGAGGTTTTCGACAGAGACTCACTTCTAGTTTATCTATTAGTTTTTTGTAGTTAGTAGAAGAGGAAACAGCTCTCCTAAACATTAAATACAAATAGATAAAGATTCACGTTGGTGTGGAAAAGTTGGGTAACCAACAAACTTATTATGTAATAACTATCCTCAAAGAATAAGATAGGTGACTTTGAAAAAAACTTCCTGAAGCCAAACTACGCATTATGTTACAAATGTTGACGTTGTGTATTATTTTCTCATAGATTGTTTTAACGGCTTTAATTCAAATACCGCACAATTAAAATGTATATGAAAACGTGCAACTCATTAAATTTCTTGGGAAAGTGTATAAATTCTCTTATTCGGAACGACATTTGTATAATTATTGTTTCTAAGCTATAAGATATAGAGAAAGTCTTTCAACACTGAACATTTAGAATACTCAGTTTACATTCAAATATGCGCTTCTGGAATTCATCAAATCCAAAATGGTGTTTTAAAGTGTGAATTTCCAATTATTTCATAATGTTACAAATGCAATTCTTTATTATATACACGGGTCTCAGAATTCAATTGCACAAACTGGCAGGATTATAGAGGGATCCAAGACAAATAGTTTGAAATAGGGAACCTATAGTTTGCCACAGCATAAAGTGTATTAATGTTTAGCACGCCACTGATCAAACCGCCATGGGCTGTAACCTGAACACTCAAATTTCAGAGAGCGTATTAGTGGCATTATTTAGCCTGTAGGCGTCAAGTTAAAATTTTGAGGGAGTTGGAATTTCAAATTTCGGTAGATACCTTTATTTTTATGTTGTCTCCCTTGTTTGAGTTTTATAATGAGCCGTTCATATTTTTCTGCGTCACTCAATATGATTTATTCGTACTGACAAATAGAATAAATATAACTTACGATTAGAATATATAATTATATGCAACGGAGAACGTTCCAATTACAATTGCATTAAACACCTGAAGGCGTACAGTTCTCCGTACCTGCCGAAGGAATTTCTAAAAACAGTGTATCACACGTTGATGTGTTATGTACGTACACACATTGTAGAAACAGTTTAAAGTTTACGAAAGAATGTCATAATTGTATCAAATAAACTTCAAATGAAATACAAAATAAACAATTATCTCCATAGTAAAACAAATACGAGATACTTAAAGCATAGTTAAGAACTATGTCTGCAAAAAAAAGTGCATTCTGCATTTTCATCTCTGCATGAAAGTCAAATAAAAAGAGACTTGGAGAAACAATACAATATCGAAGTACAAAATACAGTAGGTTATCAGAGGAACTGTTCGATATCACGACTTGCAACATCGCAGCAGAGATTGTACCTATGAAGCACAACGGCGTAGAACCACAGTAGCTGAACTTTTTAAAACAACATAATAACTACATTCACAAACCAAAGTATCGCAGTTCGAAACCTAGCAAGAGCAAGGGTTTCTTGTTGGTCCACCGCAAAATTCTAGTTTAGTTTCTGTGTTTCAAAGCACATTGCATAAATGTTTTCAACAAACCTAATTATTTTATTGTATAAGTCCATACAGGTTCCTTGACAAACAATTATTGTATTTAATATTGAACGCTACGCAGATTTCTTTCAGACTTTTGAAAGTAATTTGTGCCGGAGGGCCTTGACTTCAAAAATGTAAACTAAGCATATTAGTGGTCAAATTATATACCTCATTGAGAAAAAAAAAGAATAAAATTAAAAAAAAAATAATGGAATCGTAAAAGAGTGTTGCGATTTTACCATCGTGGGATCAGTGTCGGACGCTATACCGACTGGCCCACGAGTACATTATAAAATGGCGCATTATTTATGGACGCTCTTTAACTGCTGTGGTTCTCAGCGTCCCGTTCTATACTGGGCGTGAAAGACAGCTTAATTTTGCTCAGAGGCCTCTCTATCAGGCTTGAGGTTCTTTTACGTGCCGTAAATCTACGACACGGGACCAACTTCCCTTCCGAAGGAAGCCATGCTAAGGATTTTACGCCCGAAAAAATCCGTCGTCCTCCTCCGGGTTTGAACCCACGAGTACATCATAGCTAACGGCATATGATCTGATATCAACCGAACTGTTAATAGTGGTGTGCACAGCCTCAGAGAACAGGTAATTTTGTCAAAATCGCAAGTCCAATCTTTTTAAATGTCGTATTGATTGTGCAGTAATATTGCATTCCTTCGACTGCTGGCATACAAACAGGCATTCTGAATGAAGACTGGACACACCGGTCCACGTTCTTTTGAATTACGGCCACTATGCAATAATTTTTCAGATTTAGCAAAAGGGACAAAGGGTTCCCTATCTCAAAGTATTTATCTAGGACCCCCCTTCAATCCTCCCAATTTGTGCGGTTCAATTCTGGGACATTCTGTATATGTATTTATTTATTTTTGGATAGGCGAAGAAAACCAAACTTAGAAGTTATCACGTAGCAATTCTCTTTTCAAAAATATTTCAGTAGATCTTTAGGCTATATTCTTCTTATACTCGTAACAAAATGTGTATACATGTTAGAAAAGTGTATTTATTTTATAACAAAAAATCTGATGTGTTCCATTCACATGACTTTCTCTACGTCTCTGCAAAAATATTATTAAAAAGCATATGCTTATATTTACTTCATGCTAATCGAGAAAAATTAGCAGAAATAGTGGTGTTACTTGCTTCCTTGTAAGTAGAAGCGAAATAAGCTTAAAGTGATAGCCAAAAGCTTGTTGCTATGTAGTCACTTTTCGTTTTTTATTTTCTGAACCACGTACGTACAATGTACATAGTAGCTTGAGAAGGTATTGTATTGTATTCCGCCCAAAATTTCTATACCGAGATTTCATCGGATATACATGTTCTAAAGCCCCCGAAAAAGAAAGTTAACAATTAGTCGGTTAAATGCCAAACTGGATATTTATGGTTTGCATTTTCATAGGATACGACAAGAATATATTAAGGAAAATCCATCATTTACCTTTACATGGAACATTTTTCGAAATTTTGCATTTTTTCAAAAAAAGGATTCAAAGTTTTTTAGAACAGGTACAATAGTTTGCGATATTTTGATGCAATGGCTTTTCTGGTAGTAGTCTCTGATGACCCCTTCATTCTGGATGGCGTTTGCGTAACTGGTAATCCGTAATGCATAGATAAAAATATAGAACACAAAAACTATAGATCTCGTTAAATCACACACTTATTTCATTTGCGCTTTTTTGAAAGTTAACCGACTCCAAGATATTTATAGTTGGTTTTATTTTAAACTAGTAAAACTTTTCTCAAACGGTAAGTCATCTTTCGTTTCCTATCTTTTTTGTTTTGCTTCCGGTCATGTAAAACTACCCAATTTCAATTTTTTCAAATAGCGATCAACTTTTGAGAGAACTAAATATTGATTTACCCCACTGTATGCCCATATTTCCCATCTACTTGTAAAGAAACAATTAATAAGACAATTTCTGCTAATGTTTATCTTGAGTAGCATGCTATAGTTTGTTTGCAGAACAGATAGAGAAAGCCATGTGAATAGAACACATCAGATCTTTTCTTGTTGCTGTGATATTTTAAAGTCATCATATATCAGCTTTTTTAAATATCTTAAAAGTCACTTTAGCCTGCACATACATATCTTAAATGAAATGTGAAATTGTGTAGTGAAAGTTTATCTGGATTAACAAGAAATTTCTGGATAGGTTTCATGAGAATATTTTATGGAAGAGTGAGAAGATCATCCGGATGTAGCAAATAATTTTTTGGCTTGGTATTCGAGATTTATTTTAATATTTTTTTCCATCAACCGATTTGTTCATACAAAAAAAAAAAAAAAAAAAAAAAATCTGATGTGTTTCATTTACATAAATGTCTTTAGCTGTTCCAAATACCTATAAACAACGCTTACAAAATATTGTTATTTTATGAACTGTTCTGATTACTTGCTTCATTCTAAGTAGGAGGGAAATCAGGGAATAGCTTATTTAAAGTGATAGTCAAATTGTAAAAGCTGGTTGCTATGTGAAGAAATTGAGGTTCGGCTGACTTTGCATGGCCACATTTGAGTAACGTTAGTTTAAATATGAAACCAATAATAAAGAATAACTCAGAATCGGTTACTCTACAGTAAAAACATATTGGAAATAAATTATTTGTCTTAAAAAGGACTGCGCGTTTTGTGCAGTAAGTTTTTGTCTATCTCTTACGGTTTAACTATTATGCAAAATTCTGCAAAACTTTTCCAGATAAAGAGCTTCCAGAGGCTGTTTTCAAATAATTAAAAGTATGTATTCTATTTTTGTTGTACATAAATATTTTTAATATATGCTATTTAAATAAAAATCGTTAGCGCCATTTTCGAGAAAAACAATTTCATAACATTGCCATGTAAAGGTTAGTTTGTTGTGGATATATATATATATATATATATATATATATATATATATATATATATTTTAAATTTTTTGATTCACAGCCTTGGAAGGTATTATCATAAACACCAAGTATGTTATCTAACGATATTTTCGTTTTTGATCAATGCTGTCTACAGACATACACATACACACATGCGGACCTTTTCAAAAGATCTGATGTGCTCCATTCACATGACTTTCTCTACATCTCTGTAACAAATTATTGTTAATAAACTTATTCTTCTATTTAATTTAGCGGAAACGGTCTTATTATTTAGTTCCTTTATAAGTAGAAGGGAAATAAGAGAATATACGAGACTAAACCAACAGACAAATGTTTTAAAATGTGGTTGCTATGGCAGTGAAATCCGTTTCTTTGCGTGACTGGGAGTGTACAGGTTCCCGTATGAGAAAACTTTAAGTATTTTAAATCTGAAATAAATAACAATAAATGTCTCTAAAGCGGCCAATTTCACGAAAAACAATGTAATGACATAAATTGTGTGTTTTATCATGATCTATTTTTTTTGTGCAGTAAAATTTTGTCTAAGGTTTACCAGTTATGCAAAATTTCGCAAAATTCACCCAGAATAAGCATGTCTTCGGAGGCTATTCCCAGAAAATTCAAGATATACATTTTATTTCTCATGTAAATATCTTAAATATAAGAGCTTTTGATAAAAAATATTAGAGCCATTTTTGAGAAAATCAAAATGTTCGAATTTTTTCCCCATGTTAAAGCTGGTGGGGAGATTTTCTTAAAATTCTTCGTGTTGCATCCTTGGAAGATTCCAAGCTTAAAAAATCAAGTTTGGTATTTAACGGTATTTTCGTTTTTGAGCTATGCTGTCCACAGATATACACACACACCCACACACGGACCTTTTTCTGAAAATGCTTTTTTTTTGGATTCAGGGGAACCCAAAACATGTATTTCCGGTGAAATCTTAGTATCGAATTTCTGTGGAATGCAATACCTTCTCTATACACTATGTACATAGTACGTGTAGAAAAAGTAAAAATCTTATGTGTTCCATTCAGATGTCTTTCTGTACATCATTATTGTACATTAACAAATATTGTTAATAAGCTTATTCTTCTACATCATTCTAATCGATATAAACAATGGCAGAAACAGTGTTATTACTTACTTCCTTATAAGTAGAAGGGAAGTAAGGGAATATACTAGGTTAGACCGATAATCAAATGTTTTAAGATGTGATTGCTTTTATTTTAAAATCCTTTTCTTTGCGTGGCAAGGAATTGACAAATTCCTGTATGAGTATTTTAAAATTGAAACCAATAACAAGGAATATCTCGAAAACAGCCAGCTCCTCGAAAAAATGCGTGTGAAATACATTTTGTGTCTTAAAGAAATCTAATGTTTTTGTGTAGTAAGTTTCTGCCCATCTTTTGCGGTTCACCAGTAATGCAAAATCCAGAAAAAATGCATCCAGAATAAAGAAGTCTTCAGTGGCTGTTCCCAGTAAACTCAAGCTATATATTTTATTTGTCATGTAAATGTCTTAAATATGCGATACTTTCATTAAACCCTTAAGAGCCATTTTTGAGAAAATGAACATTTTCGAAATCTTTTAAACCTAAGGGGTAGTTGGAGTGGGGATATTTTCTTCAACATTTTCATGTTTCATCCTTGGTAGATACTGAACTTGAATATTAAATTTGATATTTAAAGGACTTTTAGTTTTTCAGCTATACTGCCCACACACACACACACACACACACACACACACACATACACAAACACACACACTGACGCACATGTGGACATTTTTTTAAAAAAAATATTTTTTATGGGTTCCGAGGGTTCCAAAACATGTATGTGAAATCTCGGTATCGAATTTTTGGGTGCAATACGATACCTTCTCTATACACTATGTAGATAGTACGTGTAGAGAAGATAGAAATGGACACAGGGAACCTCAAAACATATATTTCCGGTGAAATTTCGGTATCGAATTTTTGAGTGGAACACAATACCTTCTGTAGCTACTATGTACATTGTATTTACATACGTGCCAGAGAATGTAAAAAAACAATACAACGTTGAACCCGTAACCCTTATGTACTTCCTCACATCTAATCTCTAAGAGCACGTACACAAATCACCTGAAATTTCAGCCAGTCTCGACACGTATGACACCAGTGTTTTGTTTCGACCAGACACAGCACGTAATTGAATTTCCTGCTTGGAGTCTATTGCCGTTCCACACTTTGAATATCAACATTTTTGCTTCCTTCGTCTTTCTTTGGTTCTTTTGAGACAGAAAGAGAGAGAGAGAGAGAGAGAATGAGAGAGGAAGAGAGAGGGAGGGAGAGATACTACTTACACGTCTTTAGGATCATCTGCACCATGTCTTTTAGCTTTTAAATGCTGCCTATGACCTTCTGCACATCTTCACTTTTGATTGTGGACAAGCTCTTAGAAATGGAGACCTGAAGAAGTAAGAGTTTCGGATGCAAGGTTCTAAGCAATGTTTACTTTCTCTACACGTACTGTGCAGATAGTAGGTAGGTGTATGCTATATGTGTGACTGTGGATAGCATAGCTCAAAACCAAAAACACTGATAAACACCAAACTTCCAACCATCTTCCAACGATGGGCCACGAAGATTTTCAATAAAATCCCCCTGGCCAAACTACTTATTACATGGCAATTTTGTTTTTACATTTGTTTTTCTCAAAAGGCTCTAACGATATAGATTAAAATACACTATATTAAAGATATTTCTCATTCATGATAAATAAGTTATATCTTGAATTTTCTGGAAATAATCTCTAGAAATCTCTTTACTGTGGACGAGTTTTGCATAACTGGTACACTGTAAAGGATACACAGGCATATATTACTGAAAAAATGCAGCTCTCTTTAAAACACAAAACTTATGTCATTTTTTTCTTTATAGGTAACAGTTTCCGAGATATTCCTTGTTATTTATTTCAGTTTTAAGCTACTTAAACTTTTGTCAAGCTGGAGGTTATCTTTCGTTTTATCTCTCTTTTGTTTTATTCCTAGCCGTGTAAAGTGAAAAACGAATTTCAATAGTTTTAAAAAAGCCATCGGTTTTTTTTTTAAATTTGACCATTGCTTTAGCCTAGTATATTGCCCTACTTCTCTCCAACTTATAAGGAACTAATATAACCATTTCTGCTAATGTTTATTTTGATTACATGATATTGATAAAGGAATAGGCGTTTGTAACAATAACTTGTAGAGAAAGTCATGTGAATGTAACAAATCAAATTTCTATATCGAGAAACCGTTGAAGGAAGAAAATATTGCGTTTTCCTAATCGCCGAATGAAGGCCCCTTCTTCATCAGCTGTATGAAAGCGAGGCATATCATTACAGCCTTTCATCTGTTCATTTAGCATCTAAGGCAAAACCATATTTGGAATGTCATGGTTAGAGCTTCCTCACTCTGTGAGCCGTGGTTAACCATCAGTAACTGTCAAAAAGGGCCAGTACTCTATTAAGTTACTAACCAGCATTAAAATGTTAAAATCGATCTCAAATACCGGACTTAAAAAGTTATGTTACATTCATATCATGTCTCTATCCACTATTCCTCAAACTATGCTTAGAAAACCTTGATATTTAAGTTCACCATCTTCCAAGAATGTGACCCTAATTTCAAAAATTCCCCCAGTCACAACTACTCTTTATATGAAATATATGTTTTTAATAATTGGCTTTTACTTTCTATACACGTATTGTGTACAAAAGTATATAGTGTAGGTACTGCATTCCAGCCCAAAATTCGATGTTGAGATTTCACCGTGAATACAGGCTATAGAATCCTCTGTATCCCCCCACCCCAAAAATGTTTTTAGAAAAAGGTCCGTGTGTTTGTGTATCCATGTGTCCGTATGTCGGTGAACACAATAACTCAAGAACGAAAAGTCGGTAAAATCCAAGCTTGGTATTTAAATCTAGTATCATCCAAGGGTGCGAAAAAAGTGTTTGAGAAAAATCCCCCACCCCAAACTACCATTTATATGGAACTAATTCCGAAATTTGTTATTTTCTCAAAATTTTTTTAACAATTTTGATAAAAATACCAAATATTAAAGATAGTTATATGACCAATAACATGTATATTTTGAATTGTCTAGAAATAGCCTCTAAAGATCTCTTCATTATGGACGAACTGTGCATAACTATTAAACGTAACAGATAGACAAAAATTTCTTTTTCTCCCGTAATCGGTTTAGCCACCCCATATTTAGGATTGACATTACAAGCGGGTGCCTCGGGCTCAGAATCCTGTCGGTGACCAACGGCACGAAACTACATAATGGAGAACCTGGAATGAGAGGTCGGTCCATAGGCAGGCGTGAGCGTGAGAAAGTGGATGACATGAAATGCAAGCGAAATATATGATAGGAAAGGTGATGATGGAGTAATTGTTATTAGTGGCGGGGGAAACCGGAAGACCCGGAGCAAAAACCCGCCCAGATGCCGTTTCCTGCACCACAAATCCCTCATGCGGGAGCCTGGGATTGAATCCAGGCCACCTAGGAGGGAGGGGAGCATTCTAACCACTGGGCAACGGCGCCGCGCAGACAAACACTTACCACACAAAAATGTAGATCATGGTAAAACACTCAGTTTATATCGTATAGATATTTTCGTGGAATTGACTATTTCCGAAATATTCCTTGTTATTGGTTTGTTTTAAAATGTTCTCATACGAGATTTTGTCAACTCTTGGTCCTGCGAAGAAATAGGTTTCAGTCACATATCAACCGGATTTTTAAGGATTTGACTATGGCTTTAGGTAGTGTACTCCTTTGGTTTTAAAATTTAAAATTTTCGGGCTGTTTTGCCGTGGTCTGTAGGTTAAAATATGTTCAGTTAAAATATTTCTCCCTAACGTTTCGTCCCTGTCTGTGGGGGACATCTTCAGAGGCACTGCACTCACGTCACTAACTCGGAAAGAACTACGTCAGTGCGAGTTACAGCCACTATATATACTCGGGCACTGGTGGGCGGGGTCAAGTGGACAGGTTCTGGTTTGTTTATTTGGCCTGGAGGTTGCGGAGCTGGGAAAGTATAGGGAACCAGGTAGAGTTTAATTTAAGTCCTTCGTCTTTGTTGAAGTTGTTGGTGTTCTTATAAATCTCAATGGCCTCTCTGTATAAACGGGGAAAATAATTTTTAGTCGTAGCTATAACCTCTACCTTATCATATTGCATACGGTGGTCATCCAAAGATAAAACATGTTGTGCAACGGCTGATTATTCAGTTTGTCCGAGGCGGCAGTTTCTTTTATGTTCTGTAATGCGTGTGTTAATGCAAAACAGCCCGAAAATTTTAAATTTTAAAACCATGGACACCGGCCGTGAAAGCTTACGCATATATTTAGTGTACTCCTTTATTTCCCTCCCATTTACAAGGAAGCAAGTAGTAAGACCATTTCTGTTAATGTTTACTCGATTAGCATAAAGCATGTAGAAGAATAAGCTTTTCAACAATGATTTGTTAAAGAGATGTAGAGAAAGTCATTGAATGGAACACATCCGATTTTTCAAAATATTTTTTTAATGATTTTAACAAATAATGTAGATCGTTAATTTTCTGAAAACAGCGTATGAATGATTTTTGCCTAACGTTTACCGAAAGAAATATACAGAATCTTACTACACAATGTCAGATACATTTTTTGTGGAGTTATAGCCATTTCCAGATATTCCTTGATTTTGGTTTTAATGTTTCAATACTTAAACGCTTCAGAACTTGTTTTTTGTTGTTGTTTTTTCATCCAGCTATGCAAGTAGAACGGAATTTCAAGGACATCACATAGGGATAAGTAATTAAAAGATTTGACTATCTGTTTAAAGAAGAGTACTCACGTATTTCCCTTGTACTTAAGTAATAAAACTATTTTTGTTAATCTTTATTTGTATTGGCATCAAGTAGATAGCAACATAAACTTTTATAAGCATAATTTGTTGCGTATTAGGTAGAGAGAGAATGGACCTCATTTTAAAGGAAGGATTTAAGTTTAAAGTGTAACAATAATCGGTGGAGTCATGATGAATAAATTTCATGGAATACCCGGAAGGTCAATGAGTTGACTAGAAACCTTTATGAAGGTATGCTAATCCCACACTGAAAATGTGAACTGAAAGAGACAGACAGAGAGAGAGAGAGAGAGAGAGAGAGAGAGAGAGAGAGAGAGAGAGGCTGAAATACATAAGCAGAAAACAGCATTTGACACATTTTTGTACTTCTTCAATGTATTAGCTAGTATTTTATGTATTTTCTTTCGTCCTTGAAGGATTTCAAATAACAAAAAAAATAACAATATGCATTTTTCTGCCCTTAGCGGATTGGAGCATTCTAACGATTGGGGATTCTAACGTTTGTAATTTATTTTGTATCGATTAACTCAAATAAGCTGATCTCATACTTTTATATTTTTAGCGCTTCTATGCTTACATTTTCTGTGAATGACCCTTTAGAATATCAACACTGAAAAATATGATTTAGCAAACGAAAGAAAACGCAAGAATAGGCGAAACAGCTACATACTACAAATGTTTTAAAAATCTGATGTATTCCATTCATATAACTTTCTCTATTTGTTTTGAAAACAAGCTATTCTTAAAAATATTATTATATTAATCTACATAACGCTAATAGAGATAAACAATACAGGAAATTCGCTTTAGTAATAATACTTAGTTTGTTGTAAGTAGGAGGGAAATACGGGAATACACTACGCTAAAGCGACAGTCAAATGTTTTAAAATAACTCTGATTTTCTCATTGAAATTCAGATTTTTTTTTTCCAAATCCAAGAGTAAAATAAAGCCGATAGATAATTCCCAGTTTGAGAAAAGAGTAATTAGTTTAAAATTAAAACCAATACAAGGAATATTTCGGAACTGTAAAAGTATGTATAGGTAGGACATAAATAGTGTTTTAATGAGATCTACGTTTTTGTGTAGCTCTTACGGTTTACAGTTATACAAAAGTCATCCAGAATGAAGAGATCTTCAGAGGCTATTTCCAAAACATTCAAGATATACTTTTGTTTGTAATAAAATATCATAAACATATAGCATTTTAAACAAAACTGTTAGAGCCAGTTTTGATAAAAATGTGCGTGTCACATCCTTGAAAGATACTGAAGTCAGACACACATACACCCAGACTCATACATACTCACTTATACACACATATCTTTTACTCCAAAAATTATTTGAGAGGGGGGAGGGAATTTAGGGGCCCTCAACACATGTATTTGCGGCGAAATCTCGGTATCGAAAGTTTGGATGAAATACAATGCCATCTCTATCTACCTCTATGAGTATGTATATTGTTCATTCGTATAAAGAAAGTAATAAAGACTAACCTCAACAAGTTCATCTGCAAAAACAGAAAGTATATGAGCTCACCATACCATATTTTAAAGAAAAATACAATCTCAGAAAAATAACAATAGTAGGCCTATTTTTTGGATCTCGAGGAACAATTACAAGTATGTTTGTGAAATGGAGGGCAAAATATAAAATTAACGGAAGTGTGGAACAAGCATTCACGGAAAACATTATAAAACATTCCGTAGCCATTTTTCGAAATCATATATATGGTTTGAATAGAACGTAAAATGTATTATGGTTTATAAATCACTTCATTTTTGTAGTTTGTTTTTCTTTTATTGTTGCACATCGTTTACAATCTACTACAATGTGTTCTCATAGCTTAATTTTATATAACTATTATCACGTATGATAAAATATTTTTGTAATACTCACTTATAACTTTTTTTTGTTAAAAACCTCTAAATATATATTATTCTGTGTCATTTGGCAAACTCATTTATGAGTCAGACTAATAAATAAAAATTAGCAGAGGAAAATATTTGACTCCAGCAGTGTTATCACACAGTTGTCCAATGGCTAAATTCAGACGTAACAATGGCTCATCCATTCTCCCTCGAAGGAAAACGTATTTGTATTGAGTGTAAATTGTTTTCAGTTCTGATTCTCCACTACGGGATTCAATGGCTGAAAGCACGGAATAAATTCACTTAGCGTCGTGGATGGGGAACACAGAACCTTTGAAATGCATAGGAATACAAATGACAATTCACCTAAAAATGAATATAAACACTGGTGAAAAACATCGACAAAATTCATTCCAGTTATAACATTTATAGCATTTCCGCTTTTGCCACCCACAATAAAACGTGGCAAAGTCTCTTTACAGTGTCACGTAGTTCCGATATGCGGAGAAAGGGAATATTGCATTCGGGCCTGTTTGTTATACATGTCACTTTCAGCACGCAAAATTATTGTTCTCTTTGAAACTTCAAAATAGGTGCGTTTTAGTTCCTGTCATTATCGTCGACATCAGCAGCACCTTTCATTAAAGAACACTGGTCATGGGAAGAGGGATTTTACCTTTTGTTTTTTCCTGAGAATCAGGGGCTAGCTGCTAAGCCCCGCTAAATTTGTAAAGAAAGAATGTCTATGAAATTTATAAATGATGAGGTATTTAGAAGTTAATATCTTGGCTGTTTGCATTTTAGCCCGTTGAGCCCAGAGATAGCTTCGCTTTACTCCTCTCAATGAACACAACCGCCTCACCATCTCCACAATAAGCATGAGAAGTGAAACAAAGGTTGTTCTGCTAGCTCTCCACTTGTCGGTTTTAACATAATATATCCCCGTTGAGTTCTACAACTCTAATAACGCACGAAGGAATGTCCGCACACGCCAAATACGGGACAGTTGGGTATTTGTAGCTGGTATTTGTAGCTGTCTTCTCAAGCGGCCGGTTTCCATGGCCGCGCTCACCAAAGCAGTCGCTCGCTGGACGGCGTACCGTGAGGTTGTTTGTGTATAGCGAGCGGAACCAGTCTTCACTGCGGTGAGTTGTTTGTTTGTTGCGGCGTCTCTGCCGGTTGTGAAAGCGGGCAGGCGTTCTACTTAATTGGGCACCTTCATTCTTCTTGCGAAAAGGTGGTAAAGCATTAAAATGGCCGTGTATAAGCGGGTAAATACTATTAAAATTCAGTTTGAAAACGCAGCAACTAGACCGTCTGCACTAGAAATACATCAATGGTTGGTAAATTTTCTGGCTTTAAAACCGGATCAAGTGGACACGCTTCAGCTCAATAGTCGTGAACGTGCTATTTATGTCAAGTTAGTTTCCACGTTATTATATGATAAACTTATATCACGTTACACCGAAGAACAAAACTTTACATATGAATCTGGGGAAATCTCCAAAGTGAAAATCACGCCAGGTGACCAGCAAATTGTTAATGTGCGGGTTTTCAACCTCCCACCGGAGGTGCCCAGCGCAGTTTTGTCACAAGAATTGTCTAAATACGGTAAGGTATTTGATATACGACGTGAGAAATGGCATTCTCATTATCTGCTTCCGGCTAACAATGGCGTGTGTACCGTGAAAATGGGTATTAAGTGCAATATACCGGCTACCTTGGTTATTGATACTTATGTGATATCTATTGCCTATACCGGACAGCAGCAAGCCTGTCATTTATGCCGTGAGACGACGCATTTAAAAGCGGATTGTCCCTTTAGAGCTACTCGGTTGTCTCTGCAACCTAGAAATCGTCCGGCAACCTTCAGCGAGGCAGTGGGTGCTCCGGCTAACTTACTGGCGGATGACCAGCAGGGTGTTATGCACACGCCCGGGGCATCAATGGAGACCCAAGTGGAGGTAATGCCTGTACAACGACAGTTGGATGAGGGAGAGGAGTTACCTATAGAGGGGGACAGCATGGTGATGCCGGAGACGCCGGAGTTTGTTGATGTCCAGCATGCACAGGACACAGTACAACAGGATACTGATCGCAGGGCGAATGATAGCGACGTACCTGAAGCGTCTGAAGACGCGACCCGCAACTTGGGTGCGCCGTCCAGAGTTTCTGTATCTGCTCGCGACCCTCGCCTCCAGTTCCAACCGCTAGACCGCCATATTGATGCCTGTTTGTTATCGTCTTCGCCAGCTGGTGGCGCGGGTGTGCAACGATTTCTTCACGATCTTCCTGACGGTCGTGTAGTCAAGGCCAGTGATTCCGGCAAGAGGCCGGCTGAAGATACCAACGACGCCGACGAGGACCTACGGCGTTGCTACAAGCATACTAAGGACGATCCTCATGAAGGTGCGGACAATTAATGGTTGTACTCCCCGGATTGAACTGACACGTGTCCTAATTCCTGTTTGGTATCACGCCATTGGTCCTGAGATTGTAAGTACTTTTCTTTGCCCTGCATGCCAGTTGGACTTCAAATTTGGGCGTCACTTAATGTGAATGGGTTGCGTCAACCAGTTAAGCAACAGCTGCTTCGGGATTTTTTGAGTAGTAATGATGTTGACGTTTGCTTTCTTCAAGAGGTGAATGTTTATAATATGGACTTTTTATATGGATATGACTATGAGACTAATTTAGGCCCGGGTGGTACTGGGACGGCTATTGTATACCGCCAGGGATTGCCCTTACACGGCTTTGCCTATCATCCTTCAGGTAGAATCCTCTCCGCGGAGTATGATGGTGTTACCTTCGTGAATATCTATGCCCCGGCGGGAAGCAACAAGAGGAAACAACGCGAGGATTTTTTTCGCCAGGAGCTTTTAACCCATATTCCTCGGAGTTCCCCATTCTTATTGGTTGGGGATTTTAACTGTACGCTAGCAGCCAAGGACCAAAGAGGGGCCTTTAATGGTTGTATAGCATTGCAGCAGTTAGTGGACCAGTTTCAATTGGTGGATAGCTGGGAATTCAAGCATGGTAATGATGTGATGTACACCTTCGTACGGGGCCAGTCGGCCTCTCGACTGGACCGGATGTATGTTCTACCGGAGATGAAATCCCGGATACATCGCACAGAGATAGTGCCAGCAGCTTTTAGTGATCACAATGCACTGCTACATGCCGTTGTAGGTCGTGCGGAGATACGTCGTAGTGGTCCAGGGTTCTGGAAGCTTAATTGCTCCTTACTTACAGATGCCGAGGTCCTGATAGAATTCCAAGAATGTTGGTCCAAATTGCAGAAGTCTTTTCAGCGCTCTCCCAATAAGGCAGCATGGTGGGTCTATAAGGCGAAGCCATCGATACGCTCCTTTTTTAAAGCCGCAGCGTGCCGTAGAGCGTTAGCTCGGAGAGAAACTTTGGATTTTTATCTTGCAGTGCTACAAGATTTACACCTGCGCCAACAACATGGGGAGGACGTACACTGTCAGCTCCGGGAAGTCAAGGCTCATATCCAGCACCGTAAAACGCAAGAGCTCCAGGGAACCTTAGCCAGAATACATACAGCAGAAAAGGTTTATGGTGAAAAAATGAGTTTCTTCTTCCTGGCGAAGGAGCGTAGGCAAGGTCGCAGAGCGTTTGTTACCAAATTGATAGATGATGGTCAAGAGGTTACGACCACGACAGGCATTCTTCGTGTGTTGCATTCTTATTACACCCAGCGCTTTGCCAGGCCGGTGGATATGGTGGATTCAATCCAGTCGTATATGTCCAAATATGTGCCAGTTGTGCAGGAAGGCTTAAAACGGTCGCCTACTCCCATGCTGAAGGAGACGGAGTTGCTTACTGCGATTCAGACAGCCAAACCTCATGCAGCGCCCCGACCAGATGGGCTGCCGTACGAGTTCTATAAACATTGTTGGCGGTTTATTAAGAAAGAACTTCTTCTAGTGTTTCAAGAAATCTGGAGGGATGAAAACCCACCGTCTACATTTGGAGATGGGGTGGTTCTACAACTCCCAAAGACCGCCACGCCCAGCCGGCCCGCAGATTATCGGCCCATCACCTTACTCAATTGTGACTATAAGCTGTTTGCAAAAATAATCGCCCGTAGGCTGCAAGTATGGCTAGTACCCTTGCTTAGTGAGCAGCAGGCTGTGGTGCGCGGAGGTGCGGCTATGCACCATACCGTGGCAGCTTTGCGAGACTGTATTCTTCATTGTCGCCAAGAAACCCGCTCTGCTGCTCTGGTAAACCTGGACCTTGAGAAAGCATTTGATAATGTGGTTCATGAGGGTCTTTGGGCACGTTTGGAGTCATTGCAAGTGCCGAACAAGTTGTATCACCTCCTTCGGGCACTATATGGCACTGCGTTATCAAGGATTCAATGCAATGGGTTTCTGACTGCCGCCATATAGGTCAACAGATCCGTCCGCCAAGGTTGTCCCCTATCAATGTTGTTATTTGCTGTGTACATCGATCCTTTGCTCCGACAGCTGCAATCTACGATAACGGGTCTGGAGGTCTATGGGAAGAAACTAGCCGTTAGGGCATATGCCGATGATCTTACGGTGATGGTTACCGACGAGCAGGATGTCACGTATCTACGAAGATGTTTACAGAAATATGCCCAATGTGCGGGGATGACGTTTAATTTGAGGAAATCTGAAAGTCTTCCCATTGGACCGCATCCTCCGGATACCACAGTGTTAGGAATACCCACTGTGCAACGCACAAAAATTCTTGGGATATACTTCAGTGGAGACGACGAAGACCTGCGAGACTATAATTGGACGTCACGCATTAATACTTTACGTGGTGTACTATACGGTCAAAAGTCGAGGATGCTGAACTTGATACAACGTGTGTGGTTTTGTAATGCCTTTGCGTTGAGTCGTATATGGTACTTAGCACACGTGCTGCCTCCAACAAAACGGCACAGCCAAAGAATTGAGCAAATAATAGGATACTTCATATGGACAGGAAAATTATATCGCATTTCCCGTACTCAGTTACGTCTTCCAAAAGGCCAGGGTGGCTGGGGGTTGTTGGATGTGGCGATGCAATGTAAAGCACTTTCCTTAAAAATGATTCTGCAAGCACTGGATGGACAGGGTGATAGTGTGGAGGTGCTAGTACAACGGCATTATCAGTTGTTTTGGGAACGGAGAGAACTCCATAAGATTCCTAAAATGTTACGTGATCTCCTACGTGACTTGAGCACACTACCTTCAGCAGAAGTGGCTAATGGCCGTTTTCGGGCGGCTAAGGAAGTCTATACTTTTTTTCAACGGAGGGAACCTACTACTCCACATATACAAGTTAAGTATCCACAATTGCCCTGGAGGCAAATTTGGCGTGGCTTTGCTATACCGGAAATCAACACGGAATGGGTCTCGGTGGCATATGAGATTGTCAATGAAATCCTACCAACTGCAGATAAATTACACAGACATCATCTGGCAATTCTTCCCGCTTGTCCAATGTGCCAAGCCCCGGATTCGCTCGCACATCGACTCTTGGAATGCTCAGGTAAAGGACTGATATGGACATGGCTCTTGAGCCGATGTCGGGGTTGGACTGGTGACACCTGGCAGCCTTCAGCAACGGATATTTTGCACCTGAATTTTCCCTGGACGCGTCCTGCATTGTGGAGAGCTCTTATTTGGACAGTAATGGGTACCTATGCTTGGCTTAGTACCTTGGACAAGCCAGCTGACTGTGTGGTTCCAGCTTTACGAAGTTTTTTGTATGCAGAGAGGTGGCGGATGATTCGAGACAACAGAATCAACCCCTTTAAACCCTGGATATACAGGATATGAGCACCTGATTGATTCTATATCGATCCGGGATGATCTTGGATGCAATAACATGCATTATTCCTCTTTATGCTGGCCTGTTGTGATGTAGAGCTCCTGCTTCTCCGGAAATAAATAAAGTTCCTAATTCCCAAAGGGGGTACCATGCCATTACAAACTAAATAAAAAAGAATAAATAAAAAAAAAACAGCACTCTCGCTCAAAGAGTTGCCTTTATTAGACACTAAATATTTAAAAAAAAAATAAAAAAAAAATAAAAAAAAAATAAAAAAAAAATAATAAAATAAAAAGGGAAAAAAAAAAAATAAAAAAAAAATAAAAAAAAAAAAAAAACCTCCTCTCCTACACACGGCTAGAGACCGGCATATCCGTGGTTCAAATCCCGCTGTGGTATTGAATTTTTCAGTCTGACTCTACCTATCCAACTCCTGTCCTACACACGGCGAGAGGCCGGAATATCCGTGGTTCAAATCCCGGCTATGATAAAAAAAAAAAAAAAAAAAAAAAAAAAAAAAAAAAAAAAAAAAAAAAAAAGCGTCTCGCTTTGGTGTTTCGCAGCGCAGGGGATCGTGGGTTCGAGTCCCGCCTTGGGCATGGGTGTTATATGTTTGTGTATGTGTGTGTAAAAAGTGAAACAGAAATTCAGTAATCAAAGTAAACAAATTAGGTATATAAAAAGTAGGGTATACAGCGCCGGAGTCCCAATCAGACTCCGGAACTGTATTTAAAAAAAAAAAAAAGCTGGTCGAAATATAATTGGCAAATTCACCGGTGGAGATGTGAAGAGGGAAGTCACTACTACAAACACCTCAGCTCTTCCCTCTTGTCATGCGATACATAAACAATGAGTCTCGAGGACTGCCGAATCAGTTTCCGAGTATAGTCAGTCTAGTGATTTTCATTACTGAAGATAGCGATTGCTTTAAGTCTAATAGACACGAAAGCAGAAGTTATTCATTTAAAAAATAGATGAATGTTGTTATTATTATTTTGATTAAAATAAAAGTCTATTTGAAAGGTAATTTTAGCATTTTCTTATTATTACTATTATTATTAATATTACATTTATTATTATTATTTACTTAGGTATTAAATTTCTTTGAAATGTTTACAATGTTATAGACAACTCTCGTTAAATCAGAGCAAAATGTAAACATAATTTGCCAAGTAAAACAGAGCTGGCCCAGAGCTTAGTAGCAGCACACCCTCTGCGGAGGACTTACACTATATCATTTTACACTATAAAACCTAATTTAATATTCAGAGAGAAAACGAAAACATTTTTCGACGAGAAATTCCTTTAAAAAAGTGAATCTTAATAAATATGTAAATATTAAAAAGATCCATACAAGTTTTCAATTAAAAGTTCAATGGCTATGCTACCTTCGCACAAAAAAGTTCAATATCTGATAAATCTGCATCTTCGTAAGATTCTTTCCGCTTTTGAAACCGCAGATAACTACAGATATAGTTACATTTAAAAGATGACAACTTGCAACAAAATATCCATCATTTGCACAAATAAGCATACAAAAAGGATTCTTAGATTAAGAATCATAATTTGGCATGATATAATCATTTTTGCAAAATATTTACATGGTTTGGTTTCATATATAACTTAATTTCACCTTATTACTGTTTCTGCACATACTATGTACATGGTGTATAGAGAAGGTACCTATTGTATTCTACTCAAAATTTTGATCCCGATGCTTTTGGGTCCCCTGTATCGAAACAAATATTTTAGAAAAAGGTCCGTGTGTGTCCGTGTGTCTGGAGCACGATAACTCAAAAATGAAAAGTCAATAAAATACTTAACTTGGTATTTAAGTTTAGTATATTCCAGGGATACAACATGGGAAAATTTCGAAAATTTTAATTTTCTCAAAAATGACTTTAAATATTTTGATTAAGATAAAATATATTTAAAACATTCACATGAAAAATAAAATATACATCTTGAATTTTCCGGGAATAGCCTCTGAAGACTTCTTTATTCCGAATGAATTTTGCTGAATTTTGCATAACTGATAAACAGTAAGATACAAACACTTACTGCAGAAAAAATTTATCTTGTTTAAAGACACAATTTATGTCACATACATTTTTTCGTGGAAATGACCATTTCTGAGAAATCCTTTTTATTTGTTTCAGTCTCATGGCAAACGGCTTTTAAAAGATTTGACTATCGTTTTAACCTAGTGTACTCACTTATTTCCCTTGTATTTACAAGGAAGCAAGTAATAAGACCATTTCTGTTAATGTTTATGTTTACCTCGATTGGTATTAAATAGATAGAAGAACAATAATTTATTACAGAGATACACAAAAGTTGTGTGAATAGAACACATCACACTATTAATGCAAATTTGTCTGCTTTGTATGTACTTCCTTAATATGTTTGGCATCCTGGCATTTTGCGTTGCTCGGGAATCCTTGCTCTTCCTAATGCTATACCTGTCTCTTCCTCTTCTCCCTTTACCCTTTCTGTTCTTATGAGTCTTATTTTCCTGATCCATTTTTCTTTAGTCTTGATTAAAATTTTTCTTATCCTTCTGTTCCTTTTTTTTTTTTTTTTTTTTTGATGAATGATGTTGGGGTCCATGGAGCTTAAAGATACTCGACATTCATTTTATCAGGATAAGGGAAAACCCCGAAAAAAACCTTATCCACGTAACTCTCCCTAAGCGAGATTCGAACTCGCGACCTATTGAATCTGAGGCAGACACGCTACCACAACACCACTTAGGCGGGGTTCTTTGTTCTTGTTTCCTTGCTAACCTTTTTATTTCCACAATTTTCCTTTCTATTTGGTCCCATCTTGCTGGCCATGCATTTTCCTTCCATTTTGCCAATTTCTATTATTCTACTAAGTAAAGCGCTGCACTCTCAAATATCACCTAATACATAGCTCCCGTTCTCATACCAGGTGGCCCAACAACCCGTATTTCAGTGTGCAGATAACCTTTCGTGGGATAATAAAGCTGCGAAATTCAACGGGGCAATTGGAAGCAAACACCGGTCAGTGTTTACATATCAGCAAAATGGGAGGAAGAATCGCGCTCTCGCAAACTAGTACTGGATCCTTAATGATATACAGTAGACAAGAAACAATGTTCACTGATTTCCACATACAGAGTCTTTATTTTTAAGAGAACAAAGTCAGCTATCAATGTTCACCGAAAGCTTGTTTTTTAATTGTGTATATGCTGTTCCTGTTTAACAATAGAGACTATATTCACTGAAGGTAAATCAAAACATTAATGAACTGTAACAAAATCACGTATGAGAATACGCAGTGTTTCACTGTATTATTGTTTTGCCCTTATTATTATTGTTATTATTATTATTATTATTATTATTATACGAGTAGTACAATTAAACAAAATGTGAAAACATCTTAACGAAAAAATCAAAATACGAGAGTAGTTTTTCACTATACTAAATCAATAATAGTAAACATTAATCTTTATAAATAAAAAGCTGAAAACATAGACATAAATTCGAGAGCACATAGTTTTCACTTAATTATTATCATTAATTTTATTACACAGTATACGCTTAGCAGAATTAATGAAAACATGAAGACATTCTGGCTAAAACTGTACATGCACGATGTCGCCCTCCTAACTTCTTATACCCAAGGTCGCGGGTTCAAACTCGGCGGAGGACGATGGATTTTTTCGGGTGTAAAAATCCTTAGCGTGGCATCCTTCGAAAGGAAAGTAAAGGGAACTCGTAGATTTACGGCACGCAAAAGAACCTCAAGCCTGATAGAGAGGCGTCTGAGCAAAATTAAGCTGTCTTTCACGCCAAATTTAGAATGGGACGCTGAGAACCACAGTAGTTACAGAGCGTCTATAAATAACAAGTCATTTATTTATTTATTCACTTGCATGCACAATAGCATGCAGTGTTCATTAGCAGTGCAGGCTTAGCAGAGTAAACAGAAAGATAAGTACGTCATAACTAAAACGTACATAGAGAACGTAGTGTTTCACTGTATTATCATAAAATTATTACGCAGTATACACTAAGAAGAATAAAACGAAATATAATAATGTCCGAACGAAAATATGCAAACATAAGAGCACGAGGTGTTTTACTGTATTATCATTAATAGCAGCATAAAACAAAACATATAACCATCGTCAGGAAAGACTTAAAAAGACAGCATATGTTTCAAGGTATTATTATGATTAATAGTGTTAGGCAGAATACATTTAGCACGATAATTTTTTTATGTTTAACGCCCGCTTTTACTACCAAGGCACCGCAGGCGATGGCATTAATGACACATAGAATGAAGATGGAGCACCGGTGGAATGATATGAAGGGGCAAACCGGAGAACCCGGAGAAACCCCACCCCTGCGCCGCTTTGTCCACCACAAATCTCACATGCGGTCGCTGGGATCGAACCCGGGCCGTCTAGGTGAGAGGAGAATGGTGTGACCACTTGGCCACGGTGCTGCCAGAGCAGAATGAATGAAAACATGAAAACATCATAAGGAAAACTATGCAAACATAAGAGCACGTAGTACAATGATGTTTAACCTTTCGTGTTTACATGTTTTTCGTTATGACGCATTAATGTTTTAATTTACTCTGCTAGTTTACAATACGTAACAAAACAATATAATAATAATAATAATAATAATAATAATAATAATAACAATAATAATAATAATATGATGATGATGATGATGAATAAAGGGAAATACTACGTGCTTTCTGTGGTTTTCCTGAGTTTTCGATACGACACTTTTATGTTTTGGTGGTCTCTTCTACGTAAGTAAACGTCTAACGTTATATGATTTTGTGTTTGCATGTTATCGCTTATATGTTATGGCTTCTGCTATGCTATAGTGCATAAAAATAATTGGTCAACACTGATAAAAATAAAGGGTCTGTAACAGAGGGGGAAAGCGGTTAATAACAACTTTTGGTCCCCTAAATATCATTACGGAATGCAGTACAAGTCTGAGAGAGAGCGCGATTCTCTTCCTTTTCGCTGATATGCAACGAAAGTCGCTCACCCGCCACTGACCGGTGTTTGCTTCCAATTGTCCCGTTGAATTCGCACGAAGGGTTACCTGCTTACGTTGGGCCCCCTGGTAGTCATGCTATACCTCCCCCCAGTCTGTTGCAAGTGTCAATATAGCCCCTCTCTTCCCCATTATCTTTTTGGAGAATAACATAACCTAATATTTATGTATTAAAATTTCAACGCGATTCTATAATTCAATAACTAACGAGACTTCAGAACGATATTCTCAATTCTTTAGTTTTAATGTTTTTACTGCTCAGAGCTGTGTGATTCTGCATGGTATTTGCGTTGTTTCTAGTTAAAATATTTATTATTTGAGGAAAATATAAAGTATTTTCAAACAGTTTCGTACTGAAGGGGTTTCTAGAATTGTCTATTTCTTTTATTTTCATCCACTCACTCTGGATACTTGTATTTTTCGAGAATACCTGAAGGTATATTCTTAAACAGCGGTATACAATGAATGGTACGTTTGTTTAACTTAAAGTCTCCATACATTGACATACATTGAAAGGTATAATATATTGATAGAGTTAAAGAACAAACTAATACCCCTTCTAGATTCAAGACATTTCAAATCGCATACTGCTACTAAAATCTCAAAAACAAACTCTTGGATGGAAATCAATAGTTCTGTTACAAAGCGTAGGCGGAAGAAAATGTAATATGTAAATTGTAGTAATGGTATGTGGTAGTAGTTAATACCAGTAATAGTGGTAGTAGTAATAGCGGTCTAGTATTGGTTGTAGTAGAAGTGGTGGTAGAGGTGGTAGTATTGGTTGTTATAGAGGAGGAAGTTGTGGTCGTAGTAGTAGAAAGGTGGTGCAGTAATGGTAGTGGTATTAGTGATAGCATTTGTAGTAGAGAGGTGGTATAATCGTAGTGGAGGTAATAGTTGTTGCAGTATTAGTGGTTATTAATGGTAGTGGTATTAGTAATAATAGTATTAGTAATAGTGGTAATAGTGGCAGTAATAGTGTGGTAATAGTGGTAGTAGTGGTAATAGAATAATGGTAGGTAGTAGTAATAGTAGTAGTAGAGAGGTGGTATAGTCGTAGTGGTAGTAATAGTTGTTGCAGTATTAGCGGGTGGTAATTGTAGTGGGCTAGTAGACAGTGCCACACGTGTTTTTGTTTTCCTTGTAAACCATGTCTTAATGAGTAATTACAAAAGTATTATTTCTTTCACCTATCACGTAGAATATTCTTTTAACCTGCATATGTACGTGTGGGTGTGCACACGCGTCAATTTTCAAATTTTCAAATCTCTTCTTGTATGAATAGAATTAAACATTCGTAATAATTGATACTCTAGCTTCCTTGTCCATTAAAACTATTGCGTCATATTGTGATTGAAGAGGATTAAATTATTAATCACATTCTTTTTTATCAGAGCAGTGACTTAATACGCGTTTTGGTATTGGAACGAATGATGATAGCTGTTTAGACTAAACATTAGCATGTCTATCGTGGATAGATCTCACAACTATATTATTGAGTTTGTAAGGTTGACACATAGCGTGTGTTAGTTACATACATCTTATTTAGTTGCGTTATTTGAAGCTGTGGGCGCATAAGAGAACCTGTTGATTAATTAAAACTTCTGATGATTCTCTGATTTAGCTGCGCAGCGACACAATTAGTCTGCCAACCGATAAGTATCGTAAGCAGAGAAAATCATTCTGCTGCACACTTACAGCGTATCAGGGATTTAAACAAAAAGTTTGACTGTTCAAAGCTCTTATAGAGGAAACATAATTGAGATGCATATATCTGAATCACACCGCAATGTGAGATTCTTAATTCAATCTAAATCCTTTAAGGAGAAATGCTGGGTAAGAAAAACAGACAATGTATATCTACATGAAAAGTATCATATTAACAAATTCTTTAAACTTTCAGCTATAGGTAGCAGATTAGTCAATTCATACATTTTTGTAGAGTTTCACTCAACGCAGAACAACAACGCATCATCCATTGGTTTTCATTATATGTTACAATGTTAAATCTTTTGTGTACTTAGGACTCACATTTACAATGAACGGAAAATGGACAAAACACATTGACATTACGAAACACAAGGCAAGGGTGAAAGCGGCGGAAGCTCTCCGGATACGCTGCAGAATTCCGAATATCTCTATAACCTTAATGGAAACTGTATACGGAGCGACAGTTAGATCCACGATGACATACGGTGGAGAAATATGGGGGTGGGAACAGACAGGGAATCTGGATCAAGTGAGGACCCAATTTTTGAAAGGAATTCTGGGTGTAGGGAGGGGTACGGCATACTGCGGAATAATGAGGGAATTCGGGGCACATAGTGAAACGATAGAGTGCAAAATCAGAGCAGTTAAATATTGGATGAGAATCGTTCACGGAAACCAATCTCTAATTAGGGCAGTCTGCTACCGTGAACAGTTGCGAATGGAAGGTAATTTGACGTGGGCATCAAAATTAAAGAAAGGGTTGGAAACCATTGGGATGGGAGACATTTGGTTGGCGGGGCAGGAAAACAGGCGAAGTATTAAGAGAAAAATTAAGAAACGTCTCTGTGATATTGACAGACAGCAAATGATTGCGCAATGCACAGAGAAGGTGTCATTAGAAGTACAGTCTGGGCTGAAATCGGAGTGGGGTATGGAGCAATACATCAAAACAGGTACCAAACTCATTAGAGAGGGGCTCGCGTGGATTAGACTAGGAGCATGGAGGAGCAGGAAAATTTCTGACGAGAATGGTACGAGAATCTGTCCCATTTGCGAGGAGGAAGAGTCGTGGACTCACATCTTGGCAAGATGTAGGGGTACGGAGGAATGGCGGGAAAAACATTTGCCGCGATTTTTTACCACTGCGAATGTAGGGATAGAAGCATGTTGGACGCTACTGGCAGGCACGGAAAACATGGACGGGCTAGGTAAATTTATACTTAAGGCAAGACAGCTGAGATCTGAGGAGGCTGCCAATAGAGAAGGGGGGGGGGGATAAGATCAACTAAACAAAAGTGACTACAATGTTCTACATACATATATATTATGTCATACTTAGGTCACTGTTAAGCTAGGGTTGTATATATTATGTATATGTATGTCTTTTAAGTGTAATTATCTATTATAAGAGGGTGCATTTATGAAGGTGTACTCTGTGCTGTAAATTTAAATTGCTATATTTGAATATTTTTGTATCTTTATTTTCGGATTCACTCTTAATTTTTATTGTTGTTTAATATTGCTTTTGACTGTGTATTTCCTTTGTCTATTTATTTTCGTGTTTACTCTTTTAATTCTTTGTTGTGGTTGTTGTTTTAATATTGCTTGTAATGTGTATTACATAAGCACGTACGGTCTATGGACCCGTGCGACTGTTGAAATTCTATGTATGATATTTCTATGTTAATAAATACACTTATTCATTCATTATATGTTTGTCTTGCTGCACTAGCACTTCATCATGCAGGCCGAAACTCAGGCTCTTCTGCCCTTAGTTTCTTCGCTCTGAGGTTGAACTCAGGATTCCGCTTCTCCTCGCATACTGTACAACTCGCTGAGGAAACAGCAAAACATAATTTGCATCGTACACAATAAGGGAAAAAAGGAAAACATTAACATGAGATAAAGGATATGGAGCAGGATTTCGGAGGCGCCAGTGTGAATTTCGAGGGATGATGGCAGCATGGAGACGGGCTTACACGTGAAGTGAGTTAGAAGTGACGATGTTTATTGAAGACTGATACCTTGAGAGACTGAATTCTGAGGTTATCTAGCCAACGCAGCGTTAAAGCAAATGAGTTATATTTATGGGAGCTCTGAAACTACTATGGTTCTTAACGTGCCATTCCATATTAGGAGTGAAATACCAGAAATTCTGTTCAGAGGCCTCCTCAAACTTGGTGGTCTTTTGCGTGCCGTGAATCTACGGCACTGGACTACCGTCTTTGCTTCCCTTCCGACGGAAACCATACTTTTGTAACCGTTGGTTCTTTTTTACTTTAACGTTTTTACCCTGGTAGGTCATATCGGACGATGAATGAAATTGTGTTCAAATGAGTCTGGGGTTCAAGGAGCTTAAAGTTACCCGACATTCATTTTCTCTGGATAAAGAAAACCTTTCCGGGGAACTCATCCTAACCGAGATTCAGAATTTAAACTTTTAATTGGAAAGAAAAAATGAATATAGAATCTACATTTATTTTCAGTTATGTTTTCTCCATTATTTTATATAATAATCGTTTCATACGAACTCGGAACCTCTTGAATGTGAGATAGAAACGCTAACGCTAACTATAGAGGTGGCTGTAACCTATAGTACCGCATCTATAGCTGCATTTTAACTTCAAATAGAACAGATGATAGTGACTGCCTGTGTGCGTTTGCCAGACTAACTTAGTTCAGAACTAATGCGAAGGCAGAGGTTCTCAGTATTCAAGAGAGCGAGGTTATCAGAAGCAGTGCGACCACCTACTATAACTGATCAGCGTCAAAATTAATAGTTTGCAATGCTTAAGATTATGATATTAATATAAATTAGGCCACTAATTTACAGAAAAGGCAAAATGCTGAGTTTGTGAAAAATAGGCAGAAGCATTGTAAACCGATGCCCAAAATCACCACTATAGCCAATAATAATGAAAACAGAACGCTCTGTAAAGGTCGATAACTTTATGTGTAACGCCATTAGTCTGAAAATTAGAAACAATTTTAAAAAGAGTTCCTCCTTGGTCGAATGATCAGCGAGCTCACTTCTCACCCGGGTTCGATTCCCGGTTGGGCCGGGGAATTTCTCTTTAACCAGAAGTATTCCCTATCCCCCACAGAATCTGGAAGTATGTATGTGAGAGTGAATGTGTGCGTGTTTGAGGAAAATAAAAAAGTATTTAAACCCAACGTAAAGAACCTACAGACGAATTGTTTCTAATGCAAAGCCCCCGATATGACCTTAGATGTTAAACGGGGCTATATAAATGAAACAATAAAAATAAATTAAAAAAGAACCCCTCCTACCTTGCAAGTGTAGCTTGTTCATTTAAAGGTAGCAATAAATGTCCCAAAATCTCACGAGTAGAAGGGAAACAAATCAGTTTGCATTTAAATAGATGCCGTTAAATAACAGCAGAATCGTCATCGAATCATCAAGCATGGTTTTGCAGTGATACAAGTTTACATCAGTTTACATCTCATGGGTATTTAACAATTTACTTGGACGAGACTGGTTTGACTCCGCGATGTAGTACGTTCCCCCTCCGCAGCCCCCCCCCCCCCAAAGTTGTGACAATGAAGAGGCGATGCACTTTTAAGGTTGTTTCTACTACTAGAAGCAAACATTGAGAATAAGTTTGTTATTGACAAAATTGTTATTGTTGTAGTTTTAGTGTTATTGAACTCATTTGAACATATACATATAACAGGCAATTCAAGGAAGCGCGAAGTGACGTCACCTATAAGTGCAAGTGTGTGAAAACTCTTTGAGAAACTGCCAATAACATTGAAAACGTGTAATGTGTTAAAAGGGTGAAGAAAAAGACTGTGTTTATGATATAATACAAACACTAAAATATAGATAATATAATATAACAATGAAGAAGAGTAAATTATTACTACTTAAGATGTGATGATGAGAGCAGTGATGGACATAATACCTCGGCATGAAATGCAAGTGGCAACGTTAGGGTGCAGGCAGGTGTTTGTTTCTACATGCTGCTTCCGTACGCAACACGGCACCTAACACAGGTAACACACCATGCAACTACACTTTCAGATATCCTGACGGTGAGTAAGAACACTGGAGACCTTCTTTTCCACCAGAAACAAATGTCTGAATAGCGACTTTCATGATATCAATTCCAATCCCGAAAAAAAGTGCACCAAAGTGAAGAACTGAAATAATGACGCAATTATGGTAGTGTCATGGCACTGCAACAATATATGTTAAGTTATTTGTAACTTTCTACAATTTTTTTCAATAATTGTTAAAAGCGTTTCTACTATAAAAGCATGATATCTGCAATTAAATATTATTATTATTATTATTATTATTATTATTATTATGCTGATATGACATAAGCAAGTGTCCAGTGTCCAAGGTGCTAACACGTGCTATAATGTATACGTTAACAACACTCACACACACACACGCGCGCGGGCCTGACCGTGGCCCAGTGGTTAGATCACAGCCTCTCACCAAGTTGATCCGGGTTCGATCCCGGGGACCACATTTGTGATGGACAAAGAGGTGCAGGGGCAGGTGTTCTCCAGTTTCCCCCGCCATAACATTCCACCGGTGTCCATCTTCATTTCATGTATCACTAGTGTCATCGCCTGTGGTGCCATAGCGGGCGTTAAACACAATCCTAAAACTAACAACATATCCTACATGTTAAAACATTTGAGTTTCTTGGTCTAACCTGGGTTGTGAATCTTTTGGATATTTTTCTTTTATTCTGAAAGAATTTTTACTGTTTTGTAATTTTAATGTTATACATTTCTTGTGGTTTTCAGCGATAAAGAGGAGACCTGAATCCTGGTGTGCACAGAAATCATTAATAATTAAAGTTGGCATAATTTATTTAGCACCTTTGTTAGTGTTCACTTGATTATATAATTGTATCACGCTAATGAATTTTAAATTGCTAATTTTTACCAGGCTCTAATAGTGAAGAAGTATTGCATTCCATTCAAACATTCAATAGCAAGATTCACCTGAATAAAACATTTTAGAAAAAGTCCATGTGTATATGTATGTGTAAGTGTGTGTGTTCACGCGCGCATGTCTTGAAAAACATGTCTAGGACGAAAACCCTGATAAATAGTAAATTTGATAGTTAATTTCAGTATCTTCTAAAGATATGACACAAACATTTTCAAGAACATCCCCCAATCCGATGCAGAAAAACCTGCCGATATGAGGAACAACTGTTTAGGTTAGTAGGTGCATGGCGCCACCCCCTCAGTTCAAACACGTGTCAGCTATAGCAAGGCGAGATTGGTAACATACGCCAATCAGAGACCCAGATACTTTTAGAAACACATATTGAAACATATAATTCAGAATACCATATCTTAATTTGATTATATTGTCAGCGGTTGTTGAGGAAAGGAGCAAAAGCCAGATTGTCAATGCTTTTCGAATAATGACAAAGCTAACGTTTGCGTATTTTTCGAAGAAAGGGAATGAGAGATGAAGCAAATTTATCTGTTTTATTACATGTGTTTTAACTTAAACGCCACATTTCACATATTTATTCTTTATAAAATCATAGCATTTCATTACAAAATAAGTTGCTGTAAATCAAATCTCAATTTATGCAAAATATACCGACCATACCTCTAAAAGAATTTCTAAAGCATGTTTTCGTTAAATAGACAAACATATTATGGAAACACAAAGACGATCATAGAACTGAAGTAAGAATATAGGCCCTTATAACAGCATCCATTCTACCAGGAAATTCTGTTGACAATCGCTCCACTACGGTCAAATTGTTTCCTTACCCCTCTCCTTACACTATTCACCATAACCACGTCCTTTGTTCATTGGTCATTGCTTGTGTGTGTCAGACAAATCAATAGGGTATCGGCAAACCCAGGACTGGTGTGCAACACAAATGATCAAAAGGTTCCTCCAAGATTTAATAAAGAAACACGCCAAAAGACACTAACAGCATCGGCATATTTCCGTGAACCGGACTGTACATCTTATACATCTTGAATTTTAGCCTATAAAACCTTAATATAATTTTGAAGGAATGTTATATATTTGCGAAAACGTTAAGAGATAGATAAAAAAAACTCTACACAAAATTTGTAAATCTTTTTAAAACTTGCAGATTATTTTAATTAATTTTTTTTCCGAAATATTTTCTATTATTGTTTTGAATTTTTCAAGACTTGTATAATCTAAGTTATGATTCTTCCTGTTGTTTTTCTCCGTGTTAAATAAAGACTATGAAATTTCAACACCATTGACTTCCTTCTATTTTCTCTGTCCCTCTTATACCTAAAACTAAATGCATATTTCTGCGCAGTTTATTTTAAATAATTTAAAAGCGATAACAGAAGTACATAATTAGTATAAATGACTATGTCTAGATAAAGTAATGTAAGTGCAACAAGTCACTTTGTTTGAAGCTGGTTTTGCCGTATTTTGTTGGTATATCTCAACGCAACATGGCTAGTAATCACTTTTTGTTTGAATCGTTTATCAGCCTCAACTCAATATCCATTTTATAGGTTTCAAACTGCGGCGTACACCTATGATGTGTTTACCATAAAGTCTGTAACTGTTAAAAATGCAACAAATACTTGCACTCATTCGTATTTTATTGCTCTGTGGATATACTTAACGGTTATCGATCAATCTTATTAAGTAACTTGAATTCTCGGACATATTTTGATTAAAATAGCAATCAAAAAATCGTTAAATGTAGTTACGAAAATGTACCAAACGCCTGAAAGCCTATTTTAACAAACACTTTAAACACTTCAAAAAGTAGTTGCCATAAACATAATTATTAAAAACAATAAAATCCGTAATCCGATAATCCGTAATATTGAAATTCGTTCACTTTTTTAAAATAAATATCTTATGACTCTAGCAGTTTAGTTATAATAATTTTTAGAGTAGTTGCAATATGTCAGTCGTTCTTATATATATATATATATATATATATATATATATATAAGATTATTTTACATCATATCATTTATATATATGATGCATTTATATATATATATATAATATATATACTTTACATCTTTTTTCCCCTTTCCTCCATTATTTTACATCATATATATAAATGATATGATGTAAAATAATCTTATATATATATAAGAACGACTGATATATATATATATATATATATATATATATATATATATATGTATGTGTGTGTGTGTGTGTGTGTGTAATTACAGATATTTTCCGTGATATGTAGTTCAAGGTTACATACAATAAAATGCATGACTTTGAAATTGGCAGGATTAAAGCACTGTATTACTTATCTGATAGTACTGGACAGTACTAATTGGTTAATCTATCTCGTGGTTACTCTATATTCTCCAAATCTTCTAATCCCTCATAAGGCTAATTGCAGTCAATGTTGCGCCGCGCCCCCTCAGCTACCACTAACGCAACGCTCTTACCATTTACATACATCAGATACATCGTACAACATACTCTCAAAAGGAACATATATATGAACACGTATACCACTATCCAGCTCGTCACGTACTAATGTTAAGTATGTTGGAAACAAAAGAAGACGAATTCCGAGTTTCTAGAAAGACTTAGCCATTTTTAAAGAAAGCAAGAAAGAGAAGGCGAAAAAGCCGGTCATCGGATTCACAGGAGATTGCCATCCAAGTTTCAATTCAGAAGAAGGAAATTACCAATCGTATTGATCTTGGTTATTTCTCGAAGTATTATTGATCCAACTTTAATATAATCTTCAAGAAAAGAGACATAACGACTGCTACATTTACTAGTATCTACTTCCTTTCAAAATAACATTTGTTGCATTAAAAATTCTGGTATGTCCATTCACATTCATTTCTCTACCTATTCTACAAATAAACTATTCTGAAAAAAAGATTCGCTTTTATCTACATAGTACTAATTGAAATAAACATAAGCAGAAATGTCTTATTACCTGTTTCCTTCTTAGAAGAAGGGAAATACGGAATACACAAAACCAGTCAAATTCTTTAAAAGCTGGTTCATATGTGAACAATTAAAGTTCGGTTCGCCTTGCATTGCCATTAAAACATAGAGATATGGAACGAAAGGTAACCCGGTTTGAGAAGGTAGGTAGTTTAAAATTGAAACCAATAGCAAGGAATATCTCGGAAAACGCCATGTAGATGACATTAATTGTATGCTTTATGCGACATTTATATTTTAATTTTGGTCTATTTCTTATTGTTTACCAGTTATACAAAATTCAGCAGAATTTGTCCGGAAAATTCAAAATATTCATTTTATTTGTGATGTAAATATATTTAATATATGGTATTTTAATGAAAATCGTTAGTCATTTTTGAATAAAAGTAAATTATGAAACCTTTTTTCAAAAGGGTAATTTGGGGTGGTGGGATTTTCTTGAAAATCTTCGTGTCAGGTCCTTGGAAGACACCAAATTTAAAACCAGGTTTATTATTTAGTAGTCCTTTAGTTTCTGTGCTATGCTGCCCAGACATATACACACGGATCTTTTTCTAAAAATACTTTATTTACAATTAAGGGGGCCTGAAAGCATATATTTCTGGCAAAATCTCGAAATTGAATTTTTGGGTGGAATACAATACCTTCACTATACATTACTTAATATGTAGAGTAGAGAAAGTAATGAAAGATTTAGATTAAATTGCTAATTATGTTTATTTAAGAGAATTCTGCATGTAGCACCAAACTTCCGACAGGACTTGTGTTAAATATCCTATCTGGTGTTCGCAAGGTCTGATGTATAAAATAATGATATGGATACTTAAAACATAAGGATGGTGTAACTATTTTAACGACATGTCTTTAGGAGCGCCTCTTCACTATAGTCATAAAGTGGTCATAAAGTGATGCGGGAGTACAATATAATTAACACTCAGCGCCATTATTTCCTTTTAAACTCCAGGACTATACGAAGATCCATGCCACTCAGCAATTAACGTAATGCGATTCCAGGTAAGCTTACAATGGAGACGTAAAAACCGTGCTAATGAACTGGAATTTCCTTTCTTCAACCATGCAAATAGTACGCATAATATTGCATTCCATTAAACAATTCTATGCCGAAATTTCACTGGAAATACATTGCTTTTGACCTCCGGATTAAAGAAACAGTAATTTTGCAAAAAACATTTATGTGTTCCATTCATATGACCTTCTCTACTGCTCTACAAGCAGACCATTCTTATGAAAGGTTATTCCTGTATCTACAACATGCTAATCAAATTAAACATTATCATAAAGTCTTTTGTTATTTGCTTCTACTAAGTAGAAGGAACACACTAGTCTAAACCGATAGTCAAATGTTTTAAAAGCTGTCGCTATGCGATTTTCATTGAAATTTGCTCCTTTACATGGCCATGAAATGGATGTTTTCATATTTGATAAAAGTATAAGTATTATCATACTAAAAACAATAAAAAGGAATATCTCGAGTATGGTAAACGTAGAAAACAGATGTATGATATAAACTGTGTGTTTAACGAGATCTACATTTTTACTTTCTCTGGCCCACATGCACATATAACATACATAGAAGCTAGAGAAGGTATTTTATTCTACCCAAAAATTTGATGACCAGATTTTACCCGAAATATATGTTTTAAGATCCCCTGAGTCCGAAAAAAGCATTTTTAGAAAAAAAAAAAAAAGTGCATGTGTTCGTCATTGGACAGCATAGCTCAGAAACAAAAAGACCGTTAAGAACCATACTTGGTATTTACGTTTAGTATCTTCCAAGGATGTGACACGAAGATTTTATAAAAAATCGCTCCACCAAAAATTACCCTTTTTTATGGAAATGTTTTTGAAGACGTTGTTTTTCTCAAAAGTGACTCTAACGATTTTGATCACAATACCGTATATTAAAGATATTTACGTCACGAATAAAATGTATATTCAGAATTTTCTGGGAATAGTCTTTGAAGATCTCTTTATTCTGGATGAGTTTTCAGAATTTTACATAACGCTTAACCGTAAGCATTAAATAGCAACTTAATATATAAAACGTGTACACCTCCTTAAAACACAATTTAATTTCTCTTATAAGGGTGACTGTTTACGAGATATCCCTTGTTATTAATTTCAGTTTTAAATTACCTAGCTTTTCTCAAATGAACCATGCAAAGCGAACCGAACCTCAATTGTCTCATATAGCGACCAGCTTTTAAAAGCTTTGACTATTGCTTGAGCTTAACGTATCCCCTTACTTCCCTCCTACTTATAATGAAGCAAATAATAAGACAAATGCTGCTAATTTTTATCTCGATTATTATGATGTAGATAACCTAATAATCTCTTATACTAATAGTTTCTATACGGAATACTAGAGAAGCATATAGAGAAAGTTTTATTTATATTAAAATTTTGGTGAGGATTATCATTAAAATATAGCATTTCTAAGATATTTTTATGAAAAATGGAATGCAGATTTTGAATTTTTTGGAATAGCCTCTGAAGTCCTTTTCAAGTCTGGTAAACCGCAAGAGATAACAGGATCCTACTGCATATAAAAACTTTAGATCTGTTTAAGTACACGATCTGTGTGAAATGCATTTTTAAGGAGCTAATCATATCCGAGATCTTGTTAGATTTTAAATGTTCTGAAACGTATACTTTTCTCGAAGTGGTATTTCTCCACTTTTTTTGTCCTGGTCATGCACAGTGAACGGAAATTCAAAGTCATTAGAACATATATAATATATATGCATATAGCATAGTGTTATATTATAGGCATTATCAGCCGTCTTCAGACTTTGGGGAGTAACATTTTGTCAAAATTTTCTGTTATCTGTCTCTTCCGCTTCTGTATTTCCAATCTATATTTCCACTACATCTCAGGAAATTACTGTAGATTCGTGCAGCATGTATCTGTCTGTAGCTGAATGCGAACGTGTTTTCCAAGCCTTCTTCAAGCGCACTCGGTATTACGCGAATCACCTCAAGCTGATTGACAGCGAGCTACTCATATCAGCTCGTGCTTGATCACTCTGCCATCCACTTTACCTTTCCTCCAGCAGTTCTCACAGATGAGGTGCTGTTGAAACGCGCATCTATAAACATTAAATTGTTTCCCTAGTTTTGTGTTTTTACTACTGTTACTACGTGTAGTAAATAGACTTATTTTATAGCTGCCAAAAATTGAATGTCGAGATTTCGCTGGAAATATATTTCTGGGACCCTCTGAACTCAAAAAGCATTACTTTAAAATAATTATCAAATATTGAACAAGACTGCCTCTGCGGTCTGGTGCACAGCATCCAAATCCAGAGGTGCCGAGTTCAATACCAGGCTGGAGAGAGGTATTTTAATTTTCCCAACATTAATTCCTATCCTCCTAGAGTCTTAAGTATGAAAAGAGTGTGAATGTATGTGCGTATTTAAAGGAACAAAAAAACTAAAAGATTAATCCACAAGTCATGAACAATTTTTCTTAAGTTAAAACCACTGACATGGCCTATATGTTAAAGGTCCCATACAAAGGAAGCAAAACAAAAACAAAAAACAAAAAACAAACAAACAAAAAAATCAATCACTTATAACTGATATCGGAAATGACTTATGTTACAAAAGTTTACTTATTACATATTGAGCGTTTTAATGGAATCTACAGATTAACATATTAATGTTCTTTACATAACCTGCAGGAAAAATCTTATATGTTCCATTCACATGCCTTTCTCTACATACTATGGTTACAACAGAGTTTTCCTTTAATCGACATAACAATTAGTAGAAATGGTTGTATTAGTTCCTTATAAGTAGTCGGAAAATAATGTAATGCATTAGGCTAAAGCTTCAGTAAAATCTCATAAAAAGACGGTCGCTATGTGAAACATTTGAAATTCAAATCCCTTTATATGCCTAGGGTGTAGGATGACATTTTGTATGAAAAAAATTAAGGGGCTTAAAACTGAAACCAATAGCAAGGTAAATATCTCAGAAACGGTTAACTCTACAAAAATGTACGTGACAGAAATCATTACGAGAACACATTTTCGAGTAGTAAGGCCTTGTACATCTTTTACGGTTTATAATAAATACATAAGATGTGTATTCCAATTATTATTGTTAATTCTAATAAGGTACCTTATATATATATATATATATATATATATATATATATATATATGTGTGTGTGTGTGTGTATGTGTGTGTATTAAACTTACAGTATATTTATACTCACAGATTCCGTTAAGCAAAATTCATCCAGAATGAAGAATTCTTTAGAGACTATTCTCAGAAAGTTCAAGCTATATATTTTATTTCTCATGTAAACCTATTTAATATACAGTATTTTAATCAAATAGAAAATGTTCCATGTAAAGAGTAGTTTGAGGCAGGGGATTTTCTTGAAAATCTTCGTGTCGCAGTCTTGGAAAATACCAAGTTTGTTATTTAACGGTCTTTTCGTTTTTGAGCTTTGCAGTCCACAGACACATATACACACACACAAACATGCGCGCGTGCACACAGAGGCACACACAGATCTTTTTCTATTTTGGGGGTGGGGGGATTCACGGCTCCTCAAAACATACATTTCCGGTGAAATATCTATATCGGTGGAAAACAATTTCCCTATATATTAAATAGTTATCACGTGAAGAGAAAGTAAACATTTACGTAAAGTAAAAGACCAATGATAAATTCTGCTAAAATGTATCTCGATTAGTATGGAGCAGCAAGAAGAAGAATCTTCTGTAATAAGTTGTTTATAGAGTTATATAATAGGTAGAGAGAGTCACGAGAATGGAACACATCCGACTTTTAAAGTTTAATACACATACGTTGAGCGGATGAACATTTTATTCAGAATACTACTTAATTTTCATCAACTGCGCGGTATTCCCAAATTGAATGCAATTGCACACAAACGTTTCAATTAAGTCACTAATTGGTGCCAATTTGTCCAGCTTTTTCCTCTCGCCCCTGTCATGTTTGCCATCCAATTTGAGACACCTAAGCTGGAACTTGGATATGTTCTTACTGTTATGCACTTTATACAATTTTAGTTTTCGAACTTAATATTTGAAGATCATCTTTAATTTCGCTGCCTTCGGCACCTAATATTTTTTCTGCTACTTCCCTTATTGGCTAAATATGAATAGTACTATTTTTTGTAGTAATTTCATTATTAGAGCTACTTTATACATTATCTTTTTAATGAGTCAGAATTATCGACACCCACAAACCACAAAAGATAAAAAAAAGATTGTTATATATAATTTGTTATTACTAAAATGTTCTTCCTATCGAGTAATGAGGTAAAAAACCAGCGCTAAATTAACGGGTATTATTATAAAGACTATATTATAGCCACAATTTTGCAACAAGGATCAATTGGAAGCACACTGTGTATTCAGAAACAATAGCCTGACAAGACACACAGCAGATAACGTGTGTACGTCCCGCCCTCCTTTCCACCGAGTAACAGACACAGCACTTTTTCTAAGAATGTACTGCCTACTCCAGTGCTAATGATCTCTAAGACAAAAGAATGCAGCAAAAGGTAACAAAAAGACAAAGTGTAGATATGCAAACTTATTGTACAAAATGGGGCTGACTGGAGTTAGAAAATAATAAGATGTAGAGGTTAATAAGATGTAGAGTTTTTATGTAATAATATTTTTGTCTATCAGTTACAGTTTACAAGGTAGAAAATCATTCTTGTGGAAAAGGACTTAGGTATAACCAAAATTTTCAAGATATACATTTTATTTGGCATGTAAATATTTAAAAAAATATAGTATATCGATCAAACTGGATGAGAAAATGAAAATTAAAAAACACTTTCCATATAAAGGATACTTTTGGAGTAGAAATTTTTCTTCAAACTCTTTTGTAGATAACTGAAAAAAATTAAACTTCCATAAAAATCAATTTTGGTGTTCAACTGACCTTTCTTTATTAAGTTATACTGCCTATAGATACAGACGCACTTTTTCATAAAACTTCTTCTGGGAACTCGAGACACATATTTCTAGTTAAATTTCTACATTGAACATTTGGGTAGAGATGAATAAAAGAGTGTTTCAAAATAAAAAGTATATAAATGTTTAGAAATTAAAAGTGGACTGATATTTCTTAAGAACTGATATCTAATATTGAGAGGTGGAACTAAAATATTTATAAATAGAAGCAATTCCCCTCAAATGTATTTTAATAATCAAGACTTTTATTGTTCTTTATACGGAGAATATCAGGTGAAGCAGTTTCATCAGTTGCACTCTTCGGGTGACCTGTTCTTGGTAAGTCTTTTACGCTTTCAGTTTCAGTAAATTTTCTTATAATCTTTGGAACCATGTGAAATTGCATGTGAAATTATAGCACTATCGAATACATATTACTAAGCAAGAGGTTGCATAGCCAATCATTATTAAAATAAAATTCATTAATTTTCACTCAACTTCAGGTAAAATGTCATTTTAACACACTGTATTTCATATTCTATCACATAAATTAGGAAATCAAAGTATCAATAAATATGTTTGTATGAATATAAACAGACGACAGTCAAATAAACATGTTTTCATGGATATTAACAAAGGACAACACAATCAAGGGAAAAAAAAGTTTTTACCTCGTTGGAGGTATACACATCAGAAGACTAACGCTTTAAAAAAAAAGCGGCATTCACGTGACTTTTGCTAACTGTTCTGAAAAAACTATTCTTAAAAATTATTATTTTTCTCCTATAAACGAGATAAACGATAAACAATAGCAGAGCTTGTCTAATATTTTAGTTCCTTATAAGCAGAAGGGATATAAGGGGATACACCAACTAAAGGGATAGTCAATTCTTTTAAAAGTCGTGAACAATGTGAACAATTGTAGTTCAGTTCGCTTTCCATTTCCAGAAGACAGATGAGAGAAGAAACGAAAGGTGGCCCCGTTTGAGAAGATGCGTAGCTAAAAATTAAAGCCAATAACAAAGAATATCTCGGAAACAACCAACTCTGCAACAACAACAAAATATATGTGACACACATTGAAGGTTTTAACGAGATCTACATTTTTAATAGTACGTTTTTGCCTATCTCTTACGGTTCACCAGCAAAACTCAGCAAAATGCATCCAGAATGAACATGTCTTAACAGGCTATTGCCAAAAAAGAATTAGGATATACGTTTTATTTGTGATTTAGATAGCTTTAATATACGGTATTTTAATCAAAATCGTTAGAGCCATTTTTGAGAAAAATATTTTCAATTTTTTTCCATGTAAAGGGTAGTTTTGATTGGGGAAATTTTCTTAAAAATCTTCGTGTCACGTCATTGGAAGATGCTAAATATAAATACTAAATTTGGTATTTAACAGTTTTTGTGCTATGCTGTCCTCAGAGACAGGAGTAAATATAAGAAACCAATAATTATTTAGCTTAAGGTATAGGGAAAATATGTCAAAACATAATATCCAAAGAGAAGCCATCGTGAATTTTATATGGCTATATTATGTATTTCGTAAATACAGAATTGTATATGTTAGTAACCATTTCAAACAAAAAACAAAACAAAAAAATAAATAAGTAAAAAAAAAAAAAATAAAAAAAAAACGGTCTGCTTCAGGAAAAAGCGTATATAACATAAATAGGCATGTTTTAACGAGCTCTATATTTTCTATTCAGTACGTTTTTGTCTCTTGCGGTTTAGTAGTTATGCAAAATTCCGCAAGCTTGATTCAGAATAAAGATATCAGCAGATGCTAATCCCAGATTTACATTTTATTTGTCATATAAATATCCTTAATAAAGGATATTTTAATCATAATCGTTATAGCCATAATCAAAATTTTCGAAAACTTTCCTTGCAAAGTGTTGGGGAGATTTTCTTGAAAATATTCATGCCGTATTCTTGGAAGATAACTGAACTTGAACATCAAGTTTGGTATTTAATAGACGTTTCGTTTTTAGCTGCGCTGCTCAAAGGCAAACACACACACACACACACACACACACACACATACACACTCACACCCTGAAGACAGACACACCGATGGACATTTTTCTAATTCTTTTTTCATTTATATAAAACGGGTTTCAAAGCATATTTCCGGTGAACTCTTGGTATCGAATTTTCGAGTAAAATACAATACCTTCTCTATATTTAGTTTATGTGTAGATAAATTAAAAATTAATGTTTCCGGTGAAATGTCGAATCGAATTTTGGGTGGAACACAATAGCTCCTCTATACACTGTGTATATAGCAGGTGCAGGCAAAGTAAAAAAGTGCCAGTATCTCATTATAAAAGGCATATTTTTTGGAATGTTACACATATGTTAGCTATAAATTGTACTATTTTAAAAAATAATGCAGTTTTCCTTAAAGAATCTCAGCAATACACTATTGCTGTTGGTAATATTGTACCTCTGAAAGTTTTTTTTTCTACTTTTTTTTAGAGTAAGCGTATTAGAATAAACATTAATTACATTTTCAGAAATATATTTTAAATTATCTCAAATGTATATTCTAACATAAATCTAATTCTAATATCACATTTAGCTTCTCTTTAGAGGAAAATTTTTAACATTGAGGTTTCTTTCAAGAGTTCAATTTCACAGAACCAGGCAATTTGTATAATCATCGAAGCTGACACATAATTTAAAAACAGTGGGTTATTAAAATATTAAGTGAATAATTACAGTATTTCACCTTTTTACTTATTTTCTATTTTCTGCAATCCGTGCTATCTACGTATTTGGCTATTATGTTTTAGATAATGTAGCAAATAAAGAACGTGTTTCTGGATTTGAGTCTATGGAGAGATGGTGCCCCACAACCTACCACGAGCCATAGAATGTATTTATTCATACCTGAAATAATTCCTCACATGAAAAGATTCGAAATTTGTATTCAGTTTTCCCAGTATGAATCCTGCAAAACGGCTTGGAGAATGTGCTATTAAATAACGGGTTACACACAATAAATACATTCACACCAGAATCAAGGAATATCCAGAAACCTTTTGGCTAAAGAACACTTTCCCGTGTCCATCGAGGAATCGAATCAAGGACCCTAGCACAGCTCAGCTATTATGCCGGTCATGAATATTACAGAGGTGAAAAGCCATATAGAAACCAATAGAAAATAAATAACAGACAAATTAGTTAAGGATGAAGCTGAAGATGAAAGCGAAGCAATCATGTACAACAAGGGATGAAACAACTTCTTAATTAGGTAAGTGGATGAGGGAGGAGGCGCAAAATGATGTCAACCGTGAACAACAACGAACAGGACTTTTTTTTAACTATCTGATAGGAGAAGATAGGAAGAAAAACGCCTATTAGTGTATTTTTCTTGGTTAAAGGGAAGACACCAGCCATCTCTATATGTTTAGTGGAAGTGCAAATTGTGTATGGGGGAAAGAAACTTTTGCTTCTTCAGTTTTGATTCACATAGGTCTTTTTGAAAACAAGGTTCATATAGGAGTGTGTGCGTGATTGTCTGTATGTCTTGTAACACCTTAACTCAATTAAGCACCACCTTGGATCGTGATTCTACATTTTCCAAGATGCGCCACGAAATTTTAACAAAAGCCCTACACCCCCAAATTACTCATTATGTAGAAAATGCTTTGTTTGTTTTTGATTTTTTTTAAAATGGCTCAAATTGTTTGATTTAAACTACCAAACGTGTTTAAGGTATTTGCATGGCAGCACCTTGAATTCTTTAGGAATCGTTAAAATCTTTTCATCTGAAAGACTTTGCATAATTAGTGAAATAGACAAACTCGTATTACGAATGTGTAATATCGTTGAAATGCACAATATGTCTTACAAAATGTTTATAACGTTAATCATTTCATAAATATTCATTGTTGCTGGTTGCATTTTGAAACAATTATACTTATTCCTAGTGATAATTTGCTATTCCTCGTGATCATGAAAAGAGCAAGGAATTTAATAACAATCATACAGTGTTTTTAAAAGTGTGACAGACGATTTAGTCTACCTTATTTATCTTATTCTTACATACAACTAAGTATTGCAAAGCCTTGATTAACATGATGTAGATAACAGAATAAACGTTTATAAGAATGCTTTGTTGAAGGGGGAATAGAGAAAGTTATTTCAGTGCTACACATCCAATATTAATACATATTTACAAAGCAACTGGTGTTCTGAATAAAACTCTGGTAAATAAAGATTTCAAAAAGACTACCTTAAAGTTTATACAAGGTGTCAGGGTTTTGAGTGCACAGACTTCAACTGCAACTTTCTGGCGTTAAGTTGAATCATAGCTTCTGTACCATTTCCCTCCGTGGTGCTTGGTTATATAAATACAAAATAAAATTAGTCTAATGTTTGACTGCGGATATATCACCATCCCTACATCGTTAATTTGATTAGCGAGGTAGAGCTACAAAGGATGGGTTATTCGTGTTGTTACCATTTGTTCCACAAGATAATCGTTTAGACACAAAATTATTAAAAATAGAATAAATGCTAATAGAATAAAATCACGGGCAAGCACTTGGCAACCGTGCAACATTGGCGCGTAGTCCAGGAATGTTTATGTATAAGCGCCGGTACGTCTCTGTCATATGAATCGTGCGAGCTGTCTTCTGCACATGTGCACTGACCCAGTTTTCTGGCACAGTTAGAGCTCATTTTGTTTGACTTTTATACTCTTTAGCCACTCTGTAAATAAGGTGCAGCATAAGATTTTGGTCAGGTATAAGGAGTGTCTGCCAGTCGTGGAAATGCTAACATTGTGGCTACTTCGGTAGGTAAAGATTAAGCCACCGATTCAAACTATGATTTAGAGTGCTTCTAAATTTGAGTTTCAGGACATTCCAATGGTCTTGTAGTTTTTTTTTTTTTTTTTTTTTTTTTTTTTTTTTTTTTTTTTTAATTTTGGATTAAGTTAATGGATCGCCGCTTTGGTACTGCAGGAGACCAGCGTTTTGTTCTCTGGTCCATTCTTGGAAATACTGAACGGGGTTAAAAAGAACTCGTCGCCTCTAATGAAATTCCAACCGGAAATGGTTGCCCGGTATTTGCCATACAGCGAAGTGGGCATACTTATTAATGCTCGTTATTATAGCCCTAGGGCCGTTTCAGAATCATTTGTTGATTATATATTGCGCATGCGTTTATTTTGGCGTATATTGATGCCCGAGCGTAATGAGGCGCAAGTTTGTGAAGACATGTTGGTAAGCCTGAGTTCTGCTACGCTTACGAATCCTGTTTTACTTCTCGGCTACGTGTTTTTAGGGATTTGCGAAGTATATGCACCCATATCGAAGCTTACATTGCTGCTGACCACCGCCGAGGAAAGATCAGTCCAAGCGGATAACGTCTAAATGGGCTATTGAGCCCGGTCATTTATTAGTGCCCCCTCAGTCGAACTCCATTCGTGCTGCTAGAGTTAATCAACAGTCAAGGAGTAGTCTTTATATGGCTAATACTTGGGAGCCGGGAAGGTCAGTAGCGAGTTCCATGTCTCGCGGACCAGATTTGTATTGCTTAAAATGTGGTGATCGTGGGCATTGAGCGAATCATTGCTCTCACCGCGGTTTGTGAAAACAGCTGCATCTGTTACCCCTCGGCAACCCCCATTAGGATACCAAAACTATCCCTCTCGCCATTTTGTGCTAATATTTTTGCGGTACAGCAAATCCGGAAATCAATGATTGAAATTTATTGATTTAAAATGACTATGATAGCACTGGTAAAGTCCGGGAGTATCAGTAGTGTATTGGCTTTTGATTACCTTTGCAAACACTTAGTTCACACTTAAGATTTATTTCTTCTGTCCCATTTGACTGCATTATGTGAACGGTCAAGATATGTCAATAAAGGGGATTACCTGTTGCTATTAGAATTAAGTAACTATTTTAGTGTCAGGTGTCTTTTAATGTCGGAGTTACTTCATACCGTCATTCTTGATATCTATTTGTTGGAACAGGCCGGTACGATTCTAGATGTGGGACTGAGGCATGTCTATTTTGGTTTTCAACCTGAAAATAGAATACCATGTTATCTCCTCCGTTACCTGCAGACCCGTTGCTCGCTGCCTCTGAGAGTTTGGCGCCACAAGTGTGTGATCTTTTGATTTACCAGCTGTGCATGCCCAGGAATTGACTAAACTGTTGTTTCACGTTCCTCAGTTGTTTACTGATAAACTTGCGCTTACAAATGTCTATGAAAATCGTATAACATTTCTTGACGCTATCCATTTAAGCTATCTCCTTACCGATTGTCCCCACTAAAGCTGAAGGTGTCATTAAAATTTGTAAAGGATTTAAATTTCGTTAATTTCTTAGTTTTCATTGAGGACATTTCCTTCCTTTTTATACAAACTTAAGCGATGTTCCATTCCTGTGATCTTCTGGAGACAGTACGATGTAGTAGAGAGTCGAGAAGTGTGATTCCCCGAACCTGAAAACCCGGGACCACAGTGCGAGCAGATGAAACAATTTTGCAGTTGGTGGAAGAGAATCCAGGCGCATGTACAAGATGGATGGTTCGTACTGTTGGTGTATCAAATTCGACATTTCAATGGATATTAAAAGAACAGTTACTTCGCCCATACCTTATGGGAAAAGTGCAGCACCTCGGAGTAAATGTTTACCTGTTAGGATAGCATCCTGTCAATGGCTAAAGGAGCAGTATCGCAAACCAATTTTTCGTCACGTATGCTAGTGATTAATTAAGCATGTTTCACGCTTAATGGCGTGTTAAATATTCATAATCATCATACGAGTGCCATTGAAAATCCTCACACACTACGATAAGCTCATTTCCAGCGCCAATTTTCACTAGTTTTCTGGGCTGGAATAATTGAAGATACGTTGAAGGCTATTCCCACAAGACTGACTGGAAGCAACTTATCAACTGCTTCTTAAACACAATCTCCCCTCTAATTTTGGAGGTGTTCCTCTTCAAATAAGCCAAATAATGTGGTTTGTGCTCGATGAGGCGCCCCCTTACATCAGTACAGTTGTTTGGTAACAACTAAATTGAAAATTTCCACATCAGGGGATAGACCGATTTCCTTGGTCTATGAGAACCCCAGATCTCAATCCTTTAGATTAATATTTCTGGAGACATTTGAAGAATAAGGTGTCCCATGACGTGGTTACTACCTTTGATGATCTTCGCAAACGTGTTTGAAACAGATTGAGCAGTACGCAGAAGCTCTAACGAGGAAAGGACAAAACTGCTAAGAAGATGCGATGCCTGCACATTTTGAGCATCTACTGTAAATGAACACACACTTTTTATGTAGTAGTTATTCACTATTAATACATTTCGTCACTGACAGTAGTTGATAATAAACACAAAAAAACATGGCGAACTGGATTTCTAAGTTTAGACTTTCACTGTTGGTAGCATGTGGAGATAATGCATTTATCATCAAGTATGTACAATTTTTGGTACACTATATAGCGATTGTGTACTGCTACTGCATCTCCTGAAACGGCAGCGTTCCATTTCTTCCCGTATACATCACATGTCACAGCTCCGAGGAGGATTCATGTAATCCTGGTCGTAAGCAGAATGTGTGGTGGCAACGGTTGACCTACTAATCCGTTGAGAGCGCTCCTCATTACTTGATTTGGTCCCACACATCTTCTGTCTACCTGCCGTCATCTGAGTAGAAGTACACGTCAATCTCCGCTCTTTTTTTTTTTTTTTTTTTCCTCTGGCCACCTGCAGTCTATACTGTATCTCTTCGATGAACAAAGTTTTGCTTGCCAGTTCATAGGCTATTCTCTGCTTTTGAAATCCCAGGAATTCGTTTTAGGGTTTTAAATTGTTAGTGAATTTGAGGTCAGCTAACGTAAGGTGGTCTCAAATCAGTCCACACGTTAATATCTTAAATATTTTGGCACAAAACAAAAACATGGTGGTTCCTAGAGAGGTGTCCCAAATCTTTGAGAATGTCTTTTCAGCCACCTGGCTTGAGATACTCCACTGCACATTTATCCAATTTGCCCTGTACCGACAGCTAATCAATATTAACACATCTTCCTATACTAACGTTCTTTTTCAATAGTAGTTAAGGGAAAACATATCCTCAATCCCCACCTCATAACCCTACGAGGTGGAGTATCCGAAGGCACTGTTTTTTAATCTACCCTTTTTAGCCTTGTTAATGCAAACTTCCCAGAAGTGTAGGGCGTAAACATGGCCCAGTATGCCAACGGAGTCCTGCTTTATAGAACAAAGATAAACTTCCTCAGAACCATAACTCCCGTTCAAATACAGCTCGGTCTCGTCCAGGACTGCTGATGGCAGTGGTGGATGTTTGTGAATCCGAGAAAATTCATGCTGTTCTGTTTACCAGGCGATGTATACCGCAGTTCTGCTATCTGACTTCTACCATGGCCAAAGGACTTGCAACCAATATAATTGTTGCTCATCTTTTAAACCGCAAAAAAATGTAAAACAAAATAACCGGTGTGATACGATTACACAAAATAATTATTATTCATTTGTTAAAGAACTTTTTATCATAATTATTAATGCACGTAATTGTGGAATAAGCAAATTCATTGATTGAAAGCCTCAAAGCCACCCGAAGAGTAATATTTGAGGAAATTCCCTCCGATATTACGGGGGACAATGAACAGAGCTTAGGGAACGGTGGGGTCCTTATATTCTATTCTGATTCTGCCATGTCGGTCCACTTTAAACTACCTCTTTACAAGGCGTTAATACTCGCTCTGATGCACAATGCTTGCTAAGAGTGGGGCATGGCTTCTGTGGTGCTAGGTACGCCGAATAGAAGACTTCGGGCCATTCATTGCGTCTGTCGTCGTTTTCCACTGAGACTACCACATGATGTTCCGGCACTCCTCTTTGTAAAGGATGTGATTAGGCGCCGAGCTCAAAAGTTCTACGCCAGATTGGCCAAGCGAGGGAAGATGTCTGGGGGACTCTCTCGAATGTGGTTTCTGAAGTACGCTCTTGCTGTGTAACGTGATTCCAAGATATTTGACTATTTTTAATTGTTCTACTTTGAGTTGGAGGGATCTTTCCCCCCTCGTCTGACGATCAGTTGCACTGTTTTATTCCTGTTGATGTAGCGCCTCTTTCTAGTTGTGCATTCTTCAATCCTGTTCATCGTTATTTTCTTTCTCTAATTAGTACGTAGCACATACGTAAGAAAGTATTGCACTCCACCCAAAAATTCAATACCAAGATTTCAACGGAAATACAGATTTTAGGCATTTTAGAAAAAGGTCCGCGCGTGTTTTCCGTGTATCTATGAATACGACAACTCAAAAAGAAAAGGCAGTAAAACACGAAACTTGGTATTTAAATTTAGTGTTTTCCAGAGATGCAACACGAAGTATTTGAAATAATTCCCCCACCCCAACCCACCCTTTCAAAAATTTGTATTTTCTGAAAAATGGATATAACAATTTTGATTAAAATACCGTGTCTTAAAGATATTTATATGCCAAATAAAATGCATATCCTGAATTTTCTGGAAATAGTCTCTGAACACCTCTTCATTGTGCAGGACTTTTGCATAACCGGTAAATGGTAAGAGACACACAAAAAGTTACTACACAAAAAATGTAGACCTCGTTAAAACACACAATTTATGACATGGACTTTTTCCTAGAGTTTCTGAGATACTCCTTGCTATTGGTTTCGGTTTTTAAATACTCCAAATTTTCTCATACGGGTATTTATCAACTCCTGGCAATGCAAAGAAGCCAATTTCTACCACATTGCAACTAGCTTTTTAAAAGACTTGACTATCGCTATAGCCTAGAGTGTGTCCTTGTTTACCTTCTACTTACAAGGAAGCAAGTAATAAGACCATTTCTGCTAATGTTTATCTTGATCAGCATGAAGCATATTAGAGAATACCTTTTTAACAATAATATGTTATAGAGATCTAGAGAAAGTCGTGTGAATGGAGTACATCACATTACTCTGTGCAATGTTTGTTGGTGGATCCTATAATTGTCATCCGCATAGAGTTACAGTTTTACTTAAGAGCCTTGAATAATGTCTGCGATATCGGCAATGTCTGTAACGGATCTCCTTGCAGCACTGCCTTACTCTGAGTTTTAAAGCTTATTTGGACAGTACGCACGCTTTAGTATGTCTTTGATGAACGCTGAAGAAATTAGAACTCCCTAAAATATCTCAAAAATATTTACGATACTTAAAAGCTCTTAGTTCGCACAATAGGAATACATTAAGCTAAAGTGATTCTCAAGTCTTTTAAAAGCTGATCGCTATATGAAACAATTGATGTTTGGCTGTCAGTGCATGGTTCCGTTTAAGAAAAGCATAATTAAACTGCAACCAATAACAATGAATATCTCGAAAGCGATCAACTCTTCAAGAAAAACGTATTGTGACATAGATTATGTGTTTTAACGAAGTATACATTTTTTTGTAGTAAGTTTTTGTTTATCTCTTACGGTTTAACTTAAAATTCTGCAAAAATAAACCAGAATAAAGAGGTCTTCAGTGACTACTCCCAGAAAATTCAAAATATACATTTTATTTTTATGTGAATAACTTTAATACACCTATAGTATTTAAATCAAAATCATTAGAACTATTTCTGAGAATAAGAAAATGTTGGAAAACGTTTCCATTTAAAGGGTAGTCGGGGAGGGAGGATTCACATCTTTGGAAGTCACTGAACTTTTAATACTTAAGTTTGGTATCTAACCGAATTTTCGTTTTTGAACTACGCTATCCACAGACACACACGGGTCTTATCTGATGTGTTACATTCACATCACTTTCTCTACATATCTGAAACAATTTATTGTTAAAACACTTATGCCTCTATCTACATGGTGGTAATATAGATAAATATTAACAGAAATACTTTGTTATAAGTAGAAGGGAAACCAGTAACAAGGATTATCTAAAAATAGTCAACCCCACGAAAAAAAATATATATATTACAAAAATTGTGTGTTAACGAGATCTACATTTTATTTGCAGTAAGCTTCTGTCTATTCTTACGATTTAGCAGTTATACAAAATTCGGCATAATTCATCCAGAATGAAGAGGTCTTATGAGGCTATTCCCAGAAAATTAAAGATATGCATTTTATTTGAGATGTAAATATATTTAATATACGGTATTTTATCAAAATCGTTACAGTTATTTTTGAGAAAATTAAAATGTTCTAAAATTGTTCCATGTAAAGGGTAATTTGTGGTTGGGGATTTCCTTGAAAATCTTCGTGTCACATCCTTGGGAGATACTGAACATAAGTACCAACTTTGGATTTAAGGTCTTTTCGTTTTTAAGCTATGCTGTCCACACAAGGATCTTTTTCTAAAAATGCGTTTTTCACTCTGGGGATTTCAAAACATATATCTTCTGTGTAAACTCATCGAATTTGTGGCTGGAACACAACAGCTCCTCCATCCACTATGTAGCTATGTTGTACATATGGGCTAGAGAAAGTAAAAATGCAATATTCGGACTCAGGGGACCTCAAAACATGTTTTCGGTGAAAATCTCGGTATCGAATTTTTGGATGAAATACAATTCCTTCTGTTTCCATAATGCACATTGTACATACGGACTAGAGAAAGCAAAAGCGTTACCGATTCTATATAAATAATCATCAGAATCAAAACATTAAGGTACCGCTAAACAACAAACTAATAAAGGAAATTCACTTAAAGGTATAAATTGACAGTAAATGCAAAAACATATAGAACATACACAACATATCTTTTACATTTATTTTGTCAGAAACTACGAAGCTTAATCAGAACTAATGTATTAGACATTAAAAATCATGTATAAAGGAGATATATTACCTATACCAGCATACGTAGTGTTAGTTTGACAGAGAATATGTCGAAACAAAAGAATAAATCAAAATATAGATCACTTCAAAGTATTATTATTCAAATTTCTCTGATGTGTTCTATTCACATGACTTTGTGTACGTCTCTGTTATAAGTTATTGTTGAAAAGCGTATTCTTCTATCTACTTCATACTAATGAAAACAAGCATTAGCGGAAATAATTTTATTACATGCTTCCTTGTAAGTAGAAAGGAAATAAGGGAATCCACTAGAATAAGGCAATAGTCAAATCTTTTAAAAGTTGGTTGTCATATATATGAAATTCCTTTCTTTACATGGCAGGAATTGACAAATACTTAGGAGAAAAACTTAAGCACTTTAAAACTGAACCCAATAACAAGGAATATCTCAAAAATCTGCTCGAAAAAATGTGTATAAATTGTGCATTTTAACGAGGTCTGCATTTTTTGAATGGCAATTTATTTATCTCTTACGGTATTCCAGTTAGACAAAATTAAACTAAATTCATCCATAATAAAGAGGTCTTCAGAGACTCTTTCCAATAAATACAAGATACATACTTTATTTGTCATGTAAATAACCTTAGTATACCGTATTTTACTGAAAATAAAACTGTTACGGCCATTAATTAGAAAATCAAAATGTTCCCATTTTTTTTTCATGTAAAGGGTAGTTTGGGGACGGGGATCTTCCTCAAAACCTTTATTTCACATCCTAGGAGATACTAAACTTAATTACCAAATTTGGTATTTTACAACATTTTGTTTTTGAGTTATCCTGTTCACTGGACACTGGACACATTGCTAGACACTCACAAACACACGCACGGAAGACTTTTTAAAAATGCGTTTTTTTGATACAGGGAACCCTAAAACGTGTATTTCTAGTAAAATATCGGTATCAAATTCTTGGATGGAGTGTAATACCTTCTCTACGTAATACCATAAACTTTGAGGAGAAAGTAAATGGTTACAAAATTCAACCACACATTAATAATTAAATGAATATTCCTTGTATCACAATTGTATTGTTGTTCCATCCTTTAGTTTAATTGCTAAAGCCGTATTCTCTAATCCACAGGAAGGCCGAAGACTCCCAGGAATGCCACACTCACTAAGTATTAGAAAATGCCACTATCTAGCGGAGAAAATCATAACTGAAAGAGTTGAGAGCTACAGGACCCACAACGCACAAATCTACATTGATAGTTGATTTATGACAATATCATATCATACCAGAAAAAAAAATCAGGGTAGATCCCCTCTTAATAGGCCCAAATAATAGCGAAACTGAAATCATTAGAAATGTTTACTTCATTCAAAAATATGCAGAAAGATTATGGAACATAGTTTTGTTCACAGATAGTACGATAACGCTGTAGTTGTTAAATGAAAAATGCATTTCGGATGGATACTACATTTTAACTAAAGGAAATGCGCTCACGGACAACCTCGTAAAGAAAGGGATAAGGACAGAAATAAGTAATTGTTTATGACTAAGTACCAAGAAGCGAAAGAATTTTATAACTAAAAAAAAAGACATGGCTAAATTGCAGACGAAATGGAGCAGCACTACTATATGCAAAGTGTTCTTCCCGTCTGTAAAACAGCGACCCCAACGAACATTCCAGTGAAAAGTAACAGAAATAACGACAATTATATCGGGAAATGTTATTTTAAAATCGTACCTCCGTCCTGTCAAGATATATGTAAAACTGCATTGCTCTTGCATCTGGACAGCCTAACAGTACATCACTTAATTATAGAATTTAAAACATTGAAATATATCACAACTCAAATGAATAACAGAAGAGGAATTCCGCATCCAACTACAATAATAGCTGGCTTAGCAAATAAATATTTTAAATTATTCAAGAAATTTACAAATATCATAAACTTCGAAATGTAATTACATAAATACTTATACTGAGGCAGTTGACTCAGACGTTTCTTTTGGGACTAGCATTTGGAGATCGTGGGATCTGTTTCCCGCGGCGTTGGGGGCGTTTTCCTGTGTCACTAGGCAAGTGCTGGGAGGATTCTTCATTCCTCGAATTTCCTGCACCTCCGTTTCATCCATCTGGTTGTGTCAGCGAGGACTGTAGTGGTGGCGCCCTCTCGTGGAGATGATTGCGGTTTGGAAACTCAGCTCTCGGCGGCAGGATGGCGCTGGGAGTCCACGGTATACTCAGTGGCGCTTATTCAGGCGCGAGTTCCTAGCGCTTGAGATGAACTAATTGGGAACTGTTAGGAACTCTTCAGGATGGCTCCCTGTCGCAGTCTGATGCCGGCTGCTGTCTGTAATTGTTCTCATCTCATTCTCTTCTCCCGGGATCTGACGTACAAAAAACTTAATCACTGGCTGAGGTGCGGGATCTTTTCCGCTACACTACACTGCATTACACTACCACATAAATATTCAGATGAGATAGTAACAACAATAGGACAAAACATTGAAAGCTTAGATAGCTAAGTATATTATTATATTTTATGTTCAACAACTAGTGTACAATAGTCGCGATACAATATAACATTATTTCAGGCACATGTATTATTATGCAAACGAAGATAAATGAAATAATGATAGTCATACACACGAAAAGTAGTATTAAAATGGTCATTATTCATTGAGCTCAGCGGACCTCAAAACGCCTAGTTGCAGTGACAACTTGTTATGGATTTCTAGATGGAGTGCAATGTCTCCTCTACCCCTATTGGCAAGCGGTAAAAATACCAAGTGGTGTTAGTGGCAATATTATGCACAATAGCAGATTGGTTCAACTGTAATGAATGCAACATGAATTTAAAACCCATAGAGACCTGGTAAAATGAGCATCACGAGGGAAGCAAATAGGACTAAAGCGTTGAAGCTGATAAAAACATTTTTTTCCTCACTCTCTTAATAGCACGAGGAATCCGATTTGGTTGCTGTTGGCCAGAATTGTTGAATTGTGTTTCAAAGCAAGTGGAAGAGTTTAACCAGCGTTACCGCAGAATTACTCTCTGTTCAACAATGCAGTAGAGCTTTTGTCTCAAGTTTTTGACTATCTCTTATGGCTTACCATTTATACAAAGGTCATCCAGAATAAAGAGGTCTTTAGAGGCTATTCCCGGAAAATTCATAATATCTACCTATATATTTCATTTGTAATAAAAGATATTAAGTATATGGTATTTTAATTAAAATCATTAGAGCCATTATTGAGAAAATGAAAATTATGGAAAGATGTTTCCTGTAAAGGGAAAATACGAATGGAAGGATTTTCCTGAAAATCTTCACATCGCATCCTTGGTAAATACTGAACTTAAATACCAAGTTTGATATATAACCGACTTTTAGTTTTGAGTTATGCTGCTCACAGACACATACACACGTGCACACTCGGACCTTTTTCCAATAATGCTTCTTTTTTACTCAGAGTACCCTAAAACACGACTTTTTGGTGAAATATGGGTATCGACTTTTTTGGGGGACTATGATACCTTCTCTATCTACTATGTACATTGTACATACGTGTTAGAGAAAATTAAAATGTCAACCTGCCTTGGATATGAAAGAAAGCTTCATTGAAGTTTAAAGAAACAATTAAACTCTCAAAAGCTTATATACATTCAATAAGTAGCATGGTCAGAAAGGCACAGCAACCGAAATTCACCATTTTGTAGGGTAGAGCTTGCCGTAGTATACATAGTGGAGAAGTTTTAATTTGAGGAGGGTAAAACTCCTCAGAATACAAGTAAATGATACTCTCCTGCGTGAATTGCTCTGTTGTGACGTGTAAGCTGAGCATTCGGAGATCTGCTCTTATAATATTTTCCGCGTTTCTCCGGTTGGGTAGGCGAATGCTGGTGTAGTTCCCCTTCTACGAGAGTGGCGCTGCAAAGTTTTAGAAAATCAGACAAGGATTAGTTTTAAAATTTAATTAATTTTATTGTTTTTCACAATATTCCCTTTTAATATTAACATACTTATGCACCCAATGAAACCGATCCTTAAAGCAAGACACTTCAGAAACCAGGTTTGTATGATGTATCACTGCCTCACATGAAGACAAGGAAGTGATTCCATGTCCTTTCGTTTAGGATCATATCGGAATATGAATGAAAGCGGTGAAACGATGCTCCAATGAGTCCAGGGTCTATGGTCTTTTCAGGATAAGGAAAACTCACCCAGGGACATCGACTCGGCACCTATTGAATACGAGACAGACACGCTACCACCACACTAAAGAAGTGGAGAAGGATTGGTTTTCCGTCTCCAGATCGAAATCAAGCTCTCCATCTTTTTCTAAGTCTTTCTAGATTCCTGCAGCCTCTGGGGTTGTAACGTAATATTATAAAGAGTAAACGGCGTAGTTCCATTCTCGTTAAATTGACTCTCCAACTATTTAACTATTGGTATGGCTCGGCTGTTAAATGGTAACCAACAAAATTGATAAACAGATATTTTCACATAGCTATATGTTGTGCAACTACAATTTTCAAATGGGATGAGGTTTGTCCTTGAGCGCCACCAGATCGGCAGCCAACCCCAGTGCAGCTTTGTTGACATATTGCATTCCAGCTTAACTAGGAAGTACCGCGCTAAGTGATTCCGTCTCTCTTAAATACTACTTGCGCTAAGAGAAAATGTTGCAAAAAATAATTCACGAGGAAGATAGAGAGTAATGTTTGTATCAGAACCGCAAAAACTACAGATTTGTAGCTCAAATAGTTTTCATAATTTACATGAATAAATATACCCATGTATTATATCATAATTAGAATCACACAAGCATTGTAACGACCATTATTATTTGTGTATATATATACATATACATATATATGTTTATACATATACATATGTTTAACTATATATGCACATACACGCGCAATTACACAGAAATGGAATGTAAACTATTGAAATGACGGTATTAAGAGAATTGTTACAAGCTATTAAAGTCGAGACATAGAGCGAACACTTTTCTTAGCTGTAGAATGCTGGTTAAGCTATCTCATGTTTATGTCTCGAAATCAGGCTTCTGTTTATTAACCCTAGTCCCTACAGCGTTCCAGTCAATTTTTAGTTGCTGTTTAGTCAGGAATAGAGCAAGTGTAATGGCTTTTAGTGGTGAATCTAAGAGGCAGATATTTCGTAGCCAGGCTCGAAGTATTATTTTTAAGATATATGCGTTTCTTAAAAAAATGCAGCAATGAGGAAGACAGAAATCCACTCGATTTCAAAAATGCTCAACAGCTTAGTGCTAACACGTGTTATAAGTAAAGCAAGTGTGTCTCGCATTTACGGGGAGGCAAGAAGATCTGAACCCAGTAGTGCTCCAGTGTTTGTGTCACCTAGAATCTCATTGAACCTCCGAAGAAGGTTACAAATTTGTACGTAGGACTGTGTTTGAATTTTGACCCAGGGGTGTTTCCAACAATACAAAAAATAACTTGCGCTCTTAGAACTATAATATCATACACTGATTCAAACTCATCTACTTACAGAATTTTGAGAGGATCAGGGCCAAGTACAGATAGATAGATGGCGGGCGTCAATTTTTAATAGAGATGAGTGACGTTTGGGCAAGGATAAAATTCTTATGCAAAATGCACGAAATTCGAAATTCCATTGATACAAGACCTGTATTTTACTTAGAGGAGACTTAGGTAAATATAAAAACTACACTCAAAATTCGATTTGGCAAGACTCCTCAAAAAAGGGTGGTTTAAAGGTACCTGCTGGAAAGGGCAGTCGGCTCATCATTTGTCATGTAGGATCTGCTAAGACAGGGTTCCTACCTGAAAGAAAATTATTTTTTCTGTCCAAAACCACCTCAGTCTATAATGAAGACATGACAGCTGATACATTTAAGGAATGGTTTTTGAACAGATTCTTAAATTATTTAGAGGAGCAAAGCATAATTATAATGAATAATGCATCATACAAATCGGTTATTGAAAACAAACTTCCGAAATACGGCTTGCAGAAAGAACCACATTGTTGAATGCGTGCAAAAAAGGGAACAGAATTTTCTGAGTTATTGAAATGACTACTTCCGTTTAAAATCAGGAAAATCTGTATAAGCTGAGCCAAATTGCAATCGAAATGGAACACGAGGTAATCCACCTCCTCCCTTACCATTGCCAATATGATCCAATTGAGTTAGTGAGGGTTCAAACAAAATGGGAGGTTACAAACTCAGGAATAACACTTTTAAATTGGCTGACGTTGAATGACTTTCACGAAGAAATTGAGAAGGTAACACAGCAAAACTGAGAATCCTACTGTGACATGCAGAAAAACTACAAGAAGATGAATTTTGGAAAGAAATAGTAGGTCGAGATGAGAGTTTGGAAAATCTCATGAATGTACAAGGCTCAGACAATAAAGACAGTGACAATGACGAATTATTGTCTCTTGACTAATGACAGCCATATGGAGGAGTCACTGGCAGTTCTATTGGATTAAAAGAACAGATAATTCATGAAGTATAATAATATAACATTTAAGAAAACCTGTACACAATATGCAAATATGCATGTTCAAGTCCTTAATTTAAAAGCTGCTAAATTATTGAGGTTTAGAAACATCAACTATGGTTTCCTTTTGTCCATTATTATGTCGCCAGGCAGATCTGCATGCGAGTGAGAGTGAAATATGAAAAGAGTGGGGGTAGCGACCTGGCAACGCATAGCACGATAGCGCATCTCATTCGCTGCAGAGTAGAACTCTTCCCATTTGAAAAACATATAATTCATTAACGAAATGTTTCAAGAATCATTAATAGATGGCGTGCGATTCCAAGTATATTAATGTAATCCGTTTCATGTATAACTTGGTAACCATTAACAAGATGACCGTACTCGTCCTACTGACGAGTAGGTAGGAAATTTTCTCTCAAAATAAGATTATAATAATATAATATAGTACAACTGAAGAGGAGAGAGTTATTTACAACGAAGGTATCACATTCTTCATCCTGTAGTGAAAATCTGGACGATCCAGGCGAAATTCTGCCAGGAAAGGGAGTAAAATGCGCACTGGGTGTTACCATACTTAACATGAAATCTCAAGCACTTCGCACCGAGGGTTACCATCTTTTACACGAAATGCTAATCACTGTTATAGATGACTGTTAATGATATTGCTACAGAGTGGCACATTCTCTGAAGGGGAAAGTATAGGTTTACTGGAGTGTGCAACTGACAAACAACAAGAAGCAAATGGTGTGTCGTTTAGGAGTATGTGTCCACATGACTAAGCCAAAAAATATATAAAGGTAAAAGGGACGAAGTCTCCAGTAGGGAATCTGGACCAAACAGTGGCTGTCCATTAAAATGCTTGGTTAAAGTCAGTATTGAAACACGCAAATTAATTTTCACAAAGTTCTGGAAATTGAGTCCATACAATCTAAAAATGCATACATGTTTTTAGATGTTTGATATCTAATCCTGATTGCCGTAAATATATAACAAACATTCAGAACAGACGATCACAAACTGTGAAGTATTTCGTTCGGCTTGTGGTGCAAAGTGATATTGTGTGTAAAAAAGCATAATTATCTATTCATGGGCTCCAAAGTGGTAGAGGTAGGTTTGAAAAGCTTGTGAAGAAAATTAAACAAGGCATCGTGTCACCACCTCCATACTAAAGAGGAAAATATGATAACCGTCCTAGAAAATAAAAGTATACAACAGTTGCAGTAGTTCACAGGCAATAGGTTACTTAGGTACAAACACCACTACAGTCGCAAAGACAATCAAAACAAAGAATTATTTTCTATGGAGTACCTTAGAGCAGTTTGATATGAACATTATAGAGATGTGTTTTTGTAAAGATAAAAACATACTTCTAATTCCTAGCGATAAGCGTAGAAGAATTTATACAGGAGATTTAAATATTAGTTTCAAGATTCCAAAATCTCATACCTGTAAACGATGTGATTCGCTGCGTTTACAAAATGAAGTATTGCTGATGAGAGCACAACGAAATCACTACTTCAAGAATGTGAACTTCATCAGAGGAAGCCCCATGCTGGACAAAACCTTATTACCACTTACACAGAAGACGGTCGTAAGAGTGAACCTCTTGGTGGTGATGTTTGTTCTTCAAGAGGCATTACTCACACCAAAGTTATCAGCTTTTTCTTCATTCTAACCACGAAAGCTGTTTACCTACAACCTTAATGTCCATGACTGCGGTGCTCATACTGGTTCATATTTCTATGGAATGAATCTATTTCCAGCAAGGGATCTGTGGAAATTGCAAGTTTCCTTAAAAAGCGCTTTGAAGAAGTAAATACTCAGTAATGACTAGTGGTCATTAGCAATAACTGCTGTGGCCAAATTAAAAATTGAACAGTCATTTCGTTTTGGCTGTACCTGATCAAGAGATTTCAAACAATTAGTCATGTGTTTCCACAAATTGGACATACAATATTGCCTTCTGATAGCGACTTCGCTCAAACTGAGAGCAATACCAAAAGACATTTCCAAAATATTTGCTCACGTGACCGTTGGGAAGAGGTTATCACCAAGAGCTCCTAATCAAAAAAGCTACCGGTAGTTCAGCAGCAGCCATCAGGCCTCTTGAGATGGGAGAACTCCAAAATAACATCCAAAGGAATGATGCACATGGACAGCCAGTGAAATCAAAATTGCCAACACATACATGAATGAGGTTTACTCTGATGTGTATTTGCGTAAGCGTGGTCGACATCACCCGTGCTTGCAAAGTGTGAAGCTAGAACCCAAATATAGAACTATGAGGGCAATTGAGAAGAAAAGACTAGACGATATAATAGCTCGTTTGGAGTGAATTCCTCACCACTATGCCTCGTTTATACCAATTTAATAGCTCAAGATAAAGGAACAAAGCTGTGATGAATGTGAATAGAACAATATAAAGGCGGGGGATTTTACTTCTTTATAACCCTTGGTGAGCCAGAATACTACATATCATAAATATTAATTCTTTATCCTGACATCATACATGCTGTAAAATTCACGAGTTGCCATTGGTATAACATGATTGTGTATTTAATTATTTTGTGTAAAACATGTTAAATTACATAAAGTGGAGTGTATCTGTTTACCTTCAATTTGGTTTAATGTTACTCTGTAACTAAGGAATTTCAACTAACTATGCCCTCATTTTCCTAAACGTAGTACACACATTTTTGTAAAATTTATTAGTTTTTAATACAACTCATAAAAATCAATTAGAATTTTAATTTGAAAACACATTATCTCAGAAGTTGTTCTGTGTGAGTTACTATCTTTTACAACAGAGCCTTTCTATTTTCGGCGGTTTTATGCATCTTCATTGCTGTGATGATCCAATAAAGAGAATCCCGCCAATGATCTCTGCAATCTCTTTTCCGCAAACTCCATTCTGCACTTCTGTTGCTCTGTCAAGGTCCACGTTTCGAACCAATACAGTAATATTTAAAGTGCCATTTAGCTTACAAAATTTAAGGAGTACTGTGGTGTAATTCTTTTCTATTGGCATTTTTTATTCTACCTAATATTGCTAGAATTTGGCTAGTATCATGTTTATATTTATCGGCTTCTTTAAGACAATCTAAATAGGGGTAAAAGGCGAAAGCCTCATATGAAAATGTGGAATAGTAATGCGAGAAATGTAGACATGCTGGGCTGCTAAAATGTCTTTAAAGAATCGTTGTAGAGTGCTAATCAGTTGGGTAGAACTACATTTTCCGCTTAAATTAATTCAGACTCCATTACACTACTCTGATATTTTACAATTGTTTAAGTGTTTAATGTACGCTTTTAAAACGTAACCACCGCAGGCGATGACACGATGCTACATGGAATGAAGAGGAGTACCGGTGGAATACGATGGCGGGGAAAACCCGGCCCTGCGCAGCTTTGTCCACTGCAAAGCCCACATGCGGCCGCCTAGTGGCCTTGATGGGAGGGGAGTGGTCTAACCACACTGATACCTTCATTCTTAATGAGAGCGCATAAGGGCATACTGTTTTGCCTTAGAACATGACATGCGGCCTAGGTGCTGTTCCATAGTAAGCACTTCTCTAAAATGTATTTGTATTGCAATTTCCTCTCAATAATGGATATCTTATTAAAACTTACAATCCAAAATAAAATGTAATAACAGCACATGTATTTCAGCTTAAACTGTAGAATAAATATACCGCAGTTTCATAATATACAGAAAAAAAAAAGAAGAAAAAAAATGCATTATAGCAAAACTGTATATAATCTGCTCCCGCAACGTTGTTTCACAGAAAAATGTTTATACCATTGATATTTTTAATAGTGAATATAATATGCAGTCTTTAAAAGTTGTTAACAGTATGAACAGCTGATTAAAGTTGCATTAGAACATTTTAGTCACTCTAAAAGAGAATTACGGATGGAAAAGTATTTTAATGCTGCGCTTAATTTTTTTTAATTCTAGTTACAAGCTCTTTTTACTTTCTCTACACGTACTATGTATATAGTGTATAGAGAAGGTATTGCACTCTATCCAAAAATTAGATGCCGAGGTATCATCGGAAATACCTTTTAGGGTCTCCTGTATAAAAAGAAACATTTTCAGAAAAAAGGTCCGTGTGTGTGTTTGCCGTGTTTCCGTGTGCCTGTGAACATGATAACTCAAAAAAGTCAGTAAATATCAAACTTGGCATTTAAGTATTCTATCTTCCAGGTATGCGACACAAATATTTTGAGAAATATCCCCCCACGCCAAACCTTTACATGGAACTTTTTTCAAAAAGTTTTATTTTCTCAAAAATGGCTCCAACGATTTTGATTAAGATATCGTATATTATTAACATATTTACCTAACAAATAAAACGTATATCTTGAATTTTCTGGGAATAAGTTCTGAAGGCTACTTTATTCTGGATGAATATTACGGAATTTTGCATAACTGCCAAACGATAGAAGATGGACAAAAACTTACCAAACAAAAACTGTAGATCACGTTAAAACACACAATTTACGTTATAATTTTTTTTTAGAAATTCCTTGATTTTGGTTTCAGCTTTAATGTATTTATACATTTCTCATACACGAATTTGTCAACTTCTGTACATAGAACAAAGGAACTTCAGTCACATAGCAAACGGCTTTTGACTATCCCTTTAACTTGTGGTACTTCCTTATTTTGCTTTGAGTTACAATGAATCAAGTAATAAGAATATTCCTGTTAATTGTTTCTCGATTAGCATGAAGTAAATAGAATCATAAGCTTTTTAACAATAATTTGTTGCAGAGATGTAGAGAAAGTCATGTGAATGGAACACATAAGATTTTTTCTTTTCTTTTCTTTTTCCAGCCAACGCTTCAGTTATTATTAACGGCTATAATACATAAGGCTTCACAAATACATATTATGATTTCTCAAAATTGACCGTTTTAGGACTTTTGGGATTAAGATACCATGAAAAATAAATAATTAATAAATATAACATTATCTTAAAACTTACACATGATCGCTACGGTAGAATAAGATCTCTGAACTGGTGTTATGAATTTATTGTACCACAATACAGACAAAAATTCAAGAATTTATGAAAGATTATAATACAATTGACTTTAAAAATAAATATCTACAACAATATTAGGAATTTTAAAAAATCATATGACAGAAACTATTTTATGCTTGTTAAACACCTATCCTATAATTTAACAGAACTCGAATAAAACCTTCATCGTGTGGAACGTTTTGAATTGCATAAAATGTTGAAAAAACTGTAAACGATTGAATCAAATTTTAAAGTTCAAAACATTTTCCCTCTAAGTTGCGTTCAAACACTCTGAAACTCTTCAAACACATAAGTTGGAACCTCATTACTCTTCCTTTTCTCCTCTGCAGCAGTTTTCTTCAATTTTAGTTTATGAGAAACAAATTATTTGTCATTGTATTATTTTTTGATATTTTCTACATAAATATGGGTTTATTATTTGATTATGTATTACTTGTATTTAATTAATTTAATTACAATTATTTAATGGTGATATTAGAAAAAAAATTATCCCATAAATTTTCTTATGTACTATTTTTAATCAAGCATAAAGATGTTAAAGCTTCTGTTTCGAAAACTGCATCGTGTGGAACAATTTAAAGGTTTGAAAACTGTTTCTTTGTAAGTATTAGAATGTCATAATCTCCTGCTGAAAATTTTAAACCAAGAATATCTGTCAACTCTCACGGACTCATTACACAAATTCCCAGGAAAGAAAAACTGCAAGTCATTTGGTCCGAGTCAAGCTGCACTCTGCCGCCAAACAGTCTCTATTTCACGGCCGGAAATATGCTGTTGGTGGGGTGTGAGGAGGCCCACTGTGTGCTCTATCTCGCCTGTGGTTTAGGATGGGGAGAGCCCAGGTTAAATAATAATCGGATGCCTGGATGATGACAGAGCAGGTAGAATCACCCGGTGTGAGTTATTAGTGAAAATTATTGCATTTTCAACTTGAAATAGACACATTTATGGCCAAATGTTATTGGCCAAAACCAAATTTCGGAGTTTTACCAATTTTTCGCCATAGTGAAAAGGTTAAAGCACCACACCCACTTACAGTCATCCATTTAAATCGTCACGTGATACGGTTTAAAGTGCCGCATGGTAATAAAAAAACAGGAAATTGAACCACAAGTACTAAATTATTTAATTAGGCAAAAACACATGTTTTTAATTTTTTGCACTTTTTGATCAAATTTCACAGATGTGTTACCTTAAGATATCATGCAGCAAACTAGCGAATTGAAAAATAAATAATTAATAAATATAAAATTATCTTAAGACTTACAATGATCGCTACGGTAGAATAAGATCTCTGAACTGGTGTGGCACACCTGCCTCCAAAAATGTGGGTTATTCCCGTATATCTCATTATATTATGTCTTTTTCTTCAGTAACATTTACACATCCATCTGAAACCTATACCAGCCTATCATTTCTCTCCACGTATGGTTGGAAACATATTCCAATAAAAACATAAGGCAAAGAGCAACGGCATGTTCGGTGTCAAATGAATGAGGGATCAGAAATACTCTCTCTTAATGAATTCTGCTCCGGTCGGTGTAAACAAAGAGAATTGGATTAGCCCAAACTAACAAGATTAGCAACTGGGCCTTTGTCGGAGGGGTGGATCTATGTAGCATCAAAATGTACATCAGCCACAATATTTAGTCAAGTATTTCTTTAAACAATAATGTTTATTAAACACACTGTGTACATATAGTAAACATAGCATTTGAGTAACTACAGAAGCTTTCAAAAGTCCGTTCAACATTCAGCCTCTTAAATATTATGTCTAGATAATAATAAAATAAAAAACAAGAAAATCATCATAGTTTTGGGCAAACAGTTAGATTTACTTAAAATTAGAAAAATGTAAAGAAAACATTAGTGGTGTGCGAACAATGGGACTTACAAAATATTAAGAAAATGCCCGCTGTTCTATTATTCAACGTATAGCACTCTGTTACACCATACACGGTATTTTGCAATATTGTCAATTTCTTGCCAGGTGGTATTGTACAATTGTAGTGGGGTTGTTGAAAGTGTCAGAAAACTCGTTTTTTGATGTAACCTCATAACCAAAATTCGGCCGGATTGAAATCTGGAGATCTTACAGACACATTCTTAGGAAATTCCTGTCATGATCGCCCGACTTCTATGTACGAGGGGCATATTGAAAGTTACGAGCAACCTATTATAAAAATTTAAATTTCAACAATGTAAGGAAACGAATTGCAGGATCGTGATCTACAGACTTTAAGCCAGATGTTGACACATTGTGACGTCATTAGCTTCTATCATGTGACCACAGACGGTGTTTGAAAAATGGCTGACATTGATGTTTCGTTTCGACAGCGTGCTGTCATTGAATTCCGTGTGAAAGAAGGAAAATCTGCTCCTGAAATTCATCTCAGACTTCAACGTGCGTATGAAGGTGTCTGCATGGGTGCCAGCAGTGTTAGAAGATGGGTGAAACATTTCAAAGATGGAAACACGAGTCTACAAAATGCGCCTCGTAGTAGGCGTCCTCGAACTGCCTCTACAGAACGCAACAAGGAAAGAGTTGATGAGCTCATTACAGGAGATAGGCGTTTCACTGTGAATGAAATTGCTGCGCAACTTGGAATAGGACATAGTGCAGTGCAAGAAATGATCCACAGCTTGGGTTATCGAAAGGTCTGTGCCCGTTGGGTCCCCCGTTTTTTGACTGAAGACCACAAACTTCAGAGAAGAACCATTGCACAAAACCTTCTTCAGAGATTTCATAATGAAGGTGATGAATTTTTGACGTGTATTGTGACTGGAGATGAGAGCTAGTTCCATCACAATGAGCCAGAAACGAAACGTCAGAGTATGGAATGGCACCACTTGAACTCGCCATCGACCTGGACAAACCATAAATTCTGCCCGCTACATCAAGACACTTCTGAAGCTCCGTCGGGCTTTGCGTGATAAACGCCCTGGAAAGAGGACCATCCTTCAACAGGATAATGTGCGTCCACATACTGCCCGTGCCACTATGGAGAAGATCAGGGCATTAGGGTGGGAAACTCTTCCACATCCTCCCTACAGTCCCGACTTGGCACCCTCCGACTACCATCTTTTCGGTTCTGTGAAGGAGCAGATGTGCGGCCAACGCTACGAGACGCTGGAGGATATTCGGAAAGCAGTGCGTCAGGGTCTGCGGGCAGCTGGAACGGAGTTCTATCACAAGGGCATTTTCAAACTTGTAGAACGATGGGAAAAATGTGTGCAAAACAATGGAGACAATGTCGAAAAGTGAAAGAAAGTCGGTAGATTATGATGATGTATTTGGTTTGGCTTAAAAATAAATATTAAGATTGTAAAACAGTGTTGCTCATGACCTTCAGTATGCCCCTCGTATAAAACTGTTTTATAAGGACGCAGCGTAATCTTTAATACAAATTAAGTTCTTATAACATGAACAGCCCTCTTAACATGTATAATATCAGATTTTGGTCAGGAGATGTCTCTCCATCTTCTATTTAATAAGGGCTGTTGATTTAAAAGTGACTCTAAAGCGTGGCTCCACTTTACAATTCATCATTGGTACACATCTCTTCGAAGAAGACAATTGTCATCATAAGTATCTGCGCTTTTCTGAACCTTCTTAAACCTTTCTCACATGGGTCACGTTGGAAGCGAATGGGGCCGACTGGGCCTACTTGCCTGCTGTGATCCAGTTTCTGAAGGAGCGCTATTTCAACATCATACAGAACTTCGTCATCCCTAGATTGAGGAATCACCTATGTAGTATCCCACATCAACAACCCTGTAAAGCAACCAATTACGGAGATGCTTGGTGATCGTGTCATCAGTAGGCGCTTCCCAAAAATGTGGCGTCAACGACCTTCAGATTTCAATCCGGCTATAAGTTACTTGAAGGAAAGAAAGATTCTGCGCTATTACGCGCGAAGAGTTATTTCATGTAGACCTTGAAATTAACAGTTCTTTTTAAGAATCTAGCCTTTGATGCCCCGCAGTTTGAGATTTTGTACCGCCAAGCATATCCATCCAATTAAATTCCATATATGGTGGTTGGCAATATTTGAATTTCAACGTAATTTAGAGATGTCATTAATGACATTTGTTGCAGCCATCGCTCATTCTTGTAGGCATAGAGAAAGTGTTATTCCATTGTTATACCGTTACGTCTAGTATTTTAAGCTGATTGATCCGCAGCGCATGGGATGGCCCCTCTTTGAAATGCTTCCTCTCTTACTAAATTTCATTACTTTCGTGTTTGGGTTGTTTAATTTGTTATCCAATTTTCAAATGCGTATTTTCTGATAATGGCTATGGCTATTTGGGTTCCTGGGGAGGATGACCATAAGCGACCATCTTTGAGATTCTAGCACTTAGGATTTGAAATCTTGATTCTACCGTGTTTATACCATGCTTTCATGATCCCAGAACTGTTGAACTTGGTAATCAAGTCTAGGACTTTCTTTTATATTGACATTTACTTGACTAAGACTACCTCCTGATCTACTATTGCTTAATATCCAACAAAGTTTGGAAGGAAGCAATATGGAAGAAAATATTAAATGGGTGTATGTCTTTGATTAATTTTCAATAGTGACACCTTTAGTTTATCATTGCAATAAGAAGATCTGGCGAATCGTCATAAGGATATGCTAGTGAAACCTTCCACATATTAGCCAGAAATGTAATATCTTGTAGGAAGCCTATAATACTGTTGTCGCTTCAAGTCACAACGTCGTAGGATTTGTTCCAAAGTATTTAAATCAAAAAATGTGTTAGCGTTTTACTGTGCTAAACAATTGAATCAAGTCCTGCCACAATGATATCAGCTGTATCAATGATGTAAGGCTATGAATGAAATGAATGAATGTGGAAATGAAACTACACTGACTGCCAGAATATATTACAAAACGCGTAGCATTGCTAAGTCCTGTTGGTGCGATAAAACGAATACGAGTAGTTTGTAAATGTGTAAACTTTTGAGAGTAAGTGGCAGTTTAACTAGCAGAGGTTGTTCGTAAATCTTCTTCTTTACCGATGGAGTATTGATACGAGTTTTTTTATAGGGTCCGGCAGAGAAACAGGCGATTTTAAATTATGTCTATTCTACATAAGAAAACACTTTGTCATAAGCATATGTGGTTCTTAATGATATAATATGTCATTTACTTCTTGCAAATAGCATATTACAAGCGACAATATTCAAACATCGACCGCAAGTTGTCCATACAATGACGTACTTGAACATTGGTGATTTCATAATGAATATTAACCACTAGTCTTTCAATATTTTGTGAGCGATTTTTAAAGACTTAAAGTATCATATGATAAGAAATCACATATGGTAAAATCTGGGTACCTTGCCGCTCAGGTGAGATGATTTGATTTGGGAAATGATTTTGGGAGGTGATTCATAAAGGTCTTCACAATGTGATTAGTGGCGCCAGCTTGTTGAAAAAAGGAACATAAAGAAACCGAGGTTTCAAGTATGCTCACGTATCTGGCTCATGTAACGGTCGTTGCTATCCCTAATTATACTAAAAAAAAAAAAAAAAAAAAAAACAACAACAACAACACCTCGCCACACCAAACGGCATTGTGCAATGATTTTTCGTGTAATTGAAATTGAAGAGGACTATTTTTACACCAATATAGAAAATTATGTTTACAAAGCCAGGAAGATGCTATTGTGATTTTTCAAACATCCATATGTTTCAATAAAAACTTCATTTTCATTATTGTGATTTAACAGTTCTTCATTCATATATTCGTGAGAGAAAATCACAGGTCACTAGATGGTGCACTACTTGCAACTTGTAAGGATTAAAGTTAAGCTCAAATGTCATTCTTCTGGCAGTGCTGCCCCTTTAAATTCCTTTGCAGCGTCGGGCGCAATGGACTTCTATTCTCAGCAACTTTTCGCGCAGCAACATTCTCTGATGTATGCTTTGTGCTTCTGCTATCTCAAGGTTTATTCATCAGCGCCAAAAGTTTCCTCAAAGGTCTTATACTATATTTTTATGGAACGAGCAGGTGCAATGGGATCATGGTATCATAATTTAAAATTACTAAAAATCTGGCGTTTAGCAAAACAATAACTATTGTTGTTTTTATAAAAAATTCACAACAAAAGCACAACGTTGCCCTGTACTATGATTCATGTTTATTGAAAGGAATTGTCATAGTAACAGAATGCGTACGCAATTTTCATGTTATTCATTGAGTTATAAAACAAAACAATATAAACTCCACCGATCCCCTGCCGGATTGTATATTTTGAGCAAAAGGTCCATCCGTGTTTGTCGCAAGTTTTTGATGGATTACCAATTCAGGCACAACAGTACAACGTAATTCACTGTTTAGTTCTTCAGCATGCTCCTTGAGGCCTACAAATTGTTTGCAGATTTTTATCCAGTGACCCCTAATTCGGACAGTGCGGACAAACATTTATGTGATATTTACAGGATTTAGCGATCACATTAAATGAAGCTGAAGTATGATATGAGGCATTTTAAGTAGGCCAATTTCCCTAAATTTCTTTTGAAGTAAGCTACTTCAACTTTACTGTTCAAAAATTTCATGTGCAGCTGCTTTCTTCTCGCATAAAATATGATCCATTGTCTGTAGAGGTCTTCAGGAAAATCCCCGAGAATTTTGAGTGCAAGAATGTGACCATAACTATCTATATCTTCTACTAATGCTGCGGTCGCATTCCACTGTTCAAGGTTTCAGAAGTAACAGATCTAATGGCCTAATTACTGATGATTCAATATGCACCCAACATCAACACCAGGTCTCTAAAATATCCGAAATTACCCCAGTTTTACAGCAGACAATTTAGGGGAATATGTGGCTGCCGTTGGTATCTCTACGGATGAGTTTACTCCGATAATTATTGAATGATGAAACCGCTGATCCCTTATGAATGGTTCATATAGCTCATTGTATGACGCCGTTATTGAATGAATGTATTGTACGCTTTTATGTATGAAAAGCTACAGATCTGAGGAAGTGTCACCTAATTTGAGAATTTTGTCTAATATCTTTTGCTGGCTATCACAACAAAACTGAACGTCGTCTTCCACGGAAGTATTATCATTCAAACCAGTAAACACTGTGGCGCTTTCTGTAACATTCTTTCTATCCATTCGACTCATATTGTGAAGCTTATATACTACGTACTCCATTGTAGCGAAGAAATATAGATAGCTACTTCCTGATTAATCCTGATACAAAATTGGCAGGCGAGGTAAGTTCAGAGGTATTATAAATGTTGGCACCGATGTAGTATAATTATTGCATATATGTTAATATTTATTTATGATTAATACAATAATGCATTTACTTGCTTACAGAGATACGAGTGAACATTTAAAACAACAAAGTAATGTGTAGCATTAAGCACGCCGACCTGATCCTTCCAACATGTCGTCGAGCAGTAGACCTAATTCGCAAAAACTAATCTCAATTAAAGTGAATTAAATATAAAAACAAGATTCCGTAAGAAGAACTTTATTCTCATGATAACTGTCAGGGAAAATATGCATTTGTGTGAATGCAAAACACCAGACTTGTAAGACACGAGACCTTTATAACACGTTTATTTAAAATCCGGTGAAAAAAGTTGGATTGCTCCGCTCGGTATACTATGCTGTTTTTCCATGTAGTTAAGTGATAATTTCTGAACTCATCTTATTCGTTCTACCACTGTAATGTTATATAAATTACACATTAGTTTTATATTCAATTGGTATTGTTGAATTGCTATTTATTTCCTCCATCTTTGCGAGCCTTGGAATGTCATCCAAACAGATGATCTCCCGATGAGTAAAAAACTACTATCTCTTTATTATCTCCTCATAACACATAGTGGGTAAGTAGAGCTGATATTCATTGTATACACAAGTATATAAAACACTATTTCACCCGATTGTATATTAGGGCTATAGTTCTTACACAAATGAATTTACAGTAATATTGAGTCAATTAGCCATAGCTATAAGCAACTCTAGTGAAGCAAAACCAGAGAAATAATGTATATTAAACAAGAATACTATAACGTTTTATAAATAGAACATAAAGGCTTTTATAAGTCCCTAAGACAACATTTTTTTGTAAATATTTTATAAAGTGGTTTGTCAAATATGATATTGCAATAATTTAAATGTTTACCGAACATTCCTCTTGTATGCTCTAGGACTGGGCAGTGAAATAAAATGTGTTCCACAGTATGCTGTTCAGTACATATAAACTGATATCAGTCTGTCTTTGTATCTGAAATGCACCATTTCCTGACAAAAATTAAATTACTACGAAGTTTGGTATGACGACATTCAACTGTTGGAAAAAGAATATCTCTTGTGGGGTTCCTTTAGAGCCGGAGATCCACTACTCGTCCTAATGTAATGTAATATACTCCTTAAATTTATTTCTTGTGTACATAATGTACATAAATTGTAGCTAAAATTTAAATCAGAGGTAGCAGCACTTTTTGCCAATTCATCAGCTTTTTCGTCCCCTTCTGTGCCGGTATGCCCTCGTACTAAAGATAAACAAATATGTTTCTCATGTATTATAAAAACTCTAATTTATACTGCCGAAGTATTTAAATTGTATTTATTGTTTATATCAGAAAGTGCAGTTTGTGAATCACTAAAAATGTAACACTGAATTTTGAGCTTTGGAACAAATGACGGCTTCCTTAAGAGCACAGAACTCTGCTTATACTATTGAGCACTCTGTAGAGAGCCTAGCCATTTTTGAATGAATTTCTCTGCAATTACGGAACACTAATAAAGCGCTACCAATTTCATCCACCATTCTTCTCTAGAGAATTTTGAACCATGTAAAAATCTCAATATTGTGATTTCTAATGCATTCATGATAATCGATGAAATCTGTGAAGAAAGCAGGATGTTCGGCAGTAGTGAATTTTGCTGGTCTTTCAATTACCAAATGTAATATTGCCGTTCCGTAGCAGCGCTATCTCAGCTTTGCAATACGAGAGAAATATAAAGGTTCAACGACTACGATAATTAAAGCAGCATCAGTGGAAACAGTTCTATATGCTTTCATAGTTCGTAGAATAAAGCCTCACTGTATTTTAGAGATGATATTGTACTCCACCCACAAAATTCCATACCGAGTTTTCACCGGAAATACATGTTTTAGGATCCCCTACATTCAAAATAAGCATAATACAAAAAGTTCCGTGTATATGTGTGTGTATGTCAGTGTGTCCCTGTGTCCGTAAACACGCCAACTCAAAAACGAAAATTCGGTAAAATACGGTAAAATACCCACTTAGTATTTAAGTTTAGTATCTTTCAAGGATGTGGTACTAAGGTTTGAAGGAAAATCCTCACACCCGAAACGACTTTTTACATGGAAACATTTTGGAACATTTTGATTTTCTCAAAATGGCTCTAACGATTTTGCTTAAAATACCGTATATTAAAGATATTCACATTATAAGTGATATATACTTTATTTATGTATATAACTTACTGCACAAAAATATAGATAATGTTAAAACACACAATTTACGTCAAATACATTTTTTCGTGGAGTTCACCATTTTTAGTATTCCTTGTTATTGTTTTCGAATTTGAAATGTTTTGCTCATACGGGAATTTTTCAACCCCTGGCAATGGAAAAGAAACAGATTTCAACCAGCTTTTAAAATATTTGACTATCGCTTTAGTCTGGTGTGTTCCTTAACAAAAAAGTAACCATTTCTGCTAATGTTCATTCTGATTAGCATGAGGTAGGTAGAAGAATAAATGTTTTTACAATAATTTGTTACAGAGATGTAGACAATGTCAAGTGAAAGGACACATCAGATTTGTATGAACATGTCCAACACTGATTTATAACAATGTTATGTAAAACCTTACTTTTTCCTAATGATATAGTGCCATAAATATATTCAGAGGTCTTGCTAATCAAAAGATGCCACTGATTCCGTACAATAAAAACAGCTGTTTCTATTTTAAAGTGAAGAACATGAAGTATATGGAGCTCATTGACGCTGACAGGATCACTGTGAGGATTAAATTACATTAGATTACATAGGTATATTTATTGGCGTAAAGTTATTAAGAGTTCTTACACAAACTCCTATTGCATGGGTCAAACTGATACTCCATCAGCAGGTGATACAGAACCACCAGATGACTCTGAGGCAGAAAGTGCTGATAATATCTACATGTCTAACAAGGGAACTATCTCTGAACTCATATCGCAACAGTTTTCCTATGTCATCTCTGTGGCATAAGTAGTCCATGATTCAACTTTAGGTAGTCGATATCGAACCTGGAAAATATCCAATCGAAGCAGTGTCAGGTAGGCCGAGCAGTCTTGGTTAGCGTTCTGCAGGGACGAAAGCGAATTAGTTGGTGTAGTGATTATAAACAACTTTATTTGGCACAATGCTCAACAAATAATTCCTCAATTACATAACATTCTTGACGTGTTAACAGTGTTGTATATTCCATGATATTGTAACTCATTTGAAGGCACTTCTCTCCTCCTGCTTACACTCTTCATATGGATAATTTCATGCCTGGATTCAGATGCCTGTTGAGGAATAAATGGGCTATAGATAAGATCGAAGATCCCGGAATGGTGTATCAACACAATCCCTGGTATGAACGCGAGGAAGTATATGACATGAAATTTAAGCGAAATGGAGGATAGAAAAGGTGACGATGGAGAAGTTGGTGAAATGAATGATGGGAAAAATCTGAGTATCAAAAACCACACATGTGGTCCCCTGGGCTACACCCAGGCGTACTAGGTGGAATACGAACGTTCTAACTACTCTCAAGTTTCAAACAACACAGTTTATACTTGGAGCATGGAGTTCCGGTACATAGATGACATGGGAAAACGATGGAACTATTGGCAATATGAGTATCCTGATAAGTTCCTTGTAAGCCTGGAAAGTATTTTTCAGCTATCTCCAAATCAAGGGCGATGAGTATATTGCGAGTAGCAATATTAACAATGTCTGTTCAGGTCCAAGAATGCGATGATACAGACGAAAACATCATGAAAACCGGTGTATGGATAATGTGAAACATTTAGTATCCTGAGGAGCAGGAGTTACGTCGGTTTCAATTTACTAATCAGCAAGCACAAAACGAGAGTTTGGACATAGTCCCAAAAATTATCCAACGCCTTACTGAATTAATGCTCATTAAAGTGCTTTATGCAGAGTAAGTCAACCGGTATGTAGCGGTATGTATTATTGGTTTGGAGAGCTACACGTTAACGTGATTGAGGGCCAATATATGGTACCATAGCATCGGATATTACAACGTCGATATTAACTTTTCTGGCAACAAGTGAACTGCAACAAGCGATTTCTGTCTATCTTCCGGAACTAGTTGACGCCAGTAAATCTATTAAAAGAAGATCCACCGGACCTGGCAATAAACTACCGGTTTTAGTACCATGATGCAACGGAAGTGTGATAGGCAGCTTTACTGCATTTGTTCGGATCAATAACAGTTGTGTAGCTTGATCAACCCAATACGTTCTTTCTCTCTGGCTCAGAAGAAATATTAGGGCCTGTGATATGCTGCTGACTTGGAACAAACAGGAGCCGCTATCTGAATGCGTACCTTCGGAGCTTGTTAACTAAAATTCGAAAGAAATGTTCATAATCTACATAGATCAAATATTGGGGGCAATATATTGATGCAATTTACGAAACCAAATTATTATTAGTGTGACGCGAGCACTGAGTGTGCTGACAACGGTCAATTATTTTAAATATTTTTTTGTTTGCGATGCCAACAGAGACACTTAAAAGTTTACTGAAAGAACCACTTAGAGCCAACTTAGATTCAGTAGCACAGTATTCTGTTTCTGATGCGAATTGTCAACGTGGGTTAATCATAACTATCAGCGCTTAGAAAAAATAACCAATTTCCGTTGTTCTCGGTATAGTAGCTATGTTTTGTTTAATTCAACTTTGTTCCTTTTATTTCAATCGATTGAGAGGTCAAAGTGATTATTATTAATCGATGTAATCATGCCAGTTGGATTGTAAAGGCACTCATGGAGAGTTATAGGTACGACTGCTGTATCACCCATTGTTTCTCATTTTCACACAAAGATATAAGTCATACTGTGACAGTTGTAGTTATCCCAGTGCCCAACCAAGGTAATATTTTAGCATGTGTATAACTACCACCATGCTGTAAAACATTAACCTACGAATTCGTGTTCAGATTTTAAAATTGTTTGTGTTTTTAAATTTAAAGCTCCAACAACAAAGACACCTAATCTCCTTTTTACTTTCTCTATACGTACTATGTACATAGTGTATAGAGAAGGTATTGCACTCCACCAAAAAATTCGATACCGAGATTTCACCGGAAATATATGTTTCAGGGTCCCCTGTATCAAAAAAAAAAGTATTTTCAGAAAAAGGTCTGTGTGTGTCCGTGTGTGGGTGAACACGATAACTAAAAAACGAAAGGTCGGTAAAATACCAAACTTGGTATTTAGATTTGGTATCTTCCAGGGATGCGACACGAATATTTTGAGAAAAATCCCTCCACCCAAAACTACCGTTTACATAGAGCTTTTTTCGAAAATTTTGGTTTTCTAAAATATGGCTTTAACGATTTTGATTAAAATATCGTATCTTAAAGACATTTAACTGAAAAATAAAATGTATATCTTGAATTTTCTGGGAATAGCCTCTGAAGACTACTTTATTCTGGGTCAATTTTACGGAATTTTGCATAACTGCTAAACCGTAATATATGGACAAAAACGTACCACACAACAAATGTAGAGCACTTTAAAACACACAATTTATGTCATATACATTTTTTTCGTGGAGGTGATTGTTTTTGAGATATTCCTTATTTCTGGTTTCAGCTATAAAAAACGTATACTTTTCTCATACAGGACTTTGTGAACTCGTGTCCATACAAACAAAGGAACTTCAGTCACATAGCAACCAGCCTTTGACTATCACTTTAATTTATGGTACTTCCTTATTTCGCTTCTACTAACAAGGAAGCAAGTAATAAGTCTATTTCTGCTAATTTTTTCACGAGTAGCAGGAAGTAAATAGAAGTATAAGTTTATAAAAAATATTTGTTGCAGAGATATAGAGAAAGCCATGTGAATGTAACACATCAGATTTTTTAAGGTGAAGCGGCATAATTATTATCAATCAGTATCCATTGGTATCAAAATGAGCCTTGCGCAGTGCACTTATTGATGTGATTGAGGTGCAATTACAAATATTTCTTCCATTTGTTTAATATACTATTAAAGAAGGTTCCACAAATGAAAGTAAAGTTCATTCTGGTACACCAATTGTTTCCGCATCTCAAAAAATAGGAAGGAGGAAGTTTAAGGAATAGTAGTATAAGAATTTTATTTGGGTATCATTCAGTGAGAGCATAGGAACGTAAGGAATCTATAAAAACCTGTACTTCCTTTCCGAAAATCTGGGACGCAAATGCAAAAATACCTTTCAAATTTTATGCGGGGATATAACTCAGAAGTGACTAATGCATTTAAAAATTGCTATTAGTTATTATGAAAGGTATGATTTTAAAATTTTGCACACATATTATCTATAAAATGTAGTATTCAAAAATGGACAATTTTCTTTACGCAGGTTGGTCAATACACTAACATGATAATTCAAATATTTGTTAGAACTTATCTCTTTAATTTGTGAATAAATGTCTCTCATTTATGAATTACTGCTATCAGTTAAGTAACTTTTTATTTATTGTATTATAATCTTATTATATACAGATAACATTAACCTGATTCCAGAAACAGTTAAAAAAGTCTCTATTTCACGGCACGAAATATCATGTTGAAGGAGGTGGCTAGACCCACCGGGTACTTTTATTCGCCTGTCGTTTAGGACTCAGATCAAATAATTTGCAGTACAACCAAATAGATATCTGGTTTGTATATTTTCGAAACCTAATTTTGCAATACTCGCTTTTTACTTTCTCTACACGTAACATGTACAAAGTGTATAGAAAAGCTATTGCACTGTACCCAAAAATTCGATACCGAGATTTCACCGAAAATATGTTTTAGGGTCCCGTGCATCCAAAAATAGTATTTTCAGAAAAAGGTCCGTTTGTGCGTCTGTCCATGTTTCTGTGAACACGATAATTCAAAAACGAAAGGTTGGTAAAGTACTAAACTTGGTATTTAAGTTTACTGTCTTCCAGGGATACGACACGAAAATTTTGAGAAAAATCCTCTCACGCCAAACTAAGCTTTGCATGGAAAAATGTTCAAACATTTTGATTTTCTCAAATATAGCTCAAACGATTTTGATTAAAATACCGTGTATTAAAGATATTTATATGACAAATAAATTTTATATTTTGTATTTTCTGGGAATAACCTCTAAAGATCCCTTTATTCTGAAAGAATTTTGCTGAAATTTGCGTAAATGGTAAGCTGTAAAAGATAGACAGAAACTTACTATTCGAAAACGTTGAGCACGTTAAACACACATTTTATGTCATATACGTTTTTTAGTGGAAATTACCACTTTTGAGATATTCCTTGTTATTTGTTTTGGGTTTAAATTACTTACTTTTCTCACCTTGCATAGAAACGAGCTTTTAAGAGATTTGACATTCGTTTTAGCCTAGTATATTCCCTTGTTTTCCTTCTACTTATAAGGAAGCAAGTAATTAAGAAAATTTCTGCTAATGATTTCTTGATTATCATAAATTAGACAGAAGAATATGCATTTGAACAATAATTTGTTACAGTGATGTAGAGAGAGTCATGTGAATGAGACACATAAGATTTTTAAACTAGTATTGTATTCTGAACAGTAATTTTGGCCTGATTTAAAAGGTTTCTATTTTAGTGGAATAAATAACAATATAAACTCAAAAATCTGATGTGTTCCATTCACACGACTTTTTCTACATCTCTGCAAAAAATTATTGTTAAAAAGCTTATGCTGCTATTTACTTCGTGCTAATTGAGAAAAAATTAGCAGAAATAGTCTTATTACTCGAGTCCTTGTAAGTAGAAGCGAAATAAGGGGGTACCATAGAATAAAATGGTAGTCAAAAGCTGGTTACTATGTGATTGAAGTTCCTTTGTTTGTATGGACAGGAGTTGATAAATTCCTGTGTGAGAAAAGTATAAGTTTTTCAAAGCTGAAACTAAAAATAACCACATAGCCCTTGCGTGTCTGAAAAGCGGACGTGACATAGTTGGACTGCTATGATATTTAATTTTTAAAATGAGCATACAGGTTAGGAATCAAACAAATTACCCTTCGAGGAGAACTGCAGAAAGAACCCCCTAGTTCTGAGACTTATATTCGCCGATCCTGGTCTGTGTGCGCTTCTCTATAATAATCTGTTTGAGTTCGTTTTAAAGACACGTAATTATTTTAGGGCAAGTTATCTTGCATGTTTGGTCTTCTGATTTGACTCACTTTTCAGTGTTTATCCCTCTGAATTATTCAATAGTGAGCTATATTTCTTTTAACGGTCTTGGTCATGTTTTAAGGAAAATGTTACGGATTTTTTTAAGTGATTCGGTCTATGCAATGTTACTCTTTGGTCACGCAAGACCGTTGTTAAGTTTGCTAGGCATTTTAGTGCTTATAGGCAGCTTATCAAATATACAATATACTCCTACAATGAACTCATCATCATCAAATGATGTACAGATTAGGTCATTGGGTCTGTTTCTTCTCCTGGATTTAACTGGTCTCTTTAAAATTATTCGGTCTGCCGATGTTTCATCTTTCTCTCGAAATGTAGTCCTGAAATTTTTCTGGTATTCTATTGTGTCTGGAGGTATTCTGAACAAATGGTCGTGTACATCTTCAATTGTAGTTACGTTTTGTACATTTAATGTAACTCAGTTAGCATTATTGTATCCCTTGCTTTTTAAAATATACGAATAATGATATCGTAAAATGCAGAAATAGGCTTGTCAGGAACATAACTTTGTTTACCCTATTCTTGTTAACTTTTTATTCCAGATACAAATATATCCAGATTAAAACCAATAAAAAAAGGACCGTGTGCAACTCTAGATGCAGAAGAAAAAAAACACAGCACTTCCACGTTTGAGGCAGTAGTAGTGGCTGCAAGAAGTTGTAAATATTTAGCAAACTAGATAATATAAATAAATATATGTAATTCAAAAATAAAATTATATTATTGCAGACTGTTCGCATAAGCTTAGTTATAAGAGAGACGATATAGCTGAAACTGAATAAAAGTCATAAAAGAGAATGCTTTCGTAAGGTTTTTGTGGAAAATGGCCAGGTAGCTGAGGTGAAACGTATAAAAGAATGTCCTTGAGTTAAAAAGCCTCGCAAGTCTTAGAAGGGGTGCTGAGATTGTGAAAGTTACTGAGCTAGCAGCATAAGTGAAATAGTAAGACAGTTTTCTACTGTCGCATGAAAAGAGACGCTATTGGTAGCGGGAAAGAAAGTCAATTAGAGCACAGTTATGCTGAACTACGGTGTTCGATATATATTATTCTACAGAGACGCAGTTCTCAACATAGTTCATTTTCATTTACTGTACAGTGCAGTCGTTTTAGATAGAACTGAATTTAATTACTCTCCTCTAGTATTTTGGTATTACAGTTTTCTTATATAAGAAACGTGATACACGCGAAACCCTAGTTTCACGTAAAAATGAGCGTGTAATGCAGTTTCAGATATGACCGCATAGGAATACAACGTGAACATAAATTATGAAATATCTTAGTAAAGTTTAAATAAATTGCCTAAACTAAAAGTTATGTGTTATCTCTGAAACAGTTCCTTTTACCTCTCACACCCTGTTAAGAGATACTTGCTCGATGGGGAACCCCTACTAGCCGGAGCAAATATGAATAATCTATAAGAAACATACTTTATAACATAAATGATAATTCATAGATAACGAGGAATAGCGCGGAACGCCGCAAGTTGCGAAAAGTAGACTTAAGAACCTCAGTGACATTGAACGTCTATATGTTGCACTTTCTGCTGGACTACGTAAACGCATTTGCTCATTTATCAGTAAGACAACTTGTTTCTGAACAGCATTAATTACAAGTGAAATACTCAATAAATTCCCTTGAATCACTAATAGGCAAGGAATTAACATGATATAAATACAAATTCTTGCTTGGAAGGAGTCTATCAAAATATTCAACTTCAAGATTTACACAGCTATCACAGAGCTTGCGTTAAAGTGAGAAAGGAACGCCCATATTGTTAAATATATAGAAGGAATATGTTTGAATCGGGTGCTAATGAAATGCCCCTGCCTATTTTTGAAATATTTCCTTGACTATTAGACCCAATGAGGTGATAGTTCTGGGAGAACATTTTAAGATTCCTGTTAACTATCGCAAAAGGAAACTTTATAGAAGTAATATGTAGCGAATTTTATGAGCCTAAAATGCCTGGAGAAAGGAATATTATAAAATGCTACATTTAATAACTAACTAGGAAAGCTTTCGAATTTTAAACTAGTATTTCTATACTTCCAGAGACCACACCTTTTTTGAGGGAGTTTTAAATTAAAATAAATTCAGATTTTCCTCATATTTAGAAAGAGTCTCTGATCTCATGCACAATAAACGGAATATCACTGCTGTGGAACATTGGTACTTAGGCAGGAAATAAACAGACATTTTGGCCTCAAAATATAGACACGTAAAATGTCCAGTTTATTTTATTATTATTCTGATGCTTCGGCTGATTCTACAATACATGGGTAATTTGTTCTGCCCTGTAGAAAGTTACTCCCAAACAGCAGACTGGACAAGGATCATCAGGAATATGAGGCACTGGAAAACCCCAGAGAGGAGTAGATAAATTGTAGTGAAGTGTTCCAAACACAAGGTCCAATGAATGTAGACAGATATCATAAATGCAGCAGGACACAAAAATGCAAAAAGTACACAAATAGAACTGGCGTATTTAACTAACTACGGCAAGTAGCCTTATCATATAGACCTGTTATTTTGAGGGTATAAACTCAAGGAAATGAACTCTAAGAAGGACAAATTCCTTGAACTCATTGGACCTCTTCATATGTATAACAACCGTCCAATTCTATGTACTCTCTGAAGGGATTTTATAGGTTGTTTATTATTATTTTTATTATTATTATTATTATTATTAAATAAATGGAGTTTTTAAAGCTTCTGATAACTACAACGCTGTGACACATCTTATCTGTAATGTTCATAATAGCCAAAATGGAACAGAAGCACTGTCACTTTGCTGGACACAAATTAGGTGGCCTGCCTCAACTTGCATCAATGCTTTAGAGCTATTTTCTAGTATTACTGCGTAGCCCTATTTATAGTTGCAAAGCACCGCTTAGATCGTAAGCCCGCTCGGAAAGCGGTATATCGTGTATCTCTTTGATAATATTTTTCTTATAAAAATATCTGTTGTTCGCAACGAAAACAAACAAACAAACAGAGTACCATGGTTGGTATTTGAACCTCCCATTGGCTCCAATCAACTGGGCTACCATGACAACATACCAACATGACATAAAATTCCCCAATTGACTCGCATTTTTACTTTCTTTATGCATACTATGCACATAGTGTGTAGAGAAGGTATTGCGCTCCACCCGAAAATTCAATACCGAGATTTCACCGGCAATATATGTTTTAGCGTCCCCTTTATCTAAAAAAATCATTTTCGGAAAAAGGTCCGTGTGTGTGTGTGTGTGTGTGTGTGTGTGTGTGTGTGTGTGTCCGTGTGTCTGTGAACACGACAACTCAAAAACGAAAAGTCGGTAAAATACCAAACTTGGTATTTAAGTTTAGTATCTTCCAGGGATGCGACACGAATATTTTAAAGAAAATCCCCACCCTCAACTACGTTTTACATGGAACTTTTTTCGAATATTTTGATTCTCTCAAAAATGGCTCTAACGATTTTGATTAAAATATCGTATATTAAAGCTATTTACCTGACAAATAAAATGTATATCTTAATTTTCTGGGAATAACGTCTAAAGAGCACCTTATTCTGGATGAATTTTGCGGAATTTTGAATAACTGCTAAACCGTAAGAGATGGACAAAAACTTACCACACGAAAACTGTAGAGCACGTTAAAACTCACAATTTATGTTATATAAAATTTTTCACAGAGTTCATCGTTTTTGAGACATTGCTTGTTTTTGGTTTCTACTAGAGAAACTTATACTTTTCTCATACAGGAGTTTGTCAACTGCTGTCCATACAAACATAGGAACTTCTGTGGTATAGCAACCAGCTTTTGACTATCACTTTAACCTATGGTACTCCCTTATTTCACTTTTACTTAGAAGGAAGCAAGTAATAAGACTATTTTTGCTAATTTTTTCTAATTAGCATGAAGTAAATAGAAGCATAAGATTTTTAAGAATAATTTGTTGCAGAGATATAGAAAAAGTCATGTGAATGGTACACATCAGATGTAAACCACAGGAATATATCAAGTTCATTTTGACATAGCACATCCAATGGCGATGTATTTTACTATGGTAGCTCAAATGGTTAGAGTAACCAGAGGGAAGCTACTTCGTTCAGCGCCGGCTCTGACAATATATTTTTCAACCATACACATGGCATATGTGAAAGAATAATTAATTACCAAGTTACAAAACAGCTTCACTCCTGAATACATAAAGTTGGCAAAAAACGATTCAAAATCATAAATGTCAGTATACGAATATATTGATCATAAAATGATCACATAGAGCAGAGCAGTATTCACGACTCCTAGCCTGCCTGCGGTGAACTGCGATGCTTCAGTGCGAGTTGAACCCTTGGTAGCATGGCACGTGTTTGTTAGTTGAGAAATACAATGCGTATTAAGTGAATTGATTCTATTTAGTACCAGTGTTGTCTTCCCCAAAAATATTGATTTGAGGTTCGCACGTTCGTACAGAAGCTACGACTAGCCCCCGCATTCACCTGATTTCACCCCCCTGTGATTTTTATCTGGGGGAGATTAAAGGATAAGGTTTACAGAACAAATCCTCATATCTTAGAGCAGGATGTTCCAACTCGACTCGTCTGAGCAAGAGTACACGCGTACCCAGTCCCTAAACTCCAAGCACAGCTAGAGGTGGAAAGTGGTAGCCAATGCGCCACTGGACAAGGGTGACACCACAATGCTTGCGTTCTACCCCTTAATTTCTATACCTGATTCTGCTGTTACAGCAGCTTTTCAAATGCTGCGCCGTATCGCATATTCCAGATGGAACCCTGTGAGTCCTGAGTAAATCACTACGCTTTTGGTGCACATAAAACCTGGAACAGCCTTCTTAGAGAAACTTAAAAATAACATTCGTCAAGAAATTAGTGGCATTTCTCAGAGGGAACTGTAACATAAGTGGCCAATTTCCCAAGCAGATGTCGGAGGCTAAACAACAAAGGGAGTCAATTTTAACGTCTCCTGGCCTGATAAAAGCGTACTTTTATTTTAGGTGTTAACCATTTGTTTCCTCGTTAGAAATAATTTACGCGACAAATCGTAATATACTCGTGTTTACTGCGTACATGTCGCCCACCTAGCGCGCACCCGCTGCCCGACTAAGAGCCACGAAATATGCTCTGCTCTATACTGATCACACAGCAGAATGTGCTCTCTAGGAGGGCTTTGGCTTTCAAATTGTTATTCCACACAAAACGCCTGCTAATGAAAGAAATAAAAGAAGAAAAAAGTCAATTGGAATCTTTTTATAATGGTACAATACGAATGTGATATCTTTTTCTTCAAATTATATTTTATAAATATTCCCGAAGATGAAATAACATTTAAAGTTCAAATTAACCTTTGTTTTGACTTTAGAGAACTATGGACTTAAAACTCTCTTTTTACGAAACATTTTAGTAACTGTGATATACGTTTTGATGCATTTCCTGTGAATGCTATAAAGAAATTCATTAGGAGTGTATTCTCAACATACAAATATATGTTGCAAAACAAACTCTGTTGACAATTCATGTACGGACCTCAACCTATTGCGTTGATTAGGCACCGCGCGTCGGTCAGAATTAATATGAGCCCTTTGCTGTTCACTAATTCCGACAGACTCTGACGCAATCATAAGTTTGTTGAGACACCTGAATGCAGTAGTATGCGGATACAGAGTTTGTGAGAACGTGCTGCCACTCAAATGTCTGTAATGTAGATTGTTAAACTCTCAGGGACTTCTGTTGGATCAAACTTTCATGAGAGAGAATAATGTTGAGTAACAACAGCAACAACCCATCCTATATTCATAATAAGCGATCTAAAATTTAAACTTTTATCTTCTGTGGCACGTATGTATAGTAAGCATAGAAGATATGGTATTCTACCCCAATATTCCATAACAATATTCCACCGGAAATAATGTTTTGAAATCCCCTGAATCCATAAAAAGCATTTTACAAAAGGGTCCGCGCGGTGTGTGTATGTGTGTGTGTGTGGGGGGGGAAGCATAACTCAAAAACAAAAAGCTTGCTAAATACCAAATTTTCTATTTAAATTAACTATATTCCAAGGATGCAACTCCAAGATTTTCAAGAAAATCCGCATCCCACCACAGACTACCCTTTACATGGAAAACTGTTCGAAAATTTTGATTTTTCCCAAAAATGCCTCTTACAATTTTGATTAAAATGGCATAAATTGAAGGTTTTTACATGACAGTAATGTATATTTTGAGTTTTCTGAGAATAGCCTCTAAACATTAGTCATTCTGAATAACTTTTGAATGATAAACCCTAAGAGATAGACAAAAACTAACAATACAAAAATGTAGATCCCATCAAAACACTCAGTTTATGTCCTGCACATATGTGTTATAGAGCTTAGCATTTGCGAGATATTTCCTGTTTTTGGTTTCAGTTTTTCTGAAACAGGCAGTCGTCCGTCTAATTTTAGTTTTACTCACGGCCATACAGAGAAGTAAATTTAAAAAAACAATCGCATGGCAAGATCTTTTTAGTGTTTAACGCCCACTTTTGCTACAACGGCATCGCCGGCGATGATACATGGAATGAAGATGGAGCACAAGTGGAATGCAATAGCGATCGGAGAATCCGGAGTAAACCCTGCTGTGCGCCACTTTTTTCACCAGAAATCCCACATACGGTCACCTGGGATCGAACCTTGCAACAGATTTTAAAACAATTGACTATCGCTTTAGTCTAATGTATTCCCTTAGTGCCCTTCTGCTTATAAAGAACTAAATAATAAGGAGAATTTTGCTAATATTTGTCTCATTAGTATGGAGTATAAAAAAGGATAATCTTTTGTAAGAAATTTATTTGCAGAGCAGGCAGGGAAAGTCGCGTTAATGGAACACATTAGATGTTTACTCTAGGCTTACACATTATATCCCGAGACCAAAATATTTCAATTCCTATTTTGAGGAGTGGCAATTTTCGACTGATTTTCACTGAATATTGATAGTAGGAGGATTATGATTTTTCTAAGGTGAATTTAGTGGAGTCCACGCGACATTTGTATACTATGTATTTGGATAATTATTTCCTCATCTTAAGACACTTCTAGTCTATGTAACATGTATAGAATTTGGAAGATTATTGATAGAGGTTAAAGAATTGATCACTGCAACAATCCGCAGTTTTAAAATTACCAAGAATACCAGCGGAATTTGATGCATTGTTATGGATATAATGGGTTAATAAAATTACATAGGAAATAACCGGAAAAGTAATCTAAATCACTGTACAATAATTTCTTAAGGAGTTCGCGAAGGGTTAAATTAAATTAATTTGAGATGTAGAAGATCAACGCTACAACGACGGAATAACCCAATCATGTGTGGCAAAATGTAGTGAATTTGTTCCAGTAATTTTACGACTTCAGGTACAAATTGTATATTTACACAAACAAACTTCACATTTGAAACCGTTTATGTTTCCTTTGTATCTATGAATATGTGTATACTTATGCTACCTTTCAAAATAAGAACGGTTCAATTAATTGCCATAACATTTAAGCTATATTAGCTAGTACATGAAGAATAGGTTATATTGGATATTAATTACTTAAAAACGTTTCTAATGAGGGAGGAAGTAAAAATATAGAAATATCCTAGTTTTGATTTAATGTTGTAAAGGGTGGTTCCTATGGAAATTTTACTAATTTTTGAGTTAAGTTTCCACTGTCACCATTTTCATGTGTGCGTATTTTAAAGGTAAGGTATTCAGTTTCTAATCGCAATGATCACTTTTAATAACACTATAGTTTTCAAATAATTTTTATAGAATTTCTAGAAGTACTATACACTCGTTTTACTATTTTGGGTAAATTATGCAATTATGCTCATTAAAATTAAACATATTTGGGGTTCTATTAAGTTACCACAGATTTAGTTGAGTTACCTTGTTTTGGAGTGGAGTAATGGGAATTTTTTCTATAAATGTGTCAACGTTACTAACAGTTTGCTGCTATCATATTTGAGACAAACGTAAAAGGTATGCTTGCAGTAATTCATATAAATTAATATCGTTATTTAAAATTTTCATGTTATATTCATTTTGATTTTACATCTATATAAAAGACATATAATACTCTAGTGGCGTACACGGACATGTATTCGAAACTTTATTTTCCTTTAATCTTACTAATTTACCAATATTACGGTATAGCTCTAACTATTAACGAAAACATTTAAATAAATCAAATGAAAACACAAAATCGCGTTTTTCCACGATGACTTATACAATATGTATTGCCTACTGAAAACAACGTATGTTGCGAGTGATGACGTCAGACCAATTCAGGAAGCAAATATACGCATTGTTTGTAAGTACTACTTAGTAAGCGAACGCATGCATTGCTTTATTGTTTAGACATCATGACCCATATTAAGTTTAGACATCAGTTCGAACCTGATTTAGCAGTTCTAAACATTGAACAAATAATAGTACGTGGTAGCATAATTACTTCATGCAATTTTTTTCTCGCCATTCATCATTTTTCTTTTCATACAATGACGCGACGACCAGTTTTATCGGGTTTTGATCATTTTTCTCTGTTTTTAATTGTAGTTTAAAATAGAGTACGCAAAATTGTAAGTAAAAACCATTCCTTTGTAGCTGCAGTGATTTATTTTGAGTTTATATTTCAATGCAACATTATGAAAGGCTAAAGCACATCAAATATAATTTCACAACGATGTTTGCTGTACTTTACATCCTTCAGAAATTAAGTTTCATTTATTACTGGCGACAGAAATCTGAAATCATGGAATTCTTTACTATCCAGTTTTTTAAATCTGATTTGTAACAAGTCATCATGCTCATATTTATTCCTAAAATTTATTTCCAATGTGATTCAAAATAGATTTCAATTTTTCAATATATTTTTTTTTCCCTCTTGAATTGACAACTAAATTAATGACCAATAGAATTTTATTTCCAATCACGTACACATTGAAATTCTATTTGAATTGTTTTTAATTCCTTTTGAAAATATTTAGCCATGTGTCGTTTGTCAAACTCATGTACTCCTGTGTACTAGCAAACCTGTTATGTTTAATTTTCTCATTCCACAACACATATAGGAAAGAAACCCTATTGAAATTAGTTTCATAAGTTAATTCTTCTAGTTATTCAGTAACAGCGCCTTTCTGTAGCTTAGCAAAGTCCAAGATGTTTTTCTGTACTTAATGGTCATTGCACTATACTCATTAATTCTTCAATGCCGCTCTTCCCACTGTTTGCTACATCCTTCTTTTTTGTCCTCCTATCATCCAGTTGTTCATCCACCAACTTTCTTCACTTCCTAACTTCAACATTATTTTTATTATTTTAATCTTCCGACCTTTTCTGTTACTCCAATCTTTATTTATATTCTGGACGTGATAATTTTTATTCTCCATTTCTTTTCTCAATATGTTCATCTTTCTCTCTTACTAGTATAACGTGTTTTAGTTTTGTAATATTTCTCATCTTATCTTTCTCTGTACCGTATGGCGTTTCTTGTGCTATAACCTGTTTTCGGGCTACTTAAGTTATTTTGTTTGAATGTAAATTTAGATTGTCATAAAGATATTTCATTGTTAATATATCGCATATTTGATAAACGCTTAAAACTTCTTTCTTCAAATGTGTCATTGTAATAATGGATGCATTTAAAGAGGGTGTTTCAATTTGATTACAATATTGACAGTGTCTTTTTACTTTCTCTAGCCCCATATATACAATTTACATAAGGGATAGAGAAATACTGTATTACACCCAAAAATTCGATTCCGAGATTTCACCGGAAATACATGTTTAAGGACCCCTTGTATCCAAAAAATGCATTTTCAGAAAAAGGTCCGTGTGTGTCCGTGTGTCTTTGAACACGATAACTCAAAAACGAAAAGCAGATAAAATACCAAACTTGGTATTTAAGTTTAAAATCTTCCAGGGATGCGACACGAAGATTTTGAGAAAAATACCTCCATCCCAAACATGGAACCCTATACATGGAACTTTTTTCCGAAAATTTTGATTTTCTTAAAAATGGCTCAAACGATTTTGATTAGAATATCATATATTAAAGATATTTACCAAATGTATATCTTGAATTTTCTGGGAATAGCTTCTGAAGACCTGTTTATTCTGGATGAATTTTGCTTAATTTGGCATAACTAGTAAACCGTAAGAGATAGACAAAAACTTACTGTACAAAAATGTAGGTCTTGTTAAAATACACAAGCTATGTCATATACATTTTCCTCGTGGAGCTTACCGTTTTCGCGGTATTCATTTATTAGTTTCAGTTGTGAAGTACTTATACTTTTCTCAGACGGGAGTGTCCGTTTTTCTTTTGTTCTACTCCTGGCCAAGAAAAGAAGCGATTTGAAATGACAATCGCATAACGACAGCTTTTAAAACATTTGACTATTGGTTTTGCCTAGTGTATTCCCTTTTCTTCCTACTTATACAGAATTAAATAATAAGAACTTGTGCAAATGAATACCACGATTAGCAAGGTGCAGAAAGAAGAAGAATCTTGTGTATGAAGTTTGTAGAACAGCTAGAGAAAGTCATGTGAGTGCAACACATAAGATTTTTTTAACGTTATTTTTGCATTTATATAGCCCCATTTAGCTTTTGTGGTCAAATTGGGGATGTGGATTTATTAAACTTTTTCCAGTATCGCAGTATCGTAATGCCAATGTCCAGTAAGATGGTGCAATAAGCCTTTAGTGACATCAATATGTTTTAATTTTAATGTCTCAGAAAAGTTACTGCAATGTTACTGTTAAATATATGATTTTTTTTTCTTTCCATGTTGATACTTTTTCATTCTGTTTGCCTTGATGATTTTAGTTGTTTATTCATTTCTTTAATGGCATCAAATCTTGTTCCAATATTTTCTGTTACTTTTTCGAGATTTCTTTTTTTAATCCAAAAACTTGCTGTCCTTAATTTTATTAGTCGATCAATAGGCCAGTTGCTCATAAGTCCATAATGTTGTATGTACTGCTCCTGAATATCTGATTAAATTTTGCATTTGTGTTTCTCCTATTAATATTTTTATTTGCACATTATCATTTTGTGCTCATACTGCTGCGCTATAGGTTATGTTTATTCCAAAAAGACTACTGTGGAATGTGATTATTTATTTTAGCGTAAGTTTGAAGCCTGGTTGTGCTACTTTGGCCAATTTCATCATTCTGCCCTCAGATTTGTTTCTTATATAGCCTGTATGTTTTCTAAGATCTATTTTCTCATTCATATATGCGCCTAAATAATTGGCTTCTTTTTGGCAGCTAATTGTTTTAATGTTAAATATTGAAATTTGGATTTCTCTTCAAGTTGCATATAACAGAATTTAGCAGGGCTATTTCCTATTTCATCATATTACAACAATTATATAATTTATAAGTTAGGATATATTTTGCTTGCAATTCCAATTCATTTCTATTCTCTTCTATTATAATAAAGACAACATCGTGCGAGTACGTGTATATCTTTTTAATTTCTCTATCGTTGTTTGTTTGCTTGCTTCTTTTTTTATAGTGTTTATCGTCCGCTATTACTATCATGACACCGCAGGCAATATATCGTTGTTTAAATTATCAATAGTTTCCAGTGCAATGTCACAGTACAGCGGGCCCTGAGGACATCTCTTTCTGATTTCCTTGTATTAAATTTTGTTTCTATTTACAGAATAATCCCTTAACAAGTTATATAAACTTTGTGGATAACTTTTATTTTTAAGTCTTTCAAAGGGAATGAGGCTAACACAAATTGTCGAAACTTCCTGTAATATCTATTAAACGTCACTTTCATACTTTGTGATATCTGAACTGTTTTGAATATTTTATTAATGTCGTCTGCGGTTAAAATCATTAAATCTGTATTATTTTATTATTTTTACCGTTAATTTCTCAAAACTATATCAATGTGTTTGAAGCATATGCTATTGGTTAGATCTCTATCAACGGTCTTCTTTATTATTGTTATCTTGGTGGTGGTCTCCTTCCAACACTGAACTCGACCAGTCAATGTCATGTTTGTATAAATGAAACAAGAGTGGTTTTATTTTATCATTACGGTTCACAAGCCTCATTAATAATTCCAGTTTCTTATATTTTAATTCCTCTAATGTGAATTTAGTTTCTGAAATGCCAAAGGAATGAAATTACTCCTGAGTTCTTAAACGGAACACTCATGAAAATTTGATTTTGGATATGTGACCCATCACCAGTTATTTAATTATCCCTTGGAAGTAGTATTGCAATAAAACGATTGTTTGTTTATTTTTTGTCAGTCATGCGTTTTCTTTTTTAAGAATAGTTGGAATTTGCAGTTTCTTAACTTTTCTTATATTTTATGGGACAATCCCAAAAAATTTGCTCCTAATTATTCTTCAACAAGTTTCTTTTATGTATGTTTACTTGTTTCGTGTAATAGATTTTTGTATCAGTTTTTCGATTCTTTGTTATTACTGAAATTCTTTTTCTACAATAATGGGTTTCTCATTCAAGTTTCTTAATTTCCTCGCTATTACTTTTTCTACACGTACCATGTTCATAATGTATAGAGAAGGTATTGTATTCCACCAAAAGTTTCATACCGAGATTTCACCGCAAATACATGTTTTGAGTCCCCCTGAATAGTTTTAAATAAACTCTCCACGTAATATCCCGTCTTTTGTTAAATCTTGAGTAATATTCCAACTTAAATTTCCTTTGTCATTTTAAACCACACAGAGTAATGGCTATGTTAAATGCTTTCGATTCCGTGTATTCAAACGTTTCTGCAGTATGAGGTCGATTTTTAACAATAATATTCAACCCTCAATCACTTTAACCAAGATTCTCCCCCTTCCATCTTTTGCGTTATTAAACCACTAATCCGATCTGGCATCGCATGTATGTATCATTTCCAAGTATTCAAATATTTTTGAATTCGGTTAAATTTGTTTAAATGGCGTTCTATGGGATGGCTAGTGGAAGTAATGATTGCCCAGAACAAATATTGTATGTCCGTAGATGACGTCAATGCAATTAGTGTGTTTACAGTTTAATCATGCTATGTTCAATATCTGCTCTGAATAAGGAACTTGGTGCGAACTTCCTGGCTCTGCTAATCACCCTGGCCATTAATGGTGCGAGGGCTTGCGACAGTATTTTAGTACGACGCATATATTATTAGTTTGATCATTAGTTTGTAATATTTAACATAAGTAAAATATGCTCAGTGGAACGCAGTACCGTGGAAGGTAGACAATTCCTTTTGTATTCGTCAAGGCTATGGGCTTTGTTGAAAATAACACAAATTTTAATACATTAGGGACATAAGTGACAACCCTTAGGAGAGAGTTAGGTACTCTCCCTTAGGAACTGGAAAAGGGGAATTTTGCATTGTAGAACAAGGTCACGTGTGTGTAAAATAAAGAAAAATCCCCGATAGTCACGTGATAACGCCACTTTACGCGCCCTTTTTCAGCCAGTCAAAAAGGAGGACAAAACTCGGATCTTTTTGTATATAAGTGATGTGCGGACAAGAAAACAGGTTCAGAAGGTTCACAAGAGACTCACAGGTTCTTCAAGTAAGACACATCATGTAGGAAATCGCGCGCCGTTTATTGCAGAATATAAGTGTTTTATAAATTAATCTGACGGGCAACCATCAACGCGAATGTTACATGGACCGAGAAACTCCAGACTACAGCGATTAATGCAAAGCTATAACAACTCCGTAAAAGTGAAATTAGCACTTAAGGAAAACTGCTTCATCAAGGTCGCGATCGGTTATGTCGGGAGTCGCTCGTAGGGTTAATGCCTCAAACGAACAACAATTCACTAATAAGGGAAGTCTACAGTGAATTAAGTGAACTTTCTATGCAATTTGAGTCTACCAACAGCGTTACATACCCTTGTCATTCTTTCCCCCCTGAGTAAGAGACAATTCATGGTCTACTAGAACAAGCTTCGCCGGTGCAAACAAGGGAATCTGTAAGATATGTGCAATTAATGTAGAGAAATTCACTAGCATTAACCCGCGATCAACTCCAAGTAGACTCACCTGACAGCGTCATACTGCCACCACAACAATACTACGACATATTGGCACCCGAACGTTGACGCTACTAAAACAAACTAGGACAGGCTATTGTTTTTATTTTGAAGCTTGGCAACACTGCTTGCTGTAGCTACTATTTGGTGTTTCTACTGGAAAGGTTGACATCGTTGACCTTATCTAACTCGGATATCTTGTCAATAGACTGCTATTTTTGTTCTTAACAGTGACTTTAAGATTGTGTCTCAACGAAAAGGTGGAATTAACCCGTGAAAATATTCCTGCAATGATTTATTATGATTTTCGATATGGATGATTAAGACAAAAGTGCATTGTTCAACTTACTACTACCTATATTTGGTGATGATGCTCTATCCTTTGCCACTGTTAAACGCTAATATAACGAGTTTAATCGTGACCGCCGTTTGCTCACTGACAACTGAAGGTCGTCCAAAATCAGTTGTTGTGCCAGAAAACATTATTTCTTTGCGAAAACTGAAGTTGAAGATCGTCATGCCACATGCTGTGAGGTAGAAGCAACCCTAGGCATTAGTTTCACTAGCATATATAAAATATTGCATCATTATTAGCTTTGCACTCGTTGAATCCCACATAATTTGACACAATCTCAAAAAGAACTAGTGTCAATTGCTACACGCAAATGATCAAGAAACACAATGGAGGGACTTCAATAAACGTATATAATATTGTAACTGAATCTATGAAATCAGCCGGAACTTAAACAGTGGACTTTATGGATGTTTCAGGATGAGTCAAATCCGAACAAAGTTATTCACACTCGAAGCACTTCGAAAAAATTGCCGTGTTTTGTTTCTCTGAGAAAAATGCTCATGTGGCATTAGTCACTATAGACGAACGTGAAACCGTCAATTATAATTGGTACGCAACCATGTATTTGCCGAAAGACTTCAATGAAATAAGGAAAATAAAGAAGAGCCATCTGAGCGCTCACACATCTCGTCCAGCAACCAACTATTTGAACATTCAAAAAATAGAATTGATGGCTCATCCATGACAGTTCTGACCTGGCACCCAATGACTTCTTTTTGTTCCTGAACATGAAGAATTAAATGCGTGGACACCGATTTTCGTCAGCAGAAGAAGCCGTTGATGCGTTCAAAACCATGTTTGGAGGTGTCTCAAGCTGATTGAAAAAACTGAGTCGAATGTATGAAAAAGTGTATCGATAGTAAAGTATAATATTTTGAGAAAAAAGCAATTTTCAATGACGAATTAGTGTTTTGTTATTATTACTATTATTATTATTATTAGGCTCAAAATATTAATAGTGCCCCTCGTACGCAAACTACCTGTGCTTTCATTTAGTATGGTTCTTGAATACTTAATATTAGATTGTCTTATAAGTAATGTCGGTTTCTTAATTTTGGTGTATTAAAAATGTATTAGGTTTCTTTGGTTTGGCAATGCTATTTACAGGATGCCATGGCTAGTGTTGCGGACATTGCGAGCATGTATCAGTCTTCAGTTGTTAATAAACAATCACAAAATGGAGATAACAAAGTTTGAATTTAGAGTCCTTCTAAAGCACTACTGGAAACAAGATTATAAAGCCGCAGCTCGAAGAATATGTGAATTGAAAGTAGGTGTCGTTAGTGAGCATGTGGCACAACGATGGTTCCAACGTTTCAACAATGGAGACGAAAGCTCTAAAGATTTATCATGTTCTGGGAGACCTAAAATATGGAATATTGAGGATACACTCCAAGTTTTGCAAAAATCCGCAAAAAAGTGTCCGTAGGCTTTCAGAAGAACTTGGTGCATCAAAAGATACCATACATCGCCACATTAAGACACTTGGAAAATCATACAGAAGCTGTACATCTGTACTTCATGAACTGACACCTCAACAGGCTCAACGTAGAGTGGATATCTGTCGTCAAGCTTATCCGTAATCCCATGGATGATAGATTTGTCAGGAGAATTGTTACTTGTGATGAAAAATGGGTATATTATCGAAACGTAATGCCTCGAAACAGTGATTTGATCCCCGCCAACCTGCCAAAGTCATCGTTAAAAAAATCGGTTCGGTCCCAAATGAATGTTGTGTGTCTGGTGGAGTTTTGAAGGTGTGATTCACAGGGAGTTTGTTCCAAACGGGCGGGCGATTGATGCAGATTTTTATTCTCAGCAACTGGAACGAGTTCATGAAATTTTGAGACGGAGATACCCAGCATTAGTTAACCGAAATAGAGTTCTACTGCAACAGGACAATGCAAAGCCCCATACTGCATCAACAACCATGGAAAAAATGCAGGAATTGGGAGGAATTGAACTGCTACCACACCCATCTCGCACCATCAGATTGTCAGCTTTTTCGATCCATGGCTCATTTTGTACGTGGAAGAAATTTTGACAACATTGAAGCAGTGCAAGTGGGTCTCGCCGAATTCTTCGCACCAAAAAAACAGAGTCTGGTACCATCGTGGGATAATAAACCTCACTGAAAGTTGACGCAAGACCATAGAATCTAATGGTGTGTATTTTGAAGATTAGTTAATTGCTTGTCAGAGCACATTTAAAATAATTGTTTTTCTTAAAATACTTATGAGACAGTGTTTATATATCCAAATTAAAATCTAATATTTTCTTCAATTCGGAGAATATCAGTTTTTTCCTTGGAACATTAATATAACCTGTTTTACTTACTTTATTGCAATCTCCATTTTCGTCCATTATGTTTCAGAAATAATACATATCCTTTATTTGTAAATGGACAGTGTTTTGTTCTGATTAATACTTCTGGCTCATTAATATTAATTCTTTGTATATAATTTATGCTCTCGAATAATTTGTATATTGGTATTATTATGATTCTTTGTTGGTTTGGATTTAAATATAGGTTTAACGGTATTTTATCGTTTATGTTAAGTATAGCCAAAGATCTAACAATGTTGTCTGTAATTGCGTGGTTTTGGTAGGTTTTTGCGTATTTAGTTTCAGAAGTGTATGCTTATTTTAAAGGGGACATTTTACGGAATAACGGTTCATATTTTTAAATTTGAATCCTCTAGTTATGGTCATTTCTGGATTGTTTGAACATCGTGCTTAATTTGTTTGTAATCATGTTGTCAACTTTGGTTGCTACCAAATGCAGTTCGTCTGTATCATAAAACAAAATGTTTATGTAGCTCATGTAAATCTAAACTATGGTTTTTCTTTAGATGCTTTTTCTATTAATTGAGATAATTCCTTAGTGTCCCAATTTTACAAGTTAGGCTCCGGGACTATAACTAATATTAATTCTTCATGTTGTAATTTCCGGATGATATGTCTTAAAGCAGCGACCAAGGTTTGTCTTTCCTCCAACCACTAATGTACGTATAGGGTTTTCTCATACTTACGTTTGGTGTTAAGTTGACTACATAGGCCAAAAAAATAAAACTTTTCGAAAACTTTTTTAACGTTCATAGGTGATTCTTATAGTTTTTATGCCACTTAATTCCAGATTTGACCTCAATTCCCTTTTATCACCCACAGTTTCGTCATAATGTAATTTCAATACAACCAGAAAATTAAAAGAACATATTTTGGGAATGAAAACTAAATTTGTATTAGAATATGTACAAAGATTTTATCTAGGTCTAAACAAGAACAAATTTCTAATACAGAACCTTATGTATCCAATTAGTTATATTTCCTTTCTCTCTTCACCTTAAAGTGTCTGGTATAGTTTTTTCTCCTATGACTCGCCTGCTGAGCATCTCGATGAAGTGCCTGGCAGTAGGAGTATCATGCTGCTATCCCAGCGGCCCTGATACCTTCTTCCTATCACGTTGATATCTTGATGAAACCACTCACCTTGCTGCTCACTCACCTCCCACAAATTTTCTGGGAAGAAATCAAGGTATGTATTCAAAAAGTGAATCTTCAGACTCATCAAACATCCTAAATGCCATAAATCTACGACACGGGACCCACAGCTTTACTTCCCTTCCGAAGGAAGCCATGCTAAGGATTTTTACACCCGAAAAAATCCATCGTCCTCCGCCGGGTTTGAACCCGCGACCTTGGGTATATGAAGTTAGCATGGTAACCATTACACCACGGAGGGCGACTCAGCATGTTAGATACAATAGAAACATATTGTGAGTCCTTTCTGTTACCCAAGAACATGATAAGAACCTGCCTGAATGATACTCAAGCCATCGTCTCATTGTCATTTCTAATTCAAAGTTGGAATCAAACATAGTTTTACGGATATCATGCCTCCTTTCAATTTTGTTTCTGATAAGTGAGGAAACTTCTCGCAGACATACTTAAAACACTGCCATCTTTGGGTCAGGCTTTCACGATCTGTTTCATTAGGTCTAATTTGTTGTGTACAGGTGGTAGCAAAATGTTTTCCGGATTCATGATGTTCTTGTGCAGAATGTTCTTCTCTCCACGCTTTGAAACTTTTCTTGCAGACCAACTTTTTCTGGACCAATCTTGATTCTATGCCCTACTTTCACATAAGAAACGGGAATTTAGTAAAACAATGGTATTTTATACCACTAGGGTATAAAATATCTTCGAAATTGCTAAAATGTTAACGTTCTTAAATATCAACTATGAATTGTAAAAAAAAAAATGGTGGGTGATAGAGCTTTTTTACTGTCTTATTCAGATTCAGCAAACTAAAGATCACAATAATAAGGCAAATTCATTAAAACAGTTATTTAATCGTTGGCCTATGTTATTTGCACAGCTACACTGATATTTGCACACGGTAATGAATTATTAAGTGCGAAGTATTACACCAATTACGTCACACAAAACAAACAAATAAAAATCACTCTTATGACATATCTACACACTCGTACTCACACGATTCACATGTTACACACATACCTAAATGCAGTCTTCCTCCGTGGTCCAGGAGTAACTTGCTAGCCTCTGGTTCCCAAGGTCGCGGGGTCAAACACGGCGGAGCGCAATGGATTTTTTCGGAAATAAAAACTTTAGTATGGCTTCCTTTGGAAGGGAATTATAGCCTTTCGTAGGTTTACGGCACTTAAAGAACCTCAGGCCTGATAAAGAGCTCTCTGAACAAAATAAAGCGCTCTTTCGTGCCAAATATACAGTGAGACACAGAAAACCGCAGCATGTGAAGAACACCATAAAAACGTATACTATATCCTAAGTATATATATATATATATATATATATATATATATATATATACTTATATACTGGAGTAATTCCATTACGAGCATCGTCAATACCTTACGGATTTTTCACCCTTCTAATCTAAGTCACGCTATTCCCGACCTGTGTTTCATACCCAATTCTAAAATATACCCATGTGTCTTTACCCCAATAAATTTTAATTTCATTTTGCGGCTCTAATGATGATTCTTTTACATTTCCTGTTTGTTTATACCATACAATCGTCTTTTTATTTTCTCTACACGTACTATGTACATAGTGCATAGAGAAGGTATTGTACTCCACCAAAAAAGTCGATATCCAGATTTCAACGGAAATATATGTTTTAGGGTCCCTTTTATCCAAAATAAGTATTTTCAGAAAAAGTTCCGTTTGTGTGCGTGTGTATCCGTGTGTCAATGTGTCCGTGTGTCTGTGAACACGATAATTCAAAACCGAATAGTCGCTAAAATACCAAACTTGGTATTTAAGTTTGGTATCTTCCAGGGATGCGACACGAAGATTTTCAGAAAAATCACATGGGACTTTTTTCGAAATTTTTAATTTTATAAAACATTTTGATTAAAATATCATATATTAACGATATTTACCTGATAAATAAAATGTATATTTTGAATTTTTTGGGAATAGCCTCTGAAGACTACTTTATTCTGAGTGAATTTTACGGAATTTTGCATAACTGCTAAACCGTAAGAAATGGAGAAAAACTTACTGCACAAAAAATGTAGGGCACATTAAAACACACAATTTATGTTGTATATATTTGTTTCGTGTAGCTGATCGTTTTTTAGATATTCCTTGTTTTTGGTTTCAGCTTTGAAAAACTTAACTTTTCTCATGCAGGAATTTGTCAACTCCTGTCCATACAAAGGAACTTCATTCACATAGCAACTATCACTTTAACCGATGGTATATTCTTGTTCCACTTCTACTTACAAGGAAGCAAATAATAAGACTATTTCTGCTAATTTTTTCTCGATTAGCATGAAGTAATTAGAAGCATAAGCTTTTTAGCAATAATTTGTTGCAGAGATGAGGAGAAAGTTATGTAAATGGAACACATCAGGGTTTTACTTTTGCACTACGTTATATATGTTTTTGTTATCTTTTCACCAAATTTGGTTTACGACAGTTTTGTTATCACCGTTGTACGAGTGGCCCCATGTCCCATCATTTTGGTTGCTGTATGTTATTCATTTGATGCCGATAATATATTTCTCTCTAAATGCTCGGTCACCTTTAATCATTCGCAGTCAGTCTATTTTAAGAAATACAGCGTTTTGCTGCACCCTGCCTCATGAAGAACACTGTAGTTTGAAGTACCCCTCCCCAAATCAAGAATACGTTTTCAAAAATTGCATTTCATTTTATTTACATTAGCTACCCTCTCCCATCCCCGCACCTTACTTATTATATAGTAATGAAGATCCCACCATCGCCTCATGCATGGTTCTAATGTTTTTGCCGGCATATTTGGTATTCGGTTCAATAGCCTGTATTTCAGAAAATTGTCCAACCCTTTGAGTTTTATAAGCTCTGTGTACATGTTCATTTTCCATTTATGTCAAACCTTACTTAAAATAATGAGGTGTTTAACATTTAGAATGTGTTTTTCCCCTCGTATTTCCAGTTGTCTTTCTGACCGTAAAAGTATCAATTTTTAAAGGCAAGTGCTTTAGTTTTAAGGGTTTTTACCTACATGCCCCATTGTCTACAAACTCGTCACAATGCGTCTAAACATATTGTAAATCATTTACTGTTTTAGAATGTATAGCTCATCAGCGCATAAAAGATTTTGTACTTTTTTCGCATCCATGTCTTCCACCATTATCATATTAACATGTGATCAATAAACAAATTAAAAAGTAACGGAGATAATAGCGTGCGACACAAAAGCATTCGAACTGCTGCGCGATGTTTTTCCACTGCGCACAAGGAAACATTATCATGACACTGAGTTGTATTTCTCTGCTCTGAAAGTGCAGTATTGAGCTGATGGTGATATCGCGTGGTTCAGTTATTACCAGTGTGCTTTATTATTTTGTCCAATATTTAGTCACAAAGAGTATTAAGGCTCAGCTATAGCACTTGTTTCCCCCCACGGCACAGGTGTATTTATGTTTCGTAAGAGTTAGCACATTTTGTGAGCGGTCTTTCAATTGTGTATGGCGAAATTGACCTACATTTAATATTTTGCACGGACGAGCCTTGTTTCCACCTTCATGGATATGTGTATAGACACAATAATTGTTGTTAAGCCTCTGAGAAACCTAATATTGTTCATGAAATATCTCTTTATGACGAAAAAATTGGTGTGTGGTGCGGTATTAGCGCAGGAAGAGTTATAGGCCCAATTTTTTTCGAGTCAACAATTGACGCCCGTACATATGTGAAAACAATTTTGTCCTTTCATAAGAGAGAGAGAGAGAGAGAGAGAGAGAGAGAGAGAGAGAATTGATAGACAGGGAGCGTCATTTTACCTTTTTGCTTTCTCTATACGTACTATGTACGTAGTTTCACCGGAAATATATGTTTTAGGGTCCCCTGTATCCAAAAAAAGTATTTTCAGAAAAAGGTCCGTGTGTGTCCGTGTGTCCGTGTGACTGTGAACACGATAACTCAAAAACCAAAAGTCGGTAAAATACCAAATTTGGTATTTAAGTTTAGTATCTTCCAGGGATGCGACACGAAGATTTTGAGTAAAATCTTCCCACCCCAAACTACCCTTTACATGGAACTTTTTTCGAAAATGTTTATTTTCTAAAATATGACTCCACGATGTTGATTAAAATATTGTATATTAAAGATATTTACCTGACAAATGAAATGTATATTTTGAATTTTCTGGGAATAGCCTCTGAAGACTGCTTTATTCTGGGTCAATCTTTCATAACTGCTAAACCGTAAGAAAATGGACAAAAACTTACCACAGAAACAAATGTAGAGCACTTTAAAATGCACACTTTATATTATATACTTTTTTCGTGGAGTTGATTGTTTTTTAGATATTCCTTTTTTTTTGGTTTCAACTATAAAAAACGTATACTTTTCTCATACAGGACTTTGTGAACTCGTGTCCATACAAACAAAGGAACTTCAGTCACACAGCAACCAGCTTTTGACTATCACTTTAACCTATGCTACTTCCTTATTTGGTTTCTACTAGCAAGCAAGTAATAAGACTATTTCTGCTAATTGTTTTGTATATTAGATGAAGTAAATAGAATAATTTGTTACAGTGATATAGAGAAAGTCATGTGAATGAAACACATCAGATATTTTCAATAAGAATCTGCAACAGCTCATAAAGTTTCGATGAGAACAATTGAAGGTGCATTTCTGGGCGGAATTTTTAGTAGAAATTTGTGGCCCCCTTGCGATTTCTATCTCTGGTGTAACTTAAAGCATAAAGAGTACAAGACCAACCCATATACCCTAGAAGAATTAAAACAACATATCCGCCAGGAAATTGTCAGCATTTCTCAACGTAAACTTCGGCGAATGATGGGTAATTTCCTAATGAGGTGATAAAAATGTATGCACAACGGCGGTGGCCATTTTCTGCATCTCCTTTAATAACATTGGTAAGTAAAGAAATTAAAAGTAGTTTTATAAATGTTGCATGCTTTCATTCGCTCCTTTCTATGATTGCGGCAGACGGCAACGAGTGCCGAAGGCGCGGACAGTAAAACATCGCGCAGCCGTTTTTGGATCACCCGGTATAACCCTGTTTAACTCGCCTGTGTGCTATGTTGCTTTGTGATGCATTATGCTGATTAGTCTTGATAACGAATTTAACTTTTTTATACTTTGAATTCATGTTCCGTGAAAGTCTTTTAGGTGCTAAATTAAGAGCACTGTGTTTCACAGAATCAAATGTTCACTTTAAAATCTATAAATACGGTGAATACATTAACCCCTTTATTTCTTAAATTATCATCAACTGTCATAATGATTTTCAGAATAAAGATATTATCGTAGTCGAAAATACTTCTTTATATCCCGCTTGTAATTTAGAAATCCTATATGCCTTAACTCAAATTTATTCCTTTCATATAAAGTTCAGCTGTAAATTGAGAAGATATATAGGATGATTTTGTATACTAGATAAACATTTCACCAACAAAGAGGGCTGTTTTTTCTGGTGAAGATAACCTATAACACAGTCACACTTTATAAGTTCAATCCTAAGGATATAAATGGTGTAACGGATTTAGAAGGCCTGGATGTGAGAATACGAAGAGTCATAAAAGGATATCCATGCAAAATTTGATTTTAACATTTTGATGGAGAAGTAATGGAGTAAAATGTAAAACGTTTAAGAAAATGTGTGCAAAATGAGACAAAGGCCACATTTTTCAATTCAAACATTATAAATAGATGTTTATGATTTAGGACACAAAGAAAATACAAAAACAAAGAAAGAGAAATGGTTATATTACCTGTATATTTTGAATGATCATATATACCTCTTCGTAATAAAGATGGCTGCCAATCTTTATTTTTAGATATATAAGATGAGAAAATTGCATCCAGAATATCATGAGGTATTCTTTATAATTAACAAATGCTCAAACTGTTTATCTTTATTTATCAGAAATGCTTCAATCACTGGCATGGGAGATGGGAAACTTTCATATTCATCAGTTTTTATCCTTTATTCCATTGAGTATATTTGTTAGGTGTTTCTTTATTATGTGAAATCTGGTGCATCTATGTTATTAAATAAGGATAGAATCAAGCAGAGGGTAAAACAGTTAAAAATATTTCTGTGTAACTTTTTTTTAAATTGCTCAACTATTGCAAAGATTTCGATAAGAGGCAACAGAGATTTTTCATTTTTGCTTCCATGAATACGAGGGGCGTTCAATATGTCCTTAGTAAAGGAAAAAGTAAACTATTTTTCATAGATTTTTTTCTACATAACCTCCTTTTTGCTCGATACGCTTTTTCCAGCTTTTCTCCAATTGTTTCGAGCCTTCCAAAAAGTAGGATTCTAGAAATCCCTCAAATAAGGGATCTTTTGGGAGATGGCCTCTTCCTTTCCTTAGACGTGAATCGCTTTCCGCCGAGCCACTTTTTCAAGTTTGAAACTAAAAAAAGTCACTGGGGCCAAATCTGGCGAATACGGTGAATGTTGTAGTAATTCGAACCTTAATTCTACAATTCGCCATCAAAACTGCGCGGATGTGCACCCTTCATTGCCAAATGAGGTCGCTTTCTCTTGATTTATCCGTTCAACTAGTGCAATAACGATGTATAATACTCTCCATTTATCGGTCCTCGTTTCTGCAAGTAATCAAAGTAGATGATTCCGTGTGCAACCTAAAAACCGAGACCACCACCTTGTCTGCAGATTTCCCACTTTTGCCTTCTTCGGAGCCGGTTTGACCTTAAAAATCTACTCTTTCGAGTGTATTTTTTGTGTCTGAAGTGTAGAGTGTATCATATTTCATTCTAAGCAGAAACTCGTCAGGATTGGGACAGAAAGGTACCAAACCAGCTTCCGAATCGACCCACGATTGCTTTATTCTTCATTGAGAGCAAACACGGCACCCTTTTTGCAGAGACCTTTGTCAGATCTAATTTTTAGTGCAAAATTGAGAACATTGTATCTTGTGATACGCCTGTAGTCACTGCTATTTCTTGAACTTTGATTCGACAACTGCCCAAAACCATATCCAGGATTTTGTCAATTATTTTGGAGGAAGTCACTTCTATTGGACGTCCGGAACGATGTTAGTCATTTGTGAATGTGCGGCCACGTTGAAATTCATTTATCCAATTGTAAAATGTTGCAGATATGCCGTGAACTTCATTTAACTCGGCTTTTATATCTCTCGGTCTTAAGTATTTTGAATAGAAGTATTTAATCACTGCACAAAACTCGCTTTTTTTCATCTTTCTAAAGAAGCACAAGATGTTTTCTTAAATTGCCTATGGTAACGAAACTACGCGATGGATATAGCTGAAACTTTAAGACGACTGTTACTAAATACAAACATGTTTCGATGCTAGGAGTGTAATTTATTGGATATTCTAAGTACTTATTGAACGCCCCTAGTGTCATGGGAGTTTTCTATCCGTTATATACGAGGTACGTCCAGCAAGTAAGTTCCGTTTCAATTTATCTCCGCTGCAGCGCTGCGATCGCAGTTCCGCAAATGCGCGGTAGACGCTCTGTATCAAGGAGAAGAAACGTGCCCCATTTTGAGATCGCTGTCAGCCACATACGCTTTGTTGTGCTTGTTTACAATGTCGGTGTTGATTGAAAATCCCGCCGCTTGTGAAATCAGATCTGTGATTCGTTTTCTGAATGCTAGGAAAGTGAAACCAATTGAAATTTATCGGTAAATTTGCGAAGTTTACGGACAAAATGCGATGAGTGATTCAATGGTGAGAAGATGGGCCCCACAGTTCAATAAGGACGTAGTGAAGTGCACGATGAAGAACGAAGTGGGCGTCCATCTTTGGTTACAGAAGAACTGGTGACAAGATCCAGGAAATCCGCAAGTTTACAATTAGTGCTCTCGCTATGGAATTTCCCCAAGGCTCACGATCAGTAATTGTTACCGAAAAACTGAAATTTCTTAAACTTTGCTCACGTTTGGTACCAAAGATTCTTACTGAGCAACATGAAACAAAACGGATGGGTAGTGCACTTCAGTTTTTAACCCGTTATGATGAAGACGGCGAAGAATTTCTGACACAGATAGTCACAGGAGAGGAGACTTGGGTTTCTTACGACACCCCTGAAAGTAAGCGGCAATCAATGGAATGGAGCACACTTCATCCCCAGCAAAGGTTAAGCCGAAACAAACCTTGACACCTCGAAAAATGATGTGCACAGTGTTCTGGGACTGGAAAGGCATCTTACTCATTGATTTCTTGCCGCGTGGTCAAACAATCAAAGCAGATGTTTATTGCGAGACACATAGGAAATTGCGCCGCGCAATACAGAATAAGCGCCGAGGATTGCTGTCAAAAGGTGTTGCTTTTCTTCACGACAACGCACGACCACACACTGCAAATGTGACGAAAAACCACCTACAGGGATTTGACTGGGACGTGTTTGACCATCCTCCGTACAGCCCTGACCTCGCTCCTAGCGACTTTCATCTGTTCTTACATCTCAAGTCTTTCCTTGGCGGTCAACACTTCAACAATGACGAAGAGCAGTCGCTCGCTGGGCGGCGTACCGTGAGGTTGTTTGTGTAGAGCGAGCGGAACCAGTCTTCACTGCGGTGATTTGTTTGTTTGTTACGGCGTCTCTGCCGGTTGTGAAAGCGGGCACCTTCATTTTTCTTCCGAGAAGGTGGTAACGCATTAAAATGGCCGTGTATAAGCGGGTAAATGCTATTAAAATTCAGTTTGACAACGCAGCAAGAGACCGTCTGCACTAGAAATACATCAATGGTTGGTAAATTTTCTGGCTTTAAAACCGGATCAAGTGGACACGCTTCAGCTCAATAGTCGTGAACGTGCTATTTATGTCAAGTTAGTCTCCACGTTATTATATGATAAACTTATATCACGTTACACCGAAGAACAAAACTTTACATATAAATCTGGGGAAATCTCCAAAGTGAAAATCACGCCGGGTGACCAGCAAATTGTTAATGTGCGAGTTTTTAACCTCCCACCGGAGGTGCCCAGCACAGTTTTGTCACAAGAATTGTCTAAATACGGTAAGGTATTTGATATACGACGTGAGAAATGGCACTCTCATTATCTGCTTCCGGCTAACAATGGCGTGTGTACCGTGAAAATGGGTATTAAGTGCTATATACCGGCTACCTTGGTTATTGATACTTATGTGATATCTATTGCTTATACCGGACAGCAGCAAGCCTGTCATTTGTGCCGTGAGACAACGCATTTAAAAACGGATTGTCCCTTTAGAGCTACTCGGTTGTCTCTGCAATCTAGAAATCGTCCGGCAACCTTCAGCGAGGCAGTGGGTGCTCCGGCTACCTTACTGGCGGATGAACAGCAGGGTGTTATGCACACGCCCGGGTCATCAATGGAGACCCAAGTGGAGGTAATGACTGTACAACGACAGTTGGATGAGGGAGAGGAGTTACCTATAGAGGGGGACAGCATGGTGATGCCGGCGACGCCGGAGATTGTTGATAATATCCAGCATGTACAGGACACCGTACAACAGGATACTGACCGCAGGGCAAATGATAGCGACGTACCTGAAGCGTCTGAAGACGCGACCCGCAACTTGGGTGCGTAGTCCCGAGTTTCTATATCTGCTCGAGACCCTCGCCTCCAGTTCTAACCGCTAGACCGCCATATTGATGCCTGTTTGTTATCGTCTTCGCCAGCTGGTGGCGCGGGTGTGCAACGATTTCTTCACGATCTTCCTGACGGTCGCGTAGTGAAGGCCAGTGATTCCGGTAAGAGGCCGGCTGAAGATGCCAATGACGCCGATGAGGACCTACGGCGTTGCTACAAGCATACTAAGGACGATCCTCACGAAGGTACGGACAATTAATGGCTGTACTCCCCTGATTAAACTGACACGTGCCCTAATTCCTGTTTGGTATCACGACATTGGTCCTGAGATTGTGAGTACCTTTCTTTGCCCTGCATGCCATTTGGACTTCAAATTTGGGCGTCACTTAATGTGAATGGGTTGCGTCAACCAGTTAAGCAACAGCTGCTTCGAGATTTTTTGAGTAGTAATGATGTTGATGTTTGCTTTCTTCAAGAGGTGAATGTTTATAATATGGACTTTTTATATGGATATGATTATGAGACTAATTTAGGCCCGGGTGGCACTGGGACGGCTGTTGTATATCGCCAGGGATTGCCCCTACACGGCTTTGCCTATCATCCTTCAGGAAGAATCCTTTCCGCGGAGTATGATGGTGTTACCTTCGTGAATATCTATGCCCCGGCGGGAAGCAAAAAGAGGAAACAACGAGATTTTTTTCAACAGGAACTTTTAACTCATATTCCTCGGAGTTCCCTATTCTTATTGGTTGGGGATTTTAACTGTACGCTAGCCGCCAAGGACCAAAGAGGGGTCTTTAATGGTTGTATAGCATTGCAGCAGTTAGTGGACCAGTTTCAATTGGTGGTTAGCTGGGAATTCAAGCACGGTAACGATGTGATGTACACCTTCATACGGGGCCAGTCGGCCTCTCGACTGGACCGGATGTATGTTCTACCGGAGATGGCATCCCGGATACATCGCACAGAGATAGTGCCAGCAGCTTTTAGTGATCACAATGCACTGCTACATGCCGTTGTAGGTCATGCGGAGATACATCGTAGTGGTCCAGGGTTGTGGAAGCTTAATTGCTCCTTACTTAAAGATGCCGAGGTCCTGATAGAATTCCAAGAATGTTGGTCCAAATTGCAGAAGTCTTTTCAGCGCTCTCCCAATAAGGCAACATGGTGGGTCTATAAGGCGAAGCCAGCGATATGCTCCTTTTTTAAAGCCGCAGAGTGTCGTAGAGCATTAGCTCGGAAAGAAACTTTGGATGTTTATCTTGCAGTGGTAAAAGATCTATACCTGCGCCAACAACATGGGGAGGACGTACACTATCATCTCCGGGAAGTCAAGGCTCAAATCCAGCACCGTAAAACGCAAGAGCTCCAGGGAACCTTAGCCAGAATACGTACAGCAGAAATGGTTTATGGTGAAAAAAATGAGTTTCTTATTCCTGGCGAAGGAGCATAGGCAAGGTCGCAGAGCGTTTGTTACCAAATTGATAGATGATGGTCAAGAGGTTACGACCACGACAGGGATTCTTCGTGTGTTGCATTCTTATTACACCCAGCGCTTTGCCAGACCGATGGATATGGTGGATTCAACCCAGTCGTATATGTCCAAATACGTGCCAGTTGTGCAGGGAGGTTTACAACGGTCGCCTACTCCCATGCTGAAGGAAACGGAGTTGCTCACTGCGATTCAGACAGCCAAACCTCATACAGCGCCAGATGGGCTACCGTATGAGTTCTATAAACATTGTTGCGGTTTATTAAGAAGGAACTTCTTCTAGTGTTTCAAGAAATCTGGAGGGATGAAAACCCGCCGCCTACATTTGGAGATGGGGTGCTTCTACAACTCCCAAAGACCGCCACGCCCAGCCGGTCCGCAGATTATCGGCCCATCTCCTTACTCAAGTGTGACTATAAGTTGTTTGCAAAAATAATCGCCCGTAGGCTGCAAGTATGGCTAGTGCCCTTGCTTAGTGAGCAGCAGGCTGTGGTACGCGGAGGTGCGGCTATGCACCATACCATGGCAGCTTTGCAAGACTGTATTCTTCATTGTCGCCAAGAAACCCGCTCTGCTGCGCTGGTAAACCTGGACCTTGAGAAAACATTTGATAATGTGGTTCACGAAGGTCTTTGGGCACGTTTGGAGTCATTGCAAGCGCCGGACAAGTTGTATCACCTTCTTCGGGTACTATATGACACTGCGTTATCAAGGATTCAATGCAATGGGTTTCTGACTGCCGCCATACCGGTCAACAAATCCGTCCGCCAAGGTTGTCCCCTATCAATGTTGTTATTTGCTGTGTACATCGATCCTTTGCTCCGACAGCTGCAATCTACGATAACGGGTCTGGAGGTCTATGGAAAGAAACTAGCCGTTAGGGCCTATGCCGATGATCTTACGGTGATGGTTACCGACGAGCAGGATGTCACGTATCTACGAATTTCTTTGCAGAAATACGCCCAATGTGCGGGGATGACGATTAATTTGAGGAAATCTGAAAGTCTTCCCATTGGGCCGCATCCTCCGGATACCACGGTGTTAGGAATACCCACTGTGCAACGCACTAAAATTCTTGGGATATACTTCGGTGGAGACGATGAAGAACTGCGGGACTATAATTGGACGTCATGCTATAATACTTTACGTGGTGTACTATACGGTCAAAAGTCGAGGATGCTGAACTTGATACAATGTGTGTGGTTTTGTAATGCCTTTGCGTTGAGTCGTATATGGTACTTAGCACACGTGCTGTCTCCAATAAAACGGCACAGCCAAAGAATTGAGCAAATAATCGGATACTTCATATGAACAGGAAAACCTCATTTCCCGTACTCAGTTTGGTCTTCCAAAGGGCCAGGATGGCTGGGGGTTGTTGGATGTGGCGATGCAATGTAAAGCACTTTCCTTAAAAAGGATTCTGCAAGCACTGGATGGACAGGGTGATAGTGTAGAGGTGCTAGTACAACGGTATTATCAGTTGTTGTGGGAGCTGAGAGAACTCCATAAGATTCCTAAAATGTTACGTGATCTCCTACGTGACTTGAGCACATTACCTCCAGCAGAAGTGGCTAATGGCCGTTTTCGGACGGCTAATAAAGACGGTGCACTGCGGAAGTTTGACACTAATAAGCCACATTCGCGGAGTAGCTCACTGATATTGAACTAAAGTTAATTACGATGGATATGTCAAGTGTAATCAATACATACTGCACCAATTTTAGCTGCCCATAGATAGTGGTTTGATACCTAGCTAACTTTTCGTTTTCTCTCTTTCTTTCCTTTCTAAAAATGCTATTTAATCAGCTGTCCTTAAAACATGTATTTCCGGTGATATGTTGGTACCGGATTCTTGACTAGAATGCAATAATGAATAGACAGGAAACACAGACATAACATAACGAGTATTCTATTCCATAAGCATGTATGTGGGTCTTGGTATGGAAATCTGTGAACACAAATGAAACGACAATATACGCATTGTTATCTGGAATACGAAAAATTCAAATTGCTCAATACATAACTCGCACAACTGCATCATTTATCCAATGCCCGCATTGTCGTCTACAGTTTTTAACAGATTTCTACACAAAGACCCACAAACATGCTTAATGATAGATATGCACAACTGCATGGAATTGAATATTCATTATGTTATACTGTGCTTCCTGCCCTATCCATTAATATAGCACTATCTATAAGTATCACCAATATGTAAAATTATCACTATAGGATGCTAAAATTGGTGCAGTAAGTATTGATTATACCTGACGTTTAGATTTATGTTTTTAATATCCTTTGTAATTAATTTAAGGGTAGAGCTTATTATTTCTATTCCAATTTTTATTATTCTTGAATAGGGTAAGTTCAGATATCTGCCTAAATAGGTTTAATAGATATTTTTTATGCTCCTGAGAACCTTAAGTACCATTTTATGATATGATGCTCATAATACTCATAATAGTTTTAAACGACAAATGAAATCTACAGTATTCATAGCAATAGCTTCATGTATTAATTTAAATTAATTTAAATTAATTTATAATAATTTTACGGAATTTTAATTCTTAAAGTTACATACTTTGTTCAGTTTAAAATCTCTCAATTATCAATGTTCATATTATCAATTATAAGAATTTATGAAATTAAAACTCTTTGTTTCAGCTTGGGATGGCTCCCATATATTGAACCCGATGACCTTCTTTCAGCCCCGAGGCAAAAGACAAATTATTAAAGGCTTCGTATAATTAGGTTATTAAAGCTTTATAGGCAATTTGCTAGAAGTACGCTTTTGAAAGCTGGCTGTACATCGATCGAGCGTTTCTTCTGTACTAAAACGCAAGGCTTCGACGTTTTTCACCTAGCTGCAATGTAAAACATTTTGCGTACTCAAACTATTTTTTATTTTCTTTAATGTGTGCTTTATTAATTAAGCTGAAAATTTGCTTTTCTGAAGAAATATTAGCTTTATTTGAATACTAGCTCTCCAAGAGAATCAAATTAACGCTAATATTCGATGCGATACTCTTGTTGGTTGGTGATGATTTCTAGAATATACACCGCCATTTCTTTTCAAACTTGGACGCCCCACAACGCCCAAATCATGAGTAATTTGCAGTTCCACATAAGCTACTAGGCATCACCATAATGCTATGAATGACTCCAGAACTGCACTCCAGAATTTCAATGACAACGCTTTTAAGAAAATTGACTGTTACTTTAGCCTAATGTATTTCTTTATTTCCCTTATACTAAAAACAGTTTTCTTTCACCTACGTGTACTATGTACATAGTGTATAGAGAAGGTATTGTACTGCACCCAAAAATTCGATACCGAGATTTCACCGGAAATACATGTTTTAGGTCCCCCTGAATCTAAAAAAAAACATTTTTGGAAAAAGGTTCGTGTGCATGTGGGGTGGTGTGTGGTGTGTCTGTGGACAGCAAAGCTGCAAAAGCAAAAGTCCATTTAACACTAAACTTTAACTTTGGTATTTTCCTAGGATGCGACACGCAGATTTTGAAGAAAATCCCCTCACCCCAATCTACCCTTCGCATGGAACTTTTTTCGAAAATTTTGATTTTATTAAAGATGACTCTAAAGATTTTGAATAAAGTATTGTATATTAAAGATATTCACCTGACAAATAATATATATATATCTTGCATTTTCTGGGATCAGCCTCTGAAGATTACTTTATTAAGGATGAATGTGACGGAATTATGCATAACTGCTAAACCACAAGAGATGGAAAAAACTTACCACAAAAATGTAGAGCACATTAAAACACACAATTTATGTTTTATAAATTTTTTCGTGGAGTTTATCGTTTTTGTTTTGGGTTTCAGCTTTAGAAAGCTTATATGTTTCTCATACAGGCATTGGTCAACTCCTGTCCATAGAAACAAAGGAACTTCAGTCACATAGCAACCATTTTTTGACTATCACTTTAACCTACGGTATACTTCCTTATTTCGCTTCTACTTACAAGGAAGCAGGTAATAAGACTATTCCTATTAATTGTTTCTCGATTAGCATGAAGTAAATAGAAGCATAAGCGTTTTAACAATATTTTGTTGCAGAGATGTAGAGAAGGTCATGTGAGTGTAACACAGCAGACTTTTTTTCTTCTGCAGAATAGATGGAGAAAGTTAAGTGAATGGAACGCTTCAGATTTTTACTTGTTATACACGTACTATGTACATAGTGCATAGAGAATGAATTCAGTACCGAGATTTCACTGGAGATGTGTGCTTTAAAATAAAAAAAAAAGTATTTTAAGGACAAATGTCCGTGTGTTTTTGTGTATGTGTGTGTTTCTGTGGACTACATAGATCAAAAATTAAAAGACTGTTATATATCAAACCTGATATTTTAAGTTCAGTATCTTCCAAGAATGCGACACAAAGATTTAAGAAAAAAAAAAACAAAATACCACACCCCAAACTACTCTTTATAATTAAAAAGATTTGTATTTTGCTTTTAACAAAAAATCTCCGATTTTGATTAAAATACAGTACATTAAGATATTTATTAGGCAAATAAAATATATATCCTGAATTTTGTGGGAAAAAACACTGTAAAACTTTTCTTTCTGGATGACTTTTGAACAACTGGTAGACCGTAAGATATAGACGAAAGCTCACTACACAAAAATGTATTCATTGCTATTTGTTTCAATTTTAAGTTACTTCACTTTTCTCAAACACAAAGTTATCTTTCGTTTCAGCTCTCTCTTGATTTTACTCCTAACCTTTGCAAACTGAACGAATTGTAACTATTTTGTATAGCGACAGGGTTTAAAATATTTGACTATCGGTTTCTCTCCTCACTTATAAGTACTGACTACAAAGGGTATTTCTTAAATGTTTAAGTTGATTAGCTAGAAATGCAAAAGAATAAGCTTTTATAAGAATATTTTGTTACAAAATAGGTAGAGAAAGTCATGTGACTGTAACACATCAGAGTTTTATCCAATGTTTATGACCAATATATAAAATGCACACAATGTGCTAAGAGTGCGATATAGTATTTAATTTAATACTTATTTATGAGGTTTGTCTTTGTTGCAGTGTTGGGCATGATATGTTTCGCACAATTCCCTGTCGAACTTCTTTGGCTGGTGGGACATCTTTTTCTGGCAGAACTTGTGGTGTAACCGAAGCGTTGCGTATCGTTTACTTCTCCTACGTGTCTGAGTTCGTAATTTGCCTGCTCTGTCTTCTGTCGGTTGAGCAGAGGTCATGCAAGATAGAGTTGTTTTGATTTTCACTGCTACATAGGATATAGTAAGGAGAGTGTGTATCTGATGTCGAGATTTCCTTAGAAATGTGTTTTGATGTCCCTAAATAACAATCTGAAGTGGTCTATTCTGATGACTTTCTCTGCTTCACTATAACAAATTGTTAAAACTTCATGCCAATCGAAATAAACATTAGCAGAGGCTAAAACGATAGACACATATTTTAAAAGTTTGTTGCCAAGTGGTTAAAAACCGTTTTTTTTTTTTTTTACTTTTTTTTTTATTATTGCCAGGTGCTACAAACTCCCTTAAGAGAAAAGTTTTAAAAATGTTTTAAAACTGAAACCAATGACAAGGAAATCTCAAAAGTGGTCAGTACATTAGTTGAATATTTTATCAAGATCTACATTTTTTTGTGTAGTAAGTTTTTGTCTGTTACGGTTATACATGATTCAGCAAAAATCATTCAGTATGAAGACCTCTTCAGAGGATATTCCCAGGAAATCCAAGATATACATCTTATTTGTCATGTAAATATATTTAATGTGCGGTATTTTAATCTAAATCGTTATGTCGTTTTTTAAAAAATGAAAATTTCGATTTTTTTTATCCTGTAGACGGTAGTTTGGGGATAGAGGATTTCCCTCAAATCTTCATGTCGTATGTTAGAAAGATACTAAACTTAAACACCAAGTTTGCTGCTTTACCGACTCTTCGTTTCTGAGTTATCGTGTTCTCAGACACACAGAGACACACATGCACACACAAGCGGAACGTTTTCTAAAAATGCTTTTTTATACAGGGGACGCTAAAACGTGTATTTCAGGTGTAATTTCGGTATCGAATTTTCTTTATGTATCATGTACTATGTAGAGAAAGCAAAATATATATGTATATATATTTCGAAAGACGTCCGTATAAGTATGTGAATCCGTTCCTGTAGTTGTGTGTGTATCCTCTAGTGGGTATGCGCGTGTGTGCGCGCGCTTGCGCTCTTACACGTGTGTCTGTAAACAGCATAACTCATAAAAGAAAAGTATGTTAAACAGGTACTGAAATGTAGGTATTTTATTTAAGTTATGCAACTTCCAAGAAAGCAAAGCGAGAAAATTCTCTACTCTAAACCAGCCTTCACATGGAAAATGTTTCAAAAATATTTAAATTTTAAAAATGTACGGTAGCAATTTTGATTAAAATAGTTCTGTTCAAGATGTTTTACAACACAAATGAACTGTATATTTTGAATATTTTGGGCTTAGCCTCTGAAGTCCTCATCATTTTGGATGACATTTGCATAGCTGGTAAATGTGTATTATTTAAACTATCTCTTAAGGTAGATAAAAATTTACTACACAAAATATGTAGATCGTGTTAAAGCAAACAATTGCAATTTGCGTAAAAACATTTTATTTTTATTTATGAACTTAACAGTTTCCGAAATATTATTTGTAAATGGTTTAAATTTCCAATACTAAAACTGTTCCTAATAACCTATACTGTAGTCATTAGTTTTCTTTCTTTGTTATTCTTATTCTTACCCCTGCTCATTATAAGATAACTCAGTTTCAATGTCATCACCAATAATAATTTATTAACCTAGCATAGGTATTCCCTTATTTCCGTTCCACCTGCAATAAAGTACCTGTATATACATATCTCTGCCTACTATGTACATTGCACGTCGTAGAGAAAGTAAACAATCCTACAAGGTACATTCACATGACTATCTCTACCCATTCTTTAACAAACTATTCTTAAAAAAGCATATCCTTCTAAATAATTCACGTTAATTCAGATAAACATTAGCGTAAATGCTTTTACTGCTATTTTGTTGTAGATACAAAGAAATAAGAGCCCGCCTGGGTAGTGTCCGGCTCACATTTAACAGGAAGCGAGTTCGAATCTCGATCTGGATAAGTCACCCGGATAAGGTTTTTTCGGGGGTATTCCATTATCCTGAGAAGACGAATGTCCATAGACCCCGAAAACATTTGAGCACAATTATACCGATTTCATTCATCGATATAACCAACCAGGTTAAGGTTATCGTTAAGCAAAGAAAGAAAAGAAAAAGGAATTCTTTAGACTTAAACAATAGTGAAACATTTCCTACCCTAATCTCTATGCGGTGGATTTGAAATTCCATTCACTTTACTTGATCAGGAGCAAGAAAAGTAAATAACGACAGCCCATTTGAGAAAAGTGCAACTGTTTTAAACTTAAAAGGTATTTGGAATAAATAAGTGTTTTAACGACATCTATTTTTGTGGTAAACTTTTGTCTATATTCTTCGCAGAAATATCGGATTACACAAGGCTAAAGCTAATCAAATCTTCTAAGAGCTGCTCAATTTTTGTTTGACCGAAATAGAACAAAAAATGAATAAAGATTTTACATTTCACAAATGTATAAGTATTTTATAATTGAAACTAATGACTAGGAATATCTCGAAAACTGTTAAATTTATAAAAATTATTTGATATTATTTGTGTGATTTTTCAGATCTACATATTTATGCAGTAAGATTTTTTCTATCTATTATGATTTACCAGTTTTCATGTGTTTAGGATATGTTTATGTTAGGTGAAATTATATTTTGAATTTTTTGAGAATAGCATCTGAATTCCTATTCTATCTTGATGACTTTAGTATAACTCGTAAACCATAAAATATAAAGAAAATCTTACTACAGAAAAATGTAAATTTCGATAAAACACGCAATTAATGTCAACATTTTAAGTAGAACTAACCGTTTCCCTAGTTGTTTGTTTCAATTTTAAAACAGTTGTACATTTCTGAAATGGAGAATTGTTATTCATTTTTTTGTCATGGTGAAGATAAATTAATGAAATTTCAATGCATCATATAGGAATCAGCTCTTGAAGGGTTTGGTCATCGTTTTAGTCGAGTTTATTTCCTTATTCTCGCACATTTACAAGAAAGGATGTAACACAACTATTTCTGAAAATATTTATTTCGATATACGCATAGTATAAAAAGAGTAATCTTCTGTAAGAACAGGTAGAAAAGATCATGTGAATATAACACATCATATTTTTTCCACTAGGGACACACTTTTTATGGGTAGCTATCAGCCTTATGTAGAACATAGAGTTGAATAAAAGATAATATGTACAAAGATTTCACAATTTTGGTATGGAGTTGATTTTGTTTAGAAATTCAATATTTTGACATATATCTTATTTAACTGAACTTCGAATAAACTCAGGAACTTAGAGACAACCTTTGCAGGGCTACAAAATATCTATACAACGATACTAATGCTAAATCGATCTAATCGTTTAGTAAAATTAGTAACGCTAGAGGTAAAGAAGTGAAAGCACTTATAATAGAACTTGATTTGAATATAGCTAACCAAACGGGAACTCCTCCAACATTTCAGGAATGGGCCGCGGAAACAAGTAATATAGATTTATTTCTGTTTAATACTACAGCAAATAATCTAATAATCCATTGGAATTTGATTTTAGCAGATCAAAACTTGATTGACCACTGGATTGATTGGGACAAATTAATCGAAAATGAACCAAAATTAAATACTAACTGCAAAAGAGAAAACTGGGATAAATTCGACTTGTATACAATTCAACAAGCATAAATAAAAGCAATAATATAAACATGATAGCAAAAACTAACTCAAACTACCGTAAAAACTGTTCGTGTGTGAGTACACTGAAAATGAACCAGTAATAAAACAAACATTTAGCTGGAGTGAAAAACTACGAAGGTTCAGGTAGTATACGCAAAAGACTCCAAAATTATTTAGAAATTCTAGGTCACACTCAAAAAGGGAAGTTAGATCATTGCTGTATACTCACTACAAACAAGTTTATGAGAAACTTTTAAACACTGCAAGATGCAAAGTTAGAATGAATTACTGGTTGATCGGCTAACTGGGACGCTTGAAGAACGCCGTAAGGATTATTAAAGACAACTTTCAAGTACATTCGCCAGCAACAGTAATTAAGGAAGACTCAGTCTATACATTTACACCAGGTGAAACACTATGAATACAGTAATTATGGAAATACTATCGGGTGCATATGTAGATCATAGTGGGATAAGTATAAAAAACAGAAAATCCACTTTTGAAAAGTACCTGTTTTATAGCTTAAAAAAGGAAAGTCCCAGGTTCCTACAGCGTGAAGTTAAAAGTATTACAATCGTTGGACGATTAATTAACACAACAACTTACGTAATCTCTCTCTCTCTCTCTCTCTCTCTCTCTCTCTATATATATATATATATATATATATATATATATATATATATATATAAATGAGTCGCCGAAGTGTATGTACGCGCATCGCTTACGAACGAATGCACCAAATTGAACTTTTTTTTTTTTTTTTTTTTTTTTTTTTGTTGTCACAACAAGGAACGTGTAAAAGAAAAGGTGTAAAATAGTTCAGAGAAGTCTTATAATATGAATACCAACAGTGCCAAGGGAACACATTTCGGTTAAAAGCAGCCAGATGACATAGGTACCGCGGTAATTTGTTGTTAAATGGTCGCAGTACTGCTGCTATATTTTCCCGCCCCACTCAATGTTAGGTAACACAACAATTTATCGGGACAGGGACGCAACGCAGCAGGTCAGAATAGAGAATATACAGAAAGGAAACTCTGCTGTAATTCCTGCGCCAAAATTCAGTGCGCATGCGCGATTTCCGCCATACTTAGACCGAGTTAAACAGCTATGCTGTTGAAGTTACTCACTTCGTAATATACATTTCATTAATGTTATTAATCATGTATTTTAACTGGGATTAATTTCTTCTCAATGGTTGTATTATACACTGTACAAGTTAGACTATTTGTTAACTCTTGAACCTTTACTGCTCTTATAATGAGCAGTAGTAAGAGAAAAGGTGGCCAATGGTGCTCAGTCTCTAACGCAAAAATAATTCAAATACAATTAATATAACAAAGAAACATGTCTCCTGTAAAGTCAGTAATGTGGTTTATCATGTGTTTGCATCAAGCTTCAGTTTTTTTTTTTTTCCTATGATAAGACTGATTCATTCTGCCTAATCATAATTAATGTCCATTCTGGTTCAACGTATTAAGCCCTTTTATTATTTTATTAAACAAAGCTTGGCAGCCCATTGAATCACTTGGTTATTTACTCCTATCCACATATTTTCCTAACCATAATTTCATATTGCTACGGTTTGTTTTGTAGATATCCACGGCAAACAAAGCAGTCTCAAAAATCTGATGTGTTCCATTCGTATGACCTTTTCTAGCAGTATCACAAACAAAATTTTATTACAAAATATGATTCTTTTATCTACATCAGCTAATCAAGGTAAACATTATCAGAATTTGTCTTAATACTTGCTTCTTTGTAAGTAGAAGAGAAATAAGAGAACGCAAAGGCTAAAGCGTTTGTCAAATCTTATAAAAGCCGGTGACTATGGTATTTAAGCTTAGTATCTTCCAAGGATGTGACACGAAGATTTTCAAGAAAATCCCCACACCCCCAACTACTCTTTACATAGAACATTTTTCTAAAATTTTTATGCTGTTTGGGGTTTGCAGAATTTTGCATAACGATTAAACCGTAAGAGATAGACAAAAACTTACTACATAAAATGTAGATCTTGTGAAAAATCAGAGTTTATGTCAATACGGGTTTTTTATTTATTTATTTATTTATTTTATTTATTTTTCCCACATACCGACCAGCTTATAAAAGATTTGACCATCACTTTGGCCTAATGTATTCCCTTATTTCTCTTCTACTTACAAGGAAGCAAGTAATAGATAATTTCTGCTTATACTTATCTTGATTCGAATGGCGTAGATGAAATAATGAGTTTTTATAAGAAATATTTGTTTGTAGAACAGCTAAAGAATGTCATGTGAATGGCACATAAGATTTTTATGTACTACGTTTTTGTCTCTCTCTTACGGTTTACTAGTTAAACAAAAGTCATATAAAAGTAATCTAGAATAAAGAGGTTTCAGAAGCTCTTCCCAGAAAATTCAAGTTATAATTTCGTTTGTCATAAAAATAGCTTAAACCTGCGACATTTTAATTAAAACCTTAAGAGATAGATAAAATCTTGCTACACAGAGAATGTAGATCCTGTTAAAGCCCACAATTTGTAGTGTACATTTTTTAAGGTGTTAACCATTTTCGAAATTTTCAAATACATACACATTTTCTTTCGTGGAAACTACCATTCAGGTTTATTTGTTTTCTTTTTTCAAGTTCTTGCAAATAGAATGGGATTTCAAAGCATCACACTGCTGCTGGCATCGAAACGATTTGACTATTGTTTATACCTATAACGAAATGCGCAATTAAAATGTATCCATATTAACAAGAAACAGAGGAATAAACAGCCTTATAAATATGTTGTAGGAGAGCAAGCAGGGAAAGTCATGTGTATGCCACACATAAAATTGTTATTTCATATGTTCGTGCTTTTTTATTTTACACGTTTTAATCTGCTTAAAATGGTATGTAATAAACAGCATTAGCTTTGCGCTTACTAGGTTCCAATATGGCGTCTAGCACATCAAAGAAGCCGCCCTCGAGTTCCCTTATGGTATATTCTCTATTCTGTGGCAGCAGTGAAATTCAAATAGATATTTATGTATTAACTGTCCTTCCCTTACTCCGATCGTTTAAAATAAAGAAGCAAAGAAGCTTTCCTGGTGACGAACACCTTCAGTAACTACTAATCTATTTGCCGCTAGATGGCTGTAGAAGTATATTTCCTCCCCATTTAATATTAAGGTAACGCACAAGTTTATCGAGACAATGCCGCAAAGCAGAAGTGATTTTCAAATACATTTTTATGTATTAACTGTCCTTTCCTTACTCCTATCGTTTAAAATAAAGAAGCAAAGAAGCTTTCCTGGTGACGAATACCTAGAGTAGGTACTTGTTTATTTGCCGCTAGATGGCCGTAGTAATATTTTTACTCCCCCTTCATTATTAAGGTAACACAAGACAATGACGCAACGCAGCAGTGAACTTCAAATACATTTTTAGGTTATAAACGTGCTTTCTTTACTTCTATCGTTTAAAATAAAGAAGCAAAGAAGCTTTCCTGGCGACGAACACCTAGAGTAGCACTTATTTAGTTGCCACTAGATGGCCGTAGTTTATTTTCCCTTCCCATTAAATGTTAAGGTAACGCACCAGTTTATAGAGACAATGATGCTACGCAGCACTGAAATTCAAATAAGTTTTATGTATTAACTGGCTTTTCCTTATCCCTATCGTTTAAAACAAAGAAGTAAAGAAGCTTTCCTGGAGACTAAAACCTAGACTAGGTACTTATTTATTTGCTAGATGGTCGTAGTATTGCTAAATTTTTCTTCCCCATTCAATGCAAAGGAAGTGCAAGCTAACAGTGAAAATCAAATATATTTCTTATGTAGTAACTTTCGTTTCCTCGGTCACATCGTTTAAATAAAGAAATAAGAATTTTTGTTGCAATTCTTTAAAATGAACAAGTTATAAACTATACACATATGCAATCATCCTTCTTGGAATCTGAAAATGGCGGAGACATGACGGGTCCCGGATAGTGAACCATTTTAGGTTAACTTCATATTGCAGATGTTGATTATTTGAGGTTATGTAGTACATGAGCTAGCTAAAGTAGATTTCATCACACTACAATTGCGGTGCTCTTAATATATTTGATCAAGTAATACTTTGGGTTAAATAAATAAATTTAATACACAAAGCTATCATTAAAAAAACTTATCGATTGTCCAACCAGATCTACTTGCTCTTTAGTTATGTGCTTGTTAGCCTTAAAAATTCCTGTTTTGACATAGAAGCAAATAAAGAGAGAGGTGGAAAACATTAGCGATAAAGGAAAGAAAGGGATACGGAAGAAGCATGAATGTTACTTTGTGACTTTATCCTTAATATAATTCATTACCTACTTCAACGTTTACCCGCCACATTATGAAAGCGCTGCCATTATTGTTATTATGCCAATGGCATTCTTACCTACCCACGCTGTTAACTGCAAATGTCATTTTTTCCGCACTACCTTAAGGGTGCACTTCGTCCTTTTCGCAATACCAACTATACATGCTACATTGCGCTTTGCAGATGGAAAGGTATTATTAGACATGGCAATGGGAAATCTCCTGTTGATACTTCTACTGGCCTCTTTTCGTGTTCCCAAATTTTTGTCACTTTACAACGGTAAAGGAAGCATTAACATCGAAAGTGTTCCCAAATATTCGTGTAAATTACAAAAATATGCCTGGTTAAGCGAACGGGTCATTTTAGCAGCAACGAATAACAATGTAGATGATTTGAATATAAAACATCAGAGTAAAATTTATGGACAAATGCATCCATTTTAAGTCGATTGATTCTATTACCAATCCAAATGAAGTCGTCAATCATCTAATTGAATTCCTTAATTAATTGGATTTGCCAGGATACCGCCACACAATCTACAGCCCAAGGCTTACTCAGTAATAATTATGCTACGCAATCAGCCGAATTTGTGCCACGGAACAAGAGTCGCTGTTAATAAAAAATTATGAAACATTATATTTAAGCTACTATAATAATACGAAAGATCAAAGACGAGGGTGTGCTTATTCCAAGAATGCCACTAATGCCAACTGACTTTCCTTTCTAATTTAAGCGTGATCAGTTAAATATCAAGGTTAATCTTTAGAAATGTTTGAAATATACCTTGAATTGCCGTGTTTTTCCCATGGGCAGTTGTACGTTGTGTGCTCGAGAGTCGGCAAACCATCGACGCTCCTTATCTTCTCTCCGGAAGGAAAATTGTACATTGCAAGGCATTAGGATAATGTATTGTCAAATTATTTAATTGTAATTTTATTTCATTGGATGGTCGAATAGTAAACGGAAGATTTTGTCTCAGTTTTTTCATTAGGTATGCCACCCATGCTACGATTATGGAGTGTAATTCAAATACATTTTTATGTACTAATTGTCCTTTCCTTACTTCTATAGTTTAAAATAAAGAGCTATCCTGGCACCGGAACTCCTAAAGTACGTATTTATTTTCCTCTAGATGGCCGTAGTATGCTCTATTGCCCCCGCTTATTCAATGCTAACGGAATGCATCCGGTTATGGAGTCAATGACATAAGATAACAATGAAAAATCAAATATATTTCTTATGTATTAAATATGGTTCCCTTGGACACATGGTGTGCCCCGGCACCCTAGGGTGCCATGTGATTGGCTAAGGGGTGCCGCGAGATATTGAGATAAACAAAAAGAAATACCTTCTACTGAAGCCTTAAGTCTTGTAAGGTCTTGAAATAAAATAAGTCAAATCAATTACTCTCATGCACGGCAGATGGTGATAGTGGTCCATTCATTTCAATAATTCAGTTATACTAGTATTCCACAGATGGCATTACAGCTATACCCTGCCGAACATTCCCGAGACTACTCGCTTCCTCACGAACATTCCCGAGACTTCGACAGATGAACATAGAAAAGTGTACGCCGCTTGGCGCTTTCAGTTGTCTTCCTCGCGTTGATTCACAGTGTTTAGCTATGGATAAGTTCATTGTTAAACGTAAACGCCAGGACAGTGAAAGTGAACAGTCGGCTCCTACTACTTGCTTTAAGAAGTCAAATCTTACAGTTTCTCCCGGACCGTCGAATTCACCACATAAAGAAGACAAACGAAAGAAAAGAACATACCAGGACAGTTACTTAGCGTGTGGATTTAAGTGGAATAACAACGAGGAAAACCCTAGTTTGTGGCGAAACACTTAGCAACGAGGCCATGGTACCTAGCAAACTGAAGCGGCATCTTACAACAAAGCATCCTAGAGTGTCACAGAAAAGTGTAATGTATTTTTCACATATATTAGAAGGGGAGAAGAAAACAGATGTGCGAATGGTAAAGAGAATGACCATAGGTGATACTGCTCTTGAAGCCTCATTTAAAGTAGCAGAACTGATAGCTAAAAAAAAAGAAACCTCATACTCTTGGAGAGGAAATCATTGGCCCTGCATGTCAAGTTATAGTTTCAACAATACTTGGCGAATCAAATTTCGAAAGTTCCTCTGTCCAACAACACAATCAGCCGCAGGATATCTGAAATGTCACGCAATATCAACGAACAAGTCACGGAGAAAATAAAAACGTACAGAACATTTGCTTTGCAAGTAGATGAGAGTCTCGATATTGGTGACAAACCGCAACTTCTTGGTTTTATCAGATATATTGATGAAAAAGATATTAGTGAACAGATTCTGTTCTGTAGATTGCTAGACACTACAACCACAGGCCATGATATTTTCGTTTCTATTAATTTCTATCTCAATGACCATGATCTTTCATGGAAAGACTGTTGTGGTATATGTACAGATGGTGCACTATCTATGTCTGGGAAAATTAAAGGTTTTACTGCCAGAGCTCGTGAAAGCGTGTAATGAAGATTTTGCCGAAGTGTTTAACCAAGTTGTGAAAATGGTGAACTATATGAAGTCTCGACCTTTAAAGTGCAGAATTTTTGAACAGTTATGTCGCGCAACGGATGCAGCTCATACCTCTTTGTTACTTCACACAGAAATAAGGTGGTTGTCGCGGGATCGTGTATTGAACCGGTTTCTCGAACTTAAAGAACAGCTAAAAACTTTTTTCAAGGATGAAAATCAAGACACATTTCATGAGCTCTTACTAAGTGATTCTTGGTGTTTTGAACTGTCGTATCTGGCAGATATTTTTCATAAGCTGAATGAACTGAATGTTTCGATGCAGGGTCGACATGAAACAATAATCTCCTCAACCAATAAAATGAAAGGTTTTAAAAGAAAACTTAGTTCTTGGAAGTCTGCAGTTCAAAAAGGAGATTTGTCGAACTTTCCATCTCTTCTTAATGTGGCAGGAGATAAAGATCTGGGTAAACTGAAAGATCGCATTTGTGATCACTTATCAAGATTGCAAGATGCAATAGATGCGTACTTTCCAACTATTTCCACTACGAATCTCGACTGGGTTGTCTCACCATTTGATTTCGTAGATAGTGCAGAGGAAACAGATTTCACTGCTTGCGACCGAGATGAATTTATTGATCTTTGCGCTGATTCCACACTCAAAGGTAAGTTCACCAAGAGTGAGGCGTCGGTGGCTAGGTTTTGGCTTCAACGGAGAGAGGAGTACCCTAACCTAATGAAGAAAGCAATTAACGCACTTTTGCCCTTTTCAACATACTATCTATGTGAGCAAGCCCTCTCTGCTATGGTGACGATAAAATGCAAAGCAAGAAATAGACTGAATAACCTTGAGGATGATTTGCGTGTTTCACTGTCAACTGTAAGACCCGACATCACATATCTGTGCTCTAAGCATCAATCACAATTTTCACATTAATCATTAATCGAACAAAATTTATTGATGTATTTTTACTCAGTGATTGTGGTAAAGTTTACTGTATTATGTTATGGTGTACGTTATTAATATATAATATTTCAATAAATTAACATATTAAGCTTAATTTTCTTTTAATTCAAGGAAAGGTGCCCCTGGTGTTTAATGTTATTCCCAAGGGTGCCGTGAACTTCAAAAGGTTGGGAAACACTGCTCTAGATGGCCGTAGTATGCTCTATTTCCCCCGCTTATTCAATGCTAATGTAATGCATCCAGTTATGGAGTCAATGACATAAGATAACAATGAAAAATCAAATATATTCCTTATGTATTAAATATCGTTCCCTTGGGCACATCGTTTAAACAAAGAAATAAAAACGTATTTGTTTCACGTATAAAGTGCAGTTTGTTGTGCTTTTTTAAAATGAATAAGTTATAAACTATACACATAACCAATAATCCTTCTTGGAATCTGAAAATTGTGAAGACATGACGGGACCCGGAAAGTAAACCGATTTAGGTTAACTTCCTATTGCAGATGTTGGTTATTTGAGGTTATGTGGTACATGAGCTAAGGTGGTTTCATTAGAATATGAAGATACCTCGTTACCGTCACACTGCAATTGCGGTACTTTTAATACATTTGATCAAATAATGTTTTGAATTAAATGGAGAAGCTATCATCAAATAAAAACTTATCAATTGCTCTTTAGTTATAATTATTGCCTTAAAATGGATGTTTTGAATGTAAAGTATGAGGTGGAAAATAACGGCATCTTTGCTTACCCACGCTGTTAACTGCAGATATTATTCTTCCCACATTCCTTATAGGGGCACTTATTTCTTCCTTTTGCAATACCAACTATATATACTACATTACGCAGATCATTGCGCTTTTCAGATGCACAGGCATTATTAGACTTTGACAATGGGAAAATTCTCGTTGACACTTCATTTCGTTTCCATTTTTGTCACTTCACAATGTCAAAGGAAGAATTAATAACAAAAGTGTTTCCAAATATTTGTGAAAATTACAAAAACTGTGCTTGGTTGAGCGAACGAGACATTTTAGTAGCAACTAATAAGGATGTAGATGATATGAATGTACAAATTCAGAGTAAAATTGATGGACAAATACACTCATTTAAGTCGCTCGATTCCATTACTGATCCGGATGAAATCGTCAATTATCCAACTGAATTCCTAAATTCATTGGATTTGCCAAGATTACCGCTACACAATTTACAGCTCAAGGTTGACTCGGTGATAATGCTACATAATCTGAATCAGCCGAAATTGTGCAACGGAACAGGACTCGCTGTTAAAAAAAAGTTGGAAAACTTTGATTGAAGCTACTAAAATCATAGGAAAGTTCCAAGGCGAGGATGTGCTTATTCCAAGAATACCACTAATGCAACTGACTTTCCTTTTAAATATAAGCTTAACAACTTCCGCTGTGCCTTGCATTCGCAATGATAATTAATAAATCCCAAAGTCAATCGATAGAAGTGCATGGAATAAACCTTCAATTGCGCTATTTGTTTTCTTTCTGGAAGGAAAAACGAAAAATATTGTACATTACAAGGCATTACAATAAAGTATTGTCAATTTATTTAATTGTAATTTTATTTTGTTGCATGTTCGTACTGTAAACGAAAGATTTAGTCTCAGTTTTTATTTTCTCTATACGCACTATGTACATAGTGTATAGAGAAGGTATTGCACTCCATCCAAACATTCGATACCGAGATTTCACCGGAAACATATGTTTTAGGGCCCCCTTTATCTAAAAAAAAGCATTTTCGAAAAAATGTCCGTGTGTGTATGTGTGTGTGTGTGTCCGTGTGCCTGTGAACACGATAACTCAAAAACTCGGTAAAATACCAAACTTGGTATTTAAGTTTAGTTCTTCCAGGGATGCGACACGAAGATTTTGAGAAAAATCCCCCACCCCCAACTACCCTTTACATAGAACTTTTTTCGAACATTTTGATTTTCTCAAAAACGGCTCTGACGATTTTGATTAAAGTTTCATATTATAGATATTCACCTGGCAAATAAAATGTACATCTTGAATTTTCTGGGAATAGCCTCTGAAGAGTACTTTATTCTGGATGAATTTTACGGAATTTTGAATAACTGCTAAACTGTAAGAGAAGGACAAAAACTTGCTGCACAAAAAATGTAGAGCACGTTAAAACACACAATTTATGTCATACACATTTTTTTCGTGGGTTTGATGGTTTTTGAGATACTCATTGTTTTTGGTTTCAACTTTAAAAAACACACTTTTCCCATACAAAAAGGAAATTTCAGTCACATGGCAACCAATTTTTGACTATCACGTTAACCACTTTCGCTTCGACTTACAAGAAAGCAAGTAATACCACTATTTCTGCTGATTTTTTCTCGATTAGTATGAATTAAATAGAAGCATAAGCTTTTTAACAATAATTTGTTCAGATTGTTGCAGAGAAAGTCATGTGAATGGAACACATCAGATTTTGTCATTAGTTACACCACCCGTACGAAGCCGGGGCGGGCAGTTAGTATAAAACAAAAATGTATAGAATGAGCAACAATATAGAATATCTGGAAATAGGCATCTCTGATAGCATTAAGAAAGGAATGGAGAAAGAAATCGGACTACCAGGATGTCTAATTAATACATTAGCAAAGGTATAGGCAAGCATAGCCTTTAACATAGCAAACTTGATCAGGAAAAACATTTGTAATGTCTCCCAGTCTATTAGGCTTTCGAGAAGGCAAGTCTTACGTGGATTGTGTAAACCGCGTTATAGATATAAAAGAAAATTGTACGGATAAATATATCGCTACATCTTCACTTTATATTCAGGGTGCATCTGATCATTCCTTTGTTCTTTTCCACCGGTTTAAATATATTAATTGTCTCATATAATTAATTTTCAGTTAACAAATTGATTTAAAAAAGTCTAACGTGTTTCATTCACATGACTTTCTCCATATCTCTGTAATAAATTATTGTTGAAAATCCAATTCTTCTATCTACTTCATGCTAATCAGATAAGCATTAGCAGAAATTGTCTTATTAATTGTTCCTTGTAAGCAGAAGAGAAATAAGGCATTATACTGGTAAAGCGAAAGTCAAATATTTTAAAGCCTCGTTGCCATGTGGATGAAGTTCTTTACTTTGCATTGCCAGGACCCACAAATTTCCGCATGTGAAAAGTTTAAGCATTTTAAATCTGAAACCAAATACTAGGAATGCCTCAAAAATGGTTAAATCCACGAAAAAATGTGTGAACCATATTATTGTGTTTTAATGACATTTACATTTTTGTGTAGTAAGATATTAAACCTAAATACCAAGTTTGGTATTTTACCCACTTTTCATTTTACGCTATCGTCTTCACAGACACACGAACGCATATGGACCTTGGAGTTTTATACTATGTAAATAAAATAAAATGTATACAAGTTTTTACTTAAAGGTAAAACATTTAACTAACATTCTTGCATATGACTGTACACAAAAATCTTTTATGGCCCAATATTTTGAAATGGAATATAGGAGATAATTTTGGAACAGCTTCAAAACCTACTAGAAAGTTACATGATGACTGCAACTATAAACTAATTATATTATCTCGGTGAGTAAACTGTCATTTGAAGATAAAAAACCGGAAGTTTAAAATCTGATGTGTTGCATTCACATGATTTCACCTGATCTGCAAACAAACTGTTCTTACAAAAGAATATTCTTCTATCTACATCATACAAAATAAGATAAGCACTAAGACAATTGCTTACTTCCCTATAAGCAGAAGTGAAATAAGGCAATATACTAGGCTAAATATATAATCAAATCTTTTAAAAGCTTATCAATATGTGAACAATTGAAGTTCGGTTCGCTTTGCATTTTCAGAAAAGCAAATAAAGGATGAAACGAAAGGTGACCCCGTTCGAGAAAATGTGTCGTTTAAAACTGAAAGCAATAATTCGGAAACGGTCAACTCTGTAACAAAAATTTATATGACATAAATAATTATGTGTTTTAACGAGATCTACATTTTTGGTAGTAAGTTTTTGTGTATCTCATACGATTTACCAGTTATTCAAAATTCAGAAAATTTCACCTAGAATGAATAGTCTTTAAAAGTTATTTGCAGAAAATTTAAGATATACATTTTACTGTCATGTAAATAGTTTTAATGAGCGGTATTTTAATCAAAATCGTTAGAGCCATTTTTGATGAAAACAAAATTTTCAAACATTTTTCCATGTAAAGGGTAGTTTAGGGTGAGGAATTTTCTTAAAAATCTTCGTGTCGCATTCTTAGAATATACCAAACTTAAATACCAAGTTTTGTATTTAACTGTATTTTAGTTTTTGAGCTATGCTGTCCACAGACACAAACATAAGACAACATGCACACCACACAAACAAACTCTCACACATACATTTATCTAAAATACCTTTATTGGACTCAGTAGACTTCAAAATATGTATTTCCGATGAAATCTAGAATTTTTGTGGTATACAATCCTTCCTTTATACACAATGTACATATGTAGAGAAAGTAAAAATATTCATAAATAAAATATTACGTATTATTATTACTATTATTATTATTATTATTATTATTATTATTATCATCATCATCATCATTGCTATTAAGAGTAAAATTTCTGAGGTTACCCATTATTAAGTATGAAAAGGAAGCAATATAAACATAACAAATCCTAAAGTTCTCAGGAATGAATATTGATGAGAAACTACATTTTAAATTTCAGGTGATGCATATGTGAAATTTGACCAAAAATCATGAAAAATTAAATAAAGTATTGCATTTCATTAGAAAAGAATTTGAATTCTAAACTATATATAGAATATATATTTGGGTAGGCGTATGCTTATTAATAGGTACACCCAAAGTTAAACTTTATTTTCTGGAATTTTTTTTAAACTTGCAGTTTTACACTAATCTGTTTCAAAATCACACTAATTATATTCATTTTGATTAAATAATTATTAAATTTTGAAAAATCTAGTTTAGGTGTGTACGAAAAGTAAAACTTTTCCACACTAATTAGATCTAATATCAAATTATTTACATATTTGTAAATAACATTGATTTAAGACATTCTATTTGTTAACTCATTTACTGTAAAACTTGACTCTTTAATATGAACACTTTAAAAATCTGATGTGTTCCATTTATATGACTTTCTCTATCTATTCTGTAACAAACTATTCTTACCAAATCTTATTATTCTGTTTATTTCATGTTAATCGAGACAAACCTTAGCAGAAATGGTCTCGTTACTTGCTGCCTTGTAAATAGAAGGGGGATGAGGATATACACTAGGCTAAAGTGATAGTCAAATCCTTTGAAATCTGGCCGTTATGTAAAACAATTGAGGTTCGGTTCCCTTTGCATTGTTCCGTTTGAGATAAGTTAACTGAAACCGATAACTAGAAAACGGTCAACTGTACAAGAAACACGTATGACATAAATTAGGTCTAACGAGATCCAAATGTTTTATTCATTAAGTTTTTGTTTATCTCTTAATTTCTAACCGTTATGCAAAATTCTGCAAAACTCGTCCAGAATAAAGAGATCTTCGGAGACTATTCACAGAAATTTCAAAATGCGTATTTCATTTTTGATGTAAATATCTTTAATATACGGGATTATAATCATAATCGTCATAGCCATTTTTGAGAAAAACAAAATTTTCAAGAATGTTTCCATGTAAAGGATAATTTGTGGTAGGTGGGGTTTTCTTGAAAATCTTCGTGCTGCATCTTTGAAAGATATTAAACTTAAATGATAAGTTTGGTATTTAACCGTCTTTTCGCTTTTGAGCTATGCTGCCCACTGACACACGCCGACAGATGGACGGGCGGACCTTTTCCTAAAAATGTTTTTGGTAAAATCTCGACATTGAATACAACACCTTCTTTAGCTACTATTTACATTGTGTGTGCATACATGTCAGAGAAATTAAAACAGTTTTTATTGGACTCAGGGGATCCTAAAACGTGTATTTTCCGGTAAAATCTTGGTATCGAATTTTTGGGGAATTCCATATCTTCTCTAACTACGTACCATGTACTACGTAGAGAAAGTGAAAAGAAAAAGTTTTAAAGAACTTACAGTTATATTGGAAGTTTATTCTCTAGATTTGGAAGCAAGGAGAAGAACAGCAAAATATGGTACAACGATATTACTGCATGCACTCATATGGCTCTTTCTACTTATTCTGCGTTTATAAAACGCTTTTACTTCTCTCTAGTTCATGCCAATTGAGATAATCTTTAGCAGAAACGTGGTTTTATTGCCTAGTTCTTTGTAGTTATAATGGAAATAAAGTAATAACCTAGGTCACTAAATCGATAGTTAAATAATTTAAAAGTTGGTCACTTTGTGATGTATTTTAAATGCTCTTCTCTTTGCATAGACAGCGAAAAAAGTGAATATCGACTTCTCATTTGGAAACGTCTATGTATTGGGAATCTTTTAAAATTGGGTCGCCATATGATACAATTGAAATTCTCTACTCTTTGAAAAACCAAGATGAACAGAAGTTGAGAAAAGTCTAAGTATTGGAGATTTAAAACAAGTAACAAGGAATATGTCCACAAAAATCAATATATTAATTTTATTTACCATGTGAATATCTTCAAAGTATGACATTTGAAAAAAATAGCGCTCCCGACTCTCACCATGGTGGCCTGGGTTCGCTTTCAGTCGACGCATGTGGGATTTATGATGGACAAAGAGGCGCAGGGGTGGGTTTTCTCTGAATTCTCCGGTTTCCCCCGCCACGCACTCCATGTATACTTACTGTGATCGCCTGCTGTGTCTACGCAGTAAAAGCGGGCGTTATAAACTATAAAAATAATCAGAAGCATATAAGCCATTTTTAAGAAAATCGAAACTGTTGAAAAATGAGCCATTTTAGGACGGTAGTTTAGGGTGGCGGATTCACCTGAAATCTTCGTGTTGCATCACTGGAACATACTAAACTCCAATGCTAAGTTTGGAACCTTTTGTTTTAGAGTTGTCAGGCACACATAGACTCTAAAAATGTTTAATTAAGATGACCTCAAAACATGTTTTTCCGGTGAAATCTCAGTATAGAATTTCTGCATGAATGTAATAGCTTACCTACCTACTATGTAAATTGTACATATGTGTAGGGAAAGTAGAAAAGGTATTATTGTTAGGATTAGTCACAGGTAGAACAACGGACGTTGGCCCTTGTGGCCTTTTACCTCGTACGTGACCCGAAAGAGATGATGGGATAGACCCGTCTTAGGTCTACAGACGACTTCCAACACCATCCCGTCGCCGAGAGCTGTATTTGCAGAGTATAGTCACCACCAGAGGCCCACCCCCGCATGACTCGCCGACACTTACAACCCTGAAAGATACCCGTCGAATAAAGCGGAGATGAAATGAAGGTACAGCAAGTTTGTATGAACGAATAAATCTCCCCAGTGGTTGCCTAGTGACTGGGGAAAACCCCGAAACCCCAATGGGTCAGAGAGGTCAGTCGCAGGAATCGATTCCATGACCTCTCTGACGAAACGCCTGAACCATCTGGCTCAGTAGAGTTTAGCAGGTATCTTAGAGCACAAAGAAGGCTGGTGGGACGTTCAACTGGCATGCTCCTTTCAAGAGCACAGCAGAAACAAAAGAGCGGCTCTTGAAACGCTTGCTTAAACTACGAAGAAAAGAAAGAACGAATACTTAAGAAATACCAAATGCTATGGAAAATGTTATTGACTTAAACTGTTTATTGTACGGTATTTAAGTTTTCTATGCATTTTATGTTTTCTCAGTTATGTAAAGAATGTACACTTCATTGGCTATCTACAAAAATTCAAGATATAGATTTCATTTGTCATAATATCGCTATCACATGATATTTTTTATCAAACTCATTAAAGTCTTTATTACAAAATAAAACATAATGCAAATTCTGACATGTAAAGAGTCGGCGTGGAATTTCAAAATTGTACCTTGACAAATTCAGTTTTAATTCAGACTCTAAATTTGATGTTCAGTTTTCGCCACACAGAAGACCTATTTTCTAAAATGCCTTAACTCGATTCAAGGGGTCACAAAACTGAAAATCTGAATTTCTGTTCAAGTTTCAATATAAAGGTGTTTTGGTGATTTCTTCTAAGCGCTACATAATATAATACTATTGAAAAATGTAAATGGCGTGTTATTTATGGACGCTCTTTAACTGCTGTGGTTCTCAGCGTCCCATTCTAAATTGGGCGTGAAAGACCGCTTAATTTTGCTCAGACAGGCTTGAGGTTCTTTTACGTGCCGTAAATCTACGACACGGGACCCACGGCTTTACTTCTCTTCCGAAGGAAGCCTTGCTAAGGATTTTTACACCCGAAAAAAGCCATCGTCCTCCGCCGGGTTTAAACCCGTGACCTTGGGTATATGAAGTCAGCATGGTAGCCATTACACCACGGAGGGCGACATAATACTATTAGCTTATTATTGTTAACCATTATATTCGGAAAGCCTCTAAATATTTGCTAATTTTAAGAGATTTTCTTTACATCCTATTTTTTATATTCTATTTATCAACTGATTTGCTTGAGAGTTAACACATTTGTATTCCAATACCACGTTACACACTTTCGAACTTATCCAAAATTTCGTTTTTCAGTTATACTGTGCACACCATACAAAAGAAACTTTTTATAAAAATGCTTTTGTTTTTATTCAGCGGACTTCAAAACATACATTCGATAATATGAAGTTTCTGTAGCAGGCAATTCTTTCTCTAACCGAGGTTAGAGGTCCCATGAGTAGTTTTTTTTAAAGCAAAAGGTATGTATGAATGGTGTGCGTGTGGAGTGTGTTTGTCTGTGGACAGCATACCTGAAAAACGAAAAGACCGTTAGATACTGAGTTTAGTATTTAAGTTTAGGATGACACACGAAGATTTATAAAAAAATACCTCCACCCCAAACTACCCTATACACGGAAAATGTTTGGAAAACCTTGTTTTCCTTAAAAGTGTGTCTAATGATGTTGATTAAATACAGTATACTAAAAACATTTTATATGAGGAATAAAGTGCATATTTTGAATTTTCTGGAAGTACTCTCTGAAGGCCTCTTCATTCTGGATGAATGTTGATAAACCGTAACCGTAGCCTATACACAAAAAAGCTCACTACACAAAAATGTAGCTCTCGTTAAAACAGTCCTAAATACAATCTATGTTCCGAAATCCATCTTCATCACACCGGAACTAGTTCCAATATTTACATAAATAGATGTAAATATAGTAAGATACAAAATTCTTTTGAAATAATATTAAATTTATTTAACAAACTCAGTAAGGCACTAAATCTCTCTCCATTGAACCTTTTAAGAGATCAGTGAAGCGCACCTTGATTTTAAATCCATTTTATTGTCTGAATGAATCTTATAATACTGCCAATTGTTTTTTATCTTATTTGTACTTGACGTGGCTACACAATGTACTTTATTCTGGCAAATAAACTTATCTATCTATATTACGCAATTTATGTCATATACATTTTTTTAGAGTTAACCGTTTCCGAGATATTCATTATTACTGATTTCAGTTTTAAGCTTGTTAAATTTTTCTAAAAGTGGAGGTCATCTGTTGTTTCCTATTTCATTTGTCATTCTTAGCTGTGGAAAGCGTAAACCAAATTTCAATTCTTTTACATAGCGGCTGTCTTTTTATATGATCTGATTATGTTAAAGCCTAGTATATTGCCTAATTTCCCTTTTACGTAGAAAGAACTATTACTATTTATGCTAATGATTATCTTAATTACCACAATGTAAATAAAGGAATAAATCTTTGTAACAATAGCTAGAGTCAGACTGAAAATATTTAATGTCATAGCCGGGATTTGAACCACAGATAGCCCGTTGCTCTAACCACTGAGCTACCATGCTGGCACGCACAGTTTCCCGGTAAACCACAAGCTGACCTAAAATTATGGCGACTTACATTATCATAAGTACTTTAAGTCCCGGACTTCATAGTAAATTAGTGTAAACTTAACACTTTGTAACAATAGTTTGTTGAGAAGGTCATGTGAATGGAACAATTCAGAATTTTCAATATAAGAAACGTCAAAAAGTGAGTTTCCAGTAAGATTTACATAGGGGATTTCTGGGTAGAGTATTACGCTTTCTCTACCTTAGGAAAACAATAAAGACAATAACGAGTCCCTCCAGCAACTTAACATGACTTAGAACATTTTGTGAATGAAGCGGGCCATATTGCTTCTGAGGTAATGTTCCCTTTGCAGAATATTCTCCTAAAACTACTTTTCGGTCACAACTCATAATTATTTCTTTCATAAAACTAAAAGAGCTTACATTCTGTGATCACATCCTCTTAGAGAAGTAACGTAAATGCCATCTTTACGCCCCTTTGAGCTAGAGTTGAAAAACAAGACCTAAATCCTTCCTTACTCTAGATTAAGAGAGCAGAGAGTAGCTAAGAACGGAACGAAGAGGGAGTAGCTTAACCAAGATTTCTGTAGATTAAAGTAACAAAGAGCAGTGGAATACTAGACTGGAGAAGATTAGAGCATCCTGCGAGAATTACTGCATAGGAGGAACAGCAACTTAGCCTGAAGAGATAGTTACAAAACAGGATGGTATACAGGATGTAAAAACAAATCAGAGAGAAACTGATCATCAAGTACATTAACTTAAAAAATTCAAATAAGGTCAAAAATGAATGTTTTCTAAGTCTGTTTGCATTAAGTTACCAATTCCGGATTTTTTTAGTTTGGATTAATTACAGTTTATATTCCATATTTTATCGTTTAATTTTATCACCTAGACATGCACTGCCTTTTCTTAAAGTCGGCGACTCTGTTTTTCATAATCGCTTTTATTTGCATTCTGGCAGTTTTCGTAACATTATTAATTTAAGCTTTGAAGCGGTGTTTAGCCATGATTCATCTAAATTAATGTTAATAATTAATTATTTATTGTCCGAAAACAGGCAAGAAATAATTGTAATTTATTTTTATGGCATAAAAATTGACAAAATACATGTTAGAAAGAAATTCCATGCGACACAAACACCATCAAGATATTTACGATTCAAAGACGTGTTATAACGCAATGATAAACATATAAATGTAAATGACGTGTTATTTATGGATGCTCTTTAACTGCTGTGGTTCTCAGCGTACCATTCTAAAATGGGCGTGAAAGACCGCTTAATTTTGCTCAGAAGCCTCTCTATCAGGCTTGAGATTCTTTTACGTGCCGCAAATCTATTACACGGGACCAACGGCTTTACTTCCCGTCCGAAGGAAGCCATGCTAAAGATTTCTACACCCGAAAAAATCCTTCGTCCTCCGCTGGATTTGAACCCGCTACTTTGGGTATATGAGGTTAACATGGTAACCATTACACCACGGGGGGCTATAATATATGACATTCATATAATTGTAATTAAAACACATAGTGGTAAAATAAAAAGAATGGCTTATAAAGTAGAGAATTATAACGAATATGGATTGTAAAATGAATAGCTAAGAAACATGGGAATGTTAGTTTGCAAAACTAGAGGTTCGTGGGATTTTGATCTGCGACACCGAAATAATAAGTATTTTAAATGAAGTAATATAAAGAATATTGCTCTACACAAGGAATTATTATTTCAGTATTGTAAAATAATTAATATACGTACACTTGAAGACATCGGCAATATGCCATGTATTTAATATCATAAATATGATGTTAAAAAGCTTTGTTACCGCCATAGCGAGGAGAACATTACAATAGGTGTAACCATCGATGCTCATCTTTGGGCGATGTGAGAACATTTTCTGTACCTCTGGGGGGGGGGGAGACAAGTGTAACTGTCGCAAGGACTCTCAGTAGTCGAGAGCACAAAAAAAATAGTAATATTGTTCTACGATGGTATTGTTTATTGTATTTAATTAAGTGTTACTTAAAAAGAAATTATTAAAAAGAAAACATTAGCGTCAACAACGGGAAAGGTAACTACAAAAATCAAGCTGAATAAAACACACGGTGTTACCATTTCTCTTTTTACTTTCTCTACACGTACTATGTACATAGTGTATAGACAAGGTATTGTATTGCACCCAAAAATTCCATACCGAGATTTCACCGGAAATACATGTTTTGGGACCCTCTGAATCCAAAATAAACAATTTTTAGAAAATGTCCGTGTGTGTATCTGTGTTTGAGTGTTTTTCAAGAAAATCCCCACCCCAACTACCCTTTACATGTTTCAAAAAAAGTTATTTTCTCTAAAATGGTTCTAAATATTTTGTTTAAAATACCGTATGTTTAAGATATTTTTATGAAAACGAAATGTATGTTTTAGATTTTGAGGCTTCTGGAGACCTCTTCATTCTGGATAAATGTTGTATAACTTGAAAACTGTAAGAGATATATATAAAAACTTACTGCACAAAAAATCTAGATCCCATTAAAACACACAATTTATGTTATATACATTTTTTGTAGACTTAACCGTTTTCGAGATATTCCGAATAATTAGTTTCAATTTTAGTCACTTAAACTTTTCTCAAACAAGAAGATATCTTTCTTCTCGTTCCTCTACGCCTGGAAAGCAAAGAGATTGGAATTTCATTTGTTTCACATAGCGGCCGGCTTTTAAAAGACGAGTCTATCGCTTTAGTCTTGCATTTTCTGATCTCCCTTCCACTTACAAGAAGTTAGTAATAAAAGTAATTCTGCTTTTATTTATCTTGCTTAAAATGATGTAGATAACAAATTAATGTTTTGAATAAAAGGTCTGTTTGCCAAAGAGCTAGTGGATATCATATGAATGGAACATAGTAGATTTTTTCCCTTCTACTTACAAGGTACCAAGTAATAAGACCATATCTGCTAATGTTTATCTCGATTATCATGACAGAGATAGAAGAATAATACTGTCTTACAGAGATTTAGAGAAAGTCGTGTGATTGTAACACATTAGATTTTATTTTTTATTTTTTTTACCATGATTTTTACATTCAAAGCAAGGGGATAAGAAAACTCATACTCACCGGCTAGCAGCTAGTCTTATTATTCTGTATCCCTCAGAATATCCTGGACATAAATAAAGAGAAGTAACCTAAGCAATTCACAACGGTCAACTTTACGTGCGTCAACCACAGTGAATTAAAACCAGACGTACAACGAGAAGTACCAGCAGTAATATCACGCGGGGCGGATTTCTGTATTAAGCTAATTTACCGCAACCGCACTAGTACCAACCTGGTCACAAGAGGTGCTACAGCTACAAAGGCAACAGCTTCAATCAGCGCATCCTCTACAGCATCCAGATCCTAAATTCCGCTACACGTGTCATCACAACGTGGAACTTGATAATACTCCGATTAAATCTGCTATAAACCTTATTGAAGTTTATTTCATTACGATATTGTACACAACACGAATGGAAAACTGAAGCTGTATTGACCAATGATCACGCAGACAAATAACTCCCATAAGATACAGTAACACAAGAAAGGAAATTATCAGTAACTGCAAGCTTTGTGGATTTCATTCAGCTTCATTAATAAGGTAGAAAGCAATGTGATATGCAGAGTGCAAAGGCAATCCAACATGACAACATGAGGAAAATTAGCATTGGCATAAAGTCTTTAATAGCTGCTACGTTATAAAGCTATATTTAATTATTAGAACACACTTTTCTTTAGCAGTTTCATAAACAAACTTTTCTTACATCTTATTTTTTATCTAAATCATGATAATCGAGATAAGCATTAGCAGAGTTGGTCTTAAGTGCCTCTTCGTTTTAGAAGGGAAACAAGGAAATACACTAGACTAAAGCGAAAATCGAAGCAATTAAAAGGTGATAACTATGTGAAACAGTTTAAATTCGGCTCTCTTTTGTGTGCCAGGAATAAAACAAATTCGAGATGAGACGAAAGAGGGCTTCCCGTTTGAGAAAAGTTTAAATAGCTTAAAACTGAAACCAAATACTAAGGATGTCCCGGAAATGGTTTAATCTACAACAAAAAATGTAATTGACATAAGTAACTTTCTACCTTCTGTTACGGTTTATCAGCTACATAAAAGTCACCCAGAATAAACAGATCTTTAGAGTATTTAAAATATAAATTTTGTTTGTGATAAAAATATTTTAAACATATGGTATTTTAATGAAAATCGTTAGAGGCATTTTTGAGAAAATTAAAATGTTCAAAAAAATGCTCCAACGCAAAGGGCAGTTGGAGTGGGAAGACTTTCCTGTAAACGTTTTTGTCGCATCCTTGGAAGATACTGAAATTAAACACCAAGTTTGGTATTTAACCGACTTTTTGTTTTTGGGTTATGCTATCCATAGAAATACACACAAATACGCGCACGCGTTTTTCTAAAAATCCATTTTCGGATTCAGGGGATCATAAAACACATATTTGCGGTGAAATCTTGGTATCGAATTGTTGGATGGAATACAATACCTCCGATATCTACTATGTATATTGTTCATACGTGTTATAGAAAGTAGAAGTTTTTTCACACACATATTCAAGGGCCGCGCCGTCGCCCAGTGGTTAGACCACTCGCCTCTCCCCTAGACGGCCCGAGTTCGATCCCAAGCGTTCGCATATGGAATTTGTGATGGACAAAGCTGCGCAGGGAATCTCCGTCATTATATTCACCTTGTCCATCTTCATGTCATGTATCTTCAGTTTCATCGCCTGCGGTGTCATCTGTAGTAAAAGCGGGCGTTAAACATAATAAAAAAAAAAAAACACACACACACACACACGTATTCACTTTCGCAAGCATACTACCAGACCCTATCGAAAGCAAAGAATAATAATAATAATTAAAGAAAATTTTCTACTCTCCAGCCTGGAATCAAACCCAGGACCTTCAGATGAAAAGCCATGTCGTCGATTACTACCCGTCAGAGGGATTCTCTACAGATTCATTATTGGGTCTTTCCTTGTTTCATTTAGTGCTCCATGATTCCTGTTGTGTAATTATGTTGTTTAATTTTTTGTAACCCACACACATATATTATTTTGCATCCTAGAAAATTAAATAGGCACATGTCCTATGCTTCTATTTTCCATAATTATTTTGGACCGGACTGATAGAACAGCATTAAACGCCATTACTTTTGTTTTCTCAAATGACATTTCCATATTTTATGCTTTTCACACTAAGTTTAATTTGTATGTTATTCTTTGAAGTTCACCAAAAATGTATGTTTTGAGACCCAATCATTTAAACAAAGCATTTTACAATATATCAGTGTGTGTGTGTGTATGTGTATGTGCGAATAGCATAGCTCAAAGAGACAAGTTCGTTGAATACCAAACTTGGCATACAAGTTTAACATCTTCTAAGTATACAACACAAAGATTTTTAAGAATGTGCTATTCCTTACAAGAAACATTTTCCGAAAATTTAGGTTTTCTTAAAAATGGATCTAATAAGTTTTGTTTAAATATTTTCACCAAAAATGAAATGTATAAATTGAAATTTTTGTAAATAGCCTCTGAAAACTCCCCACGATTTTACGTAACTGATAAACCGTAAGATGTAGGTAAAAATGTACTAAACGTAAAATGAAGACTCGTTAAAACAAACAATCTATGTCCTATATATTTTTTGTGAAGTTAATCATATCTGAGATGTTTATTATTATTGCTTTCAATTTTCCAGTACAGACTTCCTCAACTGAGAAGTCTTCAATCCTTTTTCCTTTCTTTTTTATATTACTTTCAGCCTTAAAATACTTAAAATTTTCTCATACGGGAATTTATCAACTCCGGCCTATCCAAACAAGCTAATTGTAAACATATAGCAAACAATTTTTAAAAGATTTGACTATTATGTTAGCTTAGTGTTACCTCTTTTTTCTTGTATTTACAAGGAAACAGCTAATAAGACCTTTATGCTAATGTTTATCTCAGCATGAAGCATCTTTAGCATGAAGTAGATAGAATAATAAGATTTGAACACAAATTTCTTACAGAGATGTAGAAAAAGTCATGTGAATGGATATATGAGATGTTTTCTTCTCTGTTTGGATAAAGAACCCGTTTCCCAGCACTTTTGTATAGCATGTATGTTACGCAGGCATCGTATATTGCATTGCTTCTGTAAACAGCATAGTAAGAGGCCTTATTACTGACCAGGCACATAGACCGACCAACTAGTTTTCTGAAGAATGGCAAGACTGCGAGATGCCAGCACTTTAGTACTCAGCTAAGTGCTATTCACAGAGAGGGAACGAGCTCTAAAACGATCCATACACACTTGGCAGACATGTTTCAATCTGAAGGAGGTGGCGAACAGACTGGAGAGGTCTTCACTGAAGCTGCTCCACGTACTTCACCACTAGCAAATTGATTACTGCTTGGCCATTCTCAATCTTTACATCAGGCCATCTTGAACCTTTGGTGTTACTCTTTGTCTCCAAAAATATAATATTCGTGAGATAAATGAGATTATTCGTTTCTGAAGTTTCATATACATAATAAAATCCAGCCCATTTATTTTGCATTTTTGCAGTATATTTATATAAATAATATAACGAGAGCTCCAGTTTTTATCGATAAATTTGCGAACAGCAAGTTGCCAGCGTATTTATCTAGAGAAAAGTTGTAGCCAGATTTGTATTTAATAAGACTATTTCGTGAATAAAATAACAATGATTAACCTATATGGACAGGAAGAATAATATTCTTAAAATCCCATTTGTCTTGACAAATATTTGCATCGAAATCACTGCAACTTGATGTCCATATCATAAAGCATAGCCTCGTTGCTTACAGAATTCCTTGAAATGATTCCACTCTCTCTCTCTCTCTCTCTCTCTCTCTCTCTCTCTCTCTCTCTCTCTCTGTTGTTTTTAGTACTCTGCGGCTTTGAGTTTTCCATTAATATATCTATTTCAGCATTAAACCTTTTTCCAAAACGTTTTGCAACGTCCGCCATTATGTATGGGAATATCACTGCACACTGATACTATTATTATGAGATGAACATTAGTTCATAATAACAGATAAACGATGTTAATGCAGAGATAACGAGTTTCGATTTGGTTAGAATTTTCCGCGCCAATGTACTGGATTGGCTACTTCCTACGATCACGTGTCATGAACGAAACAGTCGTAATAATGAATGAGGAAGTGTATTTATTTAAATAACAGTAGAGATACACTGATCTCCATTATTCGCACGGGTCCACAGACCGTATGTGCTTTTGCAATACATAAAATAATAAGACATATTAAACAAAATAAAAAGAGTAAACAGGGAAGATAAAAAGACCAACATAATAAACTACGGCATCTTACATTTACAACACATAATAAACGGTAAGGGATATTCCGATGCATTAGTGTATCCTTTATTGGTAAACAAACTCATTAAGAGAAATCTATAAACATAACACTAATAATAACCAAAAAAAAATGGCATGAAAAGATATAAAGCTTTATCATCAAAGAAATATAAAAATACGCTACTAACAATGTCCAAAACAGATGTATTTGGAACAGCTAGAGAAGTTAGGTAAATGGAGCACATCAGATTTTCTAAATTTAGTTTTGTTATTCAGGGGTACCCCAAAGCGTGAATTTCCCGTGAAATCCAGTACCCAATTTTTTGGTTGAATGTAATACTTTCTCTGCGTATGTTCTATGCACGATGTAGAGAAATTAAAAGCACTAGTAGTATACCAACGTTTAGAATTTATGAGACACCAAAGAAGAAAGTTTAATGGCAAAAATAATATCTTGCTTGACTGCACTGTTTACGCCTTTTTTACCACACCTACTCATGATGAAAAGAAAACATTTAATACTGTTTTACATGTATACGTTAGCATTATGTTCATGTTGAAGTTATATTAGGTTATGTTTACAATAAGGAGTTATTTTAAACTTTAAAGACAAAGAATTTATAAAGACACAAAAATCTTATAACACCAAGAAATATTTCACTAATAGTTCGTATGGCAATCTACATTAGAAACAATGCAAGTAAACCACCAAATTTATACACTTTCGATAATTGAATATCTACATTAAGCAACAAACAAATTATGTATTACGACATACTGAAAAATGATTATTAATATCTCTGAAAACAAATTAGATCATTGTAGTAAAAATCAGCAACTTTTGGGGCAACACATAACACATGCTTTCAGAGTTGGAACATTCAATATACTAAACCGGTAACGTGACATCTTCGCAACGTGGCCTGCGTCTGAAGTAGGCCCGACAAAGGAATCAGCAACGTCATCACACCCTATGGTTTTTAAGATTTCAAACTCATTGTAAAGAAGAAAAATTCCTTGGGAAGCAGGGAAAGAAGATAATAGCGGTAATAATGACGAAAATATATATACATATATATATATATATATATGTGTGTGTGTTTATCTATTGGTAGGGAGTCGTTTGCCAATAGAAGACTTAGATCCTTTAAAAAAGAATTAGAGATTTAGATGCACAAATTATACCTTAATGCACTTAAATTATTGATATAATTCTGGAAGATGGAATCTATGATGTTTAAATATTTTAGTTTACCTATTAATAATGCAGTACGTTAACGTATAAGGCATTTAAAACATATGCACGGACACATGTTTCAGATAACAAAATTAACGTGTCTGTTAATAGTATAAGACGAGGAAAAACGAGGCATTCATTTGCAGGAATCCATTCAAAATTTGTAATATATTCAAATATTCATCTGTTGATTACAGAATAATTAAACATTTTTAAACGCACTTAAAAATCAACTCAGTAGCTGTACATTTTGCTTTTGTTCTACATAATTTAAAATATACAAGGGAATGGTGAAAATCTCTTGGTCTTGCAATGAGATTCTGCATTTTATAGGACAAAATACAGTTCTTTTTCTATGTCTATGCACTTTGTTTAACGTTTTTCCAGTTGATCCCTGTAGCGTGATACTGGAAGGTCTGGAAAATACCAATTACGGTTGCATAAGGTATTCATTTCACGAAAAATATTATACAGTTACAAATTTCTTTGTACGTGGGAATGGGTGGAATTCACAAGTTGGTGAATAGGGTGGATGTTCCAGCAATTCGTACATGAAGTACCTGACTTCCTATTGACCTTTGTAGCAAATGCATTGTCCTGGTGAAAGATGGCTCTTATTTTACAACCTACGTATTTTGTCAACCAGTTGATCCAGAAGGTTAGCATAATATTGTTTTCCTTCTTGAAACGCATCAATGAGAAGAGTCCCTTTTGCACCCCAGAAAACATTTGTCATCACCTATCCATCAGTTGAAGTTCATTTCACCTTTGTGCATATTCGTCAGCTTCCATCCACAGTATTGCCTGCTGTTTCGTTTCTGGGGTGTAGCAATGGATGCAAGTCTTATGCACAGTAACAAATTGACGCCAACAATCCAAACGTTGTGATTGTTTTGGTCAGCATAAAATAAACGCGGACCCACCTAATACAAAGCTTTCTTATTTTTAATTCTTCATGTAGATTGTACCGTACACCCTCTAATGATGGGAGATATTTCATGCACCTTTCTTGCCGATCTTCCAACACTGTTTTACACTTTCTCTATAATTCCCTCACTGGTTGCAGTTTTGGGACGTATTCCACGTTGCTCACCATCAAGATAAGTTCAGCCATTATAAATTCTACTGCCCATTGATTGACTATTAAAGATGCGGGAGCAGACTGCTTATAAACATTCAACAACATTGGATGAACTTCCATTGGTGGTAAACCATCCAGAACAATGAATTTTATGTCTCCACGGTATTTGAGTTTCTTCATTTTAAGGAACACAAGCAACAAGCCTGCTGTTAGCAGTCATAGAAACATATCTACTTAGTAGGCTAAGTTAAAACATAATGTACGTTATTACACCAATATACTTACATGTGCCAATTTGGCGAAATAAATTTGGATTTATATAACGCCATCTGTGCGCCATGCGGAAAACTTTTCACTTTGCCTCGTATCATCAATTACCTGAAACAGAGATGCAGATATTACCTTTATGTGATTTTTCTTTCATGTCTTGTTGGCAGATTTTCATTTCTAATTTATAATAGATTAATATGAATGTATAGTTATGTTACTCTGTGTCTTTTTACAAACAGTATGAAAGTCAGATCTTTAAATAAATTATACTGAATTACGAAGTTTTCCGTATTAGGACTGAAATATTCTTTTTGGCTTTTAATCTTTTTTATTTTGTTTGTTTGTTTTGTTTTTAACTTTCTGTACTGGATATTGTGGGAGATGGCTCCACGGGATTGTATGTGACTTGTTCTGGGCCTTCAAATTTCTTCGGGCTTTAGCCCCAGCGGGTTGAAATGCCGTCATTATAGTTCAGCGCACCTTTTGTCTTACTGGGGAGTGAGGAATTGAACCGTGGCTTCCATGCATTGCCGACTTTGGAAACAGATTGATGTACTGGGCGACACAGAACTGTTTTACACCAGGAGTTTTGTGTGCTCTTTGCACGCGACACCACCGATCACAGAATTTGCTTGGTTGAGTGCTACTTCCGAACTGGAGGAATAAATGCAGCGATTACAAATTTACGAGAAGCAAGCGAATGTTACAAATGTAAATATTGGAAAGATAGGATACAAGTCCCATTTCACTAAAGTGAACTGGAACTATTCAGATTCTATTCAACCTATTGTTCGCTAGTTCTCTATATGAGGCAATGCAAGACTTACTTCTTAATATTGATGTCATACGGAGGCAAAGGGAAAGGGTTCGAGACCCGTCTTAGGCATGGGTGTTTGTGTTCTTGTAAGTGTGTGTATGTATGTATATCTGTAAAACGGACCGCCTGCGGTGCCATTAGTAGTTAAAGCGGGCGTTAAACACTACCAAAAAAAAAAATATCTGTAAAACGGAAAATCGGTACGAAAACAAACTGAAAAAACTAGGTAAAACAGAAAAAGGGAAAAAGCAAAACATCTTGTATGTATTTGGGTGGTCATGGATATAATTCACGTCGCCAGCCTTTCTTATCCATAGGTTTTTTTTTTTTTTTTTTTTTTTTTTTTTTCGTTTTTGGGGGGTGGGGTCCCCGGGTCGCTTGCTGGGAAGGTTTATTCTATTCACCCCTACCTACGCACATGCTGGTAATGCATTCCATTATGCAGGAAATACAAGAAAATCTTTAAATAAGAGTTATTAAAATATTTCGGATAATTATCGCACACATACTGTACCGTTATAAATGGATCCGGTTGTATTTTGCTTATGTACATCTGTTTTCTCTGTCAATAAATCGCGAGAATATGTTCATATTGCTTGGCTTGAAATACTTTTGTGTAATTTGTAAATGGTCTACTTATAGAGAAAGAGCAAGTATTTTATGCTCCATGGAATTGCCAAGTACAATCTGAAGCCTTCTGCACAACGTTGTCCTTTTATAGCAGCAATGTGTGTGCATTCTGTTTTAGCCTTTAGCAATATGTGAATTGATATCCGGTTTCTATAGCCTATGACGACGGAGAGAACAACGATTTTACTGACGAAAGAAGTAACAAAATCGGTTGAATGATTTCCGAGACAATTCCCCTACACACACACACACACACACACACACACACACACATATACACCCACACATATACATTCGCACATTTTCTCTCTTTATAATACCAATACGGTGTTATTGTAGTTTTGCACGGTGCGCCGGTCTATTTTGGTTGTTGAATGGATTTCAGGGATGGTGTAAATTTAATCGGTGCACCTGTATAAAAATCTTATGTGCTCCATTCACATGACTTTCTCCTCCTCTTCTGCAAACAAACTTTTCTTATAAAAGATTATTCGGTTTTCTACATCATGCTAATCGAGATAAACATTAGCAGAATTAGTTTTATTACTTGCTTCTTTTTAAATAGAAGGGAAATAAGGGAATACACTAGGCTAAAGCGATAGACAAATCTTTTAATACCCGGTCACGATTTGGATCAATTTAAATTCGGTTCTCTTTACTTTCCAATAAATCAAACGAGATACGAAAAAAATATGACTTCTAGATCGAAAAACGTTTATGTGGCTTAAAACTTAAACCAAAACATCGAATATCTCGGAAACGGTTAGATCTACAAAGAAATGCACATAATATAAATTGTGTGTAAAAGTATATTCGTTAAATTACTTCACGCTTTTCCAGATAAACGTTTGCCTACATGTTTTTGTTACCCATTTCCTAGTAAATACAAAGAAATAGTGGAAATACACTAGACTAAAGCGAGAGTCAAACGTTTTGAAAGCTGGTCGCTATATGATAAGTTTTAAGGTTTATTGGACCCGGAGCAACAAAAACTAATATTTTGAAGGGAGTGTTTGGTTTGTGAAGTTTGAGTAAAATAAAACAAATAATGTACCTCTTAAAACAAGGATTTTGCCCGAAATTTAATTTTTTAAAGAAATTAAAAATGTTGGTTCCATTAACAATACTTTTAGTATTTTTTCATAATCATAGATTCCATGAAATAAAGAAATAATAAGGAATATCTCGGAAGAGATTAACTCCTCAAAGAAGTCTATCTGGAAAAGTATGTGTTTTAACAAGGTGTACATTTTTTGTGCAGTACAATTTTTTCTATCTCACGGTTTACTGATTATAAAACAGTCCTTCAGAATGAAGACGAATTCAGATGCTATGTCCAGAAAATACAAAATATACATTTTATTTGGCATTGAAATAGATTTAATATATGATATTTTAATCAAAACCGTTAAAGTCATTTTTAAGAAGACCGAATTTTGAAAAACTTTCCATGTAAAGAGTAGTTTGGTATCGGTGTAACTTTTGATAATCTTTGTGCCAAGTTTGGTTGATATTTAACTGAGTTTTCCTTTTTTAATTATGCTGCCCACATACACAAATACACAACCAGATAGACAGATAGATAGACACACACCCGCACGCGCGCACACGTAGGACTATTCTAAAATGTCTTTTTTGTTTAGTGATCCTTAAAAGTGTATCTATATTTAAATCTCGTATCCAATTTTTGGGAGGATTGCAATATATTCTCTAGCTACTATTTAAATTGTATATAGGTGCTAGAGAAAGTAAAAACAGATTAGTCACTTAGCACTTGAGAGGAGTTCAATCTATCTGAAAATTTAAACAAAAATGATAATACGGCATATTATGTATTATCTAATTTAAGAATCTGATGTGTTGCATTCACACTACTTTCTCTACATCTCTGTAATAATGGAATATACTAGCTAAAGTGATATCAAATTTTAAAGCTGGTTATAATGCGATCCAAATTCAAATCTTTGCATTTCCAGGAATTGAAAAATTCCTGTATGAAAAAAATGTAATTATTTTAAAACTGAAACCAATAAGAAGGAATATCTACAAAATGTTCAACCCCACCAAAAAATGTATGTCACACAAATTAATGTAAAACTCTAAAATTTCAAATTTCCACGAAATTTCAGAATAAGCATTCCTGAGCTTACCCTATTAAACAAAATAGAGCATATTAGATAAAGTATTAAATACGTAACTATAAAACCAGTTTCATAGCATTATGCTCGAAATTCTTGTAGAATAATTGCCATGATTTGTAAGTTGTAGTGAAAGTCGTTCTGCAGTTGTGTATTACGTAGACATTGTTATGGTTGTATCTGTTTTCATAAGCATCATACTCTTCTCTTTGTTTTTAATAGTGGTTTGGAATATATCGAGCTTAGGGAACTTACGTACGCCATATGCGAGTTGATTACGAAAGAGGATCAGGTGCACTGATCAGATCATTTCGCTTCAAGCTTAATGCATCTCCCTTGTTGCGTATGTTTGATGCGCATTCGTGCGGAGCCAGGCTCCAGTAAATTAGCTGAGATAGAACCAACGGGGCCAGTGGCACAATGAACCCTGCAGCATGCTAGTGCATCAGCTTCAAGTATTTTGCAAATTAGGAGGCCGAGTGCCAAGCTCACTTCAACTTATCAGAATGGGCATCGCCGAAGACCACCCTTAAAGTCTAACGTACACTATTCTTGCCATTTCTCCATTCTCTTTCCTAATTACAGTCCATCGTTAGTGGATGAGTAGCCTATTTACTTCCTCTACCATATGCCGTGTACATGTTAGATAGAGAAGGTATAGTATTCCACCCAAAAAGTCGATACAGAGATTCCAGCGGAAATACAGGATTTACCTATATGAAGACCATTAAACCCTTGCTGCTAACGTTTATCTGACAAGCATGAAAAAGGTAAAGCAATAATCTATTTGAATAGCCCCAAAAGGGTTTCCAAAATTCGTCCGCCCATCTATTATATGGCCAAAACCTTCTGATATTTGAGACGCGTTTAGTAATTCGAGGAACGAAATGACATTCACTCTCTTGGGCAGTAAACTTGCCAATTGTAAAACTCGAAAAGCAATATCATGTAAGCGCAAGCATGTTTCATAGTACGAGGGTCGTCAAAAAATTTGGCAAACTTAATAATAAAAAAGATGTCAACACAAAGCTTCATTTAGAAAGTTATAGTGCCTTCCTCTGTTTCTCAACGTAACTGCCATTTATGTCTAGATATTTATTGTCCCTTGGCACCAGTTTTTCAGGCCAATACTATGCTCTTCTACCGCTTAGTACCTGATTAGTTTTTTTAATGCTCAAAATGTTTGGCCAATCAATTTTTATAGGCAAATAATGTAATTCTTTCTTGATAATGCACCGAAAAAGGAGCATTTCTTCAGTGAGGAAGTGGTGCACAACTTTTAATCAAAGAAGAATCAGTGTGCACGATTCCGAAGTAGGAGTTTTCATCACTCCTTATGGAAGAAATTGAAAGCAAACATCAATTAATGAATTCACGAGTTTCAGAAGTTTACTTTGGACACCTTAAATAACATTTTGGGTGAAAAACAGTTTCCAACTGAAAAAGACTTTAAAGCGGCAGATGTTTCAAGGGTTACAATAAATGTCTTCGCAATAATGGGAATAACGCTAAGAAACATAGTAAATAAAGTTTTGTGTTAATATATTTCGTTATTATTTAGTTGTACAAAGTCGCTCTTTACTTTCTGAATAGCCCTTGTACTATAGCAAAGCAATAAGTAACTGAAATAAAAAGTGACCCTTCTGAAGGAGTATTAAGACAAAATCTATTATTTTCTCTAGCAACTATGTACAATGCGCATAGTAGTCAGAGAAGGTGTTTCATTCCACACAAAAATTCAATACCGAGATTTCACCGGGACTGTTTTGAGATCACCTGAACCCAAAAGAAAAATCATTTTTAGAAAAAGTCAGTGTGTATGCTGAGTATGTCTTTGAGCAATGTAAATCAAAAACGAAAAGTCCGTTATACACCAAACTTGGTATAAGTTTACTCTCTCCTAAGGATGCAACGAAAATTTCCAAGAAAACCTCCCCACCTTACCTTCTTTACATGAATTTTTTTGAAAACCTTGAGTTTCTCAAAAATAGCTTAAACAAATTTGTTTGAAGATACTTGCATGACAAATAAGCATTTCCTGAGAATAACCTCTGAAGTGCTGTTCTGTCTGAGTGACTGTTGCCTAACTGGTACACCGTAAAAGAAGTTACTCCACAAAAATGTAGATTTTGTCAAAATAAACAATTTGTGTGCTTTACATTTTTGTTGTGACGCTAGCCGTTTCCAATATTATTGGCTTCAATTTTAAAAGATGTATACTTTTCTCAAATAAGAAGCTGTCTGTGTATTTTTGTATTACCCCAGGACATGCGAAGAAGTGAATTTTAATGGCAATCGCGCAGAGACTGCTTTTAAAAAATTTGACTATCGCTTTAGCAGAGTGTAGATCCTTGGTTCCCATCTACTCTACTTATAAGGAACTAAGTACTAAGACTATATTCTGCTAATACCTATCGCGATTAGCATGGAGTAGAAAAAGAATATTGTGTAGAACAGGTAGAGAAAATAATGTGATTGGAACACATTTGAATTGTTTTTATTAAAATTTGTAGTCATTTTTCTAATATATAAAAGGAGAGTTTTTGTTTTTGTTATGCTTAAAATGGAAAAAACAACTTTGCTGGCACAAATTAAACTAATAGTTTTTTTTTTTGCTAATAAGAGTTTGTCACCATTTTCACAATTTGATAAATCAAAATGTAGCTTTGTAATATTTATAAGTAACACAATTTTTACTGAAGTCTACCTTAAAAAAATCATAAATAATCATAAAACATATACCAATGAATATAAAGTTTCCTAACTTGAAATCATTGATTTAATCTTCCCATTTTTATCAAAATATGATATAAATTTTGAGCACCAAAAAATTCAACACCTGCTCCGCCTTATTTATTAAATAGTTAAAAGAAGTATTTAGTGTTCCCAGTTCAAATAACTCTACTTCGCACGAAATCCATACACTGTTTGAAGCCAACATTTAAAACAATCGCCACCAACGTTGCCCTTTGAGTAAAGCAGAGAAAGAAAATTGCTCCATGCTCCTGCAAACCACTGTGTGATCAACTGCGCGAAAAGCAGGAACAGATAATTCCTTCAGTGCTTTCTAGGTATGCAACATTTTGCTTTAAATATATGATCCAACGTTCATAGGTTAATACAGCAAATGTATGACCATGATTGATAGCAATAGTAGTTATACTTCGGATATAAGCAAATTTGCATATTTTCATAATTTTGGTGGTAACAGGTAGCTGTGACAAATAACATTGCAAAAAATGCTATTATAATATTAAAACAAGAAAATAAAAAAAAAATGACTGAAAAATGAAAGTGTACAGTTTTATAAAGGTCTCCAGAAACATGTGGACACCATAATAAGAAAGGTTAATTAAACAAATTATGGGCCACAATGGAGAAGTAACTACAAATGAAAATGGTAAAAGCTTTATAAACTTTGCAACTAGTAACGCTTTAATATACTTTTAGCCACAAGGAAACACACAATTTTACTTGGGCAGCGAGAAGATTCAAATCAATAATTGATTATATCTTGGTGAATCAAAAGCTTGGTGCAGAAGTACAGAACACAAGAATTTATCGAGGACCTTATATATATTCTGAGCATTTCATGTTTATGTCTAACATAAAAATTATTAGCAGTTGGGTAAAGAGGTGTTGTAAACCCCATGAAAAATATGCTATTTAAAGTACAAGTTCTTCAAACGGCGACTATACGGAGACTACACTGTCAGAGATTAAATAAACATTTAGATCACCGCGCTCTGAGTTTGAATGTGGAAATAGAATGAAATGAACTGCAAAAGGTTATTCACAAAGCGACAATGGAAGCATTGGAAATGCGTAATAAAAGAAGAACTAAAGGTTTAAAAATATGGAACGAAGAAATTGCAAACTTAGTTAAGGATATGAAATATGCCTATTTTGAAGTGGATGCATACAAAGTTGGAGAATGACAAGATTGAATATAAACGATTAAGTGTCAATAAAAAGGGAAGTACGCAAACTGCAGAACGAAATCTGGCAGAAATACACAAGTAACATAGAACAAAAATGATATGGAAACTGAAGCACAGCATATAAGGCAATGAAACACCTTAATAAAGACGAAAAGAATACAGCAGATCTAAATAACATACCAGAGCAGACATGGCTAGAACATTAAAAAACATTGTGGTATGATGAGATTGAAGAAAAGAATACCTATACAAATTAGAATAACGTTGAGAATATAATGCATAAGTCAGTGGACCCTTTAACGATAGAAGAACTAGAAATGTAAAAACAAAAAGAGTCCTGGAGTAGATAAGTTCAACGTGTAATTATGAAATATGAGTCACAAGAAATAAAAATAAGATTCTTCAATTATTCTAAACCTATGTTGGATGACATTCCAGATCCCGCAGATATGGAAAGTGACTATAGCCTGTTCAATTTTTAAAAAAGGAGACCGCACAGATTGTAACAATTACAGAGGTATAAGTCTCCTAAATGTTCCATATAACATGTATGCAAAAATATTAGCAATAGACCAAATACAATATCAAATAATTTATTAAGAGAAGAACAGCACAGGTTCCAGAAAGGCCGGTCTTCTTCTGATTGAGTATTAAATATTAGCAATAGACCAAATACAATATCAAATAATTTATTAAGAGAAGAACAGCACAGGTTCCAGAAAGGCCGGTCTTCTTCTGATTGAGTATTTATACTGAAACACATAATTCAAAAGAGATGGAAATTTAATGTTCCAACTCATATTATATTTATTGATTATGTTAAAGTTTATTGATTATGTTTCGGTATAGAGAAGAAAGCTGTTGATTAAGAAATGATACCCATTGTACTTAACAAGAAGTTTAGATAGCTATATAAAGACACACCAACTTGTATAAACATGTCATCAGGAAAGAAAGAGATTGTAAATCCAGGAGTTAGACAAGTGTGCACTCTGTCAACGGGTTTATTTAATATATATATTTTTAAAATCTTGATGCAGCCATAGATCAATGGCAAAGACAATTAGATAAACATTTTACATTAGACTGTTTTACTTAAATACTATTTTATTTGCTGACGACCAGGTTATTCTCTCAGATTCTGAAGAAGGTTTACAAAAAGCTGTATATAAATTGCCACAAGTATCATTAAACTATAATGTGAACATATCTACAGCTAAATCCATAGTAGTGACTTTTAAGGAAAGTACCCGATTAGAACGAAAATAGAATTAAAAGGATGTGTATTTGAGCAAGTTAATAAACTTAATTATTTAGGATAATTAATTTTCTATGATTAAGATCCTGATTTAGAACAAAAATTAGCTGAATTGCAATATACTTGCGGTACTATTCACAGAAAATTAGGAAATGGAACAAGAATATAGACACTTTTAAGATACTACAAAGTTTTTCCTGCTCCACTTCTAAAATATGGTAGTGAGAACTGGGTCTTAAATAGAGCTAAGAAAAGAAAAAGAAAATCATCGAAATGAGGTTTTTAAGGCGAATACTAGTTATACGTTAAGATATCATATACACAACAGAAATACAAGAGACCGATTAAAAATCAATCGCTTACAAGAAAAAATTAATATTTTAAAACAACAATGGTACATATATATTGAAAAAATAAATCATGATAGAATAACAAAACATGTATTTCTTTATACCTCACGAGGCCGAAGATCAATAGGAAGACCAACATTGCAATGGAAATAGTCTTTAAGGGACGGAACAGACCTTATGGATCTATCCTTGAAGAAGAAAAAGAAGAAGAAGATGAAGAAGAAGAAGAAATAACAAGGTATTTATTACCACCGTATTCGCACTTTAGCGCTAACAGTATGTGAATTAATTTGCGAGGAATACTTTTCATATTTATAGCACAAAAGTATGAACAGGCATCTTGGTAATTAATTGTTATTTAACATAATTCGAAAGAAACATATTCCGCCCCATTCTATAAATAGGAAAGTTAACTCCTAGGCAGGCATAAACGTATGAGTAAGTGCCTTCCGTGTTGAATTCTTTCTGTCCCCGACTTTATAAACCGTCAAACAAGGAAGAGAGACAATCCCTTCCGTCTAATGTATACCCACTGCATGCACGGAGCAATTAATGTGTTTGCTGCGGAACAAAATCAAGTGAACCAGCGACGCCTGCTTTTGCATGTAAAAGAGAATATATAGAACATCAGGCCATAACATCCTCCAGGCTGAAGAAAATAAAGTGGCGTTTTATTTATGGACGCTCTTTAACTGCTATGGTTTTCAGCGTCCCATTCTATACTGGGTGCTAACATTTGCTCAGAGGCCTCTTTATCAGGCTTGAGATTATTTTACGTGTTGTAAATCTATGGCACGAGATCAACAGTTTTACTTCCCTTCGGAAAAAAAAGTCCATCGTCCTCCAGACCGAAGAGATTAAGGTTTAGAGGCCAATCAAGGAAAGCAAAATTAGTAGAGAAGGGTTGCAGACACCTGACTTGTGAGTGTGATACCCTGTTCATTTATTTTAGTGAAAGGATGTGTTCTAGGGTAGATAAAGTTACCAAAAACACAGCACATTTTTTCCGAAGTAGAGGAATTTGGCCACGAACCGGTTGCACAATTGGTTCTCGCAAAAAGTTTAGACCACGCAATAGTTACTGGATTTTTGCAAACTTCCGCCTTATCCACGATTCCTTTTTCTGACTGCTCGTGTCCCGGAAGTATGTCTTCCCTGGGACCTTAATATTTCCACTCTTCAATAGCCACGTCGTCTATACATGTATTCTCCGCCGTACTTACATAAAATTAGGGTTAAAGTTTGAATTTGCCCCAACGATATATAGATATTGCAAGACAGGAAGTCGTAATTTCAATTTACAGTCCACGATTTTGCTAAGTCAAATGAATTCACAATAGGCTAAATGCCTAAATGTATAACAACGGCATTCTTTCTGCAGCTACTGCACTCCTCTGTGGCGTGCTTCTTCTTTCCTGATTAATTTAGTTTAAGGATACACGCGTACTTAAAATGTGACCCACAATACCTGTTTAAGTTGGCACTGATAAAAATATCTCGCCCCACCCTCTACAAATGGGACTATTTCGTTTTTCTTTCTCTAGCGCATATATATAATGTACATGGTAGCATTGAAGATATCGTAGTCCACCCAAAAATTCTATACTGAGATTTCACCGGAAATACTGTTTTGAGGCACCCTGAAACCATAAAATGTATTTTTAGGAAGAGTTCCATGTTATGGGCAACAACTCAAATGCCAAATTTGTTACTGAATAGTATCTTCCTTAGATGCGACAAATAATATTTTCAGGAAAATTCCCCAACCCAAATTACCTCTTACATGGAACATTTTTCAGAATTTTCAATTTTCTAAAAAAGGCTGTGACGATTTTGATTGAAATGCCATATATTAAAGATGTTTACATGACAAATAAAATGTATATCCTGAATTTCTTGGGAATAGCCCCAGTGAAGCCTCATCATTTTGAATGACTTTTACATAATGGTAAACTGTAAGAGATTTTACACAAAAAATGCAGACACTGTTAAAACACACAGTTTATGTTACATACATGTTTTGTTAAGAAATATTTATTGTTATTGGTTTCAATTTTAAAATACTTTCTTAAATAGTGGGCTTCATTGTTTCGTCTATCTTTTGTTTTACTTTGTCCCAGGAAAGAGAATCGACATTAAATCACAATTGCATAACAATAGCTTTTACAAAATTTTACTTTCGCTTTAGCCTAGTGTATTCCTTCATTTCCCTTCCTCTTATAAGGTACTAAGTAATAAGACCATTTCTGGTAATGTTTATCTGAATTAGAATTATGTAGATAACGGAACTGTTTGCAGAACAGATAGAGAAAATCATTTGAATGGAGCACATGAGTTTTTTTTCAGAACATAAATCTAATCACTGGATTGGCAGAGTACTTTACCTTCCCCAATACATGGCCGAACTGGCGAAGGGTAATATTAAAGCTTAAACCATGCTACTTTCTCTACACGTACTATGTACATAGTATATAGAGAAGGTATTGCATTCCACCCAAAAATTCGATACCGAGATTTCACCGAAAATACACGTTTTAGGGCTCCTGTATACAAAAGAAATTAGAAAAAGGTGCACACGCGTGAGTGTGTGTGCGGTCTGAGTATCCATGTGTCTGTGAACATGATAACTCAAAATGAAAAGTAGGTAAAATACCAAACTTGATATTTAAGATAAGTTCTTCCAGGGATGAGACACGAAGATTTTGGCAAAAATCCCTCCCACGCCAAACTACCCTTTACAAGGAGAAAATTTCGAAAGTTTTGATTTTCTCAAAAACGACTCTAACGATTTTTATTAAAATACATGGAAAATTAAACGTATATCTTGAATTTTCTGGATATCGCCTCTAAAGACGTCTTTCTTATGGATGAATTTTGCTGAGCTCTGCATAACTGGTTAACCGTAAGAGAGAAAGGAGAACTTACTACGAAAAACATATAGATATCGGATAGGTAGAGTCAGACTGAAAAATTCAATGCCATAGGCGGGATGCGAATTTCACATTGTCATGCAGAATCGCAACCGTGGGAGGAGTCAAACGCTACGTCCAATTAGAAGAAGCGCTGACTAACGCGGGAGACGGTCTCTGCTGTCCCACTTTTTAGAGGGAACCTGCTTGCGGCAAATCAGCTATGTGAGTAATCCTTCAGCCATTGAAGACATGTCGATACAATAAGAAATAGAAATGCTTTTAAGTGCACATTAAGAGTAAATTTGTTTGACGAAATGGTTAGTAGATTTCTTCAATCTGACGAAGACAAACAGCAAACTTTGTAAATGTGAAAGTGTAAGACTTTGCCATTATCTACTGTCAAAGCATTTGCTTTACCAACATAGCCATCGCCGAAAGGAAAGTGAAATGAATTTATTTAAAAGCACAAGAAATGTAAAACATTACTGTTAAAACATTTTGACCACTAATTAAAAAAATTCTGTTAAATCATTTTATGCAGTAAGAATATCGCTTTAATTATACCAATAAAGTGTGTGTGTGTGCACAATTTATTTTGCTCGTTTCTTTCATTTACCATATTCATTCGTTATTTCAATTATTATTTATTTAGTCAAGGTTAACTAATTTTAATCGACAGTAAGTACCAACTCATTATTATTTTTACTGATTCTTGTATGTACTTATTACTTTCTCTACATATATCTATAATGTATATAGTAGGTAGAGAGAGTATTGTATTCTACCCAAAATTCTATACCTGAAATACATGAAATACATGTTTTGAGGTTCCTGAATTAAAAAAACATTTTTAGAAAAAGGTCTGTGTGAATGCAGCATAACTCATAAATGAAAAGTCGGTTAACCAGCAAACTTGGTATTTAAGTTGCGTATCTTCCAAAGATGGGCCGCGAATATTTTCAGACAAATGCCCCTACACCAACTACCCTTTACATGTGAGATTTTTCGAAATGTTCGATTATGCACCCAGAAATGAAAGTCGCGGGAAAACTAAATTAAAGATATCAGTTACGTTAGAACTTATCACTTCCATTAGGAATTTGAATTTATTTTAAGTGCTCTTCTGCTACGTCTTTGTGGGATAAAATACTGGAGTATTATAAAAAAGAGGAGCTTTCAAAAGCATAGGACCTCGCCTCAGACTCAATAACTTATTTAATAACTGAATCATTTGCTATTTCAGATTTATTTGCTTGTTCTAAAAGCCGGAATAATGATTGCTTTGGCTTTGCTTTCAAATAAACTCAGGACAACAAGCTGGGTTCACAAAACTGTCTTGTTTTCTAAGCGAATGGGACAGTTGGAAAAAGTAAAGACATTGGAGTGTGAAAGTATGGCCAGAGTGGAGAAACTTGTTGGCTGAACCTGAAAACATCCTGCACGAACCGCTTCTAAAGATTGGGCTTGATGAAGCAATCTGAAAGGGCTCTACCACAGGATGGATCCTGCTTTAAGTACTTTCCAAGATATTTCTCTTCATTACACAAGAAAAATTAAGGGCTGGCATTTTCTATGGTCCTCAAATAAAGAAATTGATGAATGACGAAGGTATTGAGTAGAAAACGAATAAGAGAGAAAAAGAAGCATGGACCGTCTTCCGACTACTTAGGCCATGACAAAGGTCCTAATTACAAAGACATTGACGAAAAAATGTTGGAAAATTTCAAGAAGATGAGTTGTAACATGAGTATAAAAGTACATTTTCTGCATTCACATATTCAGTAAAATTTGGGATATTATAGTAAAGAGCAGGGTGGACGTTTTCAATGAGGTATTAAGGACATGGAGATGAAACCGGAGATGGAATGAAACTATGATAGCCGACTACTGTTGGATGTTGAGGAGGGACTGTCATCTTCAAGAATCTGCAAGGAAATCAAACAAGAGGAACTTTGAAAAAAATTAAATGAAAGACTTTAGCTTCTTGTTTTGTTATACGTAGTCATAAAATAAATTAGGGGAGAGTATTAAGAGTATTCTTGAAATGTCTCCTGCATAAAAACTTCTCTACGCTCTTAAGTAAAATTGTCAAAACATTACTCCTAATTTTGTGTGAAATCCTGACGTAATAGAGAAAAACGGACGTTGTTTCCAGGATCAACAGAAAAAGTTGCTTCAGAAACAGCTACTTTTAAAAAAAAAATCAAACAAAAGGTTTTAAAACGCAGACTAGTGTTTTCTATCGTCCAAGGCGGACCCAATACGATGCAAAATACTTCACAATTCCATCATGGTCGCGTATATGTATCGTGTTGAGATTGGAAATCAAGGGACGGTCAAGGTGTGCTGTGGCAGCTTGACGACACAATGAACGTTGTGAAATGCACGGTAATACTCGATAAGAATTTGATTCCCTATGTGAGAATGTGTTTTCTGTTGAGAATGTGTGGGTAGAGGTAAAAAGGGAGCTGCGCTCCAATTACCTGTAAATGGGCGAAGGACAAAATATGGCTTCTACGCATAAATTCAAGAAGCCTGGGCTCTTGTAGCTTCTCATCCACATTACTGTAGGTATTTATTTTGTATATGCCCCGAAAATTGAGGGAAATTAATACGAGCTGAGTGTTCATACACCCGATTTTAATTTTGTTTATTTTTTGTGTTTTACACATACTTCTTTACTTATTTAGTAGAATTATGTTTTTGTATGCATAGATGGGTCCATAACTTCAAATGCCAAAGTTATATTAATTCAATATTATGTTTTACATACCCAACCATAAAATTAACAAACATAACAAATGAGAAGGAGTGCGAGATTTGAGCCTAGGAACTTATGAGTAAAAGGGAGGTCTTCCTAACCTGTCAACCACCGTAACGTTGTTTCGTGGCCTGTTTTTAATACTCAGAAACTTAACCATTGCGCTGATCAGTCACGCACTACTACATTTCTTTCGTGTGCGTTGTGAGCACAGCTTTTACAAAGATACCGAAGCTCTTCGATAGACACATGGATTCTGGGGATAACTCATTTTTTGTATCCATGGGTGTACATACAATGTATATATTAGCTAGAGAAGGTAGTGTATTCCACCTAAAAATTCAATGCCAAGAATTCGCCGAAATATGTTTTGAGGTTCCCTGAGTCAAAAAAATTAGAAAAAGACCCTGTGTGTTTGTGGTAGTGCCTGTGAGCAGCATAGCCCAAAAATGAGATACCAAACTTGGTATTTGTGTTTAGTATATTCCAAGGATACGACACAAAGATATTTAATAAAATCCTTCCACTAAAAAGTACCCCTTACATGCAAAAAGTTTTGAAAATTTGTTTTTCTCAAAAATGGCTCAAACGATTTTGTTTAAAATATTTACATCACAAATAAAATGTATACTTAAAATGTTCTGGGAATATTCTTTGAAGACATCTTTATTCTGGATGAGCTTTACAAAAAATTTCAAAACTGTTAAATCGTAAGAGATAGACAAAACCTTGCCGCACAAAAATTGTCAATACACAATTTATGTCGTGTAGTTTTTCTTTTAAGGTTTACCGTTTTCGAGATGTTCCTTCTTATTGGTTTCAATTTTAAACACCCAACATTTATCAAAAGGGACCTCGCAAAGCAAACCGAACTTCATTTGTTTCACATAGCGATTTGCTTTTAAAAGATTTGGCTATCGCTTTAGCCTATTGTATTCCTTTATTTCTCTTCTACTCACAAGGAAGCAAGTACTAAGATCAATTCAGCTAATGTTTATCTCGACTAACATGATATAGATAAAATAATAAGCTTTTGTAAGAATAGTTACTAATTTGGAATAGCTAGAGAAAATTATGTGAATGGAACACATCAGATTTTTAATAATGCTTTTGGTATGAGTCAAAGTCTTTACAATCGGTAATCCCTTATATTCAGCTATAAATAGTAGCATATATGCCATAACTTCTTTTCTCTCTCAGGAGGCCTAACCGCAGCGTATTTGACGTTTGCTTACACCCTTTCATACGTTAAACGAGTTGGACGGGATTATTACAGTTAAAACCAATCAATCCTTTATCAATGCAGACGGTCAGTTGATCCTGCACGTTGAGAAAGTCAATTCCTCACCGACACGTTTTAATTTCAATTAGCCCCGTTGAGTTCTGATACCCTTTTAACGCACGAAGGGAATCTGCACACGACAATTAAGGGGCAGTAGAGCCACCTGGTATAACATAAATGATAACGCTCCAGAATTTCCACCGTGTTATCTGAACTTCAATTTTTAGAGTAACTTAATTTTGGAAGGCGACAAATAGAACCCTTTCGATGTTGTCTTCTACTATTCATTGTTTATAATTATGCATTATTTTTCTTCCTTCGACTTTTAATTATTTAGAGCTAAGCCATATCGGCAATTTTACCTTTGGGAATGCTCATTGGAATAATATATGTAACCAGTTCACCTGTGGGTTTTTGGTTTTAATTCACAATCACACATATGCATCAACATACACACAAACTATGTGATTCACAATAAGTTCTAGAAAAATATGATATAAAGCTAATTAGAAAAATCTGATGTGTTACATTCACATGTCCTTCTCTACCTATTCTATAACACTATTTTCTTAATTTTCTATCTACTTCATGCCAATCAGGATAAATATTATCAGAAATTATCTTAATAGTTAGTTCCTCATAAGTAAGGAGATTAAGGAAATACACTAGACTGCAGCCAAAGTCAAATCCTTTAATAGCAGTCACTGTATGTAACAATTGAAATTCGGTTATCGTTTACTTCCCCGGGAGTAAATCAAAAGCGATTAACTAACTAGTTGACTTTCCGCTTGACAAAAGATTAAGTAGATTAAAAATTGTTTATCTCAGAAGCGGCTAACTATATAAAATAAAGTATATTTACATAATTTTTGTTTCAATAACATTTACATTTTGTAGAGTGTCTATCTCTTATGGCTTAAGAGCTATACAAAAGTCGTCCAGAATGAAGAGGTCTGTAGAGGCTATTCCCAGTAAATGCATTATATACATTTCGTTCTCTAACATATGATTATTAAATTAAGAGTATTAGAATCAATCCTGTGAAAATCAACATTTTAGAAAAAGTAAAAGTTAGTAGGGATGGGGATTTTTTTTTTAAATCTTCGTGTCGTATCCTTGGGAAATTGTGAGCCAAAATAGTAAGTTTGGTATTTTTCACACCTTTCGTTTTCTTAACTATGCTGCCCACACACACACCCACATACACACACAGACAGAGAGACATTTTTTTAAAAATGCCTTTTCTGGATTCATTCGTGCTAGGGAAAGTAAAATGTTTATATTAATTTTGATTCTGAGTTTTGGGAATTAAACATATAATATCATAAACGTCTGTTTAATATTTATATATCAATAGAAATTATAATATTTTAACGAAATATTCCGAGTTTGATTCCAACTAAATATCTCTCTTCAGGTTTTTCTTCAGTTTGGTTAATAAATTATGTGGGCACTACTAAAGTTAGATGCATTTTATTTACGTTAAAGTAAAGAAAGTAATTTATGCACGATAGAAATACTTCCAGTTTAATCCACTAGAAGAATGGCTTAATTATATTGTAAACGCAACAAATATGTGTATATGTTATGGTTCACCATTAGTATAGAAATTTAGTAACATCAAGTGTTGTGTTTGAGAGTATCTGCAAATGAGCAATGCTTTTATTATTTTACATCCTGTTTCTATTTTGAATTAACATTAATTTAATCATTTTAAAAGAGTACGCGATAGCATCATAAGACTTAAATGGCAGTAATCCCGAAATGGGTGCAAGAAGAAAAGCATGGTTCTGCTCTCAGAAATTATTAAGAAGCAAGAAGAGACGATATTTGAAAAGCGCTGGTTGTTTTTTCACCATGAACAGCAGGCAAAAGAGTGTTCAGGGAATGTAATACTTACACAATACAACAACACATAGAGCTTTAACTGCAATCAGAAAAGCAATAACTTCTTGGAGCATACGACCATTCATTTCTGTTCTTCTTTCCCTTACCACGCCAAAAAAGAAGAAAGAAAAAAAAAGCTTCAATATGGAATGTACTCTCTTGCCTTGTGTAGCTGGGAATTATGCAAAAGCCTCTAAAAACTGCTTCGTTGTTTGGAACCCTTCGTTCCCTCCTCCCTCTTTCCTTTCTTCCCTGTGTTAGTAGACTCGGCCTTTCATAATCTGAAGTTACCCTTCAGCCGATAATCCAGAAGACCTAAAGAGCCAAACAAGGACAAACAAAACAGAAAAGGGGCATATTCTAACGATTTCCCTGTAGAACTCCTCTTTCTTTCTAGTCAGTTCCTCTTTTATGCCTAGTAGCAGCAGTAGCAGAATGATCTCAGTACATCTTCTGCTACACGCTAACAAGCGAGGGTCCATTTGAACAGGACAAACATTCGTGCTTCGGAACGTAGGCTCCATTTGAGCTGCTTGGTGACATGGGAGAGGAGCGAGTGATGTAAACAGATGAGAGGCATAACGCGTTTTATTAGCGAAGATAGTGTACTTCAGAATGGATAAAAAGTTACACTGAACGGAGTGTTGAGGGAAAGCTTCAGTTTGATCACTCATAGTTACATAACACATTTGTGATCTCATCTTGGAGCTATAAATAGACAATTTCCAGCTATCAGAGCAACTGTTTATCTGATGCAAAGGACATGTCATAGCAGTTTGATCACGTCTTGTACACATGGCAACATATGTATGTTTTCATCTTGGAATTACAAAGCTATTTTCAGATATTAGAGTGGCGTTTTTATCTGATGAAAAGTATCTGACAGCAGTTGTTCACTCCCAGTAAACATCGTAGCATATGTGCCTTCTCAACCTGGCGCTATAAATAGACAATTTCCAGCTATTAGAGCGAACGTTTAATCTGATGCAAAGGATCTGATAGCAGCTTGATCACTCCTGGTAAACATGGTATCATATGTGCGCTCTCATCTTAGATATATAAATGACAATCTCCAGTTATTAGAGCGACCATTTTATGTTACACAAAGGATTTGATAGCAGTTACATCACTCATAGTATAGATGGTAGTACAAGTGCCTTCGCAACTTGGAGCTATAAATGAACAATTTCCAGCTATAAGAGCGACCGTTTTATCTGATGCAAAGGATCTGATAGGATTTGTTCACTCCTAGTAAACATGGCAGCACATGTGTGTTCTCATGTTGGAGCTATAAATGGGCAATTTCTGCTAGAAAAGCGATTGTTTTGTCTGATGCAAACGAATCCGATAGCAGTTTGATCACTCCTTATATATATATATATATATATATATATATATATATATATATATATATATATATATATGGCAACACATGTATGTTCTCTTGTTGACGCTATAAATAGGCAATTTCCTGTTAGCAGAGCGAATATTTTAGCTGATGCAAACGGATCTGAGAGCAACTGGATCACTCCTAGTATGCTGGAGCTATAAATGGACAATTTCCAGCATTCAGAGCGTCTTTTCTATCTGATGCAAACCTATCTGATTGCAGCTTTGATTAAACGCCATTTGCAACTTTTCCTATCAAGCGCTCGGATTTATAAATAAATTGTGTTCTTCTTTGATTTCTTAGCACCAATAAAGGTTGATGACATAAAGGTTTCGACGTTTAGATTTCCATTATATCCTGAATCTTTTAACATCAGGTGATATTTTGTTCTTTATCCATTCAGTATCTCTCAGTCTTAAGGTATGTGAAATCTGATTTAAATTGTGAAAAATAATATATACAATAAAACAAATGCAAATAAAAAGTTTAATAACATATATAGGTTTTTTCCATTTTCTCGGACTACCAATTAACTGAAGCTGAAATAGTGCACGTTAAAATTTAAATATGGCTCTCTCTGAAATCCTATTTCAGCATATTTTCATACACACAATGCTTCAGAGATGCAGGTTTTACCGATGTGTTTCAAAATTTTTATACTACATCTTAACATAATTTTCTTTAGCTGTTCCACGAAAACCTTTTTTACAAAAGATTATTCTTTTATCTGCAAATTTTAATCCAGAAAAACATTACCAGAATTGATCTTATTTCTTGCCTCTTTATAAGTTGAAGGGAAATAAGGAAATACACCAGGCTGAAGCGATAATCAAGTCTTTTAAATAATTAGCTGCTATTTGAAACAACTGAAATTAGGTTGTCTGTGCTTGCTATGAGTAAACAAAAGAGTGATAAAAACAAAGATGACTTCCCGTTTAAGAAAGGTTTAAATGGATTAAAACTATAACCAACAACTCCGAAAATCTTTAAAATGGTTAAGTATATGACATAAATTGTGTGTTTTAACGAGATCTACATTTTTGTGTAGTAAATTTTTTGTTTATGTTTTACGGTTAGCCTGTTCTATAAAAGTATTATAAAAGTCTTTCAGAATGACAAGTTATTAAGAGGATATTCTTAGAAAATTGAAGATGTACATTCTGCTTGTCATGGAATTTCTTTTAAGCACCTGAACATTTTAATCAAATTCGTTAGAGTCATCGACAAAATCAAAACTTTCGAAAAGCGTTCCATGTAAAGGGTAGTTGGGGGTGGAGGATTTTCTTGAAAATCTTTGGGGATTTTCTTGAAAATCTTTGTGGATTTTCTTGAAAATCTTTGTTTCGAATCTTTATAAAATACTAACCTTAAATACCATGTTTAGTATTTTGAGATATGCTGCCCACAAACACACACGGATATGTTTCTACAAATGTTTTATTCGGATTCAGGGGATATCAAAACATTTATTTTCTGTGGAATTTTTCGATGGAGTACAAGATCTCTATTTACTATACAGTATACATATGTGTTAGATAAAGTAATACATTAAAGAAGATGGTAATATACCTTTTTCGAAATATTGGTCCGATTTTGAAAAATAAACTGTTAACTTTTAAAAAATTAAATGTTTTGAAGAGTTTCACAACGTTATAATTTTGCTAAAATAATTTTAAATTAATTATATTATATAATAGATACAATAGATCTATTTATAAAATAATTTACTATAAAACCTGAAGTTTTGCTGCCAATATTTGTAAAAATATATCATGCGAAGCAGTGAAATTAGACAACGAAAATGTGTATTTAAATAACCATGTAAGTTATAAGTTTTAAAAAAAAGGCAAAACAATTACTTTTATTGTTTATAGTAACTGAATTTTAAAATACATTTCTACATACTGCGGATTTTCCAAATAATCTTAGGAACAGATCATTTTACTTACCTCCAAGTATATTTGTTTGCCCACTTATAAAAAAATCTGATGTGCTCCCTTCACATGACTTTCTCTACATCTGTGCAACAAATTGTTGTTAAAAAGCTTATGCTTCTATTTACTTCATGCACCAAGAAAAAATTAGCAGAAATAGTTTTATTACCTGCTACATTGTAAGTAGAAGCGAAATAAGGGAGCACGATAGACTAAAGTGATAGTCAAAAACTGGTTGCTATGTGACTGAAGTTCCCTTGTTTGTATGGATAGGAGTTGACAAATTCCTGTATGAGAAAAGTATAAGTTTTTCAAAGCTGAAACCAAAAAACAACGAATACCTTAAAAACGACCAACTCCAGGAAAAAAATGTATGTAACATAAATTGTGTGTTTTAATGTGCTCTACATTTTCTGTGCAGTAAGTTTTTATCCATCTCTTACGGTTTAGCAGATATGCAAAATTCCGTAAAATTCATCCAGAATAAAGTATTCTTCAGAGGCCATTCCCAGAAAATTCAAGATATACATTTTATTTGTCAGGTAAATACCTATAATATACGATATTTTAATCAACATCGTTAGAGCCATTTTTAAGAAAAACAAAATTTTCGAAAGAAGTTCCATGTAAAGAGTTGTTTGGGGTGGGGAAATTTTCTTGAAAATCTTCGTGTCGCATCCTTGGAAGATGCAAATTTTAAATACCAAGTTTGGTATTTAACGGTCTTTTCGTTTTCGAGCTATGCTGTCCACAGACGCACACACACAGAAACACACGCGCACACACACGGACCGTTTTTTTAAAATGCCTTTTTTGGATTCAGGGGGACCCAAAACATGTATTTCCGGTGAAATCTCGGTATCGAAATTTTGGGTGTAATACAATACCTTCTGTATACACTGTGTACATAGTACGTGTAGCGAAAGTAATATATTTTCTTATCACATAGGACTTGAGTAACAACATCTATAATTTGTTTTCGTATCGTTTTGAAACGTCCCGTGTAAACATTATGTGTTCTCGACGTTATATTCTAAATCTCAAAGTCAGTAATTACTTCAACAATGATAACGTCAATGCTATGTATACCAGCTCATCCATTGGCCCATTATAATTGGCTTACATGCAGCCTTTATAGCAGTGACGTGTTAAATTGTCGGCTCCAGTTCCATTCAGATTTAATATAAATTCAAATTGAGTTTTATTTATAGATGCACTTTAACTGATACGGTTCTTAGAGTCCCGTTATACATACATACATACATACATACATACATACATACATACATACATACATACATACATACATACATACGTACATACATACGTACATACATACGTACATACGTACATACGTACATACATACATACATACATACATACATACATACATACATACATACGTACATACGTACATACGTACATACATACATACATACATACATACATAGGTATATATATACTTATATATGTCCATATGTATATATTGGGAGTGAAAGTTATTTTAATTTAGCTCAGATCTCTTTATGAGAATTGTAGTTATTTTATGTACCGTAAATTTACGACACGGGACCACCAACTTTACTTCCTTTCCGAAGGAAGCCTTGCTACGAGTTTTACACCCGAAAAATCTATTACCCTTCGCCGAGTTTGAAACAGCGACTTTAAATACCGGATGCTACCATGTTAGCCCTAGTCCACGGAGGGCGACAGATTTATCAGAACGTTGCGCTTAAAATGACACTCTAAAAGGATCGTCATCGTGGCTTTAAGTTCATGTAAATTCTACCACAGTTCTTTACTTTCTCTACACGTTTTTTATACATAGTGCATAGAGGAGGTATTGTATTGCACGCAAAAATTTGATACCGAGATTTTACTGGAATGCATGTTTTAGGGCTCCCTGACATTTTTTTGGAAAAATTACATTGTGTGTGTGTCTGTCTGTGGGCAGCATGACTCAAAAACAAAAAGTCCGCTAAATACCGTGTATTTACGTTTAGCATCTTCCAAGCATTCGACACGAATATTCTCAGACAGAGCCCACCACCCCAAACTACTCTTCACATGGAAAACGTTTCGAAAGTTTTTCTCAATAATGGCTATAACGATTTTGATGAAATATAGATTAAAGATATTTGACAAAAAAAAAATGTGCATGTGAATTTTCTGAAAATAACCTGGAAGACCACTTCATTTGAATGCCTTTGGAATAAATAACGATAAACCGTAGCAGATACACAAAAACTTACTACACAAAACCTGTAAATCTCTTAAAACACACAATCGATGCCACATACACTTTTTGTAGAGTAGGCAGTTTCTGAGGTTTTTCCATGTTATTGATTTCAATGTTAAAATACTTAAACTTTTTTCATACCGAAATTTGACAACCCCTGGCCGTGCAAAGTGAACGAATTTCAATAATTTATCAACCAGCTTTTAAAAGATTTGACTATCGCTTTATGCTAGTGTATTCTATTATTTCTCTTCTACTTACAAGCAAGCAAATAATGAGACCTTTTCTGCTAATGTTTATCTGGATTATGAAGATGTAGGAAAACGATTAATATTTTATAGGAGTAGCTTGTTACAGAATGGAACACATAAGATTTTTTGTATTAGAGGGGTATTAAGAACAGAAGCTGTAGATGAGTGTCTACCAACTGTTGTGTTAGATATTAACTCATATAAGCTATCACGAATGTTTTGTTGGTTTTCGAATTCTGAAGATATTTTCTGTTTTTCTTTTTTGTTGTTTTTGCGTTTTCTTTCGGCATGTGTATGTGAACAATATATCTCAACACAGATAACTACTGAATTTTTTACTTAAGTTAAACATCTTCCAAAGTTGCTACACAAAAGCATGATCAGCGTTTTCGACCTTGGGAATATACGGATAAAGTAACAGTACTTACGAAAACAATGCTGCTCTCGAAACACTACATCAGTGTATTCCAGTGTGTGGCACCAATTCTAGACAAAATTAAATATTACTGAGTCGCAGGTTTTAAGTTTGGTCGCTGCAAGAGCCAGCCTAATATGAGAGTTCTAAGCCTCACTGATGTTTACACACTATTTTCGGGAGACAATGGCACCCATTTGTAATCAAACTAATGTAGTTGTGAATGCTCATAGTAGACAGTGGACACGGATACTCAACCTTTTTCAATGTGTCTGATATGTGCACACTTGTGGAAACATCAGCCTTGCTGCATATACAACCATCAAAACGTATTGCGGTCAAATTCGTTCGAATGGGCATGTTCGAAGCGATATTTGCTGGGATGGTTGTTCTTACTTGAATTACTGACGTTGTAGTTCTTTCAGAGCTGAGTAACCTCTTGCCTACATCATATAGCTAAGGTCGGGACTTTTTTGGTGCCTAAATAAGAATGACGGCTCAAGTCAACGACATTTTCATTAATGTTGAACATTATAGTTTCCAATTTGTGATAACATCTCTATTCTAGTTGTTTACCTTTGGGCGTGATAAACATTAAAGGAAACATTTTTCGCTTTCTCTACTGAATATAGTTAGTAGGGAAACTATGTATTCTACCCATAAAGTCGACGTCAAGAGTTCACCGAAAATAGAAGCTTTGGGGTAACGATGTATTAAATGCATATCTTACATTTTCTGCCACAAAGCTCTTAAGCCCTCTTCATTCTGAATGACTTTTGCATAACTGATAAACCGTACGAGATATACAAAAACGTACACAAAACTGTTGATCTCGTCGAAACTAACAAATATATGCATTGCATTTTTTGAGGAGTTAACCAGTTTCAGCCACAAAGAGATATTTCACATGATACCCAGCAGTAAAAGGATTTGACTATTGCCTAATATATTCTATTATTTCTCTTATACATCTAAAGAAATGTCTAATAAGACCATTTAAGTAAATAAAACAATAAGCTTTTATAAGAAAAGTTAGTTGCAAAATAGGTGGAGAAAGAATGTGAGTGGAACAAATACTATATTAATTTTCAGATTTTCATTTTATATTTATGTTTAAACAAACGAAGTGATCATTTATACCGTTATTAAACGTAGTTTCATTAATTTATGCGTGTGTTTTTAAAAATAAATATTTGGAAAGCCAGTAGTAAAATGTATAGTTGTCACAGATACAAACACGGGCGCGCGGATTTTTTTCTAAAAATACTTTTTTCGATTTATGGGTCCTCAAAACATGTATGTATAGTGAAATATCAGTAGCAAATTTTTTATGAAATAAAATATGTTATCTTGCCATTATGTACATTGTATCCACATCGGCAGGAAAGTAGACATATTTTTTGTTTTGTTTTTTGTTTCAGCTGTCCTCAAGCCAATTTCTAGTTGAATTTTTTGATAGATTACTAGTTTACCACGCTTACTATAGTAGTATAGAAAGTAATATAAAGTAACTGTATTTTTCCATTTAAGATGTATTGCCGTATCACGCCACACCTAGACGCCTCTGTATTGCAGTATTAAAAAACATCTGACTTAGGTAATTAAACATTTATACAACACTTTCATTTTTACTTTCTCTACACGTACTGAGTACACAGTATATAGAGGAGGTATTACATTCCCCCTAAAAATTCTATACCGAGATATCACCAGAAATACACGTTTTAGTGTCCTCTATATAAAACAATTTAGAAAAAGGTCCGTATGTGTCCGTGTGATCTGAATACGATAACTAAAAATAAAAATTCGGTAAAATAGCAAATTAGATACTTCAGTTCAGTATTTTACAGGAATGCAACACGAAGATTTTGAAAAAATCCCACACCCCAAACTACCCTTTACATGGAAAACATATCGAAATGTTTGAATTTCTCAAAAATGGCCCTAACGATTTTGATTAAAGATAACATGGCAAATAAAAGGTATATCTTGAAATCTCTGGGATTAGCTTCTAAAGATCCCTTTAATCTGGATGAATTTTGCTAAAGTTTGAGTATCTTGTAAACTGTAACAGATTGACAAAAACTTACTGCACTAAAAATGTAAATCGTGTTAAAATGCGTTTTTTTGTGGGTTTCACCATTTCTGAGATATCCCTTCTTATTTGTTTCAGATATAAAACACAAAAAGTGTCACATACCGGAATTTGTTAACTCCTTGCAATGCAAAGAAACGGATTTCAATCCATGACAACCAGCTTTTAACAAATTTGACTATTGCTTTAGACAAGAGTTTTCCCTATTTTCCTCCTCTTTCAAGGAATCAGGTAATTAAGACAATTTCTGCTAATGTTTATCTGGATTATCATAAAGTGGATAAAAGAATAAGTTTTTTAACAATAATTTGTAACAGCGATGTAGAGCTATGTGATTTCTATGATTACCTTCATGTCTGTAGTTACTGATTTTAATTCAGATCTATCCTAACTTACGGATCGAACGCAATACTTTGTCTGCTTTATACAAGCAATGGAGAGAGCAAACTTTGGCCCTACACGTATTTGAGGGTGGAGCAAGATATGAGTAGATTGGGCAGGTTTTGAGTTTGCCATCATGGTAGAAAAAGCAATCTTACTGAGGGCGGAAAGTATGTGGGCCTGAAGTATGAATTAATAAAGAGGCCCGAGGCGGAAGTGGTGCGAGAGCATCAGGTACCGCTGCCTCCAGGTCGATATCGGCAGTCCCTCTGCTTCCGTGATAGAGCCTTGTTGGCCGGAAGTGAATTTTGGTACCGTCGAGAGGAAGGCGTGCATGTACAGGCAACGACAACCTCATCGCAAATGTGTCTCAGTATGTTTTCCCTTTCCTTTATTATCAGTTCACATCTGCTGTCCCCACAATAATGAATGGAGATGATGAAAATGATGATGATGATAATATTAATAATAATAATAATAATAATAATAATAATAATAATAATAATAATAATAATAATAATAATAATAATAATAATAATAATAATAATAATACTTAACGTAATGCTGCGTGAGGAAAATCATTTTAAAAATTGAAAAACAGAAATGAATGAAATAAAATTCACCCAAAATTAAAAAATAAAATAAATACTCACAAATATATATGCATATATTTGAATATGACTTTTGAGATACATTAATTAACATTTTCATTATTTACATATGATTAGGAGTCGAAATCCTTCCATTTTTACGTGCTCTACCACCTATAGTAAGAAAAGAACCGGCTGGCTCAGTTGGCAGAGATTCTGCCTGTTGTGCGAGAGCCCCGGGCTCAACTTCCGGGCAGGGGTGGGAATTTTTCTCGAGTCAAATTTTTCCCTACTCTCTCCAGAGTGTGAATGGAAAATAGTAACCGAAAGACAACCCAAAAGTACACGAGTTAGCACCATTTCTGAAAGGCAAATATTCCACAGGAAAATATCCACCGATTAAACAGAACAGTTAACATGCTTTTATCTCCAAAAAGCAAAGCACCAAACAAGCAAAGTATTTTTGTTCCAAATCAAATATAAGTAAGTATACAGGGTGGTCAAAAATAGCAAATGGCACAGCTGATATAATTCGATATTTATTGTTTTGTTTTTATCGAGAATCCTTTCGAAAGGTCTGGATTGGTTTAGATTCAACTCATCACAGTCACCTTGGGTTTTTTTATGGTTTTTCCGGGTTGAATGTTGTAACTACAACAAATTACACTGTTTCTTATTTCCTGCTATTTTTCACAGATATGGAATCTTTTGTCTCTTAGGATAGAGGACACTGGAGTTGAGTATCATTACGTTAGCTGCACTGCGTTTGTTGCATTTTCTATCGCTTTAAGAAACGGAATAGACCTAGCGGAGTTCAAAGTGATGTAATTCTCCTCCTTTTCTAAACCATTTATGTTTCTTTCCAAAAGAAATCTGCTGAGAGAAATAATACTCAAAATGGCTTGCTCCAACATCTCTTAAGATAACATAAAGCATGTATACAAATACATAGTTTATATTGGAGGAAAGAACAGAAAAAGAGAAGAATATGGAGACTAATTTCTGTACCTTTTCTGTTACATTTTTTTACGAAAATTATTTTTATCTATTTCATGAATATCAACAAAAATAATTGCAAATAATTCCTTGTCGATACACGAGAATAGAGGAATACACTAAGTTAAGTCGATTTCAGAATCTTTAGAGATTGGCCAGGATAAATAAAAATGAATAACGATTTTCCATTTGAAATATGCAGTAGTATTTAAAAAAAATACAACGGGATATTACGGAAGCGGGTAAACCATAAAATGTATTTGATATAAGTTGTATTTTTAAATAGATCTATATTTTTAAGCACGTCTCTTACGGTTTACCAGTTATGCGAAATTCGTCAAAATGAACTAAACTGAAAGACTATCCCCATAGTTGTATTTAACATACAGGTATATTAAAAATGTATTTTAATTAAACTCCTGAGAGTCATTTTCATATAATTAAAACTTTCGAAAAATATTCCATGTAAAGGGTAGTTTGAGGTGGGGTTATTTTCTCAAAATTTTCTTGTCACATTCTTAGAAAATGCTGAACTTAAACATTAAAATTGGTATTTAACTGCCCTTTCGTTTTAACTTACGATGTTCACACACACACATAGATCCTCCCCCACTAAACATTTATGTTAAAGCCCAAAACAATAGGTAATTTTAATCGGGACCTCAAAACATAAATTTCCGGTAAAATCTCGGTATCAACTTTTTTGGGGAATGCAGCACCTTCTGTATCAACTATGCACGTTTTATGTCCATGTTAGTAAAAGTTTTATTATATAACCAAATTGTATTAAAACTCGAAAGACAATTTACAACAGTCTATACATAAGCTGTATATCTCAAATGAGTATACACTCAAGTATCATTTGAAAAGCGAGAGTAATGTCTTTCAGATGAATAAACCATTTAAGAACAATGCACCAACAACAAACATGTCCAGAACCAAAGGGATTTTAACTATCGCCGGCATATTGTGGCATATATTAATAACATAAATATGCAAAGTAAGTTAAAATATATAAAATAATATGATGTTTAATAAAATACCTTTTAAATATTATTAAAGGTGTGATTTTAGAAACATGTAACAGGTTACATACTTTTGGATAGAAAAAGAGCGAATATATTAGATCCTAAATCTTGGAGATCCTGAGTCTGAATAAAACATTAATTGAATGCAGACAAAACTGCAAGATTACGAGTATGTGAACAGAATGGATGAAGACAAAGCACAGAAAATAAAACAAACGTATAAAGGAATACATAGAAGTAATGTTAGCAGATTGGGAATGAAGTAAGTAAATCAATTTTCTTAAAGACGGAAAAAACCACAAAGCTTAAGGCGTGAAAATAATATGATTATTCCAATTCATCAATACCCTTTTCATTTTCCCTAAAACGTACATATTAGGTAGATTCCGTACCGAGATTTCAGGGGAAATAAACATATTTTGAGAACATCTGGTTCAAAAAAAGTATTTTTGAAAAAGGCCGGTGTGTGTATACGTGCGTGTCTGTAAACATCATAGCTCAAAAACCAAATACCCACTTGGTAACTTCCAAAGATGCCACATTTAGATTTTCATAAAAACCTGATGTGTTCCATTCGCATAACCTTCTGTAACTGTTCCACAAGCAAGCTTTCCTTAATAAAGATTATTCTTTTATCTACAGCATGCTCATCATGATAAACCTTACCAGAATTGCTGTTATTATTTGCTTATTGTTAAATAGAAGGGAAATAAGGGAATACACTATGGCAGAGCAATAGTCAAATACTTTTAAAGCCGATCGCTAAGTGAAACAATTGAAATTTGGTTCTCTTTGCCTGCCAGGAGTAAAAAAACGAGAGACAAAAACAAAAATGTCTTGTCGTTTGAGAAAAGTTTAAGTATCTTAAAATTGAAATCAATTACTCGAAATACCTCGAAAACGGTCAATCACACAATTTATGTCATATACAATGTGTGTTTGAATGGGATCTAAACTTTCTGTGCAGTAAGATTTTTCTATGCTTTACGGTTTATCAGTTATACAAAGGCTATACAAAAGCATCCAGAATGAAGAGTTATTCAGAGGCTATTCCCAGAAATTGCAAGATATACTTCGTTTGTCATGAAAATATTTTAAACTTATGACGTTTAAGTAAATCATTAAAGCGATTTTTGAGAAAATCAAAGTTTTTGATAAATATTCCATGTAAAGTGTAGTTGGGGGTGAGAGCATTTTCTTGAAAATCTTCGTTACACATACTAGAAAGATACTGATCTTAAATACCACATTTGGCATTTAATCGATTTTTCGATTTTTTCATGTTTGAGATATGCTGCCCAGAGACACACACATACACACAAACAGCCACATACGGACATGTTTCTACAAATGCTTTTTGGAGCCTCAAAACGTGTATTTCCGGTGAAATTTCGTAATCAAATTTTTGGGTGGAATATAACACCTTCTGTATCCTCTATGTATCGTACATTGTACATACGGGCTAGAAAAGGTAAAAATCATTCAGCCCCAACTAATTTTTGCATAGAAAACTTTTCGAAAGCTTGATTCTCCAAAACGTTACACAAACGATTTCTATTGCAATGCCATATATTAAATATATTACCAGGGCACTGAATTTTCAAGGAATAGTCATTAAGTCCACTTCCTTCAGAAGGTATTTTGTATATGTATGCGTTAAGTGATGGACAAAACACAAGATATGTAGATCTCTTGAAACCACACAACTTTTTCTGAATCATCTTTTCTATTAAACAGTCCATTTCCAAGACATCCCTTATTAAATAAAGGTTTTATTTATTCAATATATGTTACTCTAAATTCGTGTCAATTTTCAGCTGCATCTCTCCATTGAATGGAGAGAGTATGGAATCTAAGGTCAATTAGTATTCAGTTCATAAACACTAGAATGTCGCTATTCTTTAGAATAGTTATCTTCCATTTTTTACTTTCTCTAATAGTATATGGTGTGTAGGTAGAGATTGCATTACATTTCACCCAAAATTCCATACCGATATCACGCCTGAAATACTCGTTTTAGGGTCCCTATACCCAAAAGAGCATTTTTAGAAAAACGTCTGTGTGTCTGTGAACACGATAACTCAAAAACAAAAAGTCATTAACATACCATACATGGTATTTAAGTTTAGTATCTTCCAAGGATTACGAAGATTTTGAGGAAAATCTCTTACCTCCAAACTACCCTTTTCATGGAAAAAATTTGGGAAATTTTGGATTTTATCAAATATTGCTCAAACGATTTTGATTAAAGTACCGTATATTAAAGATAATATAATGTATATATTGAATGTTCTGGGAATATCCTCTGAAAATCTGTTTATTATAGATGAGTTTTGTTGAATTTTTCCATAACTGGTAAACTGTTAGAGACAGACAAAAACTTACTACACAAAAAATGTAGAGCTTATGAAAACACCCAATTTATGCCATGCATTTCTTCCTGAACTGAGCATTTCCGAGATATACCTTTAAAATCCGAAGGCAGATCGAAAAGTAACGCACAATAATTTTTCTTGTCTTGGTATTGCAGCTAGAATGTTGCAATTTCACACACATATATAGTTTGATACTTTCACTACATTTTTTGTTTCATATGCAGTTTTAGTGAGAGAAGCAAGAACTACGCAACTACGCATGCTATTGTCGTCCACTTGTGAAGAGCTGAAAGGTGTGGGCCAAAGGGCATAAACTGAGTGAAATTCGTAGGGACTTGTGTGGTCTGTATGAGGATGATTGTATACAATGCCTCCAGCAGGTGGTGTGCATTCTTTCAAGAGAGCCGTTTAAACTTTAGTGAACCACGCTCCGGAGGCCAGCAACAGCTGCAACCTCACAGAATGTCACAGACATAGAGGCAGCAATTTTGAACGACCGGCCTGTGCAACTGCAAACCTTATCGCAACAGTTCAACACGTTGAAATTTTGTAAAATTAGTGTTCGCTGGGTATCTAAGAACCTGACAGACAACCACAAGGGACAGCGAAGGATGACAGCCTTGGATCACTTAACGTGGTACACCGCAGAAGAGCATGACTTTCTGAAAGGAATCGTTACTGATGATGAGCATGACACTACACGCCCGAAACAAAGGCAAGTATGGAGTGGAAAATGCTGGTTCTCCAGTAAAGAAATAATTCAAACGGACTCAATCTGCCAGAAAAATTCTTGTGACAGTGTTCTGGGATATGCATGCTGTTTTATTGGTAGATTTTACTGAATATATGACCACTATAAATGCTGCAGCCTACATTAAAACTTTGGTAAAGTTGTATAGTGCCAGTCGTGTCAAACACCACAACATTAATGCTTAAGGTGTCAAACTTCTTCATGACAAAGCTCGTCCACGTGTTACTGTTGTTGTTGTTGTTGTTCTTCTTCTTCTTCTTCTTCTTCTTCAGAAAATCTCTAAATTTGGTTGGGAGATATTGGAGCATCCACATTATAGTCCGAACCTTGCAACGTTGGACTTTCATCTGTTTTGTCATGTTAAGAAATTCCTTGCCGGCCGACACTTTACGGCAGATGCGGAAGAGAAGTCTGCAGATGGCTATTCTCCAGGGAAACGGACTTTTACGAACAGAGCATATTGAAACTGGTATCAAGATGGGATAAATGTGTTAAGAAAGTTGATGTCCGTGTCGAAAAGTAGATAAAAGGTTTAAGTTTACTTGTAAAAAAATTATTATGCGTTACTTTTCGATCCTCAAACACACTTTTAACTTTTCTAATACGGGAATATTTCAACTCCTAGCAGTGGAAAGAAACGGATTTCAAAAGCGAGCGTTAGATACTACCAAAACAAACGGATTTCAAGCACGTGGCAGAAGATTAGAAAGATTTGATTATCTCTTTAGCCCCGTGTACTCCCTTATTCTCCTTCTACTCACAAGAAAGTAAGCAATAAGAATATTTCTGCTAGTGTTTATCTCAATTAGCATAAAGTAGATAGAAGAATACGAGTTTTAACAATACCTTTTTACAGAATTGTAGAGAAAATCATGTAAATGGAACATATCAGATCTTTTGAGGTTTAATACTTTAACTTGGTTGATCATATTGGACGATGAATGAAATTGGTGAAATGGGCCCGGGGTCTAAGGATTTTAAGGTTACTCGATATTATTCTTCTCAGGATAAAAGAAAATCTCAGAAAAGAAAAAAAGCTAATCAGAGTAAGTCACCCTAACCGAGATTCGAGCTCGAAATCTCGTGAACGTGAGGTAGACATTCTATCCCCTCACCTCAGAGACGCATTATCTTTCATTTGTTCTATAACGAAAGGTGTGTAGCAGCTATTTTCACGAAAGCTTACCTTGATTATAACGAAGTAAATGGAAAAAAATATCTGATGCTACTTCATGTTCTATACCTATTTTGTAACAGGTTATTGCTCTAAAGCATATTCTTGTAATTCAACCTAATTGATATAAAGATTAGCACAAATGGTTTTTTATATATATAAGGGGAATAAAGGAATATCAGCGAACACATTAGACTAAACCTATGTGATGCACTGAAATCCCGTTCTCCTTGCATGACCAGGAAAATCTGGTGTGACTTTCTCTACTATTTCTGCAACGAAATATTGTTACAAACGCTTATTCTTCTATTTAATTTGCGTTAATATAGATAAACAATAGCAGAAATAATCATATTAATTAGTTCCTTGTAAGTAGAAGAAATATAAGGAATACTAGGCTAAAGCGATACTCAAATCTTTTAAAAACTGTCGCTATATCATTGACATTTAAACTCGGTTCTGTTTGCATTACTAGGAGCAAAATAAGAAAGATATTAAAAGATATTGATGTTTCGTTTGAGAAAATTGTATATATTTTAAAATTGAAACGAATAACAAGGAATGCCTCAAATGGTTAGCATCACAAAAATGTGTATGTTTTAACGTGATCTACAATGTTTGTGTAGTAAGCATTTGTATATACTTTGTAAAAAACTTCAAGAATAAGAGGGCTTCCAAGGTTATTTCTAGAAAATTCAAAATATACATTTATTTGTTATACAAATATTTTTAATATTGGAGCCAAGTTTAGGAAATTATATATTTTGAATAATCTTCCATGTAAACTGTAGGTTGGAGTCGTAAAATTTTCCTGAAAAACTTATTGTCGCATCCTTGGAAACACTAAACCTAATTACCAGTTTTTGTTTATGAGTTCTGCCGTTCATAGACAAACATACATATATACAGACGCGAGGAACTGTTTTTCAAAGTTCTTGTTTTATTCAGTGGACATCAAAATACATATATATTCGGTAAAATTTCGGCACTTTCTCCTTTTTTTGTATTTAAAGCCCGATTTTACTACTATGGCACTGCAGGCGATGACACTGATGATATGTGGAATGAAGATGGAGCACCAGTAGAATATGATGGCGGGGAAAACCGGAGAATCCGGAAAAATGCCGTTTGTCCACCACAAACCCTACATACGGTCACCTGGGATCGAACCTGGGCCGGCGTGGTGAGAGATGAGCCTAACCACTTGGCCACGATGCGGGCATTCTCTTTTGTAAATTGTGCATACCTGGTAGAAAAAGAAATAACGTTGAAAAAGAATGAGCATTTTGAGAAAGTTGTAACAAAAATACGTAATATGGCGAAAATGTTCAACTCCACAAAAATATATTTAATATAAGTTGTGTACTTTAACGAGACATGCGTATTTTCTGCAATAAGATTTCGTCCCCCTCTCTCTCTCTCTCTCTCTCTCTCTCTCTCTCTCTCTCTCTCTCTCTTACATCTTACCAATTGTGCAAAAATCATCCAGAATAAGAAGTCCTTCATAGGCTATTCCCAGAAAACTTAAGATATACATTCTATTTTTCTTGAAATATCTTAAGTCTACGGCATTTTAATCAAAAGCGTTGTAAACATTTTTGAGCACATCAACATTTTCGAAATATGTTCCAGTAAGGTAGTTTCGGGTTGGAGACTTTTCCTATAATTTCTCGTGAAGATGCTTTTGAAGATGCTTAAGTACTATATTTTGTATTTAACGGACTTTTCATTTGTAAGTTACGGTGTTCACAGACATAGATACGGGAACCTTTTTCTAAAAACTGTTTCTCTAGTTTTAGGAGTGATATGTGGGAAACCGAATGTTGGTTTGTATGCAATACTTTCTCTTTTTACTATGTAGATATGTTGTACTATTGTATATATATATAATAAGCATTCGTAAGAAATTAGTATAATTGTATAATTCGTAATAAATGATAGAAGGTAGAGAACGTCAACGTGACTGTAACAACGTCGTCCCAATTTAATCAATGAAATACTTAACTATAATTTTTTCGAAGAAAGCAGGAATCTTTAATGGCTGGCTTGTTCAACACTACCAGGTGTAACTACATAACATATTTTCAGAGCTTGCTAATGGTTTTGGACAGCTAATAGAGACCATTTTATTTTCCCGTAGGCATATTATTATTCGCTATCATCATCGAAAAAAACAGTATGCAATACACATGTATTAAGAGCTCTTCAAAACTCTGAAGTGAAAATTGGCTTCGTCTCGTGCTTTGAACATGCTTCCTCGTTCTTTAAAAATGCATTTACTACACTCATTTAAATATACATATACTTTATTATAATTAGTATTACTATTATTATTATTATTATTATTATTAGTGGTAGTAGTAGTAGCATGACTACTATTATTATTATTATTATTATCATCATCATCATTATCATTAATACTGTTTCATAAGGTTCGGATTATTCAAAAAGAAGGGCATCGGTTAATTGTAATTCCCCTGGTTCCTGGTTTGTCACAAAATTAGACTGATATATAATATTAATTACTATTTAAAAATAATATATATGGTTGAATACTAAGAATACTTCCATATAAGAAGTTTATTCCCGCTGAGGTATATTGTTGGAGGTATGCAAATCTGTATTGGCTTGTATAATAGAAAGCTAGCGGTAAGTTGTTTGATAATCGCCAATATTGGACAACGCTAGAACAGTAGTAATGGAAACTTAAAATGACCAAATATATATAATTTATATCTAAACCTAATATTTTATTTGAACTATTTTAATTTGTTTGTTCTGAAATGTGTTGACCTCACTCTTCACAACATCGTAGCTAGACAAACCCGCACTGCAGGTACGTCAGAGAAGTTGCCTACTCAACCTTGGCTGTAAGAAACATTGCAAAAGATAACAAGGAAGCAGGTAAATGAATTGGATGAGCAAATAGCACTGTTTGTTATGCATATCTACAAAACAAACGGTAGCAACATGAAATTATGGTTAGGATGAAATAATGGTTAGGAGATGTAGATAGGGGTAAATAATCAAGTGATTCAATGGGCTGCCAAGCTTTATTTAATAAAATAATAACAAAGCGTAATACGTTAAACCAGAATGGACAGTAAGTATGATTAGTCAGAATGAATCAGTCCTATCATAGAGAGAGAGAGAGAGAGAGAGAGAGAGAGAGAGAAACTGAAGCTTGAAGCACACACATGTTAAACCACATTACTAACTTTACAGAAGACATCCCATGTTTCTTTGCCATATTAATTGTATTTGAATTATTTTTGCGTTAGAATCTGAGCACCATAGGCCGCGTTTTCTCTTACAACTGCTCATTATAAGAGCAGTAAAGCTTTAAGAGTCAACAAATATTCTAACTTGTACAGTGTATAATATAACTATTGAATAGAGTATAATCCCAGTAGTTAAGATATACAATAAATAACATTAATAAAATGTATATTACGGAGTGTATAACTTCAACAACATAGTTGTTTACTCGGTCCAAGTATGGCGGAAATTGCGCATGCGCACTGAATTTTGGCGCACGGATTACAGTGAAGTTTCCTTTCTGTATACTCTCTATTATGTGATTATAGAATGTGTATATTATATTGTATATGTAAACTTTACCATGATTGGCTCTTTTCTCACTTAATAATTGATGTAGTCAATATAATCGTACCTATGCCATGTTAGAAGTTCACATTTCATGTGTTTTCTAAAACAGTTTAGATCGCTAGCAATTAAGGCAATTTGACCAAAAGTTGTGAAAAATGTAACAATACCTCTTTCAAAATATAGGTATATGCATATTAACCTAAGATAATTTATCATTTTTTCTAATTGGTGCATTTAACTGCTGATTAACTAAAATTATAAATGGACAACCCCTTACGTACTTATAGGCACGACTAAATTTAAACCTTGCTTATCGTATCAATTTTTCAGCATTTTTCCATACTCAGATTGCTCCATACGATGCAATTGTTTATTAAGTGGTTGATTAATTAATAAATAATACCTCCTTATAATGAATGATAGAAAACTCCCTTATAACTTTTGGAAATAAAGATCTATTTTGAGAAAAAACATTATTAAGCTGGAAAAATCAAGCACTTTCAAAACAAAAAATTATTAACTTTTGCACCATAATTGCTTATTAACATAAACATCCACTATGATAGATTTACTTGTAAACTCTTTTCTTATAAAATTCGAATTTTATGTAAATATTTTTAAAAATGATTCTGTGGAGCATTTATAATAAAACTATGAATTTCAGCAATGAAGCCTTATTATTAAATAATGTATCAAGCTAGAATTAAAAAATAATTTATACTATATAATAACTGATATAAATTCCAACATTTTGCGGATTTGTTAAAGTTCACAAATATATTACCATCATATCAGTAATAAATAAAACAAATAACCATAAAGTCTATCAACAGAAGTGTATAGTAATAATGGTAATAATAAAAACGGGAATTTATAATCTCAATAATGATATAAATATGTAATTATTACTGCTTCTTTAGTATTCTATATAACAAGTCGTATTTAAAATCGGATGTGTTCTGTAACAAATTATAATTAAAAAGCTTATTCTTCTATATACTTCACGCTAATCTAGGTAAACAGTAGGTGAAATGGTCTTATGTCTTGCATCCTTGAAGTAGATAGTAAAAAAGGGAAAACATTAGCTTAAAACGATAATCAATTTTTTTAAAAGCTGGTTTCTATGGAATTGAAATCCATTCTTTTGCATGACCAGGTTGAAAAGTTTCCGTATGAGAAAATTAAAGGTATTTTAAAACTGAAACGAATATCAATGAATAGCTCGGAAACGATCGAACCCATGAAAAAAGTGTATATTATATAAATTATGTGCTTTAATAAGATCTACATTTTATGTGCAGTAAGTTTTTGTCTATCTCTTACAGTTTACCAGTCATGCAAAGTTCAGCAAAGATCGTTTACAATAGAGAGGTCTTCCGAGGCTTTTTACAGGAAATTGAAGATATAAAGTTTATATATGAAGATGACTTCACGAGTTAGATCGGAATCATATAAATCCAATATAACTCGGTTGCCAGCCCGTGAAGTCATCTGTAATTATCAACACTGAGAAAACTTCAAATCTTTAATTTATTTATCATGTAAATATCCTTAATATATGTTTTTTTTAACGAAAATTGTTGCAGCCATTTTTGAGACCAAGAATACTATCAAAACAATTTCCAAGAGAAGTTGGGGGGTGAGGCGATTTTTTTGTCTTATCCTTGGAATATACTGAACTTAAATACCAAGTTTTGTATTTAACGGTCTTTTCGTTTTTGAGCCTTGCTGCCCATAGACACACACACACACCACACACACATACCACACACACACACCACACACACACACACAGGCATACACACATGGAGGTTTTTCTACAAATAATATTTTTGTATTCGGGGGGTCAATAAAGCATAATATTTCCTGTGGAATTTCGATATCGAATTTTTGGGTGCATTACAATACCTTCTCTATATACTATGTAGGTACGTAGTATGTGTAGAGAAAGTAAAAATATTAATGTTTGTAAATATTTCTGAAGTCATGGAAGTGGAAGAGAGGCAAAAGTTAATAGTTTTAAAAGAGGGGCTCAGGCTGAGGTCAGCTGTTGTCGAAGTTCAGGATGAGATTTATAAATCTCAGAATTAACCAGGCTCTGCAGGTAGTTGTAGTAGCAAGTAGGTAAAATGGGGGAATGAGTGAATTAGTATTAAGAGAAAAAATACTAAATGGTAGACGGAGGGATTAATATAAATATCTTATGTGTTCCATTCACATGACTTTCTTTACATCTCTGCAACAAATTTGTTAAAAAATCTTCTATTTACTTCATGCTAATCGAGAAAAAATTAACAGAAATAGTCTTATTACTTGCTACCTTGTAGGTAGAAGGGAAATAAGGGAGTACCATAGGTTAAAGTTATAGTCAAAAGCTGGTTGCTATGTCACTAAAGTTCCATTGTTTTTATGGATAGGAGTTGACAAATTCCTGTATGACAAAAGGATAATTTTTAAAGCTGAAACTAATAACAGGGAATATCTCAAAAACAATCAACTACACGAAAAAAATGTAATATATGTATGACATAAATTGTGTAATTGTGTATTTTATTGTCATTTACATTTTTGTCCAGTAAGTTTTTTTCTTTCTTTTACGGTTTAACAGTTATACAAAATTATATAAAAAACATCTAAATAGAGACGTCTTTACCGGAACATTCAAGATGTATACTTTATTTGGCTCTTAAATATCTTAAATATAACAGATTTTAATCAAAATCATGTGATCCATTTTTTAGATCAAATTTTTCTAATTCTTTTCCATGTAGATGGTAGTTGGGAATGGGCGGATTTTTCCTGTAAATCTTCGTGTCGCATCCTTGGAAGATACGAAACTTAAATACCAAGTTGTATCTTAAATAAACGTTCATTTCTAAATATTTTCTTGTCACGTAAAAATCTAATTTCGCAACTCTATTCTACTCTCTCTCTCCCTCTCTCTCTCCCTCTCTCTCTCCCTCTCTCTCTCTCTCCCTCTCTCTCTCTCTCTCCCTCTCTCTCTCCCTCTCTCTCTTTCGCTCTCACTCTCTTTCTCTCACGATTTGTATTGTGATATTTATTGAGAACTGTAAATTAAAAATGAAGGTTACTTTATTTTGGATTATAGCAAAATGAAAATTATGCATAAATGAATCTGATGTGTTATACTCACATAACGTTCTCTACCTATTCTTCAAAATTACTCCCACAAAATTTTAATTTAGCAATCTTACTTCATCCTGATCAAGATAAACATAAACAGAAATGGTCTAATTACTTATTTCCTTGTAAGTAGAAGGAAAATAGGTAACACTAGGGAGAAATGGTTTGAATTAATATTAACTTCTTATATGTTCAAGCGGAATAAGGGATTATCTTGGCTAAAGTGTGGGTCAATTCTCTTAAGAGGGGTACACTGGTCACTATGTGATAACCTTGAAATTACATTCTATTTGCCAGGATGAAGAAAATGACGAACGAGAAAAATGTATACTCTAACTTTAAACAGAAAGTGTTAATTATTGAAATTTAAACAAAAACAATTTTCAAAAAAATAAAACATTTATTATTTACCGAAAACAAAACAATACCTAATATGTCACATTCACATAAATTTAACTGCACAGTAAGGCTTATTTTATAGAGCTTATAGAAACAATTCTTTTAACCTAATTTTCTATCATTATCATGCTGATCGAGATAAAGTTTGCAGACATTATTTCAGTACACATTTCTCTGTAGATAAAAAGAAAATATAAGTGCCTGAAGCACTAGTCAAATTGTTTAAGAATGACTTGCTATTGGCCTTAAATTTTCATTATTGTGACAGCACTCCTAAAACGACAAAGTCTTGCTAAATTAAAAGCTGTAAAACTGTCTCCAAAATAACTATACAACAGCAATTTTTAAAATAAATTGTGTGTTTTAAAGAATCTACCATCTGTGAAGCAGGCATTTATCTCTAATAGTTGGGGAGCGTATTTGGGGTATGTAAAGCCTGACGTTCAGTGCACATTTACCTGTTGGCGCCAGCAGCACGTGCTCTCCAAGTAAATTGTTAAACAGAGCAGACAAAGTAGGTAGGTGTGAGTGGTAGCCTAACCAGTCGTGAGCGGACAGTGCCCCCTGTCATAAATTCCCGTACGACTGTTAACTTACAATCCCTCAAACGATACCCCGTTTGCACGCTCTATTTATTGTTCACAAATCAAACAATACGTACAGATGTGAGGTGGGTGAATAATTGGAAATATTTATAACAGCGTTTGAGAACGTGATGATCCAATATTTGCAGTTTTTTGTCAAATGCTAAAACTATATTTACGAAGAAATTTTCACGATATTTTTAGGATGGATATTGTCTCTCATCTCAGATGTTCGGTTATTTACGTAACAGATCACACGATTGGTCCTTCTGCTGCCTATGCTCTGCCGGACTATTGGTGGTGTGTTGTACGTAAATGCAGTAGCTTAGGGACGTTCAAAACACATTAGACTTTGAAATGTTTGCTTCCTTTATGGCAATGCAATTAGTAAGTGGTCAAAGTGGGATACATTTATGTGTTATATGCATTATTCTCTCAAATTATTTGTCCACTTACTTACTCCCTAACCTGTATGTGTAGCCAGGTGATAAGCACTTGTTCACAGGCTATTCGAAATAAGAAAAAAAAATATTCCATATGAAAGATAGTTGTAAGGTAGGTTCGTTTGCAAACTTGAAAGCTACTACGAGGGTCGGCAAGTCCCGGGCATCAGACAGGTATGGCACCACTAGGCCAGTTAGACGGTAGCATCATATAGCTTAACTCTAGACTAGCTTGCATCCATAGTTGCAGGTCAATAGCTTGTTTAGTTTTCGAATGACAGCATTTTAAACAAGACAACTTTAGAGTTTTCACGAAAATGGAGGATTTGGAAAAACGAGGAGTGATTAAATACTTCCATTCGAAAGACCTAACGGCTAAATAAATCAGCAGGGAAATGGAAAGTACACTGAAAGACTCTGCCCTTTCATATTCAATGATTAAATAGTGGTTTGTAGAGTTTAAAATGGGACGTACGAGCACTAGTGATTAGCCTCGCTCTGGACGCCCTGTAGAAGTGACAACTCCAGAGATCATTGAAAAAATTCATCGTTTAATACTGGAAGATCGCAGATTAAAATTGTTTGAGATAGCAGAGGCTGTACCCATATCAAAAAAACTTGCAGGTAATATTTTAAGTATTGTTTTGGGCTTTCACAAGTATGTGCAAAATAGGTGCCGCGTTTGTTGACAACTAATCAAAAGCTGCAAAGAAAAACTGTTTCTCTTAAGAATGTGGAGCTCTACCATAAAAATCTCAGTGATGTTCTGATACGGCTTATTATCATGGATGAAACTTAGATACATCACTACACTCCAGAAAGTAAATCACAGTCAAAACAGTGGATTGCGTCAGGTGAACCAACGTCAATTTTGTCAGCTAATAAGGTTATGGCGAGTGTTTTCTGGGATGCACAGGAAATTATTCTTATTGATTACTTTGAAAAGGGTAAAAGAATTACTGGTGACTGCTACGCAAGCTTAATAGAACGTTTGAGTGATGAAGTAAAAAGAAAAATACCTCATTTGGCAAAAAAAATTGTTTCATCACGACAATGCTCCGGCCCATCGTTCAGTCATTGCAATAGGAAAAATGTGCAAATTAAAGTTCAAATTGCTTGAACATCCACCCTATTCGCCAGATGTTCCCACCAGCTGTTCCCAAACTTAAAAAAATTCTTTGAAGACGAAGATTTCATAGCAACGAGGAGATCATTGATGCGGTAAACAGCTTTTTTGAGGACCTTGATAAATCACACTACAGAAATGGTTTAATTAAATTATAACACCGATATGACAAATGTATTAGCCTTTCTGGAGATTATGTTGAAAAATAAAGCAAAAAGAAATGTTTAAATGCGGTATTCATTGAGAGACCCGGGACTTATCAGCCGACCCTAGTATTTTTTGTTTTGAAGTCATATGGCTCATACATACATATTACGTACATACAGAACCAAATTATGCAAAACGTTAGAAAAACGTGACATACCTATAAACTTATTAAATACAATAAAATCACTGTATGACCAAACCATTATAATATTAGAATGCAAAGTCAAACTCTAATGTGTTCCATTCACATGACTTTCTCTAGCTGTTCCAGAATCAAACTTTCCTCACAAAAGATTATTCTTTTACCTGCGTCATGCTAATCAAGATAAATATTGCCATAATTGATTTTATTACTTCCTTATTGTAAGTAGAAACAAGTATTGAAACTAATATGTAAGGGGATACACTAGACTAGAGTGATAATCAAATCTTACAAAAGCCGGTCGCTAAGTGAAACCATTGAAATTCGTTTGCAAGGAATATACAAAAGAGAGACGAAAAGAAACATGTCTCTCGTCTGAGAAAAATTTAAGTCTCTAAAAATTGAAACCAACAACTCGGAAACCGTGTTAGAAAGCGAGACCTGGGTCGCCCAAGAACTTGGTAGAGAGACAATATTAGTCTCGGAACAACACAGAATTATGACGGAAGGAAGAAGACGTACATACATATTAAATATAAACAGGGGAGTTATTTCTTCTTCGTCATCATCATCATCATCTTCTTCTTCTTCTTCTACTTTCAAAAATTAAACTTATTCTGGACTCAGTTTCATCTTTTAACTGGTCTTTTTTGAGTTTGTATTGTAAGACCATTTTTGAATTCTTGTTTTCTCATTCGTTCCAGATATTTCCTCTGTTTTATCTTTTACTGCAATGATATTCGCTCTTGTCTTATATTTTCATTAGAAAGCCTGTCAATTTCAACCTAGGACTACTCGTAAAAATATTACTTCATGAACATTATTCAAACTTTTTCTCTTCAACACCCAAAATTCACTGACATCACCTTAGAGAATTCAATTTTTGTGTTTTATATCCTGTGATATCTTTGTAGATATAAGGATATATAGATATATCCCAATCTTCGTTAAAAGTGATATCTGTTCCTAGGGAATGTAAGTACTCAACAGCCTCTTTTAAAAAATTTTAATTAGGAGATCTTGAAACATATATTTTCGATTAAATCCCCGTAGAGAATTTTTGGGTGGAATGCAATACTTCCTCAATCTATTACCAGGAGCTCTAGACAAAGCATAATGCATTGGTTGATAGATAATACGTTACTGATAGTTTCCAGGATAATCGATTAGATTTCAGCGAGATAAAATAATTTAATAGTAAACAGTTTATACTTTGCCTACCACGTACAAAGCAAGTAGAGAAGGTATACATTGTAGCCAAATATTCGATACCGAGACTTGACTGGGAATATGAGTTTTGGGATCCTCTAAATCCAAAAAAAAAGACATTTTAGAAAAAGGTCCGTATATGTGGGTGCGTGTGCTTTTATGGTGTATGTAAGTGTGTGTCTGTGAGCAGCATAACTCAAAAACGAAAAGTCAGTAAAATACGAAATTTGCTACCCAAAGTTCAGAACCTGCCAAGAATGGACACGAGGATTTTCATGAAATCCCCCTGATCTAAACTACTCTTTACCTGGAACATTTTTCAATCATTTGTTGGTCTCAAAACTGGCTCTTAACGATTTTGATTAAAATATCATACATTTAAGCGGTTTTCTTAATAAATAGCATTTAGAACTTGATTTTTCTGTGAATAGCCTCTATTAGTTTTGCATAAACGGTAAACAGTCAAATAGAGACAGAATCTTGCCACACAGAAAATGTAAATTTCGTTAGAACATACAGTGTATGTCAAAAATGTTTTCATGGAGTTAACCAGTTTCAAAATATTGCTTGTTACTGGTTTCAATTTTAAAATCCTAACAGTATTCTCAAATGAAAAAAAACGTATTCGTTTTCTTTCTCCTGGTCTAGCAAACAGAAACGATACATCAATGCCATCAAAGAACAACCAGTTTAAAAAATTCAATATTGCTAAAGTCATTGCGTCCATAAGAAATATGTAACAAAACGGGTTTTGTAAGTGTTTCTCACGATTAACCAGAGATAGAAAAATAACTTTCTGAAAGAGTAGTTTGCAGAATAAATAGTGAATGTAACATATCACATTTTAAACTTCAATTATGTCAGTGAGAATACTGGCTAAGAGTTTTTTATTCTTCTTTTTATTTAACGTATTGTAATTTGTTACACCTGATAATGAATAAATAAATACATGACTGAAATAGCCAAATAAATTAGAGCCCTAAAACAACGGCTTCCGTCATTTATGTTAAGAATTGTAATTAACCTAGACGCGGTTTCTTCTACTACAAATCCCACATGCAGCCGCTTGGGATCGGGAAGGTGAGCGGTCTAACCACACTTCCATGTCGCTGGTGATTATACACAATAACAGTATTATTTATGTCAGTATCAACATTTTAGCTTATATTGTTATCTAAATAATACCTTCTGTTGTCTAAATAAATTGGTCTAATAAAAATGAACAACATAATGCATTTTAAAAGTATTTATATTAAAGTGGAAGTTTTACAGTAAATGAGTCTCAAATATAGATCATACTTTTTACACATAGTAGCCTAGTTATTGCAAAACAAGTACTCTTTAAAACTCTTGATTTTTCAAAATGTTATAATGTATTTCTCAAAATTAGAGCTTTATTTCGAAAAAGTATTATGACTGTTTCCTTTGTGTGCTCCTTAGAAACATTATGAAAACTTAGTAAAAAAATGCAAAGTATGGAACATTTTTGTAAGAAAAAGTGTTCAACAAGTTTGCGAGAAAAGGTTTAAATTTGGTCATGTCTATTGATAAGAATGTGCTTGATCATTTACAGCTTCATAAATCGGTAGATAAAATGCGCCAAGTGGAGAAACCGGTATATTTTCTTAAATTTTAAAGTCCATATTATTTTATTATGATATAAGATTTTTTTTAAATTGTTAACAATTTTGAAATCCATTTCACAGATAGCATACCTTGACTCAAATGGTTATTTTCCCCCACATTCGCAGACTGCTTTCGTGACCTGAGAGTTAATCACTTTTTGACCTTTACTACGTAGCACATAGATAGAGAATGTATTGTACTCCACCCAAAAATTCGATACCAAAATTTCACGGGAATTACAAGCTCTAGATTACTCTTAAAAAGAAAAGAATTTTTAGAACAAGGTCCGTGTGTGCGTGTCCGTATCTCCGTGTTACTGTGAAGACGATTACTCATAAACGAAAAGGCGGTAAAATTATAAACTTGGTATTTAAGTTTATCTTCCTTGATAAGACACTAAGATTATTAAGACAATCCCTCATCCCAATTACCCTTTACAAGGAATATTTTTCAAAATTATTGATTTACCCAAAAATGTCTCTAACGGTTTTGATTAAAATGCCTTAGGTTTAAGATATTTTATGATAAACAAAATATATATCTTGAATTTTATGAGAATAGATTTTGAGAACTATCCTTAACATAGAACAAATTTCGAAATTATTTATTTTCTAAAAAGTGGTTCTAACGATTTGATTAAAATGCTGTCCGTATCTTAAAGATATTTACATTACACATAGAATGCATAACTTGAATTTTCTGGGAGTAGCCTTTGAAGTCCTCTTTATTCTGGATGAATTTTGCGTAAGTGATAAACCGCAAGTGATAGACAGAAACTTACTACACAAAAGTTGTAGATCTGTTATGTCCTATACATTTTTTTTGCGGAATTGCCCATTTACGAGATGTTCTTTGTTATTGGTTTCAATTTTAAAGTATTTAAAACGTTTCTGAAACTGAATTTTTTAAGCTCCTGGCACTGAAAAGAAACAGATTTCAATCACATGTCAACACATTTTAAAACATTTGACTCTCGCTTTGTCCTAGTGTAGGTATTCCCTTATTTCCCTTCTATTTACAAGGAAGAACGCAACAAGATCATGTCTATTAATGTTTAACCCAATGCACTGATGTAGATAAAGGAATCAGCTTTTCAAATGTAATTTTTTAGATGAGGAGAAAGTCATGCAAAATGCGTTGTTAGGTTAGATCAGGTGGGCAACTAAAATCACATATTATCTTATAATATAATTTCTTCATAGAACGTATTTGCACGCTATTTCTTATTTAATTAAAGAATAACCTGGTTCTCTGAAGTACATAAAGCTAGTGGCACTACAACACTTAACACAACATGGTGAGCACATTTTAATTAATTTTAATGAACGTTTACCTGCTGAAGGCTGAAAATTCAAAGATAGCATTACTGGTACTGCCAAGAACCAGAAGGTTATGTCAAACAAATTAGTATCAAAACTGGAAGAATCCAGTACTTTGCTGATCAGCAGGAATTAGCAGAATTGAGAAGACTGGGAAAAAGAATTTCAGTTTAATATTAAAATGTACATATAAACCATGTGACATTCGAACAAATTCGTAGTATAAGGTTTTGAAATAGAAGAAAGGTTTCCAAATCTATAACTAAGAAAAATTTCGTTGACGATTTCTCTTTATAAGTTAGGTTAATACTACCATATATGTTTATAATGCTACCGTATAAAGCAAACTCAAAACTTGTATAATGAAAAACATGTCCAAATACTACTAGGCATGCAACTAGGCGTGTATATCCAATATATTGGATACACCGTCTTAGCAAAAAGTGCAGACAAGAGTCCAGAGTGTATCTTAGACCTGTCGGTGACTACATACCACTCATCAATATGGATCACCTGGTATGATAATGATGGTACCTATTGCCCTGTTATCAAACTGGATATATGTTCTTAATGTCACAAGGAAGGTCCACAAAGAAACGAAATACCAAAGGAAGGCAAAGTTGTTAGACGATTCCCAAGAATTCTCATTCATTATCATAGTGCAGTGTTGCCTGTTTATTGTATTGTATATTAGCAGTAGAACTATTAGTATTACTACCTCATAAAAGTAGTACAATTGTCTTCATCGTAAACATCATTATCTTCATGATAAATGAATGATATTTTTATATATCTCAATGATAAACATAATTACAGGTGATTTCTTTGGCATTGTCTTAGTGGTTAGACTACTTGCCTCTTACCTAGACGGTCCGGGTTCGATCCCAAGCGACCGCATGAGATTTGTGGTGGACAAAGCGGCGCAGGGGCGAGTTTTCTCCGGATTCTCCCGCCATCGCAACCCATCTTTATTCCATGTATCACCACCTGCAGTGCCATGGTACTATAGCGGGAGCTAAACACTATAAAAATTACGTATTCTTATTTAATTTTTGTTTATTGCTCCAGTTATACTTCGCCTTTAACTGCATAATCCTATCGGCGGCATTTCCCTGTGAAACATATAGCTTATTTGCAAAGGTGTTAAATCTGATAATGTAGTCATCTTTAATTTTAATCATTACATCACCCCCCCTCACACTCTCATTCATACTTACGGAGTCAGGTGGCTCGGTGCCTCGTCTTTCGGGAGGTCGTGGAATCGATTCTCGCGTCCGACCTCTCTAACCAATGGGTTTTCGGGAGTTTCTGAAAATACTGGGGAGATTTCTTCATTACCCCGAATTTCTGGTCCCTTCATTTCATCTCTATTTCATCCAACCGGTCTTTTTCAGGGCAGTAAGTGTCGGTGAGAACTGCGGTTGTAACGCCCTTCCGTAGTGGTGACTCTCTCGGCGGCATGTTGGCGTCTGTAGAACCAGGGAGTTTGGTAGAACTGGGACGCGTGCTTCTAGCGCTCCCCGCGTCAGGATTAAGAACTGCTTATAATATTAAAGATTTGAAGCTTTCTCGGTGTTGGATATTATAGATGACTTCATGGAATAACAACCGAGTTAAATTGGAATCGGAGAAATTCGACCATCTTTACCATGTGGGCTTCGAAAGCTTGGATTTTTACGATTCCAATTTAACTAGGTTGCTATGCCGTGAAGTCATGCTTACAATATGTTAGGGACCTTCAACGATGTCTTTTCCTTCGCCGTCCAGTTTTGGCCGCCCATTCTTCTCACCCTATCCTCCTGGGGTGTGACGTACAATAAACCACTGGCTGCAGTGCGGAATCCCCTTCGATCTCACACACACACACACACACACACACACACACACACACACACACACACATATTCATACTTCCAGACTCTGGTAAAGATAGGAAATAATCTGGGCTAGAAAAAAATTCCCAGCCGGGGATCGAAGCAGAGACCCCTCGCACAGCAAGTAGTTGCTCTACTGACTAAGCTATGGACCAGCCCTTCACATTGAATCACCTGTTATCATCAAATTTGTCGCCCCTAAATATGTAGCGAAACTTCTTATAAGCTGGTAGTGCATGCTATCTGCCACTACTGCCGCAGTAATGAGCTTAACGACCGCTAGAGAGCTCTAGTGAGAAATAACACCTTGTTGAGTGTCTAGAAAACTCCTAACCACCGCATGGAAACCAGATCCTAGGCAGGTAACCACCACATTACGGAACACCAATATCATGATACAGGCATTGTTTTGATAGACAAAAACACAAAAAAATGTAGATCTCGATAAAACTCACAATTTATGTCATATACATTTTTTCGTGGGGTTGGCCTTTTCGAGATATTCCTTACTATTGATTTCAGTTTTAAAATACTACAACTTTACTCATACGGGAACTTCTCAACTCCTGGCCTCGCAAAGAAATGGATTTCAATTCCATAGCAACCACATTTTAAAACATTTGACTGTCGGTTTAGCCTAGTGTATTCCCTTATTTCCCTTCTATGTACCTATTAGAAACTAACTAATAAGATCGTTTCTGCTAATGTTTATCTCGATTAGCATGAAGTAGGTAGAAGAATACGCTTATTAAAAATAAGTTGTTACAGAGGCGTAGAGAAATTCATGTGGATGGAGCACATCAAATTTTTTAGAAAGATGTAGTAAATTAAAGTGAAGTATAAGAGGTATTTAAATTGTGAAGTGAGAATAAATGAAAAGTGCATAAGAAAAAGAAAAGAGAGAGAAGGAGACAAGACACAGAGATTGGAATGGAATAAATAACACAAAGCAAAGGGCAGGGAGCTATGTGGATGTAGTGCCTAGGTACTCAAACCATATATACATTAGAATGTTAAGTAATATAGAAGTAATGAAGTTTAATAGTACATGATTTTGTAAACAATTGTAAATGTATGTACAATAAACGTTAACCACCATTCCGTCACAACAAAAATTTTCTGGCTTAACACTGCTGTGAGAAATACTTAGGCTGTGAATAAGGTACGAAAGAAGCACATGTTTGTTGTATAAGACAGAACGTAATATGTCTGTGTATATTTATGTATGGGTGGGTGTATGTATGCGTTTGTATATGTATGTATATATACATATAGATTGCATTATGATTAGATTAGATAACGGGGGGACTAAGTGGAGTTTTCTGATCTCCTGTATGTCAGCCATATTGTACTGCCCCATGGGAGTGTACACGCTCATTGTCTTCCCAAATCCGTTCCTTGAACAAGTTTCAATATTTTAGCTTCAATGTTAGAGTCCATTCCCAAAGTATCCCTGATTATGGACAGGGCAAATCTCTTGCTTTCCAGTAATGGGCAGTCAAACAGAATATGTGAGGCAGTTTTGAGTTCGTCTTTCTAGATGCTCACTTTGTGTAGACGTTTCCTGAAATGTTCATGTTCAGTAATCAGAGTAACTATCCTTCTGATCCCCAGTTTGAGCACAAAGAGCAGAGGGCGTTGTTTAGACCCAGAACCAGTTTTCTGGTTAGTGTTTGTGCACCCTAAGTTTCCCATCTGAACTGGTGTCTTTCCTTAGCCCATGTTTTAACCGATATTTTAGCAATACGTGTACTGACACCAACAACAGGTTCAGGGCAACAAATGGGGTCTCTGATCCCATTTTGGCTTATATATATATATAATAAGAACAAAAGAGGTACTTTGTTGTTTCTACACTATGCCGAAATGTGTCTATTTGTAAACAACACACCTCAGTAATTAGTTGCCATTTAAAATGTATTTGCTTACTAGGAAATCTAATATATATGTATGACTAATTATAACAGCCTAGAAATTCACAAAAATATAATCTTACAAATTATAGACGTGGTACATCGCACTTCATGTTTTTTAAGTAATTGTAAACCATAAATGTGTATGATAAGTTTTAATTTAGATTAAAATACACCATAAGATATCTAAGCCCAGTTCCCAGAAAACACAACCATATAATATGCATTATTGTGTAATAAATTGATTAGCTGAATATATCTTTAGTATAGGTTCAATATTTGATTTGAAGTGTGTAGAGTTTACATAGGTTGAAGCAAAATGTATTATGCAGCTGTAAGAAAATATGATTTTCGTTCTCTTATGAAATGTGAAACTCACTTGCTGCTTTGTCGTAAACATTTCAGTCGTTAATAAATGTGTCACCATATTTAGCTATACAGCGTTTACCTCGAGTTGTTGCGCTGGGAAAGTAAACATTCGCGTATGAAACTAAGTTCATTTACGATCATTCCTTTAGCACTTGCGAAGCCTTCACCGAGGTCCCACTGGGCTTACCTGAAAAAGAGGAAAGACTAATTAACTTAGGTTGCGTTAATTCCGTTATTAGTAGATTATCTCTAACCCAGTTAGTTGCCTTTCATACTGTTAACGACCCGAAAAGCAGTACTTTAATGGGCTAGGCCGCTAAAGGCATATGCCAACCTTTGGCGTCTTTTGAAACAGAATCAACACAGCGCCTTCCGGTAAAATGAATCTTCCGCGCATTGAGCTTTCCTCGGGGTAATTTATTTATTTTCTTTTTACTTTAACTCCTGACTACATAGAGAGGTATTACGTTGCACCCAAAAATTCGATACTGCATTCCGTCCAAAACTTCGGTACTGAAATTTCACCGGAAATACACGAATCCAAAAATGACATTATCACAAAGACGATGTGTGTGTGTGTGTGTGTGTGTGTGTGTGTGTGTGTGTGTGGGTGTGTGTGTATGTGTGTGGTGTTTGTGTCCGTTTGTCTATGAACAAAATAACTCAAAAACTAAAATTCGGTTAAAACCTAATTGGTATTCAAGTTTAGTATCCTTCAAGGATTTTAAAAGAAAATTGGCACCCCAAACCACCTTTTTCATGGAAAAATTTCGAAAATCTTGATTTTCTCAAAACTGGCTATAACGATTTTGATTAAAATACTGTGTGTTTAAGATGTTTTTATGGGAAATGAAATTTATATCTTGAATTTTCTGGGAATAACCTCTGAAGATCTCTTTATTCTGGATGACTTTTGCATAACTGGTAAACCTTACAAAAACTTACTGCACGTCTCGTTAAAATACACAATTTATATGATTTACATTTGTTCGTGGAGTTCAGCATTTCCGAGATAATCCTTGTTATTAATTTCAGTTTTAAATTATTTAAATCTTTCTCACACAGGAAACTGTCAACTCATGGCCATGCAAACAAACGAACAAACAAACGAACAAACAAACGAACAAAAATGCATTTAATTCACATAGGAATCAGCTTTTAAAAGAGTTGACTATTACTTTAGTCTAGTCTATTCCCTTATTTTTCACCTACTTACAAGAAAGTAAGGAATACGAGCATTCGTGCTAGGTATCTTTCTTTTAAATTGATTAGTACGAAGTAGAGGGAATAATAAGCTTTTATATGAATGAATAAGTAGAATAATGTGTTGCAGATTAGCTGGAGAAAGTCATGTGAATGAAGCACATCAGAGTATTTATTTACTGAATTTCTATTTGCTATTCAACCTAGTAGAGCATAACGAGCCAAATGGCCCCCAGAGTCCATGGAGCTTATACTTACAGGAAAAGTGAAAACTCTGGAAAGCTTTACTCGATAACTCATACTTACCTAAATTTGAACTCGGGATTCTTACTGAGATAGTGCCTAGATTTTTTTTTTATTTTTTTTTTTTTTAGTGCTTACTACCATGGCAAAGCAGACGATGACGCTGGTGATACATGAAACGAAAATGGAGCACCGGTGGAATGCAATGACGGGAGAAACTGGAGAACCTGAAGAAAAAACCCCTGCCACTTTGTCCACCACAAATCTCACATGCGGTCGCTTGGGATCGAGTAGGACTAGGTGAGAGGTGAGTGGTCTAACCACGTGGCCCACGCACAAGCTCCGTACACTACATATCTGGAGTTCGGGGCTTATGCTTACATTTTCACAAAACTAGACAAAAACTATTGCTTCATATGCATCTATGGTTGGTCATAATCAAAATCCGTATTTTTGTGTAGGTCTATAACTAAAAAATAAGGTAAACTCCGCGTCTCAACAGCCCAAATCGAGCCAAGGCCTACCTCCCGACAGCTCATAATCCCTACCTCTGCCTCTGGTGACATCAGTGGGCTGCGTACTGGAGAGTGGGATGTGGTTAGCCCCCGAGACCCTCCCGGCCGGTTAGTGCTGTCCACGCAACCTCGAATTTCCCAAAATTGCCTCCTCAATTGTGTCCCCTGGACCTCGCGAGGCTGCATGCTTCCCGGAAAGCTCTCCCATCAGGAGAAAATCCCCACGCCGGTACCGGGAATCGAACCATGCACCAAATTGAACAATACTTTTTTTGTTGTGTTTGTTATTGTCATGACAAGGTTTATGGAAAAGTGTTTGAAGTCTCATAATATGAATAAAAACAGTGCCAAGGAAACGAATTTGGGTTAATACTGCCAGTTGACAGTGGTACCACAGTTATTTGTTGCTAAATGGTCATAGCACTGCTGCTATATTTTCCCTCCCCATTCAATATTAAGGTAACGCACCAGTTCATCGACACAAGACACAACACAACAGTGAAGTCCAAATAAATTGTTATGTATTAACTGTCCTTTCCTTACTCCTATTGTTTAAAATAAAGAAGCAAAGAAGCTTTCCTGGCGACTAACACCTAGAGTAAGTACTTATTTATTTGCCGTTGATGGCCGAAGTAGTATTTTTCCTCCCCATTAAATGTTAAGGTAAGGCAACAGTTTATCGAGATAATGACATAATGCAGCAATGAAATGCAAATACATTTTTATGTATTAACTGTCTTTTCCTTACTTCTGCTGTTTAAAATAAAGAAGCAAAGAAGCTTTCCTGGCGACGAACATCCAAAATAGCTACTAATTATTTGCCATCAGATGGCCGTAGTACCTACTGCTTTATTTTTCTTCCCCATTCACTGCTAAGAGAATGCACCCGGTTATGGAGACAATATCGCATGATAACTGTGAAAATCAAATATATTTCTTATATATGAACTATCGTTCCCGTGGTCAGATTGTTTAATAAATAAGTATATTTTTGTTGTAATTCTTTAAAATTAACTAGTTTTAAACTATGCACTTAACCATTAACCCTTCTTGAAATCTGAAAATGGCGGAGAAATAGCGGGATCCGTTTCAGGTTAGCTTCCTATTGCAGATGTTGGTTATTTGACGTTATGTGGTACATTAGCTAGCAAAAGAACATGAAAATACCCGTGTCAAATCACACTGCAATTGCGGTGCTCATAATACATTTATTCAAGTAATATTTTGGGTTAAATGGAGAAATTTAATATACAAAGCTATCATCAATCATTTGTCCAACCAGATTTACTTGCTGTTTAGTTATATCATTGTTAGCCGTAAAAATGGCTGTTTTAACATAGGAGAAAATAAAGAAAGAGGTGGAAAACATTAGGAGTAAAGGAAAGAAAGAGATTCGGAAGAAGCATAAATGTTTCTTTCTCCTTAATGTAATTCATTACCTATGTCAGCGTTTACCCGCCACATTATGGAAGCGCTGCCATTACTGTTATTACGCCATCATTGGTTGCCCACGCTGTTAACTGCATATGTCAGCGGCGCTAGCACCTGAAGAGGGGCAGGGGGACGAAGGGAGGTTCATTAGTAAATTTATTTGGAAACCGGTAGAAAAAGAAGTATTTGTTGATAAATTAGAAAGAAGATTAGGGGAAAGGAACGCAGGGAAAAATATTTGCCGCGATTTTTTACCACTGCGAAAGTAGGGCTAGAAGTATGTTGGACGCTACTGGCAGGCACGGAAAACATGGACGGGCTAGGTAAATTTATACTTAAGGCAAGACAGCTGAGATCTGAGGAGGCTGCCAATAGAGAAGGTGGGGGGGGAGAATAAGATCAACTAAACAAAAATGACTACATTGTTCTACATACATATATATTATGTCATACTTAGGTCACTGTTGTGCTATGGTTTTATATATGTTGTATATATTATGTGTATATATGTCTTTTAAGTGTAATTTTCTATTTTAAGAGGGTGTATTTATGAAGGTGTACTCTGTGCTGTAAATATAAATTGTTATATTTCAATATCTTTTTATTTTTATTTTTGGGTTGATTCTTAATTCTTTATTGTTGTTTAATATTGCTTTTGACTGTGTATTTCCTTTGTCTTTTTATTTTCGTGTTTACTCTTTTAATTCTTTGTTGTTGTTTTAATATTGCTTGTAATGTGTATTACAAAAGCACGTACGGTCTGTGGATCGGTGCGATTGTTGAAATTCTATGTATGATATTGCTATGTCAATAAATACACTTATTCATTCATTCATTCCTTTCCACAATACCTTATGGTGCGGTGACGTAGTCCTTTTCGCGATACCAAACTATATATGCTACATTGCGCAGACCATTGCGCTTCATTTCGCTTTTCAGATGCAAAGACTTTATTAGATATTGGCAATGGGCAAATTCCTGTTGACATTTCTACTGATCTCATTTCGTTTCCATCATATTTTTCTCACTTCACAACGTCAAAGGAAGAATTAATACCAAAAGTGTTCCCAAATATTGGTGCAAATTACAGAAACTGTGCTTGGTGGAGTGAACGAGCCATTTTAACAGCAACTAATAAAAATGTAGATGATTTAATATAAAATTCAGAATAAAATTGTTGGACAAATGCATTGATTTAAGTCGATCGATTCCATTACCAATCCAAATGAAGTCATGAATTATCTAACTGAATTAGTAAATGCATTGGATTTGCCAGGATTACCGCCATATAATTTACAGCTCAAGATTGATCCGGTGATAATTATGCTATGCAATCTCAATCAGCGTAATTATGCAGCGGAACAAAACTCTCTGTTAAAAAAATTATGAAATTTTTTATGGGAAAGTTCAAAGGTATTCCAAGAATACCACTAATGTCAACCGACTTTGCTTTTTAATTTAAGCGTGTTCAGTTTCCGGCCCGCCTTGCATTCGATGTGACAATAAATCCCAAGTCAAGCTTAGAAGTGTGTGTGTGTATGTGTGTGTGTGTTTTCAATTGTCGTGTTTTTAGCATGGGCAGTTGTACGTTGCATGCTCGAGAGTCGGCAAACCATCGGCGCTATTTGTTTTCTCTTCGGAAGGAAAATTGTACATTACAAAGCATTAATATAATGTATTGTCAACTTATTTAATTGTAATTTTATTTCGTTGCATGGTCGTACTGTAAACGGAAGACTTTAAGTTTTTTCATTAGGTAACCACCCGTGCGAAGCCGGGGCGGGAAGCTAGTAGTTTATAAATATGAAGATGCAAAATTAAAACATAGAAGTAACTTGTAACTATTTATTTACTGTTAATTTCCTTTGTATATATCTTGTTTCTATACAACATAGATGAAATGAACATTGTTATACTTTAACTACACAGACACACATACACACATTAATGTGAATTAATTGTTTTTTTCCACACCAGTCCTGTGTAAGACAGAAGTTGAAGAGGTAGAGTCGGACTGAAAAATTCAATGCCATAGTCGGGAATTGAACCGGCTCTCCGTTCAGTTACTCTGATCAAGAGGTACCATGGTAAGATGCCGGCATGGCACTAAATTCCAAACTGAGATCTCCGGAGAAAACGATAGGAAAGTAACATTATAAAACGTATAAATAATAAAAATATTTAATCTAATAATAAAGCTATAATTACTTATAAAAATCTTCATCTAACGACTTCCCATTCAACAAGAAAAGTTATATCATTTGTAGTATATATATATTAAAAATAAATCTTAATATAGATATAAATGTATAAACATTAATAGTTGAAGAGTTCAGTGCCGTGCCGGCATGTTACAACGGTAACTCAGTGATCAGGCTACTGGAAACCAGTAGATCCGTGATTCAAATCCCGGCTAGGGCATTCAATTTTTCAGTCTGAATTTACACACATACACATACATCAAGCATACCACATAAATAATGGTAATGTGCACCGTGTAACCACACAGATTTTGGGTATGTAATCTGCACAAAGGAACATTCCTGGCAATAACAAGTCTGTATAAATTGTGTTAAGAAACTTTGGTAATTATTTAATTTAAGATATTTGTGTAAACAGTATTTTAAGATTGCATAAAATTATCCAACTAGTTCCCAAGGAAAACACCGAGAAAAAAAATTATTCGGAGAGATTAGTCGGCCCCTGAGGACCACCCAATTGTGGGCCACAAGTTAGTTTACTTCCTCTTCAGTGAAGTCTTGTTTTAAAATGCTTTTATTTGCTTCTTTCTTTCTCTGTTTACCCTCGAATATAGGACTTACAAGTCAGACGCGTGATGGAAAGCAGAGGTTTTGGATCAGAGAGAAGCAGAAGGGACGATCAGCGCAACACCTGGCATGAAAGTAAGGAAGTTGACGATATGAAATGACGGTGAAAGGAATGACAGGAAAGAAGATTATGAACAATTGGTGTAATGAATGACGGGGGAAACCGGAACACCCGTAGAAAACCTGCCACTATGTCGCTTCGTCCACCACAAATACCATATGCGGTCTCCTGGGATCGAGCCCAGACATATAGTTGTATTTTAAACTCTTGACACCTTATACGTTTCTGTAATTTTCATGCAAGTTTCTATTTCAGATTTACAAACCTATCTGTAAAGTATAAAATTATGGATGGACAGAACAATTGTCTTATTATGCAAAAACTCGCAGATATTATTACTTCTCTACACGTACTACGTACATAGTGCACAGGGAAGGTATTGCATTCCCCCAAAAATTCGATACCCAGATTTCACCGGAAATACACTTTTTAAGGTCCCCTATATCTAAACAAAATTTTAGTGTGTCCTTGCGTTCGTCTAACCATGTATCTGTGAACACGATAACTCAAAACGAAAAGTCGGTAAAATACCAAACCAAAAGTAGGTATTTAAGTTTAGTATCTTCCAAGTATGCTACACAAAGATTTTGAGGAAATTCCCTCCCTCCCCAAACTACACTTTACATGGAAAACGATTCAATTTTTTATATTTTTCAAAAATGGCTCTATATTAAAGATATTTACATGACAAAAAATATATGTTTTGAATTTTCTGGAAATAGCTTCTGAAGAACTCTACATTCTGTTTGAATTTTGCTAAATTACCCTTAAATTACCTTTAAGAGATATACAAAAACTTAAGACACAAAAATGTAGATCTCGTTAAAATACACAGTTTATGTTTAATACATTTTTCGAGGAGTTGATGGTTTTATAGGTATTCCTTGTTATTGGTTCAATTTTTAAAATACTTAAAAAGTTTATAATACGAGAATTTGTGAGCTCCTGAGAATGAAAAGAACGGTTTTCAACCATATGGCAACCAGCTTTTAAAATATTTGACTATCGTTTTAGCCTAGAGCATTCCGTTATATCCCTTCTACTTACAAGAAAGTAAGTAATAAGATCATCTCGATTATCATGTAATAAATAGAAAAATAAGTGTTTTAACAATAATGTGTTACAGAAATGTAGTTGCAATGTAGAGAAAGTCATGTGAATGGAAACACATCAGATTTTTGATGGGTTATGAGCCTGCAATTTATGAAGTGGAAAGGGAAAAAGACGTGTATTCGTCCACATGGTTATCTAATGATAATCACAAAACTGATCAGTTTTTAATGTTGTGGTATTATTACCAGTCCTCAATCATGTGAGTCTAAAAATGGAAAACCGTCTGCATATTTCAGAGTCATTCGGACTTTGCTTCGAGACTCCGTTAAGGAAACATGGTTAAGAGAAACCAGCTCATTTCACAGCCACCAAAACTCTTCCCTTGGAGGGAAACTAACTTTGCATTGTTGCCAGCTCCTCGCTTGTCAACACTCCAACATCCGCTGAAGAAGATGGTTCAGACCAGCCTGCTTATCAACGAACATAACGCCCTTCATCTTCATCGATCAGAGTTCACCGATAAGTTCTTATTCTGGTTCTTCGCGCCGCCATCAGCTCTGGACCTAAGTGGCAACCAGGATAAACAACCACAGAAACCCACACCGCTAGCCGTCTCAAGTCTAGACAGGAATGACGTTGCCCTAGGACTGACATTATTAGGATAAAATATATTGATCGAACAACAGATTTTGTATAGATGTTGACCTTAATGGAGGCACAGAATACTTTACGGACTAGGCCGTGTACTCTCTATCCACGAAGAACCTCCCAGATCCCACCATCACACCTCACACTTTCACACTTCACATCTATAATCGCAGCTGAGACACAACGCCGATCTTCTCCATAAAGCATCATTGCAATCAACAGTATCCTCAATACAATTCATAGCCTTCATGTGAAGGTCCTCGACATGTTCAGTCGGCTCACTTCATTACAAGAACATCTCACCACCAAGTTCACCTTCATTGCCGACGTCATTATTCGTGAGCATAGTATGACCATCCACGTTTTCACCGTTCATGACATCAAACTCACGAAGCGCAATCTGAAGGACTTCATCACTAAAGTTTACATCATCAATAATCTGGATATCTCACAGCCTACATTTCAATAGCTACCATCGGGGTAAGACTGCTAAGATGCAAAATGATCTATATCGCCGAGACTAACTCACTCTAAGCGTGGAAGGTTGATATCAGCTCCTAGATCGTGGCATCGAACTTTCATCACCTCATTCGGATTCATGACCTTCTCACAAATTTGCCGTTGCTTCGGCGGTACCGGACTTAATATTTCCACCAAGATTATAAAAAAGCAGTACTAAAACAGAAAAATCTATACCATTCCTTTATTCTTACCCAAACTGCCAACCCCTTGTTGAATTTAACCAGCGTTTTCGTATATTCCTTCTTCAAAGCGTAGGTATATCTTTATCAGTCATGCATGATCTGGAATTAGTCTCACTCCACGTAATATTTATTGCAGCATGGACAGTATAGTTACAGAGGTGGTATTCAGTTCCATGATGAAGTATTTTAACAAATGAACTTGATAATTGAATGTTAGATACTCAAACATTTTCTGGGATGAAAGAATATGTAAGCTGTATATAACAATAATAATAATAACAATAATAATATGCATTCTGTATCCATTAAGGGCAAATAGTTGCGTAACATTCTTATAAGGGAAGAACAAACGCTATTCAAAATCTCTACTGACTTATCTTTATGTAATGGATATTTCATTGAAGTATAGGTATATCCTCTGTGACATTAAATTTCTGAACTGACCCTCATGTTCTTTGTAAACCATTAGAGATCTCCAATTTATTATATGCGCACTTACAATGTCGCCAAATACTTTAAATCGTAGTTTGACAACTATTGGGTCAATCAGTGGGAATTGTTCTTCCACACAAACCGGGTGTATTTAATGGCTTAAATGTTATCAGGGTTTGCAGTTGGTTAGAGCAACTTGACGGAAACAGTAAGGTTCGTGGTTCAAAACTTGGCTGTGACATTGAATAGTTCAATCTGATCTACCTATGTACGCCATAAATATTTAACTCCTCTAACTCTTCGGTCAGTCATTCTAGGTTTTATATAAAAGTTTCAGCTTACACCGTTTGAGTTGAACGGCCACATATGAAAATTAAAGCTTATAATTTGTTACGGGTGAATTATAATTAAAGCTTAGTGAAATATTCAGAAAAATCTTCCATACTAATTTCTTCTGTTTATCAGTAATAGTACAAAAACTAGAGATATGACTGCAAAGACTTGTATTGGATGTAAAAACGGTAAAGCCTGTCACGAGTCCTATAAATGTAAAACCTCTAATAAGAACTTGGAGAATGATTTAGAATGTACCAAATAGCGCTGTCCATTAATCTTTAAATTTATTTTTGTACTAAGGACTCTAACCCCATTTTATTAATTCCTTTCAGCTTTCAGATAACTATCATATTGCAAAGTTGTTTGCTCTTGAAGTGTTTTCGTTTCTGGACTGTGAATTTCTTCGAGTTCGTCTAAGGAACTGCAGTATGATGGCCTTATTTCTCATCTTGAAGGTTACTTGAAAGTCTTCCTTTTAGATAATAAAGCAGAGGGTACTTGAGGGAACTGCACGGAGTTACTTTCTTAAAATCTATTCAGAAATTCTTTCAGAATACTCTTGTGCCATTCGTTTAAGACTGTTTTTCACGATCTCTACTTCGCTTCCTCCGTGTTGCTTTCATGAAGATGTAATGTTGAATTCCTCTCGTGATAACCACAGTGATCCATTTTCAAACAAATAAAACAATCTTCCTAGGCAACAGACGTTCAACCTATCCGGCAGACTTTTACTGTCTGGAATGGACAATGATGTAACCTTCAATTTGTTCATACTTCATACCACCCGAAGTGCTCCTCTAAAGTTTAAAGAAGGAAGTCATGTTACAGTCTATTTAGAACACTCCTTTTTTCATCATGTTATAGTTTTAAAAGTTTTAATGTATAAATGTACGTTTTTCCTGCGTTAAGTTTAAGTGTATTTGTAAAAAAGTGTAAAGTTAGAAAAAAGAATATCAATTGAAGCAGATTCACAGGGTTCTTAATAGAAAATTGAACATTTAGATTTTACTAACTACAAAATACCCTAAATATTTGCAATTTAATTAAATTTCAGAATTGTTTTGAGAAATCCAAAATAACAAAACTGCTACACATAAAGAATAACTTTGCGGAAGGATTATTTTCTTTAAAAATGGTGGTGGTGGGGGTGGTGGTGGTGGTGGGGGTGGTGGTGGAGGATCCGAAAAAAGTGAAATTAGGATTTAGAAAAGGTGCAATTGTAATTACGAAAAAATCTAAAAAAAAAATTATTGTTTCAAATTCGATAATTTATAAGTTTATAATTTATTTTAATATACTTTGATTCCCAAGATACAATTGAAGGTACCTATCAATGGAAAGATGCACAGGCAACTGTTATTAAAATTGGAATTATAATTAAGTTATTACAGGTAAATTATATATTGTTTCAATTGATCTATTTATTTGTGGTGTATATAAAGCAGTGCTGAAAACAATGCCTATGTGGTTCAGTGATCCGCATTCTACACAGAGGATTGCTCCAATTCCCAGCAGGGCAATCTTTACAGAATATGAAAATACGAAATTGGGAGTGAATAAGAAATGAATAAAACCAATGTGTAAACACCTATACTTCACGGAGTAAATAACATAATTAGACTGTTCCTAAAATAAAAACACCCAAGCTGACCATAGAAATGCCACATTCACTTGAATATCTGTATTTTGTAACATACTATTTTTACAGAAAATATTGTTCTTCTGTGTATTTCATATTAATAATGATAAACATTAGTAAAAAGAGTTTAATTTAACATATTTTTGAGCATACATGAGGGGAGGGAGGAATATAATAGGTTAAAGCAACAGTAAATATTTTTTAAAAGCTTTGTGATAGTTGGCATTGAAATTTTGTTCTCCTTGCATAGCCAGGAGAAAATAAAGGAAATTTCGCAATTTGAAAAAACAATATATATTGAAACATTTAAAAGGAAAACAGGGGATTGCTCGGAATGGGGGTACGCGAAGACTTCTTAGGGGTGCATATAGTATGTTTCCTGAATAATCACAAGGTAACTAAATATTTCAACCAGAGAGATTTGAACTGCCCTACCGCTATACCCAATACTGATAACTAGATTCCATACAGCCGCGTTCGCTAATAATTTGTGTTGGTTGTTTCAAACGCCAACAACAATAACAGTGTCTGAGAATGTACGTTAGTTAACTGTTAATCTACCAACAGTTCAGAATTGAATATATTTTCGTAACTGTTAGGTGCAGGTGTTTTACTCAAAGTTTCACATTTTATTGTTTATATTTGTGAACTGTTGAATATCTTTATTGTGATAGTCCACTATTTTAACTTTTGCTGTAGGATGGATAAATACGTTATAAGAGGAAAACGTAAACTCAGTGAAACAAATGATAATGTGGAACCACAGCAAGTGAAAAGTGCGACAACGCTTGTTCCACCACGGGACATTGATGAAAATAGTGTTGAAGCTGAACCACAGAATAGAGAAAGGAAACTCGAGGGCGGCTCCTTTGATGTGCTTGAAGCCAAGCTCTGCGCTAGACGCCATATTGGGACCTAGTAAACGCAAAGTGTACGCTGTTTATAAAATACCATTTTAAGCAGATTAAAACGTGTAAAATAAAAAAGTACGAACATAAGTAATAACAATCTCCTGTGTGGCATACACATGACTTTCTCTGCTTGCTCTTATACAAACTATGTATACAGCTGCTTATTCTTGTGTTTCTTGTTAATAAAGACACAATTTAATTCGTATTTCGTTATAGGTGTAAACAATAGTCAAATCTTTTCGATATCAGCAGCTAAGTGATGCTTTCAAATCCCATTCTATTTGCAAAAACTTGAGAAAAGAAAAGAAATAATCCTGAATAGTAATTTCCAGAAAGAAAATGTGTATATATTTGAAAAATTGTAATCAATAACAGGGGGAATTTCGAAAATGGTTAACACCATAAAAAATGTGCATGGCAAATTGTGGGCTTTAACATGATCTACATTGTCTGTGAAGTAAGATTTTATCTATCTCTTACTGTTTTGATTAAAATGTCGCAGGTTTAAGATATTTTTATGACAAACGAAATGCATAACTAGAATTTTCTGGGAAGAGCCTCTGAAGACCTCTTTATTATAGATTACTTTTATATAACTTTTGTATAACTGGTAAACCGTGAGAGATAGACAAAAACGCAGTGCATAAAAATCTGATGTGTGCCATTCACATAACGTTCTCTAGCTGTTCCACAAACAAATTTTTCTTATGCAAGATTATTCTGTTACACCATGCGAATCAAGACAAACATTAGCAGAAATGATCTATTACTTGCTTCCTTGTGAATAGAAGGGAAATAAAGGAATACATTAGGTCAAATATTTTAAAAGCTGGTCGGTATGCGAAGCAATTCATGTTCAGTTCGCTTCTATGGTCTCTTTGAAGAAAAGTTAATTAGTTAAAATTGAAACCAACAACAAGGAATATTCTGAAACCCTCAGCTCTACATATAAAAACGTATATGACATAAATTCTGTGTTTTAAGGAGATCTACATTTTATGTAGTAGGTTTTTGTCTATCTCTTACGGTTTAACCGTAATGCAAAATTCTGCAAACCCTAATCAGAATAAAGAGCTCTTCAGTGGCTATTCCCAGAGAATTTAAAATATACATTTTATTTATATAAAATAAAATATATGTATATTTTTATTTTAATCAAAATCTTTAGATCCATTTTTGAGAAAATCAAAAGTTTCGAAAAATGTTCTATGCAAAGAGTAGTTGGGGTTGTGGGGATTTGAACCTCTTCGTGTCGCATCTTTGGAAGATACTAAACTTAAATACCATGGTCACCGGCTTTTATAAGATTTGACTAACGCTTTAGCCTGTGCATTCTCTTATTTCTCTTCTACTTACAAAGAATCAAGTGTTAAGATAAATTCTGGTAATGTTTATCTTGATTAACATAATGTAGATAAAAGAAAATTTTGTTTGTGGAACAGCTAGAAAAATTCACACGAATGGAACACATTAGATTTTTGAGACTGCTTTGTTTGCTGTGCATATCTACAAAGCAAACGGTAGCAACATGAAATTATGGTTAGGAAAATAGGTAGATAGGAGTAAATAACCAAGTGATTCAATAAGCTACGAAGCTTCATTTAATAAAACAATAAAAAGGCTTAATACGTTGAATCAGAATGCACAGTAAATATGATGAGGCAGAATGAATGAGTCCTATCATAGAAAGAAAAAAAAAAAAAAAAAAAAAAGCCAAAGCTTAAGCTTGATGAACCACATTTCTAACTTTACGGGAGACATTCCATGTTTCTTTGCCATTTTAATTGTATTTAAATTATTTTTGCGCTAGAGTCTGAGTACCATAAGCCACCTTTTCTCTTACTACTGCTCATAGTAAGAGCAGTAAAGCTTTAAGAGTCTATAAATATTCCAACTTGTACAGTGTATAATATAACCATTGAGTGGAACATAACCCCAGTAGCTACAATACACAATTAATAACATTAATAAAATGTATGTTACGAAGTTTGTAACTTCAACAACATAACTGTTTACTCGGTCCAAGTATGGCGGAATTCGCGCATGCGCATTGAATTTTGGCGCATGGATTACAGCGGAGTTTCCTTTCTGTATACTCTATTCTGTGGTTGAACCATCTGCGAGCAAGTCGAAAAATCCGAGAAATGTGAAATACAGATATTACAGTGAATTTTGCATTAAATATAGATTCGTGTCAAATATGTGTGATCCACCTCTGCACCTCTGCATTATTTGCAACCAAACTCGTTCGAGTAATTCGATGAAACCATCCCTAATTCACAGATATTTGGTAACCAATCACGGCGAATGCAAAAACAAGTCAGTCGAAAACCAGAAAATTTGAATAAGAGTTCAAGCATCATACACAGTTTTACAAAATCAACTAAGGTGGCACTGGAGACATATATGAGTTAGCGTTGCTATTTACAAAAAATTAATTACCTTATACCGCAGTTGCGTCTCTTATTATTTCTGGTTCTTTGATTATAGCAGATAAAATGTTACACAAAGATTCCGCATAGTAATCTAAACAATTCCGAATTCTGATACAAGTGTAGGGCGTGGAATTCATTATATAACACAAGATATTGTTGACCAAATAGTAGAAAATATTCAAATAGACAAAAGATTTGCCATTCAAATCGATGAATCGGTAGATGTGTCTGATGATGCTGAGCTTTAAATTCTTAAGAATTTTATAAGATTAAAACTAAATTTGTCATGGGACTGGTGTGTAAGTTTATCCACAGATGGTGCTGTTTCATTGACAGGTAAAATAAGTGGCCTTATTGCTCGTATTCGTGAAATTTGGTAGCAAAAAAAAAAAAAAAAAAAAACTCCTGATTTGCAGGAAACATTGAACACTGCTATAAAAGTAGTCAATTTAATAAAGTCATATGTACTGAACTCCCATCTATTCTAAAGAAATGTGTCAGGAAATGCGAGTTACGCATACTCAATTGTTTTTGCACACCGAGGTGCGCTGGTTATCACGAGGACGCGTATTGACTCGTCTTTTTGAACTGAAAAATGAGGTAAAGTGTTTCCTTACAAAATTGAAATCCGATTGAATCACTTTGAATATGAAGAGTGGATTTGCCAATTAGCTTATCTGACGGACATATTCAACAAATAAAACGAGCTTAATCTTCAATTACAAGCTTTTGTCAGAAACATTTTTAAATCTCATGAGAAAATAAAGGGTTTTTATAAGAAAGCTTTATTTGTTAACACAATAAAGGGAATAGTTTTCCCAACTATTTTGGAACATAGTGGACAAAATAAAGTTAGTATTGCTGATGGACTTTTTGAAAAAATCAAATTCCACCTACATAATCTCAGGTTAAAGCTTTTAATATACTTCCCAGAAATTGGGAAAGACGATATTACACAAGATGAATTACAAATCCGTTTTGCACCACCGCCATCAATTGTTCTGATATTCCCGTAAAATTACAAGAAAGCATTTTGGAAATGTCCGTTGACAGTTCACTGAAGCTAAAATTTGAAAGCATGTCAATTTATGATTTTTTGTGTTACGCACGCAAAGAGTACACTGAAGTTAGTGACTGTGTCATTACATGCCTTCTTCCATTCCCCTCAGCTTATCTGTGTGAGCAGGGTTTCTCTGCATTGACAGCAATCAAAACAAAACAAAGAAATCGCTTGAATCCAGAATACTCATTGATACTCGTACTAACGAATATTGAGCCACGAGTAGAGTAGCTGGTATCCAGAAAACAAGCTCAACCATGTCATTAACGGATCAGAAACATATACAACTTCATACACTTTTGTGTCTATGTGATATCTGCAACGTATTTACACAGTTCTGGTATTTATTTTATACATTTATAGCATAATCCTCCTTTCTGTAATATTTTATAAATTGTAAATTTTATAATCCATGTTATATATAGTTATGTATAATTTAAAATTAGGAAAAATTCTAGGGCTAGGCCTAGGGGTACAGGCTAGAATGGAAAATTGTCACTGGGGGTACGCGAAGAAAAAAGGTTGAATACAACGGGGTTAACTCATAAAAATGCATTTCAGATAAACTGTATGCTTTAACGAATTCTACATTTCTTTCGGTAATATGATTTTGTCTGTCTTACGGTTTACAAATTATGCAAAATTCATCCAAGTGACGAGAACTTCAGAAATTAAATACAGATAATTCTAGATATACATTGCATTTGTTAAAAAAGTATTTTAAAGGCCTTTAGAGAGACTTTTTAGAAGAATCTTCCATGTAAAGGTTAGTTTGGTTTGAGGATAATTTTGAAAATCATAGCATCGCATGCTTAGAAAATACTGAACAGACAGATATACACGTGAATCTTTTTCTAAAAATGTTTTTACTTTATGTAGCATGTATGCAGAATGTAATAAAACATTTTAGAAAAAGGTCCGTGAGTGTTTGTGTTTGTGCGGAGCATAACACAAAAGCAAATGTTGGTTGAAACCAAACTTCGTATTTAAGTTTACCATCTACCTAGGATGCGATACGAAGACTTTCAGGAAAATACCCCCACCCCAACTACCCTTTACATGGAATATCTTTCGAAAATTTTGATGTTCTAACATAAGGCAATAAGGATCTTAATTAAAATATCGTATATTAAAGACATTACATTAAAAATAAAATGCATATTTTGAATATTCTGAAAATAGCCTTTGAATATCTCTTCATTCTGAATGAATTTTGTACTACTATATAGACCGAAACTTACTCCACAAAAATCTTCATCTCGTTAAACCACACAATTTATGTCATAGACTTTTTTTCAAGGGTTAACTATTTTAGCTACTCCTTGTTATTGTTTCAAACTTTGAAATAGTTTTCTCAAACGGGAAAACTGATTCATTCATATTTTATCTTGACCGTAGAAAGAGTACCGAAATTCAACTGTTTCATAAAACGACCAGCGTTTAAAATATTTGGCTATAAATTTAGCCTGCTGTATTATTTTTGTTTTCCTTCTACTTATAATGAAGTAAGTAAGAAGATCTTTTCTGCTAATATTTACCTCAATTAACATGATGTAGATAAAATAATAATCTTTTGTAGGAATATTTTTTTTTTGGCAGAAAAGGTAGAGAAAGTCATATGAATGGAACACATCAGAATTTTATAACGGGATTCTGAAAACTTGTATTTCCGTGGAATCTCGGTATAGAGTTTTTGGGTGTTTACAGTAATTTTCCTACCTACTCTACATGGTAGAAGAAGTAAAAATAAAATAAGATGCTCTGAATGAATGCACATTTGTAAAGCATATCTTCTGTTAAAGTGAACATTGCTAATTTTATTTCTCCTGATATTTTTTGTACTTGTGCTTGCTTTATAATAACATGAAGCTTTACCTCTATAATGCGGACAGTGCCAGCTGTTATTAGTTTTTCTCATGCAATAAACATCACCCGAGTGAAAAGGCAGGATCCTTCTCTTTGAGTCCACCGGTTTTCTTTCAGTATAGTCCAGCAACATTATCAACAACGTTATGTATGTATTGAATTATTTACCAGTATATTCCAGTGAAGGTTGAAAGGGCCTAGAACAGAGTTTTAGATATTATAAAATCCTAAAAAGAAGCAGTGGAAGCAAGAAACGAAACACACAGGATGTTCATAATAAAATATCTGATATGGTCACATTCATGTGGCTTTCTTTATTCATTCTTTAATGTGTTATTCTGTTTATTTCAATACACGTATTACACACATAGGGTACAGGGAAGGTATATTGCACCCAAAAATTCGATACTGATATTTCACTTAAAATATATGTTTTGAGACCCCCTGAATCAAAAAAAAGCATTATTAGAAAAACGTTCATGTGTGTGTCTGTGAGCAGCATTATTCAAAAACGAAAAATTTGTTAAACACCAAATTTGATATTTAAGTTCAGTATCTTCCAAAGATGCGACACTAAGATTTTCAAGGAAATCCCCCTTCCCCCAATTACCCTTTACACAGAAAAAAAAATCGAAAAAATTGATTTTTTCATAAATGGCTGTAACGATTTTGATTAAAAGCACTTACATTTAAGATATTTACACGACAAATAAAATGTATATATTCAATTTACGTTATAAACATATTTTTTCGTGAAGTTTACCGTTTTGGAGATATTCCTTGTTATTGGTTTCAATTTTAAAATACTTAAAATGTTTCTCATACAGGAACTTGTCAACTTTTGGCTACGCAAAGAAACGGAGTTCAATCCCATGGCAACCCATTTTAAAACATGTGTCTGTCCGCTTAGCCTAATGTATTTCCTTATTTCCCAAATACTTATAAGAAACTAAGTAATAATACCGTTTCTGCTGGTGTTTATTTCAATTAGAATGAAGTGAATAGAAGAATAATCTTACTAACAATAATTTGTTATGAATATGTAGAGAAAGTCATGTGAATGGAAGATATATTTTAGTTTTCAGCAAGGATTAGCCATCTGACCTGTACGATTCCAAAAGTTGAACTGTGCCCCCGTTGGGTTACGAGCGGTACGTGAGGGTAGGTTCAAGACGAGGTTGCCATTTCTCTGTTTAGAATCTTGCAGAGCATTTATTCGATTGCCAACCTCAGAGCAGTTGGTTCTGTCGAACCTCATCTATCCTGCTTTGCTTTCTCTAGCCCGTATATACAATGTACATAGTAAGTAGAGAAGACATTGAACTCCATCCAAAAATCGATACCGAAACATGTTTTGAGACCCCCTGAATTCAAAAATAGCAGTTTTACAAAAAAAAGTTCAGCGTGTATGTTTGTGTGTGTATGCATGTGGATAGTATAACTCAAAAAAGAAAACGTGGTTAAATACTAAATTTCACGGATGCGAAGATTTTCAGAAAAATCCCCCCACTCTAAACTACACTTTAAATGAGAAATATTTTGATAGCTCTAACGACGGATTAAAATATCGTATATTCAAAATATTTACATGCAAATATAATGTACATCCTGAATTTCTTGGAAGTTGCCCCTGAAGTTCTCTTCATTCTGAATGACTATGTATAATGGGGATTTAATTTCAGTATCTTTCAGTTATTTCCTCATGTACCGCATATCAAAGATAGTTGCAGCACAATTAAAATGTATATCTTGAATTTTCAGAGAATAACATCTGAAAACCTTTTCAATCTAAATTATCTACTTTTGCACAACTTACTACACCAAAATTGCAGATCACGTTAAAATACACTATTTTTATCAAGTAAATTTTACTTTCTCTACACGTACTATGTACATAGAGAAGGTATTGTAATGCACCCAAAAATTGGATACCGAGAATTCACCGGAAATATATGTTTTGGGTTCCCCTGGATACAAAAAAAGCATTTCTGGAGAAAGATCCGTGTGTGTGAGTCTGTGTGTGTGAGTGTTTGTGTGTTTGTATGTCTGTGGAGAGCATAGCTCAAAAACGAAAAGACCGTTAAATACCAAACTTGGTATTTAAGTTTGGTATCCTGCAAGGATGAGACACGAAGATTTTCAAGAAAATCTCCCCACCCCCAGCTGCCCTATACATGGAACTTTTTTTGAATTTTTTTTATTAAAATGGCTCTAACGATTTTGATTTAAATATCGGATGTTAAAGATATTTACCTCACAAATAATATCTATATCTTGAATTTTCGGGGAATAGCCTCTGAAGACTACTTTATTCTTGACGAATTTTACGGAATTTTACATAACTACTAAACCGTAAGCGATAGAAAAAAACTTAGCTCACAAAAAACGTAGAGAACATTAAAACACACAATTTATGGTATATACACTTTTTTATTTGAGTTGATCGTTTTTTAGGTATTCCTTGTTTTTGGTTTCAGCTTTGAAAAACATATTTTTCTCATACAGGAATTTGTCAACTCGTGTCCATACAAATAAAGGAACTTCAGTCACATAGCAGCCAGCTTTTGACTATCACTTTAACCTATGGTACTCCCTTTTTTCGCTTCTACTTAGAAGGAAGCAAGTAATAAGATCATTTCTGCTAATTTTTTTCTCGATGAGCATGAAGTAAAAAGAAACATTAGCTTTTTAACAATAATTTGTTGCAGAGTCTTAGAGAAAGTTTTATGAATGGAACACATAAGATTTTGTGTAGAGTTAACCATTACCAATTATATATACATATCTATATATAATTTCTCAACACGGATGAATGGTCGAACGAACGGAAAGAGGTTTAAAGATACACTTTCACATATTTACACATCGACGAGTTTCTTAAAAAAAAAGTGTATCATTCACATGACTTTCTCTACATCTCTGGAACAAATTATTGTTAAAAAGCTTATGCTTCCATTTATTTCATTCTAATTGAAGAAAAATTAGTAGAAATAGTTTTATTACTTGCTTCCTTGTGAGCAGAAAAGAAATAAGGGAGTATCATAGGTTAAAGTGATAGTCAAAAGCTGGTTGCTGTGTGAATGAAATTCTGATGTTGTATGGACAGGTTTTTCAAAGCTGAAACTAAAAACAAAGGAATATCTTCAAAACGACCAACTCCACGTAAAAAATGATATAACATAAATTGTGTGTCTTAACATGCTCTACTTTTTTTTTTTTTTTTTTTTTTTTTTGTGGTAACATTTTGTCCGTCTCTTACGGTTTAGCAGTTATGCAAAATTCCGTAAAATTCTTTCAGAATAAATTAGACATCAGAGACTATTCCTAGAAAATTCAAATATGAATTTCATTTGTCATATAAATATCTTTAATATACGATATTTTAATCAAAATCAAAAAATTCAAAAAAAGTTCTAATAGGTAGTTGCGGATCGGGAGATTTTCTTGACAATCTTTGGTCTTTGGTATTTAACGCTATTTTCGTTTTTGAGCTATCTTGTCCAAAGACACACACGCAAACACGGAACTTTTTCAAAAATGCATTTTCTGTATTCAGGGGTCCCAAAACGTATTTCCGATAAAATCTTGCTATCGAAGTTTTGGGTGCATTACAATATCTTTTCTATACACTATGTACATGGTACGTGTAGAAAAAGTAAAAATGGAGTTCAAAACGTAAGTTTCTGGTGAAATCTGTTTCCGTTGAAATATTGAAATTTTGTGTGGAAAAACAGTTTTTGCTATATAAAGGAGTTAGAGAAAGTAAAACTGCATTTTTATTTAATGTCATTTAATTGTGTACTTTTGGTGAAATCTCGATATACAACTTTTTAGCGGAGTATAACCTGTGAAGCCAGTTCAACTTGTGTGAATTTTCTCACTTTTAAACATACCTTCCTGAGAATGACTGCAAATAAACTTCTATGAGACCTAGCAAGTGTATAGTGAAAGAAGGACTACTCAGTCTGCAGACCACATGTTTCATTATCTCGAGAAAAGTTCCTGCCTTGAAAGTTTTCTCACAGCCCCGAGAGCAGCCAGAATTGTTGAATAAGCAGGATATGCCAGCAGCTGACAATCTGTTTTATCACTCGCATATAATGTAACGTTAGGCTTAGAATTTACACCACTCTGTTGATGAAAGCGAGAATGAGGCAGGGAGAGTGAGTGGTTTGCTCGTAACTTTCTGCAACTTTTCTTCTGAGTGTGCATCTTTATTCAAAAAGGAATAACGACAAGAGTCATCTCTCTACCACGAGTCTGCTAGAAATACCAAGGCGATTCAGCAACTGCCCACCCATGTTTCAAAATATATGTTTTTCAAGGAAAGTTAATGTTTCCACCATATACTATCATTTGATACACGTCACCAAAATACATTTAGTCCTGATTAATAGGATATTTAGGATTTGACAGGCATGTCAACAGTCGTTCAACCTGTTTTCACTAAAGCGGAAAAAATGCAATATCGTTTAATGGTTTGCTTTTTACCTTTCTTTGGGTAAACTTGTGAGGAGATAATGCAAAAGTGGATCCCATTTATGAGGAGAACTGTCGCCATCTCGTACAACAATTATATGTTGTCTCAACGTCTTTAAACGTTCTCAAACATACGTTTTTGTTCACAAGTGCTCAGGACGTTCGGCAGACATGGTTCCCAAGTAATTCATTGAATATGTCCACGATAAGTCTCACTGATCGCCGAAAGAGAGTTCGCAATGTGTTGGAGGCCATAGATGTGTTGATAGAAATGAAAATGCATACATTATACATTGGAAATGAAAAAAGTTGTCTGCCCAGTGAATGTCACGACTGCTCACAAAAGACAATAAACGGGCGTGGCTTTCAGCTCTGTTTGGAGCTATTTAAGCGAAATCCGAAGAAGTTTTTGCATCGAGTTGTCACCATCGATAAAATATGGATTCCTCATTATACTCCGGAAACCATATAACAGTCAAAACATTGGACTGCTTCAGATGAATGTGCTCCAATAAAGGCAAAGAAAAGTGCTGGCAACGATTTTTTTAAAGCAAAGGGTGTCATACTCATTGACTTCTAAGAAAAATTAGAAACATTACTGAGCAATACTACACTAAGGTAAGGTCCGATTCGCCAAGAAGTTGTACGAAACATGTCCCATTTGGCGAAGCAAGTAATGTTTCACCGTCAATGCACCAGAACATTCATTCGAAGTTATCGCCGCCAAACTGCGTGAGCCGCGTTAGTAACTGCTGCCACACCCCAGTAGTTTTCCTACCGGGTTCCCTGTAATTACTTTCTGTTCTCAAGCATAAATAAATGGCTCGGGGATAAATAACAAATCAAATTAGAACATCGTGAGACAGAGGTGTATTTTGCAGGGTTTGATAAATAATTCCTATTTTTGGAGTGAATGTTGGAAGAAGTGTTTATCCATATAATGGGACTATTTTTATAAATAAATAATTTGTGTTTTATAAAATGGCGCCTTCATTCTCAATACAGTAGTTATTGTACCGCCCTAGTAGCGGTTATCAATAATGCCTTCTGTTCATCGTACAGGATGCACGGAAGAAGATGCAGGTGCTGTGATTTCGGCGCTGGTGCACTTCGAGCTACACATGGAACTGTATGTCTTTCTTTCTTGTTGATTGCTGAGAGGTTATGACATATTTATCATACCGGTCAATTCATCTAATGTAATATTTTTTTTCTCAAAATATTATTTTAGCATTAAAATCCGTTCATTCTCAACGATCTTATAACAGTTAAGTTGACTAGCAAGAATACATCCTTTGATGATTTGATAAATACCCATAAAAAGCATCACCGATGTTGACAGCTCAGAATTATAAAATTCAATCCGTTGTAGAAAGCATCCTTTAAGTTACAGATTAAAATTTTATGTATAAGCTGCAAGGAATGCATTGAATGATGTTGCATTTTGGAATGTTGCACCGATAACGAAATTCGTAAGTATTAGATAATATTGTTAGACGGTAATGGGAAGTGAATCCAATGTTATAACGAATTAAATTTTCAGGTGTACACAAAACCATGTATTCATTGCACAATATTTTGTTCGTATATGCTTATTCTACATGCATCCTACCGATCCAGGAGGCTCAGGCGTTTCGTCTGAACCTCGCTCAAGGGAGTTAGTGGGATCGATTCCAGTGGCGACCTCTCTGACTATGGGCTTTTTTCTTCGAGTTTCCTGGGTTAGTAGGCAAATGTTGGGGAATTTATTTTCATTCACCCGAATTTCCTGTCCCTTCATTTTATCTCCATTTCATCCAACCGGTCTCCTTCAGAGTTACAAGCGTTGGCCAAAACTGCAGTGGTGGCACCCTTCCATGGTTGTGAATGCGCTTTGTAAATACAACTCTCGGCGGCAGGATGGCGTTGGAAGTCATCTGTAGAACCAGGGAGTTCGGTCAGATCTGTGGCGCGGGCTTTTAGCGCTCACAGTGTCGAGATGAAAAACTGTTTGGAATATATTAGGGACCCTCTACGGTGGCCTTCCCCCGCCGTCAAGTTTCGGCCACCCGTTGATATTAATTTCATCTCATCCTATCCTCCTGGGGTCTGACGTACAATAAGCCAATGCTGCAGCGCGAAATCCCCTTCGATCTCTCTCTCTCTCTCTCTCTCTCTCACACACACAAGCGCGCGCGCATCCTAAAGCAATGCAAATGCTTGAATTTTGGTGTTTCATCATAGTCATACCACATTTAAGGTATAAGTAAAAATGCCTACGGTTAATACCATTCCAGAAAATAAGTATTTTATTATATCTAAGTGAAGTTTTGATTTTAAAAGTTTGTCAGATTTTAAGATTATACTTATTATTTTTCTACTCTAAAAGAGCGCATCTAGGACTATAAATTCCACAAGCAGAGTGCTGAGATACTCTAGAACACCTGTAGTAGGTGAATGAAATATTCTATTGCATCTAACAAGTCGATATTGATATTCAAATACACGATTTGAAGTCCATTACACTCGAAAAATATATTCTTTGGGAACGTGCATCAGTATATTGTGTGAGTGTGTGCACTAAGTGTGCGTGTTTGTCTTTGAGAAGCATATCTGGAATATTATGTTATTTAGTTACCTTTAACGATTCCGAGTAAAATACTCTTGAATATTAACACACACACACACACACACACACACACACTGAAATTTCACATAATATATATATTCATTTCTTGAATTTAGGACTTCAGGATTACATACATGCATGGGGAATGGTTTGCAACGCCTCTTCCTACATTTGTTTTGTAAGCTGCTTTAATACTACTGAGAGACGCTTTCTGTACACATCCGATTTTATGGAATTTAGCCATATCTCACGATGAGGATATGCCGAATGAAGTATTACGTTTTACATTTTCTATAATCTTATTACCTTCAAGGAATACGTCTTGAATTAAAACTCTTTATGTTGAATGGTTATCATTTTGTCATTAGTTCACAAGCATCAAGCATTGAATTCAAGCGCACAGCTCTCATAGTACTATTATGTATTATTCAAACTTCAGGAGGGAGGTCACTACTTGCTCAAAATGATACTCCTCCTCAATAGCTTCATCACCAACTTAACCACACGCAAAAGCGTCCGAGTTCACTGCGGAGACTCTGATACTTTGTACTCCTAACGATCACCTGCAGAACTTTTGTGTTCATTTGCTTATAAGAGCAATTATAACTGGACCTGGAACTATGGAAAATTCCGGGATCAAAATAATGTACCTCCATTTCTTACGCCTTAGGAGTTGAGAAATGTCTTTTTTGGTTTTACCAGATATTAAATCCTGTCAAGACATCATATATTTGTTCAAAAAAAAAAACGAAAAGAAGGAGAGAGAAAGAAAGAAAAAGGAAAGAAGAAAAATGAAAGAATAAGATCCTGGAGGTTTCCAGTGCTGATGTCCACGCGTTGCTATCATTTTCTCGGAAAGTTACTTTATCCTGGCTCTTTAAGCAGCAGATGTGCCTCTGATTTTGGTGACGTACTAATTGTTTCGTTTCATTATTTTATATTTGGGGCTAGTCCGTAAACAAGGATAAACACCAGGCTACTTCAACCGTGTATTTCTGCCTATTAGCTGGTTTGGGAACCGAGCCTCTCATTTGGACTGTCACCTTCAAAACGATAAAACCTTCAAACAGGCACATTGTTATTAGCGGCTTAGAGCAAAACGTTCGCAGATGGATGACTCAGGACTCCCTTCCTCCGCAATAAAAGATTAGGGAGGAGTGGAACCTGTAAAACTGAATACATGAGCATAAATGCAATTGCTGAGCGCTTTACAACACAGGGTGGTTATAAAGTCCATTTTGTTAAAATGATATACTGGTAGACGTGAAATTGATGTGGTATCGTGATCGCAGCTGCTTATGACATTCATTGTAATTCAACAAGTCCGCCATCTATTTCATAGCATTGTACCCTCGTCTGTCAGCAGACCTAAGAAAAGTCTTAGTATTTCATCTGTAATTGCTACACATTCTACTCGAGTGTGATTCTTGAAGATATCGTACTTTCGTGTTGTACGCTCGTGCCTTGGGGCGTCGGGGAAACTGATGACTATACCCGTAGTGAGCCTCTGCAAATCCATCTCTTAGGAAAGTGCTGGTTGAGGTAGAGTCTCCCATAATGCAATATACAGAGAGGCAACCGTACTCGGAAGTTTATTGACCAAGTGTCGAATATTTGCACGCGCAGCGGCCGCTTTGTGAAATTTAGTTATGTTTTTCCCTTGGACCTGAGTATACATTAAACGGTACCAAAAATAAGTACTGCTTTTAAAACTTCTTTGCGGCAAAGTTCTGCACTCATAAAGTTCAATTTGCAGCATCATTACGCAACCCATGAAAGTGAATATGAGAGTCACCAAGGAGAAGTTTCTTTCGAGTTGTGGTAGAAACCAATTAATTACCAACAGCCTGTTGATATTCACTGCTGAATTGAGAACATTTTCGTTGAAAATTAATTTTACAATGCGATTATAATGATGTAGACTAAATTAATGAGCTTGTTGTTTCCTATGTCAATAATAAGTCAAATAAATACCATTATTTTTCCAAATATTTATGTTGCTACCAATTTTGATCAACCTATGATAATGTGAATATGAAATATAAGTACTGTAGGGTACCAGATGACCATTTGAATATTTATATACTTAATTTAGCAAGAGGTAATATTGCTCTAGTTTCAGCAATCGAAGTTGGTGGTAAGATATCGTATTGCTGACATAGGGTGTCCTCATAAAGTAATGCTGGCATAAGCACGGGTTTAACAATGTATAATACTAGGGGCGTTTAATAAGTCCTTAAAAAAGCAAAAAATTACGCTCCTAGCATCGAAAAAGCTTTGTATTTTGTAAACGTCGTCTCCTAGATGGCAGTAAATCTTCAGCTGTACCCATCACGTGGTTTCGTTACAATAAACGATTGAATCAACAACCTTTATCTTCTTTAGAAAGATAGAAAAACTGACTTTCCTGCGGTGATTAAACACTTCTATTTAACTTCCAACAATAAAACTTACAATTGAATAAATGGATTTAGACGTGTCCGTGCATTCACAAATGTTGAACATCGTTCTGGACGTCCAGTGGAAGTGATCTCCTCCGAAATTATTGAAACAATTATGGTTTTGAATGATCGACGAATCAAAGTTCGCGAAATAATAGAGGACACAGGCATATAACAAGGTACTGTGTTCTCAATTTTGCAATAAAAGTTAGGTTTGACAAAGGTTCTGCAATTTGGGTGCCGCGTTCAGCGGAGAATAAACGCAATCGTTTAATCGATTTGGAAGCTGTTTGGGCACTTTTCCATCGCAATCCTGACGGTTTCTACGCCGATGCATACCTGTGGATGAAACATGGATACACCCACATACCCTTGCACCTTAAACCCAAAGACCACCTGGTTGTCTTGAAGGCGCAAGCACCTCCTAGTGATGCACAGTGCAGGGTAACTTCTCTTCCCCTGCTGGGTACCCTACAATTGGATAGGAAGGTTTCTTTTTTATACTTTTATTAGCCTGGCGTTCTTTAACCTGGTGGGTCATACCGGATGATGAATGATGTGATAAAATGAAACTCGAATGATCACTGGGTCCATTGAAATTAAAATTACTTGAATTTCGTGTTCCCGGGATAAGGGAAAAATCCCGAAAAACATCTTATTCCTGTAACTTACCTAAGCGAGTTTCGAACTTGCGACCTCTTAAATGCGGGTTGAAAAATGTTGATAAACCCAAATGGTGATCTTATTAAAGAAAATTTGGTTGAAAAGCTTTTGTCGCAAAATAAACGGACATGTTGCTTTAAAATAGCTATACTGGAAGGTGATTATACAGCAGACAAAAAGGTATTAAGGGCAAGTATATCATGGATTAGTTCCCCATGTTAGAGTACAAATTCCGAGCTAACCCTGCACAAGTAGGAGACACTTGCCATGCAGGGATATTATGGGATCTATTTATTATTATTATTATTATTATTATTATTATTATTATTATTATTATTATTATTATTATTATTATTATTATTATTATTCGATTCCATTAGCAATAGTCACGGCAAGTTATGAACAATTCAAACGCAAAATGCTGCATCATGCCGTTACACTGAAGGCATCATCTGTTCCTGCTTTCCGCGTAGTTGGTCATACAGTGCACAGTAGGTGATTCACAGCAGTATCGATAAAAGTTGCTTTCTCTGTTTCACTCAATGAGCAGCCAGTTAGTGATGCCTAATTTAAAGACAGTAGGGCAGGAAGGTTGGAGATCCTGTCTCTCATATTTTTTACTGTAAACAGGCGAACCTTAAAATACGACATTCTAATGGTTATAACTATTAGATTTAAATCATTTTTCATAATTGCATACTCCAAACTACTAATGACATAATAAAACTAAATTATGGATTTGAAAGTCCACGTTCTTTATACGACAGCGGAAGAACCAACTGCATGTGTTCCATTCACATGACTTTGTTCTGCAAACAAACAAACAATTTTTACAAAATGTTATTCTTTTATCTTTATTATACTAATCAACGTAAACATTAGCACAAATGGCCTGATTATTTAATTTCTTATAAGTAGAAGGGTAACAAGGGAATACACTAGGCTAAACCGATAGTCAAATCTCTTAAAAGCTGTCGCTATGCGATTTTAATTGAAATTCGGTTCTCTTTTCATGACCAGGAATAAAACAAAAGAAAGATGAATCGTTTAGGAAAAGTTGAAGTATTTAAAAACTAAAACCAATAATAGGGAATATCTTGGAAATGGTTCGCTCTCAAAAAAGCTTTATATGATGTGTTTTAATCAGATCTACGCTTTTGTCCGTCGCTTACGGTTTACCAATTATGCAAAAGTCTTTCAGAATAAAGAAGACTTCAGATGCTATTCCTAAAAAATTCAGGACATACATTTTAGTTTGTATATAAATATCTATAATATACGGTATTTTAATCAAAATCGTTAGAGCTAATGCAAAAATATTCGATGCAAAGGTTAGTGTGTGTGTTAGGGGTTAATCTTGAAAATATTCGCGTTCATTAATGGAAGAGGCTGAACTTACATACCAAAGTTGGTGTTTTTTACTTATGCTGTCAACAGATACATACGCGTGCGCGCTCGCGCGGACCTTTTTCTAAAAATGCTTTTTTGATTCAGGGTGCTCAAAGCATATTTCCGGTGAAATATCAGTGTCGAAAGTTTGGTTAAAATCCAATACGTTATCTACCTACTATGAGCAGTATACATACCTGCTAGAGAAAGTAATAATTACATTTAAAATTCAAAGCAACGTTAACGAATATCTCGAAAATGACTCTTGTAACAAAAAAGGATTTGAAATAAAATATGTTTTAAAGAGTTTTTGTAGAAATGTTCCGATTCTCTATTATTGTTTACCCGTTATAACAAATTTCTTCGAAGGAACTAGATTTCGCAGGCTACTCTCTGAAAACTCAGGATACTAACCTACGCCTCTGTCACGTGACTTAAACAATACTATAGTAACCAAAGTCGTTAAAGAAAATAAAAATAAAATATCGAAAATGTATTCATGTAAAGGTATTCTGAGATCTGAAAATCTTCATATCCCAGGTTTGATTCTTCCGTTTTGTGTTATTTTATTGATGTGCAAAATACATACGTTCATACATATATATACATGCATACATATATACAAGATACCTACATACATGCATACAGACATACACACATACCACATACATTTTTACACTGTTTAACGCCTACCACTATAGCACCGTAGGCGATGACACTGATGTACATGGAATGAAGATGGAGCACCGGTGGAATGCGATGGCGTGGGAAACCGGAGAAAACCCGCCACTGCGCCGCTTTGTCCACCACACGGTCGCCTGGGATTGAACCCGGCTCGCCTTGATGATACATATACACATCACACAAACACGGACGTTTTTAGAAACATATTTTGGGGCTTCTGTGAAATCTCCACGTCAAATTTTGGGTGGAGTGATGGAGAAAGTAAAATTACAAATGAAACAGCTATGCCAATGAACATTTACTATGATTTTAGTAGAGATGGTATTTAAGAACATATCATGAAAAAGCAACACTGAACACTTAAGAGCAAACGCTCATATTTCAGAACGCATACATGCATGCTTACTGTGTTTTTGATTCATGTTTTGGAATATACTACCAGCTGTTAAGTTATTATGCGCTTTAGGGTCGGTGCTTATTTGGACATCCTGTATACAAAGAGAGTAAACAAAATTACAGCGGCAGTGTCACGTATTAACAATCAGAGGACGTAATTATTATTTGGCCTAAGGTTAACTAACGTAGATGTGATATCGATTCGGGTTAGGCCGACATATGCTATATTACGCAAGTGCACAACTGACGTCAGCTGCAGTCCTCGCAGAGGGTATGCAAACCAAGGTGTCATCTGCGAATAAATCGCTGAAATACTTAGCGACAATTTTTCACGTCCGTGTATAACTGAAGCTTTGCTAGATTTTAACGACAGAAGTTTATCATATACCGCAGTGGGATTAATGTTTCTGTTTTTAAACTACAGAATTGCGTCGGGGAAATCTGCATTGCTAAAGTTTGAATTATGTGGTTTTATTCTGCCCTAATCGTCTCAATTTGTCTGAGCTTTCAGATCCTTAAGTAATGTAATAATGGCAGAGTATTCAGCGGAGATATAATGTTACTATTGTCTTACTAATATTAACTTTATAAATGTTTCATTAAATTACATAACAGGTGCAATAAAAATAGCTTTAAACAATAAATCAAGAAAAGATTCGATAATAACATTTATAGAATAATGGCTCTCCTAATTGTTATATATGGTCCAGAAACATGGACAATGGCAGCACAGCATAAAAGGAGTATTCAATTGGCAGAATGAAATTCCTCTGGATTAGATTACAGATAACAATCAAAACAAAGAATTACAACTAAAAAAATCTGATGTGTACCATTCACATGACTTTCTCTACATCTCCACAACAAATTATTGTTAAAAAGCTTATGCCATTATTTACTTCATGCCACTCGAGAACAATTTAGCAGAAATAGTCTTATAACTTGTTTTCTTGTAAGTAGAAGCGAACTAAAGGAGTACCATAGGTTATAGTGATAGACAAAAGCTGGTTGCTATGTGACTGAAGTTGCTTTGTTTATATGGACAGGAGTTGATAAATTCCTATATGAGAAAAGTAAGTTTTTCATAGTTGAAACCAAAAACAATGAATATCTCAAAAATGATCAACCCCACGAAACTAATGTTATTGACATAGATTGTGTTTTTATCTAAGTCTAGCGGTTTAGCAGTAATGCAAATTTCCATAAAATTCGTCCAGAATAAAGTGGTCTTCAGAGACTATTCCCAGAAAATTCAAGATATACATTTTGTTTGTCAGATAAATATTTTAATATATGATATTTTAATCAAAATCGTTAGAACCATTTATGCGAAAATCAAAATTTTCGAAAAAAAGTTCCATGTAAAGGGTAGTTTGGGGTGAGGATTTTTCTCAAAATCTTCGTGTCGCATCCCTGGAAGATACTAAACATAAATAACAAGTTTGGTATTTTACCGACTTTTGTTTTTGAGTTATCGTGTTCACAGACACACGGACACATGGACACATGGATACTCACACACGGACCTTTTTGTGAAAATGCTTTTATATATATATATGTATATAAGGACCCTAAAACATAAATTTCCGGTGAAATCTCGGTATCGAATTCTTGGGTGGAGTGCAATACCTTCTCTATACACTATGTACACAGTGCGTATAGAGAAAGTAAAAATATGATGCATTACATTCACATAACTCTCTATCTGTTTTACAAACATTCTTTACAATCAATGTTTATCTTCTACATTGTCATAGTTGGCTCTCACTGCATATACCTAACAGTTGCGACTTTTGTTTATTTCTTAGCTCTGCCACTCTGGGCTTCACGAAGTGTTGTTGCAATGGTCGCGTCCGAAGAGTGACGACAGACAGTAAATAGAGGATTAGGCGAGTCAGTTTGTTGCAGCTTAAATACGCGTCTAAGAAAGATGTCTACCTTAACGCTTATTGGCTAACACTTGGCTCTAAAAGTTACACCCTGCGTCATCAGATCAGTCATTCTATTGCACTGATACCATGTGAAAAACTAAAACAATCTCGTACCCTCCTTACAGAATTTTTGAAACTTTTCCCGAGTCCACAATATCTCTGATGCACGAAAGTAACATAAAGAAATTCTGCAAGTTCTCAAGGTTTTCACATATAATAGGGTTGCCTTTTGAAATAGTTTCTACTGCGTAGTTTTCTGCTTTACCTTGGCACAAGTTAACATAGCTAACCTTACAATTTAAGAGATAAATAAGAAATAATACAGCATGTTGCTTAAATAAAACATGTAATTAAGCTAATTAAAGTAATGTAGATTGTCTAGAAATACTTGATAACAAGACAACTGCTTTTGTTACGCTGGGAGGTCAAAGAATTACCGTCTTAACATGTTAATCAAGACCAACACTAGCAGAAATTGATTTACTTGCTTCCTTGCAAGTAAAAGGGAAATAAGGGAAATAAGGGAAATAACTAGGATAAATCGATAGTTACATCTTTTAAAAGATGACCATATGTGAAATAATTGAAGTTCGGTTCGCTTTATATGGCCTACGGTAAAGCAAGAGGGATGAATCGAAACATCACTTCCCGTTTGAGAAAGGTTAAAGTAGTCTAAAATTGAAATCAGTAACAAAGAATATCTCTGAAATGGTCAACTCCAGAGAAAAAATGTATAAGACATAAATTGTGTGTTTAAACGAGATCTATATTATTTGCGTAGTAAGGTTTTAGTTGTTTTGCAAAATTAAGCAAAATTCATTCAGAATAATGAGGTCTTTGGAGGTATTCCCAGAAAATTCAAGATATACATTTTATTTATCATGTAAATTTGTCAAATTTGTCATTACTTGTCAGAATCGTTAGGGCCATTTTAAAGAAAACCAAAGTGTTCCACATTTTTTTCCTAGTTTGGGGTGGGGGAATTTCCCTAAAATGTTCATGACGCATTCTTGGAAGATGCTAAACTTAAATACCTAGTTTAGCATGTTATCGACTTTTGGCTTTTGAGTTATCGTGTTCGTAGACATACGGACACATACGCACCTTTTACCAAAAAATGTTTTTATAGATACAGAGGACCTAATACATGTATTTCCCTGAAAGGTAGGTGTCGAATTTTACGGGGAATGCAATATCTTCTTTATCTATTATGTACATTGTGGATACGTACTAGAGCAAGTAAAACAGCTATATGACCATACAAGTGAAAACTATATAATAATACTGTTTTATATCCTAAACACATTTTATTTTAAACTTTGAAAAATATTATTATAATTACGTTTATCTTATCTAATGTATTGTTTACGCTATATATATTTAGTACACAGCCTATTGCAAGGATTTCAGGAACATCTGGGAGTAATATACAATTTTCTAAACCATAATAAATATAAAATAACTAAATAGATATAAATGTAAATGTCACTAAAAACCAAGTTTATGTTTAATAACTATTTGACTTTCTCTAGCATGTACATAGTAGGTAGAGAAGGTATTGCATTCCGCCAAAAATTAGTTGCCGAGATTTTACCAAAAATACATGAATACCCCTAACTAACAGAATAAAGTCAGTGAATAAGGTTTGAGATTAAGACCAGTGTGTGTATCTGTCTGATGTGTCTGCGTGCGTATGTGTGTGTGTGTGTGTGTGTGTGTGTGTCTGTGGGCAGCTTGAAACAAAATCTAAAGTCCGTTAAACACCATACTTGATATTTAAGTACTTGCTAAGATGCGACAGAGTCTTTTCAAGATAATCCTCCTCCCCCAACTACCCTTTTTACGGAATATGTTTCGTAAATTTTGATTTCTTCAAATATGCCTCTCTATCACTATTAAAATACCATATGTTTAAGATATTTTCATGAAAAACGACATATACATCTTGAATTTTCTGGAAATATCCTCTGAAGACCTCTTCATTTTAGATGGTTTTTGTGTAACAGGTAAACGGTAAGGAACATACAAAAATTTTTCAAGAGCTCTCTAGAAATTAATTAAGTGGCATATTTGTATACAATCAGTTTCAATAAAACATTTAAAGGGGGGGGGGAATATCCGGAAACATGGAAAACCGCCATTTACAACCTCTTTACAACGGCAAAGGGAGTTACAGAGTCCAGAACATTACAAGGGCATCTTGCTACACTAGAATATTGTACGAAAGAATTAAATGTTGAGTCATGACATACGATAAGATGTCTAAATTTTAAGTGGGACTCAGAGAAGATTTTTCGACCACTAACAATATTTATGTTCTAAAAACCATAATTGATGATAATTTAAGAAATAAGGGAGGTAAGGCATACTTCGTGTTTGTAGATTTTAAAATGAAGTTTAATACTGTGGAACGTGGGACTCTCTGGGTTAAATATGCGCATAAAGGTCTTTTCGGAAAAATGATTAGATCACTCAAGACGATGTATAAAGAAGTTAAATTTGTTATCAAGACTGATCCGCACAATACATACACAGCACAGAGGGGAGTCAAACACAGTTGCATATTATCTCCGTTACTTTTTAATTTGTTTATTAATGACATTTATAATACGTTATTGGAGGAAGACATAGATGCGCCGACAGTTGAAGGCGAAAAAATACAAATTCTTTTATATGCTGATGACGTTGTTATTCTTTCTAAAACAATAAATGGTTTGCGATCTTTGTTGAACGCACTGTAACAATTTTGTAGACAATGAAGCATGGAAGTGAATACCTATGCTTAAAACTAAAGCACTCGCATTTAATAATGGTTACGTATACGGTCAGCAGGAAAAGTGCAATACGGGTAAAAAGACATTAAAACTGTTAAACATTTCGATTATCTAAGTGTAAGGTTTGACATGGCAGGAAAATGGCACAAGAACACTGAGTTTGTAAAACACAAAGGGATTGGTCAACTTTCTAAAATATGAAGATACCAGATATGCCAGTAAAAACATTACAAACCATGCATGAGGCAAAGTTTAGGTCTTCATTACTATATGGAAGTGAGGTGTGGGGATGGGATAGTGTAAGTAATCTAAATAAAATACAATGTGGTTCCTGGAAACGTATTCTGGGATTGGGGAGGGGTACTTCTAATCACGGTGTTCTTCGTGAGGTAGGATGCTGGGAAGATGCTGTATATGCTAAATTAGGTGAAGTTAGATTCTGCCTGCGAATAATTAAAGGTGATCAAACAACTCTTAGAGCAATAGGTTATCGACATCAAATGAATAACATAGAGCATCCAAAATGGTGGGCGGCGGGGCTACAACTGGGATTATCAAAGATTGGCATAAACGATATTTGGCAAAGAGGTAACGAAATAGATATAACGTCGTGAATAAAGTAAAAAGATGACTATGAGATATAAATAACCAGAAATAAAATCTGAGTGTAGAAAAAAATCGTCATTGGAGTTACAAAATGAAATAAAAATTGGATGGGGTAAAGAAACATACATTTTAGAATTGGGTATGAAACAAAGATCGGGAATAGCGTGGCTCAGGTTGGGAAGGTGGAAAACCCGTAAAGAAGTTTATGAAGCTGGTAGGAGGATTTGCCCATTATGCCGGTATCAGGAAGACTGGATGCATATTTTGGCAGATTGCGTGCAGATGGAAGATGTTAGGAAAATTGATTGCGGGAAGTGTTTTTTGCTTCATACAAACCAAGGATAGCATTCTGGAATTTGATTGTAAACAGCCAAAACTGGTTAAGCCTCGGCACATACTTAATGGAAGTACGTGCACTAAGTAATAAAATATTTTTGTAAATATTGTATAGACTTGTTTGGTGTTTGAATAATCTATATGTGTGAGTACGTGGTGTAGTAGTGAGCGCAAGTGTGTGCGTGTGTGTGTGTGTGTGTGTGTGTGTGTGTGTGATATCAGTGTTCTTTCTTTTATTGTTCTGTGGTTCTGTTGTCGTAGCGCGTGAGCGTGTATGTGTGTGTGTGTCTGTGTCTGCGTGTGTATTTCCAATGTAATAAGGATATATAAAACAGATTTATAGGTAATATTTTAAATTCAAATATTTTAGACAGTATATATGGTCACATGACCCATGCGATTGTGTGGCGCAAATATTGTAAACACTAATGCTACAAAAATTACTACACAAAAATAATGATTTCATTAAAACACACAATTTATGTTATATATAGAATTAACCATTTCCGAGAGATTCTTTTTATTGATTTCTAACTACTTAAACTTATCTCAAGGGTATTTTCCTCTAAGGCTCACAATGTAACACACATAAGGATCACTAATGCCACATACTCGATAGTAAAAAAGATTACACATCTGTTCCACCGAATCGAATCAGAACTGAATCGCAGAGTCATCTCACAGCTGAACTGCACTGTACGATGTTTGTTCACCGCCGCTGCATTCCTTTAACTTTCCAATTAATTGCTGCGTCCACTCTTCACTTCTTGACTGACCGCCCATCTGGCCGGGCACTCACCTAGCATATGACCTCTATCCCACGAGCTTAGGTTCTAGTCGCGAAATGTTCAGTCGACGAAAACACGAGAGAACACATTTCAGAAGACTTCAGAAAAGTAACTACCCAAATAGCAGAGAATGACAGAATAGTTTTGTTTGTGCGGCTATTGTGTTTGACACCAACTATTGGTAAGTGCGGCCGTTAGGAACAATAGCTGCGCCGAGTTGGTTACATAGCGGCCCTTGACGTTCAACGACAACTCGCGGCTGCTTATGCCACAGTGACACCATATAACAGAACGGTTATGTAAACCTTTATTTAAATTGGTAAGAAGTGGGTAGAATAAGCTCTGGTAAGAATAGAAAAGGTACAGTCAGAATGAAAAAGTCATTGCCATAGCCATTGCAGTTTTCAGTGTGACTCTGCCCTTGTAACTACACACGGCAAGTGTGGATGACACAATTATTTTGTAAAAAATAGTTTGTAGTCTTTCCTTAGCTGTGAGTATACTCGGTATTTTCTGATGGTTTATATATGAATATATGTATATCTACAGTAACGTGTATATGTATAAGAGGCAATTGAAATATATATACAAAATATTTATCCTGAATAACTTAGCTTTAGTAGAAAATGCACTATTTTGTAAAAATAGCTTGTAGTTTTCCTTGGCTGATATCCTCGTATTGAATATACATGCGGCTCTATATATGCAATATAGGTAAATTAATTTGACATACTTTCTTACAAAGTATGTATTGTGAATAACCTAACGTGTGTGGAAAATGCACTTTTTGTATTTAAGCTATATTATAATATACAAGGAATATACCCATGCAAATAAATATACGAGTACAATTACTAGATGCATTCGTACGAACATTAAACATCAAATCATATTTTGTTTATTTGTTGTTTTTTCCCCAAAGGATGTCTTTCTTCGTGTATCAGAAAATCATTATTAATATTATGGTTACACAAATAGCCTATTATAATATACAGCAAATTTTTCAAATGTGCTAGTCATATTTCAATATTGCTCTTAAACTCCTGCAAGCAACGTACGTATTGTTTTCCCCCTTTCCACTTTAGGTGGTTTCTTTGACTTTTTTTTACTTTCTCTGCCATATATAATAGGTACGATATTGTACTCCATGCTAAATTTACCGAAATACGTTTTGCGGTTCCCGAAAAAAAATTACAAAAAGCGTATGTGTAAGTGTCCGTAAACAACATAGTTAGAAACGAAAAGTTGAGCAAATACCAAATTTTGTATTTAAATTCAGCATTTTCTAAAGAACATGAAGATTATGAAGAAAATTCCTAAACGTCAAACTGCGTTTTCATGGAGGAGTTTTCAAAATGTTCGATTTCTTCGAGAAAAAAGACTATAGCAATTTTGATCAAAACACCAGCTATTAAATATATTTACATGCGAAATGTAACGTGTATCTTGGATTTTTATGGGAACAGCTCTGAAGTCGGAAGGAATTTTGTACAAAAATGCACAACTGGTTAACCTTAAGCGATAAAAGAAAATGTACTGCACAACACATGCAGAGCAGCGAGGCAAGTGGATCGGGCGTTTCGTCTGTGACCTGCCATTCGGGAGGTCGTGAGATCGATTACTGCGGCCGACCTCTCTGACTCATGGGTCTTGTCCAGGGTTTTCTCGGGACACTATGCAAATGCTAGGGAGATTTTTTCATTCCCCCGAACTCCCTTTCCTTCATTTCATCTCCAATTCAACCAATCTTTCAGTTCCTAGGATGATAGGGTGGGTTGAGTGATTTCAAAGGGTGGCCAAAACCCGTATAGGGCCCAAACATATTCCAAGCAGTTCTTCATCTCGACACGGGAGTGCTAGGAGCCCGCGCCCCAGATATGACCAAACTCCTTGAGTCTATAGACGACTTCCAACGCCATCCCGCCGCTGAGAGCTGTATGTCTTAAGTGCAGTCACCACCACGGAAGGGCGCCACCACCATAGTCCTCGCCGACACCTCCAACCCTGAGAGAGACCGGTTGGATTGACGTGTTTAAACATGATGGTCTATATCTCGTTGTTCATTTCGTCATGCAGTTTAGGCCTTGTAAAACACATCATATAGTAAATTATGGGATTGGTTTGTGGGAGAAACTGTTAAACGAAGAGATAAAAAAAACTATCATATCAAAGTGTATGCAGATTAAGGTACTATTTATCAAAATATAAATATATAATGATGTATAATACAAATGAAAAAAATCTAAGATGTTCCAATTATCTAACTTTCTATAGCTATTCCACAAACAACTTTTCTCACAAAAGATTATTCTTTTATCTAAAACCTGCTAATCAAGATAAACATTGCCAAAATTGGTCTTATTATTTGCTTCTTTGTAAGTAGAAGGGAAATAAGGTTCAACAATATTCAATTTTTTTAAAAGCTGATCGCTATATGAAACAAATGAAATTATTCAGTTCTCTTTTCTAAGAGTAAGCAAAAGAAAGATGAAAAGAAAGATGACTCCCTGTTTGAGAAGTTGAAGTAGCTTAAAACTGAAACCACTTACTTGGAATATTTCGTAAATGGCTACCTCTACACAAAAAATGAAAAAATGATTATTACATAAATTGTGCATTTTGACGAAATCTACATTTTTGTGTAGTAAGTATTTGTCAATCTCTTTAAGTTGATCAGTTACATATACAAAAGTTATAGAAAAGTCTTAAAGATTGGCATTTTAATCAATACCGTTAGAGCCATTTTTGAGAAACTAAAAAAATTTCGAAAAATGTTCTATGTAAAGGATATTGGTATCGCATTCGGAAGATACCGAAAGGATAGCTTTCTAAAATGCTTTTTTTTTATTCAAGGGTCCCAAAACACGTATTTCCGGTGAAATCTCGGTATGAAAATTTTCGGATACATTACCTTCTCTATCCATTATGTGTATTGTACGTGCGTGCCAGAGAAAGCAAAAATAATCTGAGGTGTCCCACTCACATGAATTTCTTTACATGAACAAATTGTTGTTGAAAAGCTTATTCTGGTATTTATTTCATGCTAATCGAAATAAACATTAGTGCACAAGGTCTTAATACTTGCTTCCTTGTAAGTAGAAGGGAAATAAGAGAGTAAATTCCCTAAGCTAAAGTGATAGTCAAATCTTTTAAAAATCAGTTGCTACGTGATTGAAATCCGGTTCTTAGTGTGGCCAGGAGCTGGCAAATTCCCGTATGAGAAACATTTTGAGTACTTTAAATCTGAAACCAATAACAAAGTATGTCTCGGATATGGTAAATTCCATGAAAAAATGTATAGGACATAAATCGTGTGTTTTAACGAGATCGACATTTTTTGTAAAATAAGTTTCTGTCTATTTCTTATCGGTTTACTAGTTATGCAAAATTCAGAATAATCCATGCAGAATTAAAAGGTCTTCGAAGGCTATCCCCCAAAAATTTAAAATATACATTTTATTTGTCATGTAAATATCTTTACTATATGGCATTGTACGCAAAACCGTTAGAACCATTTTTGAGAAAATCAAATTTTTGAAATTTTTCCACGTAAAGGATAGATTAGGGTCGGGGAATTGTCCAAAAAATCTTCGAGTCTCGTCATTGTACGATACTAAACTTAAATACCAAGTTTGGTATTTTACCGACTTTTCGTCTTTGAGTTACCGTTTTCACAGACAAACGGACTAACGCATACACAAAGTAACACACAGATCTTTTTCTAAATATATTTTATACAGGGACTTTAAAACGGGTATTTCCGGTGAAATCTCGTTATCGAAGTGTTGGGTGGAGTGTAATACTTTCGCTACATAAGTACTGTGTACCAAGTAGAGAAAGTAATTAATGAGAATAAATATAATTGATACCAACATATACCTATTAACGTCGCCCTCCGTGGTGTAATGGTTACTATGCTAACTTCATACACCCAATGGTGCATGGCTTCCTTCGGAAAGCAAGTAAAGCCGTTGGTCTCGTGTCGTGTATTTACGGCACGTAAAAGTCTGATAGAGAGGCCTCTGAGCAAAATTAAGCGGTATTTCACGCCCAGTATAGAATGGGATGCTAAGAACCACAGCAGTTAAAGAGCGTCCATAAATAAAACTGATTTACATGTATCTATTAAGGATGAAAGAGTCGCGAATAAAAGATATCCCAAAGTTGGAAGACCAAGGATAAGATGCAATGATATCTTTAATAGAGAACGGGATAGGTTTACAGGTGCGAGAGGAAAAAATGCACCAAGAATTATTGTTTCCACAACTGCCTTCGTGAATGTAAACAAGTCGTGACCGCGTCAGGACCACATAAGAGCTGCGATGAGACAAATACGCGGCAAAAGTGTCTAGATTTGTGTACGAATCAGCGGCTGAAGTTGAAAACACGATAATACAAGCATTAGATGACCCAAATGCAAAAGGCGGTGAAAGGCAAGGAGTTCTTTATTACTTATGAACAACGCTCCATCCACACCTACAAGAAAACGGTAGCACCCTACCAAAGACTAAACTGAGTGTCTATTTCAGGACATTTCCTGTAGCTGAGTTGTTGCGTGTCATATCACCCGCATGCCACCTCACAACAACACCTTAAGTTTTGTATGTGCCTGGTGTTAAAGACCTTACAATAGAGACTACTTTTTGAGAATAGCCTAATAGCTGATGATACGAGAGTATAATTATTATTGTATCTTCCCAATATAATTCTCCAGATAACATTTATTATCATAAAGTAGTGTCAACATCAAGAGTGCTAGAGCTTGTCAATAAATTATGAGAAATGCAGCTTTTGGAATATTATTATAAGTAAAACAGGACGAAGACATTTGCCGGACGAGACTCGACAGCGAATATGAAGCTATTGTGTCTACGCCTTACGAGGGGAGGGAGGAATGAGGTGAGTGGATACACCGGACGGCAGGAGCCAGGAGCGACGACACCGCAATGATAGCGTTCCTATAGTTTCCAGATTGAAGCACCATTCCTAGCCGGCAAGAGCGGCAACCAGCCAAGAGCGGCATCCCGACAACCAGCCGAAATCGGGGGACAGATATATTTACTTAAGGCATCATTTTTCCCTGCCACGCCGCACTGAGCACCATCGCCGACATCCAACCCTGAAAGAAGTCAAGGAAATGAAGGATGAAGGAAATGACAATGCAAACGACATGGAGGAACAGAAAATACGAGGGATGAAATAAACCTACCCAGCTTTTGCCTGGCGATCAGAGGAAATCCCCTAAAGAACCTTTGGGTTAGATAGGACGATCGGGAAGCGAACCCGGAGCTCCCGAATGCGGCCCACGTGTGAAACCGCCTGGGCTATCCCGCTGGTTAAAGTAGTACTCTGTTTTATTTATTTAAGAAAATCAATATCACGACTTACATTTATTAACCCTAGAATGGTGGCACGGGGAATTTTCTGACACCATTTAGTTTTGTAATTTTGTATACCTATACTGTGACTTTTCTCTAGCATTTACTGCATTCCCTGACTTGTAGGGATCATTAGCACTGGCGTACAGAAAAACTGCTGTTTGTATTCCTCGGTAGAAAGGAAGGCAGGAAATAACTACAGTTGCTTTCCCACTGCCTGTTGTGTGTATGTGTGTGTGTGTGTGTGTGTGTGTGTGTGTGTGTGTCGTGTGTGTGTGTGTGTGTTTGTGTGATCAGGCATATTGCTTTTTTTGTAGTTAATTGTGTTTTCAGCTGATCCTTGTTGAAAAGTTTTGGTTATAATGGAGTCTATATTATTTTAGTCTTTAATGTGATGTACATTTTGGGTTACAGGTTACAGATAAGGTTATCAGCGCCAATAAGAGAAGCGGAAAAAGAAGTATTAGGTGATGATGGCAACAAAATCAAAGATGAACTTGAAATAGTGAGTATGGAAACTTAAAATGTGCACACTGTACATCAGGAAGAACATATTCAAGTTCCTGCTTAGATCCCTCGAATTCCATGTCAAACGCGATAAAAAAGAGAGGAAAGAGCTGAACAAAAATATTCACCAATTAGGAAAAATTGAAACATTGTGTACAACTGCATTAGTAATTATTTAGTTTTTAAATCCAGTGCAAAAGAATGAAGTCTTAGTTGGAATCCTAAGGAAAATATTTATTACATAAGTTATGCGTAAACTTGAAACTTGCGGCATTACAAATTAACAACTATTTTTATATTTTTGCTTTTTTTCTTTGTAATCTGGCTTTTAAACTAACAATGGTCATTTTAATGTATTATGTGTGGATTGGTAACTGCAAGTAATAAATAAACAAAAAAAGTTTATGTGTTCCATTCACATGTCTTTCCCTAGCCGTTCCACAAAAAGTTTTCCTTACAAAAGATTGTTATTTTATGTACGTCATGCTAAACTTTAGCAAAAAGGTTTTATTACTGGCTTCTTGTAAGTAGAAGAGAAATAAAGGAATACTCCAAGCGAAAGCGATAGTCAAATATTTTAAAAGCCATCGCTATGTGAAGCAATTGAAATTCGTGTCTCTTTTGCATTCCCGGGAGTAAAACAAAAGAGATAAAACGAAAGTTGGCTTCCAACTTGAGAAAAGTTTAATTAGCTTAAAATGGAAACCTATAACAAGGCATATCTCAGAAGTGGTTAACTCTACAAAAAACTTAAATGGCAGAAATTTTGAGTGTTCATGAGATCTACATTTTTGGGTAGTAATCTTTTGTCTATCCCTCACGTTTACGAGTTATACAGAATAAAGAGGTCTTTAGAGATGATTCTCAGAAAATTCAAGAGATACAATTTTGCTATAAAATGGCTTAAACATTTTAATGAAAATCATTAGAATCATTTTTGAGAAAATAAATTTTTTCGAACAATGTTTCATATAAAGGGTAGTTGGGGGGGGGTGTTCTTCAAAATCTTCGTGTCACATCCTTAAAACATATTAAACTTAAATACCAAATTTGGTATTTATTCGTTTTTGAGCTATGCTGTCACACACACGTGCGCGCGCATACACGGGCATGTTTCTAAACTTTTTGGTATCAGGGGGTCTCAAAACACGTATTTTCAGTGAAATGTTAGAATGAAAATGTTGGGTATAATGTAATACTTTCTCTATCTATTATTCACATTCGTGCTAGAGAGAGTAAAACTATTTATACAGCTTAGTTAAAACAAGTATTTTACTCCTGAAGCCAGCATTAATGTAAGACGTACAAACGCCGCCAATCTAGGCCAAGAGTATTCCATGAAATAAATGATAACAATTAAGCAATAGGTGTTCTGAAATACAATAAAAATATGTATATTTTATTTCAATGATGTGTTTAGAAACACAGCACCATCATCTCAGCAACACAGACCGAGGTCATTAGCGCTGAAACGTATTAAGGAGCGTTACATATTATCAGGATAAGTCTAAAGAAGACTCTAAGGAGTTCTTAAGGTCTCCTTAGAGGAACTGAGTGCTAAGACTACATAAGAATGATGCATTATGCCCTTTAATCTCCCTCTGTTTTTGTAAACAGAGTTGTTGCTTGTTTCTGGTATAAATTGTAAAGTTTTGCAGAACAGTTTTATTATATTGTATGGTGTTTTCTACTAAGTTACAGAGGTCAAAATAAATACACATTACGCGCAGCTAACGTAGTAAACACTATGTGATGTTTTGTCAATCTGATGCAGTGCTTATACAGTTTTAAATAATGGATAATGAAAGTAATATGAGTAGCAAATGAAAAATGGATGCGATTCATTACGACATCAACAAGACCAGGATATTCAGCCAATAAATTCGTCTATGCGATATGTAAAGATATCTGTAGATATTTTATGATCGCTATCAGCAAGTAGATTAATATAATTCTAGAATCCAAATAGTACTGCTATTATTTATTATGCAAATGTAGAAAATTATGGCAACACATTTTCTTTTACTTTAGATGGTGTCTAAAAGTAGATGAAAACACATTGACCACACGCTTGACTTAAAATTTAAGTAGATTTTGGATTCTATATTCTTGATTACTCGACACAGCCAACATAGTATTATTATCATTACTATGCGGTACTCTTCTATGGAATATTATGGAAATTATACAATTAATGCCTAACACTCAAATAGAATCTTGATCGTTGTATCAACCAAAACTAAAAGTAAGTGCCAGTGTAAGCATCACATAATGTTTTTAAACAAGATAAAATTATTGAAAAATGCATCTATTCCTTCCTAAGATGCTAATAAATCAGTACAGATATCTTACCATCCCGGATGTTGTCATTTAGGTTGCTTATTCAACAAAATGGACGGTGATTCGGTAACACTGTTTATACAGCTGGTTATAGATTCTGCTTAACATCCTTAATAATTCTGTTGATAAACGTGCCTCAAAATAGTCTTGAAAGCCAGGGTCGTTATAATAAGGCTGAGGCTATCAATTTTATAACCTCTTCTTGTTTATAGCAGAATATATATATAGTTATATATAGTTCTTACAAAAGTTTCTATTTTTGTGGAGAAAATTCCCCTTTCGTCGTCATTGTATAGTCCTGTGTATAAGTCATAGCAATGGAGATTTCGTTTGCTGTGTTACGGCATTTTTAGACGCCCAGTAAATGAGAATATAAGGTTCTCAAGTGATTAATTCGCTGATCGCAAAGAGCGAAGATGTCCTGTTACAAAATGTTGAGCCGTGGAGCGCGCTCTATGAGGCAGCGCATAGTACCCGCGTTTAAGTACTGCATCGAGTATGCATTTCTACAATTGTATGTCTGTATGTAAGCAAATACAGCAAAAGCGGTGGGAGTGAAAACAAAAGGATAGCTTTTCTTTGCCAGCGATATGATGTATATTAAAAACAGAAAGCTTGGTAAATGAGCATGTGCAAGCCGATTTCATGAAAGGAAAGATTTGATAACTATTTATCAAGAAATAACGAATTGAAGATATTAATAAAGTGCGTTACGTTAGGAGAAGTATTTGAATTTCATTTCTTAGTCACTGGTATAAGACACTTCATCCAGTGGTGACGCATGGCCTGTTGGTTAGGGGATATAACTGATTTAAAACATGAAAAACAGTCAACAGAGATAGGAAGAGTAGCTTCAAAATTCCTCGCGCCAAATTTAGTCGTCAAGTTATACATAAACACGTTATAGACTTATGTAGATATATTTATATTTTAATGAGACTCGCCTGCGTTGGCAAGCAATAAAACCGGGCGTTAAACACTACAAAATAAAATAATGAGACAAATCCACCGAAAGAAAATGTTATCCCTGCCCCCTTACGATTGGATGTAAGTTCTTTTTCAGGTTGAATGTGATTAGACAAATCTTTTTTTGTTTACTGGATCTATAAACATTGTTAAAATGACTACAACCGCCGTCATTCTACACACCTTTTTTCGTGGAAAAACAATAAATAAGATAGGTAGAAAAGTTTTGTTGTTTAATACCTCATATTACACAAACTTAACAGCAATTTTCATAATTATATTTATTGAAATGATTTCCACTCTGTAACTACGTTCAACGCCTAACTAATAATTTTATTTTTCCGTGAAAGAAGTGTACTAAAGGGCTGCCTTAACAAACGGTCAACTGCACAAATGTCAAACTTTATCTCGAAATTGGCGCTTGAACTGTCATCCATGCCTGAACGATGCGTGTTTACATTTTAAAATTGCATCACTTACACTTTTTAATGCCATATTTACTCTGCACAAACCAAAACGTTCTACATTTAACAATCACATTAGGTGTAGACATGTATCCGCTTTTTTTATATTTAAAATGCGTTGAAAACCATTTACTTCATTATTTCATTAAATATTTACTCAATGCTAAATAGATACAAAGTCAAAATTACAGTCATCCATTGCTATTTTAGCACGTCTTCCACATACTGTATCGCACTCCTAATGCGCCAAAATGTTCAATAAGAAGCTTGCATTAGGCATGATTGTAATTCAAACATGGCACACTGCCATCTGTTCAGAATGCAGCGTTCGAGCCTAAGCCTCATTTTGGTACTACTTCTTATGAATTACAACCATATCCGTGTATTTGTTGTTGATTGACCTCAATGAACTATCTGGATGTGGAAGCAGGCGACCAAATGACACCTGTCGCTACGAAACTAAGAAGTAAACATAAATAGAGAGGCTTTTTTTTTTTTTTTTTTTTGAAAGGGGAGTCAGAGAGAGAGTTGGAAGGTTGAAAGAATGGCTTATCTCGCCATTAGGTGAAGTGCGGGATTAGGAAGGAAGTATCGGGTTCGAAGGAGATAAGTCGGGATGGTGAGGTTCCACTGAGCACCCTCGTTAGTGCGGCGGTTCCTGCTGGCCGAATTGGCGGCTCAGCAGAAGGTAGCGGTAGTCCCGGGTGACAGTCATGACCGAGGCCCTGGCTGCCACCCCGGGAGTAAAGGAAGGCTTGATAGAAGTACAAGGTGTCTTTGTTTTCTGTTTATTTGGTTTTCCTTAATAAAGGCTTTGTTGTTGGTGTGCTGTTTTTTGTGGCTTGTCGTAGGGGAGGGAAGTTTTCGTTGAGTCGATCCAGGTCGTTGGTTGGTTGTTGTGAAGTACTGTGATGAAGTGGTGTGAAGTGGTCTGTGAGATTGTGTCCGTAGTCCGTCTGCTAGTTCGTAGGTTTTTGGTGGCGTCAGTATTACTGGTCAGTAGTCTGTTGTTTACTGCTGTGGTCAGTCTGGTGAGGCCGTCGACTAGTGATGTTTGAGTGGCCGCTGCATTCAGTTGTGTGGTGCAGCTGGCGGCGAAGTTCCGTGGTGCGGTTGCGTTGGCAACGGTTGTCTGTTGGAGGTCTTGGAATCCGGCCTGAATTGTGTAGTCTCCGGGGTAGAGTGGCGTGTGTCTCGGCAATAGCGGTGGTGACGGCAGACAGCGCCTCCTCTAGTAATGCCAGTCGGACGCTGGTGTGCAGGACCTCGGAATGCAGGCCCTGCACGGCATCCTTAATGGCATTGTCAGTTGGCGCTGCTGGTGCTGGTTGCGGTGGAGTGTTGGTTATGGCTGGTGATGAACTTGTAGTGTCTGCCGGAGGTGATGCGGCGGTGACTGGTCTTGGATGTGGTGGTCGGCGTCTGCTTGGGTGGAGCGGGCACTGAGCTTGCCCCGTGAAATGGCCGAAACCATCACACGTCGCACAGTACCTGCGGCGGCGACGAAGGCTGTGCATTCGGCAGTGGGCAGCGCGGTGCAGCACTGCAAGCTTCAGCGGTGTGGCCGAATGCACAGCAGCGGGGGTGGCCCGATGCTACGATTGATTTCAATAGAGAGGCAAGCTCTACCTCAGCGAGTTTTCGATTCGTACCCTTTGAAAATCGGTGATGCGGAAATTTCTTTTGCACTTATACATATAGGAAACGCCAAAGGCATGTTTAGGCCACCTAGTATAGTGACTATTCCAACTTTAATACGCCAAAAGCGCATCCAGTGACTTTCGACGAAAAAGGGTCTACATGCAATACAGCGCAGCATTGTTAGCAAGCTATTGTCACGGCTGAATCAAGTGTTGGAAATAGAAGTGGCAGAATGCAAGTACTGTGGTGTGATCTTTTCCGGTGACGTATCGGCTACTAGTTCTCCCTCTCCTTTGTAGTCGAGTACTCGGATATACTCTGACCAAGACGAGTCAATTAGAGTAGCCTAGTATTAAGTGTGCATCCACTTTTTGATGTCATTCCTTTTGTTGCTGTTGAATCTATTGGAGGGTGAAACGCACACATTCATGTGATATTGGAAAGTATTTATGTTGTCTTGCATTTCTTATTTTATTGCTATTTATTTTAATTTGTAGATAGAATTTAGATATTGGTATTCAGTTCAATGATTTACATAATCACTGAGAGAAACCATTAGATTAATAGCTTATTAAAGCAAGGATTCGTGAAAGTTAGCTCCGCGTTTCGTATCTCACCAGGACCGTACTCACTCACATAGGTTTTTCTCTAGGTTTTTCTCGGTCTACTAACTGTCAATTAAACATCCAAACGTGTAATAACAATTGGCCTACCTCTATTAATATAATTATTTGAAATTATTTGCACTAAAATTAATTAGCAGGGAGTATTTCCAATACCATATCATGTTGAAAAATAACATAATTTAGAAAACATTATTTCGAAGTTCCATTAAGGATAATATTTTAAATAGTAAAAATACACCTAATTTGTCAAAACTTCAACTAACAAATCCTTTCTATAACATAAAATTTTAAAATACACATCATATTTACGAGTTTCACTGTTTACGTCGCCTTAAAGCAATGTATTCTAAACTTGTACTATGCCAAATGAGAGAATGGTTTCTGTTAAACTCACTTTATTCACTACTAAGGTGCTTAACTGGTCGTCTCCTTAGCGCGGTGGTAGCGCAGCTGCTTTAAGCGGGAGACCTGGGTTCGATCCCCAGTACCGGCGTGGGGATTTTTCCCCCGCTGGGAGACCTGGCCCGGGGTGCGCTCAGCCTCGTAAAGTCCCTGGGGGGCCAATTGAGGAGCTACTTGATGGAGAAGTAGCGGCTCCAGGTCATGAGGACCGCATTAACCGGCCGGGGGGACTCGAGGCGCTGACCACGTCTCACCCTCCAATACTGCACCCCATCCATGACGTCTGTAGTGGACCGAGATGGGGGACGCAGCGGCCGGGCGGTAGGCCAAGGTTCCCCGTGAGCTGTCGTGCCATGGAGTTATAAGGTACTTAACTAATACAACACGTTACACTTGCAACACTATCGTCAGACACTTGGTACACAAAATAAACTGAGTCCCAACTCACAACTAACTGCACAATGCTCTGTTCATAGACAACTGCAAACTGTATTCACTTCACTTCTCTGAGCAAATAAGCGGTCTTTCACCCGAATACGGAATGGGATGCTGAGAACCACAACAGTTAAAGAACGTGCAGAAGTAAAACTCTATTTTTCACTTCACTGTTTTAATGTTTATCACTCACAATACTGATTGCTGACTATTAAAACTATCTTTACTCATGGTCTGCACTCGTCGTCTCGTTATACACGCCTTGTGCCCAGAGAGAATATTCTAGAGGTCGAATATACAAGAAACCTAATTACGATTTCAGAGGTTACTACTTTAACTGCGGGACATTTGTTTGCGCAGCAATTGTGTTTGTGACGCGTTATTATTAAAGAATCGACAAATGGAATAATAGCTGCACGACAACCGTCATAGGTAACACCAAGTTGTAAATAATAGTAATTTATAATTGAACATACAAATTGTTGGCTTACGTGCCGAATGACACACTTATCAGAATCATCAATGCAGAGTTTTATTTCCTTCCGCCCCTGGACGTACTGAATGAAATTGCTTCCTCTTAACGCTGCTTTTCCTCTGCCATCACGGATGGTCGAGATCGTTAGAGCCGCTCTGAAGATTTAATTTAATGTATTATTAGTGTCTCCCACCTGTGGTGCCGTTTGTAGTAAGAAGGAATTGTTCTTCACAAATACAAAAGTACTCAAAGCAACTTCCTTTATTGTCATCTTTTTGTACCTAATATTATAAGCTTATTTCGATATTTACATTCCTTACAATTACCTGCCTACCTATCTACATGCTTGCTTACCTGCTTGCCTACCTAACTGCCAATCTTTACACCCGTACTCGTGTTAAGAATTAAGATGTAATTTTCAACCATAGCTATTTATTTCTCAACACAGTCACATTTTCGGGATATACACATCTATTTTTAATCCCTCCAATAAGTTCCAAAATCGCTGCAAAATACGCCTCTGTCTCCACGATAACCCCCTTATTTGATCTAAATTTTGTTTCCGCAAGCTTCTTCTTCAAGTTTAGATATGAAGAAATTGCCGAGCGAATATGGAGCGGGAAGCAACAATTCATAAAAGAATTCAGCAGTTTGGTGGTGACAACTCTGGATAAATTTGCTGTTGGGATATGATGACAAACACTTTCTTCAATGCCAAATGGGGCCGTATCTTCTTTAACATCTTGTCGAATCGGGCCAATAACTCACTATAGTAGTTTCGAATAATCGTTTTTCCTTTAAACCCTTCGCATCGCAAAAAAATCGACACTATCACTTTTCCGGCCGATACTACCGTGTTTGCCTTCTTTAAAACAGATTCCCTGGAGCAATCCCACTAATTGTAGCTTGGTTTACGGAGTATAATGATAAATTTAGGCCTCATCGGCGGTGAAAACTCGACGCAAAAAGTTCTTCCGATTGCGCAAAATTAGCTCCAAACACAGCTTCAAAGTGGAAAGTCTCATCGTTGTTGATTGTGAGTGATCGCGGCAGTCATCCGGCCGACAATTTTCTCATATCCAACTTATCATGTAATACATAAATTGCGGTCCCTATCGACACACCTATGACTTTTGCTGTTTTGCGAACTTTTGTTCGACTATCAGCGATAATCATATCGTGGACGTTTACAGTGATTTTCTCGCTAACTATATTTTTCAGACATCATGTGCATTCCTCATTAAAAACAGATGTTCGAACACATTTAAAATCGTTGGACCAATATCTACCTGTTGGCATAGATAGCAAAATGTGGTCATTAACAGCATCCGATTCCACTTTTATCTCCACATAAGTTTTCTTATACAAAAGTAAAAAGCGAATTGCCATACTCCACTTTCTCCGTTTTAGGAAAAACACATTGAACGACTAACTGGAATGCCTGCCACATCTAAACTAGCCGATGAAACAACACCGACTTTGTTTCATCAACGTGTAATATCCAAGTGACCCAGCAGCGCCATATTTCGTGTGTGCAGATAATCCTTCGTGCGTTATAAGACCTGCAGAACTCTACGGGATGATTCCAAAAAAAAAAAAAAAAAAACGCAGGTCAGTGGCGATGTAACCGAGCACGACTTTCGTTCTTCTCCCTTTCATATTGGCACAAATGATGAAGGAATCGAGCTCAATGACAGACAAGACTTTTACTAGAGCCCTGATAATATACAAGAAGAGTGTAAACACATTGGAAATGTTGTTAGCATATTGTCCACTTCAGTTACAGCCTTTATTTTAAGAGAAGTTTAAATTGACAAGTAATTAAAAAGTACTAATTTAACCTATCAGTGTCCACCAATAGGAAGCTTTTTAACTGTGTAATACACTGTTCTTATTTAGCATTAGAAACCATACCTACTGTAGGGTTAAATCAAAACATTAAGGTGCCGGAACGAAAATCATGCATGAGAACACATAGTGTTTCATTATATTGTTCTTCTTCTTGTTATTATTATTATTATTATTATTATTCACTACAAAAAATGTCTAAACACGAGAGCAGTAGATTTGCACTGAATTATTATCACTAATATTATTACGCGTTATACTTAGCAGAAGAAATCAAAACAGAAAAGCGTGGCGAAAAATAAAACAAGAAAATTAAAAATCGAGATCTTGCAATACATTATTATCATAATCACAACGCTATTCCGACTATGAAATCATGGAAACGAGAATGATGAAAACGCGAAAACATGTAGCTTTTCATTTTACTATTCAGTTTATAGTTAATTTGCTTAGCAGACTAAAAATAAAACATGAAGGAGTAGGTAGTAACGCAGAACATACAATTACTAGAGTACGTAGTACACTGAAATTTTACCTGCCTTCTTATTTGTATGTTTTCATTATGATGCTTATATATTATTTTGATTTACTCTACAGAGAATAGTAGTAATAGTAATAATTATAATGATGATGACAATATTACTACTACTACTATTAATAATAATAATAATAATAATAATAATAATAATAATAACAATAATGAAACACTATGTGCAGTCGTACTTTCTGATTTTTAGTTTGCGCAATAATATTAATGGTAATAATGTAATAAAGCAGTACGTGCTCTCGGGATGTTTTCCTTTACCACGCTTTTTGTTTTGGTCTATATACTAGCGTATAGTGATAATTAGGGATAAAATTTTTAGATTTTTAAAATTATAATTTTAGTATTTGAAATCATAAAATAAGTTTTTTAGTTTTTAATAGATAGAATCGGTAAAATTGTAACTGTATATGTTTAAAAACATTAAATAGATTTTTAATAGACAGAAGCTATTTTTAAACATTTTATGTTTAAAGTGCAGCAATCTGTTGTCATTAATTGCGCAAAGGTTAAAGTTGATGCGTAATTGTTAATAGAAAATCTGATTGGAACAACAATGTAAATAATTTACATAATAAAGCTTCATTCACGAGAACTTCATAGTTTAGGCAATAGTTGTTCATCTTAAACATGTTAATAATTTATTCAAATTCAATAAAACAAGAATGTGATTGATTTTAATACTTTTGGTCGTTTACCTAACTTTATGACTATGAATTTATGAATTTCACAGATACAATAAGAAATTTACCCGCACTTTTCTGACAGTGACGATAAATAACGAAACAATAAGAGATTTAGCCGCACTTTTCTTGATTACAGTAACTAACCAGATATCTCTCTAAGTTCTCAACTGTAATGTTATTTTCTATATCACTTAGAATGCGCTTGAAAGCAGAAAATGTTCTTTTGACCTCTCATGAGATCATAGGTTCAAATTTCATCGATGTCACTGCAGCAGGCCCCTGGTCAGCTGGTGATTTGAATGTTACTCACCTTGGAGAATGGAGCACACTGTTTTCCTCCGAAGAACATTATTGAGCTTGCAAGCAAGTCCTGAGACTTGTTTCATGAGAAGCGAGTCTATGATATCGATGGCATTTTTGAGTTCTAGGGTTGAAGATTCCACTCTTCCTATTAGTTCATGAATATCTGAGAAATGCGCCCTGAGAAAGGCTTGGGAATCACAACTCTTCTTAGCGTGAAGTATCGATTTTGCTTTTGAGATTGAGGTGGACTCATTTCTGTCAAAAGTATCCACAAGCTCTCTAATTTCGTTAAAATGCTTTGCATAATACATAGCCGCACACAATCACGTTCCCATCGTGTCAGCATTGGCTCTGGTGGAAGAGAGACTCCTGGCAATATTTCCTTAAGCTTTTGAATCCGAAGAGGTGTTTTTAAGAAGATTTTCTTCATTTACGAAATAAGGATATTTACATCTGGAAAAAGCCCTCTACTGTCCTCCGCCACGCGGTTAATACCGTGTGTCAAACACATAACGTCAAGCATGTTGGAATAGAAAACTGTCTAGTCCTCTCCTGCCTTAAGCATGTATGCAGCGCTGTCTGTTAGCAAAAGTAAAAACTTATCATTCAGATTTTCTGCAGGCCACAATACCTTTAATGCACCTTAACTACTCAGGCGGCTATCCTATGATATGTCTTGTCTAATCACTTGCAGAAAATGAGATGGGATTTCCCTGATGCAACGGGATCCAACTTTCCCACAGCAACAGTGGCAATGAAATACCCACAAAAATCTGTAGTTTCATCTACTGAGACATAGATGTAGCTATCAGCCACATCCTTCCTAAGGTATTTGATTTTTCCCAGGTGTATTTTGTCCAAATAATTCTTACGTAATGTTATTCATCAGGAACGTTTTCCAGAAATGCTTTAAATTTATTACATTTCAGGGCATGAAATGGTATATTAGCAGAAACAAGGACTTCGGACAGACGGGTGTTGAAGTTGTCTTGTTCTTTTCCAAAAACCAAGGAAATAAACTTTGTGTTCCTGCCGACCTATGTTGTGAATGCTGACTCTTTGTCCTAGAGAAAGTGGGATTTCTGTTCGCATTTCACTTCTACAATAAAATAAATAATATTAGTTAATCGTATATAACAAAGTAAATTTATACATAATACATCATCGAATCCACTGCCGTAATAAACGTGACTTAGCTTGAAACAACAGCACTGAAAACTGTCGAAAACAACTCAAAATTCACTGAGAGTTCTACACCTGTGCTAAAATCTCCTTAATGTTTTTAATTAGCGGGTAGATAAGATATATTTCCCCGCCTCTCTTCGTCACAGCTAAATTGATCTGAATGAAGAATAGGGAGTCGAGCGATCATGTAAAGGTGTGTGCACATGCCACATCCCTCCTGCTTTGTTTTTCTTTAGGACGCTTTCATTTTTATATACCCTATTTGCGTTAGAGTTGCGTTACAGTGAAACAATACGTCTTCTCATGCATGGTTTTCATCATGTCACCATCATATTTTGTTGTAACTCTGCAGAGGGTCTAGTTTCTAATGCTAAATAAGAACAGCGAATTACACAATTATAAAGCTAGTTATTGGCGGATATTGATAGATGAAATAAATAATTTTTAATTACTTGGGAATCTAAAACTGACTGAATTCTTTCAAAAATAAAGGCTCTGTAACTCAAGTGGAAAATATATTGACAACATTTAAAATATGTTTACACTGTTCTCGTTTATTATCACGGGCTCTTGTACAAGTCTTGCCTGTCGTTGATCGCGATTCATTCACCATTTGCACTGATCTGCAAGAGGAGAAGAATAAAAGTCGCTCTCGCTTACATCGCCACTGACCGGCGTTTACTTGGAATTACCCCGTGGAGTTCCGCAATTCTTATAACGCACGAAGGACTATCTGCATACGTGAAATATGGGGTGTTTTGTCACCTAGTATGGCACAACACGATAATAACACGAGGTAGTTTTAGTAATATCTGAAACAGGAGTAGGTACTTACTGAAATCCCCTCGTTTGTATAAGTGTGTATTATACCTACATGCGTTTCTAAACGACACCTAACGAAGATAGCAGTCGATTAGCTTACACTTTGACGTGTCCGAAACTTGATGTCGCAACTTTCAAACTCTTCTATTTAAAGTTTTATGTGTGTTTAAAAATCACACACATTTGGGATTAGGCACTGAAGGAACAACGGTTATCATACGCCACACCCACATGCTACGTTTTCCATTACTAAGGTGACATGTCACGCCGGTGTGTCTAGCAAACCACGCCTACACATCGCGACTGGGACCATCGTTACCAACCGGGATCTCTCTTGGTCAGGCACGTGCCATTTGGTTGTGTACGACTGCCTAATCCATGATGATTTTGTGGCAGTTTTTGTATGTGCCGAATTTAGAGCTGAAAATTATATTCACGTATCACGTACGTGATGACCAACAAGGTCCACATCTTCGTTTGGTGTCGTTTTGAAACACTGTGTATAGACCTAAAGTAAACAGAAATATCATAAATATAATCATAAACTTAACTAGTTTTATTAGTTTTGTCTTAGTTGGTGGATCGTATTACTCTTATTTCTAACAAGCTTTCACTTTTCATTTCAAGTATTATGTGTTCGTGTAAGTAATATTTCACCAGCTTTCTCATTCCCATCTTCGATTCCCCTTCCGCTTTATATTGTAAGTCAGATACATATCAGCTCCAAAATATTTAGGAGGTAAGTTTTTCATTTTAAACGCAAATGGAATAATACAGCGTATTTCAAGCATCACTTCTAACCCTAAGCCGCTATAAATAAGTATTTGAGATAAGAAAAAACACACACACACAGTTTTGGAAAACAATGAAGTTTACAAAATAAAATTGGGTGTTGAGCAAACAACGACGTTTACCAAACAATTGGAAGATATTCGCCGTCTTCTTGCTCAACGTACCCTTCTGCGGCAGCATGCAAATTACTTCGAGATAATGCCTTGGAGTAGAGGGTAAAGGGGGATTTCGGGACTCAAAGGATGCCGCCCATGTAAAACATCATGTACATATGTAACACTTAAGATAAACATCAGCCGACAGACCACCCACACAGCGCTGCCTCTTTGCCAAGACAACAGTCTAAAAGCTTCCCCATGTACCTGTCAATCAAAGTATGTGCTGCCGGCTACTACCCCCTCCCCCTTTGCCAAACCACCTGTCTAAAAGATTTTACTTGCAGGGCTCTTAATCACTTGAATAATCGTCTTTCACATTCACAGATCAAATTCAATTTAATCGATTGACCACGCCCACTCGAATTTCTAATTTTTGAGCTACAAGGTTCATCTGCATATCAAATCGATCTAGTTTTTCACGAGGAATCTGAATCTCTAATCATAAATACAAAACTCTTTTGATTTCAATTCGATAGTCTCTTTTAATTAAAAACACGTATGATTTCTCTATCTCTGGCAATTCGAGAGCTACAAGGCTCATTTGCATGACAAATCAGTCTAACTTTTCACAAAGAATCTGTATATACAAACATAGTTCAACTGTCATGGCGAAAAAACTCGATAAAATTACTGAGTGGAATATTTGATATAAATTATTAGATATCAATTGAACATGCGTTAGCGGTAATATTTTTGCAAGGAATTATAACACTCACACGATTGAACATGTTAAAAGTTTTATTATTCAATACCAACATATGAAATGAAAAATAGCAAGAGAGAGAATTGCTTTTATAAAACATACTAACTTATCACATCAAAAACCAATATGGCGGCGAAGTGATTGTGTTTCCAACGAGCAGAGGGCACCCAACAGGGAATTGAACCTGGGACCTCTCGAACACTGAGAATGCCAACATCATTCCAACACTAGACATTATAAATCTTAATAACGGTTCTTACACGGAGACCTACAATCAACTTTCAGTGAGGATGCAATCACATGACTTTACGACTATGTATAATTAAACAACTGCAAAAAGGATTGAATGTAGAACGCAATTATAACACTCGCTATATATAAAAGCTGTTCTTATTCCCTTATAATCCCCTATACAGTACAAGAATTAACTTCACGAATAATCAATAAACTTTAATTACAATTACACTAATTAAAATGACAATAATGCTTAAAGCATTGAGGTTACAATAAGACGCCATAACACTTTTCTTATTCCTTTATCAGCCCATACCCAGCACAAGTACAAGACACACGATTGGTTAATTTTAAGAAATTTGAATTACAATTACGCTAATTAAAATGTTAATAACGGTTAAATAATTGAGATTACAATAAAATACTATGAGACTTTTCTTGCTCATTTATCACCCTTCATCCAGTACAAGAATGAATTCCAGCTATCCAACACTCGAGAAACTTTAATTACAATTACGCAAATTAAAATGTCAATAACACTTAGAGAATTGAAGCTACAATAAAACGCCGTAACACTTTCCTTATTCCTTTATCAGCCCATACCCATTTGTGATTGGCTAATTTAAGAAATTTTAATTACAATCACGCCAGTTAAAATGCCAATAACGCTTCGAGAATTGAAGTTACAATAAAACGCTATTAGACTTTTCTCAATTCTTTACCATCCCCTATTCAGTACGAGTATTAGATTCGGGATTAATTCAATAAATTTTAATCACAATTATACCTTTACTTTAAGTTTAAAAAATGCAAATAACAACCCAATTTGCAACGCTATAGCGAAATGAGTGATACAAATTCTTCACGAAATTACATCTATATGTCAACTACTACTTGGATTATACGCCCAGTGTATTCAAACATTATTCGTAACTATCACAAGACATATAAAATGTTTTTATTTACGCAAATGTCAGACCTATACCAAAATATGGTGTGTTTCATTCACGTGACCTTCTATACCTCTCTGAAACAAATTATTGTTAAAAAGCTTGTACGTCTTTTTCCTTCATGCTAATCGAGTAAAAACTAGTAGAAATAGTCTTCATACTTGCTTCCTTGTAAGTAGAAGCTAACTAAGGGAGTACCATAGGTTAAAGTGATAGTCATAGTCAAAAGTTGGCTGCTATGTCACTCTCCTGTAAGAGAAAGTATATGTTTTTAAAGCTGAAACAAATAACAATGATTATATCGAAAAAAAGGGTTCACTCCACAAAAATCATGTATTTAACATAAATCGTGTGTTTTAACGTGCCCTACATTTTTTGTGTGGTAAGCTTTTATCTATCTCTTATGGTTTACTAGTTATAACAATTTATTCAGAATAAAAAAAGGTCTTCAGAGATTATACTCAGAAAATTCAAGTTATACATTTTATTTGTCCGGTAATTATCTTTAATATGGGATATTCTAATCAAAATCGTTAGAACCATTTTTAGAAATAACATTTTTCGAAAAAACGTTCCATGTAAAGGGTAGTTTGGGGGTGGGGCTTTTCTCAAAAATCTTCGGGTCGCATACCTGGAAGATACTAAACTTAAATACCAAACCGAATTTGCGTTTTTGAGCTATGCTGCCCAGTCACACACATATACACACCAACACACGCAAACACACAGACATGCAGACACACACGAATCTTTTTCTAAAATGGATTATTTTGGATACAGGGGACCACAAAAACATATATATTCCCAGTGAAAAATCAGCATCCGATTTTGGGTGGAATACAATACCTTCTCTATACACTATGTACAAAGTACGTGTAGAGAAAGTAAAAACAACAGCTAACACAATTTGAAATCACTTAGATTGCCTACAACTAACTGAGCTGTATTCTCTAATTTTCAACACTGTACATTTTCAACAAGGAGATACCATAGTAAAACCGACAGCTAACATGGCTTGAAATCACTTAGACAGCCTACAACTGATTCAGAAGTATTCTCTAATTTCAACACTGTAGTATAAACTATAGCTTGAAGCATCACGTACCTTGACGATTATGCATAAATAAATACCTTCAAATGAAATACCATACCAAAATAACAGCTAACATTGCTTGAAATCACTTAGACAGACTACAACTGACACATCAGTATTCTCTAATTTTAACACTGAAGTATAAGCTATAACTTGAAGTACTCTCCACATAACTTGACAATTATGCATAAATAGACATCTTCAAAAAATAAATACCATACCAAAAATAACAGCTAACATTGCTTGAAATCACTTAGACAGCCTACAACTGACACAGCAGTATTCTCTAACTTCAACAGAGAAGTATAATTTATAACTCGAAGCACTCATCACATAACTTGAGGATTGAGCATAAATAAACATTTTCATAAAGGGGGGGGATATTTAGTAGCCACTTATCACAATCGCTATGAAAGAAAGCCGCGCAAGGCTGCTCACCTCTTGGCTAACATATAACACAAGGGAAAACGCAAACATACTACCTATTACAAAAAGCGAAGCATGATCCGACCAGTTCCAGACGATAAAGAAGGCTGGCGACATTTTGAACAAAACATCCTAGCTCTTCCCTTCAGAGCTTTCTGTTAGAAAAACATCCTCACTCGGCCCCTCTAGGCTAAGAACAGGCAGATACACGCATTCCCCTTCCTTAGGTATACACTGAAGAAAACATGTTTTTATGTGAGCAACTATATAAGCCTGAGGTCTGCAATATAGAGCTACTTATTCAATATAACCGCCGTGAAAAAGCATTCTTGAAAACAAACGTCAAAGCTTTTGATGATATGAACGAATACAGGAGAGAGTGTGCTGAAGATTCGCATCATTATACATACTTTCACAAAGAATCGTGCAATGGACGAATGCATACGATTACATGCATATACCCTGCTTACCATAATCAAATACCTTCAAGGAATCCCTGTACCGAAGAGTGCTCTGTCTACAAGATAGATATATTGTAAGTACAATACATTCACGTCTTTCTACTATTATAAGTACTACAAATGTATTCGAGTAATGATGGCTAATTCCAATACATTTTTATATATCAAGGGGTCGGAACACACAAGAGCTTCACGATTCAGATACCATAGATGCAACGGATATGTTTAGATCAGCACATGAGATTGAAGATCACTTAGAATTATGCGACGGTCGCACTCATGTTGCGATTTGTTCAAAACCCGCAGTGCATGATAGAATAACATCATACTTCATCTGCAACTTGACCTGTAGCGTGTATTGGTCAAGGCATATGAGACAAAGGTAATTACAAACTAAAAATACGATGAGTGACCAGCACATCACACATTTATTTCTTGAAAAAGTTAATAACCCTCATTGCTCTTTCCAGAGTTCGAGAGTCAATCCCCATACCGCCAGAGCTCATAGACCCTGTTAGGACTGACGTTGACGAGGTGGATGTCTGCATTTCAAACCCATGGAACACCTGCCCTGTACAAGATTATGATGACATTCCGAATACGAGTACGTCGAATCAAGCATCAATGTGAGTATAATATATTGCTATTACATCAAGAAAGAAACTAACCTTATTTCCATTGCAGTGATCGAGTCAAAGGAAAATTAATAGCATTTACTAATTTTCAATAATTCTAATGTTCCAGATCCAAGGAGATATAAGAGGAGAAAGACCCTTTTGCTAGTCATCTCAGGAAGCTGAGATTGCTGGAAGACCGCATGCACAGCATTTGTAAACGAGAGGCAAGCATAGAGAAATATGAAACCCAGAGCAGACCAACTGAACGTATTCATCCAATTCTACATATCCAAAACAAATAGTTCTAGTGTAACGCTTTATTATGAACTACCAGTGCTTCTCAACACCAGTGATGCTAATGGCTTTGTATATACATGACATATATAAAGCGCGCCTATGACTCCCTAAATTCTGCATGTGCACAAAAGACAAAGTGCGCACATTGTGAATATATTGAAAAATATAGTGCTATAATATATAATTGCATTCATGAAAAAAAAAAACGAAGCCGCTAGACCCTTTTAATAAAATAAAACAAAGGATGAGTAGGATTTAAAAAGAAATGAAGATGTAAAGAAGCTGGCACATTTATAAGCAAACATTTATTTAATCTAACTAATGAAAATAAAACATTTTGAAGAGGCACGGACATGGAGAAGGAATGTAATGAAAATACTTATAAATAAAACTATTATGTACATATAATCCCACTAATGTTTTTATTCCACAAAAACAAATACAAATGTTCAACATCCTATTCCTTTGCATAATTAGGCATTTAAATTATCGATTACATGACAGGTGATAAGGGCTTGTAGGTAAATACCTCATTGTGTATAATCAGACAATTTAATATTGTAATTTCTGGTGATAGACGTCCTGCATGCTTTAAGGTTGAGAGCGAAAATACCCCTTTACACCAGCAAAACAGGAACACCAGGCTGAGTCGCAAATATCTAGAGGGCACTTCTGTTTACTAGCATTCATACAGGAAATAATCCGTTTCTTCAGCTTTACTTTTATCACACACTTCTCTAACAAGAGTGTAAGTAATACATAGCTCGACCAATGAAAAACAGTTTCAATGCTAAAAACCCAATCAAGTTTACGGTAGAAGCCCATCTATAAAAGTGGAACAGGCAGATATCAGATAAATCAATTTAGAGAAAAGGTCTCAGCGCAGTGATTGGTAGGAATCATCTGAAAAACTACGAGCTAATTCGCAAAAAAGAATATACCTAATCAATCAAGAACCTTGAAACGGCTGGTAGGATTTTTAAAAAATTCGCTCTCCTTGTTCTTAAATGTATAATATACAGCGACAGCTTAATTTACTTATAATGCTTTTTCAGAAACTTTACAGGTGATTGGCTAGCTTCATGAGAAAAAAATTGCATTACATAAGAACTTCATATATTTCTACAAAAGAGAATTTGTACAAGTAAGCTCGATACAAAAGGTTTTTCACATTGAATACACGATTTGAGGGCAACCGAACACTTAAAAAGCAAGGAACCGAAGTACATACCACTATCTGACCATTTCGTTCTCGAAGAGGGTATCGTGTTTCTTGGAAAGCGTATACCCCATTTGAAGAGTTCTCCAAGAATTAAACGTATTGGTAGATAAAGATGTGTCTATTGTCTGTCATAATTAATATATACAGAATGGATTTTCTTCATTTAACGTATAATGTTATTGCTTGCGTTATGTTGAATATGATGACTGAGGTTAGGTTGTCCTTAGGGTATCATACATTCATTTGTTAAATTAGCATTGTGCAACTATTTTTGTAATTTTCTGATAGAATTCTATGTTATGTTTTGCACAATGCTGTGCAAGTATCTCATTGCAATTGTGTTTGCCTGTGCTGTGATTTGCCTTCCTGATGCAACATGCATGGCAACATCATTTAATGATGTATATAATTCAAAGTCACGAGTCTTGTGTTAGCCATGATTATTACTATTCAAGATTAAAGAGAAGCTACATGTCTCAGCAATGAAGTGGTTGGACCAAGTCAGCGGTGTAGATAAAACATCTTCTTATGATGATGTAAATTCTCTGGTAGATCGGCTACGATTGCTAATGTACTCGCAAGCAGCTTACAAAGGGAAGCAGTCAAAAGAAATCTTCTTGAATATGCGTGAGATGAATGATTCTGCTGTAATAGAGCGAAAAATTGACAAATGAGGTCATATGATGTTGTAATGTATTTCTATAATGAATGTGGTGTGTCTGATGTTTATTATTGGCTATGATGTTAGATTAGTTTAGGAAGGTTAGGTTAATTTAGGTTATTTAGGTTAGGATGGGTCAACTAATTAAATGTTACTTATTAAGAAAATTATTGTGTGCATTGTGAAAATCGCAGGCTTTTTAGTATAAGCTTGTGTCTCCCTTGCACAGCTAAGAGCCTTGGACTGCTGCTGTGTCCCCCATCTCGCTCCGTTACAGACGTCATGGATGGGGTGCACTATTGAGGAGGTGAGACGTGGACTGCGCTTCGATCTCCCTCCCCCCCTGACCAGTTAATGCTGTCCTCATGACCTGGAGCCGCTACTTCTCCATCAAGTAGCTCCTCAATTGGCCCCCTCCAGGGACCTCGCGAGGCTGAGTGCACCCCGGTCCATGTATCCTAGCTGGGGAAAAAATTCCTATGCCTGTACTATGAATCGATCGCAGATCTACCGCTTGGCAAGCAACAAATAAGTTTGTAACGTTATATAATAAAATCCGCATGGGTTTATCCTTAAGTTATTTTACCAGTTCTCATACAAACCAAAACTGCTAGCATCCGATTTTTAATTTTGTACTTGAGTTACAGTCGTGTTTTTTCCCAGAAAGGTGACAAACTAATAATATTAATAATAATAATAATAATAATAATAATAATAATAATAAAATAAGAAGAAGAAATTGAAGATGCTAACATATTTTCCATGTTATAAAGAGAGCATATAAGAAACTAATATTTGTGAATCCTGGATGTTGAGTGAGCTTGAGAAAAACCTTGAGATATATGAATGTGTAATTATATCTCTTTAGGGACCTGTTGCAATACAATGGTCACATAGGGGCTTTGACTTATGAAGCAACTCGTATTAGTGTAGGTTTAGAACTTTATGGTAATTAATTGTTTATATTACTAAACACATGCCCATTTATACCTTCCAGACTCTGTGGGGATAGGGAGTAATTGCGGTTAAAGAAAAATTCTCCGTCCTAGCCGTGGATCGAACCCGGTATCTGGAGGTGAGAAGTCAGCTCACTTACCCGTATGACCACGGAGACAGTCTTATTTTCTGATATTATAACTAAGTGCATTGAATGTTTAACCTTGTTTTTGTATTGATTGCAGATCTGATTAGAAGCAGTGATTGTAGGAGTGACCATTTAAAACTGCGTGTTCGGTTTAGTTCTATCAACATAAATGGATTTTCATTTCCTTCACTTTATAAGAGTTTTAATGTAATAAAGAACTAGACATGAAATTCTGTAGTGAAACCATGAGTTCACCTGTAGTATTCTTTTCGGCGTGATGTAGGTGTAAGGAAACATTCTTTAGCAGAAGCGTGCACATGGGTTGAGATTTCATGATAGACAATATTAAAATAATTATATTCTTCTGTTACTTCATGCTATTCAAGATAAACATTTTCCAGAAAAAAAATGTTCTTATTCAATTGTTCCCCATATAATTAGGGACATTAGCGGAAATTACTAGGTTAGTCGGATCTTTTATAATGTTTAGCCCTGCGATTCTCATTGAAATTCGTTCACTTTTTTATGTGTTTAACGCCTGCTTTTACTACTTGTGGCATCGCAGGCGATGACACTACTGATATATGGAATGAACGTGGAGCACCGGTGGAATGTGATGGCAGGGGGAAACCTCAGAAAACCCGCCCCCTGCGCCGCTTTGTCCTTAACAAATCCCCCATGCTGTTTCCTGGGGTCGACTCCGGACCTCCTTGGTGAGAGGAGAGTAGTCTAACCACTCGACCATGGCGCGGCCTCACGATTTGCATTGACATGAGTAAACCAATAAAGATGAAACGAAACATCACTTCCTGTTTAAGAGAGTTGAAGTAGTATAAATCTGAAGTCAATAAAAATTGAGTGTTTAAGTTATACTGTACATACAACACTAATATTTTTCTGAAAATGCTCAATTGGTATTTTCAACCGATTAGTGTCCTTGTGCTCCTGCACCCATGACTTGAACGAATCGCCCATCATTAAGATGAGATTTTCTTTTATATATAATTCACGCTTATAATTCTAAATAATAGCAGAATGTTTTCATTACATGTTACTCCGTTGTACATTAGAAATAAGAAATTTAATGTGCCAAAGCACTTCAATTGTCACTTCGAATTTGTGTATTTTTAGAGGTACGCTGCTTCACATGCACTCACTCGCACACTATACTTTGTCTAAAACTTGCTTTTTAAGTGTTCGGTTGCCCTCAAATCGTGTATTCAATGTGAAAAACCTTTTGTATCGAGCTTACTTGTACAAATTCTCTTTTGTAGAAATATATGAAGTTCTTATGTAATGCAATTTTTTTCTCATGAAGCTAGCCAATCACCTGTAAAGTTTCTGAAAAAGCATTATAAGTAAATTAAGCTGTCGCTGTATATTATACATTTAAGAACAAGGAGAGCGAATTTTTTAAAAATCCTACCAGCCGTTTCAAGGTTCTTGATTGATTAGGTATCTTCTTTTTTGCGAATTAGCTCGTAGTTTTTCAGATGATTCCTACCAATCACTGCGCTGAGACCTTTTCTCTAAATTGATTTATCTGATATCTGCCTGTTCCACTTTTATAGATGGGCTTCTACCGTAAACTTGATTGGGTTTTTAGCATTGAAACTGTTTTTCATTGGTCGAGCTATGTATTACTTACACTCTTGTTAGAGAAGTGTGTGATAAAAGTAAAGCTGAAGAAACGGATTATTTCCTGTATGAATGCTAGTAAACAGAAGTGCCCTCTAGATATTTGCGACTCAGCCTGGTGTTCCTGTTTTGCTGGTGTAAAGGGGTATTTTCGCTCTCAACCTTAAAGCATGCAGGACGTCTATCACCAGAAATTACAATATTAAATTGTCTGATTATACACAATGAGGTATTTACCTACAAGCCCTTATCACCTGTCATGTAATCGATAATTTAAATGCCTAATTATGCAAAGGAATAGGATGTTGAACATTTGTATTTGTTTTTGTGGAATAAAAACATTAGTGGGATTATATGTACATAATAGTTTTATTTATAAGTATTTTCATTACATTCCTTCTCCATGTCCGTGCCTCTTCAAAATGTTTTATTTTCATTAGTTAGATTAAATAAATGTTTGCTTATAAATGTGCCAGCTTCTTTACATCTTCATTTCTTTTTAAATCCTACTCATCCTTTGTTTTATTTTATTAAAAGGGTCTAGCGGCTTCGTTTTTTTTTTTCATGAATGCAATTATATATTATAGCACTATATTTTTCAATATATTCACAATGTGCGCACTTTGTCTTTTGTGCACATGCAGAATTTAGGGAGTCATAGGCGCGCTTTATATATGTCATGTATATACAAAGCCATTAGCATCACTGGTGTTGAGAAGCACTGGTAGTTCATAATAAAGCGTTACACTAGAACTATTTGTTTTGGATATGTAGAATTGGATGAATACGTTCAGTTGGTCTGCTCTGGGTTTCATATTTCTCTATGCTTGCCTCTCGTTTACAAATGCTGTGCATGCGGTCTTCCAGCAATCTCAGCTTCCTGAGATGACTAGCAAAAGGGTCTTTCTCCTCTTATATCTCCTTGGATCTGGAACATTAGAATTATTGAAAATTAGTAAATGCTATTAATTTTCCTTTGACTCGATCACTGCAATGGAAATAAGGTTAGTTTCTTTCTTGATGTAATAGCAATATATTATACTCACATTGATGCTTGATTCGACGTACTCGTATTCGGAATGTCATCATAATCTTGTACAGGGCAGGTGTTCCATGGGTTTGAAATGCAGACATCCACCTCGTCAACGTCAGTCCTAACAGGGTCTATGAGCTCTGGCGGTATGGGGATTGACTCTCGAACTCTGGAAAGAGCAATGAGGGTTATTAACTTTTTCAAGAAATAAATGTGTGATGTGCTGGTCACTCATCGTATTTTTAGTTTGTAATTACCTTTGTCTCATATGCCTTGACCAATACACGCTACAGGTCAAGTTGCAGATGAAGTATGATGTTATTCTATCATGCACTGCGGGTTTTGAACAAATCGCAACATGAGTGCGACCGTCGCATAATTCTAAGTGATCTTCAATCTCATGTGCTGATCTAAACATATCCGTTGCATCTATGGTATCTGAATCGTGAAGCTCTTGTGTGTTCCGACCCCTTGATATATAAAAATGTATTGGAATTAGCCATCATTACTCGAATACATTTGTAGTACTTATAATAGTAGAAAGACGTGAATGTATTGTACTTACAATATATCTATCTTGTAGACAGAGCACTCTTCGGTACAGGGATTCCTTGAAGGTATTTGATTATGGTAAGCAGGGTATATGCATGTAATCGTATGCATTCGTCCATTGCACGATTCTTTGTGAAAGTATGTATAATGATGCGAATCTTCAGCACACTCTCTCCTGTATTCGTTCATATCATCAAAAGCTTTGACGTTTGTTTTCAAGAATGCTTTTTCACGGCGGTTATATTGAATAAGTAGCTCTATATTGAAGACCTCAGGCTTATATAGTTGCTCACATAAAAACATGTTTTCTTCAGTGTATACCTAAGGAAGGGGAATGCGTGTATCTGCCTGTTCTTAGCCTAGAGGGGCGAGTGAGGATGTTTTTCTAACAGAAAGCTCTGAAGGGGAGAGCTAGGATGTTTTGTTCAAAATGTCGCCAGCCTTCTTTATCGTCTGGAACTGGTCGGATCATGCTTCGCTTTTTGTAATAGGTAGTATGTTTCCGTTTTCCCTTGTGTTATATGTTAGCCAAGAGGTGAGCAGCCTTGCGCGGCTTTCTTTCATAGCGATTGTGATAATTGGCTACTAAATATCCCCCCCCTTTATGAAAATGTTTATTTATGCTCAATCCTCAAGTTATGTGATGAGTGCTTCGAGTTATAAATTATACTTCTCTGTTGAAGTTAGAGAATACTGCTGTGTCAGTTGTAGGCTGTCTAAGTGATTTCAAGCAATGTTAGCTGTTATTTTTGGTATGGTATTTATTTTTTGAAGATGTCTATTTATGCATAATTGTCAAGTTATGTGGAGAGTACTTCAAGCTATAGCTTATACTTCAGTGTTAAAATTAGAGAATACTGATGTGTCAGTTGTAGTCTGTCTAAGTGATTTCAAGCAATGTTAGCTGTTATTTTGGTATGGTATTTCATTTAAAGGTATTTATTTATGCATAATCGTCAAGGTACGTGATGCTTCAAGCTATAGTTTATACTACAGTGTTGAAATTAGAGAATACTTCTGAATCAGTTGTAGGCTGTCTAAGTGATTTCAAGCCATGTTAGCTGTTGGTTTTACTATGGTATCCCCTTGTTGAAAATGTACAGTGTTGAAAATTAGAGAATACAGCTCAGTCAGTTGTAGGCTGTCTAAGTGATTTCAAGCCATGTTAGCTGTCGGTTTTACTATGGTATCTCCTTGTTGAAAATGTACAGTGTTGAAAATTAGAGAATACAGCTCAGTTAGTTGTAGGCAATCTAAGTGATTTCAAATTGTGTTAGCTGTTCTTTTTACTTTCTCTACACGTACTTTGTACATAGTGTATAGAGAAGGTATTGTATTCCACCCAAAATCGGATGCTGATTTTTCACTGGGAATATATATGTTTTTGTGGTCCCCTGTATCCAAAATAATCCATTTTAGAAAAAGATTCGTGTGTGTCTGCATGTCTGTGTGTTTGCGTGTGTTGGTGTGTATATGTGTGTGACTGGGCAGCATAGCTCAAAAACGCAAATTCGGTTTGGTATTTAAGTTTAGTATCTTCCAGGTATGCGACCCGAAGATTTTTGAGAAAAGCCCCACCCCCAAACTACCCTTTACATGGAACGTTTTTTCGAAAAATGTTATTTCTAAAAATGGTTCTAACGATTTTGATTAGAATATCCCATATTAAAGATAATTACCGGACAAATAAAATGTATAACTTGAATTTTCTGAGTATAATCTCTGAAGACCTTTTTTTATTCTGAATAAATTGTTATAACTAGTAAACCATAAGAGATAGATAAAAGCTTACCACACAAAAAATGTAGGGCACGTTAAAACACACGATTTATGTTAAATACATGATTTTTGTGGAGTGAACCCTTTTTTTCGATATAATCATTGTTATTTGTTTCAGCTTTAAAAACATATACTTTCTCTTACAGGAGAGTGACATAGCAGCCAACTTTTGACTATGACTATCACTTTAACCTATGGTACTCCCTTAGTTAGCTTCTACTTACAAGGAAGCAAGTATGAAGACTATTTCTACTAGTTTTTACTCGATTAGCATGAAGGAAAAAGACGTACAAGCTTTTTAACAATAATTTGTTTCAGAGAGGTATAGAAGGTCACGTGAATGAAACACACCATATTTTGGTATAGGTCTGACATTTGCGTAAATAAAAACATTTTATATGTCTTGTGATAGTTACGAATAATGTTTGAATACACTGGGCGTATAATCCAAGTAGTAGTTGACATATAGATGTAATTTCGTGAAGAATTTGTATCACTCATTTCGCTATAGCGTTGCAAATTGGGTTGTTATTTGCATTTTTTAAACTTAAAGTAAAGGTATAATTGTGATTAAAATTTATTGAATTAATCCCGAATCTAATACTCGTACTGAATAGGGGATGGTAAAGAATTGAGAAAAGTCTAATAGCGTTTTATTGTAACTTCAATTCTCGAAGCGTTATTGGCATTTTAACTGGCGTGATTGTAATTAAAATTTCTTAAATTAGCCAATCACAAATGGGTATGGGCTGATAAAGGAATAAGGAAAGTGTTACGGCGTTTTATTGTAGCTTCAATTCTCTAAGTGTTATTGACATTTTAATTTGCGTAATTGTAATTAAAGTTTCTCGAGTGTTGGATAGCTGGAATTCATTCTTGTACTGGATGAAGGGTGATAAATGAGCAAGAAAAGTCTCATAGTATTTTATTGTAATCTCAATTATTTAACCGTTATTAACATTTTAATTAGCGTAATTGTAATTCAAATTTCTTAAAATTAACCAATCGTGTGTCTTGTACTTGTGCTGGGTATGGGCTGATAAAGGAATAAGAAAAGTGTTATGGCGTCTTATTGTAACCTCAATGCTTTAAGCATTATTGTCATTTTAATTAGTGTAATTGTAATTAAAGTTTATTGATTATTCGTGAAGTTAATTCTTGTACTGTATAGGGGATTATAAGGGAATAAGAACAGCTTTTATATATAGCGAGTGTTATAATTGCGTTCTACATTCAATCCTTTTTGCAGTTGTTTAATTATACATAGTCGTAAAGTCATGTGATTGCATCCTCACTGAAAGTTGATTGTAGGTCTCCGTGTAAGAACCGTTATTAAGATTTATAATGTCTAGTGTTGGAATGATGTTGGCATTCTCAGTGTTCGAGAGGTCCCAGGTTCAATTCCCTGTTGGGTGCCCTCTGCTCGTTGGAAACACAATCACTTCGCCGCCATATTGGTTTTTGATGTGATAAGTTAGTATGTTTTATAAAAGCAATTCTCTCTCTTGCTATTTTTCATTTCATATGTTGGTATTGAATAATAAAACTTTTAACATGTTCAATCGTGTGAGTGTTATAATTCCTTGCAAAAATATTACCGCTAACGCATGTTCAATTGATATCTAATAATTTATATCAAATATTCCACTCAGTAATTTTATCGAGTTTTTTCGCCATGACAGTTGAACTATGTTTGTATATACAGATTCTTTGTGAAAAGTTAGACTGATTTGTCATGCAAATGAGCCTTGTAGCTCTCGAATTGCCAGAGATAGAGAAATCATACGTGTTTTTAATTAAAAGAGACTATCGAATTGAAATCAAAAGAGTTTTGTATTTATGATTAGAGATTCAGATTCCTCGTGAAAAACTAGATCGATTTGATATGCAGATGAACCTTGTAGCTCAAAAATTAGAAATTCGAGTGGGCGTGGTCAATCGATTAAATTGAATTTGATCTGTGAATGTGAAAGACGATTATTCAAGTGATTAAGAGCCCTGCAAGTAAAATCTTTTAGACAGGTGGTTTGGCAAAGGGGGAGGGGGTAGTAGCCGGCAGCACATACTTTGATTGACAGGTACATGGGGAAGCTTTTAGACTGTTGTCTTGGCAAAGAGGCAGCGCTGTGTGGGTGGTCTGTCGGCTGATGTTTATCTTAAGTGTTACATATGTACATGATGTTTTACATGGGCGGCATCCTTTGAGTCCCGAAATCCCCCTTTACCTCCTACTCCCTGGAATATTGACAATTTCTTACGAGATGCTATCTTTCAGTTGCAGTGTGGTCGTTGGGTATATATGCTGAACAAGAGATCGGCGGACATCTCAATGTTTTTAAACTCATTGTTTGCCCCACAAGGTATGCCACTAAACATCTCCCCCATATTTCCTAAACATACTTGAACATCTCAATTGTTTGTAAATACAATTGATTGGCTCAACACTGGTGTTATTTTGAAAATCTTCCCAGTGTTTTGTAAACTCCTTTGGGCAACACTTTGATATTTTTGGATATCTTCCCAATGTTTTGTAAATCAATTGTTTGCCCAACGCTGCTATTTAGGACGACTTCGCAATATTTTGTAAACCCAACTGTTTGCCCAATACTCTGATGTCTTGGACTTCTTACCAATGTTCTGTACACCATATTGTTTGTCCAAAAATTGTATGCTTTTAACATCTTCTTAATGTTTTGTAAACCCAACTGTTTGCCCAGCACTGTTATGTTTTTCAGCTTCTTCCCAATACTTTATATATCGCATTAAGCATCTTTCCAATTTTGTAAACCTAATTGTTTGCGCAACACTGGTGTTATTTTGAAAATCAGCCCAATATTTTACATGTCCGATTGTTTCCCCAACATATGTTCCCAATGTTTTGTAAACTCCATTGTTTATGCAACAATGTGATGTTTTGATATTTTCCCAATGTTTTGTAGATCCCATTGGCTGTCAACGCTGATATTTAGACGTTTTTGCTAAGTTTTATAAACCCAGCTGTTTGCCCACTTCTCTGATATTTACCGGTGTTCTGTAGACCCCATTCTTTGTAAATACTGCGCGTTTTTTTTTCTGATCTCCAATATAATATTTATAGCGGTTTAATGTATGAACTGACTTTTGAAAGACCCCGTACACTGGAATTTGCACAAAAAGACAACTAGTCACATTTTGCTGCCCTCTTTGCCTGTAATGCTAACCATTTGAGAATGTGAATATTAGATGTGTGTGCTCGCAACCGTAATGAGCTCAAAGAAAGTAAAGAAAGGCGTAAGGGTAGTGACACGATCGATAGGCTGTATTAAAAAGAGCGAAATAATGCAAAGTTCAAAGTGTTAAGTCTTGTCGAAATGAGTGCTTAGTGCAGAACCATAGCGGCCATTTTGCTGTCTGGAAAGGCACTTTCAAGAGCTGAGGGAGACGCCGCATCAATGAATATTAGATTCAAAGTATCGGCAAACGAGGGTCCATGGGATAATGCAGGTTGTGCAACTGGTAAGGGAGATTTGATCTTTACCGGGAGTTGCAAAAGATGTCACCACTCAACAGCTTCACAACTGCAGTTCCCTCGCCAGATTGCTCGGATAGTTGCTACAAACAGCCCACTCTTAGCGGTTTCTCTCTGCCCTTTGAAAAGAGTCAACAACTTGAAATATAAGAAGAGTTTAGTGTGGGTAATGCTTTGGTGCTTTCATTCTCAGTGTTTTATTATGTCCATTTCAGTGTAACTTTGAGAGAATGATACTTTAATGCCTTTATTGAGATGTGTGTGTGTGTGTGTGTGTGTGTGTGTGTGTGTGTGTGTGTGTGTGTGTGTGTGTTTGCATGCACGTGCACGCTTATTTTTGCTTTCTGTTAAACCTTAAGAGATAGAGAAAATCTCACAACACAAAAAATGTAGATCTCGCTACAATACACAATTTAGTCAAACATATTTTTTCTAGTGCTAACAGTTTTTAAGATGTGCCTAGTTATTGGCTCAATTTTAAAATACTAATAAATTTCTTAAGTTAAAACTTTTTATCCATTATCTTTTCCCTGATGAAGCAAAGAGAAGTAAATGTCAGTTAACCAAGTAGAGACAAGCAGTTCTTGGAATATTTGACGTCTCTTTAGTCTACTACATCTAGTATACATTGGAATTATTTTTGCAAATGTATATATCGATGTACGTAGACAGAAGAGTAAGCTTTTGTATTAAAGTTTTGTTACAGAATAGGTAGAGAAACTCAGGTGAATGTAGTACATCAGAATTTAATATTTTTTTCTTCTTAGTGGGGTTGTAATCCATTACTAATATAGCAAATACACTTGTTAATAGAACATTTAAAAGTTACTTCTAAAACTTAGAGCGAGTGAGTGAAAACGGACTTGCTTTTACGAGTAGCTAGCTTTCCTGGGGAGAACAAATATGATCAACAACTGAATAACGCATTTGCATCTTTCGACCGAGAATTTTGCTTTCTCTATCACTTATCTATGTTGGCTAAAGGGAGGTATTCCATCCATAAATTTGCATTAAAATTTCAGAATATTTAGCAGAGCCCTCCAGTAACTGGAGAACAGCAACGTATGTAGGCCATAGTAAACCTTTTGAGGTTCCAAAGAGAAGAGGGAAACGATCCGACAAGTGTCATAAACAGAAATTTCCTTTTCAAGTTCGGTACATCCATACTCCGTTTTCTTCTAATCTGCAGAATTTCAGATCTTCCTGCTTAAAAATTACAGTATTGTTCAGGTTGGATAAGCAGATTCCCACACTTGAGTTTCTGAATCTGAAAACTTCAAACATCGTTAATCTCACGATATCCAGGCTGTTTTCCATTGTCTTAAATAGGGACTTACTCCGTAAAACTGGCGGATTTTTCAAATTCATAGGCTTAAACAGGAACTTCCCCTTTAAGACACGCTGTGTATACTATTAATTTGTTTATGCTCAATTTGCTTTTAATTTCGCAACTTTATTATGAAACTATATGGTTAGTAAATAAATTTTTGATACGCAACTAGTGAAAAGTGGGATTTTTTTAACCTTTTTTTTTTACCTCTGAAATTTTTATCATGGTATTGGTATGTCACTACTGGCGTGTGTTATTATTGAACTAAACGCAATGTAATCGTTCCTGTCTATTAACTTTTCCGGACTTATAACTCTGGCTTCTATGAACTGATTGTCCTAGAGTAGCGGTGTCTCCTGTACCATTTAAAATTTATTTACCTATTCAGAGCCATAGCCGGAATTTCAACCATGAATCTTCCGTCTCCAGTCCGGTTGCAGTATCCAACTGAGCTTCTATGTGAACATGTCGGATGGCATTAAATTCCGCAACTGACTCGCAGAAAGAGATTTCAAATTATTTTGAGATGACATATCCCAATGCCAGTGACGATGTCGTGAGTACCTACGTTAAGGTAGGTACCTAACTTCGTAGTTTAACAATGCATTAGGTCAATCATATGTCATGCCGAGACGAAGCGGAAACGGAAAGATGTGTCATTCAATTTTACCCATATTATAGCACAGTCTGTTTAAAGTTATGTTTGATGCAATTGCTTTTATTGTTGAACTATATACTCGCATTTCCCTCTATTATTATTATTATTATTATTATTATTATTATTATTATTATTATTATTATTATTATCGTATTATATGATTTATTGATCGAACAGCGGACGTTGCACTCTGCAGATCATTGTTAATATACTAAGCTAAAAGTAACATCGAAACTAGATAAACTCGATCAGATCCCTCTTTGATCGTATGTAGTTTCACGTTAGGAAGTAACTCCTGATGCAAGTTGGGAAGCAGAAATTTTTGCCAGGATGTTTTTAAGGTTTTTGTAAAATTGTTCTGCTTGGGGAAAAAGTTATTGCTGGATGGTATTGATTCCAGTTTCTCCTGTAGCTGGTTATTACTACTCGTACAAAGAACGGAGCTTTGGTTGAGACGCGTAGAATCTTGTTTTGGAAAAATTGGATTGCCTTAATTTCAAAAGCACTGGTTTTGTTTTCCAAATTGGCCAGACATAAGTAAGAGTGATATTAATGGAGTGGTATAGAGCAGTATACATAGTAGGTAGAGAAGAACGGTATCCCACCGAAAATTCGATGTCGAGATTTCACCGGAAATATATTTTGAGATCCGCTGAATACACAGGAAACATTTTCAGAAAATGGTCCGTCTGTGTTCGTGTCTGTGAATGTGTTTCAACTCCAAAACGAAAAGTCCGTTAAACAAGAAAGTTGATATTTAAGTTTAGAATCTTCCAAGGCTGCCACACGAGGATTATCAACATAATGATCCAACCCCCAGCTACCCTTTATATATATATATATATATATATATATATATATATATATATATATATATATATATGAGAACTGCTATTTTCTTAAAAATGGCTCTAACGATTTTGATTAAACTACCTATGTAGTAGTGTGTTCATATCGTGAATCTTCTGGGATAAGCCTCTGAAGTCCAGTTCATTCTGGATGGGTCTTGCATAATTACTGATAAACCATAAGAGAGCGAGAGAGACAAAATCTTACTACACCAAGAACACTACGCCTCAGTCTCGACGATGACTACATTATTTGATCTAAATTATATTCCTCAAGTCATTTCTTCATGTTTCGGAACATTAAGAAATCGCAGGGAACTAGGTCGGTTGAATATAGGAATGCGGCGGCAATTAAAAAAATATAGCTTGGCGGCTATAACTACAGATGAATGTGCTAGTGCGTTGTCGTAATGAAATGGCACTTTCTTCTTCGGCAAATGGGGTCGTGTTTCCTTCAACTTCAAGTCGAATTGAGCTAATAGTTCAACGAGTTTGCCCAGTGACCGGTTTTCCATTTTATAAGATTTCAATGAGTATTATACATTTTGTATTAAAAAAAATCGTTGCCATCGCTTTCCAATCGATGCATCCTGTGAAATAAATTCACCGAGACCGGTCTATTATATTAATTGTCATTTGATTTCTACAGAGTAATGATAAATTTAGGTCTCAGTAACGGTGACAACTCTCGCATAAAGTGCTTCGAATTTTGCTTAAACAGCTCCAAATTCAGGTTCGAAAGCCCCGACTTGTTTACTACGAAAAATCGAGATATCCATCGGCCCAACAGCTTTTTCTTCTCCAACCTGTCATGCACAATATAAATTGCTGTTCTCATCGAGACGTCTATGGCTTCTACCACTTCTCGAACTTTCGTTCGACTTTCTGCGAAAATCATATAGTGGAGTTTTTCAATGATTTCCTGGGTAATCACATTTACGTCCGGGCGCTCCTCATACAAAACAAATGTACAACCACGTTTAAAATCGTTAAACCAATATCTAACTGTTTGGTAGATGGCGAAAGGTCCCCATAAACATCATCTATTTAGCTTTTACCTCCTCGCAAGTTTTCCCATCCTAAAATAAAAAGAGAACCGTTGAATGATACTTCATTTTTCCATTTTAGTGAAAACACGTTGAAATACTAACAGAAGCGCTTGCCAAACCTAAATTAATCTACAAATCAGAAGCAATTTTGTTTTGGTGACGTGTAATAAATGACAATATACGATGGTAACACCGACTTATCAATACGATATATTTTAAACACGGGTACCGATTGAACCACTCTTGTAGAATGGAACGCAGAGAACCACCGCAGTTAAAGAGAGTCGATAAATAAAACTCCATTTCATCTCTTTCCTTCTCCCCCTCTCTTTTCTCTCTCTCTCTCTCTCTCTCTCTCTCTCTCTCTCTCTCTCTCTCTTTCAGCTTTTATTCTGCTAGAGTTCCAGGTTAGTATTGTTAATTGGGAAAATGTCTCATATGCTTTTAGGGGGCATGGGGAAAGAAATTGTAAAATGCTGTAATAAAAAGGATTTTATTGACAATAGGTATGGTGTTAGAAAATTAACTGCTAATTGAAGTAGACTTACGATACTATCGGAGGAGGATGAGAAGGAAAAGAATTCTGTATTAACAGCAGCTGAGCTGGATGAGCAGGACTTTGGGAGGAGCGAGCTGTGGATGGGTATTTAGAGTTAAAGGGGGTGGTGAGCTCGGTATCAACTTCGGAAGTTTTATCATATTTAGTTGTGGATATATTTATTAAATGCTAAGCTACCTTCGCATAATATTTAATTTTCAATTCAAAATAATAACGACAATTTCTGTTATTGCCGGATGAACGTCTCCGCAACTCACAATTGTAGAAAGCACTGAAAGTAAACTAGCGTTTAAAATATTCTTTAAATTGAATTTTGTGCTAAATTTTATTATTGTTGTAAATATAGGCATTTGATTCATTTTGCTTAACATGCCCTTTACAAACCGATCCAATATTCCCCCTACAAACGATCCATCACTTCCCTACAAACTGTTTCAACAAAGAAAGCAGAGTGTGTTTGTCTTGTGCACACAGAAAAATGGTATTTGAGGGCCATTTTACACATCGAGGTATGTGTGAGTGCCTGTGTCGTTGGCCCCGTGTGCATTGTGGGATACTCTGTTTTAATTATAACATGGCGAATATATTTGACTTAAAAGATGTTTTTGCCCTGTTCATTGTTTTCTGGTGTTACATCTACCTCCCTTAGCTCTGAGGTACTAACTTACCCGTTAACAAAAGTTAGAAAATATGTATATTTAACTAATATTCTATTTATTTGCTTTAAATATTTTACAGGAAAATATTTATCTTGAATAACTAACATATTGAAAGATTGTGATTTAATTTAAATTATGTACCTAATATATAAGGGATAGGTCTGAATTTGTAATGAGTAGAGAACATTGTGTGTCCTATTGTTGTCACTTACGTAAATACCTTGTATGTATAGTTTTGCTAAGCTTCATAGAGGTTTCAGGATGCCGCTTATTGATGCCTTGTGGAGAAACATGTTGCATTATAATGCTTGCATTCACAGTTTTGATTCTCCTGTGTTGCTCGTGTGCAATATTATTACTACCTGATTTACAGACATGAACAGCTTCGCTGCATGGGTCGTAAGGTGAGACATAAACAAATCTTGCGCATAGCGGAAGTTGCTTACCTTCCCTCCTTTTCTGCAATGGCTGAGAGGAGTAACAGAGGTGCCAGCTTACCGCGAATGACTAAATATAACCACAACAGCATGCAGCATTACACAATTGCAGTTCTCATGAAAGTATTATTGCTGGCACATATACATAGTTATAGGTAAATCTCTTTTCTCATTATAAAGCTAATTTTATTCATATATATCACTAGCAATATGTAGACGGAGTATTTTGATTAAAGGAATGTCGTTATACTTTCTCTATACGTAATATGTACATAGTATGATGAGAAGGTACTGCATTCCACTCAAAAATTCGATACCGAGATTTCACCGGAAATACATGTTTTGGGTCCCCCTGAAAGCAAAATAATCATTTTTAGAAAAAGGTCCATGTGTGGACAGCATAGCTCAAAAAATACCGTTGAGTACCAAACTTGGTATTTAAGTTTGCATCTTCCAAGGATGCGACACAAAGATTTTCAAGAGAAAAAAACGCACCCCAACTACCATTTACATGGAATTTTTTTCGAAAATGTTCTCAAAAGTTGCTCCAACAATTTTGATTAAAATAACGTATATTAAATGACAAATAAAATGTATGTATATCTTGAATTTTCTGGGAATAGCCTCTCAAGACTACTTTATTCTGGACGAATTTTACGGAATATTACATATGGGCTAAACCGTAAGAGATGGACAACAACTTACCCACAAAAACTGTAGAGCACGTTAAAAAACACAATTTATGTTATATACATATTTTTCGTGGAGTTGATCGTTTTTGAGATATGCCTTGTTATTGGTTTCCGCTTTAAAAAACGTATATTTAATTTTCAACTCCTGTTCATACAAACAAAGGAACTTTAGTCAGCTTTTGACTATCACCTTAACCTATGGTACCTTCTTATTTCGCTTCTACTTACAAGGAAGCAAGTAAAAAGACTATTTCAGCTATTTTTTTCTCGATTAGCATAAAGTAAATAGAAGCATAAGCTTTCTAACAATAATTCGTTGCAAAGATATAGAGAAACTCATGTGAATGGAACACCTCAAACTTTTTTTCGGTTGCGATCTATCTTATCATGCAATGAGTTGGCAACCATGAATATGCTGTTCCCACCATATGTTTCTATAGCTCCTCAATCCTGCTCATTGCAGTATCATCGTCTTCATAACAAGAATCGCTATTGATATCGTTGGCATCACAGTCTACTTCTAAGTTAATATTAATCTTCTAGTGTTTATTTGCACAAACACAAAGAACACTAGTGCTAGCGTATTTCACTCCTTCGTGAACAAAACCGTTATGACTTCTGTGTATACTGTATTGGCAACTTCTCCCACCGTCAGCAGTTCAGGTAAAGAGTTGCCACAAGCTTACGGTTTTGCTCTTGTCTCACCTCATGAGCTATAACTTAACGCATAAGGTATACATTTCAATAACTCCAGTGCTATCTTAGAAAGGTCTTGGCTCTTCTTTCTCATATGAACAAGACCTACTCGGCTCTAAGAAAACATTTTCACTTATGCTAATAAGAATCCTAACGTTGCGTGCTGTGTATGAAGTAGATAGTAGATATATTTATGACATTATCGTGAACTGTCGTGTAGTATTGTTCTCTCTCACTTGCCCAAAACGCATCAAATTCTGCAGATGTTTTCTCGTTAGAGGTCCACAGCATATTTTTTCTATGCACGCACACAAATGAGAACCGGACGTTATTGGTGATATTCGGGCAATAATACTCAGAAAATAAGCTACATGATCTTAGCTCATTCAATGTTCCCTTTTAATTGAAATTACCGGCGAATTCCGAGTACAATACAACTCTCACAAGCTTTCCCTTCTTTCTTTCTCTCTTTCTTTCTTTATTTCTGTCATTGATCATTTGATTTCTTATTAAAACAACAACACAATGCCATTATTTTCAAAACATCAAACCTTTTTTTTTTTTTTTTCTACGAACGATGAATCACATTGGTGAAAACATATTCAAATGATCTCGGTGCCCATGGAGTGTCCCTGGAGCTTAAAGTTATTCGGCATTTGTATTCCCAGGATAAAGAAAAACCTTGAGAAAGTCTTATCCGGGTACTCTCTCGACACTACCGCAGCGGGCATCAAACATTTGATGCAGCTTTATAATAAGATTACAACCGAAATTGCCATTCATTCTGAAGCGGAAACCTCTCTGGATTAGCTTGTGTTTGCCTCGGCTAGCTCTGATGTGTATAGGTTATGGATTCTAGAATATGCATGGAATCAGGAATTCATATCACCAGGGCATGTGGCGGACTGGGAATTAATGTAGATTTTCATTTCATTTACATCTTTTATTCCAATCTGGAGTTCGTACTAAGAAAGCTGTCATCATTCGGTGTTTTGTCTGAAGACACCTGATTACGCTCTGTTTCGCGTCCTGAATGAGGCAGCGGACTATTTTATAACTTACACTTGTAATGACATAAAACACAATTTTTTTACACTTAATATCTCGCTTCACTCATAAAATTTCCGAGTCGCTCTTCGACGAATTATGTATTTTCTTTGTGGTGATAAATGTAAAGCATTGGTTACGTATTCACCTGATACTGGCACTTTTAAAAGTATCTCTGCGTAATTTTATTTCTCTACATAGAACACTTACATAGAGAAGCTGTAGCACTCCACTCAAAAGTTCGATACCGAGATTTCACCGGCAATACATAAAAAGCACTTTTAGAAAATGGTCCGTATGAATGTGTTTGTGTGCCTGTGTGTCCGTGTTTACCAACATGATAACTCGGTAAAATGCCAAACTTGGTATTTAAGTAATCTTCCAAGGATGCGACACGAAGATTATGAGGAAAATTTCCCTCCCACACCACTCCAAACTGCTCTTTACATTGGAAAATTTTTGGAAAAAGTTTATTTTCCCAAAAACGACTCTAATAATTTTGATTAAAGTTCGACACAATAAAGATATTTGCATGAAAAATAAAATGTATGTCCCTAATTTTCTGGGGATAGCCTCTGAAGGCCTCTTTACTGAGGATGAATTTTGCATAACCGATAAACACGATAGACAAAAACCTACTGCACAAAAATGTAGATCTCGTTAAAACGCACAGTGTATGTCATTTTCATTTTTTCGTAGAGTTAAACATTTCCGAGATATTCCTTGTTATTGGATTCAGTTTTAAAGCACTTAAACTTTTTCATGCGGGAATTTTTTAACTCCTTACCATGCAGAGAAACATATTTCAAACGTAGCAACCAGTTTTTAAAAGATTTGACCATCGATTTAGCCTAGTGTATTCCTTTATTTCCCTTCTACTTACAAAGAAGCAAGTAATAAGACCATTTCTACTAATGCTTATCTCAATTAGCATGAAGTAAATGGAATAATAACTTTTTTTAATAATAATTTTCTTACAGAGATTTAAAGAAAGTCATGAGAATGGGCCACAGATTTTTAACACCTGAATTACATTTTCATTTGTAATATACAAAACTGAGAATGCCACGCATCTTCCGTTTTGCTTGTTTACTGAAATGTTCCCAAGGACCTTCTTTTCCCTTATTGGATGAAAATATCGCCCTCCTGGTCAGTGTAGCTTAACTCACGTTTTGATTGACTTATCACTATGTCACATGGCATTTTATACATGGCGGTGGCATTCTTCTGAAAGATATGATTTGACTAGTTCTCTCCCGCTTGAATTCTATTACGGATGTTATGACATAATGGAGTAAAAGACGTTTACCCTCTAATACTTAATAACGGCACTGCAGCTTGTAAGAATCTATAAAAACACAAGGTTCCTCACTTAGTGCAGCATTTGACCCGAAACTTTGCTTCTAATGACAGATTTTTTGCCTAATGATACAAATATTTTAAACTTAAATTGAATTTTGATATCCATAAAAGATTTTTATCCTTACATAATTATAATAAACTTATTTCACTAATTAAGATTTACAACTTTACATTTATTCATTTACAAATGTTTATTAGCTGATTGTAGCTATAAATATTGTGGGCACAAACTGATATGCCAGTAACAACTATTGTAAGCCTTAATAATCATTACGACCTAAAATATCCATAAGTTGCGGATTTCTCGTGTAAAGCCTTTTCAGCATTGCTGCATCAATGAAAACTACCAAAATAGTTACAAAATTGAAGTAAAAATACAGAATCACTTAAAAATCCATTAACGTTTCCCTTTCATATTGACAGTCAGTTTAGAAAACAGGCTTAGTGTATAAACAAACATAAATCCTTAACCTCTATATTTATGCAATCACTTAACAATAAATTTAGTCTTTTCGGGTATCTGCCCAACGACAGTCCTGGTGTAGACTAGCTGTTTATTAAATAACTGGATCATATACTTAATTTACGTTACATGCATTACATAAAATGTTTGTACATTTTGTTATGTCCGTACACATGCCACTTCTGAAGGAATCATTGATGTGCAATTCTAAATAACTTCACACGTTGAAATAGGGAGAGTCAGACTGAAAAAATTGATGCAATAGTTGGGATTTGAACCAAAGATATCCTGTCTGTGGTCTGTTGCTCTAACCACTGAGCTTACATGCAACTTGCCAGCACAGCACCAATTTCCCCAACTTACTCACATGTTTCTCGGTGAACCACAAAGTGATCTCATGTTATTGACCTAATAGTTGGTTAAACTATGAAGCCCGGGATTTAAATACATACAGCATTATAAGTCGCCATTTGGATATGTCATCTCAAATTAATGCTATATCTCAAGTGCACATATTTATTCAGTACCTACAGATTCAACAACAGGAGAATTAAATTAAACGATAATGATAGTTTTTAACATTTTTGAGGTACTAAACAATTGGATACAACTGTTAGATAGGGTGTGGAAGTTGTAATGCAATCTAGACAGTTTTAAAATTGTTGACGTATTATATGATTGAACATAACGGTTGAATAGCTTTTCGAAGTTGTAAAATAAACTAGAAAGCTTAAGTTTAACAACGTATATGATTGAATATAGCGGCTGGGTAGGTTTTGGTAGTTGTAATATAATCTAGATAGTTTTAAAACTGTTGACGTACTATACGGTTGAATATAGCGATTACTTAGGTTTTGGTAGTTATAATATAATCTAGATACTAGCTATAGTATTGCACTCGCAGCTGATCGTCGAGCAAAAAGTAGTATACAGTTAGCCGTTACAACTTAAAGCTTTATAAAGGTTTTCGCAAAGAATAGGGACTATATGGGAGAAAAAAAGTGACAATGGTCCCTTGACAGCAGCAGAAATCCCGTAATTTAGAAACAGAACTGCTTAACTACATGATAAGCTGCTATTTTCAGCCGTAAAGTACGTCGACAGTTTTAAAACTGTTTAGATTACATTACAACTTTCAAAACCTACACAACCGTTATATATATATAAAACACAAAAACACAAAAATGAAATGATGCGCTCACAAAAACCAGCATCGTCTTCATTATGTCGCAACATGTCGATATAAAAGTCACGCCATATGATCTTATCTTCTTCACTCAGAAACTGCAACATCTGTAATCTGTAAGGCATCATGTGCAGTCGCTTCCACAAGATTTTCCATACAGTTTGCTGTGGAATTTGTAATTGCATGCTTGCCCTAGATGTCGATTTCTGTGGGCTTCTTATGTAGGCAGAACGAACACGATCAACGTTTTCTTCTGAAACTCTTGGTCTTCCCGAGTTCTTCCCTTTGCACAAACATCCCGCTGTCTCGAATTTTCTATACCAGTCGTAGATTGACTAATCTAGTCGGTGGCGTTTTGTGGTAACGTGTTCTAAAATGTCGTTGGACAACAGTTGCTGATTGCGTTCTAGCAAATTCCAACATGCAATATGCCTTTTCCACAGGATTTTCCGCCATTTCAGCTTCTGCAACAACAAACAAAACACTACAGCGTTACCAATAGTAACAAACGAAACTTTGAGAGTTTCTCAACATACCTCCAACATAATTAGGTTGCTATCTCTAATAGTTTTTGTTTTACAGGCAGTTGAAGTTGTCTATTTCTTTTGTAGTAACCCTGTATAATCCGGGCTTGTGGGCCATGGTCTACTGGGCTCCTCCTTCTTCTTCCCAGACGTTTCGTCTACGACTACGGCAGACATCTTCGGTGGCAGCGGCGAGGTCGAAGTACCCTACTAGACGTTTCAACTGTCGCAGTTGCTGGTTGAACTGTGGACCACGGTATTTATATCAGCGGCTGGTGGGGAGGCGTGCGGTGATTGGTCCGGTTGGTGATGGGCTGAACTTTTGGCGGTGGAGTGCTGCGCTCTGCTGGTGTCTGATTGGCTCGGGTGGAGTTCTTGATTTTGAATTTGGGTAGTACCGTTTGCTATATTCTGTTTAGTTTAAGGCCTTCTTCTTTGCGATTGATGTTATTTCTATGCTTTTGTATTCCATTGGCTTCCCGGAATAAACGTGAATAGTAATGGGAGGTTGGTGCTAGAATATCTGTGTCTTTATACTGATTGATATATCCCCCTTCTTCGAGCATGGCATGCTTCGCAATTGCTGATTTTTCCGTCTGACCCAGGCGGCAATTACTTCTGTGTTCGTCAATGCGCGTTTTACACTTCGTTGTTTGGTTCCAATGTACACCTTGCCGCATGAACAAGGTATTCTAGATACTCCTGCTGTGGATAGTGGATCTCTTGAGTCTTTTGCTGAATGGAGTGTATTACAGAACTGTTTGGTGGGCTTGAAGACGGTGTCAAGGTTGTGGCGTTTGAGTAATTTTTCGATGCGGTCTGTGGCTGGTCTGATGAACGGCAGAAAAACTTTGCCCTTTCTATCGCTTGCGGCTGTATGTGTGCTGGTGGAACGTCTCTTAGGGTATAATGCTCTATTGATTTCGCGCTTTATGTAGCCATTAGCTTGAAATGCTGAAGTTCTTGGTGCAAGTATTGTGGTTTATGAATGCGTGCAGCTTGGTCTGCTAGGGTTTTGACCATGGAGCACTTTTGTTTTGGAAGGTGGTTGGAATTCTTGTGAAGGTAGCGGTTAGTATGAGTCGGTTTACGGTATACTTTGTGGCTTAGTGTGCCATCTTCCTTCCTGTTCACCATGGCGACCAAAAATGGCAATTTTCCGTCCTGTTCTTTCTCCATGGTGAACTGAATTTAATGGTTGATGCTATTGAGGTGGTTTAGAAATTCTGTCAGAGCTGATTCTCCGTGACTCCAGATGACGGACGTGTCGTCCACATAGCGCTACCAACACAAAGGTTTAAGTCGTGCTGAATCCAAGGCCGTAGCTTCGAAGAGAAATTTGCTATAACTGGGCTGAGAGGACTTCCCATCGCGACACAATCTGTCTGTTCTAGAATTTGTGGTTCCACTGGAAGCACGTAGTAGTGAGAACATGGTTGAAGAGCGCCACAATGTCCTCTGGAAAAATCAGTTTAAGCTGTGTTATGGTTTCACTGACTGGGACCATAGTAAACAATGAAATTGTTTCGAAACTAAGAGTATGTCGTTGGGTTGTACGCTAATGAACTTGAGTTTCTGAATAAAATGAGAAGAGTCTTTGATGTATGTGTCTGTGTTGCCGATGTGAGGTTGCAGTACACTTGTGAGATATTTCGCAACTGTGTATGTTGGTGAGCCAATAGCACTGATAATCGGCCTTAGAGGAATGCCAGGCTTGTGAATCTTCGGAAGTCCATAAAGTCTGGGAGATAAAGCTTCACTCCTCTTCAGCTTCAGTTGATCACCGGGTGGAATAGATGACTTAATGAATTTGTTGGTTTTCCGAAGAATACGAGCTGTTGGGTCCCTAGAAAGGTTCCTGTAGGTGGCCGGATCTAGGAGCTCATTCATCTTGAGTTCATAGTCACACTTGTTCATCACCACAGTAGCGTTTTAAACCCCTGCGTAAAATGTATCCCTTAATTAAAATTTCTAATAACGCTTTATTTGATTTACCAACACCTTCAAATATCTTTTGTTTGCTGCGACTACAATAACGTCCTTGTTGGCATTCGAATTATTGTACTCGCAGCAGACAAATTATAATACATTTGCCTGCACCGAGGCAATAAGTATCTACGTGCAAGATCACAATAAAGAAAACTTACACCAAAAATTAATTAAGCCTACAGAAAATCGGCCGCAGCTGCACTTTATCTATTTAGGTGCCTCCAAATAGAATAACAAAGAGAAAAAATGTTTTCTTTGTTTTAAATTCTCTGTTGGATGCTTTTTAGTCACAGATATACGCAATGAATTAGATATTATTGCTGAATCATTCTAATTTATAACTATTTTCCTTCCTATTAAATTTCGTCAATAGGAGAGAGAGTTGAGACAAAGATATTTTCATTTTCATCTACTTTCACAAACAATTCAGCTCAATCGATAATATCAGTATGACAATGGTTTGCTTAGAAGTTTGTAAGGTAGCCTTTAATTTGCATTGAAAGTGTACCATGTTATGGCTATAGAACAAAGAGAGTTGGGTTGTATAAACGGTTAGAATTAGATACTACAGATAAGAGACACAACTTTTAAAATTCTAGGGTAGACTTAAAGATTATCAAATTCTAAAATCTAAATGTAACAAGTTTTGGCAATATTACACTCATTGATAATGAAGCTCATGGAATTAAAGCGAAATTCGAAATTGGTGATAATGAACATGATATAAAATCCTTCCCTTCAATAGCTCAAGTTCAGAATATTTTAGGCTTTTCTATTAGCCCCAAATATTTTAGCTTTGGCCTGTAAGTCATTAAAATACGATATAGTGTAAATTTACATTCTAAGTATAGGAAGGAGGATACAATATTTATGTACACTTCATTCCCTGTCTTTCTGCTTTCTTTCTTTCCTTCTGTTTTTCTTTTTCTTTTCCCTTCTATCTTTGCCCTTCTCGAACTTAAAACCCCAGGGCTTGCAAGCTAGCGGCTAGGGTCACATTCCTTTTGAGAAGGAACGACTCTGGATTCGTTGGATGATCGTTCAATGCCTGGCTAAAAGTGAGGAAGTGAATGATATAAAATGATCGTTAGAGGATGGCAGGAAATATTATTATAGATAAAATGGTGGAATGAATGGCGAGGGAAACGAGAATCCGGAGAAAACCTATCCACACGCCGCTTGTCTACCAAAAAATCCCACATACGATTGCCAACTATCGAACCTGGTCCACATAAGTGAGAGTCAAAGATGTCTGATAATTTAGAAAACGTAAGTAATTTAAATATAAATACGCTTTATCGCCAAAAATATTCTGATATGCAATAAAATGGAATTTAAAAATTGAGGAACACTTTTAAGATTTTGGAATTATGTACTCTATATATATTAAGGCTTCTTAAAAATTATATAAGCTATCATGATGAAAATGTTACTGCTTATAAAACATTTTTTTCTAATTCAGAAAAGATTGTCAAATCATAATTTAGGTTAATAATTGCTAACTTGTTGATATTTCAATAAACAAGAAAATTTACAAAACTTTTCACATATTTTATTCTTTAGCAGTATTTTTCTCCAAAAATTATAGTGAGACACTTCAGACTTTGTATTCACTTTAACATGTTATTTGACATAGCTGATGAAAGATTAAGACATTTAATTAAAAATCTCAGTTTAAAAAATATATAAATATGTATATTTTAGTTTTAATTTTTAGATATAATTCTTTTAGAAATTTCACACACAGGTAACATTAAAGCTTTCACTGGCTGTTAAGAGCAATACATGTTACATATGCGCAAAAAATCACAGCTCTATCTATTATACTTTTTAGAAAAGTGTATCTAAAGAAGAGATTAAGAAAATGTTACAAATATTTCTTTTATTGAAATATCAATACGTTAACAACTACAAAATTAAGTTGTGATTTTCCTATAGTTTCTGAATTCGAATAAATTTTATAAGTGGTAAAATGTTCATTATAATAGCTTGTATAGTTTTTATGACATCTTAATATATATTTCACTGATGTTCATCATGAAAATTGCTACGAAGATGGTGTTCAAATCCCGCAAGGGATATCCTCCCTGAGTCGTTTGTTCTGCTTTTCCTCGACCTCGTAGCAAACACCGGAGATGCACCCTGAACTTATGCCTGGTACGTTCCCTTACCAAATTTCCATTTCTGCCATAAAATCAAAACGTCTAATTAGATTAATGCAGAGAGTGTTTCACCGGCAGTCAGCTGAATTTGAAGCTACTCTTGCACCAATTGCATTGGTCGGTATTAAAAGCCTGGATGGTATTACTTTGAGCGGATATTAAGCAGGCATTAACGTGGTATAAGTGTAGAAAAGTACAGAACCATGTTTTCATTATTAGTCTATTTTCCATAATGTCATAGCGGTGTGGGTTTCTAAAGCAAAGATGTAGACTTGGATTATAACTCTTTATTTATACCTCAATATCTAAGAACATAGCTTCGCCCGTGGGGCAATTTTAGCACGCCTGGTTCGATTCCCGGGAGGAGGGCTTATCCCCTATTCTTCCCAGGATACTTCCCAGGTCTGGTTAGCAGTTAGTTGTAAGCCTTCTCCACATCCCGGAAGGGAAAGGCAAACAACTATAGTATCAATCTACTTAGTCGCCATGATTCCGTCCCGGTTGCAACTATTTCACCACTAATTTTAGCAACGAAATGCTCTGAATACGTTTAAACTTAATTCTTAGCAGGAATTTAACAACGCACGAAAGTTATGTCAGACACAAACAGCATGTTACAATAATAACTTTGTTATCTACCTCAAATAATGAAATATAAATATGTAATATTAAGATGGAGCAGTGTATCGTGGTTGCCGTAGTATAAGAGTTTCTTCTCGAAATTTCTTCTTTGGTTTTGTGAGAAAGTGAGTAGTCCTCCATGGTCTAGGGGTAGCGTGCTAGCCTCTGCTTACCGATGTCGCGGGTTCAGACCCGCTGAGGGCAATGGTTCTTTTCGGGCTAAAAATCCTCGGATGGTTTGTATGTATTGATATTATTAATTGACTTCTCTAGAATATAATGTTCTGATGACTTACTTCAGATGGGAAGTAAAGCCGACATTGTCGATATGCTGTTCAGTTTGTCTGAGGATGCCATTCTGTAAGCGCGTATTTGTGTGACCCAACATTGATTTCAAGTTAGAACGAGAGTTAATTGGATTTTATGTTCCCCTGCACAATCAAGAAAATAAACGCTGAAAATGATACAGAAAGCACATGGAGACCAAACTTTATAAAAGTAAGGTTTCTCAATGGCATAAGAATCTAAAAATGGTGAAAAAGATCTTGAAGATACGCCACGTCCCTCCATAACAAAACTGAGGTGAATTGCAATACCTTGACGCCATGTTGCAGGTAGGTACTAATATTACGGCCTTAAAGGACCACTCAAGAGGAAAACGGCTAAGAAGAGACCAGAATTTGCTGTCTTCCACCAAGACAACGCCCCTGCCCATTGAGTTATAGTAATACAACTTTGATTAGACTGAGAGATTGTCGCTTTTGTAAGCAACAATCACTCAACTAGGTATCAAAGTTATATTCCACCAACCATATTCTTCGGATCTAGCACCCTGCAGTTTTTACCTGTTTCCATGAGTAACAAAAATACTTCATGTGGTCATTTTCAAGCCTATAGAGAACTAAAACGTACTATTTCGGGTATACTGAACAGGATGTCAAACTAGATCTTCTCTGAGTATTTTAAAAAGCGGATAGAATTTTGGGACTGTGTGTAGACTCAGAAGAAGAGTATTTTGAAATTAGTAATTAATTTGAATAAAAAAAATTATGTTGTCCATGATTTTCAGTTATTTTTTGACATACCCTCGTATTTACTATCCTAATTTTCTAAGCGTATTTAATTTGAAAACCGGTATATTATTTGACCTCAATACATATACTTTAACAATTATGTATATGAGCACTACTCAATATATTGATCATATATTGAAATTGATTTCTTTTAAAAATTATTGCTTTTAAGTTTTATTGGTGGGTGGTCCAGTTGTTTCTTCGCAGCTCTCGAGCTGAGGATCCGTGGTTCGATTGCGGCTTTAGATTTTAAGGCGGCCCTATCCTCTGATTAGCTTGTATGGATCCCCAAGGCCTAGCTTGTTTTCGAGTCCAAGTAAAAACTGGAAGTTTCCACAACCACCGCAAACCTCATCTTCATCCTACCGATAGGCTCCGTTCGCATTGTAATGGGACCGTCACCGCTTGGTGGAATGAGGTAACCAAAGTGACATAAACGGTAGGTGTGTAAATGCTACATAGTCAGCATAGAATATTAAATGAATTTCAACATAAACAAATAGTGACCAGTTAAAGAATTATGGTAAAAATATGTTTAGTAATAGTAGGTTTCAAATAGATATATACATACCATAAGAGAAAAATAGGTGTTCCATTCACATGATCTTCTCTACCTACTCCGCAAAAAAGTATTCTTACAAGAGTATATATCTACATCATACCAAACGATATATACATTAATAGAAATTGTTTATTATTTATTTCCTTATAGGTATAAGAGAAATAAGAGAATACACTGGGTTGAAATAATAGTAATATGTTTTAACAACTGGTCTCTATGTGATGACTTTGACATTCAATTTTATTTGCATGGCCAGGCATGACCACAATTTCAATAAAATTGTCGTATTTGAACCAAAACCGTTATAGCCACTTTTGAACAAGAAAACCGTGTAAAAAACGTACCATGCAAACAGCAGGTTGGGGTTGCGGAATTTTCTTGAAACTCTTTGTACCCTTTGAAGATGCTGAACTTCATCAAGTTTGGTATTTAACGAACTTTCCAACTTTTGAATTAAACTGTTCACAGGCACTAAAAATTGGATTCAGGGGACCTAGAACATAAATTTTAAGTTAAATCTCGGCACCGAAATTTTAGGTGGAATACAATACTTACTGTACCCGCTCTTCGTAGCAGAGAAAGAACAAGGTGAACAAGAGCCAGAAAACTAGTCGGGAAATATTGAAAGCATTTTTAATGGCACATAATTTAATGTTCTTCTACGTTCATTTTATGACACGCGAAAAATAGCAAAATGCAAATCTTTCTGGCCATTTATCCTAGTGGTTGAACAGGCAACTTAAAGTGACTCGTAATGAAAGTCTCGGTTCGAATCTTCGTAATACTTAAATTTTCTTATCAGTAAAATTGTTTAGTGTACGATCGATGCTCATATTCTAGCTCCTCAATCCAAAGGTCCGGATTCGATTTCCGGAAGGATACTTTTGTTTAACTAGTGTTTGAAGTGCATATATGAGAGAAAGAAATGTTCCTGTAACAGAAGTGTGCGACGTGGGAGCGCTAGGAGAGAGCGCAGCAGGTCTGATCAAACTCCCTGAGTCTATAGGCGACTTCCAAAGTCATCCCGCCGCCGAGATGCTGAATTCCAGAGCGCTGTCACCACCACGGAATAGTGCCACTACAACAGGCCTCGCCGACATTTTCTCTTTTTCTCCATGGCACGACAGCTCACGGGGAGCCTTGGCCTACCGCCCGGCCGCTGCGTCCCCCATCTCGGTCCACTACAGACGTCATGGATGGGGTGCAGTATTGGAGGGTGAGACGTGGTCAGCGCCTCGAGCCCCTCCCGGCCTGGAGCCGCTACTTCTCCATCAAGTAGCTCCTCAATTGGCCCCCCAGGGACCTCACGAGGCTGAGTGCACCCCGGTCCAGGTCTCCCAGCGGGGGAAAAATCCCCACGCCGGTACTGGGGATCGAACCCAGGTCTCCCGCTTGGTAGGCAGCTGCGCTACCACCGCGCTAAGGAGACGACCTCTCGCAGACATTTACAACCTTAAAAGAGAGCGTTCAAGGAGTTCCAGAACTCAATGGGTTTATTTCAAATTTGTATAACCGGACAGTGAGGAAGCTTTCTGAGGATTTTTTTTCTCTCTTTCTTTATTTTTTTTTTTTACCTTTAAATTGCTTAACGCATATGAACTACCTATATAATATCAGTAAATTCTTAAAACGAGTAGAAGATGAGCAATAATCAACTGAGACCTTTCATTTTCTGATTTGCATGAGCTTTAGTTAATATTAATGTATGTGTGTGTGTTTGTGCTAAATAAACTCATTTTCGTGTGGTTATTATTTTTTTACTTTCTCTAGCGCATGTGTACAGCATATATAATACAGAGAGTAGGCATTATATTCCACCCAAAAATTCGATACCAAGATTTCACCGGAAATATATATTTTGAAGCCCCTGAGCCCAAAGAAACTCAGTTTTAGAAAAAGGACAGTGTGTGTGTCTATGGATATTAAATCAAAATGAAAATTCCGTTAAATATAAAAAATAATATTAACTTAACTATCTCTCATTGATGCAACATAAAGATTTTAAATAAAATTCCTCCACCCAAAACTACCCCTTATATGGACAAATTTTCGAAAATCTTAAGTTTATTTTCTGTAAAATGGCTCTAACGATTTTGATTACAACATCGTATATTACAGATATTCCATAAAAATATATATCCTGAATTTTCAGGTAATAGCTACTGAACATCTTCATTCTGGATGACTTTTGTATAACTAATAAATTGTAAGAGATAGACAAAACAAAAATCTAATGCACAAAATATGTAGATATCATCAAAACTCACAGTAGTCTATAAAGGTTACATCGCGCAAATTTGCATAAAAATTAGAGAAATTAATTTGCATAATTAAATAATTTGCAAAATTAATTCATTTGCATAACAAAACATTTCCATATAAAATTTTGAATAATAATTAGAGCAAATTTATTTGCATATCAGGCAGCTATCAATCATTTAGATCTATTAATGTGCCCGCGGAACACGCCCCTCGCGGACAACGCCCCTCTCGAAAAACGCCAATTATTGAGGGGTCAATTCCAATTGAACTTTAATGAGGATTCTAATTATGCAATCCGGTTTTACCTATCACTGCATATTAAAAACTTTATACATTTCTCGATTGGAATATTTACTTTAATTAATTTTATGGTGAATGAAAAGTCATTTTCAAGGTATACGATCACAAGATGGCATGACACTTTACCTGTTTCAACGTGAAAATGTTTAGAAATGTTTAATACCAACACTTAGTAATACAAAAACCAAATTTCAGCGTTTTATTTAGAGAAATCCGCTTAAAAATCGCCGAAATCACAAAATGATGAGAAATATAAGCAGAACAGATCTTCAAATATATAACCCTTAAGTGAATTAATGCAACGTATAACTAATAAAGGAAGTACATGACTCAGGGAAACAGGAAAACAGGAATTATTTATTTAATTGAATTATTTATTTTTTATTTCATTGCAGAGCTGAGTATAAGCTCGGAAAATGCACTTGTTGTTGGGGGTGTGCATTCATCCAATACTTTGAGAATGAAATGTCCACCAGCCATCAGTATGACAAAAGTCAAATGAAATGCAATAGCGCAACGATGAGCAAACACGGTACCAGCTGGAAACGAACCCTGGTCATCAGAACATATATACACAGATACGCACATAGACACATACATAAATCCATATATTCAATAAAAAATCACGAATTCAAATGCAATGCAACAGCGCCACGGTGAACAAAAAACACGCCCGCGGGAATCGAACGCTGATCGTCAGAACATACATAGGAAGATACGCACACAGACTCAAGCACGCATAATCATACACACAGTTGCATACACTATTGCATATACACAGGTACACAGTCACATACATATACACAGTTACACGAACACAAAGACAAAATCTCACACATACATACACATGCACACTTCTTCGCACGCACACATTCATATAGTCATACACACATTTACACAGTTACATGCACACACAGTCTCACTTGCACGCACAAACACCTACACACACATATACACAGTTACACGAACACACAAACAAAATCTCACACATACATATACATGCACACTTCTTTGCACGCACACACGCACACATTCATATAGTCATACACACATTTACACAGTTACATGCACACACAATCTCACTTGCACGCACAAACACATATACACAGTTATACGCACGCGCACACACACACACAGACACAATGCTGCTCACGACCATACTTGCATATGAGCTACCACGTACACATAAACAAGAACACGAATTTCAATAACACGAGTTTAAAAAAAGATTATCACTGTAATATTAACAAAACTACGAGATCGGCTTTCACATTTCGGCAAAACATCATAATATACAATGCCAATATTTTTCACTAATATAATACAGCAAGAATGAATTAGCAATCTTCTCCTACTACGAGCGTACAATATATCGGTCTACAACTCATGTGCTCCTGGCCAACGCTAACACCAATCTGACCTGAAATGCAAAGGGACACGTATAATGACTCCCTTCAGGTAAGGCCATGGTCGACCCAACATTACATTGCAAGCCCAAAGGCATTGTCTCCCATTGTAGGAAGAAATATTACCGACAGAAAATCTCCACTTTCACACAGTTCTAGTTGACGAGCATTAGGATGCAAAACAGTGAAATTTTCATTGCATTTTTGCTTAGTGTAGAATTTTGCTTTCTGATAGCAGGTGCAATTCAATGATGTCAGTTTGGTTAGGCCTGTTGCATTTCTTAAAAAGGTCGGTCAGTATTTCTTTGAAGGTGTAGCTGGCAGTTCTACATGTAGTTTTACTTAAAAGTATTACTAAAATCAAATTGGATGTATCATCATTAATTTTGTCGATTGCAGATCCTATATGAAATGAACATTATAGATATGCCAATTTTGAAATGCTTCGCTAGTTTAGCTATATAAAACAGAAACATATTTTTCAAAGTTCTCTTTATATGGCTTGAATATAATACTGATGATGTTAAGAAATTCTGTGGCAATCCGCTATCCCTCCCTCCATGTAATATTTTTTTCTTTGGATAATATGTAAGTAGAGGTATGAATTCTGTGGCGTAGCATCATAAAAGAGTAGAGTGCCTGGAACTAATATGTTCATGTTAGGGTGGGATAAGATCACATAGATGTAATATTATTAAACTAGCTTAGGATATCCCTAGGTTAGGTTAGACCAGATAAGTGTAGGCCAGGCTGAGATCGATGCCTATTCTTTTCTTAGTCTTGTTTGGTTGGCATGTCATGAATATCATAAATCATGTGATTGTGAAGTTGGAATTTACACTGAAATCTAGCAATGCATTTTGAAATTTCACCAAAAATGGTATTATTTTAATTTTTAGGCACCTGTAAGTTTAGAGTGTAGCATATGTTTCTGAAAATGTCTTAAGTGTAGAATATGAGCATGTATTTCGTATCTACATTGGAAATTAGTGGTAGATTTCGATTTTGAGTAAAATTGGTATGAATTAAATGTTTTAGGCATGTGTAAGTTTATGGTTTCTGAAAATGTCCTAATCGTATAATATGAGTGTGTATTTGGTATCTACATTGGAAATTAGTGGTACATTTCGGGTTTGAGTAAAATTGGTATGAATTTAATTTTTTAGGCATGTGTAAGTTTATGGTGTGGTGTATGTTTCTGAAAACCTCTGAAGTGTAGAATGTGAGTATGTATTTCATATCTACATTGAAAATTGGTGGTACGTTTCCAGTTTAAGTGAAATTGGTACGAATTTAACGCCTTAGGCACGTGTAAGTTTATGGTGTATATGTTTCTGAAAATGTCTTAAGTGTAGAATATGAGTAAGTAGTTGGAATCTACATTGAAAATTGGTGGTAGATCTCGCTTTTGAGTAACATTGGTAGGATTTTAATTTTTAGGCACGTGTGAGTTTATGGTGCGGTAAATGTTTCTGAAAATGTCTTAAATGTAGAATATGAGTATGTAGTTGATATCTACATTTAAAATTAGTGGTATATTTCGAGTTTTAGTAAAATTGGTACAATTTTAATTTTTTAGGTTCCTGTGTAATGTCATTGGAAAATAGGATTTTTTACATGTAATTTGTCGCTTTTATCTCTGTCTTGTGGGACTGTGTGAAAGTGGCGGTTTTCTGTCGGTAATATTTCTTCCTACAATGAGAGAAAATGCCTTTCAGCTTGCAATGGAATGTTGGGTCGACCATGGCCTTACCTGAATGGAGTCATACGTGTCCCTTTGCATTTCAGGTCAGACTGGTGTTAGTATTGGCCAGGAGCACATGTGTTGTACACTGATTTCCTGTTTATATATATTGTACGCTCGTAGTAGGAGAAGATTGCTAATTCATTCTTGCTGTATCATATTAGTGAAAATTATTGATATTGTATATTATTGATATTTTGACGAAATTGTGTAGGCCGATCTCGTAGTTTTGTTAATATTACAGTGATAACCGCTTTTTAAACTCGTGTTATTGAAATTCGTGTTCTTGTTTATGTGTGCGTGGTTGCTCATATACAAGTATAGTCGTGAGCAACATTATGTCTGTGTGTGTGTGCATGCGTGTAACTGTGTATATGTGTGTATGAGTGCGCGTGCAAGTGAGACTGTGTGTGCGTGTAACTGTGTAAATGTGAGTGTGTGCCTGCGAGGAAGTGTGCATGAGTATGCATGTGTGTGTTCGTGTAACTGTGTGTATGTATGTGATTGTGTGCCTGTGTATATGCAATGGTGTATGCGTTTGTGTGTGTGTGATTGTGCGTGCTTGAGTCTGTGTGCGTATCTTTGTATGTTTGTTCTGATGATCTGGGTTCGATTCCCGCGGGCGTGATATTTGTTCATCGTGGCACTATTGCATTGCATTTGAATTCGTGATTTTTTATTGAATATATGGATTTATGTATGTGTCTGTGTGCGTATCTGTGTATGTATGTTCTGATGATCAGGGTTCATTCCCGCTGACGTGATATTTGTTCATCGTAGCGCTATTGCATTACATTTGAATTCGTGATTTTTATTGAATATATGAATTTATGTATGTGTCTATGTACGTATCTGTGTATGTGTGTTCTGATGATCAGGGTTCGATTCCCGTTGGCACCGTGTTTGCTCATCGTTGCGCTATTGCATTTCATTTGAATTTTGTCATACTGATGGCTGGTGGACATTTCATTCTCAAAGTATTGGATGAACGCACACCCCCAACAACAAGTGCATTCTCCGAGCTTATACTCAGCTCTGCAATGAAATAAAAATAAATAATTAAATTGAATAAATAATTCCTGCTTTTGTGTTTCCCTTAGTCATGTACTTCCTTTATTAGTTATACGTTGTATTAATTCACTTAAGGGTTATATATTTGAAAATCTGCTCTGCTTATATTTCTCATCATTTTGTGTTTTCGGCGATTTTTAAGCTGAAATTTGGTTTTTGTATTACTAAGTGTTGGTATTAAATATTTCTAAACATTTTCACTTCGAAACAGGTAAAGTGTCATGCCATCTTATGGTCGTATACCTAGAAAGTGACTTTTCATTCGCCATAAAATTAATTAAAGAAAATATTCCAATCGAGTAATGTATAAAGTTTTTAATATGCAGTGATAGGTAAAACCGGATTGCATAATTAGAATCCTCATTAAAGTTCAATTGGAATTGACCCCTCAATAATTGGCGTTTTCGAGTGGGGCGGTGTCCGCGAGGGGCGTGGTCCACGGGCTCATTAATATGCATCAATGATTGATATCCGTCTGATATGCAAATACATTTGCGCTAATTATTATTCAAATTTTATATGGAAATTTTTGATATGCAAATGGATTAATTTTGCAAATTATTTAATTATGCAAATTAATTGCTCTAATTACTATGCAAATTTCTCCAGATGTAACCTTTATGCACTACTACTCACAATTTATGCCTTTTTGTGTTGTAAAGATAATGTTTTTTATATAGATATTCCATGTTATAGAGCTTAATCTTAAACTAATTGTATTTTCTAAAACGGGAAGATATCTTTTTTATTTGCATCTCTTTGTTTAACTCCAAGAAAGCAAAGAGAATCGAATCAATTGTTTGACATAGCGATAGCTTTTTACAAAAATTGACTACCGCTTTAGCCTACAGCATTCCCTTGTTTCCCCCCTACTCACAAAGAAACACGTAAAAAGACCAATCCTACTAATGTTTATCTCGATTAGCATGGTGTATATAATGGGATAATCTTAAGTAAGAAAAGTTTGCGGAAAGTTATATGAATAGAACACGTTAAGTAGTTGTTTTTCTTCTTCTTATACAAGTCCACTGGTTCGAACCAAGCATGTGAGCGAAGCGAGCATGATCTCTCTTAGGTCTAGCTGACTGCGTGTGTAAATAATTTGATTTTCGAGTAATAAGCTGTCATTAATTTCCATACCTATTCAGATATAATATATTTAATGTACCTTGTAAAGTTCTTCAAAAATATATTTCTTCTGTGATGCGGGGACCGATATGCAACTGCAGAAGCTGGTTTTCATTTTCCTCACACAGATGTTGTTGTACATTTTGCTTTCACAAGCTCTGCGCGCTATTTTCTTTCGTTAAAGTAAACCCTCATATTGTCTTACTATATTTTTGAACCAAATAAACAAATGGAAACAAAAGAGAAATCAACACTAACTGGAAGAGATGAGAAAAATGCATAGTTATCTTTTAATACGCTTTCGTTTTCTTTTGAGTTTGGATGTTTGGTTCAGAGGGTATGAAAGTCCTCCCTGGTGTGGGATTAAGCATATGGAGAAGACAACAAATAAGCCTTTCTCGTCAACGAAAATATGCACTCGCGCTATAGTTCTGCACGCGTAGAAGTTACAAAACGAGTATCTTGTTGGCATTTTGAGGCGAATTTTACATATAAAAGGTGGTTTTATTCAAGCAGGTGTACGGGCCACAGCATTCCAGATTGCAATATATACAGTACTTGCATTAAACTAATTTTCCTCTTATTCAGGATTTTTATCTGATAAATTATATCAGGAGGTGTTAGCGACTTAAATTATTTAACCTTTTACCAGGCACTGAGATTACATTGACATTTAATCGGCTAATTTACCCAACTATTAAAATATATATCATTGTAAAAATATGCACAGATATATAATTATTATTTGATATGTATATAATGTGAAATGGGAATTATTGTTTTTATTATATAAATGGGTTCAAAATTTAGGGAAATATAATAATATTAGGATTATGACATTTCCGCACCATGAACTTCAAAATCTTAATCATAAGAGATTTCTCCAGTTTTGAGCCCCCTGTTATATGAGAGCATTAACTCTGTATATTTAGTAGTTGATACAAAATATAATAAAACGTTACTTGGAAGTTATACTTTTTGGTTTGTACTAAATCCAATATGAAATGTAATGAATTGGCTGAAATTGGAGAGGCATTGTAGGTTTATTCATTGTGTTAAAGTGTTATAATTCCAAAAATTAACAGATGCATCCAAATTTTGAATTCCTCTATTATAACAATCGGAAATAATTCCAATTTTCACATTATATAAAGTGTAATATATTTGTATATATTTATAACATAATATATTTTTAAAAGTTGAACCCAATTAGCGCATTAAGGGCCTAATTACCTCCAGCTTGAGATAAAATGTTCAATAATTATTACGTTAACATTTCCCAGGTGTAGTTTATCAGGTAACAGTAACTCTAAACAAGAGTTTAATGCAAAATTTTAATCTGAAAATTAATTTGGCTAATATGTGTTGGAATTTGTTGTCACACATGCATTACTCAGGTTAGTATTTTCAATACATTTTAATTTGGAAAACTTAAGGAACCTTTAATGGAATTTATTCCTGAGTGCTTGTTTTATATATTAACATCACACATGTGTCTTAACTAGAGTAATACCTGAGCTAGATTTGTAGCTAAATAAGTACCTATGCGGAGCAAACTGTTAGCTTCGTGTATTTCCGTGATGCCATAGTGATTCTTTAATGTATCACAGCGCTCAATCATGTTTCAGCACTGTACGAATACCTCAACAAGTGCAGCAGATAGAAACTTAATTGTTATATTCATTTTTGAAGTAAACATATCTAAAATATTCACGGTTATTGACAAGTAGCTGCAATTATGTTTTACTGAAAATATTTACAGAATTTTATTTGAACATGAGCTTTTAGATCTATTTTGCAACAAGATATTCTTACAAAAGCTTATTGGTTTATCTTCTTTATACTAATCGAGATAAACATTAAGCAGAATTGGTCGTATTATTTATTTTCTTGTAGGTATACGGGGAGCAAGGGTATACATTAGGCTAAAGCGACAGTAAAATAAATCTATTAAGAGATGGTCACTGATAATTAGAAAAGTAGGTTCTATTTACCAAGAGTAAAAAAAAAATCTGACTTGTCACATGACTTTCTCTAGCTGTTCTATAAAAATCTTCCTTATAAAAGATTATTTTTATAAACGTCGTGCTAGTCAAGATAGACATTGCTACAATTGATCTTATTCTTGCTTCTTTATAAACAGAAGGAACATAAGGGAATACATTAGACTAAAGCGATAGTCAGATCTTTTAAAAGCCGATCGCTATATCAAACACCTAAAAGTAGTTCTCTTTGCTTGCTAGGAGTAAACAAACGAGAGACGAAAAGAAAGATGTCTCGTTTGAGAAAAGTTTACTTTATTAAAACCAATAACTCGGAATATCTCGAAAACTCTATATGACATAATTTGTATGTTTTAATGAGATCTACATTTTTGTAGTGCTTTTTTTTAATATATCTCTTACGGTTTACCAGTTATGCAAAAGTTATCCAGAATGAAGAAGTCTTCAAAGGCTGTTCCCAAAAAATTCAAGATACACGTTTCTTTTGTTATGAAAGTACTTCAACATATTAAAAATACTAAAAGCCAGTTTTGAGAACATCAAAATTTACGAGGGGGATTTTCTTCAAAATCTTCGTGTCGCATTCTTGGAAGATATTGAATTAAGTACCAACTTTGATATTTAACTGACTTTTCGTTTTTGAGCTATACTGCCACAGACACACACACATACACAAACACAAACACGGACATGTTTCTAATTTAGTTTTTATTTAGGGAGCCTCAAAGCATATATTTCCGGTGAAATTTCGATATCTAATTTTTTACCTACTACAAAAATACATTGTGCATACGGGCTAGAGAAAGTAAAACAGACGACCTCACAACTGAGAACATTAAATATTGGTAAAATTAGGGTAATAACAAGGAACATCTCAGAAACGTGTAACTCTAAAAAAAGTAGTTGATATAAACTGTGTCTTTTAAAGAACTCTACAGTTTTTGTGTAGTAACATTTTGTATAACTCTTAGGTTTACTAGTTATGCAAAAGTCATCCAGAATGAAAGGACTTCAGAGACAATTAACATAAAATATAGGATATACATTTCAGTTGTCATCCAAATAGCTTCAACATACGGTCTTTTAATCAAAATAGTAGAGCCATTTAGAAAAAATTCTAAATTTGCTAAAATGTTTCCTGTAAGTGGCGTATTGGTTAGGTTTCTATGTGTGTGTATGTGTCCGAGGGAAAAAATTCATTAAATGCCAAAGTTAGTAAGTTCAACATCTTTGAAGGATGTGGCACGAAAATTTCAAAACAATCGCTACCAAATTTACCCTTTACGTACAAACTTTTTCGAAAATATTGTTTCTCTCAAAATGGCTCTAACAATTTTGATTAAAATGTAATGTTTAATACATATTTAATACATTTTATCACATATATCACACACGCATATATATTTGGGAATAGCCTCCGAAGCCCCCTTCATTCTGCTATTGGATCACTTGAAATTTTCCGTTCATTCCTCATTAGCATGTGCCTCAAGCTCTGGATTTAATGTTTCATACTTTTTTTTTACACACATTGACCTTCAGGCGTGACCTAATTGGCCAGCACAAGCAAAAGAATTACTTAGAACACAAACAAAAACCACCATTCAACACCCATGCTAAAAGTGGGACTCAAACCCGCGATCCTCTGCATCACGAAACACCAAAGCTAGAGCTTGGGCATGGGGACCGGATACTACTTTGTATGAATAAATTTCCCTTAGCTCTCTTCTAAATCCAGTATCTACAGTATTTCCTAAAGCCTATAAAGCAATTGCCTATTACTTTCTCTACACATACTATGTACATAGTTTATAGAGAAGGTACTGTATTGCACCCAAAAATTCGATACCGAGATTTCACCGGATATAAATGTTTTGGGTCCCCCTGAATCCCCTTTGAAAAAAGGTTCGTAGGTGTTTGCGCGCGCGCGCGTGTGTGTGTGTTTGTGTGTGTGTCTGTGGACAGCATAGCTCAAAAACGAAAAGGCCGTTAAATACCAAACTTGGTATTTGAGTTTGGTATCTTCTAAGAATGCGACCCAGAGATGTTCAAGGAAATCCCCCCACCTCAAACTACCCTTTACATAGAAAAAAATTCGAAAATGTTGATTTTCTAAAAATGGCTCTAACGATTTTGATTAAAATATCGTATATTAAAGGTATTCACATGACAAATAAAATGTATATCTTGAATTTTCTTTATTCTGAATGAATTTTGCGGAATTCTGCACAACTGGTAAACCGTAAGAGATACACAAAAATTTACTACAAGAAATTTAGATCACGCTAAAACACACAACGTTGAGTTGGCCATTTTCGAAATATTCCTTGTTATTGATTTCAGTTTTAAAATACTGAAACTTTTCTTATATGGGAACTTGTCAACGCCTGGCCAAGCAAAGAAACTAATTTCTAACTCATTCGATTGTCTGTTTAACCTACTGTATTCCTTTAGTTCCCTTCTACTTATAAGGAACTAATTAATAAGACCGTTTCTTCTAATGTTTTAGCATTAAATAGATAGAAGAATAAGCATATTAAGAATAACTTGTTACAGAGAAGTAGAGAAAGTCAAGTGAGTGGAGCACATTAGATTTTTTTTTTGTCGAAATGTTTTATATCTATATTTATTGCAATGTCTTGATTGCAAACAGTTTAACTTCTTCTGCTGTACATTTGCTTAGAACGTTGTATTTTATGCGGGGAGAAAGCAGTGTTCATTGTTTAACAGAATGTAAACGGGTAAGAAATTGGAGGAAGAGATCTGGGAGCACAGATGGGATAGAATGCCAGGAGAGACGGTAGCAATGAAAATGTTGAATGTCATGGGAAGAAGAAGAAATAAAGAAATGGGTAAATATTTTGGAAAGGTAAAAGAAAAGTGGATAGGAACACAGAAACAGAGAGAGATAGAGAGAGAGAGAAAACAGGAGAGAAACCACAGAGATTGAGATAGAATAAGTAGCACAAACCAAAGAGATACACTAATTACCAGCCAGGGAGCTTTCGGGTGCAGGGCCTAAGCGGTGCACAAATCTATAAACGTTAGGCTAAGTTATATAATTTAATCGGACATGATTTTGTAAATAATTGTAAGTGTAATCTACGTAGAAAACAATTTGACTGTACATTCGCTTAGCATGTAAATGTGAAATAAGTTTTCCCCTGTTATGTATCTTTTATAGAAACAGGTGGTTGGTCGCCACCCTCCTAAAAATGAATCTCATGCCCTTTGTTTTCTTCGACAGATGTATTCTTCATTTCGGTACTGTTTTACGTAAGTAGAGTTTTATACTTGGGTACGCGGAACTTTGCTAAACAGGAAACAATGGTTTCTCCTGGTAATACATTGTTAAAGTGTCTCTACCCCACCATTATTTACTGCTAGGAATTTGATTTACATATGAAAATTATTCACTGTTTGTATCAGGAACAAATAAATGCATATAAATCAGAGATTTCTAGATTTAATATCCCATAAGCCTACTTCCTTCATTTATGTAAGTGCTAAAATATCTTACCATATATATATCATTAGAGAGTTACGGGTTAAAAACAAATGTAAAATCTTGTGTTCCATTCACATGACTTTCTCCTCCTGTTCTGCTAACACACTATTCTCACAAAGGATTATTATTTTATCTAAAGCATACTAATCAAGATAAACATTAGCAGGAATGTCTTATTACTTGTTCCTTGTAAGCAGAAAAAATGATCGCAATGTGCAACACTTAAATTCGATTCTCTTTACTCAGAAGTTAAACAAAACAGATATGAAATGACAGATGACTTACCATTTTTATTAAAAATGTAAATAGTTTAAAACTGAAATAAATAACAAGGAATATTTCGGGAAAGGTTTATGGTATAAAAGTCTATATGACATAAATTGTATGTTAATAATTTTTGTACAGCAAGTTTTTTTTTTCCGTCTCTTGGGTTTAGCAGTTACAGTTAAGTCATCCAGAATGTAGAAGTCCTCAGAGGCTATTTCCAGAAAATTCAAGGCTAGCATTTCGTTTTTTATAAAAATATATTAAAGGTATACTATTTTAATCAAAATCGTTACATTATTTTTGAGAAAGTTAAGGTTTTTCAAAAATGCTCCATGTAAAGGGTAGTAGGTGTAGGTGATTTTCCTGAAAATCTTTATGTCGCATCATTGGAAGATACTGAATTTAAATACCAAGTTTGGTATTTAATCAACTGCCCTTAGGCACACACGGACCTTTTTATAAAAATGCCTTTTTTGGACTCGGGGGGGGGGGTCTCAAAATTTGAACTTTCCGATGAAATCTCGGTATCGATACCTCCTCTACTTACTCTGTATATTTTGCGTGGCCAGGAAAGTATGAGTAAAGCAATCCACTTTTAAAACAGCATCGCACCAAGAAGTTGCCAAGTATTCTCAGTTCAAAGTAAACTCATACCAAATTAGAGGTAAAGCTTATGTCTATTTTCTTTTAAACTAGCAAAATTGTATTTCGGAGTTCGATAGTAATAAAAGGCTCCAATTACGAATAATGACGGGTTAATAGAAGGAAGAATTATTTAGCCACTCACTTTAAACTAATAGCATATCAACCTATGTCTGAAAGCTCCCATTTTACACACTTATGTTATAACATTTTTAATTAAAATATCGTTAATATAATTCAGTTCTTTCTTTCACTGACCCTCGGTTTAGGTAGAGAACTATGCACTTTGCGGAGTGCAAAACTAGTGCTACCTCCTACATGTAAATCGTGGGGCGAAGTTATTCCATTGCCATCCAATGAATCTAACCGGAATGTTAAATTCTGTACGATATTTACCTACCTGGTATAAAATGCACATTCGCTTCATTTAGACATCAAGTAGAGTTGAAGCGGTTAGAGAACATTCAAATTCCTATTTGCTGGAGTATGTAAACATGAGTCGGTGATGAACCAGTAGTTTCTGCATTTTTCATGCAGAAGCGCACACTCTACAGCCAAAGTAATTACTTTTCTGAAAGCTGCAAATGGTGCCAGTATCTCCGCTGCACAATTTCCCTTCTTCACGGTAAAAACTTCCTGACTCGTCTTTTTTAATTTTAATTTATAGTAGCATCAAAATATTTAAGTAAAAATTTTGTAAACATTTCATGCTATATTCTATTTATTTTATTACATATCTTTTGTAGCTTTGTCTATGTGTATCTGGGGTCGTCAAAATTCAAGTTTGGAACGTAATATTCGTAAAATGACATAGCATTCTGTAGATACAGGATACAGAATGTCATACCCTTGAGGACAGATTCTTCTCTAAGCAATTAAACGATAACTTAGTCAATATCTAAAACTCGATTTTGTTACAATATGAATTATAACTGGCGCCATGATCTACCTATTATTATTATTATTATTATTATTATTATTATTATTATTATTATTATTATTATTATTATTATTATTATCATCATTCTTGTTATTATTATTATTATTATTATTATTATTATTATTTATATGCACTATATGCATAAGTAGAGTAAAACAAACATGACAGCGCCACAACGAAAAATATGCAAACAAGAAAGCAGGTAAAATTTCACTGTACTATGCGCTCATGTGTTTCGTTACGAGGTTTTCATGTTTGATTTCTCTCCAACACTATGGGTGCTGCATGATTTCTTATTTTAAATCCTTTAAATTTAGTCAAACAGAAATATCAGTCGGTGATATGATTCTGTGGTTCTCTCCAACACTATGGTTACTGCACGATTTCTTATGTTAAATCCTTTAAATTTAGTCAAACAGAAATATCAGTCGGTGATATGATTCTGTGGTTCTCTCCAACACTGTGGTTACTGCACGATTTCTTATGTTAAATCCTTTAAATTTAGTCAAACAGAAATATCAGTCGGTGATATGATTCTGTGGTTCTCTATGCAAATAGTGCTAGTAACAATAACACGGCGAAACACTATGTGCTTTCATATTTGCATCTTTATTTATATAATAATGGGGAGTAAATCAAGATATGAAAGTTCAAAAGCGTAAAATATGGAAATCGGCAGCACGTAGGTTTTACTGTATAATAATAATAATAATAATAATAATAATAATAATAATAATAATAATAATAATACGTGCGCTCATGTGTGTTTTTATTGCGGTACCTTAATGTTTTGATTTAACCCCACGGTAGATCTAATCTGTAATGTTAAATAAGAACAGCATATACATAATCACAAAGCTAGCTATTGGCGAATACTGATAGGTGAAATGAAAACTTTTTTATTACTTCTGACTTTAAATGGTGTCTCAAGAATAAAATCTCTGTAGCTGTAGTGGAAAACATGTTAATCTTTTCCACTAATTTGCTCTAGTCTTGTATATGTGATCACGGACTCTTAATATACACGTGGAACTCCTCTCTTACCGTTTTCGCTCAATATGCAAGAGGAGGAGAAGGTAAGTCGCTCGCGCCAACCCCGCCAGTGATCGGTGATAACTAGGATTTGTTCCGTTGAGCTTTGCAATTCTTTAAACTCACAACCAGACCAGAGCAATTGGCAGGCTGAGGGCAGCCCGAGGTGTGATAGATGTGTCCCTGTTCTCGGAGAGAACTTAACCACGTTCTGACGGGATTGTGGGTTTTTGCAGGATGGCGGGTAAGTGTTGGGATTGTGTAAACTCACAAAGGGTTATCTCGCACGTGAAATACGTGCAGTTGGCCCATCAGAGTGCGGACGAATAACCAGCCACGATGTTCGCCCTCCAATTACACGCAAATTGTTGCGTGCCGCGAGCAGTTACAACAACCAATAGATAAACATGTAATAATTAGAGAACAAATACGTTAATGTAAAGATCTATTTTACTGAATTTATGTTGTCTTTTACATTATTAGGTGCTGAAAATGACCAATTTGTGCTTCAGCACACTTTTGCTCACGCCCTAACATGTTAGTATATGCACTTTGCACAACTCTACCACACCAATTCTCAAAATTTCATTACGAACATTGTCCTACAAGTCTTTTTATGATTTTGGGTTTTCGAGTACACTTTTCCCTTTAGACTGCCCCACAGATAAAATTCACAAATGGTTAGGTTTGGGGATCGCGGCGGCCACGATTCTTTGCTGACAGTTCTTTCTTCTGTGAATTTTTCATGAATTTGTGAGACTGATTCGCATGAAGTGTGACAGGTCTCCCTATCGTGTTGATTGACAGCATACACACGCTCACAGGGCGTGAGTAAAAGTCCTTAAAGATTCGCATATACACATAGGTACTTATTGTTGTGTAAACAAATATGAGAGTCACTATCCGAATTCTGGCATGGAACACCCTACTCCGATTTTTTCCACCGTGAAGAGGATCCTCATAAACCATATAGGGATTGTTTGTCTGGAGTCACAAATCCTGTCAGATGGAACCAGGCTTCATCACTCATGGAATACAATCCTCTCTCAATTGTTTGACATAGACCCAGACAGTAATTCACACGTTTTGCTTTCTATTTCTCCTTCAGTTCCTGGACTCATATCTTGTAAGGCATGGTGCAAAACGCGTTGACAATTCCTACGAGAAACGTTAATTTTTGCGACAATTTACGCGTAGCTTCTTTGGACTCTTAATTATTCGTGTTCGAACATCCGCGATCAAAACACGTGTAGGGATGGACGGAGCTTTATTCTTTTCTGTGTTTGCAATTGCCCCTATTGTACGCCACTTTGTTACCAACTCTTGTATATCTACTACTCTTTGCTGGTGTGGAAACGCCAGAAAACTTATTTGCAAAAATGTCTCGCGTTTTCTTAAATGAATCTTTAGACACTATGCCTCCATTATTGCGATTCTTTCTTAATTCGTTTCTTTCATCTCGCTTAGATATTTACTTCACACATCTTTACCAAGTCGCAATGGCCATCGTGCTGACAATACAAAACGTGGTCGAAGCACCTTCACAATAGATGACAATTGGCGGGCGACAATGAGCAGACTGGTACTCAGTCCGCTTTTTCGTGTGTCCCTCTGTGTCATATTGATGACAGTAATAATTATTACACTTACTGTTTCACATTTATTGCATGAATTGTGAATGCATTTAGGATATGAGGAGTAATTAAAAGTAAAGTAAAGTAAAGTAAAGAAAAAGCATAGCAAATGCAAAATCTCACATGGATAAAAACGTAAAATACACTCAAATATATAAGTTTACCAAAATATTTTATATCTGCTATTCGTGGTCTCTTTGAGTATATGTGAAGTTTGTGTGAATTATTCCCACAGTTTATGCAGTATATATGTAATTATTTATAGATAGTGATCAGAATTATGACTCATGCATCGTCGCCAGATATGGGTTTACAGACAAGGTGTACCATTAGACCTATCATAGCTCAACCCAACCCCATATATAAGGGAATATAACAATAAACACAAGTTGGAATTTTACAATAGTTCATACAAAACTGTTGTTACCGTTTACTATCTACTGCCCGCCTCTGAAAATCCTATTCTTTAACACTCATGTTATTACCTTAAAATGTTAAATACATCTCATTCACATTCCCAAGCTCCGCAAGGCTTTGGAATGAGGTTGAGAAGTCGCGACCGCAGAAGCAGACAATGTCCATGTTCCCAAGTTGAATTTTTGATGAGTGCGGGATATTGTCATTAGATCCTGGACTCTATTCCTTTATATGTGTATACATGCAAACATAAAATGTCTAGGAATTTACATTATATACTGTGAATGCTTATTTCATATTTTTTTCGTATTTTATATATTTCAGCGTATATCACATATTTTGCACAATCTTACATAAAATGAATATTTAGCCGTTTCCTTGTTTAATGATTTATTACATTTACATTGTCTTTCTATGCCTAAATCTTTTTTTTTTAAATTAGAATGAACGGTTGGAGCGAATGTGACTCGAAAGTAACAGAATATATTTGATAGAAACCGAGTTACTCTCCTTTCCTACGATATGCATCATCCTGAATGGTGGAAAGTTGTAGCCTCCAGAGGTTAAACCTCCAGGAATAATGGTCTTGTTCAAGTAGAGTCCCGTGACATCTTGCGATGTAGAAAGATATATTTTATATGTAAGAAAATTGTATAAATCAGAAGAATGCTATTTGACCCAGAAAATGTGGAGAAGTATACTATTGTGCTAAGAATACAAAATGCATATATTTAAGTACACATTCTTAAGTTCCTCGGTAGGTTTAGGGACTCTTTTGTTCGTTTTTGCTCCTGTAAGATGAACGAAAACTTCAGTGCTCATAACTTACTAACTGTGAATGTGAAATGCTGAATAGCAGTTTAAAATAACAACTTTGGAGTTGTATGGGACAATAAAATGAAGAATATAGCAGTACAAGGAATGTCCGGTGAGTGAAAAAAAAAAGCAATGTTCATTTAAGGTCCGGACTTTTAATGTAATTTTGAATAATTCGTTGTAAATTCATAATTAATATTTATTTGATATTACATTTCGTTACATATTTACCATAGATATACACATTTCTTAGTTTGGTATTACATAAAATTCTAGGCGCTAATTATCAGTATCCTTTCAATCAAATGCAAAACCCAATTGATTTGCGGTTTTAGTGCATGTAATCACAAGAACATGTAGGATACTTCATCATTTCTTCTCTTTCTGTTTCGTGGCTTTATCCCAAGCGCCTTCTCTAGCTAAACATTAAATCTGGAGCCATGTTATGGAGCACTGTATATACATAATATGGTGAAGAATAAAAAAAGTCTCCCTTGGGTATCCCGCTTTCGGCTGCAAGGTTTCGTTTAGCTGTTGTACAATTATTACCCTATTTGCCTCGCTTCACAGAACTGAAATATTCAGCAGCACGCTTTTTGAAACGGGTCCCACTGCCGAGGATTTGGTTTGCTCGGAAACTGATTGTCATTCATACTGTATGTTCTGGAATACAATAATTAATATTGGTTATTCTTTTCAAATTAAATCCCATCGAGAAAAAGAATCTTATGTATCAAATTCGCAAGATTTTTCTACTCATTATAAAGTTACATAAATGCGTATATTATGGAAAAATGTAAAAGACTATTCTTCTCTTCACGTTACATTATTCATGATTTATTACTACAAGTGGTTACTTATACACTAAAAACAGATCAGCATATTGTTAAGTAGTTTTGTGACGGTTGTTTTTATCCGCTGCCCCTTAGTTTAAATTTCTCTACTCCGTTTTACATTTTTACTGCAGATGTTACCAAAATATATATACACAATTCTCCAATTGCTTATTGGCGCCGATATGCAACGTTGCATTTACAACGTCCATCACATCATATTGGCGTATCTTGGGCCAGCTATCCGTGTTTTCTTAGATCAGGAGGAATTTCCAATGCGCGATGCGCACAAGATAAAGAGCTCTTAGCTCTAAGTTGAACTCGCGAGTTTGCACACTTGAAATTATGGCATTTTACCCAAAGATCTTCTTTTTCAAGTTCTTGGATTCTCTTATGTGCAAATAAACAGTACACGGGACCAACAGTTTTATTTCCCTACCAAAGTAAGCCATGCTAAGGACTTATACGACCGAAAAAATCTATCACCTTCAGAGCAGCACGTTATAGTTTTCAGAAAATGTATGCTATTTCTTACCAACTGTGGGTTTAAGTTTGAATTGCTGTAACTCTTTTATAACTAAACTCTTCACAGCTATTTTGAGGACATTGTTGAACTCTCATGTAATTATTTCTCAGAATTAAAATTTTCAAAATGTTTACAATTTTAAATTGAAAAGTCTTGAAATTAAGCTACGACTTCATTCACATAGAATAGTTAAGTCTATTAGACAGGGGTAATATGAACCAACATCTATGGTCTTAACCTAAGTTAAATGAAATTCAATTTGTAAACATACTCTTTTAAATTTAAAAATACAGCACCTTTTAAATAGCGTTTGTATATATTTATTTATAAATATTTCAATGTTTTAAAAAATTGCAAACATTTTCAATTTCATATCCTTTTAAGGTTGTCAAAACAAATATTTCTTGTGCTTGGCACTGAAAATCCCTTTAGTTTACCGTGCCAAACTATACCATAAGTTTTAAAAAGATTGGGCTAAAACAATAGATATTTCATTCCAACGTATGTACCTTATTTGAGGCCCTTCAAACTTTTTTTTTTAATTTCTAAGCGAACGAGTGGAAACATTATACACAAGAATATAAACGCTCTTCGTTTGCTTATTTCAAATTTGGTTGAAATCACCACAGAATTAAGAGAAGTCATAAGGAGTCTTTGAAGTCATATTGATATGTTCCGTACCGAGGTTAAATAATAATAATAATAATAATAATAATAATAATAATAATAATAAATAAACGGCATAGTAATTTGTAGAGAAAGTAAAAAATCCAGAAAATTATGCGAAAGGGTCAACACTGGTTTTAAAGAATGATATTTGCTCAACAAAGTATACAGAAAATGTCCTGTTGATTTATTTCACAGAAAAGGCGAAGGAAGTCTACTACGAAATGAACACAATAGTTTATGTTAAGATCTTATTTGAATGTAAATGATAATATTGATAATACAAATATGCAACATTTCTTGCATTGTGAAGATTCACGTTTCATATCTATTTTCTCAGGCACGTATGTATACTGTACCTAGTAGGTAGAGAAGGTAATGTATTCCACCCAAAAATTCGATAGGTGCGAGATTTCACAGAGAATACATGTTTTGAGAACCTTTGAATCCCAAAAACGCATTTTTAGAAAAAAGTCAGTCAGTGGTCTGTCTGATAATTTGTGTGCATGTGTTTTGTGTGTGTGCGAGCGCGCGCGCGTGACTTTGGGCAGAATAACTCAAACACCAAAAGTCGATTGAATACCAAACTTGGCATTTAATTTTAGTATCTTCCAAGAATGTGACAAAAGATTTTCAGAAAAATCCCCCACCCCAAACTACTGTTTTTCGAAATTTTCGATTTTCTAAAAAAAAATTGTTCTAATGATTTTTATTAAAATGCTGAATATTAAAGAAGTTTACATCCTGACTTTTAGAGAACAGCTTCTGAAGACTGTGATTGACTTGCTTAGCTGACAAACTGTAAAAGATAGACAAAAACCTACTGTACAAAAATGTATGTCTAAATAAAATACAAAGTATAGTATGTCATTTACATTTTTTTTTTTTTTTTTTTTTTTTTTTAGAGCTCACCATTTCAGAGAAATTTCCTGTTATTGGTTTGAATTTTAAACTACTTAAACCCTCATCCGTTTTATCTTTCTTTTGTTTTACTTCCGGCCATGGAAAGAGAACCAGATATCAATGACAATCGCATAGTGACAGCTTTTGAAAGATTTGACCATAATAAGACCATTTGTGGTAATATTTGATTAGCATTATATAGATAAAAGAAAGATCTTTTGTAAGAATAGTTGATTTGTAAAATAGTTAGAGAAGATAATGTGAATAGCCACACCAGGTTTTTCATTATTAGTTAATATTTCATGCGATAATAATCGTATGATTAATTGCTTTCATTGTTAATTAATACCTACTTTTCACCTTAAAAAGTAATGGATGAGTTAAACGGTACCATTAACTGTAGGAATTATCAGCGCCGCTAGTGCCGAAATTTCGTCCCACAGGAGTTCTTTTACTTGCCAGTAAATCTATTGACATAGAACTATCGCTTTTAAGCACATTTAAAAACGATAATCTGGGGCGGGTTTTAACTCAAGGGTTCGGAGGTGAGAAGACTGGCGCTTTAACATCTGAGATGCCCAAACCGACTATCCTTTAGGGATATAAGTTTTAAACTATCTAAATAGCAAGAAAATGCTAATTTTTCTCCCTTTGTTCATAATCTAAAAATTGACATTTTGCTCCGGGATTGAAAAAATTTATTTAACAAATGCTGCGCACGTTAAGCAATTTTACATTTTTAATTTCACTACACATAGTATACACAGTGTATAGAGAAGTTATTCCACCCAAAAATTCGATGTCGAGATTTAGGCGGAAATACATGCTTTGAGGTCTTCTAAGGACAAAGAACAAAAAGGATCTTTAGAAATGAGTATGTCTGTGTGTGTGTGTGTGTGTGTGTGTGTGTGTGCGTGTGTGTGCGTAGCTAGCTAAAAATGAAAACACCGTTAAATGTAAAACTTGGCATATAAGTTTGGTAAATTCCAAGTATGCAGCATGAAGATTTTCAAAAAAATCTGCCCAAGCCAAGCTACACTTTAAATGGAATTTTTTTTGAAAATGTGTTTCTCAAAAATGGCTCTAACGATTTTGATTAAAATCCCGTTTATTAAAAATATTTACAATACAAATGAAATGTATATTTTGCATTTTCTGGGAATAGCTTCTCAAGACCTCTTCATTCTGGATGACTTTTGCTGAATTTTGCATAACTGGTAAACCGTAAGAAACACAAAACTTACTACACAAAAATGTAGATCTCGTTAAGACACAATTTATGTCGAATACATTTTTTTTGTAGAGCTAACTGATTCTAAGATATTCCTTGTTATTGTTTTCAAGTTTAAACTATTTAACTTTTCTCAAACGAGATCATCCTTCGTTCCATCTCTTTTTTGTTTTACTGGTAATGCAAAGCGCACTGCACTTCAATTATTGTTCATATAGCGACGAGCTTTTAAAAATTGTATTCCCTTATTTCTCTTCTGCTTATAATTAAGCAATAAGATAATTTATGTTAATGTTTATCTCGATTATCATGATGTAGATAAAATAATAGTTTTTGAAAGAAAATTTATTTGCAGAACAGGTAGAAAAAGTAATGCGAACGGAACACATAAGATTTGTGTGTCAATTGTGTCAGTATCTTATAATTCTGGAATTACTTATGTCTACAATTTCAAGAGAATGCGGTGGACTTCACAAACTTTATTTGCCATAACAGTATCTCATATATTTATCATTTTAATCAATATTATAGAGTTGTTTTGATAAAAAAATATAACATTTTCCCATGTAAATTTCCTAACTTCTATAAAATATTCTACATTAATAAATTAGTTTTGATAATAAGAGTAGTAATATTGTTGTATTCCAGCACATAATACGTGGCATATTTGATGAGAGCACTTGGATTTATTACATATTCACTTTGTCTACTTGCCCTTAGTACGTAGATAGAGGAGATATTGCATTCCACCCAAAAACTCGACACTGAGATTTCACCGAAACATCTTTTAGGATTCCCTATATCCAAATAGAAAAACAATTGTTATAAAAAGCTCCATGTGTGTGTGTACGTGGGAGTGTGTATGTATGTTCTGTGTCTGTGAACAGAATAGCTCAAAAACGAAAAATCGGTTAAATGCCTAACTGGATATTTAAGTTCAGCATCTTCCAAGTTGCCACCCTAAGAGTTTGAAGGAATCCCCCCCCCAAAGACCCTTTAGATGAAAAAAATTCGAAAATATTGATTTTCTCAAAAATATCTCTAACGATTTTGATTAAAATACCGTTTATATAAGATACTTAAATGAATTAAAAGTACTTCATCATTTCCTGGGAATAGCCTCCAAAGTCTTCTTCATTCTGAATGACTTTTGCATATCTGGTAAACTTAAGTAGTATACAAAACGTTACTACAAAAAGAATGTAGAGCGTTAAAACACGCAGGTTTTGTCATAGTAATTCTGTTTTGTAGAGATAAGCATTTCCGAGATATTCCTTTTTATTTGTCTCAATTTTAAAATACCTACGTTTCTCATACAGGCATTTGTCAAGTCCTGGGCATTCAAAGAGAAAAATGTCAGTCACTTAGCAATCATAGAGATCTTATAAGATTTGGTTATCGCTTTAACTTAGTATATTCCCTAATTTCCCTTCCACTTATAAGGAACTAAGTAATAATACTATTTTTGCATTAGCATTAAGTAGATAAAATAATTTGCGACAAAGATGAGGAGAAAGTCATATGAATGCAACACATATTTTTTGGAAGAGTATCATTATTTGTTTTGAATTACATTTACATTACATTTTGATGTACGGCAGTGGGTTCAATTCATGTGGTCGTAACATTTGTAGAGGCATCGATTATATTCCCAACGAAAGTGTTTTAGATTCCTCTAGTAACAAACGAGTATCACAGCCAAGCTCAACGTGAAAGAGCGGAACTCCATCTAATTTCTAACATATACGTAAGTTACCTTTAATTTAACTTCTGCAATAGGTATTCCAAGCACTTTAAAACAGTACTCAACTACTCAGACGAGTTTTAATTAATGTCTTATAAAAACAAGTTTCGAGGAAGAAAATGCGGCGAAGTGTTTTGCAAATGGAAAATGGACCCTCGAAGCCGAGTAGTCGTGAAGGCCTGTAAGTTCTTGCCTCCCGGGAAACTTATTAATTCAAGACATCTCGAGACTCCTTTCTCTCCCACAGTCACAAAGAGGGTGTCGACGATGCGACACAACAGGGAGTGAGTGGTGGGGGAAGTTTGTTGCTGACATCAGCAATCCATTAATCCAGTACAAGCACCCTGAGCTACGAGACAGGAAAATGCGCTGGAAAAACCAGCATTTCTTATGCTTCTTATTCCTTGCTCCGCGCCGCACGTACTTTGAATTTATCTATTAAAGTCAAACAATACTCTTTGTCGTTTCCGCTAATAGAAGAGAAACCTGTTAACAGGCATCTCACACACTCCACTTATACAATAGGTCTACTCTGTATATTGTATCACGATTAACTCCCGGATCCTGATGGCATTTCATCTCTTAATTGTTACGTGATTGTTAAAATATTTTAAAGATAAGGTTTACGCGCGCGCATGTGTGTGTGTGCCTGTGCCTACGAATACGATAACTCAAAAACGAAAAGACCAAACTTAATATAACAAATTCAATAGCTTCCAAGGGTGCAACAGGAAGATCTTCAAGAAAAAATCTCCCACTCCACTCTCAAAAATGGCTCTAACGATTTTGGTTAAAATACCCCCATTATTACACATAATTACATGACAAATTAAATGTATATATTGCATTTTCTGAGAACTAGCCTCTGGAATCCTTTTCATTCTGAATGCCTTTTGCGTAACTGGGTAAATTTAACAGATAGACAAACATTGCTATACAAAAAATCTGATATGTTCCATTCACACTACTTTCTTTACATCGCTGAAACAAATTAAGTTAAAAAGCATATTCTTCTATCTAACATATGATAATCGAGATAAAGATCAGCATAAATTAAGTTAATGACTTGCCTCCTTGTAAGTAGAAGGAAAATAAGGGAATACATTGGGCTAAAACGATACTAATATCCCTGGAAGATACTAAACTTAAATATTAAGTTTGATATTTTACCGACTTATCGCTTTTTGAGTTATCGTATTCAAAGGCACACGGACACATACACACGACCCTTCTAATAATCTGATCTGTTCTATTCATATGACTTTCTCTACATCTCTGTAACAAATTATTGTTAAAAAGCTTATTCTTCTCTGTAATTCATGCTACTTGAGATAAATATCATCAGAAATGCTTTCTTGTATGTACAAGGGAAATAATGGAATACACTAGGCTAAAATGACTCAAATCTTTTAAAATCTTGTTGCCATGTGAATAAAATCAGTTTCTTTGCATTGCCAGGAGCTAACAAATTCCCATACGTGGAAAGCTTTTTAAAACTGAAACCAATAACAAGGAATACCTAAAAAATGTGCAGCTCTAAGAAATAAATGTTTATGACATAAAGTGTGTATTTCAACATATTTTGTTTAGTAAGTTTTTATGTATCTCTTACTGTTTACTAGTTATGAAAAATACAGTAAAGTCTATCTAGAATAAAGCCTTCAGAATCTATTCCCAGAAAGTTCAATATATACATTTTATTTGTCGTATAAAAATATCTTTAATATACAGTATTTTAATCACAATTATTAGAGCCATTTCTGAGAAAATCAAAATTTTTGAAAATTGCTCCATGTAAAGGGTATTTGAAGTGGGAGATTTTCCTCAAAATGTTTTTGTTGCAACCTTGAAAGATACTATAATTATATACCAAGCTTGGTATTTTACCGACTTTTCGTTTTTGAGTCATCGTGTTCACAGTCACACGGACAAACACGGATCTTTTTCAAAAAATGCCTTTTTTGTTTACAAGGGACCCTAAAACATCTATTTCAGTGAAATCTCGGTATCAAATTTTTGAGTGGAATGCAATAGGTTCTCTATAATTTATGTACATAGTACCTGTAGAGAAAGTAAACATGTTTTTTTATATACAAGAGACCCTTAAACGTGTATTTCTGGTGAAATATCTGTATAGAATTTTTGGGTGGAATGCAATACCTTCTCTATTCACTATTTGCATAGTACTTATAGAGAAAGTAAAAATTTAGATCCAGTTAAAACACACAACTTAGGTCACATCACTTTTTGTAGACTTAACGGTTTCCTAGATATTCCTTTATTGATTTCAGTTTTGAAATACTTTAACTTTTCTCACACAGGAAGTTGTCATCCATTTCATATCTCTTATTTTACCCTTGGCTATGAGAGAGAACCAAATTTCAATGACGATCGATAAGCGACAGCTTTTAAATGATTTGAGTATTGCTTTAATTTATTATACTTCCTTATTTCCCCTCTACTTACAAGGAGTCAAATAATAAGACAAATTGTTAAGGCTTGCAATTAACAAAATGTAAATAAAAGAATAACGTTTTATAATAATAGTTTTTTTTGCAGAATTGGTAGAGAAAGTCATATAATTAGCATTTTCTTGCGTTTACATTAAATATATAAGGATTTTTACATTCACATTTTTCATTGCACTTATTATATTACATTTCAATTTAATGGTTAGTCTGGAACTGATTGATTGCGATTGGACTATTGACAGAGGAACAGATATAATTACCGTTTAAATCCATGTCCCAAATTAGATATGAGACGAATCAGATTTCAAATGTTGGTTAATAAGTGCATACAATCAGGTTCTTTTTATTCTTATCCTTATGCCGTGTCATTGACTGTGAAATTCCCTACATTCGCTGTGAACCTTTTATAATCAAAGAAGTCAAAATAAAGCCACGGCTTTGAAAGACCCGCTTCAAAAACAATCCTCTCAATTTTATTTTCATATTCTCTAAAAATAAAATGCCCAAGTCAATTTCCAAATAATGTTATTTTTATTTTACATACTTTTTCTGCTACGTTCTTTTACGCGTTAATTTATAACTTTCGGTGTAATAAATTAACAAATTAAATCACAGTTTCAGATAAATTTTACTTTCGCTCAAGTACTATGTACATAGTAGGTAGAGAAGGTAGTGTGTTCCATACAAAAATTCATGTCGAAATTCCACCGGAAATATATATTCTGAGGTCCTATGAGCCCCCCCCCCAAAAGCACTTTTAGAAAAAGGTAACAAGGTTCGTGTGTGTGTGAACACCATAACTCTAAAACGAAAAGTCAGTTAAATTCTAAATTTTATATTTAAGTGCAGCATTTTCCAAAGAAAATCTTCCACTCCAAATTGCACTTTATATGGAAAATGTTTCAAAAAGTGTTACTCTCAAAAACTGATTTGACGATTTTTATTAAAATACCGTATATTAAGATATTTTGTGTGACTATTTCGTTCATCACACGTGATCGTAGAAAGTGGCAAATCCAGTACATTTCTATGTAAAATTCCTACCAATTAGAACTCATTATTTCTGCATTTTAATATTTTTTTTTACCATATCCACGTACAATGTGTTTCTAAATTTATCGCACCACGTACATTTGTTCTCTCTGAACCAATGTTCGTCTCATAATACTATTAGTGTGCAGTGATATTCCCGTAGATAATGGCGGAAGTTCCAAAACGTTTTGAGGAGAGGTCTATTGTGGAATAGACATATTAATTGAAAACTCAACGCGGCAGAGTACTAAAAACAAAAGAGGGAGTGTATGAAACCAGTTCAACGAATTCCGGAAGCAACGAGGCCATGGACATCAACTTGCAGTGGTTTCGGTGCAAATATACGTCAAGAAAAATGGATTTTAGGAATATTATTCTTCGTGTCCGTATAGGCTAACCATTGTTATATTATTCATGAAATAGTCTTATTAAATACAACTCGAGCTACAACTTTCTCGCGAATTTATTGATAAAAGTTGGAGCTCCCGTTATATATTACTTATAACAAAAAATGTATATCTTGAATTTTCTGGAAAAAGGTTCTGGAGTCCCCTTTATTGAAAGATTTTTGCATAGCTTGTAAACTGTAAGAGAATTACAAAAGTTCCTATACAAGAAAATGAAGATATCTTTAATACATACATTTTATGTCATATGCGCTTTTTGTAGAGCTATTGATTTCCGAGGTAGTCCATGTTATTTATTTCAATTTTAAAATACTTTAATGTTTTTTCTCACAGGAAGTCCTCATCCGTTTCGTGTCGCTTTTGTTTTAATCATAGTCATCAATAGAGAACCAAATCCTTGTTAATCGCATAGCGTTAGCGTTTAAAAGATTTGATTATCGCATTAGCCTAGTATATTTCCTTGTTTCGTCTCTACTTTCTAGTAAACATGCAATAGAACTATTTCTGCTAAGGTTTATCTCAGATGCAGGTAAAAGAATAATGTTTTTTAAGATCAGTTTTTGAGCAACAGATAGAGAAATAAATGTGAATAGAATGCATGATTTTTTGCAACTAACTCAGCTTTTAAAAGTTTTTATTGGTAATTTTCAAACACGTTAGGTCATAAAAAGCTGATATTTTATGCGACAAACATTGACTTACTATTGGCAATGCATTGTAACAATGGATCATATAAAGATATAGCACATTTGTGAAAAATCTGATGTGTAACATTCACATGACTTTCTCCATATCCCTGCAACAAATAATTCTTAAAAAGCTTATACTTCTATTTACTTTATGCTAATCAGAAAAAAATAGCAGAAATAGTCTAATTACTCGCTTCCTTGTCAGTAGAAGCGAAATAAGGGACAACTGTAGGTTAAAGTGATAGTCAAAAGCTGGTTGCTATGTCAATGAAGTTCCCTTGTCTATATGGATAGGAGTTGACAAGTTCCTGTATAATAAAAGCATACGTTTTTCATAGCAGAAACAAAAATAAGGAATGTCACAAAAACGACGAACTCCACGAAAAAATGTATACAACATAAATTGTGTGTTTTAATGTGCTCTACATTTTTTGTGGAGTAAGTTTTTGTCCATCTCTTACGGTTTAGCAGTTATTCAAAATATAGTAACATTCATCCAGAATAAACTACTCTTCAGAGGCTAATCCCAGAAAATTCAAGATATACATTTTATTTGCCAGGTAAATATGTTTAATATACGAAATTTTAATCAAAATCGATAGAGCCATTTTAGAGAAAATCAAAATTTTCGAAAAAAGTTCCATGTAAAGGGTAGTTGGGGGTGCGGGTATTTTTCTCAAAATCTTCGTATGGCATCTGTGGAAGATACTAAACTTAAATACCAAGTTTGGTATTTTACCGACTTTTCGTTTTTGAGTTATCGTGTTCACAGACACACGGACACACGGACACACGGACACACGGACACACACACACACGGACCTTTTTGTGAAAATGCTTTTTTTTGGATATTGGGGACCCTAAAACATATATTTCCGGTGAAATCTCGGTATCGAATTTTTTGGTGGAGTGCGATACTTTCTCTATACACTATGTACATAGTGCGTATGGAAAAAGTAAAAATAGGATAATGATGCCTTTGTATTTAAAAATTAAGTACAATTGGAATACCTAAAAATATCGCGTGGCAGACAACGGTAAACGTTAGTGTACCTTGAATTACCTATACCTTAAATACCGCATACTTTAGTTTTGGGAACATCACAATCCCATCATCCAGTTATCAGACGAGTGACTTCAAGGGATATAAGATACCCCAATGATCGTTTTGGGGAGCGGAAGAGCAGAAAGGAAAGGAGTTATAACGCTGCAGAAGAATAAAATGCTTCTAAAGATTTACGTAGAGACTGATTTGTACTGAAGAGATGGACACAACTCTTAATATTAAAGCTGAAAAAGAATAGCCATCTCGATAACAACTGCGAAGTTGACCTTCTAGGGAAAGGATACCGACAGAAAACACAATCCACCATATTTGGCGTTTAGAACACATTAGTAGCAATACACTCGTAAATATCAGAGAAATTTTCCATAATGAAAAACATAAAATCATCACAGCAAAGGAAAAAATGATGGATAAAGGAATTTCGGAAGAACTGATATAGCCATCAGGAATGTATCGAACTATACAGCTTTTCTAAATGAGTTGATTAATACAAAAAGCTTCTGCTAAATGGCAGTAGAATCAAAAACAGAAATATCTGATATATTCTAATCATATGACTTTCTCTACCTGTTCTGCAAACAAACCATTCAAAAGAGCATTCTTTTATCTAAAGCATGCCAATCGAGATAAACATTAGCAGAAATGGTCTTATTACTTGATTCTTTGTAAGTAGAAGGGAAATAAGCAGATACACTAGGCTGAACTGACAGTCAAATATTTTGAAAGCTGTCGTTATGTGAACAAATAAAGTTCGGTTCGCTTTGCATTGCCAGTAGTAAACAAAAGATAGATGAAACGAAAGGTAATCCCTTTTGAGAAAAGTTTAAGCAATTTAAAATTGAAATCAATAACAAGGAATACGAAACGGTTAGCTCTGCAACAAAAATGTATAGGAATTAATAGTGTGTTTTGAAGTTATCTACATATTTTGTATTGTAAGTTTTTGTCCAGCTCCTATAGTTTACCATATGTGCAAAATTAAGCAAATTCATCCAAATGAAAGCCATTCCCTTAAAATTCCAAGGTATACATTTTATTTTTGATGCAAATAGCTTTAGTTAATTATAATTTAATCAAAATGTTTACAGTTACTTTTGATAAATTCAAAATTTTCGAAAATGTATCCATGTAAAGGGTAGTTTGGGGTGGGGGAAATTTTCTTGAAAATCTTCATGTCGCATCCTTGAGAGATACTGAATTTAAATACCAAGTTTGGTTTTTAACGGAATTCTTGTTTTTTATTTATGCTGTCCAAAGGCAGCACATAGACAGACAGACACACACACACACATACACAAACAGACAGATGGACAGAGACACCAGTGACCGTTTTCTAAAATGCTCTCTTTGGATCCAGGTCTCAAAACATGTTTTCATTGAAAGCTCGATATCGAAATTTTGAGTGGCTTAGAAGTAATATCTTCTCTGTCTACTATGCACATTGCCCATATGCTAGAGAAAGTAATAAAATAAACAAGCTCAAAAGAATTTGTGCATTATTAACTATTTCACAGTGAAAAAAGATATACTTCAGGAGCAAGCGTTCTGATGAACAAAGTACTCTGAAATAGAATTCACAGCTATATTTAATAAATAATGGATATTTAATGTAAGATTAAACATCTCACACACATTCAAAAGGTCGTGAGTTCGAATCTCGCTTAGGGTGAGTTACCCGGATAAGGTTTTTTTCGGGGTTTTCCCTTATCCTGAGAAGACGAATGTCAAGTAACTTTAAGCTCCATGGACCCCGAAATCATTTGAGCAACATTTCACCAATTTCATTCATCGTTCGATATGACCAACAAGGTTAAAGGACGTTAAACACTCACGTGTTTCATTCTCATGACTTCTTCTACCTATTTTTCAAAAAATTATACTAATAATGGTGTATTCTTATAGCTACTCCATGCTAATCAATTAAAAATTAACAGCAATAGTTTTATTACTTATTTCCTTGTAGGTACTTATTTCTTTAATTACACTAAAGGGATAGTCAAATCTTTTAATGGATATTCTTCGCTATTTCTATCTTGTAATCCCGTTCTGTGTCCATGATTAGAATCATCATAACTTTCTCTAGATCTCTGCAACAAATTATTCTTACTAAGCGTACTCTTCTATCTACTTCATGCTAATCGAGATAATCATTTGCAAAAGTGATCTTATTATTTAGTGCTTTATAATTAGAAGGGAAATAAGGGAATACACTAGACTAAACTGATAGTCACATGTTTCAAAATGTGGTTGCTATGGGATTGACATCCGTTTCTTTGCAGGACCAGGATTTGACAAGTTCCTGTATGAGAAAAGTATCAGTATTTTAAAACTGAAAACAATAAGAAGTAATATCTCGAAAACAGTCAACGCCACGAAAAATGTATATGACATATTTTGTGTGTTTTTCGAGATCTACATCGATTATGTAGCAAGTTTGTGTCTATCTCTTACGGTTTACCAGTTATGCAAAATTCAGAAAATGTCATCGAGAATAAAAAGGTCTTCAGAGGATATTCCCAGAAAATTCAAGATATATATTTCATTTGAGCAAAATCGTTAGATCCCTTTTTGAGATAACCAAAATTTTGGAAATGTTTTCCATGTAAAGAGTATTTGAGGTGGCTTTTTACCTCTTTCTTTTTCTTGAAAATCTTCGTGTCGCATCCTTGGTAGATACTGAACTTAAATATCAAGTTTGGTATTTAACAGGCTTTTGTTTTTATGCTATGCTAACCACACACACACACACACACACACACACACGGCAATTTTTCTAAAAATGATCTTTTCGATTCTGGGGGTCCCAAAATACGTATTTCCTGTGAAATTTCGGTCTCGAATTTTGGGTGCATTACAATACCTTCTCTATACACTATGTACATAGTACATGTAGAGAAAGTAAAAATAAAAAAGAATGACAACTACCCATTTGAGAAAAAGCATAAGTATTGGAAAATCTAAACTAATAACAAGGAGTAACACGTATATGGTTGAACTCCGCAAAAAATATAATTGATATAACTTGCTCTATGGCGATCTACATTTTTTGTATAATAAGATTTTGTCTACTTTTATGGGTTTATCAGTTATGCAGAACTCAATCGGAATGACGCCATTCCCAGAAAATTTAAGCTATACATTAATTATTCATAAAAATATATTAAATGTACAGTATTTTAATCCAACTAGTTTGAGAAAATAAATTTCGAAAAATACTCCATATAAAGGGTGGATTTTCTTAAAAATCTGCATACTGTAAGCTTGGAAGATGTTGTTTACAGATACACCCATGGATTTTTTCTTAAATTTTTTTTTGAATCAAGGGAGTCCAAAACGTGCATTTCCGTTGAAATATCGGCATAAAATGTGGACACAATCGTAGACCCGCCCCCAATATAAAACACAAGCAAAAAAGCATTTGAACGTCAAATTTGCGTAGTTCCCATACAGCGCCTTGTTTGCGCAATACAACATTGTGAAGCTGCAGCATTACTTACCGTCCACCTTCTTCATTGTAGTGTTGTGACAAGGTGTAGGAATCGGCTGTGGTCAACACTTTTCCCCTTCTCTTAATAAGTTTTAATCAATACACAATGCTGTTAATTTTCGATATACTGCATTTCATACACGTTATTCAGTAATATTAATAATGGAATAGTTATTCTGCTAATTGAGCCAGATGGCTCAGACTGGTATTCAGGAGGTCTAGTATCGGTTTCCTGCTGCGGACCTCTCTGACCCGTGGGTTTTTTCGGGTTTTTCCCGGGTCACTAGGCGAAACCTGGGGAGGTTTCTTCGTTCCCCCGAACGTCCTGTCCCTTTATTTAGTTTCCATTTCATCCAACAAGTCTCTTTCAGGGTTGTAAGTTTCGCCAAAGACTGCAGCAGTAGCACCCTCTCGTGAAGGCTTTGGAAATTCAGCTTTCGACAGCGGGATGGCATTGGTAGTCATCTGCAGACTCAGGGACACATGGTCAGACTTGAGGCGTGGGCTCCTGCTTGGAAACTCTTAGGAACCCTCCACGATGGCTCGCTCCCGCCTTCTAGTTCCGGCTACCCTATGTATTTACTCTCATTTCATCCTCTCCTCCTGGGTTCTGACGTACAAAAGGCCTATCACTGGCGTAAGTGTAGAATCCCTTCCAGTATACACTCACCAGACTATATATATACTATTATACTGCTTCTTTAAGGGTTTGTTCTACCTAACTGCAATGTGCTGCACACGGCTCCACGTGATGCGCAGAAGGATGCACAAACACTCAGCCCGAACAGGTTCTAATTCAGTGTATCATACCGCATTTGACAATGGCAGAACACGCACACAAAAACAGGTACAAGTCAATGTAGCAGCTTTCTCTGCTCGTGAAACTTTAGCACAATTGGAGTCCCTGCAATTTAAACGTGGAGGTGAATGAGATTATCCAGAGATGGGATTGAACGCCATCGTCCTGATTTAGGTAGAAGACGCGTATCCACTCTCGAAATTGATGCAGATTTAACTGCAGCAGAGTGGAACTCTGGCCAAACTACTTCTGAAATAAAGGCACATTCACAATTCCCTGCATCAGCTCGAGCGGATGTGCGAAGGTAAATGACGTAAGACTTCATGCGCGAACGGCAGCTAAAAAACAACTGACAAATTGCTTCGCTTCGCGCAGGCAGAGGAAAATGCCAACCGCAACTGCAATAACATGGGATTCTCAGACGAGCACACATTTTCTTCCACATATAAAGGAAAGGTAATGTCTACCATCCAAAGGGATCCTGATATGATACAACATACGTGGATTCACAGTTTTATCACAGTGCGTATCTGTATCCTACTGGGGCTGGATAGCAAGAGAGACGGTCTAGGTGTATGTGTCAGCTTGAACGATACTCTGAGAATATTTTGATTACCTCTGCCAGGATAAGATATCCTGATGGAATTGTTTAATTCGTACAGGATAATCACCCTGTCCACATATTCGAAAGGTTTCAAATTGGTTCTCACAACCAGGATATTAGGGTGGTATACTGGACTCCCTATTAACCATATTTAAACCCTACTAGGTGAAAAGGCAGCTGCGCTTGAATTTCTCTACAGATGCGTGAAGGACAAAAAATAGTCTCTGGGCACCGAGCATCGCTCCACCCCGGTTTCTTGCAGTGAGTAAGAAACAGTGGAGAAGGCGAGGAAGCGGGAGACAGGCGGAATGCGAGAAAAACGTAGGAAAGAGAGAGACCGTATCTTGCTAAAAATTCAGGAGTGAGCTTTGCACTCTGGTCAAAATAACGAATCCGTTGTTTGCACCTTGCGCCATGCACCCGGAGAGACCCTGTTCTACAGGCACCTTTCGCGTCCTTAAAGTAATCGTGGTAGATGGAATATTAAACTTCTATAAACTTTTGCTATTTAGCTAGGAGATTAAGATGAAACTGGAATTTTCGCTGCGTACGAAAATACTTATTTCTTTTAATATTAGTAACATTTTAAAACAAAGTATGCTCTTTCCACTCTAATTGAGACCTGAATTCCAAATGCAAATGAATCTTCAAATCCGTACCGTGCAAAAATGATTACGATTCTGTAAATTGCATATGAAGAAAATATACTGTGTTTATAATATGTTTACATTCTTTTCGGACAGCAGTTGGGGTAAGGGATCGAAGGAAAGATTTGTGTAGCAACCAGCACCTCTTTCCACTCTTTCAAGCTCTAGCTGAAATTAATACGAATGGGCTTGTATGTATAACCTTTATATATGATATAAAACTGATATCCACATAAATGTTTAAAGCCGTTTTAGCTTAAATTGGTATTGAATCTGACAATCTGTGACCTCTGGTACGAACTTTTTTTTACTTTCTCTAGCACGCATATATAATGTACACAGCAAGTAGAGAAGTTATTGTATTTCACCCACGAATTCGATACCGAAAGAGTATGTGTGTCTCTGGACAACAGAACTCAAAAATGAAAAGTCCGTTAAATACTTAGCTTGGTATTTAAGATTGTCTCCCAAGGATGTGATGCATCAAGAAAATCTCCCCACCGAAAATAAAGTTTACATGAAAAAAATTTCGAAATAGTTATTTTCTCAAAAATAGCTCTAATGATTTTGATTAAAATGCCTTGATTATGAATACTTTCATGAGAAATTAAATGTATACCTGAATTTCTTGGGAGCAGCCCCTGAAGTCCTTCATTCTAAATGATTTGCATAACTGGTAAGCATTAAGAGATAGACAAAAACTTACTAGGTGCACAAACGATGTAGATCTCGCCAAAACACACAGTTATGTCCTTTACATTTTTGTTGTAGAGCTAACCGTTTCCTAGATATTCCTTGTTGTTGGTTTCAATTTTAAAATACTTATACTTTTCTCAAATATAAAGTCGTTCTTGTTTCTTTTATTTTACTCCATGCAAAGAGGTGGATTTCAATGAAAATCGCATAGCGACAGCTTTTAATATATTTGACTATTGGTTTAGCGTAGAATATTACCTTCTAGCTAAAAGGAATTAAGTAATATGTCCATTTCTGTAATGTTTATTTTGATTAGCACAATATACATTAAATAACAATCTTTTGTAAGATTACTTTGTTTGCAGAATAGATAGAGAATGTTATGTGAATAAAACACATTAGATATTTTAAAAGTAGTTTAACTAAACTTATTAGTTTTAAATTATACATTATATTATTTTTGTAATAAAAGTAATTATATTTTCGAATATAGGTTATACCCTTAGTAATAAATTCGATAAATCTATGAAAGGTCCTTGCCACAGATTTATTAAAAACACAAATTAACTGTTAAATTTATGTGTTGGCAACGAGCAGGATGGTGCAAGCGGTTTCGTCTGTGGTCCCCATTCGGAAGGTCGCGGGTTCGGTCACTGTATCCGGTTTACCTGAACAATGGGTTTTTTCAGGGATTCCCGGGTTCCCCATCAAAACACTGGGGTGGGTTCATTACACCCCCTAAAGTTTCTGGTCATCATTTCCGTTTCCCATAAATTCCTAATCATTCTTTCAGGGATGAAGGATCGGGCAAAGTGTTCGGCAACTTGCGGCTGGTTGGTGTCTTGTGCACTGTAAACCTTTATCCTGGCGTCGTGAAAGCGCTCCATCAGTAACCGTTAGGGACTCCACTATGCTTAAACCCGTCGTCATTTGGTGTTGGTCACCCTTCGGGTATCTGTTCCTATCCGTCTTTCTATAGTGTCACATAAGAGGTAAATGACAACAAAAGTCTACATCCACTACTCTGGCCCCATCGTCCTATCCTACGTGTTTGGTATGATGCGCTTTATAAAAATAAAACAGTGCCATTCGCTGGTTTCAGGTTAGTAAATATTTGATTGCTGACTATTTTATTTCCAGTTATTAACGCGTAGAGAAACTTGTATTTTGGCCTATAAGCATTATGGAGGAATGCTTTGTGTAAACGTCTGTCCGGTGTTTTCAACAGAATATTTAATACCCATGGAATAACCTTAAAAGATAACATCTCCACAAACATTGTCCACATTAAAAGTCTAGTAAACCTTAAACAGGTTTACTGTAAAACGCTGCAATTGTAGTACAATATTCTTATTCGCAGTATAATAAACGATATTTCGTTCACATTAAGTAAACTTTTAACTACGTGATCGGGAGTTAGCACGCTAGTTTCTAGATCTAAAAGTACTGAGTTCAATCCCCATCTGGAGAATGGCAGCTCTTCTTTAGCCAGAATAATTCTGCATCCTATATATATATATATATATATATATATATATATATATATATCTCAAATATAATAATACACATAAAAAGAAAATAAAAAAATACGAAAGTTTGATCACATAATGCTAGATTACTGCAAAAAGTTAATAAAATAACACTGAACTTATCTATAACGCTGGTTCTGCTTGATGGTTAAATAGGGCAGTCCAATGAATTATCCCCAATGTACTACCAATACATTTCGTTTTTGTGAATAGCTAAATTTTCTAACTAAACTAAACTGGACGATGCAATAACCTGAAGTCGGGCAAGTCCTACCGCCCGAATATCCCACTGTTGCTAAAACAGACGTCATGAGTGAAATGCAGTACTGGAGGGTGGGACGTAGTTGGTGCTCCGAGTTCTTCTCGGTCGGTTTATGCGGTTTTCGCAACCTGGAGCGCTATCTTATTTTAAGTACCTCCCCTCCAGGGGCTTCAAGGCTGAGTGCACCCCGAATCAGGTCTCCCAGAGGGAGAAATCTCTAAGCCGGCACCGGTAAAGGAACCCGATCCTCCTGCTTGGAAAGCGAATACTCTTACACGTAATATACGTGTTTTAAAAATACTGAGGGAGGTGCTCAGGGGTGTAAATATAATATGAACATCAAATAATTACCTTATAATAGGATTAAAGTAACCAGAAACTCTTTTACACCTGTCAACATTTATATCACTTTAATATTTCAAGAAATAAACATGAAGTCTTATAAATATTGTATCACATACTCGTCTTAACTTGTGAGGTAAAATTGTAAATTAATGCTAATAATTCTCAGTGTCATTTACCAAGGGGCGTGGATCGGTAATCGAGGGTTATGGACAAACCTACCTTTAAAGAGCAATGCCTCCCTTCAGGAAAATGAGAGGGCGATTACTTGTATTCATTGAGACAATAGTGTACACTGCAAGAAGACAAAGGGCAAATCCTCGTGCTGAAATGTAAGGATGCTATTGATGGATGTTACTGTAACAATAGAATGTAATGCAAGTTACGTAACGATCGAGCCTTTCAAGCCTTTCGTCTGGGACTGGCACTTGAGAGGTCGTGGGATCGATTCCCCGCGGTTGACCTCTCTGACCCATGAGTTTTGTCGGGGTTTTCCCGGGCCAGTAGGCGAATACTGGGGAGATTTCTTCATTCCCCCAAACTTCCTGTCCCTTCATTTCACCTCGTTTTCATCCAGCCGGTCGCTTTCAGGTTGTGTCGGCGAGGATTGCGGTGGTGGCGCTCTCTCGTGGAGGTGATTGCGCTTTTGAAATGTAGGTCTCTGCGGCGGGATGGCGATGGAAATCGTCTGTAGACTTAGGAGAGTTTGGTCAGACTTGAGACGTGGGCCCCTAGCGCTCCCCGCGAACCGAGATGAAAACATTATTTGAAACTGTTAGGGACCCTCCATTGTTGCTTCCTCCCGCCATCCGTTTTCGGCTGCTCGCCGTAATTACTCTCAGCTCATTCTATCCTCCTAGGTTCTAACGTACAAAGAGCCCATACATGGCTGAAGGTGCACATTCGGCAACTATGTAACATAGCAAGTATTGGAAAGCTTACGGTAAGTTATACAGCAGCTCTCACAAGAGTAATCGAACCCAGGAGTAAAATGACACGCCATGACGCGGGCGGTAATATCTTTACTACACCAACCCACACAAACTGCTCACGAATCTTTGCCTTTCAAGGTACAGTGTCTCACAGATATTGAAATAAAATTCATTAGGATGGAAACCTCAGGTTCTCAATAAGTGCAATGGATAAATGATGTAGTTGTGCAGTTAGGTGACGCGCCACTTGAATCTTACGTAATCCAGAAAACAATGCGCATATTGCCGTTTATATTTTTACATTTAACAAATTTCTTTACCAAGACCCACACACATGCTTAATAAAAGGGTATGTGCAGCTAAATGGAACAAAATACGCCTTTTATAATGCCTTTGTTCCTGTCCTATTCATTATTACACCACTATCTGTAAGACTCACCAACATGTATAATTACGCTAGAGGCAGTTAAAATTGGTGCAGCAAGTATTGATTACACCCGATGTTTCCATCGTAATTAATTTTATTTCAATGACGGTGATACATTCCGCGAATGTACCTGTCAGACATGCGAAGCAGAACACAGAATTTCCACGTTTTGACTCTTGCGTGTTTCAATGTGTAAGAGGATAGAGTAGGTATATCAGTACCTGACGCGGTTCCATTTGGCACACCTGCAAATTGAAGTGCGAACATTACGTTATTCAAAAAGAGTTGCCGCATGCGCAATAAGGCACTCATCAGCATCTTTAAAGTCAGCGCAGAATTGTATATTATTTCACGTTTTGAGAAGTGAGCTTTCTGACTCTTCAGTTACATCTAAAATTAAGCAACAAAGTATATTTCAACATGTTTCTGCACTGCCAAAGATAGACGTGGAGATGAGCAAATAGACTATAAATACTAAAACCTTTAGAAAGAAAATCTTATTTGTTCCATTCACTTTCTCTATCTGTGTCATAATTTTTCTTCTTACAAAAGATTATTCTTTTACGTACATCATATTATTCTAGATAAACATTAGTAGAATTGATCTTATTACTTACTTCCCTGTGAGTAGAAGGGAAATAACGGAATACATTATCCTAAAACGATAGTCAAATGTTTTAAAAGTTGGTCCCTATGTGAAATAATTGAGGTTCGTTTCGCTTTGCATGGTCCCGTTAGAAACATTTATTTAAAACTGAAACCAATAACAAGGTATATCTCGAAAACGGTGAACTCTACAAGAAAAAAGTATATTACATAAATTATGTGCTTTAACGAGATCTATATTTTTGTGTGTTAAATTTTTGCCTATCTCTTACGGTTTAAACGTTATGCAAAATTCAACCAGAATAAACAGCGCTTCATATGCTATTCCCGGAAAATTTAAAATATACATCTTATTTGTGATCTGAATATCTTTAATATACGATATTTTAATAAAAATCGTTAGAGCCATTTTTAGAGAGTCAAAATTTTCGAAAAATGTTCCATGTAAAGGGCATTTGAGAAAGGGAGTAATTTTCTTGAAAACCTTCGTGTCGCATCTTTGGAAGATACTGAACTTATATACCAAGTTTGCTATTTAACCGATTTTTCGTTTTTGAGCTATGCTACCCACACACACACACACGGAAGGACCTTTTTCTAAAAATGCTTTCTTCGGATTTAGGTGGTCTCAAAACATATATTTCCGATGAAATCTCGGTATCGAATTTTTGGATGGAATACAATTCCTTCTGTATCCACTATGTACACAATGCATGCGGGCTAGAGAAAGTAAATTTTTTTTTCGGACTCAGGGGGTCTCAAAACATATCTTTCCAGTAAAATCTCGGTATCGAATTTTTGGGTAGAATACAATACCTTCTCTATCCACTACGTACATTGTACATACGGGCTAGAGAAAGTAACAAGTGGGTAGCGTTTGAGGCTCCATTGGGGATATTGCGGGTTCCCATTAGACCTGAAGTTTGCTCGTGGTTTTCCTAGGTCTGTAGCAGAATGTTGTGTAACTATGACATTTCCGTTTCCTTTATATTTCGGGGTTGCAGTGCCTGGCATGCAGTGAATGTCCCACATAATTATAATAAGATAGAGAGCTAACAGAGATGCGCAAAACACTGCATTGTGAGACAACATTGAAACCACGTGACTTGCGGATAGAGCGAGAGGTATTTCAAAGATCTTAATAGAGTTCATTACAAAATGACTCAAGAAAAGTTATTCCAGTCAGTATGCACACAAAATTACAAATTAAACGTAATATATGGTTTGAAGAAAGAGAAAAGTGTAAAGTTATTACGTTTGTTTCCAAACTGAGTATTTTGTATCTATTTTAATTATACTCAGAATTACTCATTTGAATAGTCAAGCTAATAATTGGCAGTGACTCAATAACGCAGTTTATCATTCTCTGCTCCAGTTCATGTGTTCAGTCTCAGGATATTGATGGCCTATTCCATATAAGGCATTGATATAACTTTTAAGAACATGCAGGGATAATTCTAGGTGTTCTAGTGGCATCCAAATTTAAAATGTTTTGCACATTTTTCAAACAAAATCAAACTGATATTATTACTATTATTATTATTATTATTATTATTATTATTAAAGAAATTGCTTCAGAGAATACAGCTAGCCTGAATTTTTAAAAAGAAACCACTGTAAAATTCCAGAGGGACCCGCATTTGAATGTATTGAAAATAATAAGATTCCATATATAAAATCCGCTTTGACCTCTTCTTGGGGTCACTAGGGCTTTAACTTCAGACTCCTTGGCTACGCCCTCTCGTCTCTAAAGCGATCAAAGGCCGTGACTGCTCCGCTCCTCTACTCATAAAACAACCCGGCTAAGCTTTGCTGCTTAGGTCCCTTCACCTTGAGCTATGTTTTACGGCGAGGGCCCTAAAATTTTATAACAGAACAGTAAGTAACTACAAAGCGACTCTAATGTCAGAATAGCAAAAGTACCAAAGTCGGAAGTAGAGAAACTTCCACAGGCGATCCGGATTTGAATGTGTTTTCAATATTTGAAATTCGCTAGATTGCCGAAGCTGTGACTTTCTGGGATCACTGGGGCTTTAGCTTCATAGATCCTTCAGCTAGGCTCTGTTGTCGCTCTCCTCATAAAAACATCCCTCGGCTACGCTTTCCTGCCCTCCATCTTGGTGGGTTACACTTTGCAGCTCAGGCCCTTAAACGTTTATATCAGACCCGTAGTTAACTACAAAACGGTTCTAATGGTAGAATTAAGTAGCGATTCAGATCACGTATGGAAATAGGTGGAATGCAGTAACTATTAGGGTTTATTAGCATACTTGATACATAGCTCTAAGTATCTCAAAAGTTCGTACTTAAATGCTTCATCTACTCACAGTTAAAATAATCTATTTTTAAATATTTTTTTTATTAACCACTAACCGCTTCAAAACACTAATGTTAATGTCATGCAATACTAAAAGAATGAAAAGTTATCCCTTCACCTTTCACAAAGTTCGTAGTACAGCCAATGCAGCAGCAAAAATGAACCATTTCACTTGTTTTTAACGGTATGAGACTCAAAAACATCATGAATGAATGATTGAACGAACGAATAAGTGTATTTATTGAAATAACAGCATGCACGGGTTCACAGATCGTATGTGATTTTGCAATATACAAAATAGTAAATAGAAAACAATATTAAGAAACAAAAAAATTAAAAGAACACGGAAATAAAAGGACAAGCAAATTTATAACATAGAATAAGCCACATTCAGATGCATTAAGTACCCTATTGTAGTAGACAAACACACTTAAGAAAAATGTGCACACATTACTAATACCACAACAAAACAATGAACGAAAAATATGACATAAAATATACACATGTAAAACATTATGATCACTTTGTCTTATCACTCACCCTTTACCCTATTATCAGCCTTCTCAGATCTCAGCAGTCTCGCCTTAAGTAGAAATGTACCAGTGGTTAGTAATTTAGGTAAGCGCTCCCTTTGTCATCGTTTTTCTTAGTCTATAAAATATAGTCATCCCTTGTTATATGCGATCTCATTTTACACGTTTTCGCGTAAAGCGATTTAAAAATGCTGATTTTAACACTGTACAAGTAACATAAATACATGCGTCTGTTTAAAACACATTTTTTTCGTGTTTACCTTGAAATAGCCCATATCATTATTACTTTCGCTTTCCGTATTTTTTTGTGTTACATGATAATGAAAACCAATTATTTGAGTAATGCGAGGGACATCTATATTCGTAAATTATTGTTAATTTTAGTAGTAGCAGCAGCAGCAGTAGCAGCAGCAGCAGAAGCAGCAGCAGCAGCAGTAGCAGCAGCAGCAGTACTAGTAGTAGTAGTAGCAGTAGTAGTAGTAGTAGTAGTAGTAGTAGTAGTAGTAGTAGTAGTAGTAGTGGTAGTAGTAGTAGTAGTAGTAGTAGTAGTAGTAGTAGTAGTAGTAGTAGTAGTAGTAGTAGTAGTAGTAGTAGTAGTACTTACCAGTTTACTGGAATGTTAGCTACAATCGACGAGATTTCTTCAGAAATAGTTCCATTACAGTGAAATTCTCATGAGCATCCTTACGAAGCGTACAAAGTAAATGCTTTCTATGGACATCATTGACAGAAAGGATAATCTTTATTGGCCCATTGTAGACCTACAGTGATATTTTACTCGATTTAAAGTGGAAAATAACCGTTTAACAGAATCTGTATTTGCTGGTACAGTTAGAATTAGACAAGCTAAATTGTAAACTTCAGGCATAGCCCACACCAGATCTCTTTTGTTCATAATTTTCACTTTTTCCCAACTGACTTTCCTTCAAAACCTTTATCTCCAGAAGAGTACACAACGCTAAGTTTATTTTTCAGACGTACCGGATCAAAATTTGAGCCATAGATGTCCAACAATTTTGAGCAATGGTGATCGGGAAAAGACGTTCCGTAATTCTTGAATTTTTGAGGCATCAAGGAGAGCAAAGAAATGAAAACCTTCGTAGTCGGAAAACCTATTTTGTATTTGATAGAGCACATTATCCAAAATTTGATAGAATATCCTCCTGAACATAACTTCAGTAACTTCACTGGGTTCATTGTTCTTCCTTTTCTTTTGTGCATGTTCATTTATCACTTCAGTAGAAATGCTTCGAGAAATATTTTGGAACCCTTCTCTCCTTAACTCTTTTAAAGTGTTTTTAGTCTGTATTACTTTTGAATGACAATATGCAATATCCATAGACTTGTCTTGTAATATGTAGAAGAGAATGTCGGTATGAGCAAATATTGCCGAAAATGTTTTGAGGAGGCGGAGAGTATCCAATCGAGTAAAAAAATAAAGAAACGCTTATGTTTTAACCAATGTATCAGGCTCCCAAACAACATTGTTTTCTGGTTCTGTCATAAATTCAAAGAATAAAATCAAGTTATCTCGTTACTCTTGTACAGTACTGACAATGCGTGAATTGAAGTCAGCGTGTTGGAGCCGCTTTTGGTAATTTTTATTCATAAAACCAACAAAGTTTCCGTTCTTTTAGTGGAATAATTAAAGAAATTAGAGAGCCCTGATAGAGTTTGAAAAAAATTCTGCACTTATCAATACACATAGCTGGTTGTTGCAGAACCAAATTCAGAATGTGACTCTAGCAGGGAACAAATGATGCCTGTGGAAATGCCTCTTTTACTTTAGATTGCAGACCCCTAATTGGCCAGACATTACGGCCGGTCTGAGCGAACATTTCATACAAATATTAAATTCTTTAACTTTTGTAAGTACATGGTTGTAAAGTGCTGCCTCCACAAATCTGTCTACACTGACGTTTGTAAAGCCAATGAACCTTTCTTGAACTTCCCCCAATTTATCCGCATAGCGTAAAATGGTAGAGAGTTGGGATTTGTTCACTATGTCTGAGAACTCGTCTAGAAGAATGGTCACAAAATTAGCGGAAGTTCTTTTGTTACACAGCTAACCGAAACACTCCTAACAGCTTCGATTAAGTAATTCTGAATGGATGACGAAGTGCCCCGGAAAATTGTAGCACTTTTTAAATGATTATTTAAAAGTAGATCATACGTACTGAGTAAATCCAATATTTCTACTTAATTACCACTATTAAAGGAACTTTCTGACTCGTCGTGTCCTCTAAAAGCAAATTCCTGCTTTCCTAAGTGACAAACAACACCAATGAGTCTATTCCATACTTCTCTGTTCTTTTTTACCATTTCATTACGCTTTGAAAATTGTAAGGATTTCTGAGCATTTAGCTGCAGTCTCCTCGTGTATTGGCAAAATTACAAAGAGTGAATGCACAAAATACGCGATTTCTTTTTTATGCTTACTTAATGAACCGTTAGAGAAACTACGTTGTCCAGTCCTTCTTGAAACCATGTGGTACTACTTTTGTCATTACTAAAAAAAAAAAAAAAAAAGACATGGCCAAAAATAAAGTTTGTTTAATTTGGGGCAACCAGTTAATCATTTGTAGCTAGAATAATTGCTAATGCAAAAAGGTCTGTTATACTCTCGTTTTCTATCTGACATTTTGTAATCAGATCTGGGAGTTTGGGAGTGGGTCTGCCGTTGTTTTTTACTTTAAGTTTTTCAGAAAACTCAAAATTCCGAAATCCAGTCTTTAACACAAGTTCTTCTGCACATTCACAAGAACCACTTGCTTCAGTAACACTTCATATCGGTCATTTTCACAAAAACTTACATGCAAAGCAACACTAATACAGACTAAAAACGATTGTCAATCGCAAAATTTAGCGGTGCAGTTCGACAGCTGGCAATTCAACCTCCTTTCCCCTCATCTCTCTAGTGGAGATTTGGGAGTGCGTGGCCATCGCTTTAACTTGCGATGGAGTAGATGCACGCGCACACCAGTGCTGGCTTTGCCTAGAGCGGGGAATGCTGGGAGCATGGTTATCGTTTTAACTTGCGGTGAGGTAGACGTACGTTTAACCGCACAAACTTGAATTCATTTCGAATTTAGTTGAAGTGTCATACAAAAAATTCTGATTATTTTGCATGTTTATTGAGAGTCGTTTTGAACCCCCTCAAGTTTAGTACACCGGCGGTGTATGCGGTGTATAGGAGAATTCGCCACTGAAACGTACCTAATCCGTTCGCGTCTTCCGTGCCTGCCAGTAGCATCCAAAATGCTTCTAACTTTACATTCGCAGTGATACAGGATCGCGGTAAATACTTTTTCTTCCATTTCTCTGTAACCCTACATCTTGCCAAGATATGGATCCACGACTCTTCCTCCTCGCAAATGGGGCAGATTCTCAAGTCATTCTCGTCAGTAGTTTTTTCTATTCGCCATGCTCATAGTCTAATCCACGCACCCCCTCTCTAATGATGGGAACCTGTTCTGATGTATTGCTCCATACCCCACTCCGAGTTTTCCCCAGACTGTACTTCTAATGAAACCATCTCCGTGCTTGCGCAATTAATTACTGTATGTCAATATCATAGAGGCGGCTCTTAATTTTTTTCCAAATACTCCGTCTGTTTGCCTTCCCCGCCATCCAAATGTATTCTATCCCAATGGTTTCCAAAATGTTCTGTAAGTTTGATGCTCACGTCGAATTACCTTACATTCTCAATTATTCACGGTAGCAAACTGCCCTAATTAGAAATTGGTTTCCGAGAACAATTCTCATCCAAAATTTAACTGCTCTGAGTTTACACTCTATCGTTCTCTATGCACCCCAAATTCTCTCATTATTCCGCAGTTGGATGTACCCCTCCCTACTCCCAGAATTTCTTTCAAAAATTGGGCTCTCACTTGGTCCAGATTCCTTGTTTGTTACTACCCCCATATTTCTACTACATATGTCATCGTGGATCTAACTGTCGCTTCGGATACAGTGTCCATTAGGTTACGCATATATTCGGAATTCTGCTACGTATCCGGAGAGCTTTCGCTGCTTTCATCCTTTCTTGTGTTTGTTGATGTCAATGGGTTTTATTCATTTTCCATTCAGTGTAACTCTGAGTCCTGAGTACACAAAAGATTTAATATTGTCCAGTATCTGTCTTGCATATGTACAGGTCTTCTCCTTGCTACAAATAGAGCCATTTTAAAGTCATTGTAAACGAAAATGTCGTGTTTTTATGGACGCCCTTCAACTACTGAGGTTCTCAGCTTCTCATTCTAAGTTACGTGTGAAAGACCGTTTAATTTTGCTCCGAGGCCTCTCTATCAGGTTTGAGGTTCTTTTACGTGCCGTAAATCTACGACACGGGACCAACGGCTTTACTTCCGTTCCAAAGGAAGCCATGCTAAGGATTTTTACACCCGAAAAAATCCATCATCCTCCGCCGGGTTTGAACTCGCGACCTTGGGTATATGAAGTTAGCATGGCAACCATTACACCACGGAGGGTGAGTTAAAGTCATTGCCTTAATCTTATTCACATTAACTGTAAGTAGCTATTCATTGCAATAATTCCTAAGTTTGACCAGCCCTAGTTGCAATCCGTTAACTGTCGTAGAACACAACACTAAGTCACCCGCATATAAAAGTGCTGGGATCTGCATATCTGCTACTACTGGTACATCGATATTCTCTGCTAGTATTGCATCTGTAATATATACAAAGAGATTAAATACTAAGGGAGATAAAATACAGCCTTGCCTCACGCCCCTCTAGCTTAGGCAGCTCTCCGACAGTTTACTTCTGCCATACTTTATACAGAATTCAACATTTGGATAGATTGCCTGCAACGCTCTAATTATTTTACTTGATAATCCCTTTCTGCGTAGTTTATGCCATAATGCATTACTATTGCTAGAGTCAAATGCCTTCTTAAAATTCATAAATGCCAATGAAGCTTTCCCGATTAATTAACATTTGTTTTGCCCTTAAAGTGTCCAAAATAAAAGCGGCGTCTATGGTCCTGTGTCCTTCTCTGAAAGCCATTTGAAATCTTGAAAGTTTGCCATATTTAGATTCCCAATCCTTTACCCAGTTATATAACACTCTGCAATAAATTTTCTCCATAATTGGCAACAGAGTAACCTCGCTATAGTTATCCTGATTCCCAATAGCTCCCTTCCCTTTATAAATGGGATGAGTTCCCAACAGGTAGGGTAATTTCCCTCAAAAAATAATTAGTTACACATCAGAAACATATTCCTACCAGACTCATTAATATTGGCTTTAAAAACTTCTGGCGGCGCCCTGAAGCTTTGCCTCCCTTTAGGCTCTTCAGCGCCTGTGCTATTTCCTTTACTGAAATATCCTGTCCATTATTTGGATTTCCAAACTTCCCAAAATTTGTACTTCCCTTGTTATAAAAAATCTTCCCCTTCTCCTTCCCCAAATATTCCGTTAAAATGCATTACCCATTTTCTGGGAGAAATTTCGTTGGGCGCCTGACGGTTGCCTCTTCATTCTTTACAACTTGCCATATCTCAGCGTTAAAACATTACTACTACATTTCTGAGTCATTTTATCCTATCACGTGTTCGCTTTTCTCGTATGAGCTGTTTATACTCCCTTCGTTTGTTTGTTGTTTTTTTTTTTTTGGTGAAAATTCTCCTACTTATCTCTCCACCCTTCTGAGGTTCCTCTGTTTTTTCCTTTGCGAATCTGCACTGCCGGTCATACCAAATGTTGAATTGTTTTATCTCACCATGCATTCCGACTTTCATTGGCCCCGCAACCGTTGCTATTATATGTGTTAGTGCTCCGCTGTTTCTGCGTTCTTTCTCCTTAAACGCATTTCCAAATTATCGACAAAAACTTACAATCTCACTTCGTCCCTCTTCCCCTCTTAGTGTGCTTGCACCTCAAAGGCCATCTCTGTATTAAGTTCCAAGGCAACCGGATGCGATTCGATGCGATCCCCCACCAAAACTTTTCTAATGCTACCTATTAAACCTTGACTTATCAAAATAAGGTTTGTTACACTACCACCATTTTCATTTATTAAAGTCAATTTTCCCTCTCATCTCTACCATTCTTGCCATTCACTATTTCTAGGGAGAAGGCATCACAGAAAGCAAGAAATGTTTTCACTCCCCATTAATAAAGCTATCCTTGCCTTTTCGCTGGCTTCCGCGGAATTCCTCAGCCCCGTCATGACCTCCTGTTAGAGAAACATTCTCCCCTGGTAACCTGGTATTAAAATCTCATAAGAGAATAAATTCAGTGCCCGGTAAATATTTCCTGTAACTGCACTAACGTTTCGGTTAGGTCGCTGTATACTTAGACGTTGCTGGCTGGTTGTATAATCCTATAATTATTATATTTACCCCCCCCCCTGTGCCAAAGATACAGCAATTACCCCTTTTAAACTGATTTCCAATTTAATTATCTCGGATTCAGCTCAGATCTGAATGAAACTTATAACCCCCCTCCCCGCCGACCTCCTTCACCTTGTCACCCTGCTACTACTAAAACTATGGAAGTTGGCAAGTGTAACATTTTCACCATTTCTCAGCCAAGTTTCAGTCAAATTTACAATGTCACTAAGGAAAGACAAGTTCTCACTACCCAACTTTTTTTTGAAACATTTGATGTTCCCTGTGACAATCCTCAAAGGAGGGTTGGGTCCTATTGTTTTCCTGTTGTCCTTCCTTCGACTTGGCTGAACCTAAGTCGAGATGTGGTCAACCTAAGTGTACGCGGCGCGGTAGGGGGGGGGGCGCTACTGTCTTCTCCACGTCGTTTCTTCCATAGACTTGTACAGAAACACATGTATCGGATGTCTCAAACGAGTCTCCACAGTGAACTCGGACGGTTGTAAGTGTGGTAACGGAATTATAGAGGGGAGACATTACTTTGGGCAGATTTACCCTTCTTTATCCTACTTGAATAATACTGTGAGAACTGTGTGCTTAAAGTTAATACTGTATGATTGTGCGTATGTAACGAAGTTAAAATGTTAACCACTGAAATGAGAACTTGTCAGTTGACGTATTCTTTGATGGTGATAAGATTTCAGAAAATGCAAAACTAAATTTCTTGAACGTTTTGCACATTGCTAATTTGGGCGAAATTTCAGATATAATGTTAAGAAGCGATAGTCATTTTACCACACATGAATACTGCAATGAGCTTTCTTATCCCTCCAAACTGAAGCACTGGAAATGTTCCGGGGCTATTGTTTTTCGTGTCTCCTTATTCTGCTTTGGGGTAACCACTGCAAACACAGTTTTGAGTACCCCAGTTCTTGAATAATTTTCATTACACTGCCTTTACTGAGAGACGTAATGCAATACAATTCATCCATTGTTATCCGCTGGTCAGCTTGAATGATCTCATCCACTCACTCAATGTTGCGAAGAGTCACTGCAGTCACCGGTCTACCGCTCCGTGTTCATGAGCCAACATGTTGACGCTTCAGCTTCATTACTATGACGAACTCATCTCCTAACCATGCTGACGTACACTGTTGCATCACCATACACCTTTGTGAGCCTTTCATGAATGCGAATGTGCGTTTCACCCTCCACATTCAAGTATTCAATGATGGAATACTGTCTAATACGAACATCAATGTCAGCCATTTTGTAACAGGAAACAGTGATGCCACTGGTAGGCCATTATTATTGAAGTGGAGTGGATAAGAAGAATTGAGGATATGTGCAAAACTTAAATTGTTCACATAACTTACTTAGTTCAGGAGAAAAAAAATAGGAGGCATTACTTATTGACAGGCCTCGAATAATAAGCCTACCTTCATCCTGTGCAAAGGGCAAAAGCAGCTGCGGATCAAATTTAATGATAACTGTACGAATTTATCTCGGAAGTTAGAGTTTACATTATGGAAATAGATCTGATAATATTTGTGGCTTCCTTCCAGCAGTTAAATAATTGTTGGCGTGGTGTCACTGGCGATGCGTTCATGATTCGGCTGTTATTGCACCATATTGATCAATTGAATCAAGGGGCGAGATAGCCGCAACCAGGAGTCGGGTAGCGTTAACTCCCAGGATTATTTTTACTAAAGATATTCCCAAAGGCATTAGGTCGTGAAATATTAACACATTAAAAAGCTTAATTAGCAGAAAAAAATTAAAACCAAACAGATCATTGGTTTACTCCCAACATTAATTAATGAATGCCAAATTATTTGCATTGTTATCCACTCTATCAAAGTGAGGTTACAGCAGTGCTGTTGAGGGTGCAGCCCAATGGTGTATTCTCTGCTGCTTACATTGCAGTAGTGATTTATGCTCCAGGAAACCTGTATGGTGTTTGCGCTTCGGCCCTCGAAACTTGTACAGTAATGTCAGATAAGTTGTTTGAGCTAGTCTAAGAAGCAGCATCAGGTGTTAAATGGACTCCTCTACTAGAACATTCAATTCATTTTGTAGCATTTTATTACGCGGATAACCTGGTTCTAATCTAAACATTTAAAATTATTTAGACCACACAGATTCTTCTTCTTTAGTCATCAATCCCTGGTTAGTAGCGATTCTCCACTCTGAGCCTTCCCTCTGCCTTACTGTTACTTTCTCTGCATTTCTCTGCATAGTTGTAGAGAAAGAAGGTATTGTTATACACCCAAAATTACACTATCTATATTTTGCCGTAAATATATGTTTTGAGGTCCCCTGAGTCCAAAACAGCATTTTAGAAAAAGGGATGTGCGTGTCTGTGTATGTGGACAGCCAGTTCGGAAACTAAAAGAACGTTAAATACCAAGTTTGGTATTTAAATTAAGTATCTTCCAAAGATGTGACACTAAGATTTTCAAGAAAATCTCCCAACCCAAACTACCCTTTACATGGAAAAACTTTAGAAAACTTTGTTTTTCTAAAAAGTGGCTCTAACAGTTTTGGTTAAAATACCGTATATTAAGATATTTATATCACAAATAAAACGTATATCTTGAATTTTCTGGGACTAGCTTCTGAAGACCTGAATAGATGCATTTGATGAATTTTGCACAACTGATAAACCGTAAGAAATAGACAAAAACTTTTTGCAGAAAAAATATAGATCTCGTTAAAACACGCAATTTATGTCAAACACATGTTTGTTGTAGAGTTGACCGTTTCTGAGATATTCCTTGTTATTGGTTTCAAATTTAACCAGCGTAACTTTTCTCAAACGGAGTCATCTTTCATTTAATCTCTCTTTTATTTTACTGCAAAGCGAACCGAAATGCAGTTATTCATCTGCTATAATATTTGACTATCGCTTTAGCCTAATGTATTCCTTTATATACCTTATACTTAGAAGGAAGCAAGTAATAAGACAATTTCTGCTAATGTTTATCGCGATTAGCATTATGTAGATAAAAGAATAGTTTTTTTGTAAGAATAGTTTGTTTGCTCAACAGTTAGAGAAAGTCATGTGAATAGAACACATAAGATATTTTATTCTTCGTACCTTCTGTGTTCATGTTCTTAATTTGTTCCAGTGTAGTCTTGCTTTTCTTTTGCTATTCTTGCCTTCAGTTTATTGTACCTTCGATTATAATTTTCTAAATACTTTGATGTCGTAATGAATGTCCTATACATTTTATAATTTTCAACATTTTCCTGTAGCACTATATTTCAAATGTTTCTGGAACTTCTACTCGTACTTTAGCACCTACAGCTAAACACAGTCCTACTGTCCTGGAAACAACACAATTACGAATGCTACTGAAATTCCTATACCTCATTATAGGAAGCCTACAGCTAAAATATATACAATCGGCTCCAAATTTCCAACCAGCTATGCTACAATAACTCAAAATGTCCCTATTAAAAAGAGGTCAAAATCATGGATGCACATACTGGTGTACCAATAAGAGATTGTATTTTACAATAGATTAACTCACTGCCTGCAAACATCCGTTATATTTCACGAATTTCTAATAACACACATCGGGCAAAGGAGAAAACAGCTGACGAACAGTTGTCAACAATATACCCCTACCCCTCCAAGCCGAAATATATTCATTACGTATTTGTTTAAGTGGTGTGTAATAATTCCTGTATGTGTAAAGAAACTCGCGGTTATTGGACAAGTTCAACCTCAGGAGTAGCCCATATCTACTGAGATTTCAATTTGGATTGATTTCCTCGAACACTTCATGCTAATAGCGCTTCAATATTACTTTCCTACACGTATTGTGTACATAGTGTACAGAGAAGGTATTGTATCTACCCAAAAATTCCATATCAAGATTACACCGAAAATACATGTTTTGGGCCCCCCTGAATCCAATATCAAAGCGTTTTTTGGAAGAATGTGCCTGTGGACAGTATAGCTCAAAGACGAAAAGACTCTTACATACCAAACTTGGAATTTAAGTTTGGTATCTTCCAAGGATGTGACACGAAGGTATTAAAGAAAATCCCCCCACCCCAAACCACCCTTTACATGGAAAAAATTTCGAAAATTTTGATTTTCTCAAAAATGTCCTTAACGATTTTGATTAACATCTCTTATATTGAAGATATTTACATGTCAAATAAAATATATATCTTGAATTTTCTGGGAATAGCCTCTAAAGACCTCTTTATTCTGGGTGATTTTATTGAATTTTGCATAAGTGGTAAACCATAAGAGATAAAAAAACACAATAAATGTAGATCACTATAAAACACACAATTTATATCATATACATTTTTTTCATGAAGTTTATGTTTTTAAGATATTCCTTGTTATTGGTTTCAGCTTTGAAAAATTATACTTTTCTCATACAGGAATTTGTCAACTCTTGTCCATACAAAGGAGCTTCAGTCACATAGCAACAGGTTTTTGATGTTTCACTTTAACCTATGGTACGCCCTTATTTCGCATCTACTTACAAGTAAGCAAGTAATAAAACTACTTCTGCTATTTGTTCTCAATTAATATGAAGTAAATAGAAGCATAAGCTTTTTAACAATACTTTGTTGCAGAGATTTAGAGAAAGGCATGTGAATGGAACACATCAGATTGTTTATTTGCATTTAGTTACACAATGAACGACGTATCTTATAAATTCTACTACACATGAATACTAGGTTAGATGTATAAACAACGGGAAGAATACCGTCATAAGAATTCACTATTGTAGCCTTGCTGCTTTGATTCTGTATATCCATATGTTCTGTATTCACTCTATAATTTATTTCATTTTAATGTTTCAAGAATGTTCTGGACTACCTCCGTAGTCAAGTAGACAGGAAGTTGACTTCTTACTGGATGTCACGGGTTCAATTCCGGGCCAGAAGGTGCAAATTTTTCTTTAATTAAAATTATTCCCTGCCCTCCATAGAGTCTGGTAGTATACATGTGACAGTGAATATATGTGTGTGAAAAATCTAATGTAAATGTTCAAGTGAAAAGCCCCCGATATGACCATAGTAGATAAAGGGGGCTGAAATGTACAAAAAAGAAAAAGAAATAGAGAAGAACTTTCTCCACTTGCAGTTCTCGTTTAATATATTTTGGTCAGACACATGATATGAGCCACGTATCTAGGAAAACTTCATTTCACAGGCTGTTATTCTTCTTTTTCTCTTATAAGACTCATTTTTCAAAACCCTACAGCGGGACAGACAATATATGAGTAGGAGTTGAAGCCGAGGTAAAATAAGTTGCTCTGTTAGGCGTTGGAAGTTGTAGGTGTTCGGGTGTACAATCAAGATGGGTGTAACAGAAACAGCTTCTGTATTATTATGTTAGGCTTATAAAGTAACTGCCAGTAAAGAGATAATCACCTGATTTTTACTTGTTCTACTATGTATGTGCAATGAACATAGCAGATAGAGAAGGTATTGTATTCCACCCAAAAATTCGATACCGAGATTTCACCGGAAATACATGAAAAGCATCTTTAGAAAAAGGCTAGTGTGTGTGTGTGTGTATGTTAGTGTGTGTGAGTGTGAAAAGCATAGCTCAAAAAGAAAAGTTCGTTAAATACCAAACTTTATATTTAAGTTGAATGTTTTCAAGAAAATCCCCGCATCCCAAACTACCCATTACATGGAAAGTGTTTCAACATTTTGAGAAGTTCAATAATAGCTCTAAGGGTTTTGATTAAAACATCATATATAAAAGTTATTTATATAACTAATAAAATGCATATCTTGAACTTTCTGGGAATAGCCTCTGATGTCCTCTTTATTCTGAATGAATTTTGCTGAATTTTGCATAACTGGTAAACCGAAGAGATAGGCAAAAACCTAAAAACAAAAATTGATGTCATATGCTTTTTTTTATAGAGGTGACCGTTTCTAGGATATTCTTTGTGTTTGTTTCAGCTTTAAAATACTTATACTTTTCTCATTCCGTAATTTGTCAATTCCTAGCCATATAAAGGAACGAATTTTCGATCTCATAGCAACCAGTCTTTAAAGGATTTGACTATCGTTTTAGCTCAGTATTCCCGTATTTCCCTTCTTCTTGCAAGAAAGCAATTAATAAGACCATTTCTGCTAAAGTTTATCTCGATTAGCATGAAGTAGATAGAAAAAAGAAATCTTTTAAAAGTAATTTGTTACAAAGATGTAGAAAAATTCATGCTAATGGAACACATAACATTTTTTTCTAAGACACTTGCACTCCAGTTGCTAATAGCATGTTTTAGTACATTCTTCGAAGCCCATATTTATGTGTTTCACGAATTAAGCTGTACATATCACAGCAGGGGTTCAGAAAACATAAAAAAGGTTTCAAGTGTTACATCCACATTACTTTCCTTATTTATTCTACAACAAACTGTTCTTAGTAGAGCTCATTGTTCCATCTATTGCAAGTTAATCGAGATAAACATCAGCAGAAATAGTTTTATTTCACATTTCCTTGTAGCTATAAGGTGAATAAGAGAATACAACAAACTAAAGGTTCAACACGTTTAAGTGACCGTCGCATTGTAATTATAATGAAATTACTTTCTCTTTGCGTGAAAAGGATGAAAAATGTCAATATCGAGTGCATATTTGAGAAAAGTATAGGTATTGGAAGGTTCAAACAATAAAACAAGAGGTCGCGCCGTGGCCGAGTGGTTAGACCACTCGCCTCTCACCTAGATGGCCGTGCTTCGATCCCAAGCGACCGCATGTGAGATTTGTGGTGGACAAAGCGGCGCTGAGTCGGGTTTTCTCCGGGTACTCCGGTTTCCCCCACCATCGCATTCCACCGGTACTCCATCATCATTCATGTATCACCAGTGTCACCGCCTGCGGTGCCATAAGTAGTTAAAGCGGGCGTTAAACACTACCAAAAAAAAGTTCAACTTCACAAAAAAGTAGTTGGCATAAATTTTTGTGTAATAAGATTTTGTCTATCTGTTACTGTTTAGCATTTTCCCAAAAGTGACCCAGAATTAAGCGAGATTCAGAGGCTATTAAAAATATCAGGAAAATATAAATATAATTTGTTATGTATCTTTAATACTTAAATCATTAGAGCACTTTTGGGAAAATCGTCAATTCCAAAAAATCTTCCATAAAGGGGTAGCTTCAGGTGGGATATTTTCATGAAAATCTTTTGTGTCGCATCAGTGGAAGATAGCTGAGATATTTAACCGACTTTTGTTTTCGATTTTTGCTGTCACTGATACAAATATCGACCTAGTTCAACTAAGAAAGTAACATAATGGCTCAGCGCCTCGTCTTTATGTACGGGAATGTAGAAACATTATTTCATTATTTCTAGTAATTATTACATCAACGCTGGAAATAAATCCAGCAGGATAAATGTGAAAGACTATAAGGGGAATGAATAGTGCAAATTATAATTCAATATCACCAAATGCTGTTATGTTCATTATTCAGTTTGCTCCACACTCAAAAGTAAAGATTTTGCAGTGTTATACTTAAGGAGCTAGTTTAAAAATCTGTTTTACCAAAGTCGTGCATTTCTGCTGATATGGTATTCGCATTACAAAACTTATTCTTCACGATAATCGAGAAAAACATGTGTAGATTTCGTTGTGGCTGCAAAGGAATGCCAGAAATTGAAGCGGTAGTCAAATATTTAAAAAGATAGTTCGCTAATATTTAGCTTTAAGGGACACTAGGTTTTACAATAACTGCTCAAAAGATCCGAAATTGTTTTGCTTTTAAGAATCCATTTTCATTTTCTCCCCGTTGTTTGAGTTACATTTAGAGCTCGAACGATACATCTGTTTCTTAGCATACTATTTTATAAAACAGCATTTCTCTCCGAATTATATTTGCACTTTGAAAATGATCCACGCGTCTGTTTTTGTTTAAGGTCCGTTAAAACTTCCCCGAATGTGTAAACTACGGAATATGGAGTATACACTCAACTTACCGTGGTGTAAACGTATCTACCATAACATTTTAAGCGAAAAATAAAGCTAATTTCAATAATAAACTTAAAAATAATTTTATTATAAGAAAAGTTGGTTAGTTTTAAGGATTAAATTTTCTTTACGGTTTATACAAATGTTTCAATTCTCTTATAATACGTGCGTGTCCGGAAAGTAAGAACCATTTCGTTCTGACAACAACGCAACACTAGTGTTATTGTTCCACGCATGTAAATTCGTCTCTCTGCTTCATTGTCTGTTTATTGACGTCTTTTGAGTCCAATTGTGTTGTCTTTCCAGTTATTTGTGATCGTTTAAAACATTTAAAACAGTTTATTATCCCGCCAACTGTAAGTGCGTTTCGTAACATGGTTTTAAACGCAAGGAATGTTAAGCCAACTGAAATTCATCGTCAACTTGTACTGATTTACAGTGAAAATGTAATGAATGATGGAATGGTGAGAATGTGGGTTAGGCAATTCAATGATGGACGATCCAATGTTCATGAAGAAGCACGGAGTGGGCGGCCTTCTGTTGTCACTGATGGTTTTATTGAACAAGTTAATGAGGAAGTTCGTGTAAAGAATGCTTTGTGATGTATTTCCACAATTTTCAAAACTGTTTTGATGAAACTGTCACTGGCGATAGCTTTCTTTGAAGAGAGCATATAAAAGTTGATTCGCCACTATGTCGAAAAACAGGTTAATATACAAATAAATACAATGCTTCATGTACAAATAAATGTTGTGAAAATAAATATGTTATCCCTTTTATAAAAACCGGTACCTACTTTCCAGATACCCTTCGTATTTATTTAAAATGTATATTATATATATATATATATATATATATTTTTTTTTGTGGTTCAAAGGACCAAAAATTCTTACCAGATTTCTCAAACTATGAGACGCGTAGTAAACTTTTATTATGCGGAATATTAACACAATAGCATTTACAAATAATTAATAGCTCTCAAAGTATTTATCTAATTTAAATGAAATTTGATACACTATTAACTAAATAGCAATGCAAATAGTCAAATTTTCATAAAAATCCATACAAATATGTAGAGCTTTGAAAACTCATTATCTGTCTCCATTACGATTCTGCATTATTTCAATGATATTGTGAAAAGCAAAAGCACTTCAGAGAATGATGTTTAGAAAATTTAAACCAATAAAAAACAATATAGTTATTTAACATTATAAATTGGGCGTTTCAACGAGATCTACAGTTTTTATACAGCAAGTTTGTGTCTAGGTTGGTAGAAAACGGAGGGAACTCGAAATTTAACTGGTGCGGTTATTGTACCTATGTGGGCGCCCCCGAGAGGGAGGGATGAACTGAGAAGAGATATCAGGCGGCCAGACCCAGGAGCGACGTCACAGCAATGACAAATTCCCTACAGGCACCAGATTGAGATTCCCGACAGTTGGAAAGGCAGATTGCGGAATCCGCCCCTCATAGAGTCCAACGCCCTCAAGGGGCGATTCTTATACTCCGATAACTAACCGAAGGCCGGGAAACGGTGAGAGTTCCAGAGAGCATCCTTATCAAACCTGTCCGTCGCACTGAAGTATCATCACCTACACCTCCACCATGAAAGAGACCAATGGGACGAAGGATAAATGAAATGATAATAGAACGATATGGAGAGAGAAAACTCGGGGGATAAAAGAACCACTTTAGCATTCTCCTTGCGGCCGGGGAAAACACCCGAAAAAACACTATACGTCAGAGTGGCAGCTCTCCAGGAATCGAACCCGAGACCCCCCGAAGATGAGTTGCTCACGATGACGCGGCGCAACCTCGCTCGGAGGTTTTGTTTCTCCCTCATACTTCCAGTTATACAAATTATACAAAAGCTCACACAGATGTGCAGGGGTAGCGTGTCTGTCTCACATCCAAGAGGTCGGGTGTTCGAATCTGGCTTAGGATGAGTTACCCGGATAAGGTTTTTTTTGGGGGTTTTCCCTTATCCTGAGAAGACAAATGTCAGTAACTTTAAGCCTTATGGATCTCGAGATCATTTGAGCATCATATCAGCGATTTCATTGTCTCATCCTCCGATATGACCAACCAGGTTAAAGGAAGTTAAGACCCGGGTTCAATTCCAAGCGACCACATGTGGGATCTGTAGTGCAAGAAGCGGCGCAGGGGTGGGTTTTCTCCGGGTTCTGCAGTTTCCTCCACCATCGTATTTTACCTGTGCTCCATCTTATCGCCTATAGTACTAGAGTAGAAAAAAACAAAGTTAATGCTACCTAAAAGAAAAAAAGAAAAAAATATATATAACTACATTCAAAATGAACAATAGTATATGTTTGTTCGTATGAAATTCAAGTAAATTATTTTATTAGTCACACTATCTTAAATATGTGATATTTAATAAAAACCGTATTGATAATTTTTGGAAATAAAAACAATTTGTGTTACGTGTGTTTGAGGTGAGACGATTTCCTGCATTCCATCCTTCCAGTGTGTTTGTTTCTTTTTACTTTCTTTCTTCTGCTTTTGAGTTGCACTTTTCACACACATGTACATACACACACATACACACTCACACATAGGGAGATGGTCTTTGTGACCCTGCCAAGGAAAAAGGGACGTCATACGGGAAAAAGAAAATACGTGATCTGGGAGTAAAATATAGACCTTTGGATTTTTACACTGAAAACAGTAATTAGGTGATAACATATCTGTTGCTGTCCTGGCATGTAACACAGTGAAAATATTGTTTTTGTACAAGCGTGCATGGGGACCACCGTTTCGCAATGTAGATCTAATATTGGCGAATTGATGTTTTTTAATTTTTTCTGTTTGTTATTTCTGAAGTTTTTCAATATCACATAATCTAAAACTCTAATGTATTCCATTACATGACTTTCTCTAGCTGGTCCACAATCAAACTTGTCTTACAGAAGATTATTCTTTTATCTTCATCCTGATAAATACTAGCAGAATTGTCTTGTGTCTTGCTTCTTTAACGCAGAAGGAAAATAAGGGAATAGACTAGACTAAAGCGATAGCCAAATATTTTAAAGGCTGATCACCATATCAAAAAATTAAAATTCGGTTCGCTTTGCTTGCTAGGAGTAATCAAAAGAGAGAAGAAAAGAAAGGTTTATTTCCGTTCGAGTAAAGTAGCTTAAAACTGAAACCAATAACTCAAATATCTTGAAAACGATTAATTCTACAAAACAAAAATGTATACAATATAAATCTTGTTTTAACGAGATCTACATTTTTGTGTTGTAAGTTTTGTCTATTACATATGTTTTTTCAGTTATACGAAGGCTATACAGAAGTCATCCAGATTGAAGAGATGTTCAGAGGCTATTCCCATAAAATTCAAGAGATATGCTCTTCGTTTTTCATGAAAGCATCTTAGATATATGGCATTTTAATCAAAATAATTAGAGCTATTTTTGAGAAAATTAAAATTTTACAAAACTGTTCCTTATAAAGGGAAGCTGGGGTGGGAGATTTTCTTGAAAATCGCATCCCTGGAAAATACAGAAATAATACCAAATTTTCGTTTTTGAGTAATGCTGCCCACATACACAGAGAGAGAAAGAGAACGACACACACACGCACAAACTAACATGTTTCTAAAAATACTTTTATGGATTCGTGGGGTCTCAAAACATGTATTTCCGATGAAATCTCAGTATCGAAATTTTGGGTGGAATCCAATACCTTCACATTGTATATACGTGCTAGGGAAAGCAAAAATGTATTTTTGCGATACTCTAGAAGCATATTTTCGTTATTGAAAGCTATAGTAGATACGGATGGGGTTATTCCGTTAAGTTGCGAATTTCCTTAAACTATTAAAACGAACATTTTCCTGGTGCATTTTTTTTTTTCAGGAAAAATGTGTACAGAAGGTCTTAAAGAAGAGCAGAAGAAGTACTCATAGGCATCTGGGTATATTGCTCCAGATATGATCAAAGATCTTTTATGCCCTCGTCGTTTAAATCATCTGGATATCATTTATCATCAGCAGAATGTACCTATTGCAAGTACAATAAATACCAAACAGAAAGTGAATCAGTGTAAAGTTGAATTGTTGGATTGAGAACATTGTTGGCCGTTCGATGAAGAGATAGAATGAGACCGTAAGAGGCCACTAGGCATACTATTTGGCAGGAAGATGATTAATTACTAATAGTAGCAGCAGCAGTAGCAGCAGCACTAGCAGTAGTAGTAGTAGTAGTAGTAGTAGTAGTAGTAGTAGTAGTAGTAGTAGTAGTAGTAGTAGTAGTAGTAGTAGTAGTAAGTAGTGAGAAAAGGGGGATTTCAGGACTCAAAGGATGCCGCCCATGTAAAACATCATGTACATATGTAACACTTGAGATAAACATCAGCCGACAGACCACCCACACAGCGCTGCCTCTTTGCCAAGACAACAGTCTGAAAGCTTCCCCATGTACCTGTCAATCAAAGTATGTGCTGCCGGCTACTACCCCCTCCCCCTTTACCAAACCACCTGTCTAAAAGATTTTACTTGCAGGGTTCTTAATCACTTGAACAATCGTCTTTCACATTCACAGATCAAATTCAATTTAATCGATTGACCACGCCCACTCGAATTTCTAATTTTTGAGCTACAAGGCTCATCTGCATATCAAATCGATCTAGTTTTTCACGAGGAATCTGAATCTCTAATCATAAATACAAAATTCTTTTGATTTCAATTCGATAGTCTCTTTTAATTAAAAACACGTAGGCTTTCTCTATCTCTGGCAATTCGAGAGTTACAAGGCTCATTTGCATGACAAATCAGTCTAACTTTTCACAAAGAATCTGAATATACAAACATAGTTCAACTGTCATGGCGAAAAAACTCGATAAAATTACTGAGTGGAATATTTGATATAAATTATTAGATATCAATTGAACATGCGTTAGCGGTAATATTTTTGCAAGGAATTATAACACTCACACGATTGAACATGTTAAAAGCTTTATTATTCAATACCAACATATGAAATGAAAAATAGCAAGAGAGAATTGCTTTTATAAAACATACTAACTTATCACATCAAAAACCAATATGGCGGCGAAGTGATTGTGTTTCCAACGAGCAGAGGGCACCCAACAGGGAATTGAACCTGGGACCTCTCGAACACTGAGAATGCCAACATCATTACAACTCCAAACATTATAAATCTTAATATCCGTTCTTAAACGAGGACATACATTCGACTTTCAGTGAGGATGCAATCACATGACTTTACGACTATGTATAATTAAACAACTGCAAAAAGGATTGAATGTAGAACGCAATTATAACACTCGCTATAAATAAAAGCTGTTCTTATTCCATTATAATCCCCTATCCAGTACAAGAATTAACTTCACGAATAATCAATAAACTTTAATTACAATTACACTAATTAAAATGACAATAATGCTTAAAGAATTGAGGTTACAATAAGACGCCATAACACTTTTCTTATTCCTTTATCAGCCCATACCCAGCACAAGTACAAGACACACGATTGGTTAATTTTAAGAAATTTGAATTACAATTACGCTAATTAAAATGTTAATAACGGTTAAATAATTGAGATTACAATAAAATACTATGAGACTTTTCTTGCTCATTTATCACCCTTCATCCAGTACAAGAATGAATCCCAGCTATCCAACACTCGAGAAACTTTAATTACAATTACGCAAATTAAAATGTCAATAACACTTAGAGAATTGAAGCTACAATAAAACGCCGTAACACTTTCCTTATTTCTTTATCAGCCCATACCCATTTGTGATTGGCTAATTTAAGAAATTTTAGTTACAATTACGCCAGTTAAAATGCCAATAACGCTTTGAGAATTGAAGTTACAATAAAACGCTATTAGACTTTTCTCAATTCTTAACCATCCCCTATTCAGTACGAGTATTAGATTCGGGATTAATTCAATACATTTTAATCACAATTATACCTTTACTTTAAGTTTGAAAATGCAAATAACAACCCAATTTGCAACACTATAGCGAAATGAGTGATACAAATTCTTCACGAAATTACATCTACATGTCAACTACTACTTGGATTATACGCCCAGTGTATTCAAACATTATTCGTAACTATCACAAGACATATAAAATGTTTTTATTTACGCAAATGTCAGACCTATACCAAAATATGGTGTGTTCCATTCACGTGACCTTCTATACCTCTCTGAAACAAATTATTGTCAAAAAGCTTGTACGTCTTTTTACTTCATGCTAATCGAGTAAAAACTAGTAGAAATAGTCTTCATACTTGCTTCCTTGTAAGTAGAAGCTAACTAAGGGAGTACCATAGGTTAAAGTGATAGTCATAGTCAAAAGTCGGCTGCTATGTCGCTCTCCTGTAAGAGAAAAGTAAATGTTTTAAAGCTGAAACAAATAACCAGGATTATATCGAAAAAAAGGGTTCACTCCACAAAAATCATGTATTTCACATAAATCGTGTGTTTTAATGTGCCCTACATTTTTGTGTGGTAAGCTTTTATCTATCTCTTATGGTTTACTAGTTATAACAATTTATTCAGAATAAAAAAGGTCTTCAGAGATTATACTCAGAAAATTCAAGTTATACATTTTATTTGTCCGGTAATTATTTTTAATATGCGATATTCTAATCAAAATCGTTAGAACCATTTTTAGAAATAAAATTTTACGAAAAAACGTTCCATGTAAAGGGTAGTTTGGGGGTGGGGCTTTTCTCAAAAATCTTCGTGTCGCATACCTGGAAGATACTAAACTTAAATACCAAACCGAATTTGCGTTTTTGAGCTATGCTGCCCAGTCACACACATATACACACCAACACACGCAAACACACAGACATGCAGACACACACGGATCTTTTTCTAAAATGGATTATTTTGGATACAGGGGACCCTAAAAACATATATATTCCCAGTGAAAAATCAGCATCCGATTTTGGGTGGAATACAATACCTTCTCTATACACTATGTACAAAGTACGTGTAGAGAAAGTAAAAACAACAGCTAACACAATTTGAAATCACTTAGACTGCCTACAACTAACTGAGCTGTATTCTCTAATTTTCAACACTGTACATTTTCAACAAGGAGATACCATAGTAAAACCGACAGCTAACATGGCTTGAAATCACTTAGACAGCCTACAACTAACTGAGCTGTATTCTCTAATTTTCAACACTGTACATTTTCAACAAGGAGATACCATAGTAAAACCAACAGTTAACATGGCTTGAAATCACTTAGACAGCCTACAACTGACTCAGAAGTATTCTCTAATTTCAACACTGTAGTATAAACTATAGCTTGAAGCATAACGTACCTTGACGATTATGCATAAATAAATACCTTCAAATGAAATACCATACCAAAATAACAGCTAACATTGCTTGAAATCACTTAGACGGACTACAACTGACACATCAGTATTCTCTAATTTTAACACTGAAGTATAAGCTATAACTTGAAGTACTCTCCACATAACTTGACAATTATGCATAAATAGACATCTTCAAAAATAAATACCATACCAAAAATAACAGCTAACATTGCTTGAAATCACTTAGACAGCCTACAACTGACACAGCAGTATTCTCTAACTTCAACAGAGAAGTATAATTTATAACTCGAAGCACTCATCACATAACTTGAGGATTGAGCATAAATAAACATTTTCATAAAGGGGGGGGATATTTAGTAGCCACTTATCACAATCGCTATGAAAGAAAGCCGCGCAAGGCTGCTCACCTCTTGGCTAACATATAACACAAGGGAAAACGGAAACATACTACCTATTACAAAAAGCGAAGCATGATCCGACCAGTTTCAGACGATAAAGAAGACTGGCGACATTTTGAACAAAACATCCTAGCTCTCCCCTTCAGAGCTTTCTGTTAGAAAAACATCCTCACTCGGCCCCTCTAGGCTAAGAACAGGCAGATACATGCATTCTCCTTCCTTAGGTATACACTGAAGAAAACATGTTTTTTTATGTGAGCAACTATATAAGCCTGAGGTCTGCAATATAGAGCTACTTATTCGATATAACCGCCGTGAAAAAGCATTCTTGAAAACAAACGTCAAAGCTTTTGATGATATGAACGAATACAGGAGAGAGTGTGCTGAAGATTCGCATCATTATACATACTTTCACAAAGAATCGTGCAATGGACGAATGCATACGATTACATGCATATACCCTGCTTACCATAATCAGATACCTTCAAGGAATCCCTGTTCCGAAGACTGCTCTGTCTACAAGAAAGATATATTGTAAGTACAATACATTCACGTCTTTCTACTATTATAAGTACTACAAATGTATTCGAGTAATGATGGCTAATTCCAATACATTTTTATATATCTAGGGGTCGGAACACACAAGAGCTTCACGATTCAGATACCATAGATGCAACGGATATGTTTAGATCAGCACATGAGATTGAAGATCACTTAGAATTATGCAACGGTCGCACTCGTGTGGTGATTTGTTCAAAACCCGCAGTGCATGATAGAATAACATCATACTTCATCTGCAACTTGACCTGTAGCGTGTATTGGTCAAGGCATATGAGACAAAGGTAATTACAAACTAAAAATACGATGAGTGACCAGCACATCACACATTTATTTCTTGAAAAAGTTAATAACCCTCATTGTTCTTTCCAGAGTTCGAGAGTCAATCCCCATACCGCCAGAGCTCATAGACCCTGTTAGGACTGACGTTGACGAGGTGGATGTCTGCATTTCAAACCCATGGAACACCTGCCCTGTACAAGATTATGATGACATTCCGAATACGAGTACGTCGAATCAAGCATCAATGTGAGTATAATATATTGCTATTACATCAAGAAAGAAACTAACCTTATTTCCATTGCAGTGATCGAGTCAAAGGAAAATTAATAACATTTACTAATTTTCAATAATTCTAATGTTCCAGATCCAAGGAGATATAAGAGGAGAAAGACCCTTTTGCTAGTCATCTCAGGAAGCTGAGATTGCTGGAAGACCGCATGCACAGCATTTGTAAACGAGAGGCAAGCATAGAGAAATATGAAACCCAGAGCAGACCAACTGAACGTATCCATCCAATTCTACATATCCAAAACAAATAGTTCTAGTGTAGCGCTTTATTATGAACTACCAGTGCTTCTCAACACCAGTGATCCTAATGGCTTTGTATATCCATGACATATGTAAAGCGCGCCTATGACTCCCTAAATTCTGCATGTGCACAAAAGACAAAGTGCGCACATTGTGAATATATTGAGAAATATAGTGCTATAATATATAATTGCATTCATGAAAAAAAACGAAGCCGCTAGACCCTTTTAATAAAATAAAACAAAGGAAGAGTAGGATTTAAAAAGCAATGAAGATGTAAAGAAGCTGGCACATTTATAAGCAAACATTTATTTAATCTAACTAATGAAAATAAAACATTTTGAAGAGGCACGGACATGGAGAAGGAATGTAATGAAAATACTTGTAAATAAAACTATTATGTACATATAATCCCACTAATGTTTTTATTCCACAAAAACAAATACAAATGTTCAACATCCTATTCCTTTGCATTATTAGGCATTTAAATTATCGATTACATGACAGGTGATAAGGGCTTGTAGGTAAATACCTCATTGTGTATAATCAGACAATTTAATATTGTAATTTCTGGTGATAGACGTCCTGCATGCTTTAAGGTTGAGAGCGAAAATACCCCTTTACACCAGCAAAACAGGAACACCAGGCTGAGTCGCAAATATCTAGAGGGCACTTCTGTTTACTAGCATTCATACAGGAAATAATCCGTTTCTTCAGCTTTACTTTTATCACACACTTCTCTAACAAGAGTGTCAGTAATACATAGCTCGACCAATGAAAAACAGTTTCAATGCTAAAAACCCAATCAAGGTTACGGTAGAAGCCCATCTATAAAAGTGGAACAGGCAGATATCAGATAAATCAATTTAGAGAAAAGGTCTCAGCGCAGTGATTGGTAGGAATCATCTGAAAAACTACGAGCTAATTCGCAAAAAAAAGATACCTAATCAATCAAGAACCTTGAAACGGCTGGTAGGATTTTTAAAAAATTCGCTCTCCTTGTTCTTAAATGTATAATATACAGCGACAGCTTAATTTACTTATAATGCTTTTTCAGAAACTTTACAGGTGATTGGCTAGCTTCATGAGAAAAATTGCATTACATAAGAACTTCATATATTTCTACAAAAGAGAATTTGTACAAGTAAGTTCGATACAAAAGGTTTTTCACACTGAATACACGATTTGAGGGCAACCGAACACTTAAAAAGCAAGTTTTAGACAAAGTATAGTGTGCGAGTGAGTGCATGTGAAGCAGCGTACCTCTAAAAATACACAAATTCGAAGTGACAATTGAAGTGCTTTGGCACATTAAATTTCTTATTTCTAATGTACAACGGAGTAACATGTAATGAAAACATTCTGCTATTATTTAGAATTATAAGCGTGAATTATATATAAAAGAAAATCTCATCTTAATGATGGGCGATTCGTTCAAGTCATGGGTGCAGGAGCACAAGGACACTAATCGGTTGAAAATACCAATTGAGCATTTTCAGAAAAATATTAGTGTCGTATGTACAGTATAACTTAAACACTCAATTTTTATTGACTTCAGATTTATACTACTTCAACTCTCTTAAACAGGAAGTGATGTTTCGTTTCATCTTTATTGGTTTACTCATGTCAATGCAAATCGTGAGGCCGCGCCATGGTCGAGTGGTTAGACTACTCTCCTCTCACCAAGGAGGTCCGGAGTCGACCCCAGGCAACAGCATGGGGGATTTGTTATGGACAAAGCGGCGCAGGGGGCGGGTTTTCTGAGGATTCCCCCTGCCATCACATTCCACCGGTGCTCCACGTTCATTCCATATATCAGTAGTGTCATCGCCTGCGATGCCACAAGTAGTAAAAGCAGGCGTTAAACACATAAAAAAAGTGAACGAATTTCAATGAGAATCGCAGGGCTAAACATTATAGAAGATCCGACTAACCTAGTAATTTCCGCTAATGTCCCTAATTATAAGGGGAACAATTGAATAAGAACATTTTTTTTCTGGAAAATGTTTATCTTGAATAGCATGAAGTAACAGAAGAATATAATTATTTTAATATTGTCTATCATGAAATCTCAACCCTTGTGCACGCTTCTGCTAAAGAATGTTTCCTTACACCTATATCACGCCGAAAAGAATACTACAGGTGAACTCATGGTTTCACTACAGAATTTCATGTCTAGTTCTTTATTACATTAAAACTCTTATAAAGTGAAGGAAATGAAAATCCATTTATGTTGATAGAACTAAACCGAACACGCAGTTTTAAATGGTCACTCCTACAATCACTGCTTCTAATCAGATCTGCAATCAATACAAAAACAAGGTTAAACATTCAATGCACTTAGTTATAATATCAGAAAATAAGACTGTCTCCGTGGTCATACGGGCAAGTGAGCTGACTTCTCACCTGCAGATACCGGGTTCGATCCACGGCTAGAACGGAGAATTTTTCTTTAACCGCAATTACTCCCTATCCCCACAGAGTCTGGAAGGTATAAATGGGCATGTGTTTAGTAATATAAAAAATTAATTACCATAAAGTTCTAAACCTACACTAATACGAGTTGCTTCATAAGTCAAAGCCCCTATGTGACCATTGTATTGCAACAGGTCCCTAAAGAGATATAATTACACATTCATATATCTCAAGGTTTTTCTCAAGCTCACTCAACATCCAGGATTCACAAATATTAGTTTCTTATATGCTCTCTTTATAACATGGAAAATATTTTAGCATCTTCAATTTATTCTTCTTTTATTATTATTATTATTATTATTATTATTATTAATATTATTAGTTTGTCACCTTTCTGGGAAAAAACACGACTGTAACTCAAGTACAAAATTAAAAATCGGATGCTAGCAGTTTTGGTTTGTATGAGAACTGGTAAAATAACTTAAGGATAAACCCATGCGGATTTTATTATATAACGTTACAAACTTATTTGTTGCTTGCCAAGCGGTAGATCTGCGATCGATTCATAGTACAGGCATAGGAATTTTTTCCCCAGCTAGGATACATGGACCGGGGTGCACTCAGCCTCGCGAGGTCCCTGGAGGGGGCCAATTGAGGAGCTACTTGATGGAGAAGTAGCGGCTCCAGGTCATGAGGACAGCATTAACTGGTCAGGGGGGGAGGGAGATCGAAGCGCAGTCCACGTCTCACCTCCTCAATAGTGCACCCCATCCATGACGTCTGTAACGGAGCGAGATGGGGGACACAGCAGCAGTCCAAGGCTCTTAGCTGTGCAAGGGAGTCACAAGCTTATACTAAAAAGCCTGCGATTTTCACAATGCACACAATAATTTTCTTAATAAGTAACATTTAATTAGTTGACCCATCCTAACCTAAATAACCTAAATTAACCTAACCTTCCTAAACTAATCTAACATCATAGCCAATAATAAACATCAGACACACCACGTTCATTATAGAAATACATTACAACATCATATGACCTCATTTGTCAATTTTTCGCTCTATTACAGCAGAATCATTCATCTCACGCATATTCAAGAAGATTTCTTTTGACTGCTTCCCTTTGTAAGCTGCTTGCGAGTACATTAGCAATCGTAGCCGATCTACCAGAGAATTTACATCATCATAAGAAGATGTTTTATCTACACCGCTGACTTGGTCCAACCACTTCATTGCTGAGACATGTAGCTTCTCTTTAATCTTGAATAGTAATAATCATGGCTAACACAAGACTCGTGACTTTGAATTATATACATCATTAAATGATGTTGCCATGCATGTTGCATCAGGAAGGCAAATCACAGCACAGGCAAACACAATTGCAATGAGATACTTGCACAGCATTGTGCAAAACATAACATAGAATTCTATCAGAAAATTACAAAAATAGTTGCACAATGCTAATTTAACAAATGAATGTATGATATCCTAAGGACAACCTAACCTCAGTCATCATATTCAACATAACGCAAGCAATAACATTATACGTTAAATGAAGAAAATCCATTCTGTATATATTAATTATGACAGACAATAGACACATCTTTATCTACCAATACGTTTAATTCTTGGAGAACTTTTCAAATGGGGTATACACTTTCCTAAAGGAACCGAAGTACATACCACTATCTGACCATTTCTTTCTCGAAGAGAGTATCGTGTTTCTTGGAAAGCGTATACCCCATTTGAAGAGTTCTCCAAGAATTAAACGTATTGGTAGATAAAGATGTGTCTATTGTCTGTCATAATTAATATATACAGAATGGATTTTCTTCATTTAACGTATAATGTTATTGCTTGCGTTATGTTGAATATGATGACTGAGGTTAGGTTGTCCTTAGGATATCATACATTCATTTGTTAAATTAGCATTGTGCAACTATTTTTGTAATTTTCTGATAGAATTCTATGTTATGTTTTGCACAATGCTGTGCAAGTATCTCATTGCAATTGTGTTTGCCTGTGCTGTGATTTGCCTTCCTGATGCAACATGCATGGCAACATCATTTAATGATGTATATAATTCAAAGTCACGAGTCTTGTGTTAGCCATGATTATTACTATTCAAGATTAAAGAGAAGCTACATGTCTCAGCAATGAAGTGGTTGGACCAAGTCAGCGGTGTAGATAAAACATCTTCTTATGATGATGTAAATTCTCTGGTAGATCGGCTACGATTGCTAATGTACTCGCAAGCAGCTTACAAAGGGAAGCAGTCAAAAGAAATCTTCTTGAATATGCGTGAGATGAATGATTCTGCTGAAATAGAGCGAAAAATTGACAAATAAGGTCATATGATGTTGTAATGTATTTCTATAATGAATGTGGTGTGTCTGATGTTTATTATTGGCTATGATGTTAGATTAGTTTAGGAAGGTTAGGTTAATTTAGGTTATTTAGGTTAGGATGGGTCAACTAATTAAATGTTACTTATTAAGAAAATTATTGTGTGCATTGTGAAAATCGCAGGCTTTTTAGTATAAGCTTGTGACTCCCTTGCACAGCTAAGAGCCTTGGACTGCTGCTGTGTCCCCCATCTCGCTCCGTTACAGACGTCATGGATGGGGTGCACTATTGAGGAGGTGAGACGTGGACTGCGCTTCGATCTCCCTCCCCCCTGACCAGTTAATGCTGTCCTCATGACCTGGAGCCGCTACTTCTCCATCAAGTAGCTCCTCAATTGGCCCCCTCCAGGGACCTCGCGAGGCTGAGTGCACCCCGGTCCATGTATCCTAGCTGGGGAAAAAATTCCTATGCCTGTACTATGAATCGATCGCAGATCTACCGCTTGGCAAGCAACAAATAAGTTTGTAACGTTATATAATAAAATCCGCATGGGTTTATCCTTAAGTTATTTTACCAGTTCTCATACAAACCAAAACTGCTAGCATCCGATTTTTAATTTTGTACTTGAGTTACAGTCGTGTTTTTTCCCAGAAAGGTGACAAACTAATAATATTAATAATAATAATAATAATAATAATAATAATAAAAGAAGAATAAATTGAAGATGCTAAAATATTTTCCATGTTATAAAGAGAGCATATAAGAAACTAATATTTGTGAATCCTGGATGTTGAGTGAGCTTGAGAAAAACCTTGAGATATATGAATGTGTAATTATATCTCTTTAGGGACCTGTTGCAATACAATGGTCACATAGGGGCTTTGACTTATGAAGCAACTCGTATTAGTGTAGGTTTAGAACTTTATGGTAATTAATTTTTTATATTACTAAACACATGCCCATTTATACCTTCCAGACTCTGTGGGGATAGGGAGTAATTGCGGTTAAAGAAAAATTCTCCGTTCTAGCCGTGGATCGAACCCGGTATCTGCAGGTGAGAAGTCAGCTCACTTGCCCGTATGACCACGGAGACAGTCTTATTTTCTGATATTATAACTAAGTGCATTGAATGTTTAACCTTGTTTTTGTATTGATTGCAGATCTGATTAGAAGCAGTGATTGTAGGAGTGACCATTTAAAACTGCGTGTTCGGTTTAGTTCTATCAACATAAATGGATTTTCATTTCCTTCACTTTATAAGAGTTTTAATGTAATAAAGAACTAGACATGAAATTCTGTAGTGAAACCATGAGTTCACCTGTAGTATTCTTTTCGGCGTGATATAGGTGTAAGGAAACATTCTTTAGCAGAAGCGTGCACAAGGGTTGAGATTTCATGATAGACAATATTAAAATAATTATATTCTTCTGTTACTTCATGCTATTCAAGATAAACATTTTCCAGAAAAAAAATGTTCTTATTCAATTGTTCCCCTTATAATTAGGGACATTAGCGGAAATTACTAGGTTAGTCGGATCTTCTATAATGTTTAGCCCTGCGATTCTCATTGAAATTCGTTCACTTTTTTTATGTGTTTAACGCCTGCTTTTACTACTTGTGGCATCGCAGGCGATGACACTACTGATATATGGAATGAACGTGGAGCACCGGTGGAATGTGATGGCAGGGGGAATCCTCAGAAAACCCGCCCCCTGCGCCGCTTTGTCCATAACAAATCCCCCATGCTGTTGCCTGGGGTCGACTCCGGACCTCCTTGGTGAGAGGAGAGTAGTCTAACCACTCGACCATGGCGCGGCCTCACGATTTGCATTGACATGAGTAAACCAATAAAGATGAAACGAAACATCACTTCCTGTTTAAGAGAGTTGAAGTAGTATAAATCTGAAGTCAATAAAAATTGAGTGTTTAAGTTATACTGTACATACGACACTAATATTTTTCTGAAAATGCTCAATTGGTATTTTCAACCGATTAGTGTCCTTGTGCTCCTGCACCCATGACTTGAACGAATCGCCCATCATTAAGATGAGATTTTCTTTTATATATAATTCACGCTTATAATTCTAAATAATAGCAGAATGTTTTCATTACATGTTACTCCGTTGTACATTAGAAATAAGAAATTTAATGTGCCAAAGCACTTCAATTGTCACTTCGAATTTGTGTATTTTTAGAGGTACGCTGCTTCACATGCACTCACTCGCACACTATACTTTGTCTAAAACTTGCTTTTTAAGTGTTCGGTTGCCCTCAAATCGTGTATTCAGTGTGAAAAACCTTTTGTATCGAACTTACTTGTACAAATTCTCTTTTGTAGAAATATATGAAGTTCTTATGTAATGCAATTTTTCTCATGAAGCTAGCCAATCACCTGTAAAGTTTCTGAAAAAGCATTATAAGTAAATTAAGCTGTCGCTGTATATTATACATTTAAGAACAAGGAGAGCGAATTTTTTAAAAATCCTACCAGCCGTTTCAAGGTTCTTGATTGATTAGGTATCTTCTTTTTTGCGAATTAGCTCGTAGTTTTTCAGATGATTCCTACCAATCACTGCGCTGAGACCTTTTCTCTAAATTGATTTATCTGATATCTGCCTGTTCCACTTTTATAGATGGGCTTCTACCGTAAACTTGATTGGGTTTTTAGCATTGAAACTGTTTTTCATTGGTCGAGCTATGTATTACTTACACTCTTGTTAGAGAAGTATGTGATAAAAGTAAAGCTGAAGAAACGGATTATTTCCTGTATGAATGCTAGTAAACAGAAGTGCCCTCTAGATATTTGCGACTCAGCCTGGTGTTCCTGTTTTGCTGGTGTAAAGGGGTATTTTCGCTCTCAACCTTAAAGCATGCAGGACGTCTATCACCAGAAATTACAATATTAAATTGTCTGATTATACACAATGAGGTATTTACCTACAAGCCCTTATCACCTGTCATGTAATCGATAATTTAAATGCCTAATTATGCAAAGGAATAGGATGTTGAACATTTGTATTTGTTTTTGTGGAATAAAAACATTAGTGGGGTTATATGTACATAATAGTTTTATTTACAAGTATTTTCATTACATTCCTTCTCCATGTCCGTGCCTCTTCAAAATGTTTTATTTTCATTAGTTAGATTAAATAAATGTTTGCTTATAAATGTGCCAGCTTCTTTACATCTTCATTTCTTTTTAAATCCTACTCATCCTTTGTTTTATTTTATTAAAAGGGTCTAGCGGCTTCGTTTTTTTTCATGAATGCAATTATATATTATAGCACTATATTTATCAATATATTCACAATGTGCGCACTTTGTCTTTTGTGCACATGCAGAATTTAGGGAGTCATAGGCGCGCTTTACATATGTCATGGATATACAAAGCCATTAGGATCACTGGTGTTGAGAAGCACTGGTAGTTCATAATAAAGCGCTACACTAGAACTATTTGTTTTGGATATGTAGAATTGGATGGATACGTTCAGTTGGTCTGCTCTGGGTTTCATATTTCTCTATGCTTGCCTCTCGTTTACAAATGCTGTGCATGCGGTCTTCCAGCAATCTCAGCTTCCTGAGATGACTAGCAAAAGGGTCTTTCTCCTCTTATATCTCCTTGGATCTGGAACATTAGAATTATTGAAAATTAGTAAATGTTATTAATTTTCCTTTGACTCGATCACTGCAATGGAAATAAGGTTAGTTTCTTTCTTGATGTAATAGCAATATATTATACTCACATTGATGCTTGATTCGACGTACTCGTATTCGGAATGTCATCATAATCTTGTACAGGGCAGGTGTTCCATGGGTTTGAAATGCAGACATCCACCTCGTCAACGTCAGTCCTAACAGGGTCTATGAGCTCTGGCGGTATGGGGATTGACTCTCGAACTCTGGAAAGAACAATGAGGGTTATTAACTTTTTCAAGAAATAAATGTGTGATGTGCTGGTCAGTCATCGTATTTTTAGTTTGTAATTACCTTTGTCTCATATGCCTTGACCAATACACGCTACAGGTCAAGTTGCAGATGAAGTATGATGTTATTCTATCATGCACTGCGGGTTTTGAACAAATCACCACATGAGTGCGACCGTTGCATAATTCTAAGTGATCTTCAATCTCATGTGCTGATCTAAACATATCCGTTGCATCTATGGTATCTGAATCGTGAAGCTCTTGTGTGTTCCGACCCCTAGATATACAAAAATGTATTGGAATTAGCCATCATTACTCGAATACATTTGTAGTACTTATAATAGTAGAAAGACGTGAATGTATTGTACTTACAATATATCTTTCTTGTAGACAGAGCAGTCTTCGGAACAGGGATTCCTTGAAGGTATCTGATTATGGTAAGCAGGGTATATGCATGTAATCGTATGCATTCGTCCATTGCACGATTCTTTGTGAAAGTATGTATAATGATGCGAATCTTCAGCACACTCTCTCCTGTATTCGTTCATATCATCAAAAGCTTTGACGTTTGTTTTCAAGAATGCTTTTTCACGGCGGTTATATCGAATAAGTAGCTCTATATTGCAGACCTCAGGCTTATATAGTTGCTCACATAAAAAAACATGTTTTCTTCAGTGTATACCTAAGGAAGGAGAATGCATGTATCTGCCTGTTCTTAGCCTAGAGGGGCCGAGTGAGGATGTTTTTCTAACAGAAAGCTCTGAAGGGGAGAGCTAGGATGTTTTGTTCAAAATGTCGCCAGCCTTCTTTATCGTCTGAAACTGGTCGGATCATGCTTCGCTTTTTGTAATAGGTAGTATGTTTCCGTTTTCCCTTGTGTTATATGTTAGCCAAGAGGTGAGCAGCCTTGCGCGGCTTTCTTTCATAGCGATTGTGATAAGTGGCTACTAAATATCCCCCCCCCTTTATGAAAATGTTTATTTATGCTCAATCCTCAAGTTATGTGATGAGTGCTTCGAGTTATAAATTATACTTCTCTGTTGAAGTTAGAGAATACTGCTGTGTCAGTTGTAGGCTGTCTAAGTGATTTCAAGCAATGTTAGCTGTTATTTTTGGTATGGTATTTATTTTTGAAGATGTCTATTTATGCATAATTGTCAAGTTATGTGGAGAGTACTTCAAGTTATAGCTTATACTTCAGTGTTAAAATTAGAGAATACTGATGTGTCAGTTGTAGTCCGTCTAAGTGATTTCAAGCAATGTTAGCTGTTATTTTGGTATGGTATTTCATTTGAAGGTATTTATTTATGCATAATCGTCAAGGTACGTTATGCTTCAAGCTATAGTTTATACTACAGTGTTGAAATTAGAGAATACTTCTGAGTCAGTTGTAGGCTGTCTAAGTGATTTCAAGCCATGTTAACTGTTGGTTTTACTATGGTATCTCCTTGTTGAAAATGTACAGTGTTGAAAATTAGAGAATACAGCTCAGTTAGTTGTAGGCTGTCTAAGTGATTTCAAGCCATGTTAGCTGTCGGTTTTACTATGGTATCTCCTTGTTGAAAATGTACAGTGTTGAAAATTAGAGAATACAGCTCAGTTAGTTGTAGGCAGTCTAAGTGATTTCAAATTGTGTTAGCTGTTGTTTTTACTTTCTCTACACGTACTTTGTACATAGTGTATAGAGAAGGTATTGTATTCCACCCAAAATCGGATGCTGATTTTTCACTGGGAATATATATGTTTTTAGGGTCCCCTGTATCCAAAATAATCCATTTTAGAAAAAGATTCGTGTGTGTCTGCATGTCTGTGTGTTTGCGTGTGTTGGTGTGTATATGTGTGTGACTGGGCAGCATAGCTCAAAAACGCAAATTCGGTTTGGTATTTAAGTTTAGTATCTTCCAGGTATGCGACACGAAGATTTTTGAGAAAAGCCCCACCCCCAAACTACCCTTTACATGGAACGTTTTTTCGTAAAATTTTATTTCTAAAAATGGTTCTAACGATTTTGATTAGAATATCGCATATTAAAAATAATTACCGGACAAATAAAATGTATAACTTGAATTTTCTGAGTATAATCTCTGAAGACCTTTTTTATTCTGAATAAATTGTTATAACTAGTAAACCATAAGAGATAGATAAAAGCTTACCACACAAAAATGTAGGGCACATTAAAACACACGATTTATGTGAAATACATGATTTTTGTGGAGTGAACCCTTTTTTTCGATATAATCCTGGTTATTTGTTTCAGCTTTAAAACATTTACTTTTCTCTTACAGGAGAGCGACATAGCAGCCGACTTTTGACTATGACTATCACTTTAACCTATGGTACTCCCTTAGTTAGCTTCTACTTACAAGGAAGCAAGTATGAAGACTATTTCTACTAGTTTTTACTCGATTAGCATGAAGTAAAAAGACGTACAAGCTTTTTGACAATAATTTGTTTCAGAGAGGTATAGAAGGTCACGTGAATGGAACACACCATATTTTGGTATAGGTCTGACATTTGCGTAAATAAAAACATTTTATATGTCTTGTGATAGTTACGAATAATGTTTGAATACACTGGGCGTATAATCCAAGTAGTAGTTGACATGTAGATGTAATTTCGTGAAGAATTTGTATCACTCATTTCGCTATAGTGTTGCAAATTGGGTTGTTATTTGCATTTTTAAACTTAAAGTAAAGGTATAATTGTGATTAAAATGTGTTGAATTAATCCCGAATCTAATACTCGTACTGAATAGGGGATGGTTAAGAATTGAGAAAAGTCTAATAGCGTTTTATTGTAACTTCAATTCTCAAAGCGTTATTGGCATTTTAACTGGCGTAATTGTAACTAAAATTTCTTAAATTAGCCAATCACAAATGGGTATGGGCTGATAAAGAAATAAGGAAAGTGTTACGGCGTTTTATTGTAGCTTCAATTCTCTAAGTGTTATTGACATTTTAATTTGCGTAATTGTAATTAAAGTTTCTCGAGTGTTGGATAGCTGGGATTCATTCTTGTACTGGATGAAGGGTGATAAATGAGCAAGAAAAGTCTCATAGTATTTTATTGTAATCTCAATTATTTAACCGTTATTAACATTTTAATTAGCGTAATTGTAATTCAAATTTCTTAAAATTAACCAATCGTGTGTCTTGTACTTGTGCTGGGTATGGGCTGATAAAGGAATAAGAAAAGTGTTATGGCGTCTTATTGTAACCTCAATTCTTTAAGCATTATTGTCATTTTAATTAGTGTAATTGTAATTAAAGTTTATTGATTATTCGTGAAGTTAATTCTTGTACTGGATAGGGGATTATAATGGAATAAGAACAGCTTTTATTTATAGCGAGTGTTATAATTGCGTTCTACATTCAATCCTTTTTGCAGTTGTTTAATTATACATAGTCGTAAAGTCATGTGATTGCATCCTCACTGAAAGTCGAATGTATGTCCTCGTTTAAGAACGGATATTAAGATTTATAATGTTTGGAGTTGTAATGATGTTGGCATTCTCAGTGTTCGAGAGGTCCCAGGTTCAATTCCCTGTTGGGTGCCCTCTGCTCGTTGGAAACACAATCACTTCGCCGCCATATTGGTTTTTGATGTGATAAGTTAGTATGTTTTATAAAAGCAATTCTCTCTTGCTATTTTTCATTTCATATGTTGGTATTGAATAATAAAGCTTTTAACATGTTCAATCGTGTGAGTGTTATAATTCCTTGCAAAAATATTACCGCTAACGCATGTTCAATTGATATCTAATAATTTATATCAAATATTCCACTCAGTAATTTTATCGAGTTTTTTCGCCATGACAGTTGAACTATGTTTGTATATTCAGATTCTTTGTGAAAAGTTAGACTGATTTGTCATGCAAATGAGCCTTGTAACTCTCGAATTGCCAGAGATAGAGAAAGCCTACGTGTTTTTAATTAAAAGAGACTATCGAATTGAAATCAAAAGAATTTTGTATTTATGATTAGAGATTCAGATTCCTCGTGAAAAACTAGATCGATTTGATATGCAGATGAGCCTTGTAGCTCAAAAATTAGAAATTCGAGTGGGCGTGGTCAATCGATTAAATTGAATTTGATCTGTGAATGTGAAAGACGATTGTTCAAGTGATTAAGAACCCTGCAAGTAAAATCTTTTAGACAGGTGGTTTGGTAAAGGGGGAGGGGGTAGTAGCCGGCAGCACATACTTTGATTGACAGGTACATGGGGAAGCTTTCAGACTGTTGTCTTGGCAAAGAGGCAGCGCTGTGTGGGTGGTCTGTCGGCTGATGTTTATCTTAAGTGTTACATATGTACATGATGTTTTACATGGGCGGCATCCTTTGAGTCCTGAAATCCCCCTTTTCTCACTACTGTAGTAGTAGTAGTAGTAGTAGTAGTAGTAGTAGTAGTAGTAGTAGTAGTAGTAGTAGTAGTAGTAGTAGTAGTAGTAGTAGTAGTAGTAGTAGTAGTAATAGTAGTAGCAGCAGCAGTAGTAGTAGTAGTAGTAGTAGTAGTAGTAGTAGTAGTAGTAGTAGTAGTAGTATAGTAGTAAAATAGTAGTGGTGGTAGTAGTAGTGTTTTATATATATAAAGAGGGGAAAACCCCTCATGGGTATCAAGGAAGATAACCCTGATATTCCGGACTCTTACCGAATAAAAAAAAAATCTCTTTTCCATTGGAACCTACTTGAATGAATGAATAACTGTATTTATTAATATAGCAATATCATACATATAATTTCAACAGTCACACGGGTCCACAGACCGTACGTGCTTTTGTAATACACATTAAAAGCAATATTAAAACAACAACCACAACAACGAATTAAAAGAGTAAACACGAAAATAAAAAGACAAAGGAAATAAACGGTCAAAAGCAATATTAAACAACAATAAAAATTAAGAGTGAATCCGAAAATAAAGATACAAAGATATTCAAATATAGCAATTTAAATTTACAGCACAGAGTACACCTTCATAAATGCACCCTCTTATCATAGATAATTACACTTAAAGGACATATATACACATAATATATACAACCCTCGCACAACAGTGACCTAAGTATGATATAATATACATGTATGTAGAACATTGTAGTCACTTTTGTTTAGTTGATCTTATCCCCCCCCCTTCTCTATTGGCAGCCTCCTCAGATCTCAGCTGTCTTGCCTTAAGTATAAATTTACCTAGCCCGTCCATGTTTTCCGTGCCTGCCAGTAGCGTCCAACAAGCCTCTATCCCTACATTCGCAGTGGTAAAAAATCGCGGCAAATATTTTTCCCGCCATTCCTCCGTACCCCTACATCTTGCCAAGATGTGAGCCCACGACTCTTCCTCCTCGCAAATGGGACAGATTCTTATACCATTCACGTCAGAAATTTTCGTGCTCCTCCATGCTCCTAGTCTAATCCACGCGAGCCCCTCTCTAATGAGTTTGGTACCTGTTTTGATGTATTGCTCCATACCCCACTCCGATTTCAGCCCAGACTGTACTTCTAATGACACCTTCTCTGTGCATTGCGCAATTATTTGCTGTCTGTCAATATCACAGAGACGTTTCTTAATTTTTCTCCAAATACTTCGCCTGTTTTCCTGCCCCGCCATCCAAATGTCTCCCATCCGAATGGTTTCCAACCCTTTCTTTAATTTTGATGCCCACGTCAAATTACCTACCATTCGCAACTGTTCACGGTAGCAGACTGCCCTAATTAGAGATTGGTTTCCGTGAACGATTCTCATCCAATATTTAACTGCTCTGATTTTGCACTCTATCGTTTCACTATGTACCCCGAATTCCCTCATTATTCCGCAGTTTGCCGTACCCCTCCCTACACCCAGAATTCCTTTCAAAAATTGGGTCCTCACTTGATCCAGATTCCCTGTTTGTTCCCACCCCCATATTTCTCCTCCGTATGTCATCGTGGATCTAACTGTCGCTCCGTATACAGTTTCCATTAAGGTTATGGAGATATTCGGAATTCTGCAGCGTATCCGGAGAGCTTCCGCCGCTTTCACCCTTGCCTTGTGTTTCGTAATGTCAATGTGTTTTGTCCATTTTCCGTTCATTGTAAATGTGAGTCCTAAGTACACAAAGGATTTAACATTGTCCAGTATCTGTCCTGCATATGTCCAAGTCTCCTCCCTGCTATAAACACAACCCTTTTTGAAAGTCATTGCCTTAGTCTTATTCACATTAACTGTAAGTAGCCATTCATCGCAATAGTTCTTAAGTTTGTCCAGTCCTCGTTGCAATCCGTTTACTGTCGTAGAGCACAATACTAAATCGTCTGCGTATAAAAGTGTTGGGATCTGCAAATCCGCTACTACTGGTGCTTGAATATTCTCTGCTATCATTGTATCAGTAATATCATCCACAAAGAGATTAAATAGCAAGGGAGATAAAATACAACCCTGCCTCACTCCCCTATAGCTTCGGCAGCTCTCGGACACTCTGTTTCTGTCGTACTTCACACAGAATTGGACATTTTGATATATTGCCTGCAATGCTCTAACCATTTTACTTGATAACTCCTTTCTGCCTAGTTTGTACCATAATGCATTTCGATTGATAGAGTCAAATGCCTTCTTAAAGTCCACAAAAGCACAATGAAGCTTTCCCTGCTTAACTAACAGTTGCTTCGTCCTTAAAGTGTCTAATATAAAAGCGGCATCTATGGTACTGTGTCCTTCTCTGAAACCCATTTGAAATTTTGAAAGTTTGCCAAATTTAGATTCCCAGTCCTTTATCCGGTTATATAACACTCTACAATAATTTTTTTCCATAATTGGCAACAGAGTAACCCCCCTATAGTTATCCGGATTTCCAATAGTTCCCTTCCCTTTATAAATGGGATGAATAATGCCCTTTCCCCAGCAGGTAGGGTAATTCCCCTCAATAAACAATTTGTTACATATCTGGAGCATACTCCTACCAAACTCATTAACATTGGCTGCGTCTTTAAAAACTTCTTGGGGGCAGCCCATCCAACCCTGGAGCTTTGCCTACCTTCAGACTCCTTAGCGCCTGTGCTATTTCTCGTGCTGATATTTCCTCGTCCAGTATTGGGATCTCAAGATTTCCCAAAATGTGCACTTCCTTTATAAAAATTCCTTCCCTTTCACCTTTCCCGAATATTCCCATAAAATTTTCCTAATGTCATCTCCCCCCTCCCTCCTAAATTTTGACAGAGCCTCCTCTGCTTGTTTCTTTACAGTTCTGCATTGCTGGTCATACCAACCATTGCATCGTTTTACCTTACCATGCATTTGGACTTTCATTGTCCCCGCAGCCGTTGCTATTAATTGCGTTAGTTCCTCCGCTGTGTCTGCGTTCCTTTCCCCTAATCTTCTTTCTAATTTATCAACAAATACTTCTTTTTCTATCGGTTTCCATATAAATTTACTAATGAATCTCCCTTCGTCCCCCTGCCCCTCTTCAGGTGCATGCGCCACCATGGCCGTCTCTATATTCAGTTCCAGGACAACCGGACAGTGATGTGACTCGATACGATCCCCCACCCAAAAATTTCTAATTCTGCCAATTAAACCCTGACTTACTAAAATAAAATCTATTACACTACCCCCATTTTCATTTATGAAAGTGAGTTCTCCCTCTCGATCCTCACCGTACTTGCCATTCATTATTTCTAAAGAGAAGGCATCACAGAAAGCAAGTAATTGTCTGCCCTCCCCATTAATAAAACTATCCTTGCTCTTTCCTTGACCTTCGCGGAATTCCTCCCCCCATTGATGACCCCCCGTTAGAGAAATATTCTCCTGGAACCTACTTGGAAATACTTAAAAATAGGTAACACATCAATTAGGAAACCTGAGACCTTATAGTCTGTTATTTCTTTGTGTCTCATTTCTCTGTGCTTCCTTTATACTCATTATCTCTGTTACCATTGATTCTATTAGTTTCCAATTGTGCTCACTCTGAGCCATAATATCAATCATATTATCTGTATCTAGCTCAATACCCAAACTTATGTAAGTTTGTCTCTTCGCCATATTTTACAGAAGAATAAGGTATGTTCCACTGTACCCACATCATCACAATAGTCACACTGCTCATTTTCTCTTACTGCGATCCTCTTTATTAAAAGAACCGTGTCCTGTAAGTACCTATGTCATATAATAATTTGTATTACTATGTTTACATGCTTTCCATTTGTCTATTTTTGGTATTAGTCTTTTAGTCCATGGCCTGTTGCCATTGATTCATCATAATTTCTCGCTCCTTTAATTTCGCCTCTTTTCTGTCACCTTCAGCCTTAAATACATTTGTTCTTTTACGTATCTGTAGCTCAATAGGAAGAATACCAGTAATTACTTGTAACGCCACAGTAGACGCAGTCTTGTACGCACTTGCGACCCTTAAAAGTATTTTTCTTTGTGACTTCTCCATTTTTGTTTATATCTCTTGATTTCCAAAACTTCTTGCCAAATCGGACAGCCATACAATAATATTAAATGCAGAACTCCACTCAGGACTAGCCTCTTGTAATATTGAGGTCCACTTACATTTGGCATTATTCTGGATACTACAGTTTTTTCATCTGCCTTTTTGGTCACTGCATTAATATGTTGTTCAACCTTTAAGTTACTTCCCAAGACTCTCCCCAAATATTTTACTGCAATAATTAGAGTTATTTTATGTCTTTTATTTCAAAAGCAATACTTTCCAAATTTCTCTTACCTTTCAGAATAACAGCTTCTGTCTTTTCAGGGGCCAACTAGAAATCATTTAATATAAGCCACTTTTCGATTCTACTCAGCGCCTCATTAGTTCCAAGAATCAGAAACTCTAGATCCTGTGCTGCATATTCTATAGCTAAATCATCAGCATAAGCTATTCTAAAATCATAATATGTAATATTTTCTCCAAGGTTACCATTAAAAATTCCGTCGTAGGCAACGTTCCATAACGTCGGTTCAAGCACAGATGCCTTAGGAACTACCATTTTCATATATTTTTCTATGCCTGAAATACTGAGTTTCCTATTAGTAAAAAAGCTTTCAATTAAATTCACCAAGTATGTATATATTTGTCGTTTTATACAAAATAATAAAAATAAATAAATACATACTAAAAATAAAAAAAAAATAAAATAAAAAGAATAAAAAATAAAAAAGCAGCAGCAGTAGCAGTAGTAGCAGTAGTAGTAGTAGTAGCAGTAGTAGTAGCAGTAGAAGAAGTAGTAGTGGTAATAATAATAGCAGTAGTAGTAATAGCAGTAGTAATAATAGCTGTAATAGCAGTAGTAATAATAGCAGTAATAACAGTAGTAATAATAGCAGTAATAGGAGTAGTAACAATAGCAGTAGTAATAATAGCAGTAATAGCAGTAGTAATAATAGCAGTAGTATTAATAGGAGTAATAGCAGTAGTAATAATAGCAGTAATAGCAGTAGTAATAATTGCAGCAGTATTAATAGCAGTAATAGCAGTAGTAACAATAGTAGTAATAACAGTGGTAATAATAGCAGTAGTATTAATAGCAGTAATAGCAGTAGTAATAATAGCAGTAATAGCAGTAGTAATAATAGCAGTAATAGCTGTAGTAATAATAGCAGTAATAGCAGTAGTAATAATAGCAGTAACAGCAGTAGTAGAAATAATAGCAGTAATAGTAATTGTAGCAGTAATAACAGTAGTAATAACAGCAGTAGTAATAATAGCAGTAATATCAGTAGTAATAATAGCAGTAATAGCAGTAGTAATAATAGCAGTAGTAATAAAAGTAGTAATAGCACTAGTTATAATAGCAGTAATAGCAGTAGTAATAATAGCAGTAATAACAGAAGTAATAATAGCAGTAACAGCAGTAGTAATAATAGCAGTAATAGCAGTAGTAATAATAGCAGTAAAATCAGTAGTAATAATAGCAGTAGTAGCAGTAGTAATAATAGCAGTAGTATTAATAGCAGTAATAGCAGTAGTAATAATAGTAGTAATAGCAGAAGTAATAATAGCAGTAATAGCAGTAGTAATAATAACAGTAGTATTAGTAGCAGTAATAGCAGTAGTAATAATAGTAGTAATAGCAATAGTAATAATAGCAGTAGTATTAATAGTAATAATAGCAGTAATAGCAGTAGTAATTGTAGCAGTAATAGCAGTAGTAATAATAGCAGTAATAGCAGTAGTAGTAATTGTAGCATAATAGCAGTAGTAATAATAGCAGTAATAGGAGTAGTAATAATAGCAGTAATAGGAGAAGTAATAATAGCGGTAGTTGCAGAAGTAATAATAGCAGTAATAGCAGTAGTAATAATAGCAGTAATAGAAGTAGTAGAAATAATAGCAGTAGTAGTAATTGTAGCAGTAATAGCAGTAGTAATAATAGCAGTAATACTAATAGTAATAATAGCAGTAGTAATAATAGCAGTAGTAGAAATAATAGCAGTAGTAGTAATTGTAGCAGTAATAGTAGTAGTAATAATAGCAGTAATAGCAGTAGTAATAATAGCAGTAATAGCGGTAGTAATAATAGCAGTAGTAATAATAGCAGCAATAGGAGTAGTAGAAATAATAGCAGTAGTATTAATTGTAGCATAATAGCAGTAGTAATAATAGCAGTAATAGGAGTAGTAATAATAGCAGTAATAGCAGAAGTAATAATAGCAGTAGTTGCAGAAGTAATAATAGCAGTAATAGCAGTAATAGCAGTAGTAATAATAGCAGTAATAGGAGTAGAATAATAGCAGTAATAGCAGTAGCAGAAATAATAGCAGTAGTAGTAATTGTAGCAGTAATAGCAGTAGTAGTAATTGTAGTAGTAGTAATAGCAGTAGAAGTAGTAGCATTAGGAGTAATAACAGTAGTAGTGAAGTTCGTTTTTAATCAATCACAGGCAGCACTTTTAAGTCAGTATTCGGACTCTTGTGTTATCCATAAATATGGGTAGTTCCTAGGTGCAGAGTTTTCTTAGGCATACTATACATTTTATGTTTCCAATTAAAAGTTTTAATTGTTTGTATAAAGAAAATTAACAATTTAGTGTATATTTAAATAAAACATAATTTATTAAAAATATTAAAGCCAAAAAATAACAAGCTTGTATATCAAGCCACGAGTATTACAACTTGCTAATTATTAAGATCAACGAAAAGGTCCTTTAGATATTTTTCATTAATATTCGATTCATTTCATGGCCTAGAGTACAAGAGAGTTTCCTGTTTGAATAAAGTTTAAGTACTTTAAAATTGAAACATGTTGCCTAACATTAAAATTACTTTCCCAAAACTGACCAATTTATTAACATGAACTTTAATCTGTTATAAAATTATTAGTATTTTACCTAGAACAATAATTTTGAATATGTAAACTTTAATGAATCAGAATCAAATAAAACAGAAAAATATTTCTTTTGGATTTAGAGCATTTTTCCAAGATAGATCCTGTAATACTTTTTTTGGGAATTTCAGAGGTTATTTCCGGCTAAATCTAGAAATCAAAATTTTGGAAGGAATATTCCTGTAACTATTTTGCGTATGCAATAGACATAGAGTTTCCAAAGGAGGGTCCTGTATTATTGCATTTTGTCATTTTAACTGTTAAACTTCATCGAAAAAACACCTCTATGGATTTGTATATTCCAAATACAGGCAATGCACTGTAGCATTATTTGTAATTCCCAAATCAAAACAAAAGAATCAATAAATGTCGAAATCCCAGTAATAATGTTTTCTTCAATTGCCTTATTGCATAATCACTCAATGCAGTCAAAAATACGTTGTGTTACATTCACATGTATTTTTATACAATTCTGTAACAAAAGATTCTTACGAAAGTTTATTCCTCTGCTTGATACTAATCGAGACAAACGTCAGCAGAATTAGTTTATTACATATTTTCTTATAGGTTTAAGAGGAATAAGGGAATACATAGTCCAATCTTTTAAGAGCTGATCTTTATGTGGTGACCTTGATATTTTGATATATTTTCATGATCAGGGTTAAAGTAAAAATAAAATCGAATGACGACTTCTCATTTGAGATAAGTATAAAATGTGCCGGATATGATTATCCGTCGAACAATTCATCAGGAAACTCTTCTTATAGCCTTGTTTACCCCTTCGGTAAGATTTTGTGATTAATTAGTAATTTACTTGTTCATTAAGTCATTTTTGTAGCTCACAAAGCCTCCAATAAAATATTCATTAAGTTGCTGATAGAGATGCCATTCAATAGAGCCTCAATGATTCAGTAACAACCGTAGTACAAAATGCCGGAATGTTTCGGATTATAGAAAACGAAAATCGGGAAAGTGGTAACATTAATTATTTAACATTAATAATTCATTTTCTAATGTTAGTGACCCTTCATGAAAAACATCGCCTTAGAAGGAATTGATCATGAACATGTATGCTGCCAGTATTAGTCACTCTCTGGCACTAATTCAGTAGCTGTTATTAATTCTGTACGTAATGCTAATAGAAGCTACCAGCGTGTTGCTGAAGACTTCAATATGCTTCTAGAGTTACCGTTTGTACATACATACATACATTTTATGTAAATCTTGTTATATGTATATATGAATCTCATGTTGGTTCTTTACTTATTAACTTATCGTTACGAAACCGAGGTAACGTCTTCCGTTTGCATCTGGGGATTCATGGGCTCAATTACCGCTGGGCGCTATTCTTACATGGGTTTTATGTGGTTTCTCCGAGATGGTAGGCGAATACTGAGATAGTTCCCCTCCTACCCGGCTTTCTGTCCCTTATTTTCTGTACCCAATATTTCGTTGATTTTCGTCTGTTTTGAGGGCATAGGACCAGGTAACGGTGTTTGGCGTGTTGTGGCTGGGCGGTGGATTGTAGTCGGGACTGGCCAGTCGGTAGTTGCCTCTGAAGTTGCCTCACGGTGAATCGGTCGTGGATGGGTCAGGTGGAGTTTGATGTGTTCGAACTAGAAACGTTAGATACCCTGTTCTTGCTTGAGCCCGTCATCATCCTGTCTCCATCGCATTTCGGAACGTTTGAAACACACAATGCTAGAGAGATTGCAGAGACAGCTCAATAAATATATACATTTACCTTTACATTTACAACACTGTACTTTTGAATTCACAAGCGACTGCAGTTGGTGTTTCAGTAACACAGTTATTTGATATTTATACCATTCTTTTTTAATGTCGTTGAGGGCTTCCACCCTGATATTAAGTAAACTTTTCATTTGCGTAGTTTTTATTGTCTTCTGAAACCATCACAGGGTATTTTCAGTTGCTTCATCATGCATTTGTTAATTTTCAGATGGGAATTACATTCCTTGCACAGATATTCGCAATTATTTTCTTTCTATTTTTTCGATAATCCATTAGGTTTATTTTCTTCCTTTCTAATTTCTTTACGCGTACTATGTACATAGTATATAGAGAAGGTATTGCACTCTACGCAAAAATTCGATACTAAGATTTCATTGGAAATATATGTTTTAGGGTCTCCTGTGTACAAAAATAAACATTTATACTTTCTGTTCACGTACTATGTACATAGTATAATAGAGAAGGTATTGCATTCCACACAAAAATTCGATACCGAGCTTTCACCGGAAATATACGTTTTATGGTCCCGTGTATCCAAAAATAGCATTTTTAGAAAAAGATCCTTGTGTGTCCGTGTGTCAGTGTATCCATGTGACCGTGTGTCTGTGAACACAATAACTCATAAACGAAAAGCCGGTAAAATACCAAATTTGGTATTTAAGTTTAGTATCTTCCAGGGATACGACACGAAGATTTTGAGAAAAATTCCCCCAACTTTTATATGGAAAAAACTTCGACAATTTTTATTTTCTCAAAAATGACTAAGGATTTTGATTAAAATACCGTACATGACAAATAAAATGTATTTCTTGAATTTTCTGGGAATGACCTCTTTATTGTGGGTGAATTTGATGAACCGTAAGAGATAGACAAAATATTACTACGTAACTAATGTAGATCTCGTTAAACCACACAATTTATGTCATATACGGTTTTTTCGTGGAATTGACCTTCTATGAGATATTTCAAGTTATTTATTTCAGATTTAAAATACTAAAAACTTTTTTCACACTTTCCTCCCAACCATGCATAGAAACGGATTTCAACCACATGGCAACCAGCTTTTAAAAGATTTGCGTATCACTTTAGCCTAGTGCATTCCCTTACTTACAAGGAAGCAAGTAATTAAGACAATTTCTGCTAATGTTAATATCTATTATCATATAGTATATAGAAGAACATGCTTTTTAACAATAATGTGTTTCAGTGATGTAGAGAAAGTCATATGAATGGAATACATCAGATTTTTAGAAAAAGGCGCTTGTATGTGTGTGTATGTGTATGTGCTTGTGTGTCTGTGAACATGATAATTCAAAAACGGTATTGTGTATTTGGTAAAATATCAAAATTGGTGTTTAGTACAATATATTCCAGGGATACGACACGAAGATTTTGAGAAAAAGCCTTCTCACCCCAAACCACACTTTACTTTGAAAAAAACTCGAAAATTTAGATTTTCTGAAAAATTGCTATAACGATGTTTATTAAAATACCGTATATTAAAGATATTTATAAGGGAAATAAAGTGTATATCTTGAATTTTCTGGCCTCTAAACACCTCTTTATTCCGAATGATTTTTGCTGAATTTTGCGTAACTGGTAAACCGTAAGATATAGACAAAAACTTACCACGCAAATAATGTGGATCACGCTAAAACACACAATTTATATCATATACGTTATCTTCGTGTACTTTACTATTTCTAAGATATTCCTTGTTATTTGTTTCAGATTTAAAATATAACTTTGCTCACGCCACAAGTTGTAAACACCTGACCCTGCATAGAAACAGATTTCAACCACATAGCAATCAGCTTTTAAAAAACTTGGCTATCCTTTTAGCCTAGTTTATTCCCTTACGTTCCTTCTAACTTTCAAATAAGCAAGTAATTAAGACAAATTCTGCTAATGTTTATCTCGATTATCATAAACCATTCATAAAGTAGACAGAAGAATATGACTTTTAACAACAGTTTGTTACAGCGTTGTAGTGAATCATGTGAATGGATTGATTTTTTTTTTCTTAAAGTTTAACGTTCTTTAATATGGTAGGCCATATTTGACAATAAGGAATAAATACCATTCGTCTTCACAGGATAAAGGAAACCTCGATAAAATAATCTGATTTGTTCCATTCACACGACTTTCTCTAGCTATTCTTACAAAAGCTTATTTTTCTTTCTAGTTCTTGATGATCAAGAAAAAACTTAGTTCCTTATAAGGAGAAGGTAAATACGCGAATATACTAAGGTAAGCGACAGTCAAATGTTTATAAAAGCTGTCGTATTGCGATTTTCATTGATATTCAATTCTCTTTCATGGCCAGGAGTAAAACAACTCCCGTTTGAGTAAAGTTTAAGTACTTCAAAATTGAAATCTATAACATGGAATATGTGGAAAATGGATTGTTCTACAAAAAATCCCTATATAACATAACTTGTGTATTTTAAGGAGTTCAACACCTCTATGCAGTGAGTTTCTGTCCATTTCTTACAATTTACCAGTTATGCAAAAGCTATTCACAATGAAGAGAACTTCAGAGACTAAACCCAGGCAATTCAGGATATTATTTGTCATGAAAATATCAAAATCTTTAGAACCATTTTTGAAAACATGAAAATTTTCGGAAAATAATCCATGCAAAGGGTAGTTGGGGTTGGAGATTTTATTGGAGATCTTCCAGTGAGATCCTTGGTAGATATTGGACTTAAATGTCAAGCTTGTTTATTTAACCGACTTTTAATTATTGAACTATGCTGTCTACAGTAATACACATACACGCACGGATCCTTTTCTAATTTTTTTTATTCACTAGGCCTCGAAATATCGGTGTGTAATTTTGGGGTGGAATGCAATACCTTCTCTACCTACTATGTACATTACACATACGTGCTAGAGAAGGTGAAATGTTTATTTGAGCAATTCACGTAGCCGAGATCGAGCTTTTTTCTTTTTAACTTTTTTTTGGGTTTTGCTTTTTGCCAATGGTATTGATACTTAAGATTCTACAAATATTTCCTTTTCTAGATTCGTAAAGTTGTGCCTGCAATACGTTTTAATTTCAATGTAATGTTTTCTGTAAAACCTTTCCTTTCCTTTCCATTTCGTTACTTTGTTGTTTATTATGTGTTCTGGATCCAGCAGCCACTGGGTTATGCATGTAGCTTAATGGTTTAATAGCATTTAACCATACCGGAGGATGAATTGAATCGAGCCCCAGAGAGGTTAAAACTACTCGACATTTGTCTTCTCCTTAAGTCGCCCTCCATGGTGTAATGGTTACCATGCTAATGTCATGTACCCAAGGTCGCGGGTTCAAACCCGGCGAAGGACCATGGATTTTTTCGCGTGTAAAAATCCTTAGCATGGCTTCCTTCGGAAGGGAAGTAAAGCCGTTGGCCCTGTGTCGTAGATTTACGGCACGTAAAAGAACCTCAAGCCTGATTGAGAGGCCTCTGAACAAAATTTAGAGGTCTTTCACGCTCAGTATAGATTGGGACGCAGTTCAAGAGCGTTCATAAAAACACCCATTTACATTTATTTGTCTTCTCAGGATAAGGAAAAACCCGGAAAAAGCCTTGTCCAGATAACTCATCCTATTGGAAACCGATTCGGGACTTCTTTAATATGAGACAGACACGCTACCCTCACAATAAAGAGGCGGGCATGGATTATATATTATTTACGACTTTGTAGGCTGTGATTTGTATGAAAAATTCATTGGCCGTAATAATTTATCCGTAATGAACCATTACCTAGTGTTCAGTAGATGATACTGCTAATTTGTAGGTGAGCAACACGTATTTTAACGTAACCGTAAATGTTTTACTGGTCAGTTAATACTGCTTCATTTGTTCTGATTTGATGACGGGGAATGAACACGGCCATTAGACCCCAACTTTAAAATTAACTTATAGCCGTATAACAATTTGATTCCCTGAAAACAATTTAGAGCGCTCTTTCAGGATTTTGGAGTGCAAAACCGTATAAAACCGCATCTTGAGGTTTACACATAGGACATACTATTATTTATGATTTATAAATCGACAAAATACATTTAAACATAATTCCTTATTTCAGTATATAGTAATTCTGAAATGAAACTCACAAACTAATGTTAGTAAACAGTAAGTGAAACTTAGTTACATTTAGTGCGAAACTTGTTGCTGGATATTGTTAAGAATGTCATTTCTAACAGAATTCATTTATTGTTTTAACTTTTAGTTTCTCTAGGACGTATGTACATACAATGTACATAATAGCTAGAGAAGGTATTGTATTCCACCCAAAAATTGGGTGTCAAAATTTCACCGCAAATGCATGTTTTGAGGTCCGCTGAGTAAATAAAACCTTTCTAGAAATAGGCCCGAATGTGTATGCGTGTGTTTGTGCGTCTGTGGACAGCATAGCTCCAAAACGAAAACACCCTTTAATTCCGAAGCTTGATATTTATGTTAAGTATCTTCCAAAGATGCGATTCAAAGATTTTCAAGAAAATCCCCCATCCCAAATTATCCTTTAAAAAAAGGAATATTTGACAACTTAGATTTTCTCAAAAATGGCTCAAATGATTTTGATTAAAATACTGTAAGATATTTACATCACAAAATAAAACGTATATTTTGAATTTTCTGGGAAAGCCTCTGAAAACCTCTATTCTGGATTAATTTTGCAGAAGTTTGCATAACTGTTAAACCCTAAGAGATAGATCAACATTAACCTCACAAAAATGTCGATCTCGTTAAAACCCACTATTTATGTCATACATTTTTTCGTGGAGTTGACCATTTAGGAGATATTTTTTACTATTGGTATCAGTTTTAAACTACTTAAACTTTTCTCGTGTGGGAATTTGTCAACTCCTGGGCTGCAAAGAAACGGATTTCAATCACATGGCAAAAAATATTTGGCAATCTCAAGGAAGCAATTAGTAAGAGCTGTTCTGCTAATATTTATTTCGATTATAATGAAGTATATAAAAGACTTTTAAAAAATAACTTGTTACAGAGTTGAAAATAATAACATGAATGAAACACAATAGATTTTATTTAGAATTTTTAAACTTGATATTCTAATTTTGAAAATGAACTCACGTACTAATGTCAGTAAGCATTAAGTGAAATATAGTTACATTTAGTGTGAAAGTTGTTTCTGGTATTGTTAAGAATTATCATTTATAATAGAATTTATTTATTCTTTGAGGTTGGCATATTTTTTATAATTAACCTACTTGTTTCTTCATTTGGCAATGATCAAAGATGCTTCTGACTCATCTCGAAACAATGCCAACGTAATGAGGCCACTGTCCGCAAACACAAATGGCTCATCAATTCCTTCTTCTTTTCTTTTTAATCTTTCGGAGTTAGATTTTCCATTCTTCTTGAAAAACTGGCTGTCTTTATTTTTGTTTTCAGCACCGAAACGTGTTTCTTTAAAATAAGCATGTGTGCTAGACGCAGTTATTCCGACCATTATCGAATTTATGGTTGGAATACAATACCTTGTCTACCTACTATGTAGTTTGTACATACGTGCTAGAGAAAGTAAAAATCTGATGTCTTATATTAGCATAACTTTTTTCTAGCTATGCTATTCTTCCTAAAGCTTATTCTTCTAACTGCTACACGCTTATCCAAATAAACATTAGCACAATGACTTTTTATGTATTCTTTCCTTGTACAAGGGGAATAAGGGAAAACGATAGGGATAGTCAAATCTTTTAAAAGCTAGTCACTGTGAAGACTTTGGAATTCCGTTCTCTTTTACATATCTGGATGAAAAAAATAATTAGAATGACAACTTCCCATTTCAGAAAACTATAAATATTAGAACACTAAAACTAACACAAGGAGTTAACACTACTAACGCTAATCCTAATTAACACTAATCGAAAATGATTAGCTCAACAACAAAAATGTATACGACATAAATTGCGTGTTTATGCAAAAGTAATCCAGAATAAAGAGGACTCGGAGGCTATTATCAGTATTATCAATATATACATTTCAATTGTCATAAACAAATTTTAAACATACGGCATTTTAATCAAAATGACTGGAGATTTTTTGAGAAAATCGAAAATTGGGAAAATATCTTTCATATAAAGGTAATTTGGGGTGGAGTAATTTTCTTGAAAGTCTTCGTGTCGCATTGTTGGAAGATGCTGGCCTCAAATATCAAGTTTGTATTTGTTTGACTTTTCATTTTTGAGTTGTGCTGTTCACAGACAACACCGGACACACACACACAGACACACACACACACACACACACACACACACACACACACACAGAGGCATTTTTGAGATCATCAAGATATTACTTATTTTCGGTGAAACCTCGGCGTCAATGTTTGGGTGGAGTGTAATAGGTACTTTCTCTATGTACTATCTACATTGCACATGGTAAGTAATAAATAGTGGCAGCACTTTAAACAATCCGACACATTCTTTACTTACTTTCCTACAAACGTTTATTAATAAGTGTATTCTTTATTTCAAGTTAATCGAGTTCAATTTTCATTGCTGATTTACAAATTTATGGAGTTAGAGTGCAGCTGTAACGTCTGCGACTAACATTCGGCAGGTCCGGGGTTCAATTCCTGTGATCGGTCTTACTGACCCATGTTTTTTGTTGTTTTTATTTCGGAGATTCTCTCAAGTCGTCCAGCGAGTGCTGGGAAGGTGGACATTTCCGTTCCTGTCATTTTCTTGTGTTCTCTTTCAGGGTCGAAGATCCAGGCGGAGGCGTTCCGCAGGTTGCGGCTGGATGGTAGCTTGTGTACAGTATAGGCACTGCTCTATCGGGACCCGCCTTCGCGTGCTTTTGTTCTAACGCCACCTCGGGAAACTGCAGGGTCGGTGCTTGTGGTTGGGGCTCCGGTGACGTAAGAAGCGTTTAGGATCCCGTCTCTGCCTGCGTCCATCGTCTCCGGATGATCGCCCTTCGTAACTTTCCTCTCATCCCTCTCTCTGTGAGGTCATGTTATCACGTAGGACCCCAAGGGCCTACAAGCGGTACCCCGTCCTAGTGACCGGGCACCACGTCCATGAGTAACCGTAATCCCTACACATTTCATTGTAGGAGTAAAAACGATACGCTAGATTAAAGCGATAGTGGGAGTTTTAAAAACATGTCGCTGTGTTCTTTGTATGACTACAAGAAAAATCGAATGTTTAGCAACTTACAACTCAAACAAAGCATATCCAAACAAATAATAAAGAATATCTCGGAACTGGTTAAGGCTACAAGAAATTAAGGTGATGTATCTCCGTCGTTTGATCACAAATTATGAACATTAAATTATTTTCATAATAAAATAATATGAATATTAAGCTTAAGAATATATTTCGTTTTTTTTTCATTTGGCGCATTTTAACCATCAATTAACTAAATCTATAAATGGGCAGATACATACTTCTTATTAAGCTTACCCAACTTTAAAACTTGTTTTCTTGCAAACTTTTTTTCAAAAATTTTCCTTACTCAAAATGCTCCATACTAATTTTTTGAAACGATTATATTCTGAAAATTCGAGAGTTTTGAAGAGTACAAAAAGCTATAATGTTCTATAATAATTAGGATTAATATATACATTATAAATTAACAATTCATTTGCAAACTCAGTTGCTGTAAAACTTTCGAAAATTTTTTCCATGTAAAGCGTAGTTGGGGGAGGGGGGATTTTCTTGAAAATCATAGTGTAGCATCCTTGGGAGATACTGAACTTAGATATCAAATTTGATATTATGCTCTGGTGCCCACAAACACATACACACGGACCTTTTTCTAATTTTTTTTTATTCAGACGATCCCAAAACATGCATTTTCGATGAAATCTCAGTATCAAATTTTTTGGGGCATTACAAAACCTTCCCTATACACTATGTAAATAGAACGTGTACAGAAAGTAAAAATGTATATGTTACAGTTAGACGATTTTATCTAATTTGAATCAACGATAATTTTTTGTTAGTCGAAATATAGTCGGAATGTTTCGTCGCCAATATACAAGAGAGAGAGAGAGAGAGAGAGAGAGAGAGAGAGAGAGAGAGATGAGCAAAGCGTGAGACAAATATCCAAAAGCGGTTCGATACATGCTGACTCTGAAATTCCATCCCATTTCCATAACATATCGAGAAATAGCTGAACCATTTAAAAAAGTGCCAAAGTGTGGAAAAGTTCAAACCGATAGCAACGAATATGTGGAAATGGCTGATGTCACACTAAAGGTATTTGAAATAGCTTATATATTTTAAGGTATATATACACATTTAAAAGCTTATTTTAAAAATATATTTAAAAAAGTTTAAAAGTTTTCCGTTTAAGATTATTCTGGTGTCGCAGGATTTCGTTGATATCTTTGCGTCCATAAGCGATGCGAAACTTAAGTACTAGTTTTAGTGTTTACTAACTTTTAATTCCTCTGCTCGAACACATCCACCCATCCATCCATCCGTCCGTCCGTCCGTCCATCCATCCATCCATACAGACAGACAGACACAAACTCACATACATACATACATACATACATACATACATACATACATACATACATACATACATACATACATACAGCCGCTATCCAAATTTATAAAAGAATTGTTGTTTCCCGGGCTTGTAGACCGTGGTCTAGTAGTCACCGAAGACACCAACGTTTCACCAAGTTACTGCACTTGGCATCTTGAGGGTTAGGTTTAAGGAGAGTGGTGTGTGCTGGTTAGAGCCCCAACTTAAATTTTCCTTACATATATCAGTATAAGGATAAATTAGAAAACAAATAAACGTTACGTTTATTTAGGCATAACATGCTAAATATTAACAAAGTATGCGCCAATATAACTATCAAAGTTAATGTATTTCTTTCCATCATTATGAAATGTAAATATTAGGAATTACTTTATTCCGTCTCCTAAACTTAAGAGAACGATGTCTGCTAGTAAACGATAGAAGAAGTGACAAATCAACCCCAACAGCGCAGCCCTCACTGGCGCCGCCGTGTTCTTTTATTCAGTTGCTATTTTTTTATTAAGATAATTGTTGAGAAGGACTCCATTAAATGAGTAAATATTTTCCTTCAGCGAACTTAAAAGTTAGACATCTACATTGCGTTAAAGTTGTTAATCAGAGATAATGAGCTGTGAAGTTAGCAGCTTTAAGATTGGTAAGGCAAGGCTTTAGGGAGAATCCCCGGGAATTGTTATTTGCTTGGGGAATGTAATGTTTCTAGATTTCGTAAACTTCAACTTCGTTTTGAACATGTCGTACTCACACTGTTAGGGGTAATTAGGCTGTATTAATTGATCGAATAATTTCTTAGGCATGTGTGATTGGGGATGTCTAATAAAATGTGATAATAACAAAACAAATGAGAAAACCAAATGGGTATTCATCCCAGTACAAGAAATATTCAAGAAGATATCGTCCATCACCCATGACTGCAGCAACAAATCTTCATTTTCAAATGTTAAAAGCTTTTACAGTCGTTTAACCCATGTATTCCCATTTTTTCCTTCCAATTGCTAGGAACACATAATAAGATAATTTCTGCTAATCTTATCTCGATTAGCATTATGTAGACAGAAGAATAAGCGTTTTAACAATCATTTGTTACTGGGATGGGGAGAAAGTTTTAATTGGGAAGATCAGATTTTTAAATATTGAACTTTTTTTTTTTCTGTAGTTCTTGAGTATGGACAAGCCCTGGCAAAATCATGCAGATGGATGTAAGGGGAAGACTACTTCACGCTAAATACCAAGAAAATATGTTGTGTTATATTCATATAACTTTCCCTACGTGTACTGCAATAAACTATTCTTACTAAACTTATGTTTATTTCACACTTATCAAGATAATCATTAGTATAAATGGTTTTATTACATATTATTTCCTAGCATAAGATCAGTAAGGAAATACAATAAGTTAAAAGAATGGTTAAATCTTTTAAAAACTTGTCGCTATAGTTTTAAAATGCCGTTCTCTTTGCTTGACCAGCAAAATGAAAACGAATAACGAATTTCTATTCGAGAAAAGTTAAATAAATTGCAAAATTGAAACCATAATAAGATATATCTAAAAAAATCATAGGCATAAATTGTGTGTTTTACAAGCTCTTCACTTTTTTTAAATAACATATTAATTATCTCTTACAGTTTAACAATTATGCAAAAGTTATCCAGAATTAACAAGTCTTCTGAAGCTGCATCCGGAAATTTCAAGATATAAATTTTATTTGATATGAAAATACAACATATGATATTTAAATCAAGTTTGGTGTTCAATCAACTTGTCGTTTTTTAATTATGCTTACAGGCACACGGACACATACACACATATGGATCTTTTCCAATAAATGCTTTTTTTTATTCACGGGTTAACAAAACCTGTATTTCCAGTAACATATCGGTATCGAACTTTTAGAGTAATACACTGCCTTCTCTACCTATATGAAAGTGGTAGAGAAGCTAAAAATAAATAACAAATCAATATGTTTGTTGAATGGTGATGGTAACGTGAAACATTCTATTTTTGGCACAGAATGATCAGAATTTCTTATGTTTACCCAATGGTTTCTTAATCTGACACCAGAAAATGTGGATTAGAATTGGATTATATTGTATTTGTTACTAACATTTATTTATTACGTAAAAACATATAATTTTAACTGTTAAATACAATTCTTAAAAAAGTTAAAAATGAAAAATATGCGGTCACAACGATTTGGCATTAGAAACAAATTAAACACAAAAGTATAGAAAATGGTTATACCCACATGTTTCACTAAAATGAAAATGACCCTTGCAATAATACATTACAGATTTTTCCTATGTATAGCAACCATTAATAAAAAAAATTATTTAAGGTTCGAAAAATATGATTGTGAGGTGCACAACGCTACACGATCTATAACCTTTCAGTATCAACATCTGACCAGCACCTGCTATGGTTTTTCTCGCCATGGCAAAACGCTTTTCTGTCGACTTCTGTGGCCTAGGTGTAACATGCTACTCTTTGATTTAAGCGGTTTCAAACCCAGTGGAGAGCGATTTTTTTTTCGAACCTAAAAATGCTTACCATGACTTCCTTCGGAAAGGAAGCAAAGCCGGTGGTCCCGTGGGGTATATTTGCGAGACGTAAAAAGAACTCAAGCTTGATACAGAGACCTACGCGCAAAATTAACGGTTTTTATGCTCAATATAGAATGACACGCTGAAAACCATAGCAGCTAAAGAGAGACCATTAATAAAAAAATCTTATTTAAGGTTGGAAAAATGTGGTGTGATGGTGCACAAAGGTACACGATCTCTAGCATTTCTATATCAACCTATGCCCAGAATTCACGACCACGAGTCCAAAATTTTCTGCTACACATGGTGGAGGTGAATATTTGCAAATAATTGTATTAAAATTTGAAGACTATGTGATGATCTAGTAGGTATTTACTGTTTTTTCGCTGTTTTCTATAGTTATGTTCATGAGGAATATTTCACGTTGGTTTTAGGATGGCTATTATTCCTCATCTCAAACGTTTAATTGATCACGTGGTTAAATCTCTTTCGCCCTCTGCCATGCAAACTGCCCGACTATAGATGGCTATAGATGGTGTGATGTATGTAAACACAGCAGAGACGAAGTAGCCCAGGGCCGTTCAAAACACATTTGTGTTTCATAGCGAACTTATGTTTTTTACTAAACATTCAATTATTTGTACCTATTCACCTCCCAACCTGTATACGCATTTCGAAAAATGCACCTAAGTATACAATAAACAAAAATATAAGGGAAATAAACAAAATGTCCACTGTTTTACATATTACAATTTGTTTAATTCTTTCTGCTCGGATGTCAGACCATCAAGGATGCGTTATCTTGTGTCACCTCTTTGCAGATTTAATTATAATTTAATGATATTTAGATTTATGTTTAACTTCTGATATTTTCAAATTGTACATTAAATTTTCTACCAGAAAGGTGTGTGCAAGCATAACACTGCCCAATTGCAAACTATTGCGAACAAGCATAATTAATTAATTGGCCAGCTGTTTCATTATTGTTTATTTAACTGAAATTAATACAAACTAACAGGTACTTTATTCAACTCTCGTAACCCGACATGAGATGATAGTAGTTAGGCAATTTAGGGCAGCAGCAACAACCACAACAACGAGAAGAGAAGCAGCGAACTTTGAGCCAATTCTGGACTTCAGCTTCACCCGACATTGTTCATCAGCACTTACAATTTACATAACCTTTATTGTTTTCTTTTACTCCTAGCCAAGCGGAGATTAGAATTTCAAAGGCAATCACATTCTGACAGCTTGTAAAAATGTAACTGTCGGCTTAGCTTGGTGTATTTCCTTATTTCCCTTCTACTTATAAAGAACTAAGCAATAAGAAAAGTTCTGCTAATGCTTACTGGATTAGCATGAAGTAGATAGAAAAATACTACGAGATACGTCCAGAAAGTAAGTTCCGTTTGGTAATAAAATTAAATTGTGTACAGATACAGAATTATTATTTATTGCACAAAATTCTACAACTCTTAAACTACTTTTCCACATAACTGCCAAAATTTTGCAGGCATTTGTCATAGCGTGGCACAAGTTTCTGTATACCTTCTTCATAGAAATTTGCCGCCTGTGTCTTCAAAAAGTTGGAAACATTTTCTTTCAGCTCTTCGTCATTGTTGAAGTGTTGACCACCAAGGAAAGACTTGAGATGTAAGAACAGATGAAAGTCGCTAGGAGCGAGGTCAGGGCTGTACGGAGTATGGTGAAACACGCCCCAGCCAAATCCCTGTAGGAGGTTTTTCGTCACATTTGCAGTGTGTGGTCGTGCGTTGTGAAGAGAAACAACACCTTTTGACAGAAATCCTCGGCACTTATTCTGTATTGCGTGGCGCAATTTACTAAGTGTCTCGCAATAAACATCTGCTTTGATTGTTTGACCACGCGGTAAGAAAGCAATGAGTAACATGCCTTTCGAGTCCCAGAATACTGTGCACATCATTTTTCGAGGTGTCAAGATTTGTTTCGGCTTAACCTTTGCTGGGGATGAAGTGTGCCTCCATTCCATTGATTGCCGCTTACTTTCAGGGGTGTCGTAAGAAACCCAAGTCTCATCTCCTGTGACTATCTGTGTAAGAAATTGTTCGCCGTCTTCATCATAATGGGTTAAAAACTGAAGTGCACTACCCATCCGTTTTGTTTTGTGTTGCTCAGTAAGAATCTTTGGTACCCAACGTGAGCAAAGTTTTCGGTAACAATTTCATGAATTAGTGATCATGAGCTTTGGGAAAATTCCATAGCGAGAGTACTAATTGTAAACTTGCGGTTTTCCTGGATCTTATCATCAATCGCGTGAATCAGTTCTTCTGTAACCTAAGATGGACGCCCATTTCGTTCTTCATCGTGCACTTCACTACGTCCTTCATTGAATTGTCGGACCCATCGTCTCACAATTGAATCACTCATCGCATTTTGTCCGTAAACTTCGCAAATTTGCCGATAAATTTCAATTGGTTTCACTTTCCTAGCATTCAGAAAACGAATCACAGGTCTGATTTCTCAAGCGGCGGGATTTTCAATCAACACTGATATTGTGAACAAGCACAACAAAGCGTATGTGGCTGACAGCGATTTCAAAATGGCGTACGTTTCTTCTCCTTGATACAGAGCGTCTTACGCGCATGTGCGGAACAACGATCGCAGCGCTGCAGCGGAGATAAATTGAAACGGAACTTACTTTCTGGATGTACCTCGTATTTTGTAGGAATAGTTTGTTTGCAGTACATGGTAGAAGAAGTCTATGAATGGAGCATATTGGATTTTTAAAATTCTGAAACTACCCTATCTTGACCCTTAGCAGTTAAATTTTGCAAAACCTTCAAAGGAGCCAGAAGAGCCCCCGACACCAAATTTCAACAGCTAGGAACAAAAGTAATAGTTATGGGAAATGAAATGAAAATGAAATAGAGTTTTATTTATCGGCACTCTTTAACTACTTAGTTCTCAGCGTCCCATTCTATGTTGGGCGTAAAAGACAACTTAATTTTGCTCAGAGGTTTCTTTATCAGGCTTGATGAAGGTAAAGGTTATTTTGCATGCACTAAATCTACAACATGGGACCAATGACTTCACTAACCTTCTAAAGGAAGCCATGTTAAAGATTTTTACACCCTAAAAAATCCATCGTCCTCCACCGGGATAGAACCCAGGACTTTGGAAGTGCCATAAACAAGTCACGTATGCTACAAGCTGCGTGTCCCGATGTTTGACGGCTGCATTTTTACTTTCTCTAGCATGCATGTACAGTGTACATAGTAGATAGACAACGTATTGTATTCCACTCAAAAATTCGATACCGAGATTTCGCCGGAAATACATGTTTTAGTATCCTCTGATTCCAAAAAATCACTTTTAAGAAAAGGTCTCAGTGTGTGTGCGTCCGTGTGTCTATATGTATGTATGTATTGTATGTATGTATTGTATGTATGTATGTATGTATGTATGTATGTATGTATGTATGTATGTATGTATGTATGTATGTATGTATGTATGTATGTATGTATGTATGTATGTATGTATGTATGTATGTATGTATGTATGTATGTATGTGTGTGTATGTATGTATGTATGTATGTATGTATGTATGTATGTATGTATGTATGTATGTATGTATGTATGTATTGTATGTATGTATGTATTGTATGTATGTATGTATTGTATGTATGTATGTATGTATGTATGTATGTATGTATGTATGTATGTATGTATGTATGTATGTATGTATGTATGTATGTATGTATGTATGTATGTATGTATGTATGTATGTATGTATGTATGTATGTATGTATGTATGTATGTATGTATGTATGTATGTATGTATGTATGTATGTATGTATTGTATTGTAATGTAATGTAATGTATGTATGTATGTATGTATTGTATGTATGTATGTATGTATGTATGTATGTATGTATGTATGTACGTACGTACGTACGTAAGATGTATGTGTCTATGTATATATATATATGTATGTAATGTAACGTAAGTATGTATGTATTATGTATATATGTATGTACATATGCCTGCCTACCTCTTTATGGACAGAACAACTAAAAAAGAAAAAGTCGCCTAAATATTAAATTTGTTATCTAAGTTCGATACCTACCTTCCAAGGAGCGACACGAAGATTTTTGAGAACCGCCCCACTCCCAAAATGCCCCTTAAATGTAACATTTTTCGAAAATGTTGTTTTCTAAAAAATGGTTCTAATGATTTTGATTTAAGTATAATGTGTTTAAGTTATCTATTTTAATAAAATGTATATCTTGGATTTTCTGGGAATACCCCCTGAAGACCTCTTCATTCTGGCTGATTTTTGTGTAGCTGCTAAACCGTAAGAAATAGACAAAAATTTACTACAAAAACACTTAGGTCTCGCTAAAGCACACAATTTATATCATATACATTTTTTAGAGGTAACTGTTTCCGAGATACTTCTTGTTATTGGTTTCAATTTTAATGTACTTAAAGTTCAAAACTAGGTACTGAAGTTATTCAACGAAATTTAATATGCACAGTATGGTATGCATTTATAATGGATGGTATAGCTTTGAAACACACACACACATATATATATATATATATATATATATATATATATATATATATATATATATATGTACCGGAGGTTATCTTTCGTTTCATCTCTCTTTTGTTTTACTCCTACCGTGCAAAGCAAGCCAAATGTTCATTGTTTCACATAGACCGGCTTTATAAGACTTTCGGTTTAGCCTAGTGCATTACCTTATTTTCCTTCTACTTAGAAGGAACTAATACAGCATCTATGCTAATGTTTATCTCGATTAGCACAATGCAGATAAAGAAATTATATTTGTAACAATAGTTTGTAGAAAATGTCGTGTGAATGAAACACACGTTTAGAAAATATGTATATCCAACAATATAGAACAAAAAGAATACCGAGATATGAAGCTTTTTGGAAAACAACTTATTAAAATGTAAGAATGCAGCAGAACTTTCAATTAAAAATGCATTTAAGTTTCAATACTTTGCGCTCCTGTGAAGCATGTGTTAGTAACGCGTTTGTTAACGTTGTAGTCAGTATTTGAAGCATAAGATCCTAGAGACCTCATACACGAGTCATTACAGGTGCTTCAAAAGTGTAGTAGTCCACATCGTAAACAGGGTGAGTCGATGAAACGGACTTTTTAAATACGCTTTTCGCTGGGTGTTCTAACATGAGTCAAGTCAAAACAGTAAATTTGAAAGTAATGAAAATATAGCTAAGGATATTGGGTTTATGCTGATCGTATATAATTTTTCTTTTTTTTTTCTTCTTTCTTATTTTCCTATTTTTGTCTCATAATAGTTTTACTTTTGACCCACCGTGAGGATTTGGCGCTTTCTCTGCGTTCCTTTCGCAGTCACTTGTCGCGCTAGGTTTACATGCTTTGTTTTTTCGTTCCCCGCTCTTGTGAGGAGTTGGTTTTTGACAATACTTTCGGCCACATCTTTTAGGATGCATACTTCAATATTTATGGGTTATCAAATTAATCACAGTGGTAGCTAAAGGTTTTCTGTGTGTTGCGTTTGGTTTTTCCTTTGCATGTAAGTCTTTAGATCGCATGTAGATGCCTTTAATCGACATGTAATTTGTACACGGAACCACATACATTCTAAGTATTTTGTCCTTTCAACGGAATGTTAAAGCTATGAGAATTTTGTTCTATACTATTATCTAATATTATTATTATTATTATTATTATTAGTATTAGTAGTAGTAGTAGTAGTAGTAGTAGTAGTAGTAGTAGTAGTAGTGGTGGTGGTGGTGATGGTGGTAGTGTTTTGTTTTTGTTTTTTTGTTTGTTTTTGTTTGTTTCGGCAGTGAAAAAGATCTTCTAAAGACGCCCTCCTGGCGAGATGAATTTTTACCAACTAAAAAAACCACTGTCTATCGTCTTCTCAGGGTAAGATAAAAGCCCCGCAAAGGACTTATCCGGATAAATTCCCTAACCCAGATTCGAACTCGAGACCTCTTGAATGTGAGTGGACACGCTACCGCTGCACTACAGAGACGGGTAAAATAATGAGTTGTGAAGGAAAAATTGATCGATCTACTACACATTTTTAATTTGTATTTATTATCATTGTCAAATTTATAACGCTGTTATCATATTTTTATGCATATGCCTTTTATGATGTGGAATACGGCTGTGTTGATTTTGTATAGGTGTGATTTATCGTCATTTAATCGTTAAGAATCTAAGAAGAGGACATTGGTATATCCGTAACTGAATTTAGTGTGTTCATGGTTGCCTTTAAGTCATTGCCTTTATTATCTGTAAAATTGAGAATATTTAAGTCATGAATTCGATGTAAAGCCAACATTTGGAAGTTAGTCGTATCAAAATGTGTTATACTTGACTTGTGTGCTTTGGGAGGGGCACTCTCCTGCTCTGTAATGAGTTTAGTCGTGACCTGGTTTCCAATCCGCTGCTTCTTTGGAAAGCTGTGTTCCATCTTAGATGTGATTATTAGTTTAATTAGTAAAAGGGAGGCAATAAGGGTAGCTTTTGAAAGTTGTAATGCAGTCTATAATTGTTCTTTTGTACTAAAACACACTCTACAAGCTTTTATTCAGAGAGATCAAACAGTGAAGATGAGTTGTTAAATATGAGCAAGCATAGAGTTGGGAGATCTTTAGGTACCCTACAATGTTTTTCAGTTATAATATTGTGTTTACTGCTATGGTTGATTAGGCTTAGGTCAAACGACGCCGCATTGAAAATATGCTTGAGAACTGCTTTTTACTTTCTCTACGTAGTACATAGTGCATATGTAAAGAAGGTATGGCACTCCACCCAAAAACTCGATACCGAAAATTCATGGTTTAGGGTCCCAGTATCCAAAAAAAGGTTTAGAAAAAAGTCCGTGTTTGTCTCCGTGTGTCTGTGAACACGATAACTCAAAAACGAAAAGTTGACAAAATACAAACTTGGTATTTAAGTTCAGTCAGTATCTTCTAAGCTTTTAATTTCCTCCACCCAAAACTACCTTTTACATGGGATAAAATCGAAAATGTTGATTTTTTCAAAAATGTGTGTAATGATTTCCATTAAAATACTGTGCATTAAAGATATTTACCTGACAAATAATATATATATCTTGAATTTTTTGGGAATAGCATCTGCAGATCTCTTTATTCTCAAACCTCAAAACATACTTCCTGTGATATTTCGCATTCGAATTTTTGGGTGTAGTACAATATCTTGTCTATCTACTATGTACATAGTACTTGTGAAGAAAGTAAAATATCTGATGTATTCGTCTCTACATCACCGTATTGTTAAAAAGCATGTTACTCTATCTGCATAATGGTAATCTAGATAAATATTTGCATTAATTACTTGCTTCCTTATAAGTAGATTGAAAATAAGGGAATACACTAGAGTAAAACGATAGTTAAATCTTTTAAAAGCCGGTTGACATGTGGATGAAATCCGTTTCTTTGCAGGGCCAGGAGTTTACAACTTTCCGTGTGAAAAATTAAGTATTTTAAACCTAAAACAAACACCAAGGAATATCTCAGAAATTATAACTCAACGAAAAAAAATGAACTGATATAAATTAGGTGTTTTAACGTGAACTACATTTTGTATGTGGTAAGTGTCTGTCTATCTCTTACAGTTTACCAGTTAGGTAAATTCAGTAAAATTCATTCAGAATAAAGAGATCTTTAAAAGCTATTCCCAGACAATTCAAGATATACATTTTATTTGTCATATAAATATCTTTAGTGCATGGTATTTTAATCAAAATTGTTTGTAGAAATTTTTGAGAAAATCAAAATTTTCGAAAAATGTTACATTTAAAGGGCATTTTGGGGGTGGAAGTTTTCTCAAAATCTACATGTCGCATCCCTAGAAGATACTACACCCATGGACCTTTTTCTGAAAATACTTCTTTTGGATACAGGGGACACTAAAACGTCTATTTCCGGTGAAATATTGGTTTCGAGCTTTTGGATGGAATGCAATAACTTCTCTATACTCTATATACAAAGTACTTGTAGAGAAGGTAAACATTATTTATTAATTGAAGGTCCCAGATTCAATTTCCGGCCGGGGGTGGGAATTTATGTTTAATTAGAATTGTTACTCTCCATAGGAAACTGAATGTAATTTTATTTATGGATGTCTTTTAACTGCTATGGTCCTCAGCATCCCATTCTATAATGGGAAAGACCGCTAAATCCATAGCCCTCCTCTGGGTTTGAGCCCGCGACCATGGGTACAGAGGCTAGCATGGTAACCACTTCACCATGGAGGGCGATTTATCCCTCCAGAGAGACTGAAAGTGTGGATGAGAGGGTGAATGTGCGCTGAAAAACTTACAGTAACCTACCTAAAATTCAGAGAGTTAAACACCAATGTTTCAGTCTAAAAGGCCACAGCGGTCAAAGGGGGCAATAGAAGTGAACATGAAAGATCTGATGTATTCCATTCATATGACTTTTTCCATATCTCTGTAAGAAATTATTGTTAATAAACTTGTTCTTCTATCCACTTCATGCTAATCGAGATAAACACTAGCGGGAACGGTCTTATATAAGTAGAAGGGAAAAAATGCCACACGCTAGTTTAAACCGACAGTCACAAGTTTTAAAATGTGGTTTTTATGGGATTGGAATCCGTTATTTTGCCTGGCCAGGGGTTGAAAAGTTCCTGTATGGGAAAAGTTTTAAGTATTTTAAAAATGTAACAAATAACATGGAATATCTCGAAAAAACTCCAAGAAAAAATATATGACATAACTTTGTGTGCTTTAAGGAACACTATATTTTGTGTGTTGTAAGTTTTTGTCTGTCTCTTACTTTACTACTTATGCAAAATTCAGTCGGCCTACGTGGTGTAATGGTTACCGTGCTAACTTCTTATGATCAAGGTCACGGGTTAAAACCCGGCGAAGGTCGATGGATTTTTTCTGATGTAAAAATCCTTAGCATGGCTTCCTTCGGAAGGGAAGTAAAGCCGTTGGTCCCGTGTCTTAGATTTACGGCACGTAAAAGAACCTGATAAAAGAGGCCTCGGAGCAAAATTAAGCGCTCTTTCACGCCCAATATAGAATGGGACGCTGAGAACCACAGCAGTTTAAGAGCGTCCATAAATAAAAAAGCTTCAAAAAATCATACATAATAAAAAGGTCATTAGAGGCTATTCCCAGAAAATTCAAGATATACATTTTATTTGTCATGTAAATATATTCAATATAAGAGATTTTAATCAAAATCGTTAGAGCCGTTTTTGAAAAAATCAAACTTTTAGAAATTTTTCCCATGTAAAGGGTAGTTGGGGTGGAGGGATTTTCTTGAAAATCTTCATGTTGCATTTCTTCTTCTTTTTTTTAAATACAGTTCTGTACATTTTTAAATAACCTTTTTTTAAATGCATTAAATACATATTCCTTTTCCTTATTCCCCTTTTTTTTCATTTTCACTAAATTTTCTTTGTTTACCGTTTTCGTTTTATGATAAATACACAATCACAAACACATTTACACTCATGCCCAAGACGGGACTCGAACCCACGATCCCCTGCGCCACGAAGCACCAAAGCTTGTGCGAGCGCAGCCATGGAACCGGCAATCCTTGGTAGATACTGAACTCTTAATATCAAGCATGGTTTTTAACGGAATTTTAGTTTTTGAGCTGCCACAGGCAAAGTGTAACCACAGACACACACACGCACGCACACACAGACACACAAGGACCTTTTTCTATTTTTATTTTTTTATTCAGGAGGTCACAAAACATGGTCGATGATCTCGGTATCGAATTTTTGGGTGCAATGCAGTATCTTCTCTATACACTTTGTACATTGTATGTGTAGAGAAAGTAAAAAACATAGCATTAAAATAGCTCAACAAAATTCAAAGTATTACCCGCATACATCAAACAACGTTGCTCCACAAAGAAATGAACATGGGGGCAGAGATAATCTTAGGTTATGTTAAGGGATCCAGTGTGATATTAATTTTTGCTCACTTCCAAAGCGTAGAATACTAAAGCTTAGTTCTGATAGATCAAGATTTGAGAAACTGAAAACATAACAAGGCTACTAAAGAGCGTCAATACGAGATTCTTTGAAACATAAAACATCAGTTTATACGTTTATCCAGATCACAAATAATCCTTGAAATCATCATTCACTGAAGTCGAAGGGTAGATCTACACCGACCCTGGGAGTGTTAAATATTTTAAGATCGCTGTTTAACTTTTATGGGGAAATGTGATAGAATAATAATAATACTATTTGAAATAAATGATAATAAATATTCGTAGATATTTATATTCAATGAATGTGTCCTTTTTTTTTTGGTAGTGTTTAACGCCCGCTTTAACTACTTATGGCACCGCAGGAGGTGACACTGATGATACATAAATGAAGATGGAGCACCGGTGGAATGTGAAGGCGGGGAAAACCGGAGAAACCGGAGAAAACCCGCCCCAGCGCCGCTTTGTCCACCTTAAGTCTCACATGGGATTGAACCCGGGTCGTCTCGGTGGGAGGTGAGTGGTCTAACCACTCGACCACGGTGCGGCCCGAATATGTCCTGAGAGTGTATGACATAAATACGAAAGCTCCATCTACCTCTACCCAATTTTAAATTATTTGCGGATAGAAGTGTTTTAAATGACTGAAAGCTATCAAAGGCAATTAAATATCTAATGTACTATCGGGAAGAACAGCAAAAGTTATTACAAGGTTTTGGGATCCAATTTCTTAAATACATACCATTGTAGAATATAAAAATTTGACACATTTTCATTACGCAAATACGCAGAATTTCATAAGTGTTGATTACAGAAATACATTTTACATACAAGCCATCGTAATATAAGCAAGATCCGATTGTCGTTTGTTTCAACTTCTCTTCCCTTTGTATAGCATCTCTCCAAGGCCTAGTGTAATCCATTGTGGCCTCCGTTAGAATTTAATTTAGAAGCTGTTTTAAAGCGTTTCTTCAGCTGAATTGTACCTTCAAGGGTGAAAGAAGAACTCAACATCGTGTTTGATTTACTGTTTTACGCGACGCATAAACACCCCCACAAACTCACACTCACTCACACACACACACTCATACACATTCTCACACACTTCACACACACACAAACTCACACTCACTCACTCACTCATTCCGCGAGAGTCACACACACACTCACACTCACTCACATTCCCGCGAGAAGCACACACACACGCTCACACTCATTCACATTCCCGCGAGAGTCTCACACACACACTCACACTCACACACTCACTCACATTCCCGCGAGAGTCTCACACACACTCACACTCACATACTCACACTCACCCACACACATTCCCGCGAGAGTCTCACTCTCACACACTCACACTCACTCATATTCCCGCGCACAGTCTCACACACACACCCTCACATTCACTCACATTCCCGCGCAGTCTCACACACCACGCACACACACTCACACTCTCTCACTCACACACATATATATCTATATCTATCTACATTTCTCCGTTTATAATATTAGCATAGACAGTTTCTTTAAATAATATTGCTTATAAGGCAGTTGTGAATTCTTTAAGATCATAACACATAATCATTATAATGATATATATTATAACGAATGTATTTATTCACGAGTATGTAATACAGTGCAGTTAACAAGAACGCAGATGCTGGTTTTCATGAGACAAATTTAATTCAGATTGTTTCTTCAGCAAAGCAAATGACCTTCCTGATAGCAATTAATAGCATTACCTGCCATGTAAAAGCACCAGTTAAATGTTGTCTCTTCGCAGATGATCTCACTATATTTTGCAAAGGTAAAAATATATTAACTACACAAGCTATTATTCAGTCTAGTATACAAGAACTACAGCATTGGACCAAGGAAACCGGATTTAAATTCTCAACTTCTAAAAGTAAATGCATATTATTTTCAAAGCAAAGGAAACTCAATTTTCAGCCAAAAATTTACATAAGTGGTAACATTTTAACAGTAGTAAAAACAATGAAGGTTTTGGGCGTTATATTAGACCAGAAGTTAACATGGGCTCCTCAAATAACTGCCCTCAAACAAAATTGCATAAGACGAATAGTGATCTTGAAAACACTTGCAGCAAAGAACTGGGGAGCAGATTTTAAAATCTTACTAAATACTTACCGAAGCATTATTCGATCTAAACTGGATTATGGCAGTATAATATTTAATTCGGCAAAGCCATCTGTATTAAATAAACTCAACACAATTCAGACAACAGCACTTCGAAATATTTTAGGAGCATATCGAACTAGCCCGAGTGCTAGTTTACAAATAGAGGCAAATGAACCGCCCCTTAGTATACAAAGAAAACAGCTGAGTACGTCTTATGCACTTATATAGCAGCCTCGCCTAGTTCAAAAATGAAAACCTGTATATTTCCGA